>CM069537.1:72963815-74163815 GCA_035773235.1 Eospalax fontanierii
GCTTACTCTGCCCAGACTGGTCACCTGTCTGGTTGATGCCTGTTAGGGTGACCCCATCAGTGGCCTTCTTCTTCTCTCTTCGGCTGAGAGTTCGATTCAGGTCTGCGGACCACTCCTAGGCAACCAGGAAAAGGGAGAGAAAAATTCGAGGTTCATTTGTTGGAAACCACAGTTGTCCAAGACACCTATTTAGCTAGCAATGGTCTATGCTGTGCAGTTAGCAGCCTTTAGCCTTGTGGCCTCTGCTCTCTCTTGTTTTCCAGCAAACCTCAACCTCCCAGTGCCCACCTTTTGGCCCAAAGAATCTGTCAGTCCTTCACAACCACAGGGCCCTGATGTATGGAGCCCCCTGCCTCCAGAGACAGCAGACTTTACAGCCCGCAGGGGTGATATCAAACTTGATCTGGGGCTGAGGATATAGCTTAGTGGTGAGGCCTGCCTTGATGCACAAGGATGATCCCCAGCACGTGAACATCCATATAGCACGAAACCAGGGCTGATGCTTACTGTCTTATTCCAGATTGGAGGCCTTCTGGTCCCCAGCTTCTGCTTACCATGTCTCTCAGACTCTATCCCTCCCATGCCAACATAGGCTCAGGTGGCCGCAAGCAGAAGTTTTTGGAGCCTCTCAAGTAGACAGAAGCTAGCCCATGGAAGAACCTGGCTGGAGCACATAGCTTAAGGCTGACAGGTGTATGCAAGGATCTGAACATGCCTGCAACATAGGAACTGCACCCAGGAATGCAAAGAAAATCAGAGGCTAGGAGCTGGAGAGATGGCTCAGCAGTTAAAAGCACTGGTTGCTCTTTCAGAGGACCCAGGTTCAAATCCCAGCACCCACATAGTGGTTAACAACCATCTGTAACTTCAGTTCCAGGGGATCCGACACCCACTTCTGTCCTCCTTGGGCATTGCATGACACAGGCGCACTTACATACATGCAAGCTTAACACTCATACACATAAAATAAAAATTAAAAAAATCAAAAAAAGAAAATCAGAGGTTAACTGGCTGTGACAGGACAATGGAGCTGACAGGCAGGCTCTGACCACTCAAGTCCTAAAGAGCCCTCCCTACCGTGTCAGGACATCTCCTTTCTAATCAAAGCAACGTGCTGGTGGATGGCAGGGGCAGGGCAGAGCGTTTATCTCCCCACAGGTTTTCTACTTTCTTAAGAACAGGCTTTCATCAACTGCTAAAACACACAGGGGAAAAAAGGGAGCCAACTCTTTACTTTCCAGAGAAATCTATGTGTGTTCGTGCATTTAATCAACTCTCCTCCCCTCTCATAAGATTACAACTACAACTACAATTAAGATCCAGTGTGAGGCCAGCAAGATGGAGCATCAGGCAAAAACACTTGCCTTGAAAGCCTGACAAACTGAGTTCTATTCCCTCAGAACCCACGTAGAGACAGAACAACACCAACTCCACAATATTGTCCTCTGGCTCACACACACACACACACACGCACACACACACACACACACACACACACGAGCGCATACACCATCCTCCGCCTACAGTTTTGCTCCCTCTTAGTCACAGAAAATCAAGGTTACAAGGCATTGTGGAAACATTAAACCTAGTTTTCAATTTGTGAGATGAGGAAACTGAAGCCAACAGAAACTGAGGTACATATGGACTGATCAAACTTGGACCACTGACCCCCAAAACCAGGTTACCTCATCTATTATTGATTCTTGATGGAAACAGATGACTAAAAGCTCAGCTGGAACCTCACGTTCCCCATGTAGTGATCTCGAAATATACATGGACTCTGATCAGGCAGCTCTCCATGGGCTGATAGTACCCAGAAACTCTGAGAGGAAGGGCCTGGTATTACACTCCCTGACAGAGCTCGGGGCCAATACACACAAGAGATGAAGTGGGCTGATCACACACAGCAGGGGGCTTGGCAATCAATGAGTTAAACCATAAAACAAAAACTTACTTCATCCTTGCGGCATGAAAAATGAAAACAAATAGTTTCATTAGAGAAAGTCAGACATAACCCCATGACAGCCATGAAGGCAAACACAAGGAATACAAGAGACCTGGTTCCTAGCCTAGGCTGCAAAGGGCCAAGGAATGGAGGAGCGGGCCTGTGCAATCACCCAGCATGCACCAGGCCACTGTGAGGCAGTGAGACCTGCCTACTACTCTCACTTTCCATATGTGAAAACTAAGCCACACAAGGGACAAGGGGCTGCTCATGTCCCACCACTGCTAGGGCTAAGGCAGCTCTGGCTACTGTTGAGTCCAGAGACACCATAAGGCCCATGTCCAAAGCACTTCCTGTGGCCAGCACGCAGGGGCTGATACCACCCTCAATGTATTAGGAAGAAAGAATCCACTCCTTCAGGGAATGGGTGTGGCAGAACTTCTAGCCACTTGATTTGACATGGCTATTGGGGGTCAGGTAGGGGCCTAATAATACAACCCTAGCGTCAAAATCTGCAGGCCCTCAAATTTTGTAAAATAAAGATACTGGAAGGCTTAGGCACACAAAATGAAGAAGAGACAAGCTCATTGTGAGCCAAGATGCTCTGGGTTTACAGCTCAAGGTAAGAAAAGTCCCCACAGACAAGGAAGTATGGAAAAGAAAGTGGCTCACCTACACCGGTCACTCCCACCCACGGCACACAATGAGGGCAGGGGGCAGAGCGCTCACTCCCACCCTCGGCACACAATGAGGCCCGGGGACAGAGCGCTCACTCCCTTTCTGGCCACCATGTGGGGAAGGCATGAGCTTCTGTCTTGGGGTACCAAGAGGGAAGTGCCAATGAGTAGCAAGTGGCAGACATGGCCTTTGGTAACTGCAGTGCTCGCTGAGGACAGCTGCTGTACATAAAGGCTCCTAATAAACAGCAAACAGCTACAGAGTTCGGAATGAGAACGACCTTCAAAAGCTCGACTGTGGGAGACTCAACTCTGAAGGTCTCCTGTGCAGCTTCTTACCTCAAACTGTGGCCAGTTCATGGCCATGCCGGGGCCATGGTTGGCTCGGAACCACCTCAGGTCCTCCACCGCATCAGCCGCTTTGATGCTCTGCTCCAGCTCTCGATAGACAGTTTTGTAGCTAAATCAGAGACAGAAAAGCAGTGGTACAGAAGGTGGGGTCCAGCCACCATTCTTCTCAGTCACAGCAGACCCCGTGGTCTTCTGTAACCAGAACTTGGTTTAATTCCCAGACACAGATCAGAACATCACACAGACATGTCGGGGCACCATCCTTCACAATCTGGCTCAGAACAAATGAGCTACACACTGAACCAGGCAGTGCACTGACCTTGCCCTACATTGATCATGCACATGCTCTGTGAGTGACACTGAGTCAGGTCGTTGAAGAAGCTGCTACTGGAGAGTGTCAGATGTCGGCCACCCATCTGCCCCTGGCCCTCAGGAAAGCTGGAGGGTTATCTCCCCAAGTGAAAGATGGTATGGGAGGAGGAGAGAACTATAGGACCTAGCGAGAGAACACAGCTTAATGGATGACCCTGCCCAGCTTCTTGGGACCAAAAACGTGGGGCATGACTGAACCTGATAGAGTTTGTTCCACTGATTCTGTACAGACGGTACCTGGCCTTTTCTAAGAATCAGTTTCCTTCTCTGCTGAGTAGGCATAATACCTTCTGTTTAAGGAATCCACTGGGGCCTCCAAAACAATATGCTGGAGTCCTAAACAGGATGTCCTTTGCTGAAAACAGTCTTCATAGACGTGAACAACGTAAAGCAGGTTCAATAGGGTGGCCCTATTGAGTAGGACTGCTGTCCCTATAAAGAGGTGGAACTGGAACTAGATCTACACAGGGCAGATGACATGAAGATACTCAGGGAAAGATGGTCAGGGCACTGGGCAGAGATGGTCAAATACATAGGAAGCTGAGGGCTGTGGCAGACTCTAGAAGCTGGAAGAGGCAGAAAGGAGCTGCCTGGAGCCTTTGGAGAGTGGGACCTGCACACCTTGGTTTCTGACTTCTGTTCTCCAGGAATGTGAGCGAAGAGCCTCTGTTGTTTTCAGCAGCCCCGGAAAGGAAGTATGTCACCTATGCCCAGGGTGGCTTGGAACATATGGGACACACGCTGAGCCCACTGTGGCCTTTGTTAGAGGCCAGGTACCTCAAATAAAAAGACATTACCTCAAACACAAAGAGCAGGACAGTCCCAGTCCTGACCCCTAAAGCTAAAGTGCAGCAGCATCAGGTCACTAAGCCCCTCTCAGCTTGGCTTCCTCATTGGTAAGATGGAGAGAACGCCGCTCGGGTTCCAGGCCCGTCACAGACATGAAATGACAGCAGAGCAGCTGTGCAACGACTGCTCTTTGTCATATTATAAGACACAGAGGGAATGCAACTTCCTACACCAGCTTTAACCTGCCACTCACTTCTCAACGGTTCTCCCATATGGGTGAGAAAGGAGACTTCTGCCTATAGTTAGTATGGACCTCTGTCCCGACGCAGGTGCACTGTGTCACAGGTCAGGACCTACATCCACTGAGATGTCAGTGGTCAAGCTGGCAGCAGGGATGGGAAGGCCTCAAAAAGGGCTTGACACGAGACTGTCCTGGGGCAGAGGACATGAGGCCTGAGAAGTGCCGGACTCATCCTCAAGTGGATTTCCAACATGGCAGCTGTGGCTGGCCCTAGCTGTGGCACCAGAGCAGGCAGCTGCCCTTCTTGTCCACAGCCACACAGGGCTGGCAGTGCCAAGCCCCACGGTGCCTGCCTTGCCCAGGCTGTGCTGCATGCTGGCTCAGTCTGTGGGCCCCCCGGGCATCAGGAGCGTGGCATAAGGCGACTCTGGCTGACCTGCCACCCCAAGGCTGAGCACAACACCTGAGTTTATTTAACAGCAGCCTTGCTGACTCACCCTGATGGCTTTCTGCCTCCAGGGAAACTTACGCAGCCACGTTGGACAAGTCTAGGTGCTTCTGAACCTCCAGCAGAACCTCCCGGAAGAAACGCAGGCGCTTCTCTTCAAACTGCTGGCACTGCTCGAACACCTGCTCCATGTTCTCCATGTACTGGGGCGTGGTCTGGTCCAGCTCCTTCAGGGCCTTCTCGTACTTCTCTTTGGTCTGTGTTGAATCAGGCACAAGACAGAGGCTCACTCCCACTCTGCCCTGGCTAGGCCTGTGGACCCCATAGCTTCTCAGGCCTCCCCAGACTCCAAACGCAAGGCCTCCAAAGTCAAGCCAGGCTTTCTCCAAGGCCCGGTCCAGCTCCCTGTGCCTTCTATCAAAAATGGCAACCAGTGTCTGCTCGGCCTGTCACTGGAACAAAGCCTAACCAGATAGATGTAGGGGTGTGCGCAGCGGTCACCCTGGTGCTCGGCGTGCCCGAGTGTGCCAGTGTCTGCTTTTTCTGTGAGGAGGTCAGTGCCGGGCATCCTTCCAGCCTAGACCTGGCCCCACAGCTGTGGCTTGGTCAGTCACCTTAGAAACAGGGTCAAGGTTCTGGGTGAGGGATGGGCCTGGGCCTCACCTTCCTTCCCAGAAAAATGAGGATACTTCCTGTTTCACAGTGTTCTGAGATTTAAATGAGAACATGAAGCTGTGGGACTTCTCCAAGTCCAAGTGCCCAGCCTACTCTGCACCTGTCTTCCAGGCTGTCCTCTCCAGAAGGAATTTTAGGAGAAGAGAAGCCATACAATCGTGGCCTGTCTCAGGAGTGTCTGTGGGAAGATTAAAATGAAGGAAATTCCTAAGGGGGCTAATGTGGACACTTGGCTGGCCTTTAATCCCAGGACTGGAGAAGCAGAGGCAGGTGGACTGCTGTGAGTCAAGGCTGGCCTGGTCTATGTGGTGCCTTGGAGGCCAGCCAGGGGTACATAGTGAGATCCTGTCACAAACAGACAAAAACAAAACAGAAGGAAACCCCAACACACTGAAATGTTATTAGATCTGATAACTGAAAATAGAGCCTTAAGTCCGTCTGAACCTGCTCTCACTGTACCAGACACAGACACACAAGCCTTCTGTAGAAGGTCTTAGCCCTCCCTAGGCCACTGAAGCAACTTCTCAGCTTTCTTTCCACACTGGGGTACTATGTCTCCCCATTTACCCTAGGACTCAGGTATTAGGGGGTGCTTCAGCTCAGAAGATTTGGCATACCATACCATACGACGTTCTCACTGACCCAGTGGCAATCCTCCTCAGAGTTGAAGCAGAAGGGCTCTTCAGGACACTACACCAGAGGCCACACTGCCTGCTCTCTCTTACTGGTCAAGAGTCCCTGTTTCATCATTCCCAGCTGCGGCAGCCCCTCGGGCCTGTCATTAATGGTGGTGGGGCAGGTCCACCCCTCCCACCATATCCCATATCCCCCACCTCCCCATGGGCTCCCAGACATGCCTTTCCATCTTCTATCCAATCCTCGATCTCTCTCTGCAGCCCTCCTTCCATATGACTCTGACAGCTCCTTACCCCTTCCCTGGCTCCAGATCTCCCTCAGCATCCAAAGCTCCTACTTCTACCCGGCTGTGAAGGCCACTGGCATCTGCTCCTTCCACCCTACTTATGTGCCCATTGCCATTGCCGTACAAGCTGTTCCTCTCTGCTACAACCCAGCTGTCCTCAATCCACCTCATTTCCCTGAGTACAGGAACCACCCACCCTCCTGCCTGCTGAGTCCTTGGCTCTGCTCTCAGCTGAGACAGGTACAAGGTCTGGAGTAAGGCGGGGCTCTCAGGTACTCATCTGTGTGGTCCTGAGGGTTGGGGTTCTTTACTGATATTTATCGTCCTCCAGCCACCTAACCAAAACAGCTCCAAAAAGCTACATATGTGAGCGAGTGATGCTAACACTCAATGTGCACACAGCTCACCTTCAGAACATCCTGCTTGCACTTTTCTATCTTGTCTTGTAACTTCTTCAGTTGTTCAGGGTTGAGGGACGGGTCTGCTTTGCTGTTGGCTTCTCGGGAGATGGCCAACTTTTCCTCTTTGCACGCTGTGTGGTGAGCTTTCTTCGCTGCTTCCACCTGCAGGGAGAGTGAGTTCTGAATGCAACACAGCCTCCAGCTCGGGATCACGAGACCACACCAGTGTGGAACTGCGTGCGCTGTCAGGAGACAGAAAGGCAGGTACAAACTATGTGCTTTATCACTGCAACCAGCTGTAACAAAAGGCCTGTTCTGCAGGTATTTATGGAATGCTTGCTTGCTGTCATGCCTGGCTCTGGGCACTGGGGACACAGAAGAGGACAAAGGGACCCAGGACTTCATGGTATGTTTGAGCTGGATGGCCAAGTGCAGGAGCAGTTAAATGCTGGAGTAAATTAGAAGGTACTGAGTACTCTGGAGAGAAAACAAGCAGGGGAGGCACTCAGGGAACACCGAGGGGATACAGAAGAACTCCACAGTGAATGGAGGAAGAAGCCAGCCGAGACGCTCTGACGGGGTGGAAGAGGTGGATACCTGAGGGAAGAGTATGCCCAGAGGGTCAAGAAGTCCAAAGAGAACCCCTCCATGAGTGAGAGCCTTGTGGCAGGGTGGCAAGGAGATGGATCACCTTTTCCAAGGACTTTTCCTTTGGCAGGGAGTCTGGCTATATTGCTCATACTGGTCTCAAAGTCACAGGCTTAGACAATATTCCTAGCTCAGCCTTCCAAGCCCCAACCACTATGTCTGGCTCATGTGGGCTCGAACAACTATTTTAATTTCTCTCTCCCTTCCCCTCCTTAGCGATGTATGCATATGTAACTGTGGCTTCCTTATTTCAGCCAAAGCTACAGATTTCATTCTGGGAAGAAAGAAGGAAGAGATTCCTTATAAATGGACCCAGGGCAAGAAGGAAGAGAAAGGAGAAGCAGCAAAAGCCAAGATGTACACAGAGGAGAGCAGCCAACAGGTCGAAGCATGTTCTAGACGATTCTGGGGAAAGTAGCACAGATCCTGAGAAGAGGTGGTAGAAGGAGCAGCACTCCAGTAGAGAAGGGGAGCCACGCAGCAGGCTGGATGAAGCGAGCTCGCTAAGGGCTGGGATGGCTGGGTGACATCCTTTGTCAGTCACAGCCTCACAGGGCTCAATGAGTTTGATCGCTGCTTTCAAAAACACTGGGGTATTCAGCACTGCATACCAATTTGGGAGAAAAAGAACAACTCTGAGTTACTCTTTCATACTAATCCAAAGGGTCTCCTAGGTCCCGAGCAGACAATCCTCTAGGCTAGGGAAATAAAAGTCACTGTGTAGGAGCTCTGCACCAGTGTCAAGTCCCACATGGACTGTGCACATGGACCGGTAAGGATTAAGTTTAAAGAAAGCACACAAAGCAGAGTCTTGGGACTGGATAATGGCCAGCCTGGCTTCCCTGGTTTCTAGGCTGATAGTGACTTTTTCTCTACCAGCTATGGCCTCCTGTGGCTAAGGCAGCAGCAGGAGTTCCTGGGCATCCTGCTAGTGGGAAGGCCACTAGGAGAGAGGCAAGGCAGGACCAGCAAGTAGTCTGTGGGAGAGAGGCACCTCTTTCAGCTTTTTGGCCCAGGGCTTCTGGGCCTTCCTGAAGCCATCTTCCGCTTCCTTGGTCTCCTTGAAGCCCCCCATCATCTGCTTGTGAAAGGCTTCCTTCTGCCAGTTCTTGATCTTCTCGAAGTCCTCGTTCATTAGTGACGTCTTCACTTCTAGATGCAGCTCACTCACTCTTTCTGCCTCAGACATGACGGCCATCCAGGCCTTCTCCACGGTCCCATACTGTGGTCCTGACATAGGAGGAGAACCGAGTTAGCTCAGCTGGGTCAGTGGGAATTTCCTGTTACCACCACAGATGCTCATATGGAGTACCTGGGCCATACATTTCCTTTCCTAAAGCCTTGGCGCTCTTGTGTGTGTGGAGGCCAGAGGCTTGGCATTGGGCATCTTACTCAATTCCTCTCTTTTAAAAAAAATTTTTTTTGAGATTGGGTATGGTGGCACCTGCCTTTAATCCCAGATGGGGAGGCAGACGCAGGCAGACCTCTATGAGTTCCAGGCCAGCTGAGGCTACAGGGAGACCCTCAAAAAGACCAAAAAAAAAAAAAAAAAGCTTTTATTTGTTCATGAGTGGATGTGCACCTCATGTGTGGGCACCCATGGAGACCCAGAAGAGGGTATCAGATACCTCAGATACCTTAGAACTGGAGCTACAGGCAGTTGTGAGCTGCCTGATGTGGGTATTGGGAATAGAACTTGGGTCTTTTAGAAGAACAGGGAGTGTTCTTAACCACTGAGCCTTCTCTCCAGCCCCCTCTCCTTATTTTTTAACATTTTATGTATCATTTTTACTTCTTGTATATGAGTATAATGCCTGCATGTATTGAAGTGCACCCGTGCTGTGCAATGCCCGCAGGGGTCAGAAGAGGGCACAGGATCCCTTGGACCTGGAGTTACACAGTTTTTAGCTGCCATGTGGGTTCTGGGAATGGAACCCAGGTCCTCTGTAAGAGTAGCCTGAGCTTTTAACCACTGAGTCACCTCTCCAGCCCCACTCTCTGTATCTTTTGAGATGGGTCTTTCACTGAATCTGAGGCTGATTCAGATAGACTGGCTGGTGGCTGACTAATGAAGCCCCAGGATCCTACTCTGCTTTCTCAGAGCTAGGTTTACAGGTGAAGTGTGAGGAAGTATGCTCGGCTTTTGTGGGAGTGCTGGGAATTGAGTTTAGATCCTCATGTCTGCGTTGTAAGCATTAACTACCTACCTGTGCCATCTCCCGACCCCCTCTGAGTTCTTTAGTACTATACTGTCTGCATTGAAAAACTTAGTTTGTTTAAAGGTAGCTAGAGAAGGAAGGATCTTCTAAAGTGACTGCCTTCCCTCTCCAAGAACTCTTACTCCCACACCTCCAAGCCTGTGAGGTGTGTCCCTCAGGATGAGGCCATTTTTACTGACTCTCATGAAAAGGGCCCAGAGGATAAGCCTGAGAATGATTGTGGGGTAGAGGAGCATCTCCTCCACAGAATGGAGGCCTGTGCTGAGAAAGGGAACAGAGAAACCCCACAGGCCCACATGGAAATGTCTGGAAAGTACAGGGGACACTGTTACCCAACTCCCTTCTTAGGAAAGAAGCTAGGACTGTTCCTTTTGATAAGGGGCTCGGTAGTGAAAGGCAAGAGCTATGACAAGGCTGAGGGTTAAACAAGTAAAACCCAGCTGTATCGCTGAGGTGCTCACAGGAACCAGCAGTCACTGAGCTGAGTCATGACAGAGAGGAGAAGGACATACAACTGTAGGGCTTGGGGACAGCAAGAGACCCGGGACCCCTCCAAGTCTCTAATCCCCCCAGGAACACAGATGAACATGCCCCCTGTCCTGCCTCTAGCACAATGCCCTGGCCAGACCTTGAGGGTGGGGGTAACAAGACCGGCAGCAGGCGGCAATGAGGGTAACAGCTGTCCGCTAGGGGCTGACCTGTCCTAAGACTCCAGTCTGGGCTCTCACCCTATACTAGGTTGGCCTAAGCCCCCAACATGACCCACTCCAACATCTAGGGGAGAAGACAGGCAGCTGGGCTAGGCACGGCTGACCCCTCACCCAGGACCTGGTTCTCTTGGTTGCTCCTCTGAAGTGAGCTGGCCACAGTGGAATATCCTGCCCCAAACACCTAGAGAAAATGTGAAGTTGCTTCTGGCCCAGGAAACCCCATAGTCAGTTGGGCTCCTCTCTAGCTGGGAAGTGGGTTCTATTAAGAGGACAGCAGTATTTGATGTCCTCAGAGCTTGTGGGAAAGAAAACAGAGATGACCTCGCCACAGGACACTTCACTCACTTCCTTTAAAATCCAAAGCTAGGAAGTCCTCACTTGTCACCGTCTTATGTGGTCTGACCTGTTACGTGACCAAGCTTAAAAGGAAGCAGTATTCACTGTCACAAACCAGAGTACTGTGCAAGGTTCTTCATTTGACAGGAGTTCCCTGAAGTTTCAGCTGTTAGCTGTTAGTCTCCTGCTGGTGGTCCTAAGTGTGTCCTGTGGCTGACAGGGCTAGAACAGGAGATTCAGGGCTCCTTGCAACAGGCAGTTGCAATATCACTCCTGGCCTCACAAGGTAAACAATTTGTCAGGGTCCCTGGCAAGCGAGAAGTTGATTATCATGCCAATGGCCTCCTTACCCTTCTCCACGAGCTGCCTCCAGCGCCGGGCCCACTCAGTGAGCTGTTGCGCATAAGCCTTCTCGATGCGGGCACGCTCATGTAAGCAGTTCATGAGGTCGCCACACAAGCGGTAGCCATCATCGATCCGCTTCACAGTCCGCTTATAGTTCCCAACCTGTGAGGTAGAGCAGTGCTGTGAGACGGGCACTTGGGGAGGCCGGCTGCCTGCTAGACTCTCCCAGCAGTAGCTAGACAACACTTGCGGCTATCCATGCCAGTAGGGGCCCCCATGCTCACCCTGGGGGTCACTTTACCATCCACGTGGCTAGACAACACGCCTCTCAGCTTTTACTAGTGACAGGAATGAACAGGACCACAAACTAGAGTTCTTAGTGTGCAACTCCAGGCAGGAACTGGCAGAAACCAGCTGGTGGCTCAGGGAAGGAGGCAGACTAGCAAGGGGCGCTGGGCTGAGGGTGCCTGACAAGTGGTCTTGAGCAGATGGAGGGAAGAGTGATGCTTCTCAAAGAAGGAAACATCTAACAGTCTTCTGATGTCTGATGACAGCGGTGCGTGTTACTTCCCACCTATCGAGTGCCTACAATGTATCAGGAACCATGCTAGGTGCTTCACACCTCCACTCACTGCCTAATCCCTAAGTTGGAATAACTGTCCCCATTTTACAGATGAGAAAACAGATTACTTAAGAGGCTGGCCAAGATCCCACAGGTACTGTAGCTGGGCTGGAGCTGAAGGCAGTCTTTCAAGCACTTTTGGGTAATATAGTCTAGATTTGACTGCCCATTTTCACATACAAAAAGAGAAACCAGTGTATATAAATTAGAAATAGTAAAAATACGTTTTATCCCTTGTATGTGTGTGTGTTCTATGTCCACACATGTGTGTGGCATGTGTATGGAGGCCAGAAGTCAATGTCAGGTATTTTGTCCTTAATTGCCCTGCCATCTTCTTTTTGAGACAAGGTCTTCCACTGAACCTGGAGTTCACAGGTTCAGACAGGCTACCTGGTCATCAAGCCTAGAGATCCCCTGTCTCCACGATAGGTATGTGCCATGACATCCAGTTTTTATCTGGATGCTGAGGACCTGAGCTCAGGTTTTCATGTTTTTACAGAACGTACTTTACCAACCAAGCCACCCACACAACCTGCTTCATCCTTTGAGCTATGGACTGAAAGGATACAGGTGCAAACACTGGGGACCCCACAAGAAACAATATAGAAAAGGGATCTGGGGCAGGAGAGATGGCTCTGCAGTTAAGAACACTAGCTCCTCTTGCAGAAGACCTGGATTCGATTCCTAGCACCCCCATGGTGGCTAACAACCATCTGTAACTCCAGGTTCAGGGATTCTGATACCCTCTTCTGCCCTCCGTGGGTACTGCATGACATGGGTATACTTACATACATGCAGGTATAGTACTCATACACATAAAAATAGATAAATCCCAAACATTTTTAAAAGGAAAAGATCCATTTATTCTAATTCACATTCTCCAATGTCCTCAAAACTCTGAGCTTCCCTCTTGCAGTCTGAAAGCCCCTAGAGGAAGGGAGATCTGTGCCTTCTGTGTAGAAAAGAGTGCAGTTCTCTCCATAGTGCTGTGGTGTTCCAAGTCTCTTGTATCTAGAGTTGAGCTAGTCAGGTGAAGAGGAGGAAGAATGGGGGATGGGGGAGGAGCAGCAGCGGCAGCGAGAGGAGGGAGTAGGGTGAGATGGTACAAAAGGACAAACACACAGGGTCCTGCACGCGGAGGCAAGAGGAGCGAAAGACTATAGACCTTGAGGCAAAGCCTGTCCCTAAGCTCTAGGCAGGTTGAAGTGATGACTCCCATCTGCGGGACTCCATACCCTGCTAAACAGCAAAGAGGCAGATAGCCTGGAAGCCTTTTCCAGAGGCCTAGCACGACTCTAGCTGTTCTGCTAAAGTGTGGACACTCTCAGACCCCATCTTCAGTCACACTCTCCAGAGTCCTTTAAGCTCAGGTGAGGCCGAGCACATCTCAGCAACTCCAGGAGTTGGCTCATCAAACATATGGCTGGGGCTGGAAAGATGGCTTAGTGATTAAGAGTACTTACTGCACTTGCCCCAGCAACCATGTTGAATGGCTTACAACCACCTGAAACTTCAGCTCCAAAGGCTCTGACACCCTCTCCTGGCCTCTGTGGGCAACCTCACACATGGCATACACAGAGACACAGACACACGTACCACACACACACAGACACACAGATATACACATAAATAAAAACATGTCTTTAGAAAAACATACAGCTGAATCTGAGTTGTGACTCCATACCTTAGCAGCCAGCCCCAAATGGAGAAAAAAACCTTTTGACAGCCCGTCCTGGAGCAAGAATATACACAAGCTCCCTTAAAAGGAGGCTTCATAGTCACTTTGAAAGTTATGACGACAGGAGGGAACAAAGTGATGAACAAAACATAGGAGAGCATTCACAGAACTCTCATCACCTTCCACTTTCAGAATGTCACATATATGACATTCCAAGACAAGATTATAAATAAATAAAACACATTTCAGCATTGTCGAGCTAGAGGCAGAGGTCATCAGCCCTGACCTGGTCTGGGGATGACATGGAAATACGTCCAATTTTCTTTTGTTACGGTGGTGTACCTGGACAACATATTTTGGCTCTCTGGAAAGCTGCTCTGATGGAAGCCCAGGGAAAAAGATTTCAGGAAAGGAATATTTGCTAACAAGTCATGCACTCGTGAACTCCAACAGCACAAGTGGTACCTGCAGTTCATGTTTAAATAAGAACTCTTGAACTCTGAGGCGCAGCTTCGAGTGCAGGAAGGCTGCCCAGCAAACACAATTCATGTCAGTGGCTTTGGAGGTACCAGAGAAGCCTGTGCTAGTCCTGGGATTGCTTCTGGGGACAGGCAGCAGGCATAGAGCAGAGGAGAGAAGACGGGATGTAACACGTCACAGGTTCCAGGGTGCTCCAGCAACACAGGCTCTGTTGTCCTGAATGGGGGCTTGTGACCGGCCATCACTAAATTGCCATCTTCATAAAGAGCCCAAGGCAGAGCAAAGGGACCTCAACAGTCCCCTGAGCAAGGTGTTGCTGTCACCCTAGGAAAAGAGTGACTGCTGAAGGTTGTCCCTCTAAACTGACAAGGAATCTTCAGGGAGGCAAAGCTGTCCTTTCCAGGACACACTCAGAAGAGTCTGGACTAACACGTACTGTTCTATAGCCACCTCTACAACAAGGCACACATTTCTAGTTCCTGACCAAGTTCCCTTGTGTATTCTTATCGTTCAACTGCTTCCCTGATGGGGACCCAGTCACCACTGATGTGATCTCTCCCTCTTTCAGGATTGCTAGGGTCCTCAAAAAATCACACATAATCTGGCTTCTATAATTTGCCATGTTTTTGAGGCTGATCCACATTGCTGCCTCGGCCAGTAGTTTATTCTTTTTTATTGATAACGTTTTTCATATGGATATACCACCATTTGTTTATCCATTCATCCTGTTCAAGGATACTTCTCTTTTTGGTTGGTGTAATTATAAACAAGGAAGCAATGAGCATTCATCTCCAGGTCTTCGTGTGGGTGTATGTCCTCAGTTCTCTAGCATGAACTTCTAGGAGTAGCTACATGGTAATACATACATGGAATATAACTGTGTGACTATACAGAGTGGCTGCAGCACAGTTGCTACAAGCCTGTCAGGACCTCCCAGTGTTCAGTTCTGTATTCTCACCAGCACCTGGCATTGTGAAGTCTGACCTCAAGCCTATTTGCGGCCATCTGTGTGCCTTCTCAGCCTAGTGTTTTCTCTTTTTTGTACCTTTTTAAAGATAGTCTCATTATACAGCCATGCTGGCCCCACACTCCCCTATCTTCTTGCGGCAGCCTCCCTACTGCTGTGATGACTAGACAAATGCCCATCCTCATCTGCTTGGGTTCAGGTGACCCTCCAGGGCTGGAAAGGCAGTACTGAGGGACTTGGTGCTACCTCACATCACAGGGCCCTTGCACTGGACAACAGACAGAAGGTGGGATTCAGGACACATACAGGAAGTGACATCTAAAGGAAAACCCCAAAGGTAAGTAGGAGGCCAAGTCAGGCACACAGAGAGGTGAGGTAAATACTTCTAGGGCCAGGGAGTAGCACTGGCAGAAGGAAGAAGGCAGACAGTGTGGTGGCCTTGCAATTTGATAAGCAGTCCACTAAGAATGGAGTACAGGATACAGAGAAACCAAGGGGGAGGGCCACATTCTGAAGTGTGCTGTGCTGGGCGGCTAACGGGCCCAGAAGACTTGAAGTAGGGTACCTAGAGGCCAAGTAAGTGACTCACAGCCAGGGCTACAAAAGTGGGTGCCAGGGTGAGGGCTGTCAAACTGGGAAAGGCACACAGTCATTCAGGTGGCAAACAGGGGTAGGACCCAGGAAACAGGGGCCCAGCTCCCAGCATTATATGATGCTCCCAGCATCATCCAAGCATGACACCTCACCAGGTCAGAAGTCCAGAATGACCTTCTTACCAGAGTGCTTCTTCTGAATCTGAAATGGGTCTAGGAATTTGAATCCTATCTATTCACAGTTTCCTTCCCTTGGGCCCACAGCTGCCTGGCCATTCCTCTCCCTTGCAAGATTCTCATTTCTCTGCTTTAAGCCTGGGCCCTGCAGACCTATATCAGGGACTTGCTTTCAAGTTAGCCAGAGCTCCCTGTGCACAAACAGCTGCAGAATCAGAGGCATGGCTGGGGTTTTGCTTAGAATCTGCAGGCTTTTATGGCAGGGTGCCGGGAAGCACTGTTCACATGTCACACCAGGTCCTCCTCCACTCAGAGGTACCAGGGGGGCAACTATCTGGAAGTGCCTCTCACAGGACACTGGAGAAAGCCTGCTCCCTAGACTTCATAGCTGTGAGGCCTAGCACCTTCCTGTGGACACAGTGGCCAGGGGCCACACGGAAAAAGTCTGAAACACCTGTGGGATCCCCATCTCACAGGCAAATCACTCAGCTGTAGCCAAGCCCAGGACAAAGCCTGTGACCCTAAGGGGCTGAGCTGTCATGATACTGACCCCATCGGTGCCCAAAAGAGTAGAAAAGCCCTCTTTCAGATGGGGGTCTTGGGCCTGTGCCCTAGAATACCCTGTCCGACCTTGGCCGGGACAGGGTCACCCCTGCCTCTGCCTGGCTCACTCACTTCCTGCATGCCAGGTCTGTGTAGACACAGGCAACCAAAGCCCCACAATGCCCCTGAGCCCCAGTGTCCTCCTCAGTACCCCGGCTCTAGAGCCATGCACTGGTGTCCCTCTGCCCAGCGCTCTTTCTTTCCAGGCTTCCACAGGCCCTACCACACATCCGGCGGTCAATGAAAACATGAGCGACAAAACCAGAGCTCATGGCAGCTTGTGTAGGTGAAAGAGCCTCGAGTGAAGGTTGTGCTCTTTTAAACAGTTCAAAAGTTAAAGCTATAGGAATGCACACACATTATTGCATCAAAAACTAAAGATTTCTGTTCAGAAACAGAAACCATCAACAATTACAGACCATAAATACTATCTCCTAATTGGTTTGTCCAATCTCAACAAGGGACTTAAATTTAGATCTTTCCCTAAGTCCTAGCCACCATCATGAGAAAGAAAGGGCTCCAAGGGTGGATGAGCAAAAGGACATCACAGCACACTTCAACACAGAGGAAACTCTTTACACCCATAGGTGAGCAAACCAGAGGCAGAAAGAAATCTCAAGTTTGGGCACAAGTAGTACAAAGACATGAGTTAGAAGGAAAACATACCTGGCAGACTCCTCTGTCAAAAACCAAGAGGTAATGACATCATGACTCAAGCATGCCTGTGCCTTGGGGCCATCCAGAATCTCTCATGTCCCAGGCAATAGACTACTCCCTGGAAAGTACACAAGAAAATGTGTGGCACAGTAATGCACTGGGAGGCAGATGTGTTCAAGACAGATACACTGCCAATGAGACTGGAACAGTACTATGTAGAAACGGCTCAGGTAAATCACAAATGCTCACACATGAAGCAGGCATAAAAAGCTTCAGAAACAGATGGGAATAAGCTGCACTGCTGGGAAAGAGGAGGGAATAGGCATGAATGGGAAATAGAGAAGTGGAGAGTGGTCTGCGTTTCCCAGCCCACAGTACCTTCCCTGACAGATGGCTCAGCCAGTCTTCCCTACAGATGCTTCCCTGGTCGTGTGCACCTTGGCGAGACCACCAAGAGCGAGCACTTGCATCGCCTGCAGCCCTGGGCTGCTGGAATTGATTGCGCCAACCCGGTTCCTGCCAGACATTCCAGCTGGGGGCCACGTGTACCCTTGCAAATATGGTACCCACAGCCTCAGGTCCTCTCAGAGGCACCTCGGGCACACTGGCCTTGGCTCTCAGCTGGACTATGACCCTCTTAGCAACAAGTACACACATTCTGTCACTGTATGCCGCATCATAATTCAGCATGTTTGTGCTTTGCCAGGCAGGGAGCAGACGGTTCTACTGAGTCACCCCATACAGTCCTGTGAGTGGACAACACCACTGTCTCCATTTGATGTATAAGGAAATAGGTTTCAAGAGGAACAATCACCCATGACCATATACCCAGAGAGACAGGGCCCACATGCCACGGTCCCCTTGAGCCAATCAATACCAGAGGTTATTACAGAGTAGAATCAGGCCCCACTGCTACTTCTACTGTATCCAAACAAAGCCCATTCCAGGAATTCCAAATCTGTATGCTACCAAGATGACTTGCCAAGATAATCTTGATTTCACCCTCAGAATGAAGGTGTGTGGCCTTGAAAGTTCAAGGACCACATCTGCCACCTTTTCCCTCTGGAGAGGAAGGGTCAGAGGAAGCCATCTCTGCAAGTGAGCCAACAGGAGGAAGAACTTCTGGCAATGCCCCTCCAGTAAAGTCCATGCACTTGACGAAAACGCTTGATCCAAAGCTAATGAATTCATCAGGCCACCAAGGAGCTTCGACACTTCCGCTAACTTAGAGGGTGAATGATGACAGGCCTTTGGAAGTTGCTTAACCGCATTCCTGCAGATGGTGACAAGATGGACTAAATGGGCCTTTAACTTTGTGTTCAAGCCCATGGGCCCCCTTCCTTCTGCCATATCTCAGAAGGAAGCAGCACAGATCTAGGTCTGCCCTGAAGCGTGTGACCTTGTGCCGGTCTCTGCATTTTTGCCCTCTATCTGTAAAGTGAGGTCAGAGCTGAGTACCCACATCTCAAATATGCTTAAAACTCACTGTAGGCAGCTTTCTTCCCTACCAGCTATGCCCTCAGAAGTCATGTGACCAGGTCTAAGTTCTTTCTGCCTTTTCTTTAGAGAGGGAGAAGGAGAAGCTTAGATGACCTCCAAAATCCCTTCAGAGGGTTCTGGAATCTTGAACGGAGCTACATCTGTCACCACCACTGGCCAGTCAGCTCTTAACAGTCAGTCAGATGCTCTTAACTCTCAGCTTTTGATATTCTGGCAAAGCCTTCTTACCACCCACAAATATTTAAGAAACATCTGCTGTGTGCCAAGGGTTACGTGGGGAACAGTAGCACCATGGTGAATAAACCATCACTATGTTAGCCTCACGGCCAGATGAATGACACAGTTCTGAGAGGGAAAACTCCTCTACCAGTTGTTGACCTAAAACCATGAGTCCAGAGTGAAGGAACTCAGACAAGGCCACTTCCGGAAGGCCTGGGGCAAGAAGTCATGGCCCATACAGCATGAGCTATATGTAGCACCACCCTGTGGCTCAGGCCATGCTTGTTACCTTGGGGAGCATCTTGCTACACCTCAAACATTATAGTTTGATAATAGAGATGGCAGAAACTGTGCCATTATTCTCTATTCTGTATGCCCAGGATAGACCAGGCACCCACAATGTCTTCTCAGAGCTGGCAGTTCAAATCTGGCTGGCAGCTAGATCTGGATCTCCACTGCACATGGAAAAGAAGGGTTCCAAGGAGTTGCTGAGAGCTTCCAATCATGGGCATTGAAATGATTCCAGGTCCTTTATGGACCAAGTTCTTAACCCAATGAGTCATAGGAGCCTTTCCCACAAACAAGTCAAAAGAATCAGCGTGTTGTCAGATGGCAACTTCCCAGCTTCCACAGTACTAGAAGAAAAGCATGTGCACAAACCAGCAGAAGGCTTTGCCAATCCCTTGCCCTGCGTTATTTTACCCCCAAGCCCACAATGCTCCAGTTCGATGAGGACTGAGTCCTGTCAGATGCTTGTTCTATATGCATGTGCAAATAAAAGCACAAGGCCTCCTATTTCAGCAATTCTACCACCTGTCAAACCCCAAAGTGAATCTTAACAGCACCAGTTTTCCAGGCTCTCCTTGGCTCACTTAGATCCTTTGCCTTTCACAGATGGGTGACAACTGACGACTAATCTTTGGACTCTGAACTCTGGCCCTTGTGCTGGAAGACACCAAAACATAAGAGTATCTCTCCAGAAAACCTTGAGTCGGGCCTTGCTTTTCAGGGCCAGGTTGTGCTCTCTCACGCTCACTTCTACAGGGTTCCACCGCTTCCCCCTAGGCTTTCTTGTAGTTTCCAGTGTGCCTCCTCCCTGGAGCAGTGAACCTAGGGGCACCTTGTTGGGATGCTTCCCTGAATGATTTGCCAACATCACACCTCAGGGAGCTCCCCGCCTGCATAGGGTCATGCTCCTTACCTATAGGGTCCTTGGAGCACATGACCTTGAACAGCTAGCTCTCTCTTCTGTGCATTTTGTCCCTTCAACTGTAAGGTAGGGTCAGAGTTAATCACCTAAGTGCCAAATGCACCAAAAGTTTTCCCACCAGTTCTACTTTAAGAAGTCATGTGACAAGATCTAAGTTCTTTCTGATTGTGCTGAAACTCATGCTTGGGTTTGCTGCCTCGGTTTCCAGCCTCTGTCCCAGCATGACTCCCACCATCAAAGCCTGGGGCTTCATCCCTGTCCCAGGTCCAGGTATTTTGTTCCAGCTCACACTGGCTGGTGCCGTCCTCTGTTCCTGAGACTGGTCTTCTTCCAGAGGAGGGGAAGAAAACAGGGTTCACTACCCAGCAAAGGAAAGGGAAGGAGATGGGGCTCACTACCCAGCAAAGGTGCCCCTTGCTCTTTGATTGCTTAAAAGCATAAACCCTAAATAGCAACTTTAAAGATTAATTATCAACCTTTAATAAAATGTTTAAATTGACATACTTAAAACGAATAAAACAAAAAGTCATAAGCTCCTAATTTTCAGATTCTAATTCCAAAAGCAGAGTATACAAAATAAGAGGAGAGAGGAAGGGTGTGTTTAAACAAATCTGTTTTTAAATTGTTTAATTTTATGTGTATGAGTGTTTTGCCTATGTGTACGTAAGTGCACCACATGTGTGCCTAATGCCCAGAGGCCAGAAAACAACAGCAGAAGCCCTTGCAACTAGTTATGGAAGAGTTTTAGTAGCCAGGTGGGCACTGGGAACCATACCCAGGTCCTCTGGAAGAACCACCAGTGGTCTTAACCATTGAGCCAGCTCTCAGTCTCCTTGTGTTATGTCTAAATTCTATTTTGATAGGTCCTAAGAGCAGAGCATAACTTACTACCCGGTCCCTGCAGATCTCACGGTCAGCCATGCACACATTCACTTAATCACTTAACCACCATTATGCACGTCAGGCACTGTGCTAAGCCTCAGATGGACAAGTGAGAAACCCATCCATGTCCATGGGAGTTCCCAGGACAGACAGAAAAGCAAATGGTTATAATGCAACATGCATGTAGGAAGGCTGTCTAAGCCTGACAGGCATGGTCAGGGAAGGAGCTTAGGGAAAGAACTAGGTCTTGGAAGGAAGAATCACTCTTTAACCCTGAGAAAAGACTCTATGTATGACTCCACTTGTGGAACTAAGGGAAGAGCATTTTAAGAAGGGTCAGCTGCTCCGGCTGCATGCCAGCACATGCTTGCTAAAAAGTTTTAGCCATGCTAGAGAGTATGGTTGGATTTTGTAGAGATGTAGGGAACTGAAGATTCCTGCCCAGGCAGGGAGCAATCAGGTCCGGCTGTCCTGGGCAGGCTGTTTGGCAGTGGTTGACACTAGTTTGTTGATAAAAGTAAACTAGCAGGTATATTTAGGAACTTTAGTGACACTAAGGTATGTCAGTGGCCTCCTATGGAACCATGTCTGAGCACAATGGAGTCCCAACTGAGGATACTTTGTACTAAGGAGCCCACAGACCCAGTTATCACACACACTGTTTCCATAAGGCACATGTACACACATGCATATGGACATACATATAGACCATCCCATGGAAGAGGTTATCCAGGTCTGCCAATGTGGACGGTCATCTATGAACAAGTGGGATAAAACACAATACAGTGGAGAGGTAACACTTATATTCACCTGCCCGAGGCTTCATGCTCAGGACAATCTCACAGCCTCCAACCAAGTGCCACACTACCCTAGTTCTGGGTCTACCAATTACTTTGTCCAGGCCTGGACTGTAACAGGTATCAAATAGGTCATGAACATGAGACAGTGGAACCCTAAACTTGTAACTTACAAGTAAGTCTAGAAGGAAGGGGCTCCTGTTGCACACCACCCCACATGGCTGCTACTCAGAATGAAAGGTGTGCAGGGCATTCTCTATAACCTGCTGTTCCCACACGGTCTTTCTAACAGCCAGCATCCCAGCATCCGACAGGAAGGCTCTACACAGTGCCTACGGCATCATGAGTGCTTTTTGTGACACTAGTGAGGCCACAGCCTTTGGGGTTCAGCAAGAGGGGCTCATCTGCCCACACACCTGTGTCTGGAGGTAGGCAGAGGGGAAGTTCTGAGTCCAGTGAGTTCCTGATGGTGTTCATAACCATGGAGCTAAGGTAGTTTCCTGCCGTTTGCTCCATTCCTCCTGCCCTGTTGCTGGGTGGCTGGCAGTGTGTCAGCCGCTGTCCCAGGTACCTTCGGGGCCTTAAATGTTTCCAGGACAAATACTCCTCTCATCACTCAGATTTCAGCTCTGGGCTCAATCTCCCCAGGAAAGCTGCTGCCAGCCAGTCTGGCACACCATCCCTGTGCTCTCCACTTCTGTGCCTGCAGAAGCAGTGACTCCACATTCCCCACCACAGGCCCTAGGACACACAGTCACTCACAGTCCATGTTTGGTCCCACTTTGTTTGGGGGTCAAGCTCTTGCTGTGTTGTCCAGCCAGCTGTCATCTCCTGGCTGAAGCAATCCTCCTGCCTCAGCCTCTCCTGCAGTGGGGACTACAGACACACACTACTGCATCTCACTGAGTAGGAACTTTTAATAGAATCAAGTATTTAGCTGAAAGTCAATCATGACCATCTCATTTGAAACACAAAAGGAAAGTACTAATGGGAGTTTGAGCCCTCGGCCATCTCGCAAGCTCCACTTGTGATCAGTAGCTTGTAACCACACTTGTTTGTAGACAAAAATCACAACCAACTAGCTACCTCATGCTAGCCCACCAACACTAGGGCAGCCTACTCACCTTTTCCTTCCCTGGAGCCTCTTGTGAGGTGTGCTGAAGACTACATTCCTATCTTATCTGGCTGCCTCTCTTGGGGGCCAGTATTAACTAATCCTTCTTTACAGTCAAAGGCTCTGAGGCTCAGAAGAGTTGGGCAACTTGCCCAAGGTAACACAGCTAAGTGACAGCACAGCTGGGATTAGAGCTGACATGGAAGTCAACTGAAACCCAGTCCCCATCCCGCCCCAGGAAGCCAAGAATGCCAAGACAGTTCCAGGGATCTTGCTATGGGAATAAAATTTGGTCAGAAGTTGACTTCCTTGGCTACAGTCAAAGTTCAGAGGCAGAGCCTTTGCCTAGCACACATGAGGTCCTGAGTTCCATCCCCATCACCACACCCACAACCCCCCACAAAAACAAACAAGGAAAACAACTTTCCTTTAACTAGTGGACAGGAAAAAATAGGTAGGCTCAGGAAGGGTAACTTCCGAAAACAAAAACCACCATAAAATTATCTAATCGGGAAAGGAGGTCCTCCAGGACACAGGCACACAGATGTTCCATATCAAGCATAAGGCACTTTGTTCAGCCCAGGTGGCCACTTGCCTGCACTCTGCAAAATGAGGTATCACAGTTCTAACTGCCTTTAGACACAAACTCAAAAGTGAAGCTGGCCCATCAGGCTGAGTCACTGTGTGTGGCTACCAGCCGCACAGTGGCTAAACATCAAAGGAAACAATCACTGGAGGGCAGAACAGCGAGACTTCGACAAACATCCCTTGGCTCTTCAAAGATCAGACTTTCTAGTCAAGGTAAGCCTCCCACTTTCACTAAGATCTATAGCATACCTACACTTGCTAAAAACAAGCACTATATCTGCTGCCGCCAAAATGATGGCAAGCACCTGGTCAGTTTAAAACATGTTCTTCTCCCACCCCTTTCAAACCACAAAGACCTGAGTGAGACCTGCATCCATCGGAAAGAGAGGCATTACCTCCCAGAAGCTGTCGCTGGATACTTCCACTCCCACGGAATCGTCGTATGCGACAGACATTTCTGCAGAGGGTGGGGGGACAGCAGAAGACACTCAGGTTCAGGGGTCCACTTCAGGTGCTCAGAATCTGCAGACACTCAGGTTCGGGGGTCCACTTCAGGTGCTCAGAATCTGCAGACAGACCTATGAAGGAAAAGCATAGGTGGCTATGGTTTTCACATTCCCAGGGCACAAAGCAAGTCACCCACAGAACATGCTGCACCAAACTCAACATACGAGTCTTTCTCCTGCCCTCTACAGACCACTGTGTCCCTTCCCTCACTGGCACCTCAGTCTACTGCTGAGGGTCTCCTGTACTGCAGGAGATGCTTCAGGAGTGCCACTGACTTCAACATCACCAATGTGCAGGGACACCACAGCAGCTATCCTGAGAGTCAGCTGCCTAGGAAAATAAAGGAGCATTTTCCTCACATATACACATGGAATTAGCAGTGATAAGAGTTACTCGGTATACATCTGACATCCCCAAAATGTCCACCAGAAAGTTCCCCAAAGGCAGTGAGAAATGCTGGGAACTAGAGCTGGGTTATGGCTGTTATTGTTACTCTTGGGATAAGCATTTCTCTGAGGCTGCCAGCTTCCCCTTAGTGAGAGGACTGGTGGTCACCTGCTCCCAGGGAGGTATGTGCTCTATGAGTAAACACTTCCTTCAGTCCCAATGCTAACCCTATGAAGGCAGCAATTACCACATGCCTCATTCAAGTAGGGGAACAGGCACAGAAAGGGCAAGGAGTCTAAGCCTAGGAGCAGCAGCTCAACGAAGGCAGGCTCATCACCACCACACTGAGCTAAAATCTTGTAGAACACGTACAGTAGGGTGCTGAGTCCTATCCTTAGGGACAATCTGTTGGTCTTAGCCTTTCAGGTGGTCTAACCAGAAATAACTGATCTAATCTGTATTCCTCTTGAAAAGGCCTGTGTAAACTGCCTGTGTAGTCCTGTGTATTAGTTGTCATTTTTCTCACTGATTCTTAATCATGGTCTCACTTATCAATCTGTTAACCGTACTTAATGCTTTTTTATGACCTGTTTGGGAAGTCTTCACTTTGGCTGAGGTCATGAAGGTATTCGTTCACCTCCACTCCTTTTAAATATGTAGGTACTTTTTCATTTTGTACTTTTCATGTCCAGAAACAGTATCTGTGTGTGATGAGATGGTGAACCAAGTCTTACTTCTTCCCATGTAGATGTCAGACTATTCCAAAGTCATTTGCTGAAATGAGGTTCCCCTCAGTCTCCTCGTCTTTTAGCCCAACTCTCCCTCCATCCTAGCCAGGCCTTTATAAAAGTTCTTCGAATCTGCAAAGAAGTTCTTCCTTCATTTTCCCAGCATGACTCAGCTGCCCAAGGCCCTGAACATTTCCATATACACCTCCCAACCTATTTCTTCATTTCACCAAGCAAGCACACCTTCTGGCCAGGAACTCACGGAACCTCAGTCTCACTGTGAACCATACCTCCATGGAATGAGAGTGGACCCTTTGGGTGCGAGGCTTCCTGTGGCTTCTCCCAACAGTGACTTTCCTTTACATCCTCTTTTATATAATTTCTTAATGTCATTTTTTGGCCCAGTATTTAATATTTTTAGTATTATAGATAGAATCTTCACATTTTAAAAATCATTTTAGCTGATAATTGTCAGAAAGTAGAAGATGAGTTTTCTATACTCACCACATATCCAGCAACTTTGAACTTATTTCCAACAATTTGTCTATGAATTTGATCAGATTATCTCTCTACATATTCACACCATAGTTTCTTTTTTCTTCTTCAGTCTATATGGTTTCTCTCTTTTTTCTTGCCCCAGTGCACTAGAAAGGACTTCCAATAAAATGGAAAGAGCCTTCTTGGTCTCAAAGACAAAAGCTTTCAACATTTTACCATTAAGGAGTAAGTATAGTGCAGGTAGAGAGTTCCTGCCCAGGTTCTGAGTTCAACCCCACCCTCACCCCAGCACCACAAAAGAAATATTTAGCCATTACAATTTGCTATAGGGTTTTTAGGAACCTCATTTTTCAGTTTAAGATCATTTCCTTCTACTTAATCCCACAAAAAGTGTTGCTCACAATGAATATTTACATAGGATTGCCATTCATTTTCCTTAACATTTAGCAGAATTTGTCAGTGAAATAAATCATCTGGGTCTAAGCTTAATACAGGTTCCTGTTGGGGTTTTTATTACTAAGGTAATGGTCTTGCTATGTAGACTAGGCTGGTCTGAAACTTATGGTCCCACTGCCTTAGCTTCCTGTGCACTGGGATTATAGGCATCCTGTCCCATGCCTGCCTACATTCCAGTTCTTGGGCAGATAAAGCTATTCACGTGCTTTCTGTATCTTTGTGTGTTGGTTTTGGAAAACTGCATTTCTCTAGGGAGTTCAGCTCACTTCTTCCAAATTTATTAGAATAAAACTGTTCATCTTCTTGTAAACTTCTTGACTGAAGAATCTGCAGTAATGTCTACTGGCCTTGACTCATGATGCCTCTCAAGTCTCAAATGCTTATCATTTTTCACTCCTTCTGAAGGACCATTTCTAC
Organism: Eospalax fontanierii; assembly: GCA_035773235.1. Lineage (NCBI taxonomy): Eukaryota > Metazoa > Chordata > Mammalia > Rodentia > Spalacidae > Eospalax > Eospalax fontanierii. Next base: position 72,989,975 of record CM069537.1, read on the forward strand.
CATGCACTCACTCACTCCTCCAGCTGTCTAGTGAATACATAGGTTCTGGTTCCTTGATTACTTTATTACTTCCTTCCTTTGGCTTCTATGTCTCACTATTTTTGTACCTTCTAGAAATTAAAGCTTAATTCATTACTTTTCAGCCTTTCTTCTTTCCTAGTATGTGCATATAATGCTACAAATGTTTCTCCCAGCACAGTCTCATTTATTTTCATAACTGACCTATGAGGCACTTATTTCCTTTCCACAGATGACAATTTGAAGATCAAGTTACTTATTCAAAATCACACAGCTAATAGTAAGATCAAGATTAAAAAAAGGCTCTGTCTGGGTCTAAAACCCAAGTCCTTCACATAATAGCACACTATATATACTTAGCTATTTACAGGCATTGTAAATAAATTGTTGTAGAAATGGAAAGAGCCAGAGTCCCCTCCACAGGATGCAGAGAAAGCTGGGAAGGGACTCACAGGCAGATGGCTCAAGGGCAGAGGCAGCAGAGCTTCCTGTCTCTAAGGTCAAATGAGTCAAGAGAGACCAAGGAATCTCATCATCCTTAGAAACCCATGATAGGTGACTTCATAGATGTTACAGAAGCAGCTCTCAGGCTTTAGGATTGCACAGGAGCATCCTGCAGCACTACCAGTCAGAGTACCTTTATGGCCTAAAGTTGATCAGCATCCTGACTCAATATGGCACAATGACTCAGCTAGCACTATATCCACATTACCTCTTTAGTCATCAGCCACACCCGGGTTCAGGTGATCAGGGGGGCAGTAGAAGGAAAGAGCCCAGAAAACATGTGCCAACCTGTAACTGGAAAGAAGGAAAGACCTATGTTCCTGACTACTGTTGGTGAGTCACATTCATTTATCCAATAAATAAGTCAGTAAGTCTCAAGAACTGTAGGGGATACAAACAGCCACAGGTTATACCTTTATTCTCTTAAATAAAATTAAAAAATATAGCTGCACATGGCAGTGTGTGTCTAGGCCCAGCTTCTCAGGAAATAAAGGCAAAAGGATTGCTTGGACCCAAAGTTCAAGATCAGCCTAAGCAACATGGTAAGACCCTGCCTCAAAATGTAAGTACATAAATACTAATTAAAATATAGCTGGACTGGGTTAGAATGAAGTAAAGGGCTAGATGTTAACTTTGGTCAAATGCAAACAGAAGAAATACTCTACCTTTGATGCTATTGGTGAAGAGAAATTGGCAAATTCTTGATAACCATGGAAATAAAATCCCCTTAGGGTTGTTTGAGTCACATATTTATACAAAACAAGAAAAAACAGCAATATTCGGTGTTAAAGTATCAATCAGCTTAGCCAAAAGTAGCCCATATTTCCTATAGAAAACTCAGAAGAGTTTAGAAGAGAAAGGAAGGAAGGAGTTACAGCTTCAGCACCCAAGACAGCAAAATCCCTGTTTCTCCTCTCAGCTTGCTTCTGGGAACCATGGATTCCTTCCTCAATCAAGGTGGAGAAGGTGAGAGGACATTCTATGCAAACAAGTGTAACCGAGGAGATCTAGAGTGCAGAACGAAATGCCAGGCTTGACTACACAGCAAACTGAAAGCCACCAAGAGAGGAACTGGCAGAGCTGACTGAGGGCATCAGTGTTGGTGTCTGAATTACACTCTCAAAGGAAGCTCTTTTCTCTGGAGGCTGTTGTGTTTGTGTCAAATAAATCAAGCCTGCTTCAGTCAGCCAAGTCCATTGTTCTACCTGGGAGTATAGGGTAGGAATTCTCCAGAAGCAGGATAACCCACATCAACACATTGCCATGTTCTGAACACTTCTTGGTACTACCAGGTGGTCTATGTCGAGCTTAAAACGTATTTCTTAGTCCTCAAACCCCCTACACATGATGTACTACTGTTCCCACTTTATAGGAAAACAACTAAGCATAAAGATTCAAATCACTGGTCCAGTACCCTGCTGTGGTTGGGTATAGTGTTCCCCAAAAGGCTTTTGTGTGGAAGGCTTGGCCCTCAGCTGGGAGCTCCATTTCCTGAGAGGTGACTACTTTGTCAGGGCTCTGACTTCCAAGCATTAATCCCCCATCCTGTTTTGCTTCATAAGATTCCGAGTGTGAGGGCATTACTGGGAAGTGGAGCAAGCTTAGAGGAAAAGAGGTGATCAAAGGCCTGCCCTGGAAAGACATACCTGGCCCTGGGCCCTTCCTGTCTCTCTGCTTCTCTGGCCATACAGAGATGGGTAGCTCTGTCCTACCACATCCTTCCCTCCATGATGATCTGCCTCATCACAGGCCCAGAAACAATGGAGCATGACCACTGACTGAAACCCTTAGCCAAAACAAACATTTCCTCCCATTTGGTTTTCTCAGATACCTGTCATAGTGGCAACAAAATGGGAGGAAACACCCTAAGCCCCAAGGCTCACAGTGCCAGGCCCAGGCTCATGCCACGCTGTCTGCCCAGAAGGCTGTGCATGCCTGCCTGCTGTCCTTCTCAGGACCTGGGCTGACTGTTTGACGTGGAAGCCAGTCCCTCAGAAAGGGGCTGTGGTTTCAGGGCATTCCTGCTGACACCACAGCACCCCAAGGACATGAGGGCATCTTACTCGGTTTCCCACTTTTTATATACACACATATCCTTAATCAGAAAAATTAATCTAATTCAATTACCTTCTTGGCTGAAGAAACACATAAGTTGGGGACACTGAGAGGGTTTCTGAGGGCAAATGTCCCTTCAAAAGCAATGGATCTGCTGGGTCTATGTTCTGCTTTGCTATGTCCTTCATGCTTTGGAGAGGAGAGATGACCCCAACATCTACAAGTGGAGTATATTCACTGTGGGACAAACTGCTCCCTAATGGCGAACAGTACTGGGTGCTTCTCAGACCTATTTATCAATGCCCCCAATGTAAAATGTATATGTAGTACTTAACTGGGCACTTACAAACTAGAAGGTACAGCTCCTGGGAAGATAGTGTGAAACGTAGTGGAAAATGAGCCTTAGTTCCATCTCTGGGAACTTGGTCCTTTGTTCAACCCTCCTCAGTGGGGCCCTGTAACCTCCTGAGGGGTGAAGAGGCTCAGGTGGGCTAAAAGCGTAGCTGGGTGGTAACACTCACTAGTGCTTAGCATATGTGAGGCCCTGGCTTCAATTTCCAAGGAGGGAGGGAGGGGTCCACAGGTGATGAGAATTACTGAAAAAAGAACTCTGAGAATGCACAAAACAAGCCAGTCATCACTGTCTGCACTCAGAAGGTGACTGGAGATTCTTCCTAAAGAAACTTAGCAGAATGCTCCCATGGAATGGCAGCGTGTTCCGAGTGCTATGGGTGAGGAAGAGGTTCCCTGATAATTCTTGTCTCACTTCCTGACCCCAATTCTCTCTCGTGGGCTACATGGCATGTCATACAAGCTGGGACAGGAACATGTCACCTGAATTCCACAGCACTGGTTTTGAGATAAACCTTATGTGGGATAGTCAATGTTATCTGGATTCTTTCACATAATAGAACAAAGACAAAAAAAAATAGCTATTTCCTGCTAGGAGTGGTGGCATACACCTTTAGTCCCAGTACTCTGGAGGTAGAGACAGGTGGATCTCTGTGAGTTCAAGACCAGCCTGGTCTACACAGTAAGTTCTAGGCCAGGCTGTGCTGCACAGTGAGACCCTCCTAAAACCCCAGCACTTGGGAGGCAGAAACAGAAGGACCAGGCATTTAAGAACAGCCTCAGCTACCGAGTGAGTTCAAGGCCTGCATGAGAGGGGCAGAGAGAAAGGAGTCAAAAATAAGGTATTTTGAATGAGAAAGTTCCCTGTGCATAGGCTCAGGTCCCCACTTAGTGGTGATATTGGGGGAGGTTAAGGAATAGCAGATGGAGCCTTGATGGGGGGAGCACATCACCAGGGGTGGGCTTTCAGAATTTACAAGCTTATTCCACTTTCAGGTCACTCTCTCTGCTTCCTCTACATGAATGGAAATGTGACCAATCACTTTCCTGCTCCAGGAACCTGCTGCCACGCTTGCCCTGCCTTGATGGACTCTTACCCCTCTGGAGCCATGAGCCTAATAAACTCCTCCTCTATAAGTTGCCTTGGTCACGGTTTTTATCAGCACGGATGCAATGTCTCTCTTCCCTTCTTCCTCTCATAGGTCCAATGAGCTGAGAGGAAATCTGTGGCAATGGTATAATGCCAAGGTGGCGGCAGCTAGAGACCGTCAAGCTGGTGTGATGGTGAGAAGACAAAGGACACGCGGGGGAAGAGAGGTCACACGGGGGGGGGGGTCATGTGCCCGCATCAACCTTGGGGATGAGAAGTGGAAAGCTGGGCAGGGGTGGAGTCAAACATCACAGTTACTTAGGAGCAGTGTTTGGAACCACGCACAGATAGATGTCCTTCAGACAAGCTCACCTGGGACCATGCCCAGCTCCTGGTCACCTCCATATCCAGGAGAACCCAGCAGGGAAGACAGAACCAACCATACAATCGGGGGGCCTTTCTGTCTCCAGCACTACCCCACCATGAGATCCCACCTGGAGGATGTGAGCAATTCTTCACCTCTTTTCCTTTCCATCCTCTCAAACATTCTTCAGGCCAGCAGACAGTAAGCCCTCTAACAGTGCTTGCTGTAAACATTCTTGTTTTAAAGAGGCTTTCCTTAGGAATCCAGGAATGTTGGTAAGAGCGAGAGGTCTAGTTCTCTGATTCTACTGATGATGAAAAACGTCAACATAGGTCCCAGAGCCAGTCCTCACCCAGTGAGCAGAGCCTCAGAGGTAAACAGAAGAGGCAAAGGGCGCCCTTGGCCCGGGTGGAAGCTGGCATATTCTCCTTCCTGCCCTTCTTGCCTGATAACAGTATCAGGTAAACAAAAGATGTGTTACATAAGTGCTTTCAGTCCCCCTTTAATCCCCTTAATTCTGCCAAAGAAAAACCAGAAGAGGTCATTTTAGAGGCCTACAGACTAATGCGCAGAGCAAGACTGTTCTGAGTGCCCATCTCTCCCCCTCCTTAATCCTTGCTAACCACTAGTCCCAGAAGGCAGCACAAGTGCCCTCACGGTCATCAGGGCTGTCTCGGTCTTACAGTGCACACAGGCTTCCTCCTCTTTACCCCCAGTCAGAAAATCCTTCACTAACTGGGAAATGACTGCAACTTCTAAGCCACTGTTCAATCTGGGGTGAGGGAACACCACTCCTTAAGGAAGGGAAGCATTTACTCATTCATACTACAGACATCAGTTAGAAACTGTTCTAAGCTGGTGACCGAAGAGTAGCGATAAGGAAGACAAACTCCATCTCTGTCTTCCGAGGCTAATGCCCCACTAGGGTACCCTGACAGCAGTTAAGTGACAGATGCACAGCATGTAACCCACTGGAGCACAGAGAAAGAGGGCACTAGGTCAAAAAGTCTGAGAAGGAAGGGTTTACAAGATCCAATGTGGCCTCTGAGGACTCGGAAAGATGGGAAGTGGGGATGGGTGCTTCTTAGTAGAAGGAGGGAAGGAGTGACGGGCCTGCCCTGCACCTAGGAGGGCAGAACACGGGGGATCGCACTAAGGTCTCCAGAGGGAACTGATGGGGTGCCATCAGTGAGGGTGCCATCAGTGAGGGTGCCATCAGTGGGATGCATGGTAACTCAGGTTTTATCTGTGCTCTGCTCTTTCAAATGAAGATCTCGAGTGACGAGACATGCTATTAAAAACCAGGCATGTGTGCTTTTGTCACCATCCTTAGAACTGAAGCTCTACACATTGCTCCAAGCCTTCTCAACACGACGTACAGTTAACCAACCATCTACCCATAGACCCATTTCTTCTCAGGTTTATCATACAGATAAACTCACCCAAGACAGTCAAGTACAGGTGTTCACTGTGGCATTGTTAACAGCAACAAACAAAAACACAAACGGAAACTACTTCAGCACCCATCAAGAATTTAAAATGCAGCTATCAGAGGTAGGAATAGTGATATAGGCCTGTGATCCCAGCACTAGGGGAGCTGAACAGTAAGACTAAGAGGCCAGCTTTCACTGCACTGCAAGTTCCTGTCTCAAACAACAACAAAAACTGTACTTGTAATGTAGAACATTAGGCAGCCAGCAAGAGTACTTCATGCATAAATGTGAACACAAGACACCTCTAGACCAGCAGGCAATATCTAACCAGCATTAAGTAACGACTAGGCATCCTTGAAAGCTTACTGATTCAGTCCTTACAGAGCCACAGGGAACTGCCCTGAGAGGAAGGAAAGCTTCTACAGTCTCCGAAACCATTTGAAATGTTGGTATGAGCACAGAATGCTTTCAGAATACAAAATAAACGAACGAAGTACAGGACACATTCCATTTTGTTTAGAGAATGGCTCTACACTAGAGTGAAGAGTGGTCCTATGCGACTGATTCCAGGACATACACAGCTTTAAGAAAGAGATTCCCAGGGATGGAGAGATGCTCAGTGGTTAAGAGCACTGGCTGCTTTTGCAGAGGATCCCAGTTCCGTTCTCAGCACCCACATGGCGGCTAAAAACCATCCATAATTCCAGTTCCAGGGGATCTGATCTCCTCTTCTGGCCTGCATGACATGGGTGCACTTAAACACATTCAGGCGATATACTCATACACATAAAATAAAAACAATAAAAACATAAACCATAATAAAAAAAAGTGATTCCCACGCACTGCTGGGCTTGCTCCCCCTGTAAACGCAGAGAAATGACTCTCCCCATCACCATCACCTCCCCTGCACCTTTGGGTCTCCCAGTCCCCCATCCCACTTCAGTCTATTCTCAACACTGCATCCCTCTTAACATCTAAGTCAGCCCAGTGACTATCCGCAGGTCCCTCCAGAGACCTCCACAACTAGAGCTCTGCTCACCTCCCACCAAGCTGCCTGGCCTCCAGCCTCATCTCCAGCTGTCCCCACAGCTCAGAGCAGGCAGGCACTCTGCTGTTCTGAATGCCAGATGCTGCTAAATTCACTCCTCCTCTGCCTGGAACAGCCTCCTCCTGATGCACAGGCCTGTACCAGTTACTCCTCAGTGAGAAGTCCCAACCTGTATTTTTGATCTTTTAGCGGATGACAGCTGACTAGATTATTGTCTGTCTCGGCCTATGCTAAAATGGGAGCTCCAAGAGGGCAGAAATTTGAGTCTGTTTTATTTACTGCCTAGTCGCCAGCGTCCAGATTCCCAGATAGCAGTTGCTGTGAAAACTCACCAAAAGAATTCAGATTAAGTGAAATTGAAGTCTTAGTGGTCTGACTTAAGTGAGACTAACTCACTGAAGGAGACTAATGGGAGCTTTAGTTGAGGACATTTGAACTCTAGAGGCCAGAACTCTTTTATAAATACTAATGCACTCATTAAACTAAACGCATGTGGGTGTCACAACTCCAAGAAAGGCTATGCGGCTCGAGCCTTGTGTGCTACCAGTCACACAGAAAGTCCCCTGCAGCCTCAGGCCCCTGTGGCTAGCTTCAGCTTGAGTTGTTCTTGTGTCCCGTCAGTCAGTCCCAGAACAGTGCTTCCTCCATCTCTCTAACACCCAAGCCCCTCTCACACACTAGTGCACAGGGGTAAGGCCTGAGCTAGCGCATGGTCTTACACCATTAGCGAAGCAGAAATGCTGTTTTAACAACTGAAATATCTGGCACAACCTATTCTGTTTCTTATGACTTCATCTGGAAAAGTGAACACTCCTCAGAGGAAGAGATGGAGATCAGCAAATAAAGTGACTTATCTCGCTGGACACTATGTAGTGCACTTACAAACGGAAGGAAAACAGTGTGTCCACTGCAAGATGGAGTTGAAAGGCTGCCTCTCATAGGGAGAGGTACAGAGAGGCCAGTCCCGGGCCCTCCAGAGCAGCCACCCCATGAGTAGTGGGGTGCACCTTCAATTCTCTGCCTCAGAGATTAAAAACAGCATCTCCCACCGACAGGAGTTTGCAGTTGCCCTGGAAACTGTCACCTGAAACCAAGCTGGCTGAGGGCAATTTCAAACCCAACTGAGCTATAGAACGGGCTGTTAAGTGGCAGCTTGTAGGAGCTCCATGAGGACACAGAACCATTTCCCTGAAAACACAAACCCCAATTAAGAAGGAAGAAAAAAAAGAGTTACAGGGGAGGGGGACTTGTCTTATTTTGTTTTATCCAACACAGCAGAGGGGCCTTCTTCCCACAATGCGGGGGGAGGGTCACTGAGAAAGTTAAGAAGAATCACATCTTCCTAAACACTAACCCAGGGAAGGTGTTCCACACAGCGCTGCACACAGTTAGATGAGTCAGTTGTGACGTATGCAATTCCCACTCTGGGAACAGCCAAGTATCTCTAGCCTTGCTCTTTAACAGAAACCATGCTGAGAGGCCCAAGACAGTTTTAAGTCCACATGACATTCCTTGGCTGGCATGGGCTGTCAAACCAACATGGGGTCCTCAGACCTGGGCTCTATTCCACCAAGCTCCGTTCTCATTATTCAGACCTTTCTTTCTTCACATCTATGGCCTAATCACAACCGGCCAGTCAGCAGTCTGCCTGCTCCCTCCCTGCATCCCTACTGTCTTTCTGCAATTTTCAATGACTGTAAAACATTGCGATCCTAGGCTTGACTTTACCAGGCCTCACTGTTTAGGTCATCCCATCAGAAACAAGGCTGGGGAAGGTCACAGGTGGTGCAGCATCCCACTTCTGTCCTGACTTCACCAGGTTCTCTGGCTTGAACATCCAAAGATGCTTAGCAAACCTCTCGGGCATAGCTTAAAGGACGAGCTTCCAATGTAACATCCTCCACCTGCATTTAAAAAGCAGACTATACTCCCAAGAAAAGGGATTAGAACACATTGCACACTGACAACAGCCACTCGAAAAAACTGCTGGCTTTTGGAGCCCTTAAAGTACTTCCCTAACTGTCTATAGCCATGTGATTTGCAACCGCCTTATACGAGAAAGCTGAGTATGTCTCAGAAGGTGTAGATGAGAAAGGTACAGATGAGAAAGGAATGCACAGAAAGAGAGGAAGCTTACACCAAAGCAGGATAGGCGCGGAGACCAGTGACCCCTGTACCTCAGTTCACCCTTCTTAAGGTACAGGAATCAAGCTGGTTTTGTTTTTAAGAAACTTTAAGTAAAGCCCTTTTCAGTTTTTAAATATGAATCATTTCTAGTACAAAAGTTGCCAAAGTATTTCACCTGTGGATATTCAGGGGACCACTATCCTTTAAACTTAGTGAGATATATCTAAACACGTGGGAGTTACTCAGTGTGATCAAAGAATTACTGCATACACACCCAGCCTGGAATGCCAGTTTTATCTTATGACATAGGGTCTCACTATGTGTAGTCCAGGACGGTCTTTAACTCAATCTCCTCCTGCCTCAGCCTGCCAAATGCTGTGATTACAGGGATGTATTACCATGCCCGACCTAGAACGATGATTTTAAAAGAAAATATACCCCCAAATTTACATAGCCTCAAAGCAAAACTAGTAAAGTGATGTTAAACATAATTTTTAATGATTTAAAAGTTGTCTATTTAAGATTTTCTTTATGTGCATATGGATATAAACCACGTGTGTGGATGTCTGCCATCAGAGGCCAGAGGAGGGTGTCAGATCCCCAGGAGATGCAGTCAGAAGTAGTTGGGAGTTCCTGGACATGGGTGCTGGGAACCAAATTCTATTCCTCTGCAAGAGCAGTCAGTGCTCTTAACACTAAGCCATCTCTCTAATAGCCTCAAAAGTCATTTTTTATTTCAATCCCAGCACTTGAGAGGCAGAAGCAGGTGGATCTCTGTGAGATTTAGGCCAGCCTGGCTTATACAGGGAGTTCCAGAACAGCTGAAACTGAGATCCTGTCTCAAACAGACCAAAAAAAAAAAAAAAAAGTCCTTTTTTTAAAGTTAAAAAATTTTTTTCTTTATTTTTATTTACTATGTATGCTTTGCCTACATGTATGTAAGTGTACCTGTGTCATTTTGTGCAGGTGGAGGCCAAAAGAAGACACAAGATCTCCTGGAACTAGTTAACAGATGATTGTTAGCTGCCATGTAGGTGCTGGGAATCTAACCCAGGTCCTCTGCAAGAGCAACCAGTGCTCTTAACCACTGAGCCATCTCTTCAGTCCTCAAGTCATTTAAAAAATATATATTTTATTGATTTTAATTTTTTGTGTATGAGTGTATTGCCTACATGTGTGTGAGTGCACCCGAGTCATTCAATGCCTGAGGAGGTCAAAAGAGGGTGTTAGACTCCCCTGGAACAGGAGTTACAGATGGTTGTCAATTGCCGTGTGGGTGCAGAGAATCTAACCCAGATCCTCTGCAAGAGCAGCCAGTGCTTTTAACTGCTAAGCCATCTCTCCAGCCCCCCAAAGTCATTATTCATCCAAAACTTGCGATTAAACAGCTGTGGGTCTCTGGGCAAGCCCCCATCTTTTTAGCAATGGATTACCTTCACTTGGGGAGAGTAAACTCCACAACAACTTCAAAGGATCTCTCATTAGAAAGAAATTATGGGAAAGTCTGCACAAATCAGAGGTTAGCAACTGTGAGAGCAGGGTCTTCAAGGCTGCAAAGAGTTTTCCCTGCTCACCAGACTTGACCTTCAGCCTCATGTGAGTAGATCCTCACAAGGGCCCCAGAAGCTGGGTTTGAATTCTTCCTCAGGATCTCACTGTGAAACAAGCCAGAGTTAGTGCTTTCCAAGCCTGTTCACATCACAGAAATGACTCACAATGCTGGGGACACAGAATCCCACTCTTGTCCTGAGTCCTATGTGGAAAAACATTAAAATCAAGAGCAAGTCCCAGCAACTAACAATACATGCATCTCACGCTGAGTAAAAAGTAGTGATCAGTCAGTCAGATGGGTGGGATGAGTCCTTGGAGCTGTGTGGGGTACGGTGCCTGTCTTTGCCAAACAGCAGAAATTAATAGCAGTGAATGGTCTCTGAGCTCATTCACACCCTAACAGACCAACAGGGCAGCTACACAGGAAGAAGAAAGGTGTGCAGGTTTCTGTGTGACAAAGTCCAGGTGACCCAGACAGTAAGTGTCAAGAACTGAGATTCAAGCCCAGCCTGACCTCCTCTAGGTGAGTGTGAGCCTATGTGAGCCACTGAGCTTGACTCAGGCAGGGGGAGGCACAGTGCTAACGGTTTGGGCTCCTACTCCAACTCAGTGCCTTGCTGACAGGCATGCAGGCTCTCATTCACTCATTATTCAGGGATACCTGCTGGAGGTTCTATCCTGAAGCCTCCTTGCTCTGGCAGCTCAGGGTGGTTAAGAGAGGCAGTCAGAGAACCTGTGCCTGCATGTTCACAGTTGTAGTACAAGGCTGAGTATCGTACCTGACACCCACAGAACAATGATATGCAAGGTCATGAAGGAATGACGATTTATTCACAGCCCAGTCACATTCCAGCTGTATAACCTAGGGTCGGTGACGTAAGCTCTCTGAGACTGTTTCTTCCTCCAGAAAACAGAACTGACACTGTCTGACTTTCCTCCACTGAGACTCCTGGGAAGACGAAGCACGTTAGCAGAGATCTAAGCCATCACTCCAGTCAGAGTGCAAAGGAAGTGACATGGGCAGAAGCAGGCAGGTGCACAGGGACAGGAAGACAGCAACCCCACAGAAAAAAACCCAAAAGACACTGGTGTGAGGCGGGCAGGAAAGGGGGCTGGGCGCCAGCGTCAGCACAGCTCCACCCCATTCTTCAGGGGCTCACTGCAGCCTGCTCAGAGATAGGCAGTGAAGGGAGGACAACCCATCTTTCTGTCTCCAAATCCCACATGGTTTACATTTGATCTTTTTATACTTTGTAATCTTCCAGCTGCTGGCGAGACTGAGAACTATTTTATACACTATTAATATTTTTTAAATTGCCAAGGCCACAGAGATTATGTCATTGTTGTTAACAACAAGAGGTTAATACCTCTCTCCCAAATGAGCCCCCTAAATTTCACAGCATCCCAAATTGTAACAGATGGAGGTGCTGTTAATTTTCAAAGTTAAATGAAAGAAAGTTTGTTTCTCTAAGGAATCTCAGTGCTAGGCAGAAAAGAAAAATGTAGACCAACAAGATGGCTCAGTGGGAAAAGGAGTTTGCTGCCAAACCTGGTGATCTGATTTTGATTCCAAAGACCCACACAAAGGAACGAGAGAACTGACTCCTGTAGGTTGTGCTCGGACTTTCACATGCATGCCAGGGCATGTATGTGCCCATGTATACATGTAAATAGAAACTCTGTCCTCCACATGCATGCCATGGCATGTATGTGCTCCACAGACACATAAATAGGTAATTTTTTAAAAAATTTATTTTTATTTTATGTGTATGTATGCCTTGCCTGGATATATGTAAGTACAGCATATGCATGCATTGCCCACAGAGGTCAGAAGAGGGCATTGGATCACCTGGAACTGGAGTTAATGACAATTGTTAGCTGCCACGTGGATGCTAGGAACTGAACCTGAGTCTTCTGCAAAAGCAGCCAGTGCTTGAAACCACTGAGCCAGCTTTCCAGTCAATTTTTCAAAAGTTTGAATTTTATTATTTAGTGTGTGTGTGTCTGTCTGTCTTTGTGTATGCACATGTCTGTCTATGTGTCTTTGTGTAGGCACATGCATAGCCCCAGAAGCCAGAAGAAGGCATCATATCCCCTGGAGCTGGAGTTACAGGCACTTGCTTGTGAGCCACCAGACATGTATGCTGCGAACTGAACTTCTGTACTCTAAAAGAACAGCAAGCCATCTCCCCAGACCCCCAAAAATTCTAAAAAGAAAAATGCACCCTCTCTTCTGATCTCTGTCTCCTTAAGGTGTCCTTTATAATACTCAGATCACATTACTCCCCTGTCCTAAGCCCACAGCATCATTGTTAAACCCTAACTTCTTCCCTTTGTTGCAAGCCCCTTTCAGGATCTGGCCCCTTCCTCCCCTACCACTGTCTTGTCTACTCTCCCTCACCTAGTCCTCACCAGTGATCTTTCTGCAGTTTCTTCAACACAATACGCTCATTCTACCTGGAATGCCCTTCCCTGAGATGACTGCCTGGCAGCTCCCTCATAACATCTGGACCGTCTCTCAGAGGAGCCTCCCTGGCCATCTTCTCTGACCTAGCTGTGCCTACTACCACTATCACCTCTGCCTGTACTTCCTGTCCTGTCTTGAGACTTCAAAGAACGTGCCACAACCTGAGTTTTGCACTTGTGTACAGTCTATTTTCCTCTCTACACTGAACTCCATGGGTCTCTCAACCACAGCAGTAAATCTACCCTAACTTTTGTTGAAACTGACACAAAGTATATGCTAAGGGTGACTTTAGCAAAAAGTATCAGTGAGGATCTTTACAATCAAGCATTGTCACTATTACTCATTCACAAAGGCCATATAACCTGCATGCCTTGGATTACACAGGAAGGTGGGGGGGGGGCTACTTAGATTATTAATCACAAACAACTAGAGCCGAGAACAAAAAAAGTGGGAGCAATTCTTCTATAATGGTCTGCCCAGACAGCCATGGTCAGAACTTCCCACAACCGAGTCTCGTGGGCACTTCCAGAGCACCCCTGACATATAGAAGGCTAGGGAGACCCGCAGGCCCAGCTGGCCAGGAAACTGCCATGTACACCAGGCTGGCCTCAATCTCACATGGGATCTCATCTCACAGAGCACAGGAATTAAAGGCATGCGTCGACAGGTCCAGCGAGCAGGAGGTCACATTTTAACACTGCTCTGCCCTTCAAAAAGAGGCCCCGCTGAGACAGAGGTGCCTTGAGGAGGCAAGTCAGCTAGCGCTGCACTTTCAATCTTCCAACACGAGAAGTTCTGTCATCATGTCAGTATGTGTGTTTATATGCAAAACTGGAATATATCTGGCCAACACAAGTTCCCTACAAGTCCCAAGCACAGGCTCAGATCCCAGTCTGAGGCTACCTTCCAGTGTTATTTGTGGAAGACAAAAAGGTGGGACACAAACTGTTCGTTTCCAACCATGTCTGGGACTTTCTTTAAACCCTAGACAATCTTCTAGGAAATACACTTTCTCAAAGAACTGAAATATGGAGAAGAATCCCCTTGAGTCATGCAAAATTCCTGGTCCACTGGACAAGCTAAACATGGCCAGGCAGCAGAACCAGCACAGGTTAAAAGTGAAAAGCTTTGATCATGTCCAAAAATAAATAGTAAGAGCAGCTGAACCTGGCACGGTGGCTTACTCCTGTCATTCTGACTCTCAAGAGGCTGAGACAGGAGAACTGCCATTAAGTTTGAGTCTAGCCTGAGCTATGAAATGACTTCCAGGACAGCTGAGAGTACAGAGAACAAAGACCACTCACAGTGGAGGAATCGCAAGAACCAAAGGTCTTTAGGAACACAAGGCCAACACTTTCCAAGCAAATGCAGCACCTGCCTGCCCTGGGCTCTCAACCAGGAAACCTGGAAGGGAAGGGGCTGCAGGCCGAGGAACAGTTCTGCTCACTCAACCCAGAGGGAGGCTTTGAACCACAGCCTCCACTTCCATAGGACCAAGCCCTGTTCTTCCAACGTTTGTAAATGCTGAAGCAGTAAGCTCTTGTCACTTGGAGAAAAGTGTTGTTGCATCTGGAGAAACAGCCTTGGCTGCTATGAAGGCAGTTCTGGGCCTAAGGAGTCAAAGTGGATGCTGGAGTGTGTGAAAGCGTGAACAAGCGGCTATGAGGAAATATTATGGAGCCCTAGTAACAGAAACCACAGAAGAAACTCGGCTTGCACAGAACTGTTTAAAAATAAACCGGATACTAACATACCAGCAAAAAGCTACAATGACTCACACTGTTCTCCACATGCAGAGGACAGCCAGTTCTTTAATTCACTTGTCCTCCAGGCTTCCCCCACTGGAGAAGAGTGAGGTAGAGTAAAAGGCAGCTTTGAAATCTGTCTCTAATTTTACCAAATGAATAAGATATCATATGTTTTAGTTTACAGCAACGTACATTCATACAAAGAGCATTGAGGCTTTCATAATGCAAACTGAATTCTAAACACAGACCTGAGCCCCTAGAGTATGCTCAACCACTCACTCACATAGCAGAACACTTGACTAAGAACATGGCCCAGGTTCTACCTGAAGATGAAACCCTGAATGGATCTGATGTGTTCACGCCACACTGACCTTCTCTTGGATGTGCACACATCTCTCACCTTGCGTCCAGTCTCCACTTTATGCCCTGTAAGTACTTGCAACGTGACAGACACATATGGAGACCCTTGGGGGCCTCTGGCAGCCAGCCCTAACTGCACAGTGGCCTCAGGTTCCAAGAACAATCACCTGTGTGAGAGCCTGTTCCTGACTGCCCTTCCTAGTCAATTCCCACACACCCTGCAAAGCCTGTTGTGACTCTCACCAGAGTACGGATGCCTCAGGAAACTCAAGGACCAAGAGGTATGAGCCATATTCCTCATTCATCAAGGACCAGCCTCTCACAGACTCATTAGAAAATGTAACACCCCCCCCACACACACACACCCAGAGACCACTGTGGACACATTTGCACTCACAATTTTAGATGGAGGCAGCGTGAGGACTAGCCAGTAACCACTGATGCTGTGGTGAGGAACTGGTGATCCTCCTCTTCCTCCTCCTCTTCTTTTCAATGAAGATTTGTTCATTTGTTTGTCTGGTTTTGTGGTGCTGGGGAACACGGTAGACAAGTACTCTACCACTGAACTACATCCCCAACCCTGGCAAACAGCTTTAATTTAGTAACTGTACTTATATGACCATTGAAAATTAATTTTGTAAGCACTAATCTTTCAATCTTTCACAGCATAAATTATTCATTAAATCCCATACTCAATTAAGATTTCTGTTTAAACTGTCACCAAACTCAGGAAAATCACCCAGCATGCACCAGCTCTGAGGAAAGTGCTTCCCAGGACAAGAAGGTGTCATTGGCAGGACCACTGGCATTCACTGACCCAGGAGGAGACACACAGGTGCCTTTGAATAGCAACGTTAAAGAACACCAGCCAGCAGCATGGCTGAGAAGGTTCCTTCTCCCCAGGAAGACTCCACAACAACTACTAAGCGCACCGACTGAAGCACACAGCAGGTCTCACTAGCAAGACCAAGGGTAGAGTTTCATCGCTGTAGTCAAGAACCTCAGGGTCCACACATAGAACAGTGGGGATGGTTCACACCTGCGGACATGGTACTGCTGTCAGTTCCTGGTACAGAAAGTACCTGCCGCTACCGGGCAACAATGTGCGGGTTTCCTTCCCAGTCTCTGATGGGAGTCTAGGGAGACAGAGCAGAATAACCTTGAACTTTGCACAAGCCTCCTTGGGCACTAGGTTGATTATTCATAAAACAAAGGTGATCTTTCAGCTCTACTCAGACTCTAGCATCCAAAGGGAGTCCAGGAGTACAGGAAGATGATGGGCAGCTAAGGTTATGTACTACGCATCTCGTATCAAACAAAAGATGAAGAAAGATTTCCAAATAAATCAAAGCATAAATGAAAAAAGAGGGTTGGGTTGGGGAGGGGTTGTTTGCTTGTTTTGAGATGGTCTCACTTGGTAGTCCTGGCTAGCCTGGAAGTCTCTACACAGAGCATCCCAGGCTGGCCCCAATCTCACCTGGGATTAAAGGCATGCACTGCACCTAGCAGCATGTTATTTTGTATGCTAAAAAATTTACAATTTTTAAAAAAAGTTTTATGTGTATGAGTGTTAAGCCCGCATGTAAGTGCACTTGTGTTGTACAGTACCCAAGGAGGACAGAAAAGGGCCTCAAAGCCCCAGGAACTGGAGTTAGGGACACTTGTCAGCAGCCATGTGGGTGCTGGGAACCGAACCAGAGTCTTCTGCAAGAATGATCAGTGCTCTTAACTGCTAAACCATCTCTCCAGTCCCTAATTTACAAATTTTTAAGAATTAAATTAGTATCTATTCAGCATGATACATCAGTAAACTACTGCTCTGCTGCTTATTTCCAGTTGGTTTGTTGGGTTTTTTTGGTTTGTGGTGTTTTTTTTTTTTTTTTTTTTTCTTTTTTGAGACAGGGTCTCCTTGTAGCCCCGGCTGGCCTTGCTCTCACAGAGATTCACTTGCCTCTGCCTCCTATGTGCTGGGACACCCACATTACTTCCCATTCTCTTTACATTCATGCACTGAGTGCTCAGGCAGTCACATGACACGAGAGTCCCAGCATACAGCAGCAGCTGCCTGGCAGGCTTCATCAGACCTCAGGAAAGCTTCTTCTGCCAGACTATGGCATGTATCAAGGTTCACTACAAGCAGAGAGTGCGTATACACTAATGCCCTGCTCTGCCAGGCCTTTCAAGCTTAGACTACCTCCTCCCCACAGCCTGTTACAGCTGGCATTGCTTCTGGACTACCCCTGCCCTGCTTATCTGTGTAGGACTTCAGGAGGCATTTGGGAGATGGGACAGGAAGACAGGAGGATAGGAGGCGCTCTCCACATTGGATCCTGAGGGGAGAGTTTGTGAGAAATTAGCATAAAGAGAGCCTGTTCTAGGGTCAACTGCCTCAGGCCATAAAGCAGCAGTCCAGTAGCAGAGGCAAGAGGAAGTCCAAAGTCAGAAATCTTTGGATGTCACCAGGGAAAGGCTGGAGCTCACAGCCTATGTCAGACATGTTCCCAAAAGGCATTTTTCTTATGTAATGGAAGCAGGTCGGGGTTGTGTCCTTAGATTGATCTTACAGCAATGTTCTCTAGACCTCTGGCTGGCAAGCACCCTGGGAACATAATGTAGATTCAGACTGAAGATTTCCTCAACTTCCATTGGTTTAAAACAGAGCTGCTTTTAAAAGGACAAAAATGACATAGTCTCAAATCTGATAATGTGAGAAGGCCGACAAGTGTGTGAGAAAATGGAAAGAACCTAAAGATTCGAGGGAGAGTGACTGGAGGTGACCCAGTTAGAATGGGCCTGGCTGACCAGACACGCAGCCTCACCCACTGGCCAGTTCCTGCAGAGCTAGGCCCATAATGAAGGACTGCGCCCCAGACAGTCTTTCCTGAAAAAGGAGTACATAACTACCTCTGTTTTCACGGTTGAGTGGGGTTAGAACTTATAGTGGAAATCAGGAAACCAGGACTCCAGGGCCCCTCTGGCCATTACAAGATGCCTGTGTGTAAGCTACTCCCCGTAGCCTTGGATTCCTCACCTCCCTCACCTCCCTCACCTCCCTGGCCTGCCAGACTCTCTCCAAACAAACAGAAAGTCACAGCCACTGATACACCCTGAGTGCCTGCCTGCCTTCTTGGAGACTGTCTTTGAGTGTCTTCTGTGTCCATCAGGCCTTTGACAAAGCCATGCAGGAAGCCAGGCAAAGTGGCGTGCACCTTAGATCCCAGCCCTGGGGAGGCAGAGGCAGGTGGGACTCTGGCCACCCCTCTCCACATCATGACTTCTAGGAGAGCAGTGACTAGAGAGACCCTGCCAAAAACAAAACAACAAAACTGCGATCAGAAGCTGCTTAGCCCCAGAACCTGGTGGGATTTAGTGGCATTTTCTGCTCTCACAAGGCAAGGCTCACGGTCCACTTAACACCTAGTACCTAGTGCTGTCACTTTCAGCCAGTCCTAAGAGAGTGAGAACTCAAACGAAATGGAGAGCATCCACTCACTTCAACTCCAACTCATTCTTAGCTACTCAGCAACTATGACAATCACTTTCCTCCAAAACCCAGCTAGCCTATTCTCTGCAAAGGAAAGAGAAAGGAGAGAACGGAGAGAACAGCATTAGGCTATGAGCCCATGCCATCTCTGCTCCAGACAGACAGGGCACACAGAGGGCCGTGTGCACCAGGACCTTCAGACCCCTTCTCCTTAACGTCCACTCCTTTTACTGAGGTGGGAAGAGAGGACAGTCTACAAGGTCATCAAGTCTGTCTGCCTGTCCCAGGAAGTAGTAATGACAGAAAGTGAGCACCACCCAAGGAAGGAACAAGGGACTCAGCAGCACTCTTCTCTGGGAGTTACACAGCCCTGCCCACCTCCAAACCACCTGACCATAGCTTTGTGTTAATGCTGGATGTGACAGTCAGAAACACAGAAACAGCAGGGCTCTGTGTATATACATGAAAAGGTCCTGTGCTCATCTGTCAAGCTCTATGCTGCCTCAAAGATGGAGATGGGGAAATAACTTGGGAATGGAATGACAGGGGGGAGGGGAGGTGCTGATAGATCAAGGAAAGGAGTTACTTAGTATAAGAGGCAATGACAGGGACAGTGCTAAACTACTAAAGTTCTGTTACTTTCCAAGCAGCCTCACTGAGATAAAACTCACAATCTACCCCTTAATAATAACACAAAGATTTCATCACAGAGCTGTGCCCACATCACCAATTTTAGAATCTTTTCATCACTCCAAATATACTGTAAACCCCTTAGCAGTCATCTCCATTCTCTCCGCCCCTTGCTTCTAGCAATCACTAAACTACTTTCTATCTCTAGACTGGCCTGCTCATTACATTTCCTATGAACCACATGGCCTCTGTGACTGGCTTCTTCCACTTGACTAAGAATGTTTTTGAAGTCCGTGCATGCTGCAGTACTTCATTCCTTTTGATTGCTAAGTAATACTCCATTGCATGAATATATTGCAGTTTATGATTACCACGTTGCCTCTTCCACTTTGGAGCTATTATGGAAAATACTGCAATGAGCATTTGTGTACAAGTCTCTGCAGAGACCTACAAATGTCTTTGTTTCTTTAGGGCAGACACCTAGGAATGGAGCTCACAGTTCACAATGAGAAACTGTTTCCACAGCCAGTGATAGTCAACTCTACCAGACTCCAGACACTGCACATTTTACACGGCTGCCAGGAGTGTGTTACACTCCTCTTTTTCTCCATTCTCACCACTGTTGTTTGCAATGCAGTTAGTGGTGAAGTTTGATTTGTGTGCCCCTAATGACTAATGATATTAAGCATCTTTTCAAGTGTTTATTGTCCATTTGCATATTATCTTTGGAGAACTGTCTACCAAGATACTTTACTCACTTCTTAGCAGACTTCTATCTTGTCATTGTTAAGGAATTTTTTGTTTGTCTGGCTTTTGTTACAGGATCTCATACATCACAGGGCTCAAATGCTGACGCTGCAGCTTCTACCTTTCAAGTGCTGAGATTACAGGTATATGCCACTGCAAACAGCTCGTGCAGTGTTGGAGATGGAGTCCAAAGCTATGTACATGCTAGGCAAGCGCTGTATCAACTGAGCTACAACCTTAGCCTGTGACTTGTCTTTTCTTTTCAAATAAATTATTTGATTTATTCGTATTTAACGTGTATGAATGTTATGCCTGCACATACATAAGTACACCATGTGTATGCACATTCATAGAGGCGAGAAAAGGACACTGGATGTCCTAGAACTGGAATTATGGATGGCTGTTAGCCACTATGTGGGTGCTGGGAACTGAACCGGGTCCTCTGGGAGAGCAGGGTCCTCTGGGAGAGCAGTCAGTGCTCCTAAGGACTGAGCCATCTTTCCAGGCCCATCTTATCTTTTCTTGATAGTAGTCTTACAAAGACAAAGCTTTTAATTAACATACTTTCTTTTGTTGTTGTTTTAATGTCATATCTAAGAACTCTTCCTGATCTAGGGTGACAAAGTTGTCTATATTTTCTTCTAAAACTTAGAGATTTTGCTCTTACATTTAAGTCTTCCATCCCTTTGGGCTTAAGTTTTAAGGTGCTGTGAGACAGAGATCCAATTCACTCCTCTATGTGGAGACACTGAGTCATCTCAGTGCCGCTCACTGAAAAGACCATGAATCAGCTTATTATCAAGGCCCCAACCAGCTGACTAGGTGGGAGGCTTACTCTTACACTCCTGACGACACCTCTCGGATCTGTTTGTCCTCATGCCACCACTAAACCTGCCTCAAACATAGTGTGAACCTTCCAACCTTGCTGTGGTTTATCAAAGCTGTTCTGAAAATTCTGGTTTACCTGCTTTCTATAGGAATTTTAGAATTGATTTGCTGATTTCTTGTGAAACATAGCTGGGGTTCAGATAGGAATTACTGTGACTCTGTAGATCAGTCTGGGGAGCATGACCATCTTAAAAGTGTTAGGTCTTCCATGGCAAGTCATGGCTAGCTTTCCATCATTTAGGCCCTCTTTTACCTACTTCAGGAATGCTCTGTAGTATATCTTATACTTTTATTGAACTTATTCCTAGATTAATTTTTTGATATTATAAATGAGAATTAAAAAAAATTTCTGGATTATTCCTTGCTGTTTTATAAATGTCATTGTTTTTGTATATTGATCTTGTACTCCAAAATCTTGCTAAATGGGTACCAGTTCTCTTTTGTTTAATTCTGTGTATGTGTATACATGCACATGAGGGAGGTGCCCACAGAGGCCAGAAGAGGGTGCAGGATGCCCTAGAGCCTGAGTTACAGACAACTGCGAGCCACCTGATGGGAGTGTTGGATCCTGAATTCGGGTCCTCTGTGAGAGCAGCACACACTAGCCATCTCTTCAGCACAGGTACTGGTTCTAACTAGCTTCAGCATCTCAAATGTGAATGGCCGAGATCCAAAACACCCTAGCATCATGTTGTTTCTCAGAAAGCTTTGAACTTCAAGGGACTTCTGATTTCAGATTAGGGACATTCAGTCACTAAAGTATGTATGTACCCCAAAATCTGAAAAAAAAAAACTCCCAAACTCAAGACTTCTAGCCCCAGGCCTTTTGAACAAGGTATAGTTTTTTGGTGGGTTCCTTAGGATTTCCCATATGGCAACATGCCATCTGTGAAGGGAGGTGACCTTTCTTGCCTTGCCACCCTGGCTAGAAACTCTGGGACAATGTGAACAGAAGCAGCAAAGGCAGACACCACTAGCCAAACCTTCATCTCCACTCCTAGCCCTGTGAGTTTTTACTAATGAAATCAAGAAATCCCACTCTACTCCTAGTTAAATGATATTTATTATGAAGCAGTTTTTTTAATGTTGTAGAACAACAGGCACTGCTATCAACCAAAGTTAACTTAGATTAAAATACTCTGACATTACACAGTTTGATGAATTTGAAGTGTCTTTGGAGTCCAAGAAAACCCACTTCAAGCAACTCAAAACAGCTTATTTGCTAGCTTTAAGAAAAAGGATAAATCTGTGATAAAAAACCAAAAGTTAGAGAAATACATGGATGTATCGCAAACTTTATCTAACCCTCTTGCACGAGACAGTAACATGGACAGCAGAGGATTTTTACAACAAAGACAGTTATGAAGACTGAAGATTCATGTTGTAAAGAAGCTGTGAGTGCAAGCAGGAGGCAAGAGCTGGAGAGAGGCAGATGCTCATGGATGGCCATGTTGCTAAGCCCACCAGCCTGTGCTGTCCTGGCCACAGGAGCAGGAAGCCCACAGAGTCCTCACCCTGTTGTTTCTACTGTGCCAACCTCTAGGAGCCCCCGAGCACCTGTATGGACTGCACTCCCAGTCACCACAAGGAATGTGCAAGAGGGAGTAAGAAAAGCAGACATTTTTGTTATGGTTAGTGTCTGAAATTTGGAGTTTACTCCTTACTGCAGCATAACCTAGACAAGTGTGACACAGTGAGTTATTGTGAGGGAGAAGGGAGTACAACTTCCTTTAAAAATGGAATGACTCATAAAAAATATTTTTTTAAATATGATAGTGCCAGTTGGAATGGAGCTATAGGAAACCAGGAATATACTCTCACACTACTGAAAGGCTTCATGGAAAAATCTGGAAATACAGAACAAGGCTGATAACAGTTACCAACCTCTAACCCTGCAATCCCACTCTGGAGAATACGCCCCAAGCAAATAAACTCAAAAGAAAAAATAACTTGAACAAAATGTTCATCACAGTCATATTTATAATAGCAAAAACTGGCGGCAAGTCAAGTGCTTACAAGCTAAGCAAGGACTGGTGAATGCAGCACACGGCCACCACAGAGGACAGGAAAACCGTTTCTATTTAAAACTGGACATAAGCAGATGGTGCACAGATATTCATTACACATAAACTTAGGATGAGGGCTGTGTATTTTCATCTCTGTACATATTCCCAGGTCTTAGCATGAGGAAGACATTCAAATGCATGACAAGTAGGTAAAAGTTGGAACCAATAAATCCCCAAAGCCAACTAAGTCAGTGGGTGACGGGACAGAAGGAGACTTGGGGAAGAAGGCTGAGACACCTCGGCCTCAGTTCTAGAAAATGAATAGGAGTGTCCATTTCAAGATACATGTGTTTGGATTAGAAAGGAGAACCTGTATTCTTCCCTCACATAAGAAAGATGGATGGGGGCTGGAGAGATGGCTCAGCAGCGGTCCCTGAAGATCTGGGCTCAAATTCCAGCATCCACATAGTGGCTAACAACCATCTATAACTCTAGTTCCAGAGGATGCGACACCTTTGTCTGTCCTCCTCTGGCACTGTATGACACAGGTGCACTTACATACATGCTAGCATAGCACTCACACACATTTAAAAAAAAAAAAGAGGCGGGGGGGAAGATGGACGGACATTTCCACTTTACACAGAGAAACCTTGCATCTGGGGCTTGGAGAGAGGCTGGCAAGCCTCCTGTCCGTGTCTGGTAGAGAGGAAGAAGCAGGGTTGGGCTCTGGGAGGTACCGTTAGGGGTATCTGTTTTGTGAGTGTCAAAGTACCTCCCAGAATGCTGGACACACCACAGACATTTCACCACCTCAGACTCTGCAGACATCTTCTCCAACACTCAGTGTTTGCTGCCAGGGGACTCCTGTTGACAGCCACAGAGCCTACTTCTGTCACTTAAGAAAGCAAGTTTTCTTCCTTTAAACTAATACATTTGGGGAAGAGTCACTGGAAACAGAGTAGTAATATTAAATTCCTTTCATCAGACAGACCCTCCTCAGTTCTGGAGTTGGTGGTCTTGAACCCCTAACACATTTCTTCTCTGCAGTCCTAGGCTGGCCACTGTCCCATCTCCACTCCCAGTCTCAGAGCCCAACAGAATGAGCACTGTCAGTTTCTTCACATCCTGTCTAGTGAAAACCTACCAAACCAGCCGCCAAGCCTCTTGCCTGGCACTTCCTGGCCTACTGATGGCACTGGAGGATTCACTCCTCCAGGGATCCTCCTCCCTGACTGCTGTCAACCTGAGTCTTACCAATCCTGTGTCCCCCCACAGACCAGTTCATCTGCCTCTCTTCCTCCAGCCACATCCCTTCTTACTCCCACCTTCAGGAGAGGACAAGCAGCAGTCAGAAGGCCTCCTGTCTTCCTACTCCCTACCACACATAGCCGCCTTCTCTGGCCAGGACCAGTGTGTAGGCCTCCATTCCTATTCCAGCACACTCTACCTGAGCTGAACAAACTCCGCCGTTCCCACACATCTAATTGCCTTTGTTCTGGGCCCCATCTGCTCTCTGGGTCAAGCCCAGAGGCCCACTGCCTCCGAGACACTTCTACTCACGCCTCTGCCTGTCCTCAGACCTTGGTTTCCCACCATTCACAGGCTGCTCAGGCCAGAAACTCCTCTTCCCACCCCACACCCTGCTGACACTCGTGCTCAAGGTGGGCTGGATGGTATGGCTGCCCTTTCGACTTCTCCTGCTCAAATATGTAAAAGTATTATGATTGAAAGGCACCAAAACTCTCAATTAAGTATCTCCTCAACTCCAATGGGACATATGTGACAGATACCACTTCTACCCCAAATGTAACCATTCTATACCATCAGCCTAGGCAGCCAACAAGACTCCCTCTAGGGCCAAAGAACAAATCTCACTGATCTACCGTCACATCCACATAGCTATGTCACAATGTAAAAATGGCCTGCTGAAGAATGTAGCAGTGATATTCCAGTAGTCTGGGAACCGCCAGCACATGACACCTGCGCTCACATGTATACAACTGCTGAGGGTCAACAGTGGAGAACACACAAAGACACATCAGCTCAGCTGTGCCACAGCTTCCCTCTCATGTCAGGGTCATCTTTACATCCAAATCACAGTATCCAACTAGTGAGAGACGGCCACGGGTAGGGAGGGTATCATACGACAGGAGGGACCTGGGCTGCCAGCTGGGACACCAGGGTTTCAAACTCATTTCCTGTGCCCACGTGGCTCCACCCGCCCCAGTAGACTTTGAGGGGCATCAGACAGCCTACTATTCCATCACATCAGGTACTTCCTGGAGATTCCTTCTCTCAGTCAGAGGAGCCTGCTTGGTATGCTCGCTTCCCCTTAAGTTGCAAGTTTTCCCTTTCAAGAGTTGTTCTTAAACTCTAAAGAAGAAAAGTCACACGGGTCCAGACAGAAAGATTCTTTTGGCCAAAGTAAAAGGAAAAATATATAGAATGGGTCAGGAGGTTGCCCTTTGTTCAGAAGACTATAAAATGGGGGCATTCACCAAGGACTAGTATGAGAGGGAAGAGGGAGAGAAAAGCTGTGTCTGATGGGAGCAGGAGGTTGTGCGGCCTTAGTTTTGCCTGAGCAGGTTCCCAAGACTAGACAAAGGGCATTATTAACAAGCATGAATCAGAGTGGCCAGGTCCACCCTCCAACCACTTTCAACCCCTCCACTCTAAGGCAGCCCCAGTAAGAGGCAGGACTTCCTGTCACACAAAGGGCCTCAGACCCTTTTTGGCTTCCCAGTATATGCAGCAGTTTCAAAGGTCTTCTCTGCCCTAAAGTAGGACAGCGCAGGGCCCTTTAGAACCTGTAGCCCAGCCTCCGTGTGAAAGTGACTGAACTGAACCCCAGTAAGGAGAACAACCGCTGCAGTGAGCTCATGGCCTGGTAAGAGCAAGTCTGGAAGGCTCTGAAATGTGCCATTTGATTCTTCACAAGACCAGACTTTTGATGGGCTGATCACCTCAGGCAAAATGCTTGGGAGGCCTGAGATGATGCTCATCTGAAGATGGAATCCAGCCTGCCTTGAGGCTATATGGAATTACTGGCACCATGCCTGGGGACCAGCCTTTCTGAGCAGTAAGGAATGATGTCTACCGGCAGGAGCACTCCCTTCTCACAAGACTGATGATCCCTTAAACTACCTCCCCCAACACAGTGAGCACCAACTAGGAAAGAGTTGTGCAAAAACATTATGGAACATTCTGAAAGGTGGCTCGGGGCTGGTGTTTCACGGAGAAATCCTTAGCTAAAGAAGCGGGAAAGGTATCCAAGGTAGAGGAAACTGCATGAAAGCAAAAATTGTGCAGTTCAAGTTGAGGCTGGTCCTGGAGAGCAAGCCCGTGGAAATTGCTGTGGCTTTTGAGTGTGCATGGGGGAAAGGAGTGTACAAATAGTGAGGTACATGGGTCAGACACCAGCCTGAGTCCTCAAGCCACCACAAGAATGGCTTCTGTCCCATCTACCTACCAATTTTTTTAAGTAGCACTTCTGGTTCAAAGTCCACCACCACGAGAATGATAGAAAATGCTATGAAAACAATTCAGTGCCACCATCCATCTCAAACTGTACCCAGAAACGCTGCTCAAGGACTTCAAGACATCGTGCACACACCTCTGAAACTAAAACAGCCACACAAAACCACACAGGACTTGGTTTTTAAATAGGCAGCTGTCTGCATTCAACACGACGCTCCTTTCTCAAGAACTCACTCTATTTCTTCACATGTATCAGGTGGGGCAACTGCAGAAAAGAACACAGGAGCTCTCTGGAGCTGGTTTGTACTGACCACTGAGCAAAGGAGCGGGGAAGGGGAGGAGGGAGGAGGAGGAGGGAGAGGGAGGGATGCAAGGGGGAAGGATGAAACTGAGCTCTAACTTGACATTGATTTTAGTTAGAAAAACTTTCACATAACATAAAGGAAGTATTCAGTAGTTTGGGAAATGAGCAGGAAACCTGTCTGTCAAGCAGTAATCTGTAACAAACCTAAGCAAAGCACACGCAAAAGCAAAACTCCCTTTTCACAAGAAAGAGAAGAATGACCAGAACAGGTCCGAGCTTTCACTCCTCACTCTTATCTGTATATACGGCTTGGTCTGTGGATGGGGAAAGCTATGAATCTAATGACACATTAAGTGTGAACACCTGCATATACTAGGAGTCCCACAAATGCTGCTTATCCTTAGTATAGCTCCTGCCAGCGTCTTTAGCAATAACCCACACCACCACCACCACCACCCACATACTCACACACAAAGCAGATGGCATTTAACACACAGGACTTAAGTCCTGTGTACCAAAGTCATCTGAAGACACTACATTTACAGACCCGCTCCACAGACCATGCCGATGGCTTAGACTTGGCTGGCTAGAACACTGTGATTTGGAGGAGAATGTTGAGGGCCCAGAGCTAACTTATGCCCTTTAGTGGGCATTTGGCTTAATTTCTGTATCTGACTTTGTATATCTGTCCAATAGATACACAAACTGTCAGAATATATCTCTAAGCTTACCTGACCTCCAGCCTCTACCAGCCCTAAAGTTCAGGCCTACAGGAGCGAATGATGGCCCACTTTCGCTGTGTGCCACCTGCAGCCCCTCCAATGTAACTGGAAAATGTGCTGACATACAATTGACTCCCTTTTGTTCCCCGACCATACAAGTTCATGTTAGCTCTTCCGTGGTGGAACATCTCTTTGGGGTAATTTGATCGTGTTCTGAGCCATGGTCACTCATATCTGACTCCTAATCATTGTTTTCTTAAAAGCACAGCTGGTGACTTATATCGACGGCACCCATACTTTGACTACACTACTGAAAACTCCAAGACACAAAAAAACTTTCACCATTAAGTTCCACACATTTTGTTTTACACTATCTACCTAGTAAGCATTTCCAAAGATGATTTTATGAAGGAGAAAAAAATTACCATTCCCACTTATGACAAAATGCTAATTATCATACCTGCCTTGCCAAGCATCATCTGGGAGTCCTGAAGAAGATATCTTGGTTCTCTTAACTGCAATTACAATGCACAGTTCTCTTCTTCAAGTATCCAGAAATGATCCTCCTCCTTTTCCTCTTCCTTAATAAACTAATTCTCAAGAATTGCCTGGCTCAAGAAATAGCATGTGTCTTAATTTTTAAGTATCTTCAATAAAATTGTTCATTTACTCCGAAATTTCAATGCCAGCCTGGACTACATGACACTTGGGGGGCAGTTAGAAAGAAATATATTAAGAAGAAGAGAAAGCAGTATTTGAAGATAATTTTTCAGAATAAAAATTTTTGCAGAGAAAAAAGATAGCTTACCTTCAAAAATTCTCAGGTAGACTAGCAGCAACAGTGAAAGCCAAAAAACACAGGAACAATCTATGCAACATGCCAGGCAACAGTGACTGTCCTGTAAGAATCAAGGCCTGGCACACTTGACCTTCTAAGAACTTGATCTTCCAGACATATATACCACCAAGAAAATGCTACAGAAAGGTAATTCCAAAGGATGTGCTTCAAAGAGAAGGAAATTCTCTCAGATGAGAGGGAGTGGCACTCTGGAAACAGTGAGGAGAGTAAGCTCTCTGTCAAGAGGAAGACAGAATTAAAACTATAGCAGCAGGACAGTGAGGAAGGGGGCTGCTAAGTAACAGAGACAGAAGAAGGACCAAGAAGCCCAAGAGCCTTGGCTCAGGAGGACTTTGGGCCTTATCCAGAGCTGTAGGGATGGCTTAGTCCATGAGGAGAGTTCCCTTGGACAGAGTTAAAAAAACAGTCTCCAACTTCAGAACGTGGTCATCCAACATGGCCATCACCAGACCCTCAGAAGGGGAGAGCAGCTAGTGCTGGTGAGAAAGACTTTCAATGTGGCCTGATTTTAATATAAACAAACGCATGTAGCTTGGAGAGGGGGACTGTCTGAAGCATATCCACATTAAAACCCGAAGCCGCTCCATGTACTGTTCCCTCTGCTTCCGTCTGCCTAACAAACCCTCTCTCCAAAGCTCATCACCAAACTGTTATGACTTCCCTTATCTCCCTGTTCAAGGCAGAATAGAGCTCCCCAAGAAAACCTAGCACCCTGCTGCTTAGCAGTCTATCCCATTGGTCTGTGACTTCACAAGTAAAGCATTCAGTCTCAAACACCTGTGGAAATCACAGGTCTAGTACAATGCCTAATGAGAACCATGAGATTAAACAGACAGGTGAAATGCACAAGCGTGTGTGGCACAAATGAATAAACAGATCCACAGAATCCCTGGAAATACACAGAGCTCACTTAGGTGTGGGCACATCCGTCAGTAACAGCACTGAGGAGCTGGGGCAATTCATGGCTTACATAAGCCTGACACCACAGCTTTTCATCATGACCTCTTCCACCCCTCAAATTCAAAAATCCCAAAGCTTGGCAGTTTAATGGATGTGATCAAGAGGTTTAATTTTCAATGTCAAAACACAAAGATTTCTCCTCTAAACGTGGCCCTTCTGCTTTTCTGTGGGCTGAGAACTGCCTAGATGGTTGGCGGAGCCACCTCTAGCTGTGTCTGTTTCCAGAGGTTTGATCCTGAGGGTTCTAACTCAGTGGCTTAAACCCTTGATGGATTATTGGGAGTAAATAGGGGGTGGGGCCTTATTAAAGGAAGTAGGTCACTGGAGAGTGTGCCCTTCAGGCTGTCTTGCCTGTTCCTGTCCCCTTCCTTCTGCTTCCTAAATGCCAAGAAGTGAAGAATCACAAGGTTGTCCCCACCACAAGGTCCTTCTGCCATGATGTTCTCAAGCACAGAGGCCAAGGACTAGTAGACAGGGCCTCTGAAATGAAACATGAGCCAAAATAATAATCCAGGAAGAGGTTATTAACCTCAGAAAAGGGCATCGGATCCCCCAGAGTCGAGTTACAAGCGTACCTGACATGAGTACTGGGAACTGAACTCAGGTCCTCTGCAAGAGAGGCAAGTCCTCTTAACTGATGAACCATCTGTTCAACACCCTAAATAAATTTTTAAGAAGGTCTGCAGTAACTCAGTGGGAGAACACTTGCCTAACACACACACACACACACACTCTAAATGTCTTAAATTAGAAGGAGAAATATTTCATGTAATACATTTGTTCCTTCCTTCTTTCATTCAAATCAATGACCATTATTTTTTTAATGTTGCTATCTCACATACTTCTCTTTGCCCAGTTCTGAAGCCTTGGATACTGGGAGAAGTTTCTTCAGAGTCTCAAAGGACATTCTAAGACCACCACTGAAACCTAGTCCAGAGAAAAGCCCCATTCAAGCATAGAAGTGAGGAAGGCCCAAATGCCGGGAACACAAACTCACAGTGATTTCTGAGCCAGCAGCAACTGTGGGGGCTGCACATCTGTCTGCAGCAAAGCCTCCCCTCACGTCTTCAATCTCATAGCACTGAGGGGCCGGAAGTAGGGACAGGATCTTGTTGTTGTTCTGAGACAGGGTCTCACTATGTAGCACTGGCTGGCCTAGAACTTGCTATATAGACCAGGCTGGCCGTAAATTCAGATCTGCTTGCCTTTCCCTCCCAGGTACTAGGATTAAGGGCACACGACCACGCCTCAAAGGTAGAGATGGGAAGGACTGTTGTCAAATAGACCCGACTCCAGCAAGAGATGAGATCAACTATGTCATTAGGAAAAAGGAGCCAAGTAAAATACTTCATACAAAACATGCTCTAAAAATATAAGAGGAAGGGGCTGGAGAGATGGCTCAGCAGTTAAGAGCTCTTGCTGAGGACCTGGGTTCAGTTCCCAGCACTCACATGGTGGCTCATCATCATCTGCAACTCCAGTTCCAGGAGATCTGATGCCCTCTCCGGCCTCCACAGGCATTGCACACACACACACACACGTATACATACCTGCATGCAGGCAAAACACTCATACACATAAAATAAAAACAAATTTTGAAAAAGAGATTAAGTCCAAAATGCTAATTGAAGAACAAAAATATCAAGGAACGTGAGTGGAGAGAGATCACACGTACACACTTACACAGACACAGACAGACAGACAGACAGACACACACATGCTCCTAAAATCTGCTCCTGTCCTGCAGTCTCACTCTCTCTTTAGGTTCAGGTGTTGTCATCGGGCTCATAACCTGGAAACATCTTCAAGGACACTGACAAAAGTCTGTCAAGAGCTCCAGTGGGGAAGACACAAGCTGCCCGGTCACATGGTGCTCATGTGTCCTGCTTCATTCTTGGGTTTTATAAGTTAAAATAGGCATATATTTCCTGAATTCAATTTCAAGTACAATTAAAATATTAGAATGCCCATTTTCCTGGAGTACATGCAGTTCACAAGCTTTTAAAGGATATACTCTAAATATTTTATAAAGTAAAATAAGTGTTGGTCTCTGACTTCCCAGTACCAGGGCAGCTCTGGACAGAATACAGGAAGCACACAGAAGCCCAAAGGCAGTCATTCACTGTTCTCAGCCAGTCTCTCCTTAAATTTGAATTTCAAAAGGACCTAACTTAATTTTTAGCAGAGACCTTTATGGGTTTGGGGCACTAAGGATTGAGCCTAGTCCTCACATCTGCTAAAAGTGCCACCCTAACTCAGGTTTGCACCCTTTCTTGCAGAGACTTTCTTTAAAGATTCTGGAAGTTGTGAATAAATTCCATTTCTATGAATTGAGCCATTTTCCTTCTTTATTTGCATTATGTGTCATTCTTGTTGCAAAACCTGTTCCACCATCTCTAGACTTGAGTCGAGCCATAGTTATTCCCAGCCAGGAACTGGAATGCAGAAATACCGAGAAACATGAGCCAGTTATGTTTGAGCCAGTATGTTGGGGGGGTGGGGGGGTTTCTTTCACATTCTAAAGAAGAACTAAGCCCTTATCCATTTCTTTTACTAGATGTGATATTAACTGGTCTGGCATTCTGTCTACAGATAGCACGTAATAAGAAGGCTCACTTGGCTGGGACCTAATTTAGAAAAGAGGCAGGAAAACTACAAAATAGAGATGGCTTCATTTTTAAGAAAAAGTACCTCTCAATGGCAGAACTGCCAATGTTCTCTGTACTAAGAGTACACCTCTTTATATACTGTACTGCACACTACTTTGTACTAGCCATTAAACATCTATACCATTCCTATAACCACAGGAATGCTGTTGAATAAAACCTTAGTGTTTGGAAATGAAAGACACAATATGAATACATCAGAAGGAAAGGCCAGCCACTCTTGGGGCTGGAGATGCAGTTCAGTGGTAGAGCAGGTGGGCCTTGCATTCCATCTAGGAACAGTGTTGAGAAACAGATCACTGCCACAGAAAAGTAATGACCCAGAAAGCAGTAGCCTGGGGTTCCAGACAGCCAACAAGCCCTGTGACCTTGAAAGAATCACTACACTTCTCAGTTCCAATTCCTTTGTCAAAATAAGGGGCCCTACCCTGGCGTGGGGGCACAGAGGTAGGCAGATCTCTGTGAGCTACAGGCCAACCTTGTCTACATAGCAAGTTTTGGGCTGGCTGGAGCTACAGGAAGACCCTACCTCAAAAAACAAAAAACAAAAATTAAATTAATAAATAAAGACAAGGGGCCTGGCCATATCCACTCCAAGAGCCATCACAACTCTAAATACCAAGTTCCCGCCTCTGAAATTACTCTACCAAATAACTCGACATGTGGATGAGCAAGGATCAGATAAAAAGAAAGGAGCCACAAAGGAATACTCTTACTGGCATAAATCTCACACCTATAAGACAGGCTTTGGGTAGAAGTTATGAAACTTCTTTATTATTTTCACAAGTGCAGCATTTAAAGTCTATGTTTAAAATCTATGTAAATAAAAGTAAGAGAGTTTATGATCAAGGAGGCTTTAAGGGTACAGTATTCAAAACTTTAAGAGTACAGACAAAACTGGTAGACCTGATTAAAGTCTAAAAGAGGCACATTATATACTGTGTAGGTTTCTAAAAACTTTTTCTATGTGACCCAAAAAGTGTTCCAGACATGCTCAGCTCACAGTAGGTATGACTTAACAAGAAAGCCAGCACACTCTCTGCACAGTTCAGCCTATACCAGCAGAGTGCTTTCTGAAGGACAGCACCAGCCACTGCCTTGACTGTTCACAGCAATGGGTAAGAAGAATAAGAAGCGATCACTTAAGCATTTTTAAGCTTCTGATGACAGTGCAGTACTACAGAAATAAAGGGGAGGGAGTCATAATTCTTCATTTCCAGAGGATGACTTTTAAGAAAAGAAATAATTTCAAATAATGTAAGGCTGTTCAGTTATTAAGACGACAAAACATTTACACTTTGATATCCGATAAGAACATGAAGTTTCTAGGGCTGTGGACAAGGGCACAGAGTCTGAGGAGAAAAAGGGCTGACTTGGGCCAAGGAATGGCCTGGGTAGGCAGAAAGCTAATTCAGGGACCCAGGGACTCCCCCAGGTCCCCCACGCCCCTCACACTCCCACACAAGAAATAGCAATTACAGTCAACTGGCTCATTTGCTGGCTTTTCTTTCCAGATTCCATTTACACATCTATAGATTCGCTTTGGCTTTTAAGCAAGGAAAAGCAGCATGTAATGAGCACACTATTTTAAAAAAGAAAAAACAGCAACCCTCTATTAACAGTTAACTCAGGTAATTCAGTAACTCATTTAGCAATCGGGGGTGGGGGTGTGGTCTCCACTGGAGGTATGCAGGCTAGTAGAAAACATGCTGAAGCAATTTAAAGTTATTCCATCTTGAAAGGAAGCGTGTGCATGTATTCTCGACCAGAGTTAAACATTACAGCACCCCGTCTTCATTTGTTCAGGTCAGAATCTACTGAACTCGTTGTCATTTTCTCAGGCCATGCTGGACAAAACATCCCACCCTGGTTAATGTCAAACTGGCTGAACACTTCCATCAAGAGCCTCTAAAAGTAGATGGGCTTACTTACAAGGTAAGACTGCTGTTAATTATGGAGGGGAAATCTATGAAAATTCTACTTTCAAAAAGCTCTACCTTAAAAAGCACACTCACGTTTCTGTCAAGCGCTGGCTCCAGTCCCTAAGCCTGCAGCAGTCTCTGCTTCCGTACCTGCCTCTTTCCAACCCTGCTGGTATTCTGACCTCCCTCTCCCAGCGAGTTCTCCCAGCACATTTCATCATTTCCTGTTGGCTGCTGAGATAAGGTCATTCCCTCACTCGGCTGCATTCACTGCACAGGCACCAGGTTCCAACTGCTCCTGACTGCCTGGGCCACCAACAGAAGAGTTCTCTTTTCTGAAAGTGACCCCAGAAATCTTGGAATTCCTGTAGAAAGTCAGAAAAACAAGGTCCAGCAACAATTCATATTGCTCTTCCCACACCAGCCTGTGCATATACACACCATACCGTCAGACTCTTCTCTGTTAGGACTAGAAAAAGGAAGGCTCTGTGTCTCATGAGCCAGGTGTAGAGCGGCCAGGATTGCCTGGGCTTGCTTCTCAGAGCTAACCCTGCAGTGAAGACACATGCTGCACACACACGCAAAGTAGCTCCTTAGTGGAAGATGGGATGCCTGATGTAGAAGAGAGACCTGGGGTCATATGTGGAGGCCCTAGAGACATTCAAGAGATACCCTAGTCGCTACTGCGCAGCAGAACAACTGTCTCCTAAGAAGGAGGGCACACAAATGAGCAAGCTGATTGCCATAAAGGCCAAAAAAGATCCTAGTGCTTGAATCCTGAAAAAGAACTGAAAGCAAACTGGAAAACAATGGTGTCACTTTGGGTGGAGTGTGGGCCCAAGCATGCCTGACCCAGGAGTTCCCTTAGATAACACATAAGAAGAGGCCAACAAAGCTGGGTCATCTGGATCCTGCACAGGAAGAAGGAAGGAGCAGGCAGGGCGGGCATCAGGGGCTTCTGAGTATGTTCTGGTTCATTCTCTTTCTCCTTCTTTTTCTTTCTTTCCTTTAGTACTTGAGGTTAAATCTCAAATATGACGCAATGCTAAGTATGACCCAAAGCTAAGTAAAGCAAGCACTCTGCCAATGAGCTACAGCTCCAGTGCTGGGTACTGAGTCTTGAACTAATTACACATATGTGTGCGTGTGAAAACCCACTGATATACACACTTATATCTGCACACTTTTATGTAAGCATATTATTTGCCAATAAAGGTTTTTAAATTACATAAAATATCCCACCAGCAATATGGCTCAGCAGATAAAGAGCTTGCTGCCCAAGACTAGAGACCTGAGTTTGAAGCCTAGAACCAGTACAAATGTGAAAGAAGAAAGCCAACTCCACAAAGAAATCCTTTGATGTCCACACACGCACAACACACGTGTCTCACCCTATATAATAATCTAAAATTTTTATTTATATACAATATAAAAAAACTACAATCATAAGAACAGATGATACTGAAACTAATCTTCAATAACAGGCAGAAAATATTTCCCAACATTCCCTCCCAGAAGACAAATTCTACTCAATCCCCAAGACAGCTAAGGAGCTACATTTAAGTGGCAGTGGCTGGGAAAGGTCACTTTAGGACAGTTCCCACCTCAAAATATAGGCCCAAGAGGAGCAATGAAGCAAAGTCAAATTTTAGAACTCACAAATAATACATCCCAAGGGAAATTAGGCCCCATGGATATACAGTATTTACCAGTGTTCCTGGTACACTACTCACTAAGTGGTGTCCTTTAAAAAGCTACCTAGTCTTAGCCAGCATGATGGTGCATGTCTTTAATGCCAGCACTGGGGAGGCAGAGACAGGTGGATCTCTAAGAGATCAAAGCCAGTCTGGTCTACATAGTGAGTTCTAGGCCAGTTGGGGCTATAGAGAGACCCTGTCTTGAAACAAAAACAAAAAAAGTCACTTAATCTTACCGTGCAATACAAGATAGGTTAGAAATCTCTTTCTGAAATCTGTACTTAGAAATGTCTTAATAGAAAAGACAACATGAAGATTGTTACTTGGCATATGATAATTTTTACTACAAGGGAAATTATATTATACCACCTTCCCACTTAAAAAAATCAGACATGTCAATACTACAGATGTTCCCATATTCTTTTGTCAATTGTTAAAGCAAGTACACCTTACAAAGGGAATATGTGAGGGCACCAGGTGGGCCACAATGGCAAGCATTTATTCTAAGAAAGAAGTCCTAAGCACTGGTGGAGCAGGCTGCCTACCTGCCCTCTTCATGAACCGTGTGAGTAGGCAACAATCTCAGGAACATTTACTCCCTGTGCTTTGAGAGTCTCATATCTCCTCCTCCTATCTGGTGGTGCTGGGGATCAAATTCAGGGCCTTGGGAACCCAAGGCCATGCACATGGCCAGACAAGCACTTTATCACTAAGTGAGAACTGCAGCCCCTGTCTATTTATGAAAGACTACTCAAACACCTGTGTACAGCTTGCTTTACGTACAGTTAAATAAGGAATATTACTCAGAAAGGCATGTATTGTTTGCTTCATTTTCTAGGGAGATAAGTAAGGTTAAAGTGATTATATAATCAGCCCAGCATCTCATAGCTAGTTCAAGAAAAGGCAGTATTTGAGCCTAGAGGTTCAGTCAAACCCAGAATTTCTCATCTTGGCTTCTCTAAAGGATCAGAACTGGGACTTGGATACAAACACGTCGTAATACAAATTCAAACGAGCTAGAGAGATGGCTCAGTGGCTAACTGGCTACTCTTGTTGAGGACTCAGATTTGTCTCTCAGTACCCACATGGCAGTTAACAAAGAGCTGTGACTCTTGTTCCAGGGGATCTGATGCCCTTTTCTGGTCTCTGCAGGCACTGCATGACACAGGTGCATTTACATACATGCAAAACACTTATAATAATAAACAAAAAAATTAAAAATGCAAATCGTAGTAGACTTTGAAGTACGATGGGTCTCTCTCTTCCCTCCCGTAATGCCAGCCATAACTTATCATCAATAAGTGGACTCTAGACAGGAAAAATGACATCCCCCGCCCCAATAGAAGACAAGACCGGTTCTCAAAGGCAGAACACTAGCCTCGTATGCACAAAATCCTAGTTCAATCCCCAACATCACAGGAAAAATAAGACTGACTAAGGCAGTTCTATGTTCTGCAGCAGGGATATAACCCCTCCCTCCCCCAGTTGGTGATAGGTCATAAACACTTTTGGAGAAACACCCCTGCTAACCTTGGGCAAACGGTGCCTGGTAGCACAAACCTGAAGCTACTGGGCACTCATTCAACAAACATTACTGTCAGGCACAATGCTTAGGAACTTAGCACCCCACAGCTGAAGAAGCCAAGGCGCCTACCCTGGATTGGTTGATGGTGTATAGGCTGAGTCGAAGCGTAAATAAATTAAAATCATGTTTCCTAAGTGCTGAAGGGCACAGCAAAGGAAGGGGACAGTGACTCAAAGTGGAAAGCTGTTTTAAAAGATTTCATAAAACTAGAGACATAGCTCAGGGTTCAAACTCAGGTCCACCTACTATGTTCTAAGCCTAACCTCTCTTTATCATCTTCACACCTCCCATGGAACTACATTTGTGAGAGAAAATATATATATAGCATATTGAGGAATAAGTAATTGTAGATGAAGAAAGACCAAATGTTTACAATGTGGTTGCAGCTCCCTTCCTCTACTGGTCTATTCTGTTCTAATACTACTCTGACTTTATTCTTTAAAATAAAAAAAATTAAAAAAAACTTTTACTGATATAGTTCACACACCACACAAAATTAAAACATGCAATTCAGTAATATTTAGTGGATTTGCAGACACAAACAATCATTACCATCATCAATTTTTAGACATTTTCATCACTTCAGAAAGAAACCCTGTGCTCTCTGACAAGCATCCTCTGCCTTTTAGTCCCGAGCAGCAGTAAGATGGTAAAGGGAACACAGTATTGAACCCTTAATGAAATGCTGCAGTTTGCAGTTCTGGGCTTCAGTCCTCCCCAACTAAGCTGAAGCTCAAGCTGAGGTAGGGCTGAGCACCAAAAAACAGGGTACCTTAGCAGCAAGAGGTGACGGGGAGGTGAGGGTTCCTGTGCCCAGTTGGGACAAGCTCCACAGTTCTCACATATCTGGGTCCTGAACTCAGCAGGTCCAAGATGCAGGGACAGGTGAATCAGCTGGGATGGCAGAAGTCACCCCAAAGCCCTTATGCCATTAGGATGCCAACCTCCACATGTGCTGGAGGGCAGACACCAGATCAGATCAGCAGCCAGCGGGGGGGGGGGGGGGTAAGTGGGGTGGGGGTGGTGTCCAGAATACAGTCGTTCTAGAAGCAAACTATTCAAGACTCACGGCCGTAAGAAGAATCTCCTCAATGCAGCTCATCGGCATCACAGGGCTTTTCTTTCTTTCCCTTTCCTCCCCTTTCTTCCCTTTTCTGAGATATTAATTTGCATCTTATTTTTAACTGAGTGCATCATTTTAGTGGCACTGGCAGATAGGTATACCTGTCTTAATCAAGACAGAACATTTCCGTGACTGCGAAGTTCCTGCGCCCTTCCATTCCCCCTGGCTTGGCAGGTCTCTTCCAGCATTATCTATCACACACAGCACTTCTGGTTGCTGCTGAAACAGAATCTGACTACACAGCCCAAGCTGGACTCAAACTTGACATCCTCCTATCTCAGCCTTGGTGCCTGCCCTTCTGGAGATATGGAGATTGGATCCTTATGGTAGAAGGCTATGTAATCAAGGGCTCTTGGACTCTCACATAACTTCTACCATCCCCACACACCAGATTCAGTAGCAGAATTTCTCCTCCCCAGCCCCGCTTCTGCAGCATAATGGAGACAGTCCTATCCAGGAACTGTGACACAAGGGGCCAGAGTCCATGACACTTTAGCCTAGGTATATTTTACTGAGACTAAAACCTTAAAGTGATTGATCTCTATCACATCACGATTCTGATGAACCAAATGTCCACTTTCAAGCCAGTGTCACTCAGCTTCTGTAATAACTGCAGGGGTGAAGTGCCACCAGCAAGAGATGTGAAACTGCGATTCAATGACAAGGCTTAAAGGCTGTCAGTCAATGAAGTGCATGAATACAAGTTATTAGCTTTTGTCTATCTTCAAATGATAAGTAAATATTCCATTTTAGAAGCTTACCATATTAATAAATAAGGTCATATGATGGGTAATTTGGGAAGGGAAGCTGGTGGCTAAATTCAAATCCCTAGTCATTCATATTTTTCAGGAACTGAGATGTAAACAGAGTCATCTGGTCTTCCTCCTCCTACATCCATCCATAAAAAGGAATACATCATACCAAGTGTCTAACAGTTTCTACCAAAAATCTAAAAATGTTCCAGAACAAAGCTAAGTACCAACCAATTCTATCTTAGGCAAGTTTAAGAAAAAAAATAAAACTCTTTACATAAGCTTCTTTGCTTCTCTGGCAGTTGTCCAAAGATGGGGAAAAAAAGAAGAAAGAAAAGGAAAAAAATTTTAAAGGGAAGCAGCAACTAATAAAAACAGAAAGCCCAACTAAGGAGAAGCTTCAAAGCACCAATGTATTGATCAGTTTACATGTGTTGATTTTTTTGTGTGAGGAGGTTGGAAGACAACCTTGGGTACCACTCCTCAGGCCCACCCACCCTGTATCCGCTGGACTGGAGCTCACCAGTAAGCTAGGCACAATGGCCACCTGTCTGCCTTCTCAGCACTCAGATTATAAAATGTGCTACCAAGCCCAAATTTCTTGCATTGGTTCTGGGGATCCAACTCAGGTCTTCATGCTTGCAAGGCAAGCATTTTGCAACGGAGTCATCCCCCTGGCCCAATACTTGGATTTCTAACATAACATCTTGATGACAAAAGTGTCTTCTGGGTGGCTAAGATGCCATATCACCCACATCCCTGGGAAAAGCTTAGGCCTTTGGGCCTTTGGGGGCAATACACTGAAGATGGAAAACAATTCCAGAAGGAAAAGGTGAGGTTCTCAGAATCCCCACACATCCACTAGGCATGGTGGTGCATGCCTTTAATCCCAGAACTTGAGAGGCAGAGGCAGATTGATCTCTGTGAGTGCAAGGCCAGCCTGGTCTACATAGTGAGTCAGGCCAGCTGGGGCTACAGAGAGACCTGTCTCAAAAAAAGACACTGAGACTGGCACTGCTGAGAAAGTTGGTAGAAATGTTAAAAGGTGGCAAGCCTCAAATGGAATCACAGGACCCTGGTCTCGTCTTTCCCTCTTTTGCATCCCACTGTCAGGTGGGCATCTTCTGCTCTACAAACTCTCACCATGAGCTACCACCTCACCTCAAGCCCCAAAACAACAGAGTAGCCAATCGTGAACGGAAACCTCCAAATTCATAAGCCAAAATAAACTTTCCTCTTTATCTTAGGTATTTTTTAATATTTTTATGTGTAGACTCGCATGTATGGATATTCATGCACCTTGTGCATGCACTGCCAGCAGAAGCTAGAAGAGGGGTCAGGAAATGGAGTTACAAACAGCTGTGAAATGTCACATGGGTGCTAGGAATTGAACCCTGGGGATCTACAAGAGCAGGAGGAACTCTTAATCACTGAGGTCTTTCCAGTCCTGGGTTTGTTACAGTGATTATATTAGTTACTTTTCTCATTGCTGCAAAAAAAAAAGGCAGTAATTTAATTGTTTTAAATTCATCTAGGACTGGCAAGATGATTCAAAGGACAAAGTGCTTGCTGTGCAACCCTGACAATCTGAGTTAGATTGCCCAGATCCCACCGTGGAAGTAAAGAATAGACTCCTGAAAGCCGTCCTGACTTCCAAGCTCTCTCTCTCTCAACTCTAGATATAAGCAGGCATGTGGCCACATCATCTGGAGGTTCTCTAATCTCAACAGCATGAATGAATTCCGTGCAGAGAAGAATATTTTAATGAATAAGCAGTCAGTTTACTGGATGAAGGGAACTAATGAAGAGCCAATTGGCTCACCCTGAATGGTCAGTAATGACCATCTACTGGCCACAGTCCCAGAAAATGGGACATGTGAGTTCGTTCAATGTATTTTGTGTTAGCTTTACCTACAACTGTTTGGTTTGCAGGACTACTAGGGGAAACAGGTGTGTTTATGTAGATCTTGGGCTTCAGGTATTCACCCCCCACATAAACAACCTCCAATGATGGCAACTATCTCAGCATTCAGGAGGTTAACTAGGATCTTTAAGTGACATTAACATTCCTCTCCAACATTCAATTACAACTAGATTCACCATTTGAAATGTCAAAATACTGCACAGATTAAGAATAGGCATATCCAGCTGGGTATGGTGGTACACGCCTTTAATCCCAGCAGAGGCAGGTGAATCTCTGTGAGTTTCCAGCCAGTGGGGGCTACAGGGAGACCCTGGTCTCAAAAAGACAAAAGAACAGGTGTATTCAAATTGGCTAGATTCTATTATCCTTTCTAACAGATCAGCACAACACAACTTCAGTCCTTTTCTATAGTGTATTCTAACTATTTAACCTTTTAATTGTAACTTTTTTCTGATGGCATGCAAATGATTTTTCTCTCTCAAAGATATTTTAGCGGCTGGGTATGGTAATTACCCCGCACTAGGAAAGTGAAGGAAGGAGGACGTCAAGTTCAACACCATCCTGGACTACACATAGAGACCCTGTCTGCAGGGGAAAAAAAAGTCAGGCATGGGGGCACATGCCTATAATCAATCCCAGTCCTGAAGTGACAGCAGGAGAGTCAGAAGTTCAAAGCCAAAACTGACTTTGTAGGTAAAGGCCAAACTAGCCTACTAGAGACCCAGTCTCAAAAATAGAATGTTCAGGAACATTCACTCCTATTATATCATTACAGCAAGGCCACCTCCCACTGGCTTGTTACATTTTATTTATTTATTTTCTGTGCATATGGGGCAGGCTAGAGTTTATGTGGAGGTCAGAGGAGTTGGTTCTCTCCTACACTGAGGGTCCCAGGATGGAATTCAGATGATCAGGTTTGGCAGCACCTTTACCCACTTAGCTATTTCACCAGCCCTCCCACTGGGTCTGGTACAAGTCATTCTTTTGGAGACCCTGGGGAAGAGCCAGATGCATTAAGACAAAGTTACAGCTTGAACAACTCTGGCAACAACCAATAAGAGAACATCTATACTGTCAAATCCACCTGAAACTGATTCTCCCTGCAGTGGGAAATGCTTTCCCTCTTTCCTTTTCCTTTTTAATGGTGTCAAATATAAAACGTGGAAAGCCTAGGAATGGGAATATAGCTCAGTAGTACAGTGCTTGCCTAGAATGCACAGGACCCTTGGTTCAAACTACAGCACCAAAAACAAGGAGAGACAGATAGAATAATTGTCCAGTTCAAATACTTATTAACCTCTGACCAATACTGCTTCCTTTGTAAGGAGAAAACTGAAAGGCTCAAAAATCACACACTAACCTGTATCTCTACCTGATCTGGGAAGCCACCCTGACATCGACCCAGGCAGCAAAGTCCTCAGGCCCAAAGCAAGCCAAGCAGGGGCCTTGGATCAGCAAGTATATAGACAGCTGGAGCCACTTTAAGCATGGATAAAATCAAGGAATCACAATAACAAACCTGCAAAAGGTTCTCACTCTAGGGTAAGTCACAATAAAAAGGGCACTTTGCCTCTCTGATATTCATTCCCCGAGTCTATAAGCCCAGGCTAATAAAGGGGGTAAACTCATCAAGACAATCTAGGCTGAGGGACATTCCACAAAACACCATGAAGTATACTCTTCAAAGCTGCCCAGGTCACAGGAAACAAGGAAAGTTAAAAACTGCCACAGACAAGAGAATCCTGAGAAAATACCCCAACAAAATGCATGCAGGGAACCTGGGAAGAAAAGAGGACATCAGGGGAAGACCAAGGACATTGGGTTAAAGTCTGTACTTTAGTAGTATTGCACCCATGCAACAGTGTGCTGTGGTTACATAAGATGCTAACATTTGGAGAAATGGGATGAAATACAGTATGCCTCCATCACCTGGGGAACTTCTATGTATATGTAAAAAATTTCTAAAATCAAAGCTTATTTCAGAAATATGCAAATTTAAATTAATTCATTATATCCATCATAAAAAGGATTCAGCAACAAATACAGTCTTTGTTTTAAAATATAGACAGGGAAGATGAAACTTTCAAAAGGAAAACTATAAAAAAAAATTTCAAAGACAGACTGGAGAGATGGCTCACAATAGGTAAGAGCACTGGCTGCTGATACAGAAGTCCTGGGTTCAATTCCCAGCACCCATATGGCGGTTAACAACTGTCCCTAACTCCAATTCCTATTCCAGATATTGGACACCCTCTTCTGACCTCTGTGGGCATTGTTCGACATGGGTGCACTTACATAAATGCAGGCAATACACTTATACACATAAAATAAAAACAATAAATATATCTTTTTAAATCTCAAAGAAAGTAAAGACCTGGAAATGAAAACAGGGCCTTCTGTAAACTGAGCGAAGTGATGGACTGTGACTCTGCTAATGAATGGGAATGGCAGTGAGAAGTGACGTTCCAACAGTGAGGATGCATCTGCAGGGTCCACGGGCTCCAGCCCAGTCACACTGGTCAAGCAGCAAACCAGGGTGCCCACACTGCCCTGACCAGCTCACCTTCCTTCAGTGTCCCCCGTCTCAACCCCTCAGCCCACCTATCACTACAACAGCTCCTCATTCACACTGCAGCTTCAGATGGTCTGCAGATTAACACTAAATTGAAAACAGTAAGGGAGTTGGCAACCCAAACGACCATATGACATCTGTTTTATAAAAGTTTTAGGGTTTTTATTGTTGCTGCTGCTGTTTTTCAGACAGGGTCCCACTATATAGCCCTGCCTGGCCTGGAACTCCCTATGTAGATCAGACTGGGCAATCTTTCAGACAGTGGGGATTACAGAAGTGTGCAGCCATACCCAGCTTTAAAAGGAAAAGGTCTTTAATTGGGAAAAAGATGAACTGTG
Source organism: Eospalax fontanierii (assembly GCA_035773235.1). Taxonomy (NCBI): domain Eukaryota; kingdom Metazoa; phylum Chordata; class Mammalia; order Rodentia; family Spalacidae; genus Eospalax; species Eospalax fontanierii. Next base: position 73,033,747 of record CM069537.1, read on the forward strand.
GTACTAACTGGGCACTGGGAACCCTGAAGCAATAGTTCTGCACAACTAGACACAGATTTCTACTTCTGATCTTTCTAACCTGGAGACCATGCTCAACCACTAAGCCTACCAGCTGCATCAGGTGGTTAAGAATTGGCTAGGAATTCAGTCATACGTTTAAATACTTTTGAATGGGCTTCTTCCATAAAATAGCCTCCTACTTGAAATAGGATAAATTCTAGAAGTCAAAGCAAACACCAGGATTTTGAAGTTACTAGCACATGAAGCCTGAATTCATTCTTAGGTTTAAGATGACTACCTGAGGTCAAGATGCAAGTAAGCACCAAAGACAGAACTACTGACAACTGCCCTGGAAACGGAGCACATAGTGTGGCACAAGAATGCTAGTCCAAACGAGCATCATACTACATCAAACTACTGAGAGACAAAGTGACAGCAGAGGTGGGAACCGGGGCCATTTAATGAACAAGGTTTCAACCTCCAGGGTCGGCCCCATTTTTCCCCAACAAGGAAAGCTCTCTGGAACACTTTCAGTATCTTCCCCTTATCCAGAAGTCAGGGAGTGCTGAAACAACGCAGGTCAGTCATCCCCAGTACTCTCAACTATGAAACTGGAGATCTGAGCAATAACATCACTGCTCAACACATGTGGCTAAAGCATCACCTTTTAAAATCACAGTGACACAGGCTACAGACGCTCTGCCTGTTCCTTTTTTTAAAATGTTATATTTACAGACCAGTGAGATGTCTCAGCAGGCTAAGGCATTTGTCCCAAGGCTGATAACCTAAACTGGATCTCCAGGACCCACACTGTGGAAGAACAGAACTGATTTGCACAAGGTTCCTCTGACTTCCACATGCACACTATGGCACATGCACCCATATAAAAGCACATATGCATGTACACACCAAATGTTTTATTTAACTGGGGAAATTCCAAATACCATCTAGGATGTATACACTGGCTAGTTCAGAAACTCTGGGCAAGCTCTTGGGCCAATATGCCTCTCCTTCACCCAGGTGTGGCAAGCCCCACATAGGTGCCAGGCAGAGCCCCTTCCCCAGAACTGCTCCCTTTCTCAGATGCCACAGAAGTAGCTTGGTTCTCCAGTCTCAGCTCTGCCCTCCATTCCCTTCTCCCTTCTCCCTCACTGCCATATGTCCTTGGGCTCTTTCAGAGGACTTAGAACCACATATACCAAATAAGCTAAAAGGAGAAGCCAAGCTCCAGGACACCAAACATCAACCTGTATAACCCACAGTACATAGCTACTCGCTGTGGAAACACAAGTAGATTTATCTGTAAGCCTCACAAAGATGACTAGCATCTCCTTCATAGGTACCAAGAGGATTAAATGGTCTGGTGCTGAGTGCCAGTTTCCATGACCATGACTGAATTTCTAAGAAATGTGAGGGAGAAAAAGATTTATTTTGGATCACAGTTTCAAAGGTTTCAGTCTCCTGGGCCTGTTGCTTCTGGACCTGTGGAAGGGCAGAAAGTCACGATGGGGATGTGTGGCAGAACAAAGCTGCTCACCTCATGGTAGCAGGGAAGCAGGGAGATGAGAAGACGTCTCCTGTGACCTATTTCTTCTCACTAGGTCTATTTTTTAAACTTTCCAGAATCTTCCAAAATAGCACTACCATGCGGGGACCAAATCTTCATCACAGGAGCTTTAGGTGGTCTTTTCACTTTCAAACCCTAACCTGCTGGGTCTGAGGTCTACAACCCTCCAAATCCTGCACCTACTGCTTCCAGTGGCCCTCCATCCTGCCCATCAATGTAAGTCAATCAGCAACATAAAGCCAATTCCTCTGAGGGCCAACACCTTCATCTTCCACCCACAGTGCTTTCCTTCCAGTTTTCTAGGTTGGCCTTGGACTTGCAGCCTTCTTCTTCCCTCAGCCTCCCATCTGCTGAGATTACAGACATGAGCCACCACCATGTTCAGCCACAGCACCTCCTGTGACTACCAAGCGGTAGGGCTAACCCTGACAAACCCACCTGATGATTGGATGTGATTTTTATTTCTATCCCATTCACTTCCAAATGACGGGAAAGGATGTCCACTTCCTTTCACTGTTTCAGTAAGAAAGGGTTTCAGTGTTCTTCCTGGTGGAAACAGAACAGCTACCAGTAACAGGTTTGTCTGAGTACACATCATTCTTTAAAAGATAATAAGCAGGAAGATGGAGAGAAAGCTCAGCAGTTAAGTGCACTGGCTGCTCTTGCAGAGGACCCAGGTTCAATTCCCAGCATCTACAGGGCAGCCATCGACCATCCTAACTCCAGTTCCAGGGGATTCAACATTCTCTTCTGACCTCCAGGTGCCAGGGCCAGGAGTGTTGGGCATAATGCAGGGTGGGCCTAGCTAGGCCACCTGCCAGAAGTAATGAAGGAATTGCTCGTTGGGTATGGTTCTCCACACCGGTTGGTTGTGAAGCCAGTTTCTGCCCAGCATCTGGAGGGAATGATCCACCCGGGAACAAACTGTGATTGGCTGTGATCGGGACTCCACCCCATAAGGCTATTGGCTAACAAGACCTATAAGACACTCTGCTCTTTCTTGAATAAATGAGTTTGCAGCAGATCACCACTGTGGGCTTTCTGCTCAACTCCTGGAGTCGGTGTCTTGATTCCACGCCTACTTACCCCCTCCCCCACAGCGGAGCTCCTTTGGTCCCCCTCGGGCTGGTCCTGAGTGCTGGGACCCCCAACACAGGAGCCCTACTTAACTTTAAGAAATTTAATGAAAAACACAACAAAGAGCTTTGGTGTACATACATCAAATGAAGACAGGCCACATCAGGCTGGTCACTTGGGCCAGGAATCTTTCTTGTCCTGCTGGCTGCAAAGTAGGGCTCCTAGCTTCCAGGTAGGACATTTCTACCCTGCATTCACCCACCCACTCTGGATAGAACTCAGAGGTTTCACACACCCAGGTAGAACTTGGAGATTTCCACTTGCATACTGAAGGTTGAGTTCAGGAATGTAGCCTGGCAATATGGGTGGCGTTTCTATGAATGCTATGTTATGCTTTCTGAGATGAAGAGGTTCAAATGGACTCAACTGAAATACTGTGCAAAGGTGAATTAGCATCGCAGGCACAGCCTGACCCCTTGACTATTGTGATTTCCATTCCACAGTGCACTCTATGAAGCATTCCCAAATGCTGCTTCATGCCCATCACCTGTTCTTCCCCTCCCCATCTACCAGACCCCCCTCTCAAAAGAGAACTGCAGTTGGACTTTGGGGAAATTGCTCACCCCTTCAAAACAATTAGTAATCTCCATCTGTTTACTCCCACCTCCACCCCCAGCTTTTCAGGCTGGTGATGGTGAAATAGCCTGCTCTTGTATAGGACCTGGATTTGATTCCCAGCACCCACATAGCAGCCAACAACAACTCCAGTTCCAGGGGATCTGTCACCCTCTTCTGGCCTCCTTGGGCACTGTACAACATGGCTGCACTTAACATACATGCAGGTAATACATTTATACACATAAAATACTTTTTTAAAAAACAGTCAAGTAAACACAGAAAGAATCGATATCCCTGGTCAAATACTTCCCTCACCGTGAATCCCATAGCCCCTTCCTGCCGGGAGTACATGTAATCTCTCAAGGCACCTGCTTAGCTTGTGTGCAGATAATTAAATCCAGGCACTGTCATGGAGCTTCCTGCAAGCAGATACCCCAAGCCCACAGATCACATAGAACAAACAGACCCATGTGTTTCCCCTAAACCTCTGCTTATGACATTTTTGTTGGTATAAATTTACATATATAAGCATAGAAACATAGATGCTGGGGTTTGGAGATGGCTCAGTGTGTAACAGTACTTCTTGTGCAATAGTGAGGACTTGAGTGTAGATCCCCTGCACTAGGTTCACTGAGACCTTATTTGGAAGCAAAGGCAGAGTAACAGAGCAGGACACTTGCCACCCTTCCCTGGCCTTCATATATACACATGCACACATCTAAATATCCATGTGCTTCATATGCACATGTATACACATCTAAATACCCATGTGCTTGGTCAGATAAACCTAGATGACAGCTGTAGTTTTTCCTGTGGAAATACAAGTTACTAAGGTTTTTAAAGTTAAAAACAACAACAGGAAAAATTATAGGTGTGAGCCAAGCATACAGGATTAGTGAAAATCTGTAAAACACCAGCAAGGTCTCTATAGCTACACTGCTTTGCACATCTGCATTTTCAGTTCCCTCTAAGCAAAAACCTGACACACTGGCCACACTGTGAGTGGGGTTTATGCCAGAAAACAACTGGCAGCTCTGATCAGTCAGTAAGTTCTGTAAGTAAAAGGTCAGCACAGCTGAGGGTGCAGCTGACTAGGGATCATTCACCTGGCATGCCTGGGGCCCTAGATTAAATCCATACACTACAAAACAGGACAGTAAAAGACTGGCAGATGAGAGTACAGAAGCTCCTCCCTTCTTAAATATGATCCTTTCTTCTAACTTTCCTTTCCTGTCCTTTCTTGTTCTTATTTGTTTTTATTTATTTTTATTTTATGTGTATAAATGTTTTGTCTGCGTGGATTTAAGTGCACTACATCATACAATACCCGAGGAGGTCAGAAAAGGGCATCAGATCCCCCGGAACTGTCAGCCGCCATGTGGGTGTTGGGAACTGAACCCAGGTCCTCTGTAAGAGCAGCCAGTGCTCGTAACCGCTGAGTCCTCTCTCTTCTTCTTTCTCGTCTGTCTCTCAACTTCTTTGGTGTTTAGACAGAATGCTGCTACTATGTAACCCAGGCTGACCTCAAACTTTAGATATGTCTGCCTCCGTGTAGTGCTAGAATGTCAGGTGGGGTGTGAAAATCAAAAGTGGGGATCTGCACTGCCTTACTCTAAATTAAATCCTAAAGACGAATGCATATGGATTCAGTTTGTTGTTCTGAGCACCAAGTCAGGAAAGTTAGCTGCTTCCTATAAAATGTGAACTCAGGAAGTATGCAGAACCACATGATCAAGCAGAGGCCTCCCTTTGGGTTGCTCCACACTGGCTGTTCCCCAAGAGGCTGTGCTGCCCATGGACGTGGCAGGCGAATGCACTGAGGCTCAGCTGAGGCCCCAGGTCTTCACTTGCTTCGTTTTCTTTCACACCTAGACCCAATTCCAGGCTCAGCACGGTCATCCTCTCTCTTGACCAGCACCCCTAACAAAACAGTCCATCACTCCTCAGCCAATCCAAGAAGGGTCCACCTCCCATCCAACTAACACTCTCCGCCCCCCCCGCCCCTTCCCCCTCTCCCTCCCTCGGTCATTCCTTCTACCTTTGCACCATATCACACTCTCAGGAAAAGAGCAAAGTCTGAAAAAATCCAAAAAATCAGACAAGTCCCCTCATAGCCCACCCCCACCCAACCAATACTGAGCAAACCCAAGTTCTCCCCTCAGATTCCACGTAACTACACCACCTCAAGTGATCCCACCAACCACCCCCTCCCTTGATGGGTGAAGGACAGACACCCCCCACCCCCCAACTACTGGTTGCCTAGCTTCACTGCATATCACCAGTGCAAAGGTCACATTAAGGTCCTTTTGCCTGAACCTTGGTCCTACCCCGCAAAAACACATACTCTGTCCTGAGTCAGAGGCTTTCATTTCAAGGTCAGCAATTCCTTGCCCTAAAGTCCCAGTCAAGCAAGCTCTAGCTAATCTCGCTTTTCTCTGGATTACTGTAGAAAGAACAACTATTAGACAAGGAGGACATGAAAAGGCTACCCTAGAGATTACAAAAGAGGGAGATGATGCCAAAAGAGAACTTGCCCAGCACAGTGAGGAGCAGCCAGACTCGGCAAAGCAGTACTGCTGTCTTTGCTCTAGCAGACATCCCAGCTAGCTGTAAAGAGCAGCGGCCCTACCCTAAACAGCCGGAAGTATGGGTCAAAGGTAACATTATTCCAGTCAAATTAAATCAAGCACCTAAAAAGGACCTTGGTTCCATCTCCTTGGCCCCTACAGCTTCATAGCCCCATCATTACCAGAACAATGTGAACTCACAGCTCCTCACACCTGGACTGTCCATTCACACCATGCACTTCGGTCCTGCTTGCAGGATAGTGACTGTCTGACAGAAGAATGGAGAAATATACTAAAACCCATGTGGGAACAAGATAACCTCAGATCCCAGTGGAAAACAACATAAGGGAAGGAGAAACCTTAGACCGAGTGGCTATGAGGAAGGGCCTGGCACTAGATCTAAAGGATGAGAGAGGAGCTGGCCAGGTAAAGAACATTCCAGAGCATAAGAACCACCTATGCAAAAATCCTAAGAGGCAGAGGCTGTGGCATCATTTGTTCTCTACATCCAACCTCTATCCTTACCTGTTTGTCCTAGGAAAGCAGCCCGGGTCTAATCTTGCCCTCCTCAGTGGCTTAGTCATCTCCACAACTCCCACAGCCTACACAACTAAGACACAGACCACTTATGTGGTGTTTTATCAACTATGCACACATGCACACAGATATGGATGCTCAGTTTCCTCCACAAAGGGCTGAACAACTCCCCCATTTACAGTCTACAAAGGCCATCATACCCCAATACTTAATTAGTAAGTATCCATGGAGGAAAGCAGTCCTGAATCGGCCCACAACACACCAAGACTAACTCAAGTTCAAATCCTGACTCTGTCACTTACTAGCCATGTAAGTTTAAAGATTGATTTTATTTTTATTTATGCATACACACGTCTGTGTCTGTCACAAGTGTGTGGGTACCTGTGGAGGGCAGAAGAGAGTGTCAGATGCCCTGGAGCTGGTGTTACAGCAACTGCTAGGAAGCAAACTCAGGTTCTCCGGAAGGACAGTAAGGGCTCCTCACTGTGGAGCCATCTCCCCAGCCCCTAGCTGCCTGACTGTAAACAAGTACTTAACTACCACTCAGAACTCCACCTTCTTTGCATGTGCAACAGTACTGAGGTTGCACAGCCAAAGTGATGGGTGACTAGTCTACTCATTACTACTTACAGACAGACCACTGAGATTCCCACCGAAGAATTCTACTTCAAGTCCTTTGTCAACACCCCTGAACATACCCGGCTTTTCCTCCAGGAACTTCAGTGGTCACTCATCACAGCCCACTTTTTGTTCAGGAACAACCATTACCCACACAAACGCATGCCATCATGTTCAGAGAACCAGTGATACAATCACACTTAAGATCTCCAGGAACCAGGGGCTAGAGAGATGGCTCAGCAGTTAAGAGCTCTGGCTGTTCTTGCAGAGGACCCAAGTTTGGTTCCCATTACCTACATGACAGCTAACCATCAGCAACCCCAGTTCCAGGGGATGGCATCCTCTTCTGACCTCCATGGGCACTGTGTGATATGGTACACTTACATACATGCAAACACACTCATGCACAAGAAATATAATTTTTTTTAATTTTAAAGACCTCTGGGAATCATATTTTAAACTACCCATTTCCAAAGACTATTGAGTGAGAGGAGAGGAAACATCAGTGTGCAGAATATATACTGTCTCAGAGTGCTTTTCTTTTTTGACATTATTTCTAGAGGAGGAACATGTGGAGGTCAAAGTACAACTTGTAAGAGGTTCTCCCAGAATACTTTTCATTCATGACCACTGCCAAATGCCCTCACAGTCAGAAGCTCACAAGGACAGGGCACTTGTTGAAGGGACACACTAAGTAAACAGGCAGGCATGGTGGCAAGCAGGAGTTGACCACAATGAAATAAAGTCCGAACTCATATTCACACACATCAACCTTTCTTGCCCTATTCCCCTGGGCCTCCCTCAAATACAAATGACCAACCTGCCACCTAGGAACAAAGAGAGAAAGAGATTAGGCAGTGCACCGAAATAATCTGGTTCAAAGGTTAAAACTTCAGGAGCCGGCAAGAGCGTCCATCTGGGTACTGGCCAGCAGCCTACCTGTCCCTGAACTAGAGCAGCACAAGAAGCAAATCATGCAACCTCAGGCATACAAACCGGAGCAACATCCCTAAGCAGCTCTGCACTAATCAGTGCAGATCAGGCTCTCAACAGACAGCCTTCCCGGTGGAAGACACCTGCCTCGACCCATCCAATCAACACTGGCCCACCCCCATATTCCAAAGAAACATTTCAAAAACTCAAATTAGTCCTTTAAATTACCATAAAATCTCAATGGTAAGCAGTTTGAGAAAAAAGATGCAGAATTGGTGAGATGGCACATAGCTGAGGCCCTGACAACCAGAGTTCAATCCCCAGGTCCCACTAGGTAACAGGCGAGAACCAGCTTCTAAGAGTTGTCCTTTGACCATTACAGGTGAACTGTGGGATGTGCACTCCTGTACTCACACACAAACACACACACAAAAATATATCAGAAGCATTAAGTTTTTAAAAAAACGCTATAAGAAAAAAAACGATGTGGGGCTGGAAAGATAGTTCAGCAGCTAAGAGCGCTGGCGGCTCCTGCTGAGGACTTAGGTTCGATTTGCAGCACCCACGTGGTGGCTAACCATCTGTAATTCCAGTTCCAGGGGATTCGACACCCTCTTTTTTCCTCCACCATCATTGTATGACACAGGTACACTTACATACATGCACGCAATATACTGAAACATACAGAATACAAAGAAAAAAGAAAAGCAAAAGATTACAAACTTAAAAATCCATGACCTAAAAAAAAGGAGCACCAAAGAGCTGGGTATAGTGACTTACACCGTAATCCCAATACTCAGGAGGCAGAGAGGCAGAGGCAGAGGCAGAGGTAGGAGAACTGTCCCAAGCTTGAGGCCAGCCTGGTCTACACAGAGACTTCTAGGAGAGTCAAAACTTATAATACAGTGAAACTCCATCTCAAACAACAAGAGAAAAAGGGAGAGAATTCCCACCAGAAGAAAACAAAGTTATACAAGCCAGTTTAAGACACAAACAAATCACCTCTCACAGTGGGATGGCTTACCACTGAAGGACCCTCACAGCGTTCGTGCATGCATCTGCTCATCCCACAATGTCTACCCTTATGCCAGTGTAGAACTAAAAACTGGGTTCCAATTTTTTTTAAGTTCCTGCTGGTTCTCATCTCATCTCACTTAGTAAATAGACCTGGGAGCTAGGCAGATAGTGGTACCTTTAGTGAGGAGCACTGAACAGGTATGGACTGTGCATTGTGCAGCCACGGATAGCATGCCTGGGGAAGAGAAGGTAAAGTAGAGGGCAGGCCTACACGAAGAAGTAGGTCAATAAGCAAAACGGGAAGGGAGAGAACAGCGTATGAAGGAAAATGCAGGACTGTGGCAAGTGAAGAGATAAGCAGGAGCCGTCCTACATGACTGGAATTTTATTATGGTAGCCACAAGAAGCCACTGAAGAACTTAAATCAAACCCCTCTCCACTGCTGATAATGAGACTCAGAGGAGAGCCTAGAAAACCACTGTTCTAGTGTACTCTCTGCTGTTATGATAAGCACCATGGCCAAATGCAACCTGGGAAGGAAAGGGTTTATTTCAGTTTACAACTCTCAGGTTACAATCCAACACTCAGGGAAGTCAGGCAGGAGTTCAAGGTGGGAACCTGGAGGCAGGCACTGAACGGAGTGCAGACCATGGAGGGAAGCTGCTTACTGACTTTCTCTGCCACTCTTCTTACGCAGTCGAGGTTCGCCTGCCCAGAGATGGTACTACCCACAGGGGGCTGGGCCCTCCTGCATCAATTAATAGCAATTAAGAAACTGCCTCAGATGTATAACTACAGGTTAACCTGATGGAAGAAATTCCCCAGTTAAGGTTCCTTCTTTTCAGGTGACTCTAGTCGGTGTCAAGTTGACAAAAATTAACCAATACAACCACTCTTCTGATTTAGTACAGGAGTTAATGAAAATCAAGCCAAATTAATGACTAAACATCAGTAACCAAACAATAGTCCAAAGACTTCTTATATACAGTCTCCTCTGTGCCAAGTTTCCTTGTCTGTAAAATGGATTTTTACCTCCTCAAAGGGCCATGTGAGGACTGGGTGCCATGTACAAATGTTCAGAGGAAGAGAGGCTCCCAACTAGGTGGTACAGCGCTAGCAGGAATACTAGCACAATCAACAGCCTGTGAATCAAGACACCATGCAGGTACAAAAGCAGACCAAACCCCACCTACCTCCTAGGAATGGCAAACCTAGAGATTGCTCAGGAGCCCCTCTGCGACTGAAAAGACCATCTAGCTGGTCCAGAAAGGCCAGAGCCCAGTGAGCCAGGTTCCCTTCCCAACAGACAGGTGACACCACTGCCAGATCTGGAGAAAGGGAAAATGGCCTCCCCCGACACTCCATAGCCTCAGCGTATCCTCACCCACCCAGGCACAGAAGGCATATTGTACCCTCACTTCTCTGTCCTGGCAGGTCTCCATAGTCACCTCTGAAAATGACACACTGCCCAGAAGCCACCAACCAGGAAGTCCACAAGGCCTCTGTGTCCAGGGCTCTGTGTGACCTGGAGTATGAGGAGAAGACCCATGCACATTTGGGTAAGCACCGCTACTTTCTCTCCCACTGTGCTATGACAGGGCCTCTGCCACTGGGGCCAAAGAGACCCAGGCTATAGGAAACACCAGAAAAGAACAAGCAGTCAAGAAAAGAAAGAAATCTGCATGCTCAGAACCACAAGCCCAGAACTTCCCCTAGTACTTGGGTAACTCTTCAACAAATGGTGCTGAAAGCACTGGATGTCTGCAGGCTAAAGTATCTGCTTTTTTTTTCCATACCTTTTACCATATACAAAAAGATCAAAATGGATCACAGACCTAAATGTAAAATCTAGACATGTAAGACTTCTACAAAAGATGATGTTTGTGTCCTGGAATTGAGCTTTTGCACCTAAAACTAGCTGAAAACACACAAACAACACTGACTTAAGTTTCTAAACCTCTGTATTTAAGGCAAGCAGAGAGCAGGCTTCCTATCAGGGGGAGAGGAGGGGCTACAAACAGCAGAAGGAAACATCTGGGGTAAAGGACTTGTTGACTCTTGATGTGGGGATGGCAACAGTATACACATATGTCAAACTTCATCAAACTACTCTTTAAACACAGCAGCCCACTGCCTGCTGATTTTAATGTAGTGTTTAAAATCTACAGACAGAGCCCACCCCCAGCCAGCCGATACTGAGCAAACCCAAGTTCTCTCTTCAGAAACTGCAAGCTCCTGAGCTAGACACGGGGCTGCATACCTAGATCCCAGTACTGGCTGGGAGGTTAAGGCAGAAAGATCAGGTTGTCCTAGTTTGGTTTCTGTTGCTGAGATAAAATACTAACCAAAACCAACTTGGGGAAGAAACGGCTTATTTCAGCTTAAAGCTCCCAGGTCACAATTCATCACTGAGGGAAGTTAGGACAAGAACTCAAGACAGGAACCTGGAAGTAGGTTCCAAGGAGAAATGCTGCTTACTGGCTTGCTCAGTCACTTTTCTTACACAGTCCAGGACACCTGCTTAGGGATGGCACTGCCCACAATAGATGGGCCCTCCCACATTAATTAGCAACTAAGAAAATGGCCACAGGCCAATCAGATAGAGGAAATTCCTCAATTTCCCAGGTGACTGGTTTGTGTCAAGTTGACAAAAACTAACCAGCACATATATTAATTATCTTCAGCTACACAGCAAGGCCCAGGCAGCCTGGACAACACGAGACCTTGTCTCCACAAAACTGTAAACAATGACAAAACTACTGGCTAAACTACCAAAGATAAAAGGACAATTTTAAACTAAACCTCTGTGAGCTAATACTCTGGTTACCACCCAGGACACTACCCTCTCCTTTCTTCGAAGTGAACTCAGACTTTTCTTTCATTAAAAAAAAGGGGAGGGGGGCTGGAGAGATTGACTCAGTTGTTAAGAGCACTAACTGTTATGACGGAGGACCTGGGGTTCGATTCCCAGCACCCACATGGCAACTAACAACCATCCATAACTCCAGTTCCAGGGGATCCGACGCCTTCTTCTGACCTCCGTGGGCATTGCACACATAGGTATATTTACATACATGCAGGCAATACACTCATACACTAAAATAAAAATAATAAATATTAAAAGAAAAACGAAACAACTAAAAGATAACACCAATTTCCATTTCTACTGAGAGAGAACCCTTCCTAGGACATGTTTAAGCCCACTGTCATTTTCTCACATTAGTGAGGGCTCAGTTTCTGGCCACTTTCTGTGACTCCAGGAAGGAATACAGCTAACACCTTAGCAGGCCCAAGGCAAAGCTCACCTGAGTGCCTCTCCGCCTTTAATCTGATGGTTCCTCCTGGAAGGGGCAGCATCAGAGATGGCCACATGAACTGTAGGTTAGAGACACTGCTTCCCTCCCACACCAAAGACAAGAGCCAGCTGTACAGTAAAAAAAAAAAATGTAAATATTTAAAGAGCTCACAGCTGCTGATGACAGGATAACAGCTTGCAGACTTCCAATGAGAATGACATCAGAGCTGAGTCAAGACTGTAAATGCTGTTTCATTCCACCCTCCACAGGAGAGAGGACAATTTTTTTCATCTTTTTGAGACAGGGTCTCCCTTGTAGTCCCAGCTGAGCTGGAACTCACTATGTAAACCAAGCTGGCCTTGAACTCACAGAGATCCACCTGCCTCTGCTCCCCAAGTGCTGGGATTAAAGGTATGTACCATCATGCCTGGCCGAAAGAACAGTTTTAGATCAACTTTCAGGAGTTGCTTTACCCAGTGAACAATGCCTTAAGTCAATATAAGAAAACATCCTGTAGAAAAAACCAGTATGCACACAGAGCTCCTCGGTCAAGAACTCAATAATATGTAATCCAAGCACTATTCACAAGGTGCATATTAAGGACAAAGGATGGGATTATGCAACTCTGCAAACAGTAAATGGGCATGCTTACATCATCAAGCATTGAGAAAGTTCACTATAGAGAGGGCCTCAAGCATATTTCAGCTGGGCGTGGTGGCGAATGCCTTTAATGCCAGCATTAAAGGGCAGAAGCAGGCATATCTCTGTGAGACTCAGGCTAGCCAGCCTGGTTTATCTAGTCAGTTCTAGCCAGCTGGGGCTACAGGGAGACCCTGTCTCAAAAAAACAAAATAAATAAAACAACAACAACAAAAAAAAAAACAAAAAGTTTCTCTCCTTGGTGGGCTGGTCATAGTAAAGACAGAATTCTGACACAGAGAACAGAACTAATCCAGTTCATGGTTGATGACGCTTCTGATGGCCTCCTCAGGCCTGGTTTCTGAGTTCCACAACCCCATGCTGCAGGAAGATCAAAAACTCTCCTGTCACACTTCTAGCTACGAGGCTTGACCCTGTCTCTGAGCTCAGTTTTCTCACCAGTGCTGAGATTAAGTGTTAACATAGTCGGGAAGCCTCAAGAAAGAAGGTAAGCCCTTAAGAAACACTAAATTTTGAAAAAATGACTAATAATTGTAGTGAAATAAAAACTAGTTCAGGAGCCAGGTGTGATAGCACAGAGCTATAATCCTAGAACTTGGAAGGCTGAGGCATGAGGACCTTGAGAGTTAAAGACCAGTCTGGGCTACATACTGATTTCTAAGCCAGCCTGGGTTACAGAGTAAAACAGATCTCAAAATAAAAAAATTTTTAAAGGGGGGAGGGGGCGATGAGGAGGCTGAATGGGTAGAGTGTGTGCCTGGCATGTGCTGATGAAGCCAATTCGACGGTGCATGCCTGCAGCCCCAACGCTGGGGAGACAGAAGGCAATCAGAAGTCCAAGGCTGTCCGTGACGATACAGCCTAAGCTGTAAGAGACCCTGCCTCAAAAAAATAGATAAATAAATGCATCCCAGTTCAGGGAGGAGAAGGCTGGACCTGAAAGGTTAGTGACAAGCCAAGATACAAGCAAAATCAGGAGGCTCAGAGTTTCCAGCTCATGGAGGCCAGTCTTCTCAGACCAGACCAGAAGGTGTTTAATCACCCTCTACTTCCTCTAACCAGAATACAAAGTCTTGATCTATTGTTTTTCTCTCCTCCAGTGCCTAGAATCGTTCCTGGTACATAACAGATATCATAATATGTGTTGAACAAATGAGTTCTTATGAACTCATCAGAATGGCATGCAAAAATTGTAAGGGTGAGCCAGGCATGGTGGTGAATGATCCCAGCATTTAGGAGGTAGGAGCAGTAGTTTCAGAAGTTGAAGGGCATTCTCAGTACACACTGTGCATGTTCAAGGCCAACCTGGGCTACATAAAACTCTGCCTCAAAAACTGGAGTCCATTTCCGGGAGGAAAGCACATACTTTCCCATTCAATGACTTAAATCAAGATGACAAGACAGTAGCCAGATGTGGCGGTGCACATCTTTAATCCCAACACTCAGGAGGCAGGGGCAGGCAGATCTCTATAAAGACGAGGCTAGCCTGTCTACACATCAAGTTCCAGGCTAGCTGGGGCTACAGGGAGACCCAATCTCAAACAAATAAACAAAAAACCAAAAACAAACTACAGTAAATTCAAGTTTTTAATTGAATTGGTATTTTACTAATCTTACACCTAGCATATATGTGTACCAAGGCATTAAAATGTCTACCTTCACTGGGCAGTGGCATGAGTCTGTAGCCCCACCTACAAAGGAAGCTAAGGCAGGAGGATCACTCTGAGGCCAACCTGAGCAATTTAGTTAGACCCTGTTTTTATTTAAAAAAAAAAAAAAACATCTAACAGGTGTGTCCAATCTTTTGATGATGCCACTGGAGTTAGAAGGAAAAAAAAAAGAAAGAGACTCATATGTTTTAAGTAAGATTATGATTTTTGTATACTGGGCCACATTCAGTTATCCTCAGCCACATACAGCCTGAAGCCAAGGGCTAGACACCCTAACACTACCTATGACTGCCCAGAGGGAGTGACTCCTTTGCAGACACTCAGCAACTACCGGGGGAGGCAGGCCACTATAGAACCACTAACCTGAGCAAGAACTCAGGTCCCAAGCATTAAGGAACTTCTTACAGGCAGCCACGTGGAATCACACAGCAGGTCAGAAGGCCCAGAAGCGTATAAGAAGCTCAGTGAGGGCTGCTAGACCCCAAGAGTACCATCCAACGTTTGTTCATCCAACCTACACAACAAGAATAATCCAATCATTATCCCCACTTTAAAGGTAAGAAGGAGCCAGAGAGATAGTTCATCAGTTAAGAGTGTGTCCTAGAGGCTGGAGAGACAGCTCAGTGGTTAAGAGCACTGGCTGCTCTTACAGAGGACCTGGGTTCAGTTCCCAGCACTCACATTGTGGCTAACAACTGTCCTAACTCCAATCCCAGAGGACCTGACACCCTCTTCTGACCTTTGTGGACAATGCATGACACACATGCACTTATATATACACGCAGGCAGTACACTCATACACATAAAAATAATAAAATGTTAAAAAAAGGAAGTACTGCTCTTGCAGAGGACCTGGGTTTGGTTTCAAACAACCATACCAGGCAGCTTAGAACCACCTGTAACTCCAGCTCCAAATAAATAAAGATGAAGTCAACCACACAACCAACAGCAGAGCTGGGATAAAATCCGAGCAATCTAGTTGCAGCGTGTCTTAACACACACCTGTAGTGCACACCTGAAGGCCCACAGCATCTGGCTGAAGACCAAAACTCGGAGGAGGCTATTTCCTGCTTTAAAAGGTGCCCCCGCTACAGAGTGAGCAACCTGGGTCCGAGGTCAGGACCCCAAAGTAAGATCTCCCTAGACAGCAGGATGCACAGAGAAAATGTAAAGTTGGGTTTGCAGCCTTTGTAGGTCCTGGCAGTGCTGGCAATTTCCCAACTCCATGGCAAGAAGGGAATCCCTACAGTCTCCAATGAGCTAAGATAGTTTTTGCCCCCCCACAACCAACCACATGGCTGAATTAAGGTGAGTTATGAAGTTCCTCTACCCTTATTAGTAAGAGCACATGTTATTTTAAACTGCTTCTAAATGTATGATCTTGAAAGTTCCCAGCAGAGGTAGATGGGGTCCAAAATAGTAATTCTGGAAATGAATGTAGAACCACTTGAGAAAGGAGGCCTGGATGAGCTTTAAAGGGAGGTGATCAGACAGCTCTCAGCTCCTGCCTCATCAAGCAACTTCATTCAGGTCTGCGCTTATTTAAGAACAAGAAGGAAAAGACGCAAAAGGAAATAAAAGCAGCATTAATACAAAATAACTGGGCCAGTGAAAGGACTCGGCAGATAAAGGCACTTGCTTGCTGCCAAGCTTGATGACCTTGATGACGTACCCATCCCCCTGCGAAAGATAAAAACCAACTCCCCAAGGTTACCCTCTGATCTCCGTATGTGCACTGTGCACACTCATACCCTCTCCACTCCACCCCACACAAACAAATGCAAAAAGAACCTGCTAATGCCAGGTGTGGTAGCCCACATCTTTAATCCCAGCACTTGGGAAGCAAAGAAAAGCAGGTCAATTGGGGCTACATAGGGAGACCCTGTCTTTAAAACCAAACATAAAGATGAGGCTGGAGAGATGGCTCAGCAGTTAAGAGCACTGGCTGCTCTTACAAAGGACTGGGGTTTGATTCCCAGCACCCACATAGAGGCTAACAACCCTCCTTAACTCCAGTTCCAGGGGATTCAATACCCTCTTCTGGTCTCCAAAGGCACTGCACGACACAAGTGCACTTAACCCATATGCAGGCAAAACACTCATACACACAAAATTAAATCAATAAAAGCACACAAAACAAAATTTCCAGACAAAATAACAGGATAAGTTTGCATCTATTACACCAACCACTTACCACTTCGCTCCATCTTCATAAAAGAACACATTTCCTATGATCTAGCTCATTTATCCCAGTGACCGACAGTGGTCAGGACTACCCCTCTGGCTCTCTATAAAGCCCTATTTCTGTGAACAGACCCAGCGATCAGCCCCAGGTGTGAGAAGCAGAAAAAAACTTCATGAGACAGAGGAGGAGACCCTACCCCTGCTCAGAACAAAGCCTAGGTTAGGAGCTGCTTGAAGATGTGGTCAGCCCTGTCCTAGGCCATGCTACCCCACCATGCTGAACAGGGATTTCTCAGGGAAATAAAATGGGATAGGACAGCATGGGGAGTTCCACTGGGGCCTGAGCACTGACCATCCAGTTTGGAGAAGCTCCTACCCAGCCCCTTCCAGACCCTTTGCCACATGCAAGTAGAGCTCAGTTGGTCGCCAAGGCAACAGCAACCTAGCCGTGTTTAGGCATCTGTAGAAAGCAGGGCAAAGTACAATTTCCACACTTGTGATAAATATATGGACTGCCAAGCACACAGCCAAGCATTACTCTAAAATTTGGTCTTATTGACAGAATAAACAGGGGTGGGGATGGGAAGCAGGAAGCTCCTAGTGCCTAGCAGAGCCAGCATGCTCGGCTAGCCTGGCACTAAAAACCCACTTGTGTGAGGGAACAAAATGCTTCTTATGCTTGTGTTTGTGATTGTTTCCTCTTATTTTTACCTCGGAATGGAATAGAGTCCTTTGCTTTGGTTCTGCTGTGAAGGCCAGCTTTTCTTATAAGAGGAACTAAGAATGTGAGTTTTGCCCCTGGTGAAGCCAGAGAACTAAAAAGGAAATAGCCTTTGGGGGAGGGGTACATGTGGAGAGGTACAGTAATTGTTCAAGAGAACCAACCACAGGTAAAGTAGAGGTGGGCTAGCCTAGTCATGGAGCTCTACCCTACCAGGAACCCCATGCTATCTATCCATGGTCTATACACACACATACACCCACCCACGCACAAGCACCAAGTACATTGTCATTTGCAAACTCTGGTAAAGAGCTACCCAGAAAACAGGACTCTGCCCATCTCCTACAGGACAGTGAAAGATGGAAAAGCCAGCCTATGGAGGAGACACAGTGGCCCTCTGCAAGGAAAGAACAAAGAAGCAAACACAACCAAAGCAAGAATAAGCACCAATACTATATTCCTCTAGCAGAGATGCTCGTCCCTAGCAAGAAAGAGTAGACTTATCTGTAAAAGCAGCATCCTGAACAACAGAGGCAACATCCACGGGATCAAGTAATCCTAAATTACCGTTTCTGAATGATGCTAGTGGAAAACATCTTGTGGATACACATGCTGCAAATGTAGAAAATCAAAACCAGAACAAGCTCTATCAACTCCTGTGGTTCAAAGTAGCCTGAGAACTGACAGCAGGAGGGATGCAACCATATATCTACAACCCAGGGGAGGAAGAACAATAGCTTGGTCATTATCAATAAAGCACTGGGTAGTAGAGACTTCTTTCTTTTGGTGCTGAGAACTGAACCAGGGACCCTGTTCATGCTAAGCACAAGTGACCTGAGCCATCACCCCACCCTGTGACCCCAGTAAAGACCTCCTGCTTCTTCCAGAACTTAGGAAGGAAACATGACTTATTCAGGAAACTCTTCTGCATATTTCTTATCTCAGATACTTGTAAGTTCTAAAGGGCAAGACACCTTAAAGAGAAAGAACTCCCCAGTTTTTTTCTCCTAAAAGTACTAGGAAAAATAGACTTATAAAAAGTTAAACAGGTTTCAAAACACCCTAAAGTGTTCATAGCTTTTAAGCCAAGATTCCTATTACTGCCAAGTCTGACAATTTGAGTTCAATCCCCACATGGTAGAATAAGAAAACCACTTCCACGCCCACACCATAGGATATACAGTCACATAACCACAAAGAGAGTAAATTTTAAAATGTAATTAAAAAAAATTTTAAAGTCATTTGGCATAAAACTGGCAATTAGCATAAACATAAAAACCAACATCTGAGCCCAGTATTTGGAAAGCTAAGGTAGCAGGATCCGGAGTTTGAGGTAAGCCTGAGCTACGTAATCAAACTTTGTCTCTACAAATCAAAGTCAAACAAACAAAACCCATCTGCTCTAATTTATCTGCCCAAATGATCTTCACTTGATCTCACAATGTAGCAAAATAAAACCTGTCACAGTGTTACGAAGTGCCAAGTCCTTTTCAATAGCACATGATACCTTTCAAAATGCAGCTGTGGAGGGTGGGCAGTAGCACCCACCAGGGCCTCTGCAATTCTGGGAACCTTTCTCTTTCTCCCTCTGACCCAACTCTAGCTGGAAGAATGAACGTGTGGATGACCCAGTCATTTTGACACATAAGCCCAGCAGCTTGGGACAGCTGCCTTTGCTATTCTTATCATCTCCGTGCTTTGTATGCATGTAGGCAAAATGCTCATACACAATTCACATATAAATTTTTTAAAAGATTGCAAATTCTCAGATATCTTAATTGGGATAGTTCCAAGTATAGGTCCTATGTTAAACAAAAAAACACATAATTTTCCCCAAATCTATGTTCCTCAAAGATGAGAAGATTTATTTCTTTTTATTTTATGTGTACAGCTATTTTGTCTGCATGTATGTAAGTACACCATGTACATGCCTGGTGCCCACTGAAGCCAGAAGAGAACGTCAGATCCTTTGGAACTGGAGTCAGAGATCATTGTAAGCTGCCATGTGGGTGCTAGAAACCAAACCCAGGTCCCCTGCAAGAGAAACCAGTGTTCTTAACCACTGAGCCATCTCTCCAGCCCCCAACATTAACTTTTAAAGATCATTTTCATGACTGAGGGCAAGTGACTCAGAATCCATTTATTCAAGGCAGGAAGATAAAGGGCAACTCTGACAGCAACCCCTGAAGGTGCTTAATCCCTCTGAGCTCTGTTTTACTTGTGAGCAGAGTACAGTTAACACTATCCGGTTTCAAGAATTCGATGAGCAGGAATGTTAAACTTACACAGTCTCTCAGAAAACACCAGAACACAGTGTACCCCATGTGGTTCTGCCACCAATCATGCCAATCTTCCCCATGGCACATGTCCAGCCTCCTTATCTGATGATATATTTGCTGCTACAGAAGTCACAAGTGCTTAATTAAAAACATTGTCACAACCAAGCTAAAAGGCACCCGCCCAGGCAGGCCAACTTCAGCAAATCAGTCAGCTACAAAACCCACTAATAGTGGGCTTGGAAGTCTGTGTGGGAAGAAAGCCTGACCACAATTCAGCAACCCTGGCACACTCAGAGACAACATAATTCGGTGTAATGGAACACAAACACAGTCTGAAGTATGGAAATGGTCACAAACTATAATTTGGGCATAATTTCAGAATAATAAAATTTTATTTAATTCAACAGGCAACTTCAAAACACTAGTCACAGTTGATTCTATGCACCAAAGACTACCTGTAGGTCCAGGTGGAGGTCCTGTGACTGCCTCCCTGTGGGATCTGGATAAATGGCCTTGTAAAACCTATGGACCCCTCCAATTCTACCTCTTTTTCTCTTCTGAACCATGAAGACCAACAACTAACAAGGCTGGTATGAAAATAAAATGAAGGCTTTGGAAAGGTCATGGAAAACTGCAAATACCTATTTGGTCAAGTTGTGTTTATATAAATTACTTTAATTAGAAAGTCAATTATGACTTAAGTATTAATTCCAAAAGTAAAAGGACAAGGGTAGAGTTTGGAAAACATGGAGAAATGCTCCTGAACTACTGTTGCTGCATATGATTTTAACTATTTTCCCAATGGATCCATGTATACGCAGCTTCGCCTGTCTTTTCAAGTCCCTTTGCATCACCTATATGGGCACTCACCACTGTCACCATACACTCCCGTTCAACTGAGTCTCTAAGTGGAGTCAGTAACATTCATCACAGGGATGTTGGCTCAGGACTTCTATAACCATCACATTCAACTCAAACACATTCATCATCAAGCAGGAGGCAAGGCCTCTGCAGATCGAGGCTGCCCTCAAACCCAGGCAGGAATCACCCATCCTCAGCCTCACCCCAACCCAGGACAGAGACAAAAACTTGGTTCAAAGTAGAGTCAAAGTAGAGTGGAGTGGAGTAGGTGGTGCTAACAGAGGACATATGCCCTGCCAGGGTCAGAAGATTTCACGAAGGCCTGAGGGCTCACTGAATCTATGACCCCTGACAGCATCCCTATGACCCTGAGTCACCAAAAAAGTCTTAACACATTACTGAGGCTGAAGTTAGAATAATACATTTGGGAAAGAGTTTACTAATAAGGATTAGATTAAATAAATCCAATATGAGCACTTCAGGGATATAGTTTGTTTAATTCACAAATTCAACTAGTTATCACTTTAAGTGACATACTCATCACTATGGTCTGAGCACATATGCTGGGCTCCCAGTGTCCACTGCTTCACAACTCCTACCACAACCAGACCTCAGATTTCAACTGTGAGAATAAAAGTTGTTCTTTACAAGCCAACCTCCATGGCACTTTGTTATAGAAGCCCAAATAAGACACCAGTCTCGGAAATATTGATGCACTTTACCAAAGAAGACTACACAATTCTGATGATAGAACTGGGACCTAAACCCAGGGTTGTCTGACTCCAAATCCTGTTTCTGACAATTACCTCTGTTTCTGCAGGAA
The DNA here is from genome assembly GCA_035773235.1 of Eospalax fontanierii. Classification (NCBI taxonomy): domain Eukaryota; kingdom Metazoa; phylum Chordata; class Mammalia; order Rodentia; family Spalacidae; genus Eospalax; species Eospalax fontanierii. The sequence continues at coordinate 73,055,175 of CM069537.1, forward strand.
CCAACCATGCAGATTTGAGAACATAAGCTGTATCAAAACTAACGCAGAATACAGAAAGCTACTGCATGACCCAATAGTATAAATACAGACACCAGGGGTCTACCAACAGCTGAAGGAGCCTTTTCCTTGTAGAATTAAGCCACTACTTCTTAGGAACTGCTTCAGAGGACACAAACAGACCTTTGTGAAAGGAAGTAACCAGAATCACACCTCTCCCATCCACATTCCTGATTACCCTGATTACCCAATGGATTTCTTCTAACAAGAACATCCTGATCTTCTTACTCCTGAAGAGGTTCCCTACTGTATCCATCCTCCAGAAGAAGATCTAGATCCCTGATCGTGGCCTACAAGGAGGTCACAACTGAAAGCTGGCTCACCCACCTTCCCTCCCGCCACACTCACCAGCCTTTCTCACATACCACTTGCACCCACATTCCTGATGACTCTAGAGCTCTGCCATGGTTTTTCCTATCACCTACACCTGTGCCTAGCACAGGCTGGCTCCCTGGAGTTAACCCCAGCAGTATCTTGGAGGCAGCCAGACCAACCTGCCTCTGGCCCCCTCTATAGGTAAACCTACTTCTATCTGGTACTGCCACAATGAAACACAATTACTTCTAGACCCTCTGACCCAGCTGTGACTACAGAGCATAAGGAATACCAGAGTTGTGTACAGAACCAGGTACCAGGATTCCCACATACACAGTGGCCAAAATAGCCCTCTTCAATTTACCTTGCCTAACACTCAGAAGGCTGAGGCAAAAAGATTGTAAGTTCAAGGTCAGTCAGGCTACAGTCTTAAAACATAAAATCGTGGCTGTTAAGATGCCTCAGCAGGTAGAGATGCTTGCATGCAGGCCTGAAAACCTGAGTTTGATCCTGATCCCACAAGGAGAGAAAAGATTCTGTCCTCAGACCTCCACGAGCACCTGCCTACACTCAATCACAAACAAACAACAACAAAAAAAAAAAAAACCATAAAAATAAAATAAAACAAGAGGTTGGAGAGATGGCTTAGAGGTTAATCATATATAATGTTCTTCCAAAGGACCAAAGTTTGGGTTTCCAGCACCCACATTAGGAGGTTCACAACTACTTGTAACTCCAGCTCCAGAGGATCAAACATCCTCTTCTGGCCTCTGCAGGTACCTGCACATATCCACACATACAGATATACACAAAATAAAAAAAAAAAAAAATAGTAAAATAAAACAAAACTCCAACACTTCCAGCAGCAGCTTAATAGAGTGGTTCAGCTCCCTGTTGACAACCTTGCTCCTACCAATATTTGAACAACAGACAAGAAGACAGGAAAGAAAGGACCAATGTATAGTACCAGTTTCCGGGTCAGAGTAAGCACCTGTGAACACCAGCCGAGCTGGTGAGTTGTGTGGCAGGTCCACATCCACAGTCTGGTCACTGGTGTTCACTAGCTGTAACAGGTCTTACTGACAAGGCAGCCTCACTTCCTTACCAGGCATCTACTTTGACATTTTGGTTGTTAGTATTAGCCTTTAAAGGTTAGGCATCTAATTTGAATAATTTTTCTTGCTTAATGTTTTTACTAACCTCCACCAGTTTTCTCTTTGAGGTAAGTCCCTCACCAGGGGGCTGGGGCATGGCACTGGGCATCTTGTTCCACATCGGGGAGTTACAAGTGCCCACTCTGTCCTTTCTCAGGATCTAAGGAACCCGCCTGAAATAGATCTTTCTTTCCCCATGCCACAAAAGTGAACTGTGAGGCCAGACATGGTAGCTCCAGCACTCAAGAGGCAGAGGCAGGTGGATCTCTATGAGCTGGTCACCAGCCTGGTCTACATAGTGAATTCCAGGTCAACCAGTATTATAAAATGAGACCCTGCCTCAAAAAAATAAAACAAAAAGTGGACTGTTGTCTGCCTCCTAACAGGTATCAGGTTAATATGACAGGACAGGGGGCTCCTCCACACAGGCCACATTGGAGGGATACCCTACTTTATGTAGTACTACCACTTCTAAAGCCTAAGTAGTCAAAACATCTGACCAGGATAATTTAGTCTCATTTGAAATTAACAAGCTAACCTCTGTGTATTTTCTTTCATGTCCTTTCATGTCCACTTATACAGCTTAGACTCGCTACGCTACTAATAAACTGGCAAAATCAATCCATAAAGTGTTGGGAACCCGGTCAGAAGGCCACAAGAAGCCACTATTAAACATTCACAGTCACCAACACAATCCATATCAAACTTTCAAACCACCCAAGGGAGAGGCCTCAGTCTGCAGCAAATGCTCCCCAGTAAGGACATATTTTGGATAGGATGAGTCTATAATTTGGAATTTTCACTTAACATTTATTTATTTCACAGCTTTCTCAAGTGCTAACCAATTGAGAAGTAATCATTTAAATATATTCTTTCAGAAGCTGGAGAGATGGCTCAGGGGTTAAGAGCACTGGCTCTTCTTGCAGAGGACTTGGGTTCAAATCCCAGCACACACATGGCAGCTAACAAGTGTCCGTAACTCCAGTTCCAGGGGATCTAATGTTCTCTTCTGTTCTCCGTGGGCACTGCATGACCCGGGTGTACTTACACACATGTAGGCACACTCAGACATATACATAAAATAAAAAAATTTAAACTGATTAAAAAATATATTCTTTAATTAATAAACATTAAATAAATATGTTCAAAATAACCCCATCCTACAAATTTTCCCCTCTGAATAAAATGTTGCAAGAAAAAAATACCAAAAAGAAAATAAGTAAGTCTTACAGTCAGACAGAAAGGTGTGCAGGGATCCAAATTCTGAAGGAAAAACAGTTCTTCCTTCAGTGGATGAACAGATAGTTTCTTCTACAAGTGACATTCTGGGATATTTACACTGTCAAACATAACTCAGAGTAACCACCACCAAAGAAGCAAACCCTAATGGAAAAACCCCATGCTGGCATCCAGGATGGGCATGTGGCTGGGGGATCCTTCGAAGCAATGGCTGGCCTAACACCACCTTCTGTATCACAACCCATTTCACTCAGTGTTTGAGTACAAAACAATGAGGTGAAAACACTTTGGAATGTGTGTCCTCTGTAAATACAAGTCACAGTTATGATCAGCTCAAAGATGACAGGGAGAACAGGATTAGCGTATCTGAAGTGAGAGACAGCTAGGAAAGCACCGTGCTCACCACTACACCTCCACACTGGAGAGGTGGCTTAGGAAGGGATGAACCAGGTCTTAACCTGGATCCAGGTCCCTAAATTGTCATCCTGGGTAGGGAGGTCACAGATGTTGCCTGAATCTCAAAGCCTAGGGACTTCTAAGCATTTCATTTCACAAACATGAAAACCAAAACTCTAAGATCTATACCATTCTAGTCTTGGGGTTAATGGAGGAAACCCTAAGTATGGTATAAGATCTATACCATACTAGCCTTGGGATTAATGGTAGAGACCCTAAGATCTATACTATCTAGCTTCAGGGTTGGTGGAGGAGACCCTAAAAATCTGTACTATATTGCCTCAGGTTTAGTAGAAGAAAGGCTGGACAGAGCCCGTAGCTCCTGGTCTTCATTTGTCTCCTACTCCACTATCCTGTATTTCCGGAGGGGAGAGGGGGGATCACATAAAAACCAGACATGGTGATTCACACTGAAGCCCCAGCACCTAAGGAGCTGACTCAGGTAGACTGCCTTAACTTTAAGGCCAGGAAAGGCTACACAGTAAGTTCTAGATCAGACCTGTCTTTAAAAGTTTCATAGATATCATAAGGTCACAGAGTATACTATACAAGCCACCCACATGGTTTCAAAGTTACATCAAAGTTTCTCTTCCCATTCCTTCTACTTTAGCACTGTGTTCTCTGCTGTTTCTTTACCTAGTTCAGGGCCTAGAAATATGGGAATACTTTTTTTGTTGTTTTGTTTGAGACAGGGTCTCCCTGTAGTCCCAGCCAGCCTGGCACTTAACCAGGTTGGTCTCAGTTTCACAGTGATCTGCCTGCCTCCCCGGTGTTATAATTAAAGGTGTAAGCCACTCCACCTGGCTGAATACATTTTTTTTAAGATTGAAAAAAAATTTTTATGGAGAATTTATTTCTATTATTATTATTTAAATTTTATGTATATGAACGTATTGCCAACACCTGTGTAAGTGTACCAATGTTGTACAATGCCCACAGAGGTCAGAAGAGGGCATCAGACACTCTGGAACTGGAGTTGCTGACAGTTGATAGCCACCATTTGAGGGCTGGGAATCAAACCCAGGTCCTCTGTAAGAGCAGTCAGTGCTCTTAACCACTGAGCCATCTCTCCAGCCTGAAGATTGTAAATTCTCAAATGGGCTGGAGATTGTAGCTCGGAAGTAAAGTGTTTGCCTAGCATGGAGAGGTCCTGAGTTCCATCCCTAGCACTGAGGGAGCAAAGGGAGGGAAGTAAAGGAAAATAAAAGTCTGATTTTTCTTTTCAATGAAAATACAAAATTTGGGCCAGCAAGATGATTCAGTGAGTAAAGGCACTTGCTGCCAAGCTTGACTACCTGAGCTTGATTTCCCTGAACTCACATGGTAGAAGGAAAGAACCAACTCCCAAAAGCTGTCCTGTGACCTCTACACTTAAGTCATGGAATGAGTGTGGTGTGTATGAATACACACATACAAACATCCTTTTAAAAGAAGGCTAGGCGTGGCAGTACACACTTTTCATTCCAGCACTGGAAAGACAGAAACAGGTCAATCTCTAAGATCTGGGCCAGCCTGATCTATATATCAAGTTCCAGGCCAGGCCAGCTGGGGCTATAGGGAGACCCTATCTGAAAAAAAAAAAAAAAAAAAAAAAAAAAGAAAGAAAAAGAAAACCAGTAACAAAAACAGAAACACCAAATCTCTCACTTAGCATGGTCTGTCTCTCCAGTAGTTACCAATGAAACTGCACAGACACTAAAAATGTCTCACTGTTCAAATATTTGGAGAACTATTCTTTCTTTGTTGACACAGGGTCTCCCTATGCAGCCCAAGCTGGCCTCAGACTAGAGAATCCTCTGCATCAATCCCCCAGAGGGTAGAATTATAGGCAAGTGCCCAGTGGGAGAACTAAACTTTGTATGTATGTAGTGTATATACGTGTTTGCGCGCGTGCGCGCGCGCGCGTGTCTTCCTTGATCACTTGTCCACCTTATTTCCTAAGACAGAATAGCTCACTGAAACCAGAGCTCATGTATTTGGCTAGGCTGGCAAGCCAACAAGCTCCAGGGATCCACCTATCTCCATCCCTGTTCTCCTTCCCACCAGCAACTGAGGTTACTGCATGCACTCTGCTTGCACACAGGTGCTGGGGGTCCAAATTCAAATCCTTCTTTTATCTGCACATCAGGTACCTAACTGAACCATCTCTCCAGTCCTGGGAGACCTATTAAGATAGTCTCTAGTCAGCAGACAGCACAATAATCTAAATACTAAAACTGAAGAATGCAAATTGAGTGGGGAACTAAGCCATGTCTCCCTCTTCTGTGCTCAGATACGCAGTTGCAGTTCCAAACAACTGGAAAAAAAAAACTGAGCAGGGACTACCACTCCTGTGAACAGGGTCATTACCTGCATAATCTAAAGTGTGCCCTTCAGAAAGCCAAGTGTTATGGCAGATAAGGTGGGCCATAGTCAGCTGAGAAGTTCAGATGAGGCTAGCCAGGGAGTACCTGATAAGTGCCACCACACAAGGGGCTAAAAACAGTTATTAATTTTACTGTGATTATGGTATCCCATTAATATCCTAGGATGATCAACTGATGACCCTTTCAGAGGCAGGAAGCCTAAGAATCAGTCTGGTTTTAGCCCAGTCAGCATAGACTGTCAAGTCAGAGAGAAGAATCAAAAGACTAAAGGCAAATACCCCTCTGTCCCCATCTCAGAAATGAGTGGCCATCAGAAATCTGACCTGACACTTAGGACCAGGGGAAGCCCATCTTTGCTGTCTGCATTGGCCATGATGGATGCCTAGATACTGCTTCTTCCATACATTCATGATTATGTTCAAAAGTAACAACGGTCTAGTTCCCCAAACAGCATGAATTAAGAATACCATTTCTATTTAAATGAGCTTCACAAAGAGGACAGATCTAATCACTCATCTACTCCTGTGTTATGTTACTTTCCCAAGTAATAAATATCCATCAGCCTAATGGTCAGTTTCTTTAAAGCCTCCAGACTATGGTGAAAAGAAAAGCACAGCACAGAGGTTTTTCACGTGGTGGCCTCAGATCTCAAGTAGCACCACCTCACCGAGGAGACTGCCAGCTCTACTGCTAAGTGTCAGCGCACAGATCAACTTTTCCCTGGCAAATCAAGAGAACTCCAGTCGCTCGGGCTTGTAAGTAAGAGGAGTAAGAGGGCCCCAGGCTGGAAGACAGTTAGCACTCAACACACCACCTGCCCTGGGTTCCAAGCTGACAATCCAGAGAACAGAACTTCAACCTACTGAAATACCTGCAGAGGGGGGAGGTGTGCACTCGGCATTAAGTTCTTTGAGCTGGTATCTAGATTTTCATCAGAATAGACAAGGAGTGTTTGATGAACAGCGTAAGGAGTAGCCCAAGAGACTCGGCAGTCAGCTGTCAGCGACTACTCCACCAAGGCAAAAACCCCGGTGGCGAGGTAAAAGGAAAGAAGCCAGGACTGGCCACCTTCCCTCAGGCACCCAACCAGAACGCGGCATCCCTGGGGCGTGTCTACCTGGAAGTAAAGCCCTGAGGGTCCCCCCCCAAAACCAGAACACAGCCCGCTCCCACGTCCAGTCTTTGGAGCACAAAGTGGACCTTTCAGGGGGAGCCGCAAGCCGATGAATCACTGCATTTCGGCGGCTGTCTGGGACCTCGGGGAGGACGGAGATTGCAGCCCCAGAGGACAGAGGGAGTTCCCATTCGGATTCAAAGGAGTCTGGAAAAGCCTGAAAGTCAAAAGGACAAACATCCCACTCTCCTGGTCCTGCCCGCCCCCCACCACCAGCCACACACACACCCTAGCTTCCTAACCAGCCCCCTCCCCAATCCTAGGTGGGGTTCATAGTGCTCCACTCCTCTTCTTCCCAGACATCGCCGCGCACAGAGGGCAGGGAAGGCCGGAGGAAGGAAATGGAGGGCTGTCAGCAAAGCGCCCCAAATAAGTGCATCCGCATGGGTCCTGCCTGCACCGGCCGCCCCCAGGCCACCCTCCGGCTCGCCAGCCACACCTCAGCGTCCCCTGCTCCCCCCAGCGCTCCCCCTGCACCCCCAACGACCCCTGCTCCCCCAGTTTCTCCTGTACCCCTAGCTTCCCCTGCGTCCCTGCACCTCCAGTCCCCTGCACCCCCAGCTCCCCTGTAACCCCCAGCCTCCCCGTAACCCCAGCTTCCCCTGCGCCCCTAGCCCCTCTGTACCCTAGCTTCCCCAGCACTCCCAGCTCCCTCTGCACTCCCAGCGCCCCGGTAGCAGCCCTCAAGCCCCGCTCCGCCGCCTCCACCTCGAGACTCCCCGGCTCCCACGCTGGCCCCGCGCACCCCACTATCCCTCGCGCTGGGACTAGAAGTTTCGAGCGGCGCGGCCCCGCGGGCTCGGCCCCGCCGCGGTGGCCTGACAGGGACCGGCCCGGCCGCCGACCCGCGCCCCGCGTCCCAACCGTCCCCGCGCGCCCCTCACCTCCGCCGCGTCCGCGTCCGCGTCCCCGCCGTGCACGCTGCTCCGGCCGCTCCCGCGTCTCCAGCCCCGGCTGCGCCTCGGACCCCTGGACCCCGCCTCACTCCGGCCGCGCTGCCCGGCCCTGCCCAGACCCGCCGCGGCCACTCCTGCCGCCCGCCGCGACCGCACCGCCCCCATCGCGCCCGCTGGGCTCCTCCCATTGGCTGCCGGGCTCAAGGCCCCGCCCCCAGGCACCTTGGGCTCAGAGGATTGGGCCAGGCCAGCACCGGGGCGGCACGCCCCCTAGCGCGCGCCAGGGGACGACCCCGGGCGAGCATTAGCGGCTTCCCCTGTCAATCAAATGCCGAGCGCCTATTTAGTCCGCGGAGAGGCCAGCGGAGGTCAGTCCCTGGGAGCCGCCCAAGGCGACGCGGTTCTCCGGACTGGCCATCCGGCCAGAGTTAGGCGGCTTTGCCAGCACCCAGGGGTAGGAGGGCGGCAGGCAGCGCCGTGCCTGACTGGCGGTTCAGACGCGGTGGACTTTCAAAGAAGTTTCTTCTGGAGGACACAGAGAAGCCTGTTATGGTGACAGCAGAAGGTGGTGTGCGCCACAGAGTGCACAGGGTGGCGGTACCATGCACGCGGACTTTCTCATTCTCACAGTAGGCTTGCCTTAAAGGACATTAACCCGGTTAGCAAGGGGATAATTATTTGAGTCAAACTAGCCAACACTGAGCCTGTTTATAAGCACTTTTCCAAGTTCACAGCACACAGTCCTAGCAGAGGACCGCGAGAGAGAGCCGACGTGAGGGTCTGAGAAACTGACAGCGGGTAATTTACCGGGGACAGTCTGGAGGAAAGAGTAAATGGCGGTAGGTGGTGACCAGACCCATGTATGTAATCCCAGTACTCAGGAGCAAAGCAGGAGGGTAGTGAAAAGTTCTAGGCCAGCCCAGGAGAAATAGAGAGCTCGTGACTAGTCTGGGCTACAGGGTGAGATCCTTAATTGGGGGTCGGGGGTGAGGTTAATGACCCAGATACTGTTTCAAACAAACAAAACAAGTAAATGAAGCTGGAGAGGCACATGCCTACAATCTCAGCACTTGGGAAGGGAGGTACTGATAGTTCAGTCCAACTTGGGCTGTATAGTGAATTTCAGGCCAGCCAGAGCTACATAGTGAGACCCTGTCTCAACCTTCCCCCGAACCAAAACTAAACTAAAAAAGCCCTGTGTGGTGACACAGCATTTAAAGGTAGAACAGGAAGACTGGGAGCCCAGGATCATTCCAGCTACACAGCAAGTTCAAAGCCAGCCTGGCCTACATGAAACCTTGACTTTAATTTTTTTTTTTAATGTATGAGTATTATGTGTGCATGTGTGTAAGGGCACCTCCCTTGTGCAATGCACATGGAGGTCAGAAGTCAGAAGAGGGTGTTGGATCCTCTGGAACTGGAGTTACAGATGGTTGTTAGTCGCCATGTAGATGCTGGAAATCAAATCTGGGTCCTCTGTAAGAACAGCCAGTGCTCTTAACCACTAAGTCATCTTACCAGCCCCACCACCTTGACTTTAAAAAAAAAAAAAAAAAAAGACTAAAGGACTAGGGAGATTGCCCAGTGATTAAAGTACTTACCACAGATCAGAGTTCAGTTTCCTAGAATCTGCATAAAAGCCAGAAGGGCATAGCAGCCCAGTGGCCTGTCTGTAATCTCAGCATTCAGAAGGCAGAGACAGGGAATTCCAGGGCAAATAACTAGGTAGACCTGAGCTATGGCCTCCACTGGAGATCCTGTATTAGTGAATGGTGTAGAAAGCAAGAAAGCAATCAAAGAAGAAATCGGATGTCAGCCTCTGGCCTCCACACCCCCACATACATGTGAACAACATGTGTACACGAACACACACATATAAAATGGGGGGGAAAGTAAATGTCAAAACTTAGACACATAGTTGTACATATTTATAATCCTAGCACTTGGGAAGCTGAGGCAGGAGGATCTTGAGTTAGAAGCCAGTCTGGGCAAGGTCAGTTAATGCTACAGACCCCCATCTTGGGAAATCCAGAATGTCCCCCAAGGTCTCTAACTCTCTCTTCTATCTCCACTTAGATGCTGCCCAGCTTAGTTCTTTATTAGCCATTTTATACAATACAGCCTGGATAAAAAGTCTGGGTTAACACAAACTTTGAAGCAGGGCTTAGTAGTACCTGCTTATAATCTCAGCAATTAGAATAAGGTAGAGGCAGGAAGATCAAGAGTTCACAGTTGCCATGTGAGGTGGTATACTCCTTTCCCAGCACTTGGGAGGCAGAGACTGGTGTGTCTCTGTGAGTTCAAGGCAAGCCTGGTCTACATAGCAAGTTCCAGGCCATCTGGAATTACAGGAAGACCCTGTTTCAAAAGGACCATAGGGTAGAGGGGAGAGTTCTAAGTCATCCTTAGCTGCATAGAGATTCCAGAGCCAGCCTAGGCTCTGTGAGACATTGTCTCAAACACTTTCCCTCAAAAAGCCCCCATATCTTCACAGTGACCAAAACAGTCTCCAAAAATTTGAATAGTATTTTACAAAAAGACATTTTAAATACATATTTTATTTATTATTTTGGTTTTATGTATATGAGTGTTTTGCCTATAAGCATGAAAGTGCACCCATGTTGTGCAATGCCCATGGAGGTCAGAAGATAACATTGGATCCCCTGGAGCTGGAGTTACAGATGGTTCTCAGCTGCCATGTGAGTGCTGGGAATCAAACCGAGGTCCTCTGCAAGAGTAGCGAGTGCTCTTAGCCACTGAGCCATCTCTCTAGCTCCTCTTTCAGGAAGTATTTTTTTAATGCCAATTATTCAATCCAATATTTAGAATAATCAGAGGAGGGAATAGGATTTAGGACGATAAACCTAGACTCTTTCCTGTTCCTGGTGAATCTGCAAAGACAAGGAGGGGACTACAGCTTTGAAGACAATGACATGTTACTGTCCCAAGATGGGTAGAAGATAAGAGCAAAGACTTCCCAGAAAGCAACACAGGGAGAGAGGGTTCCTCTTAACTGAAGCATTTCAAGCACACAGAACAGGAGAGATGGGTGCGGAGGGCAGCTCAGTGGAGAGGCTCTTCCAGCCTTTGAGTTCCTTCCCTTCGTGGGGCCCAGTTTTCTCAACTTAAAGACACAGACACCTAGTACTAAGGGAAACTGAGGATTAGTGAGTTCAAACCTACAGGGTTCTCAGGACAGGACCTGGCACTATCTGTGGATGATGAAAGTGTCCCAAGATTATACACAGTTTGTATTTATTTATTTATTTATTTATTTATTTATAGACAGGGTCATACTATGACATCCTGGATGGCCTAGAACTCCTTGTGTAGACCACAGTGGCCTCAGATTCAGAGATCCACCTGCCTCTGCCTCTTGAATGCTGGATTTAAAAGCATGAGGCACCACTCGTGGCTCAACCTTTATTTTTTAATTGGGATTGGCAGCCAGAGAGATGGCTCGGTGAGTAAAGTGCTTGTAGCAGCACACACCCATGGACCTGAGTTGGGATTCCTAGAAACCACATGAAAAGACAGGTGTGGCAGCGTGTTCCCCCTGATCGGAGCACAGAGTCAAGAAGATCCTGGGAATCTCTCTGGCCAGCTTGTCAAGTCAAAGGAGCAAGCCCCAGGTTCACTGAGAAAACCTGTCTTTAAAAAAAAGCCTGAAAGCTGGACATGGTGGCACGCTTTTAATCCCAGCACTCAGGAGACTGAGGCAAGTGAATCTTTGTGAGATCAAGACCAGCCTGGTCTACATTGTGAGGCCAACCAGCCAGAGCTACACAGTGAGACCTTGTGTCAAAAAAAAAAAAAAAAGTTTTTGCTCACAAAGAGTGAACCTCTGGTCTCCATACATGCATACAAAGACGAGGGCACACACACACAGACACGCACACACACAGTCAGGACTGGGGACTAGAGATGGGGCTCAGTCCTCACCTAACACGCGCAAGGCCCTGACTTCCATCTCTAGCATCAAGAAACATACAAACTACTAACATTTTGTAAACACCAAAGTGTTAACTGTTGGGGCAACAAAAACACATTCCTAGATCTACCTAGGAATGAAACACACCCCTGCCAAGTGTGTGGAAAGATCTGGATTCCTTGTGAATGTGTCACTGATTAGGAGGACGTCACCCCACCCTCACTGGCTTCCCTGTTTTGTTCCTTGGCCTGTACTGGTTTACACATAATTGTACCAGGAGGTACAACACTCCACTCACAGGTGCCACAGGCATGGCCTATGAGCAGGGTTTCCCAAGGGGGCATGACCAGGACTCCCTGAGTCAGGATCACTCCATTTGCACAAATCCTGCTGGTCCCTCCCACCCCCATTTACTTATTTATCCATCTGGTGCCAAGCCATGAGAATAAAGGTCAAAGGACAATCCACAGAAGCAGATGCTCTCCCTCTACCATGTGAGTCCTGAGGACTGAACTCAGATCTCCAGACTTGACAGCAAACAAGTCTTTGCCTGCTGAACCATCTTGCCAGCCCTGATTTTCTTTATTTTGTTATAACATGTATTTATTTGTTCTATATCTGTACATGTGAATATGTGCATCGGCTGCAGTGCAGCTGGGGAGGGGAGATGACTGTATGCAGGAGCTGGTTCTCTCTCCCTCCTCCATGTGGATATTGGGGTTTTAAACTCAGATCATCAGGCTTGAGGGCAAGCACCTTTGCCAGCTGAGCCATCTCACCCCACTACCCCCTTCTAAAAAAGAAACAAACAACAACAACAAAAACTATGTCTCACATAGCTCAAACTGACCTGGAGCTCCAAGTGTAGCCAGGGATGACCTTGGACTCCAGAGCCTCCTGGCTTCACCAAACATGCGCTGGGATTACATGGGATGACAGGTGTACTCCACCACCCCACTTCTCAATTGGTCTTTATACCTCTGACCCCTTCAGAGCACTAAGTCTGATGGATATACTCTAGCTTGTAAACAGAAAACTCATTTGGAGGGTTTACATACAGTGTAACCATTTGTACCAACACTATGAAAGTGACTCCCTTGAAAGAGCTCAGACTTTACCTGATAAGTGATACAAATGTAAATCCCCCGAGGAGCCCACTGTGGCCGAGCATACCTGTAACTCAGTGCTGGAAAAGTAGAGCAGGAGGATCTAGGGTTTAGGGCCACCCTGAACTAGAGCCAGACCCTACCTCCAAACAACAACGGCCAAGTGTGCTGGTGCAGGCTGTAATCCTAGTACTTGAGAGGTACAGGCAGGAAGATCCAGAAGTCAAGTTCCCCTGATTGGACTCCATAGACCTTAAAAAATACATAGTGAGGACAGAAAGTGGGAGTTTGAAGAGGTGAGGGGGACCTGGGAAAAGATGGAAGAGGCGTTGGAATATGATCAAAATACATGGTATGTCAGGTGCAGTGGTATGCACCTTTAATTCCAGTACTCAGGAGGCAAAGGCATGCAGATCTGTGAGATAGAGGCCAGCCTGGTCTATGTATCAGGTTCCAGGCCAGCTGGGACTCCAGGAGGACTCTGTCTCTCAAAAAACAAAATAAAATAAACATATACATACATATCTATAATGAAATTCTCAATGAATCAATAATATTGTTTTCTTTTAGAAAAAAAAAAAAGAGAGCGAATTCAAAGTCATCCTCTACTACATAGCAAGGTTGAGACCAGCCTGAGTTACATGAGATACTGTCTGTCTTAAATTCTAAAAGCATTTTTAAGATCTCTCTGGGTCTTCTGATATTCTTCATGGCAATCGAAGATGCCCTTTAGCCCATCAAAACCAGAGCCAGTGAGTCGTAAAATAACACTTTGGATTGAGAACAGAATTTCTGTTGGCAGATCGCCCTCTCTATCCAGTGTAGCACCGATCAAAAGTCCCTGCCAGCATTTAGAGTTTAACCCTCCAAGGCTGTAAAAGAGCAAAGACCTACTGTTTTAAACCACCCAGGGTGAGGCTATGGCACACTCCAGGTAGCAGCAACATTAGAAAGGCAGAGTCTTGATCTCTCTTATCTACTTTTCAGTCTCCAAAATAGTGTATAATGAGCACTGATGCCTTCTGCATGGGGGGGGGGGGTAGTCGAGTGCCTTGTCAAACAGAACCAGGGAACTGGAGGGGAGGTGAGCAGAGAAGGAAAGGAAGGAGAATAAAAGGGGGAAAGGAGGGAGGGAGATTAGAGAGGGGGATAAAAGAGGAAGGGAAAGGAAGAGTGAGAAGAGAGAGAGAGAGAGAGAGAGAGAGAGAGAGAGAGAGAGAGAGAGAGCTGTGCACTCAACCCATGCCCAAGAGTTTAGCTAACATCCCCTCCTCACCTATCATCCCAGACAAAGATGAATTTGAAAGCCTCATCCATCACGCCTCTTAAAGGCAGGAGACTGGGGAAGTCTGTCCTTCTCAGCCTCCGTGCCCTCTTTAATCAGGACAATGAAAACAGCCCAGCCCCACTTCTCAGGATGGCTGTAGAATGCAGGGCTACAGGTATGAGAAGTGCCTACTGTCGTGCCCAGCATGAAGAGAAGGTTCCACCAGTGCTGAGTACCAGCCCATGCCAAGACGAGCCTGTACCTCAGAGTCACCTCCTGAGCTGTACAGGGGCAGAGTGAACAGCTGAGGTTCCCGACTCCTTCCTCACCCACACTCTGCCTCAAGAGAAGCACAGTGAAGAAGCTGTGCTTCCCAACAGTGGATGGAGCTGGCTTTCTGGCTCAGCCAGTGCCACCTCCCGCACCTCCACAGAGAGAGGTCACCCATCTCCCCTCCTTGAGACTACCGACCCTACCCTGTTCTGCCTCCCGCATTCCCACTCCCACAGCCCTATGTCCCTCCTAAATTCTGTTTTCACTTTCCCCTCATCTCCTTGCAGGAGCCTCCACCCTAACTGAGACAGATCAACACTCACATTCCATCCCAAATAACTCCCTGGGGGCATCTCATGGTGGACGCCCACTGCATGCCAAGTTCAAGCAGCTCCTCGCCTGGCTTTAATGTGAGTTCTGGGAAGTCAAACTCAGGTCCTCAGGTTTGTGGGGCAAATACTTTTATCCATTGAGCCATCTCCCCAGCTAGAGATCTGGCGTCTGCCTGGATCCAGGGGGAAATGACAGAGGGCCAGGCACGGTGGCATGCATCCATAATTCCAGTGCGCCTACGGCAAGATGGGAGGCAGAGACAGGAGAATCCCTAGACAGTCTCAGGCTAGCTAGCCTGGCATATGTAGTATCAAAAAACAAACAGAACATGTCTCAAACAAGGCGGAAGGCAAAGGTCAACATCCAAGGTATCCTCTGACTGCCACACACACGGTAAGGCACATCTGAGCCTGCACTCACATTCATGAACACACACACACATACACAAAATATATTTTAAAGGAGGGGGGCTAGGGATGTGCATCAGTTAATGGAGTGCTTGCCTAGTATGCACAAGGCCTGGGTTTGATCTTCGGCACTACATAAATGGGGCATGGTGGCACATTCCTATAATTTCAGCATTTAGGAGGTAAGGCAGGAGGATCAGGGGTTCAAGGTCATCCTTTATTATATATCAACTTTGAAGCCAGTCTGGGATACAAGGAACCTGCCTCAAAGAGGAGGAGGAGGAGGAGGAGGAGAAAGAGGAAGAACAACAACTAGGAGGAGAAACTGATGATGATGAGCCCAAACTGGGATGGGTTACTGATCATTTTGAATTATGCAATCTACAGTGGACACACACACACACACCCTGCTCCAGGTGACCAGTGCACAGAATCACATGATGATGGATGGACTCCACCTTCCTCCTCTGGTGCAAGTACAGTGGGAATTTCTCAGCAAGTGACCCTACTGAGCAAGCAGGGGCAGAGAGAATGGCAGAGGAGGTTGCATTGAGCATTTGGGATCCCAGAACCGCAAAGCCAGAAGAAGGCCCCTAAGATGATGGGTGAGCCCTGTCATCTTTCAAGGTAGAGAAGCTGGGGTCTGGGGAAGTCTGGAGAGCTGCTGCAGATCCCCCAGCCAGCAGTCTGACACCACTTTCAAAAATTTTCCAATATTTCTTTCTGACATCAACGAACCTTTTCTCTCCTTATAATTGAATTAAAGAGACATGTAAGGCCAGGTCCCAAGTTAGGCTTGATTGAAAATATGCATCCTCACCTCCCAGCAGTTCCTGTTGTCTGGAGTGGCAGAAGAGAGGTTGGAGCAAGGTTGGAGAAAGGGGCCTGAGCAGAGGCACAGCAAGTCCTGGGCGGAAAGGGTTGAGCAGGTCCTCAGAGATCAGCAGGATCTGGAAGGTGTTTGGGGTAGCATGAGCAGGGAAGGTGAAGGGTCAGAGCTCTAGCACACCGCCCTCCTTTGAGGCCAAAGCCAAGGCCAGGGATTCCCGAAGAGCCTGAACATAGAGCAAGCCACGGGCATGCTTTCAGTAGCTTTCCTGCAGGCCTTTGGAACCTGACAACTCCCAGGTGGCCTGGGGTACAGAGAAGCAGGCCAACCCCCTCCAGCTGTCCCTTGGCAGGCTCTGGACGTGCCCTTCCTGTTGTGACAGCTCTCTATTCCCTGTGCAACTGGTTCCAGCCTCGGCTCTGGTTTCAGATTGCAGCACGTGCACTCATTAAGGCTGATGGGAGTATCGTGGGCACCAGGGAGAGCCTGCTGCTGCCAAACTCGGCCTGGCTAATCACAGGTCAGGGCATTCCTGCAGTGTGGCCAGAGTACTGACACCCAGTGCCAGCCCCTGCCTGGAACCAGACCTGAGACCCATCTACCCTTCACTCATACACAGTCGATGAATACGTAGCTGCTCACTGGGACAGGTTCAATGGTGGGGGCCGGGGCTGGGGGTTCTGAGGAGCCGAGCTGACTGGCACCCATCCCTGAAGGGCTGGTCACATACTCAGAGCATTATACAAAGCAGCTCACATTCCCTTATCATAACCTCACTTTGCACTTAGGGAAACTGAGGCTCAGAGAGGTATAGGTTACATCTCTCAGATATTTTAAAGCCACACCCTTCCAATGACCCCAGACCAGGCCAGGTATCCCAACAGAGACAGGTCCAGGGAGGGTAGAGCCCGGTCAGTCTTCTGAACTGAGGGCTCCTTGAGCATGGCCTTGCTTACCCACCCAGTTCCTTGTCCTCTCCCACAACCAGGCCGGAACCCTGCAGCTCTGCTCCCATCTGCTAATGTGGCCACCCAGACAGAGGTGTGTGCCTTTACCACCATTCTTGGAAAACATTTCCTGGAAGACCCCAGAGCACCTTCTCCTATCCCCCTGGAGCAGAAACTTGAATTCCAATAATAATGAGTTATTGAAGTTAATAACTTAATCCTTCCACAACTATTACCATCCATATTTACCAAAGTGAGAAGAGGGACTTGGGAAAGTGAAAAGTCTCCCCCTCCAAAGTGAGGCTGAATCTAGGCAGCTTTGTCCTGGCCTTTGAGAGCCTCTACACCATTGTTAAGCCTGGCCCAAGTCTCCCAGCCTAATACTCTACTCACCCCATGTCTTGGGAAATGTTTTCTCCTTGGGAATAGATACTGTATTGCCTACAATCAGCTTGCCCGCAGCACCAAGCATGATAGGAAATTCAGCCAGGCCGCTTGCACACCTGCCATGGCTGTGGCCTCTGGAGAGGAAAGAGAGGGATTCAGAAGAGAATGCATGGTCTGCAGAGGAAGACAGGATGCAGCTGGACGAAGCCTCCTCCATGCTATAGAGGAACTAGTGAGATTTTTATTTTCTTTTTAATTACTAGAAAAAAGATTTAAGATTTATTTTATTTTAATTATATGTGTGTAGAGGGTATATACACATGAATGTGGGTGCCCAAGGAAGCCAGAGGGCCTTGGATCCTCTAGAGCTGGAGTTATGAGCAGTTATGAGCTGCTTGATGTGGATGCTGGGAACTCTGCTCCTGTCTACTGCAAGAGCAGCGAGTGTCCTTAACCACTGAGCTATGTTGCCAGCCTTTTAATGGGCATTTTAGAGATTAGTTTTAATTCAATATAAAATTTACAAAATTGAAAAAAAAAAGGATAGTTTCAGGTTTACAGAGAAACTGATGAGAGGGGCTGGGAGGGTAGCTCAGTTGGCAGAGTGTTCTCTTAGCACACACAGAGCACTGGGTACAGTTCCATCATCACATAAATGGAGCATGTAGGCTCATGGATATAACCCTAGCACTCAGGAGGTGGAGGCAGGAGGATCAGAAGTTCAAGGTCATTCTTGGTTATGTAGTAAGTTTGAGATCAGCCTGGGCCACATACAAGAGACCCTGTCTCAAACCAACAGCAGAAAAAGTGATTTCCCACAGGTCTGCGCTCCTCTCCTCTTACCAGACCTCAGACCAGTGAGCATGCTTGCTACAAACTTGGCACATTACTGTTCACTGAAGTTCGTGGCACACACTAGGATTCCTTATTTGTTTCATATTCTCTGGGGTTTGACGATTGTCTGACTTTACTGATGTCCTACCCACTATCCTAGAAATCTATGCTTGTGCTGCAACCCCAGCACTCAGGAAGAAGATCATGAATTCCAGGCTAGCCTGAGCTACATAGTAAGAACCTGTCTCAAAAATATTTTTAAGTATTTATTTCATTATTTTAAATGACGTGTATGTGAGTATCAGTGCCCCTGATATGGATGCTGGGCATTGGACTCAGGTCCTCTGCAAGAGCAATACGAACTCTTTTTTGTTGTTGTTTGGTTTGGGTTTGGGTTTTTTGTTTGTCAGTTTGTTTTTTGAGACAGGGTCTCACTATGTCGTTCTAGCTGGCCTGGAACTCTCTCTCCATCTAGACCAGGCTTGGCTGGATCTCCCAAAGATCTGCTTGCCTCTGCCTCCCAAGTGCTGGGATTAAAGGCATAAGTCACCACACCCAGTCAGTATACATTCTTAATGGGTGAACCATCTCTCTAGCCCCTCAAAAACAATTTTTTAAGTGAAACTGAAAATTAAAAGCTGTGCATGGTGGTGCATGACTGTAATCCTAACATTTGAAAGGTAGAGGAAGGATTAGGAGTTCAAAATCATCTTCAGCTATACACATGATGTTGTATGTGTAGACACACAAACACACACACACACACAATAATCACCATCATCATCTGAAATTAGAAAACACTAATAAAAACAGAATTTGGGCCAGTAAGATGGCTCAGTGGTAAAGATACCTGATGCCAAGCCTGGTGACCTGAGTTCCATCCCTGGAACCCACTGGGTAGAAGGAGAGAACCAACTCCTACTCCACGTACATGGTGGGTGAGAGTTTGACTATGCAGTCTAGACTAGCCTTAAATTCACAGCAATCCTTCTGCCTCAGCCTCCCAAGTGCTGAGGTCATGCATATGAACCACCATGCCTGGATTATTTAAAAGGGCCACAGAAGTGGAAGAGTGGGCAAAGGTGCTTGCCACGAAGGTCTGATGACCAGAGTTCGATCCCTGGGACCCACATAAAGGTGGAAGGAGAGAGCTAACTCTATAAAATTGCCTCTGACCTCCACATATGCACATATTCCATGGAGTATGTGCACAAGCACACATGTGCGCTCACACACGCACACACACACACACACAAACACATGCGTGCACACACTAAATACATAATGATAAAAATAATTTAAAAGAAGACAAAATCTAAGATTAAAAATAACTATTCAGGCTGGGGTACGGAAAGAATGAATGCATTATTGATTAGCGGGAGGGGAGAGTGACAGGAAGATAAGCCTGCGCCGACCACTGGTATGCCAGGGACTCCCAAGGCCTGAAATGACAAGCTTGGCAGGCAGCTGGGGCAAGTGCCACAGCAGAAGATGGCTGAAAGTCTCAGGAAAGTTGTTTTAATTGGGTCTTAGGGATGGGCCGGATTTCTGCGGGGGGAGAAGAACACTCCAGGAAGAGGAACAATGTGGCCTGTGGTCCTGAGGCAGGGCAGCTAGAGGGGCCGGCAATGCAGATGGCTGGGCCCGGGGGACAACGGGGACGGTTATTCCTGGCCTAGCGATCAGGCCAGGTGCAGGCTAAGGGCTGATGCTGCTCAGAAGTTAAAGTGTGCTCTCAAACCCGGACAGCTATTAGGCAAAAAGTTTCCACTTGCCTTCCTGTTTCCTGTATTTCTCAAAGCCTCTCTGTTTGGGCTCCCTGGTCAGTGAGGCAGGAGACACACAGCCCCCTCCAGGCCGGATGTGGGTGTCTGGTGTCACTATGACACACCCCCAGCTTTAAGGCTGTGATTCAGCCTTCGCCCAGCCCAGGGCTCTCCCAACACAGGGCACACCCTCCCTTGGCATTCACCCAAGTTCTGGCTCTACCAGTGAGGCTGCTCTTCCTAATCTGAGGGTGGAGGAGTAGGGTCTGGAGACGCCTGCCCGGGGGACAATGGGAAGACAGAAGGCGTGCCATTTACACTGCTAAGAATAGCAGAGAGGCAACCAAGCCTGGGCCCAGGCTCAGGTGTGCAAGTTCAGGGCAGGTAGAGGTACCTGCCACCTTCGTGTCACTGGTCCTCCCCAAGGAAACAGGTTCAGAGAGGTCAAAGATCCAAATGGGATCACATAGCCAGGAGATGGGCAGGGAGTCTCCTAGGGACTCCGGTTCTGGGACACTGGTTTTGACATTGTGTTTTGGACATGGCTGTGAGCACTGAGAATGGGGTGATGAATAGACAAACCCTGTTCTCATGGGACAGACCTTCTAAGGGCAAGAAGGATGCTCAAGAAACCCACGAGTGAACAGAAACTCACTATCAAGGCCACAGATCCAGACTGGTCTTCTCTGCTGGCCAGGCGTAGGCTGGCACAAGCACATGGGGCTTTCCTCCCCACATCCTGAAACAGCTCTTCCCTCTGACCCAGAAGCCCAGGTCAAGACGACGTGCTGAGGAGATGACTCAGTGACTGTCCTAGTTTGGTTTCTCTGCTGCTGTGATAAACATCACGATGGAAAACAATTTTGGGGAGGAAAGGGCTTATTTCATCTTAAACTTCAGGTAAGTGTAAGGAAGGTTCCAGGGTAGGAAGTTAAGGCAGGAACCTGGAGGCAGAAACTGAAGCAGAGACCAGGGAGGTGCTTACTGGGCCTAATCAGCATAACTTCATCAATATATGTCATTAATCCCAGTGTGATATCTTGTGGGAAGTGACCAGACCAGCCATCAAGATCTCTTCAAGCTGAGTTTTGACACAGGGCTGGAGAACTGATATAACCTTTCGAAAAAACAGTAAAGGTGTACTCTTATCCTTGCCAGCTTTAAACAAACTGCTTCTGGTGGCTCTGAGGGACAAGTATTGAGAAGAAAAGCATTTGTGGGATCAATAGCTGTATACCAGGTACCAGGAGATGTGTTAACCTGCTCAAGTAAGGAAACCACATCTGGTACAACAGCTGCAGCTGGAGTCGCTATTTGATTAAACTTGCAATAGTAAGCCGTTATTCACCATGATCCATCTGTCTTTTGCACAGGCCGAAAAAGAGAGTTAAAGGGGAATGTAGTAGGATCACCACCCCCGCATCCTTCACGTCCTTGACGGCAGCACTAATCCTCTTGGAGACATGCCATTCATTTTGGGTTCATTATTTGCCCTGGTAGAAGCAACACCAATGGCTTCCATTTGGCATAAGAGCCCTTACTGCACAGGTCAGGGAGCCAGTGAGGGGACTCTGCCAACTTCTAAGTATATCTGTCCCTATTATATATCCTAGAATTGGGAAAATAACCACAGGATAAGTCTGGGGACCCACTGGACCCACTGTAAGCCAGGCTTCAGTCTCCATCAATCACCTGACCTCCATAAGGCCCTACTTTAACTGACAAGGCTACAATACTTCTTAGGGTTGACATGGAATCAGTGTCAACTCAGAACCAGTACCTAATAGGCCCAGGCAAGCCTGATTACTTCTTTTCCCCAAATGTACAGTTGCCCTAGTAAAAGGCCTCAGGTCTGTCTGCGGAAGGACGGGAGAAAGGCTAACATGTAAATCTTCACTACTATAACAAAGTCCTTCCTTAAGGGGACCTGGCCTTCCCTTCATTCAAAGGTTCTAGGTCTGTAAACTGGCTCATCTGGAAATTGGTTGATGGGCCTGGATTCTCTATTGATCCAGTGCACGCTCTCTGTCATTTGGTCTACAGTTTTTCTGCTTATTCAGACTGAACAAGAACCTCGTAGGCTTCCTATGTATTTGTCCCTGAAGATACCATGATCGCCTAGCCAGTGCCACGGCCCAGCCACGTCAAGCCGTTACAGACGTTGCTTTGCCGGTGCTGCCCATCATGGCGCCTATGACCACTTTGCCCTCGGTAGGTCCATGCTGCCACTGCCGCCTGCTCCTTCTACTCAGGAGTCCAGTTAAGCCCTTCATTTGATCCATACGGTTGGACATCTGCATCTCGCCCTCAAGGTCTGGCACCAGAAGAGCACGAAGCTCTCCTCGTGTGCTGGTGACTCTTTCACCACTTTGTGTCTCGCAGCATCAGCAAAGGATGTGTCTTCTGGTCCCTCCCATTGTGGAGGATTAGGTTCTATACCAAGAATCCACTCAGGCATTCTAGCTTCCCTGAGCCCCCAAGTCCTTTCATCAGCACTGAGCTAAAGGGATTTCAGGCATCTGCAGCTCTTTCTCAGTGGGTCATCTTTTGAAAAATACTTCAGCTAGTCAATCATAAAAACTCTTGGTACCCTTTCTTTAACTGCATGAACTTCCATATTAAAGCCAGACTCTCCTCGCTGTGTGCTCATGACGATAAACTCAGCCTGATCTGATTTGGCCTTATGTTCCTTCTTCCATTATCCCACACCCTTAAAATCCATTCCCACACATATTTCCCAGACTTCTGCTTGAATGAATTAACAAACTAATTCAGTTCCTTAGTGGTGTGGCACATCCCCTCATGGACCACACCTCTGCTTCACCTTTGGGCCTGCTTAGCCTTGAGTTTGGTTGCAGGTCTGGAGGTAACAACTGGTGGGCACTGGGGAGCATTGGCATTTCTGCCTGGCATCTCCTTCAGGGAAGACCATTGCTGCTTCTGCAGGTGATGCAGGATTAACTCCCCCAGGCAAGGGCAGAGAGGCCATACCAAGGGAGTGAGAGCGCTACTCAGAAAAGGCTTCGGAATCTGAGGGCTGGAAATCCTCAGCCTCCTCGGGTCCTCCCACACAGCTCCATCCCACGGTTCAGGATCCCATTCTTTTCCAATCAGTGCCCTCACTTTCATTATTTTTTGCATTTTAAGTCAGCCAGTTGTCCAGTGAGGCCTTGGGTTTGATTTTCCACAACTTGAGCACTACAGTGTATAGAGAGAAGATTCTCTTCTGGGGCACACTTAGAAATCTTTGGACTGTTTATGCAGATCTCAGATAGCTTTATCACTGTCTACATTCTTTTCCTTTGTCACTTTATTCAGAGATGCTGGAGGCCACCAACCTGCCAGCATCATTATTTTCCTTATTCTTCCACAAAATCGTTAGACGTTTTCTGTGCAGTCACTAAATTCTTTATGTCTCACAAGAGGTGAATCAGGAGAATCAAATGCGTTTACCTCGATGAGTGCTCTCAGTGCTACCAGGGAGTCTTTAGAACTGCAGGTCTTTCTTGAGTTGGAGAGTCAGCTCCAGATACCACGGAGCCCACTAGAGAAATTCATCCTTTTAATTCTGTTTCTCTAGAACCACTCCTGGAACTACAGTCTGTATTCTAGGGTTCTCTAGAGGACAGAACCGACAGAATGAACACACAATATCGTATATTAAAAGGAGATTTATAAGTGTGGCTTACAGGACCGGATCTGGCTAGTTCAATAATTGCTGTCTCACACTGGAGAGGATGGGAATTTGGTAGGTATTCAGACTACTAGGTTGCATGTCTCAGTAGTCCCCATCTGGCACTGAAGGTCTGGAAGATTCTTAAGAGAGCTACTGGCTTTCTGCCTATGTTGGAACTTGAAGTTAGTTCTAATATCAGCAAAGGAATGCCACAGCATCAGGTTAGATAAACTTGCCAGCAAGGGTGAAGGCAGACAGGCAGAAAGCAATTCCTTCTTCCACGTCCTTTTATCTGGGCTGCTACCAGAAGGTGCTGCCCACATTTAGGGTGGGTCTTCCCGAGTCAAATATTCTAATCAAAAAAGTCCCTCATAGGAGCACCCAGTCACTGATGTTTTATTTTATTTTTGGATTTATCTATTTTTATTTTATGTGTATAAGTGTTTTGCCTGCATATGAGTAAGTGCACCCGTGTTTTGCAGTGCTTGTGGAGGTCAGAAGAGGATGTCCGATCCCCTAGAACTGGAGTTACAGCTAGCTGTTAGCAACCACATGTGTGCTGGGAACCTAACCTAGGTTCCCTGTAAAAGCAGTCAGTGCTTTTAACTACTGAGTCATCTCTCTTGCCCCAGGCACTGGCATTTTAGTTGATTCCAGATCCAGGTGACAACCAAGATAAGCCATCACAGTTGCTAAAATACTTGATACAAAGGTGTGAAGAACAGAGTTCAAATCCCTAGAACCCATGTAAAGCCAGATGTATAGTGTGAGCATCTGTAGTCCCAAGACTCCTAAGGGAGATGGGAGGTAGAGATAGGAGAAGCTCCAGAAGCTCATGGGCCAGCTAGTCTGGTGTAAGCAGCAGAAAAACAACAGAAAGACCCTGTCTCAAAAACAAGGAGGAAGGCAAGAACGGGTACCTGAGGTTTTCCTCTGACTGCCATATGCACTGTGGCACCTGTCTGCATTCGTTCTCTCTCTCTCTCTCTCTCTCTCTCTCTCTCTCTCTCTCTCTCTCTCACACACACACACACACACACACACAGGCTCCAGGTCACCCTAGGCTCAGTACAACACATGCCTTCAGTTAAGGAGACTCGCAACATCTCAGAGGCAGGAGGACCACTTGCTCCAATCTTCATGTGCATCCTTCCTAACTCCTACACTCTCCCAGCCCAGGGTGAAAGGGAGACCTGTGCTCAAACCCTCCCTGTGACAGGACATTCAGTGTCTTATGAGAAACCATTCCATGCCTAGGCAAGTGCTAACAGACAATTCTGTGCCATGAACTCTTATTCTTTGTTTCCTATTTATTCATAGTGCTGGAGACCAAACCCACCACCTCGCATGTGCATAGGCAGGTGCTCTGCCGTTGAGCTACATGCCCCTCCCAGCTCTTGGTTTGCTGAGACAAGGACTTGGTATTTAGCTGAAGTGGGCTTCACACTCACAGTCTTCCTGCTTTGGCCTTTCAAGTGTTGCGAGCATTTTTTAAATTTTGATTTTTTTAAAGTTAAACTTCCTAATTAACTTTTTAAATTTTTAAATTTGTTGTTGTTGTTGGTTTTTTTGTTTGTTTGTTTGTTTTTTAAGACAGGGTCTTCCTGTAGCCCGGCTGGCCTGGAACTCACTATGTAGACTAGGCTGACTTTGATCTCAGAGATCTGCCTGCCTTTGCCTCCCAAGTGCTGGGATTAAAGGTGTGCTAAATTATTTTTGAGACAGTTGCTATATTGTTCAGAATGGCCTTGAACTCTTGGGCTCAAGAGATTGTCCTTCCTTAACATCCTAAATGTTGGGAAATTTGGAGTTTTAACTCTTCTGGGTCTGGGTTTCAGCACCAAAATGAAAGGAATTAGGAGATGAAAGACTTGCAGGTTGGAAAGAAAAGCAACCAATCTCATAGAATTCATAATGATCTATTTTAGTTAATGAGGGGTGAATATGGACCAGCAGGAGTCTGCAGAAGTCACACAGGCCAAACAGCCAGGGAGCTTAAGTACTTTTGTGTAGGTAAACAGAGTCACGGAGGTTGGGTAGAGGATCGAGGCCTTGTATTCCTTGGGGGAATAAGGGCCTTGTCTCACGAGGACCTGTAGGAGACTTATGGTTGGGGTTGACAGGGGTCCTGGACAGGCTTGTTCACAAACCAAGAATTGCTTTATGGTTTGGGGGTTAACAGAGGCCTCCCTTCACTGAACAGCAGAGACGGCAGGCAGGTGGGATGTACCCTTCCCCATGTCTCCTTCCTGCACATGGAGTGCCCTTTTTTTTTAATAAGATGTGCACTTTTATTAAACTGCCCTCACGTCAGTATACAGGCAAGCCCTGGCTGCTCACACCTCAACCCCAGAGTATCCTTTCTAGCCACCTCTCTTCTCTCTCATCTCATCCAGTACTGGCTCCGGGCTGTGTCCTCCCAGACCTGTAGGACACTCTACATCTAGGCCACACTGTGACCTGTGACCTGAATGATCTATTCATAGATTGAGTCTTTGAGCCTCAGGCCTCCAAAGCCAGCCTAGCTGGCCCAGGCTAATATCCTGGGTGGGTGGGGGTTGGGGTGGAGTGACGGGAGATGGGCTAGTGAAGGAAGAGCTGATGGTCATAGTGAGGATCAGCAGGTGCTGGGGAGTCAAGGCCCTGGCCGCAGGCTCAGCTGACTGCTTTCTGGAACTGACAGGGCTTAACTCAGTGCCTGGGATCTAGAAGCAGCTCAGTCTTGTGGAGCACATGCCCTTTTCAGACAGGGATGACTCACCTGGGCCCCCAGCCAGCCCTCCTGGATCCCCCGCAGTCTGCCCTCCCAGACTACCTCTCATAGGGGCTTGTCACACTCAGCAGCAGGCACAGATTCCTTCCCACTGGCCACATGATTTCTTGTCCTCCTCTGAGCTGTTTCCTTCTTACCTCTTCCTCTAACCCTGAAGTTTGGCTGTTCGTCCACAACTCAGCCTCTAGGCTGATTGAGAAGTGAATAGCTCTTCCATCCTGGTTGACAGAATGAAAAACAAACAACAAAAAAACATCCTTCTGCTTCCCCAGGAGAGACTCCTACAAGTCCAGGTTACTGTAGTCCGCCCTTTCCCTCGGACTTGCTGTTTAGTTAAGGATGACCTTGAACTCCTGACCCTCCTGTTTTCACCTCAGGGGGGCCTCAGGTGTACACCACTAGGGCAGCTTAGATTTCATTTTGCTTCGTTCTCAAAGTACTGACCTCGAAGATGCAGGAACTGCGATTGGCTGATGCCTTCCTGGTCCTCAGATTGTTATCTTGAGCAGTATAATTTTATAACCAAGAGCAAATGACCTCTCCACAGGCCCATGGGGAAAGTCACTGTGCTACTTCGAAGGTGCCAAGCCCTTTTCTACACCTGCCTCCTGCTGGTAGCTGAGGCCTACTTCCTGCTCTGAACAGGGTCCTGTGGGGAGATTCCTCACACCCTTAGTCCACCATTTGCCTTTATCAGGCACCCAACAGTCCCTCCTCACCTCCATCATCCTCCAGACCTAGCCTTGCCCCAGTCAACACCCATCTACTCAAAAACATTCACTGGCAGTCTAGTGCCTATGGAAACAGTCTCCAGTCTCTAGCCAGGCAGCAGAATCTTTCATCATCTGGCCCCATCCATCTTCGGGAAATTATTCCATACAAGTCCCTCAGTCTCTCATGCGTTTCTGCCCATTCACTGAGATGCAGATCACAAGAAAGTCTAGCTGCATCCGGACAGCCCACATCTGAACTGCTGGAGCACATTTGTCCACACTGCTCTGGCTGGAGTCTGTAGAGACCCTACTTGAGAAAACAAGATTGGGGTTGCAGAGATGGCACAGTGGTTCAGAGTACTGCCTGCTCTTGCAGAGGTCCTGGATGTTGTTCCCAGCACCCACGTGGTGGCTGACAACCATCTGTAACTCCAGATCCAGTGATCCGATGCCCTCTTCTGGCCTTTGTATGACATAGGTACAGGCAAAACATGCATACACATAAAATGCAAATAAATAATTAGAAAAAAAACAAGATATGATGGACAGTGACTAGAGAGAAGGCTCAGCAGTTGAAGGCACTGGCTGCTCTTGCAGAGGACCCAAGTTTGGTTCCCAATACCCATATTAAACAGCTTATCACTGCCCGCAACTCTAGCTGCAGGGGATTCAATGCCCTCTTTTGGACTCTGAGGTCACCTGCACATACTCCCACATAGACACACACCTACATAAAATTAAAATAATAATAATTTGAGGGGTTGGATGGTCACGAGCACTGGCTGCTCTTGCAGAGGGCCTGGGTTCAGTTCCCAATATCTAAATGGTGGCTAACAATCATCTGTAATTCCAGTTCCAGGAGATCTGATGCCCTCTTCTGGCATCTGTGGGCCTTTCACGACATGGGTGCACTTACATACACACAGGCAAAACACTCTTACACATAAAATACAAAAATAAACAAATTAAAATAATAATATATCTTTTTTGAGACAGAATTTCCCTATGGCTCAAGTTGGCCTGGAACTCCCTATGTCAACTAGGCTGGCCTCAATCTTACAGAGATCCACCTCCCTCTGCCTACTGAATGCTGGGATTAAAGGCATGTACCATCATCACCAGCTAAAGTAATAATTTAAAAAAACCAAAAGCATGGGGCAGACAAGATGGCTCAGCGGTGGGTGCTTGCCACCAAGCCTGATGATCTGAGTTCAATCCCCGAGATACATGGTGGAAAGAACCAACTCTTGCAAGTTGTCATCTGACTTCTACACAAGCCATTGTAGCATGCACATGCCCCCCCTCCTACAAGATAAAAACAACAACAAAAAAAAACCCAAGGTAGATGACTTCTGAAGGATGTATGAGATTGTCCTCTGGCTTTCAACTGGCCACATGTTATAGCAACAATGTTAACTAATGCTGCTTTACTGCTTTTGAAACTAGTATCTTCCCTGCTTCCTGATGGCCTTGTGAGTCAAAAGGGAACAGGTTACAAACTCCATCTGGCAGATGAGGAAGCAAAGCTCAGAGAGGCTTAGTAACTGGCTTACAGTCACACAGTCAAGGAGCTAGGCTGAGAGAGGGCTCGGGTCTTCAGACACCTGACTCTGCTACTGTGACATTAGTCCTGAAATCTCCCCCACGCACCCTCCAGTTCTCAAATTTCACACATGGTCAAGAGTGCTGGCATTCAGCATCTTTTCTGACCCCAGTTCCAACCCCTGGATAGCGTCCTGCTGTCGTGACCAGGTGTTTCCTTATTGTCACAGTCGGCTTTTCCCATATGAAGACAGCCAGTCTCCTGCCTAAAGAGCCCCTGGGAAGTCACAGGGGACTCCCATATTGGCTTCTGCCATTCACTGGCTGTGTGACCTGAGAGGGGTCATCATCATTCTCTGGGCCTGTCCTCTGTAAAGGATGAATTTGTGAGGGCTGAAGTTTTCTCCTGGACCATATGCCACAGCTCTCAAATTAGGTAGTATTTTGGTTTAATTTAGTGTTCCATTAAGGCATTGAGAAATTTTAAATTTTATGTGTATGAGTGTATTGCTTGCATGTATGTAAGTGCACCTGTGTTGTACGGTGCCCATGGAAGTCAGAAGAGGGCATCAGATTCTCTGGAACTGGAGTCACAGACTGTTAGCAGCCATGTGGGTGCTGGGAACCAAATGTGGGTCCTCTGCAAGAGCAGACAGTGCTCTTAACCACTGAGCCAGGCCTGATGGCACAAGGCCCTGGGCTGTCTTGAGAGCCTTTTACCCACTTGTTCATGTAACCCTGCCAGCACCCACGGTGCAAACTAGAGAAATCTATCTACCTGAAACATAAGATCAGACAAGGCCTCTTCCAAGCTGGGGAGGGGTTTTAAAATTCAGACATTTCCCAGGTTAGACCATTCAAGATGCGTGTTTCTACTAGTCTCCCACAGAAGTTTGCTGGGCAGTTGTGAGAGTGAGCTGATGGCAGCCAGAGGCATCTCAGGACGAGGTTGGGGAGGGACTCACTGAGACGAGGTTGGGGAGGGACTCACTGAGCATGTGTTGTGGTTTGAAGAAAGTTTAAGGTCAGGGCTCTGCTCCAGGGTGGAGCTGTGGGCAGCAGACAGTTCTGATGGGACATTAACAAACCTGTCCACAGGGCAGGAGCCCAGGAGGAGGCTGGGGAGGGGAGGGTGCTGGTGAAGCAGCTGTGGTCCCTCCACTAGCACAGCTGGAATGTGGTGGACATTGAGTCTAGGATGATGGTCATGCTGTTGGCCCAAGATCAGATGCAAGTATGGAGGGTGTTCTTTGTGTCCTAATTACCAAAGTCCACGGGCAGCCTTGTCTAATGTTAATATTCTGTGCAACTGTTTATGTCCAACATGACGACACCAAGCTGAGGGCCAGGCAGACTCCTGGCTCTCAGTGCCAGGACCCTCCTACACATGATCTCTCCATCTGGAACAGCCAGTGTCACAGTGAGACCTCTTTGTCTTTCTTTCAACCCACCAGGCTGCTAGAGCCTGGGACAGGAGAGTCACATCCCTCATCTCTTTGGGGTATCCCTGGGACTAGGTGCCCAGCAACCTGACCAGCCCAATGAGGTGACCAGCTGGAACAGAAATGGCCCAGAGGTTCCAGCTGAGATATCCAGCTGCCAGGGCTCTGTCTTCAGTCTGCTAATTCCTCAACCACAGCAGGAAGGGGGCCTGCAGGGAGGAAGGG
Organism: Eospalax fontanierii; assembly: GCA_035773235.1. Lineage (NCBI taxonomy): Eukaryota > Metazoa > Chordata > Mammalia > Rodentia > Spalacidae > Eospalax > Eospalax fontanierii. The sequence goes on from CM069537.1 coordinate 73,085,283, forward strand.
GGCCTGCAGGGAGGAAGAGGGCCTGCCATTTTCTCTCCCTGCCCGCTTCCCCAGGAGAGCCATGTACTTCCAGTCTAGCTGTGAATGAGTGGCAGCAGATATCCCAGAAGCAGCTGCCTCAGGGGCACTCTCTAGAAAGGAAGGGGCTGGGCTGGAGGCAGATTGACAGGGGACAGAAGGGACAGCACTCAGGTGGCAACAATCAAGAAGACTTGGTTCCTGGATGGAAGTCAGAGGTGAGGGAGAGGGAGGCATTGAGATCCCAAAAGCCAGCGGTAAGAGGCACGAAAGGGCCAGGGTGGCAGCTGCCGAGAGATATGTTCTAGGGCACCGGAGCAAGAAGCAGCTTGGGCTTGGGAAGAAGTAGGAAGTGGCTGTGGGAGTGACTTTAGAGCTGGGGGGTCAGACTGGTTAGGTGGGTGCCAGCTTGGGGGCATGCAGGCAAACGCCACAACGGGCATGTCAGCTGTCATTAAGTGGCCACCTGGTCAGGAATCAATTCTCTGGCACCCTCTCTTCTTACCACTGTTTCCTGTGGCTGCTGGAAGCAATGACCACAAGCTTGCCTTAAAAATCCAGAAATTTATTCTCTCGTGGTTCAGGAGGGCTCGAATCCAAGCCCGGTTTCCATAGGGCATTGCTCCCACTGAACCTGTCTTTGCTTCTTCTAGGCAATGGCAGCTCCAGCATCCCTTGGCCCACGACAGCCTCACTCCACGTTCTGCCTGTGTTTGTGTGGCCTTTTCTGTGTGGTTTCCTCCCCGAATCAGTTGATAAGTTTAGACCGCTCCCTAAAATAGATGCCTTCATCAACTAATTACATGTGTAAAAGACCCTCTTCCCAAGGCCCACACTGAGGACATAAGGGGCTTTTTGTTGTAGTTTTGTTTTTGTGGGAGAAGGAAGAACAACTCAACTAGCTCTATCTTCCAAGGAGTGAGCCCACCAAGGTCCTGATGCCATGCCCTGAAGAAACAGACTTGGGACCACATTTGAGGTGCTGGCTGGCATTGGGGGTGCCAGATGTTCCAGGAAAATAGTTGCCAGACCAGCGACATGGCTCAGTGGTGGCATTTACTACCCAGGTCTAACAGCCTGAGTTTGATCCCTGGAACCCACATGGAAGGTGGAAGGAGAGAACTGACTCTATGAAGTTGTCCTCTGACTTCCATGTGCGTGCTGTGGCACATGCACCGATGGGTGCAGACACATGCCCACGGGCCCCCCCCCCAAATAATAAGTGTAGAGTGAAAACTTTGTTGTTGTTGTTGTCTTTTTGAACCAGGGTCTCCCTGTAGCCCCAGCTGGCATGGAACTATGTAGTCAGGTTGGCCTTGAACTCAAAGAGATCCGCCTGCCTCTGCCTCCTGGGTGTTGGGACTAAAGGCATGCTCCACCATGCCTGGCTGTGAAAGCATTTTTTTAAAAAGAACAAAATAGCCCACAGCACTACCTTCCTGGACCGGCTTCCAGCGTCCAGGTAGCAGGCTGATGGAGGAAGTTGGTAAACTCCTGCTGATCCCTGACACCCAGATCTGCAGGAGGGACATGGCATCTGGAGGACTGGGTTCCCCAGACTTTGCACCCAAGAAGCTGCTGCCGTGATGGCTGCACAAGCCACCTGGCCGCTGTGCGGGGCCCCCTTGGTAACCCTTGAGCTAGATCTTAACATGACCCCCTGAAGGAGACACTTCAGGAATTTGCTGTCTCAGGGCTGGAGAGATGGCTCAGCAGTTAAGAGTACTGGCTGCTCTTGCAGAGGACTTGGGTTCAGTTCCCACATCCACAAGGCAGCTCACAACCTTCCATAACTCCAGTTCTAGGGGATCCAAATGTAGTACACATACATACATGTAAACAAACACTCATACATACAAAAGTAAGTATTTTTTTTCTTTAGGCTGGTCTGGAACTCAGTATGTAGACCAAGCTGGTCTCGAACTCACATAGATTTGCCTGCTTCTGCCTCCTGAGTGTTGGGATTAAAGGTATAAAAATAAATCTTTAATCTGGGTGCTGTGGCACACGCCTTTAATCCCAGCATTAGGGAGGCAGAGACAGGTGGTTCTCTGTGAGTTCCAGGTCAGTCTGGTCCACATAGTGTGTTCTAGGCCAGCTGGAGGTAGAGGCAGGAAGATCTCGTGGAGTTCCCTACAGGGAGACCAAAAGGACCAAATAAACAAATAAATAAATTAATTAATTAATAATATAAATCTTTAAGCCAGGTGTGGTAGTCCATACCTTTAGTCCCAGCACTTGGGAAGCAGAGACAAGCGGATCTCTGTGAGTTCAAGACCACCCTGGTCTACATATGAGTTTTAGGCCAGTTGGAGCTATAGGGAGACCCTGTCTCAAAAAGACAATCAATCAATCAATCAATCAATAAATAAATAAACAAATAAATAAACAAACTTTGCTGCCTCATAAAAACTTGTCAGAGAACAACTTTGTGGAGTTGATTCTCTCCTTCCCCCTTTATATGGGTTCTGGGGATCAAACTGAGGCTGTCAGACATGTACCTGCTACGCCATCTCATTAGCCCTTTAAAAAAGGATTTTTTAACTTTTTATTTAATTAAAACGTTTGTAAAATTTATTTTTATTTTATGTGTTGTATGAGTGTTTTGTCTGCATGTTTGCAGGTGCACATGTGTCAAGCAAAGCACATGGATGTCAGAAGAAGGTGCAAGATTCCCCAGAACTGGAGTTACAGACCGTTGTTAGTCATCGTGTGGGTGCTGGAAATCGAACCTGGGTCCTCTAGAAGAAAAGCCAGTCTTCTTAACTGCTGAGCCATCTCTCCAGCCCCAGATTTTTTTTTAAACTCATGGGTATTTTTATAGAAGAAAACCCAGCTGGGCTTGATAGCTCTCATCTCTACTCTTAGAACTTAGGAGGTTGAGGCAGGAAGATTACTGTGAGTTTAAGTTCAGCCTTGACTCCTGAAGTTCAAACTTTTTCAACCCATGGCTACTGCCCATACACACACAAAGTGCTGGGGCTGGAGAGATGGCTCAGCCATTAAAAGCGTTGGTTGCTCTTGTAGAGGACCCAGGATCAATTCCCAGCACCCACACAGTGGTTAATAACCCTCCATAACCCCAGTTCCAGGGGATCCGATGCTCTCTTTTGAGCTCTGTGGGCATTGCATGACCAGGGCACACTTATATACATACAGGCAATACACTCATACACATAAAATAAAAATAAATAAACCATTTTAAAGTGCTGAAGGAATAAGAAAAATCAGACTGGTGAAACCCACGCAAGAGGGCCATGTGTGGCTTGCCTGGGAAGGCTTGGCCACCTGTGGGTCACTCTATAGTCCCAGAGGGCTGCAAACGGTTCCAGGAACCTTGGAAGGGACAAAAGGCAGCTTTTCCTGGGACCAGAAAGAACAGTTTTTTTTTAAAAAAAGATCTTAATTGGTTTTATTTTGTATTTTAGAGTTGGGTAACACTTTATCCTATAAAACAGAATGTGCTCCCAGAGAATGTTGTTGTTTTTAACTTCAAAGCATTTCAGATGCCATATGGTTTAGGCTCAAGAGAACCACAAAAGGCATAAAATTGCTCCCGCTGCTGCACCGAGGTCCTCAAATGCTGCGGGACATTTATGGGGTACAGCTCACATTAAGTGACATAACGAGCACCTTGTGGTCCCTGGTTGAGCAGCCCCAGGTGCAAGCTGGCCACGGTCCCTTCTGCGAGGTGCTCCACAGCAGATCCAGCCTGGCTCCCTGCAGAGAGTCAGCAGCCTGACATGCAGGAAGCCAGATACTTGGCAGCAGGACTGGAAGTGGTACCCGGAGGTAACTGGCTGGTCTCTTGGGGAAGAATGACCCATGACCCGTGCAGAGATGAGGTGGGTTAGTTTGCTTCCCAGTGCGGAGCAAGTTCTGACAAGTAGGGAGGCAGTCAAGGCAGGCAGGAGCCTGGACCAGAGGGTTGGGGATTGGCACAAGCTCAGGACAGTGACAGAGCTGAGCCATGTTGTAGAAAAAGCTTGCTGGCCAGGTTTAGGCCAGGTGGGGACAAGTGAGTATTCTAGCAGAGACCCAGGTGGGCAGTGGAGGAGGAGAGCAGAATGAGGGGACACCCCAGGAGCTGTACCTCAAGCACCTCATCAAGTCCCTGTAGGAAGCAGGTGGTCTCAAGGTTTACACTGGGAAAATTCAAACATACCAGAAAATATGAAAAATGCCAAATGGTGGAATTCAGGCCACGGGACCCACCTAACCAAGGGAAGGGGGCAAGAAGGCAGAGCTGTCCTCCAGACAGCCCCGGAGAGGGTGGGGGCCAGAGCCCTGGGCCGGAAGATAAGCAGTGCTGGTTCCCAACTCTTGGTTCCTCAAGGTCCTCTCTGACACCGCTTCCTCCCTGTGTGTTCTGGAAGTGTTCAAAGGAAACATCTGTCCCAGAACATGACATTAGGAATGTAACAGTCAATATGTAACACAAATCCATTTAACAGAGCCTCACTCACACCTAGCAACCGGGCCGTTGGTAGATCGCCTGTCATTTGTTCAGTCTGACAAAGCATCCTCAGTCCTCAGACAGAGGTGAGCCTGCTCACAAGACTCCACCCTCTCCAGACCCACAGAGAAGCAGGGTGGTAACCTTGGGTGCAAAGCTGGTGTAGCTTAGTAAGAATCCTCTCACCAGCGTGTGCAGAGAAGTGCGGCCATGAGCCATGCAGCTACGGTCTCAGGGGAGAAGAAAACTGGAGCCGGACCGTGAGGGAGGAAGCCCTTCTTATTTCTGGGGAAAATATAATTCCCATTTCAGGGAGTGAAGAGTTTGAGACAAGGTCTTGCTGTGTAGTTCAGGCTGGCCTCAAACTCAGTAGGTAGTCCAGGTTGAGACTGTGGCAATAGTCCCATCTTAGTCTCCCAAGTGCTACAATTTCAGCCATGTGGCACCATGCCAGGCTCTATTATATTCTAAGAAAGAAAAGTCCTACAGGTCTAGGGGACATCATAGGTCACAACTAATAAGAAGCAGAACCAGGCCTCAATCCCAGGTCTGAGACTAGTTGCCAGCAAACATACTAAACCTAACAGCAAGGGATACCAGACCAGAAGGTCAGAACCACAGAAAATCATCTGCCCCAAATACAGCTTTTTGATTCTAGCTAAACCCCAGTGGTATGATTTCATCTCTCACCTTATATGACAACATACACATGTAAGTGGACCTTTCCTTAAGTGAAACATTGAACATATTAAAGTACATACATGTGTGTGAAGACATGGACATACATGGCATGACATCTGTCCTTGTCTAGCACAGCTGACCATGGGGAACTTTCAAGATAAATTCAAAGTGGTGACTAACACACCAGTCAACAGGTGTCAGATGAGAGTCAGCTGGTGTGAAGAGCCCGCTTCCACCTTCTACGCATATGCCAGCTGGTCCCCCACCCCTTCATGCCCCTAAGGTTCAGGGAGGCTCCGTGCAAACACACTGTGTGGCCTGTCCCTGCTGATGGCTGCCAGCAGTGCTGACAGAATCAGATGTGGGTGCCACAGCAACCACCCAGTGGGAACTGTCAGCTCACCTGCTTTGGTGTGAGAGACTCGTCTCCAAACGGAAGGGACTGAGAGGAATCCCCCAGGAGCACTGGGGCCTGGCCTTGTAGAGCTGGATGCCTGTCTTCTCCACAGTCAAATGAGAGGGAATGAAGCCAGACTGAATGGCAAACTAAATGCCATTTTTCACAGTGGCATGGCTCCACAAGACAGGTCCACTTTGTGCTCAGTCTGTTTTAAGTAAATGCTTAACAAATGTGAATACCTTTAAGAAGGTATATCAAGCTGGGCATGCTAGAAGGCAGTAGCAGGCGGATCTCTGTGAGACTGAGGCTAGCCTGGTCTACAAAGTGAGTTCTAGGCCAGCTGGAGCTACAGGGAGACCCTCTTTCAACAGAACAAAACAAAACAAAAGAAGCTATATCGGGGCTGCCGAGATGGCTCAGTGGGAAAGAGCACTCACAGCCTATCAGAGGGCTGGTCTGGCTCCCAGCACCCATGCTGCGCTCACAACTGCCTGTGGCTCCAGCTCCAGAGCCCTAGGGCCCCCTTCTGGACACCTCTAGGTACTCACTTACACACACACACACACACACACACACAAATCTTCTTAATGAAAAAAATAAAGACATACCACAAGCTGCAGCTGTCTCTTTCGTGAGTGTATGAGTCAGTCTTCAAAGTTTGGATGACACATACCTCCACCTTCCAGAGTGCCTTTATTTATTTACAGAGCTCAAGAAAGAGGCTCTCTAGAAAAAAAGAAATTCCAAAATAGGTCCTTAGCAGGGTCTGAGGCAAAGGGGACACTGAGAAGTCCAGGTTGAGGTCTTTCATTCCTGCTGGCGGTCATTTCCAAGTTGTGAGGACAGCTCTCCCCGAGTCTCTTGACCGGCCTGCTCTAGGCCCCAGTGGCTGGCCTGGGCGGCTTCTGAGCTCCCGGTCGGCCCCATCACCCTGGGCAAGTTCCTCATCGTACCTGAGAATCACAGGGAGGTCCTGCTCAGAGGCAGCAGCCACACAGTGTGGCAAACATGTTACCAGAAACAGCCCACCCAGCCCAGGCTTCGAGCACCCCCATCCCCTCTCCAGTCCACCTGCCCACAAGGTGCCTTTGGAGGCCCAGTGAACACCATGCAAGGCCATGAGCCCATAAGAGAGAAACTCACTAGACAGCCACAGACAGTCTACATTCCAGACAGGGCATAGTGCAACCACAGAGGGAGCGTGAATGAGAAACTAGTGAGCAGGAAGGTGAGGAAGAGCTCTGCCTGCAAACATCCGCACACAACCAGTGGGACAGGGCCTAATCCCAGTTCACACAGGGAACCAGGTGTCAGCGGCCTGCCGGGTGGCCCAGGACAAGCCGGGACTCGCCCAGCAGCCCCTCACTGCTGTCCTGTTTCCAGTTAACACCAGTGCCTCAGCCGTGAGCAGTGCCAAAGAATCTACCAGGCAGGCAGACAAACAGTTTGAAGAACCCTGATAGGTGTCAAGATACTGGGGCAAGTCCCTCCCATTCTTCTACTGGGACTCCTTTCCTGAGGTCCCTGAGGGTGGTGAGACACATTACCCAAAACAGATCTCGTGAAGATCATCTCAGAGTGTTCCCATCATCTCTGGACTCCAAATTCAGATGCGACAGAGGCAGGGCTGAACCCAGGCTTCCCAATTACCAGTCTGGGAAGCTCAGCCCTGCAGCTGAGGGGAGAACTCTCCCAGTCACTTAAGAATTTTTAAAACTTGTGCTTTTTAAGAAACCTACATTTATTTATTTATCTGTGTTTTTTTGGTTGTTGTTGTTGATTTTTGTCTTTGAGATAGAGTCTCCCTGTAGCCCCATCCAGCCTGGAACTCACTAAGTAGACTAGGTTTCACACGCTTTCACAAAGATCCACCTGCCTGTGCCTCCCGAGTGCTGGGATTAAAGGTATGTGCCCCCTCGCCCTGTTTATGTACTTGGTGGGAGGCATGTAACACACATGCGGAGGTCAGAGGACAACCTGGAGGAGTCAGTTCTCTCCTACTATGAGGTCCTGGGGATCAAACTTAGCCCTTCAGGCTCGGTGGCAGGCATCTTTACATGCTGAGCCATCTCGCTGCCCTTCCATCATTTTTAAGTGCCTTCTCAGGTGTAATGAGCATTCTGCCTGAGGACCCTCAGTTATTTGCAGACAGTTGCATTAAGCAAACAGGTACCAAGATGTTTAGCTATGCGACAGTGGCTGAATTTTCCTCACTTTTGGAGAAGGGTGCACTTCCGGTCCTGAACCAGGCACTTGGGGTGGTTTGAGGCCTGTGTTCATAAGGGCTGCTCTCTGTACAGTGTCTATGGTAACAAACAGGCTAGAGCACAGGGCACAGCAGAGCTAATTTGCTGACGGCTTTCCTCGTGGCAGACTCTACAGGGCTGGCCCTATACTGGCATGAGCTGTCAGAGCCACCTCACCACATGGGCACTCCTCACCTCCCAGTCTCATTATGGAGGCATAACCAGAACCTCCACTACAACAGTGCTAGAGAGAGATGGAGAGAAAGCTCTCCATGGGTCGTAAGGCCTCTGCTGGGGGTGGGGTGAGGGAGCTCAGATGGCCCTGCCTCCCAATCAGCTAGCACATTCTTGCCTGTTCTGTGTTTACATCACAGACGCTGTCTGTCAGGCTCTGGGCTGCCCTGGCACCAGGCTTGCAGTGGGGAGGGTCAGAATCTGCTGGATGAATGGCGAGGGGGACCTCACGGGCCTCAGGCCTCAGCTGACTGAGCATTTGTGCTGCTCTGTGTGACTTGAAAACACAACAAACAAAACGGAGCATGTGGCAGGTGGCTGGCAGCGGGTGGCTGTTCTGCAGGCAGTGTGGCCACTTAGAGAGCTGACGTAACAGCCGAGAGGACTCTCCTAAGGACCCTTCCCTGGAGCAGCTTTCCCTTCTGAGTTCCAACAGGTGGAATGTAGGCTCTATATTCTGAACATTTTTTTTTTAAGACTAAGAGTAAAGTTAGTAACTATTTATTGATTTAGAGACAGGGTCTCACAGGGCCTTGAACTCACAGAGATTCGCCTGCTCTACCTCCTGAGTGCTAAGATTAAAGGTGTGTGCTATTATGTCCCCGCTAGCTGGTAATTTTAGGGCAGGCAAAATGTAAAATGCTAGCCTCATGACACCAACACCAAGGCCACAGGGACATTCTGGGGTGGCAGGAGGACGTCCATTTCTGGGGCTAGCACCAATGTGCCCTTGGGCATGGGAGCTGCTCTGCCAGCTTCCACTCTCCACACTGGTGTACCCTGCAGGGCTGCTGGGCACAGATGAAGTGCACCGCTCCCAGCTGGATGAGGGATAGACAGCACCCCAAAGATGGAAGCATCCCCCACAGTCAGCAGAACCTCCGACTGCAGCTCCTGGAATCCAACCTGGAGAGATCTAAAGTGTCAAGGGCACCAGGACCTGAGGGGAAGAACTTGCATCTTTGGGTCCCCCCAGACCCTCTGTCTCTCAGGGAAGGAGAGACCGGCTCAAGGACTAGTGGTGAGTTTTTCCTCCCGAACTGAAAACAGTAAGGCTCTGACTTCTGCTTCTTGATCTGGAGATGAAGCATCTGGCTTGCTCTGTAGAGAGACCCCAGGATAGCTGAGACCAAGGACCCCACAAATACCCAGTGAGCCAGCCCTACCACACTCCTCGACCCCCGACTCTGCTGAACTGAAGGACCCACCAAGACCCTATGGTCTTGGCAAGACTCTTCCTCCCATAGGGTCCCCCCACAGAGGCCCTTGGGCCTGAGCCCACGCCTCCACTGCAGCTGACCTGGATCATTCTCAAATCCCTCACTTCCCATACTGCCAACCCCAAGTCCCTGGAAACAGAGTTCAGCCTGACTCCATTGCCCAGCTTAGGCTGTGCGAAATCCCTTCTCTCTCCACGCACCCTCGAGCGTGTCCTGCATTCTCCTGTTGTGTCAGAAACCTGCCTCTCCTTGGAACTCTGCTTCCTCAGAGCCTTCTGGTGTGGAAACCAGTTCCTCTCCATGAGACCATCGAGCCTGAAGAGGCCTGCTCTCTAGACCCTCTCGGCCCCTTCTAAGCCAGGCCTGCAGAAGTGCCCCCTCCAGTCCTTTTGAGACAGGGTCTCTCTGTAGCCCCAGTTGGCCTGGATCTTACAGAGCTCTGCCTGCCTCGGCCTCTGGTCGTGGACCACCACCTTACACATTGACTTTAGTCTTTTGCTGACCTCTGACGACCTTGACACTCACCACACACCTCAGCGCTACCCCGTCTGTATACTAAGCCTCAATCCTCTTTTTTTTGGGGGGGGGGTTCCCTATATCCCCAGCTGGCCTAGAACTCTCTATGGAGAGACTTCTTTATCTCACAGAGATCTGTGTACTATCATGTGCCAAGCCCCTGCCTCATCTTGTCCTGGTCAGTAACTGTACCTAGAATAGCCTCTAGTGCCCCCACTCCCTCTCAGCCCACCTCCTCAGTGCCTGATGCTACCAACCAGGATCCTCACCTGAGTGCCACCATCCCACTGCATGCTGCCTCTGCTCTGGCACTGGCACCGCCCAGTCCTTCTCTTGCCATCTTTGCCCAGCCAGGTCCTACTTCCAGTCCTCTCCAACCCTGCGGAGAGGCTACTCCCACCCAGGCTGCTGCCAAGAGGACAATCAAGTACACTGAGTGGTCACACTTGGCACTTAAACTATCACGCTCCGCAGTCCCGAGTCTGTGTGGAAGTTCCACACTTTCCTTTTGAGCTTACTCCCACTTGGCCTCCATCCCGTACACCGAGACATGGGAGGCAGCTGAGTCCGGCTCCTGTACAGAACCTGTGTTCAGACCCTCCCATCAGTGGACCTGAGACCTGCATGTGTGCACACCTGTGTGTGTAAGCGTGAAAACTTTATTAAATGATTCTCTCCTTTATGTTCAATTTTTTTTTTTTTTGGTCTTTTTGAGACAGGGTGTTTCTGAAGCCCCAGCTAACCTAGAATTTGCTATGCAGACTAGACCAAGGTGCTGGGGGTTGGGGTGGGGGTGAAAACAAGTGTCTAAGGCACTGGGCACAGTTTCTGGCACATGGGAAGCCTTCAGAGGTTAGCCATAAGAATCACCATTTTCTTTCCCACTTCCTGAGGTGGATGGCCTGGGCCCACAGAGCTGCCCTGAACCTCCCTGTCACATAGCTATATGGGTGGAGCTGGGTGTGAGCCCAGGACTGTGCACAGCCTGTGTCTCAGCAGCCTACACTGGATACGAACAGTGGGATAGGACCTGGCATAGCACCCGGCATGTAGTGGGTGCTTTGTAAATGTCTGTCAGACAGAACAGACAGGATTAGCCCCCTAATTACTTTTCTGTCTCCATGAGAGCTATCCCTCAACAGTGTCACTAAGTAAACACTTGGCCAAACAAAGTGAGCCCCCCCCCACAGTACCCACTACACCCACAGTACCCACACAGTGAGCCCCCACAGTACCCACTACACCCACAGTACCCCACAGTACCCACAGCCACCCACAGTACCCACTACACGGCTCAGTTAGAATACAGGAGTCTTGTGTAAACTCACAAGATTTCGTAATTGCCAAGAACTTCCTTTGGTGGAGACTTGTTCCATTTGCAGTCTGGAATCTCGCCATTAGGGACTGCAATGTTGAGGGTGTCATTAATCAGGTTGTACTTAAGGATCCGATCGTTGGCAGTGCTGGAGGTGAGAGATGGGGACGCGTTAACCTATGAGAAGAAAAACACACGTCCTTCACTGTGTCCTCTAGAATCTTGTGGACCACACCTTCTAGGTGAGCTTGCCAGCGTTTAACAGGAACATCTCACACCCTCCAAGCGCCCTGTCCAAGAAGCGCTGTATGATCTGCCCCTATTGTCTCTTAGATGAGACACAAATTATATATATATATATATATATATATATGTTGTATATATGTTGTTGTTTTGTTTTTTGAGACAGGGTCTTCCTGCAGCCCCAGCTGATCTGGACCACTATGTAGCCCAGGCTGGCCTTGAATTCAAAGGAGATCCGCCTGCCTCTGCTTCCTGAGGGCTGGGATTAAAGGTGTGCGCCACCATGCTCAGCTAGATGAAACACAAATATTTAAAGACAGGATGAGATTTAGCTCATGAGTCAGCTAGCTAGCTACAGACAAAAACTGGGGTCAGCACACAGCACAAATGAACTTATGAGCTCTGCCCATGTTGCTAATCAGTGGCCCAGAGGAATGGAAACAACAGCATGGCGTTTAAAAGGCTCAGAAAAGGACACAGGATGGGGCTTCTTTCCAGCCAAGGGTCAAACTGGGATGGAGTATACTTTGGAGGCATTATTCAAATTCAGAGGAGCCTCTGTGGCACATGGGGAGCCAGGTCCGATCTCTAGGTAGTGCGGCAAGCTGAGGGAGAGCCATGACCCTTCCTCCCTGCAGAGGCCTGCAGGCCCTCACAAGGTCTATATGTTCCTGTTTTAGGTGGTTTTTGTTTTGTTTTGTTTTGTTTTTGCTTCCTTTTTTTAATAGATTTTTTTTGATTTTCACACAATCAATTTGATGGTATTTTGATCCTCGCCTCCCCCCATCCACACTTCCCCTCGTTGTCCCCTGCCCAATTTAATATATTGTATATAATTTGTGTCCCCAAAAGTCCTTCAGTGTGTGATCATCCACTGCAGCCTGGTTAACCTACAAAGAGTACATGCTTGAAAGAGACTGCCTGCCCCTCCAGGCAGCCATCTGTGGCCACAATTTCCTTCGGTGGGTTGGAGCTTCTTACCCACTTCCTCATGTCTATGCTGGGATTTTGTCTAGTTTGACTTGTGCATGCGATCACCATTGCTGTGAGTTCATGAATAACTGACTAGCTGTCTGGACAACTCTTTTTCGTTGTGGTCATTCACCACCTCTGGTCTCAAGAAACAAAAAATACCATGTGTGTTAGACCTACTAGCCACTCAGAGACTCTCAAGGAGGGAGCCGAACAGTTCGGATTTGCTGCCTGTAATTGCTCCTGACCTGCAACAACTAACCCAGGTCACAGAACTGCCTAACCAGGTGTGCTGGCTTACCCCGTTATCCCTGCGCTTAGCTGAGGCAGGAAGGTCTCTGTGAGTTTGAGGCAAGCTAGTCGAATACAGATGGTGTCAAAGAACTACAGGACCTCAGTCCCCCACAGAACGGCCACTGCAGCTGGAGCGGAGGCACATCCCGTAATCCCAGCCCTCAGAAAGAGGGAGAACAGGGGTTCAAGGCTAGCCCCGGCTCCATAGCAAGTTTGATTGCAGCCTAGGAAACACGAGACCTTGCCTAAAAACAAAACAAAACAAAAAATTGCCAGTATAAATCCAGCTACTTGGAAGCATGAGTTAGGAGGATCACAAGTTCAAGGACTGTTTGGGATATGAAGTGAGTCCAAGGGTCAGCCTGGGCCACTTAGCAAGACCCTATCTCAAAGTGAAAAGTAAAAAGAGAGTTGGGGATCTAGCTTGGTGGTACAACATTTCCCTAACTTGCCCAGAGTCAATCTCCAGAACTAAAAAAAAAGTCACAGTTGTATATCACAGTACTGTAATTTTCATTATTATTATTTGACAGTAAATAATTGTGTTCCTACATTAAGAAATAAGAGGCTAGAGAGATGGGTCAGCAGTTAAGAGCACTTGCTGCTTTTACAGGAGACTCTGAGTTCAGTTCCCAGCACTCACATCCTGTGGCTTGCAACTGACCGTAACTTCAGCTCAAAGGGATCTACACCCTCTTCTGGCCACTGAGGGCACCTGCACTCACATGCACATACACACACACACACACACACACACACACACACACACACACACACACATACAATTAAGAATAAAATGAAGTATTTTTAAAAAATAAATAATAGGGGGCTGGAGAGATGGCTCGTGGTTAAGAGCACTGACTGCTCTTGCAGAGGTCCAGAGTTTGATTCCTAGCACCCACACGGCAGCTAACAACAACCATCTCTAACTCCAGTTCCAGGGGATCTAACACCTTCTTCTGACCTCTGCAGCACTTACAGACATGATTATACACATAAAATTTTTTAAAATAATAAAAATTTATTTATTTATTTATTTGTCTTTTTGAGACAGGGTCCTCTGCAGTCTCAGGTGGGCTGGAACTCACTATGTAGACCAGGCTGACCGCAATCTCATAGAGATCCACCTACTTCTGTCTCCTGAGCGCTGGGATTAAAGGTGAGCACCACCACCAGCAGCCCCAAAAATATAAATTTTTTTTAAAGAAATAACTGTTGCAACTGGGCAGGATCCTAGCTCATGAGGCAAACTGTGACTCTGACTTATGTGAGATGCAGAAAGCCAGGTGTGGGGCACACTGGTAACTCTAGCACTTCAGGATGTCGCAGGAGGGTTGTAAGTTTGAAGCCAGTCTAGGCTAAAGAAAACCTTGTCTTAAAAAAAGAAGAAAAAAAAAAAAAGAGGAAGGAAAAGAAAATACAAACATTACGTCTCCAGTCCCGTCACCACCTCAGCTCCAGCAGGAGGCCAGGAGGCTATCATCATGGAGTCAGCATGCCTGGTAACTTGGTTCCCTCTGACCTTCCCTAAGGCAGGCCACACTCCATGCACTTTCTGGAATTCCAGGCCACTTGACTGAAATGTGACAAGGAGCCTGCGCTGTCTGTCCCCAAATAAGGTCAGAGAGGAGATGTGTAGCCAGTGACTCACAGGGTCAACCAACAGACTGGGGAGTCCTGCCTGCGTAGGGAACCTTCCATCCCTAGCTCCCTCAGAGGCCCGAGGCTCCTCTTCCCCCGGCAACTTGGCCTCAGACCAGGCAATAGTGCCCAGGTCCGCTGGGGAAGGCTGTGAAAGGTCATCTTCATTATCAACCTGATGGATTTGGAGTCACCTACAAGATACACCTCGGGGTATCTCTGAGCATGTTTCCAGATTAACTCAGGAAGGAAGACCTACCCCGAGGCGGCACCACTCCTGGCCGAGGTCCTAGGCTGAATAAAAGGAAAAGGAGGGACCTGACCAGTGGCCTCCCACGCCCATCACCGTGCCTTTTCCGCCGCAATGGACTGTCCCTGAAAATAAGCCTTTCCTCCTGTAAATTGCTTTTTGTCAGGTACTTGGTCACAGAGTTGAGAAAAGCAGCTAATAAAGGGTGCGTGGAAGGAAAAAGTCCCGCTGCGTGGCCGGCCAGGCGCACCTTGCCCCATCTGAGACAGCCACCGCTACACTCTACTTCAAGCCGGCAGGAGACTCCACTTGCAGGTTAAGCCTTAACACACACTGGAGAACGGTGAGAACCTTCCTTATCCTGCACAGTACAACCCTGCCAGGCTTCAGGGCTGTGAGCTATCTCGACCAGTCAGGCTTCAGGGCAGAGCGTTACCTCGACCAGTCGACCAGTCGACCAGTCGGGCTTCAGGGCAGTGTTATCTTGACCAGTCGGGCTTATGCAGTGAGCTACCTCAGTGAGCCAGAGGTCATCTGGGGCTTTGGGGCCATGAATTACCTCGATCAGCCAGGGCTTCAGCTTGTCGTCAATGATGATGTCATAGCCGTAGCATTCGAAGCAGTGCTTGTCATTGTTCATCACAGGCTGAGGAGATAGTGTCCAGCAGGTTACACAGCCATCAAAGGGTGTCAGGGACCAGAGCGCCCTCCCACGCTTCTGACCGCCTGTGACCAGGCCTCACCTTCCTTCCTTCTCTTTCTCTCCCAGGCACAGAGCCAGACCCTTCTTCCCACCTGGGAGAGGGACAGGTAAAGCTATGACGAGTGTCCCCACATCCTCATCTCTGTCAGTGTGAGGCTGTCCTTAGAGTGGACACAGAGACCTGTGTAGAAGGCCTGTGTAGCCTCATCAATAACACACAGACACAGACAAATGGATAGGCAGACAGACAGACAGACACACACACACACACACACAGAACCCACCAGGCTGTCACTCTGCCTGGCTCTGTGGAACCAGTTGCCAAGGTAAAAACCTGTTTCCAGTGATAAAAGCAAGCCCGCTTTCCTTACAATTTCTGAACTCCCTCTTTAATTTTCAATTCACTTAAGTCCGCCTTATATACTGCTTTCCGTATGCATTTAAAAAACGAACTGCTTGTTTCAAAAACTTAAGTATCAACACCCAGGATGGGGAGGCGTAGGCTTCATCAAAACACATTGTATTCACATAGGAAATTCTCAAACAATTTTTAGAGTCAAGGGCACTGGAGAGATGGCTCAGTGGTTAACAGTGGTTCAGTGGCTGCTCTTGTAGAGGACCTGGGTTCAGTTCCTACAGCACCCACATGGCGGCTAACAACCATCTGTAACTCCAGTTCCAGGGGAATCCGACACTTTCTTCTGACCTCCAAGGGCACTGCATGACACTGATGCACTTACACACATGTAGACAATAAACTCATACACATAAAAAAAAAAAGTTAAAGAACCAGTGCCAAACTCTGGCAGGTACACCCACAGAGCTGAGGGACTGGAGAAAGAACTCCTTCTGTGAGGCAGAGACGTATGAGGTGGCACTTCTCAGAGAGCAAAGATGCATCCTGAGGATTCTGCACCCGCGACATGTTCCACAGTGACATCCCAGCTGCCTAGGCCCTATGCGCTCAGGTAGATGGATCTGTCAGGAGCAAGCTCAGTAGAGGAAGGATGGACCATACTTGTCCTCTGAGGAAGAGCTAAGGAACTCTGGCTCCTGTAGGTGACCTTGGCAGTGGGCTGGTCACCTTTCTGCCCCTCCCTGACAAATGAGATGGGAGACAAGGAGACTCTGCTTTGGGCCTTCATTCTTAACTCTCAGGCTGGCGCTCCCATTTTCTGGTGAGTCATTTGGAGGAATTAAGACACCTCAGAGATACCATCTGTGAGTCCTGAAGATAGGGACCAACACACCAATACTTCTTCCTTTGCAATCCTCAAAAATAGATATGCACCTGCCTTAAAACTGCAAACCAGAAAACAAATAGAAGACTTGAGGCTAAGAACAAAGAAGGATATTTCCAACCCTAATTATCCATGAAGAAGCAAAGTCAAAATGCCTGAACAGAGAGAGGCCACTGAGAATCCATTCCCCAAAATCAGCTCACATCAGAATACCCATCAAGAAGGGCTGAGGGTTGGGAGGCAGAGGCAATTCAAAGCTACCCTGGTCTAGATAGCACATTCAGGCCAGCCAATGCTACACAGTGACTTTGTAACTTCCTTTGTTCGTTTGTTCATTCGTTTCTCTCTCTTTCTCTTTCAGTTTTTTGAGACGGTCTCACTGTGAGTCTTGGCTGCCCTGGAACTCACTATGTAGACCAGGCTGGCCTCGGAGTCACAGAGGTCCGCCCACCTCTGCCTCCATAGTAGAGGTGTCACTGCGGAGACTCTGGGTCTACGGCACAGCAGAGGCTGATCCTGCTCACCTGGGCAGCGCCTGGCCAGAAACTGGCTTTGATCCCTTCCTGAAACTCCTCCAGCCCCTGGCAGACACATAGGCAGGGATGAGAGAACAGAGGCACCTGAACACCTCAGAGCACCACAGGTCAGCACACCGCCTCCCACTGGGCCGTGGCGCTGAGACCCTGCCTGCCCCTCACTCACCGCCACAGCCTTGAGGGACTGCACGATGATCCAGTGGATCTCATCAAACAGCTTGCTGGTCACTTCCCTGCCTCGAGTGCTCTCCAGATAGAGTCGCAAGTTGTTCACGGTCCACTTGCCACCATGGATGTGGTTGTAGTCCTCCTGGTGAGGGAATGGAAGGGAGGGCTGCCTTCAGGGCTTGCTCTAAAGCCCTCCAGTGTCTCCTGGGTATGAATAGGCACTCCATAGTAAGGCAGAAGTGGACCCCTGCCCAGGAGGTCTGTGCTATCTATTACATGCATATTTTTAGATGTTCAACTCTTGAATAGTCTTATAACTGACCATTTACACTCAGTGGCCTATGTTGTGAAGTGTCATTGGGTCTTCCTTCTGGACAGAGGCACTCATTTCTCCAATGGAGACCCTCCCCAGGAGCTGCTCCAGGCTAAAGTGGCTGGTAGTCTGAGACTACATTCCTCCCCTGGGTGGCCAGTGCCAATCACTAGATGTCAAGGTTCCAGAAATCTCTCTCCAGATCGGCTCTATATGGTGGCCCAGCTCCACAGCACCAAAGGGTTAGCTGAGGCCTCTGTCACCGCTTCGCTAGTCCTCTGGGGTCCTGCTGGCTTCCCTCCCTTGCAGGTGTGCTCTTGACAATGGGCACCAAGAAACCTCCTGCTCACTGACCTTGCCTTCACCTACAGCACGTCTGTGTTGTGCAACACAGCTGAACACCACCACAAAGTAATTCCCTAACACCCACCCAATACCAGCATTGGCCCCTGTCATGAATGAGATGTGGGCTCAGGCTGGTACCTGCCTATGTTTTCATACAGGGCTGGCAAAGAGCTAGGGCTCTGCCCAGGTTTTCGGATACCAGTTCAGATTCTGCCTATTGCCCCACTTTAAATAATTCTCAACATACTATTTGACTTTGAAAGCCAAAGGCTAGAAAGTAATCAAGGAAATCACAACACTATTAAATGGTGACTTCACTGTCTTTTTCTTTTTTAATTTTTAAAATTTATTCATGTATACCAGTGTATTGCCTGCATGCATGTAAGTGCACCTGTGTGTGCAGTGCCTGCAGAGCTCAGAAGAGGGCGTTGGATCCTGTGGAACTGAAGTTACAGATGGTCGTCAGCCACCATGTGTGGAAGTTGGGAACCAAACACAAGTTCTCTGCAGGAGCAGTCAGTGTTCTTCACCACTGAGCCATCTCTCCAGCCCCCGAGGGTTTCATTTAAAGTACAGAATTCAGAGAGAACTGGCAACTAAAACAAATCCAGCCTGTTTAGAAACAGACCACTGACTCAAAGCCAACTTCATCTAGATATAAAAACACAATTAACTCGGGCTGGAGAAAAGGCTTAGCAGTTAAGAGTACTGGTTGCTCTTACAGAGGACTTCGGTTTGGTTCCTAGCACCCAAATTGTGGCTTACCACCATCCATAACACCAGTTGTAGGGGATCTGATGCCCTTTTCTGGTCTCTGTAGATATCGGGCAATCCTGTGGTACACATGCTGTTGCGGTTTGAATGAGAACATCCCCCACAGGCTCTAAGTATTTGGACATTTTGTCCCCAGTTGATGGCGCTGTTTTGGGAGTTCTTAGAAGATGCAGCCATGCTAGAGGAAGCACGTCACTGGGGGTGGGCTTAGAGTGTTCTTAAACCTTGCTGGCTCTCCTGTCACTCTCTGCTTCCTGTGCCTGCTTGAAGATGTGAGTTTAGCTTCTGTTCCTACTTTAGCCGCCTCTGCCACCACACCTCCCCGCCATGATGGACTAATTCCCCTGGAACTGTAAGCTAAATAAACTTCCTTTTATAAGTTCCCTCGGTCAGTATTTCCATCACAGTATCAGAAAAGTGACTAAGACACATGCAGACAAAACACACACAAAATAAAAAAATCAAAATTAAAAATTGGGTGGTACATACCTGTGATCCCAGCAGTTGGGAAGTGGAGACAGGAGAATCAAGAGTTCAAAGCCAGCCTTGGCTACATAGTGAATTCAGGGCCAGCTTAGAAAACATTAGACCCTATCTAAAAAAAACAAAACAAATAAACAGGGTGGAGAGATGGTTCAGTGGATAAGCACTTGCTGTGCAAGCATGAGGACTCCATTTGGATCCCCAGAACCCACATAAATGCTGGGTGGACATGGCAATCCACCTGTAATTCCTGCCTTGGAAGGTGGATACACAGGATCCCCAGAGCTAGCTGGCTAGGAGGACAAGTCATTCATATTGGCAAACTCTAGGTTTGATTGAGAGACCCTACCTCAATGAATAAGGTGAAGGAGCAATCGAGGATGATTCCCAACATCAACCTTGTGCCTCTACATGCATGTGCACACAAACTCCTACACATGTGCACTTATATACATTCCAAAATATGCATACACACATGCACACTCACACATATATGAGAAATGGAATTAAAGAAAAAATTAAAATCAAAAAATAAAAACTTTCTGAAGGTAGGAACCAATGAAATTGTCTTCTACGTCAATACTTCAGGGCCTGCACAGTGGCTCAGGGGTGTGGCCCCTAATCAGGCCCTTAGCCTGACAAGATGAGCTCGGTCCCCAGAACACACATGATGGAAGCAGAGAAGTGACTACTGAGTTTCCCTCCGACCGCCACGTGGGCCATGGCACACAGAAACATGGGCACACATGTACATGTCTGGGAGCACGCACAGGGGGGCACACGCGCTCACACACACACACAAAATAAAGATAAAAAGAAATTTAAAAAATGAAATACTGCAACAGACGAGTTCCCCGCTTATACACCCGACAGGAACTCTCAAGTACTTCAGTGTCCGAACCCTGAAAAAGGACCGAGGGGTTACGGAGGAGAGGAGGGGATGTCTGCGAACAGGCACCTTCCTCGTTCTTCTACAGGCTTTCTTATAATCAGAAGTTCACGTTCTCTTTTTAAAATGATTCATGGAGGGGCTGGAGAACTTGCTCAGCGGTTAAGAGCACTGGCTGCTCTTATAGAGGACCCAAGTTTGAATCCCAGCACCTACATGGAGGCTAACAACTGTCTGTAGCTCCAGTTCCAGGAGATCCGATACCCTCTTCTGACCTCCGTGGGTACTGCATGACATGGATGTACTTACATGACTGCAGGCAATACACTCAAACCCATTAAATAAAAATAATAAATTAAAAAAATGTTTTATGAATAGAGTTGACATTTTCAAAATTTAAAAAAAAATTCTGGAGATGAATAGTGGTGATGGCTGCGCAGGCACACAAGGCTCCTACTGCCACAGAGGCACACACAGCAACAATTAAAATATGTGTGCAGGGCAGGAGAAATGGCTCAGCAGTTAAGAGTACTGGCTGCTCTTCCAGAAGACCTGGGTTTGGTGCCCAGCAGCACATGATGGTGAACAATCATCCATAACCCCTGTTCCAGGGGGTCCAATGTCTAGTCTGGCCTCCATAGGCACTGCACAGGTGACTTACATACATATAGACAAACACACAAAGAAAATTTTAAAAGGAAATAAATTTTAAAAGACGTATATGCTGATAGTCCCAACACCTGGAGGCTAAGGCAGGAGGACTGCTGTGAGTTCTAGGCTAGCCTGGGTTACATAGCAAGATCGTGTCTCAAAGAATAAAGAAACAAAAATCCCCAAACAATAACCACAAAAATATGTAATCAAAAAAAAAGACTGACCAAAGGGGGAAAAGAGTTTTGGAGGCATTAAATATGCCCAGTAAGCCATCACCTCACCCACGTGAGTGGGAAAAGTAAGCTGTGTTTCGGTTTCCAGTCACAGGAAGACTGTTTACTAATTGCCTCAAAATAGTCCCTCCCACCAGTCTGCAAGCATCTCAGGTCTGCCTGCTGAGCCACCAAGAGCCACCTAGCCGTGGTGAACAGAGGCTCCTGGGCTTCTGTTCTGTGCTGGCGAATCCTTGGCCATGCTGCTTCCTGCTCTAGAAAGGAGAACGCACGGCGTCCAGCCGTCCCATGTTCAGTGTAACCACCTGCCTTTTCCAGGTCTAACATGGAGCAGTATAGAAATTTTCTCACCAGGTTTTTAAAAGGAAGTGCCTTGACCTTTAAAAATAGCACAGCATGAAACACACACACTCACACACCATTTCACGCTCATACACACTCACACACCATCTCATGCTCATACACACACACTCACCCTCACACAGATACACATACACACCATGTCACACTCATACACACACACTCACACACTCTCACATAGATATACACACACACTTACAAACATGATGCTCAATGGGTTAGATGACCTGACTGTGTTTTCCATCTATAGTATTTTCACTTTAAGGTGAGGTTTAAGTTGGGCCTAGCTACCAGGATGTCAAGGCAGATGGCTCACAAGCTCAAGGCCTGCCTAGGCTACAGAGTGAGTTCAGGGCCAGCCTGGATAACTTGGTGAGACAATGTCTCAGAATAAAAAATAAAAAGAGGCTAGGAGGCTGAGAATAAGGCTTGATGGAAGCATGCTTAGCTAACATTCACCTGTGCACAAGGTCCTAGGTTCAGTCTTAGCACAACAACCAAAATGAAACCAGTTTATCAGGACATAACCCATCACTGGTCAAGGAACCACTGTAATTCCATGACCTCCTTTTACTAAAGGAGAAATGAGCACTGAACTGACCTGTCCAAGGTCACACAACTGCAAAGGTGTGGATTGAACTTACAGTCTTGATTCTCCAAAAGACCCCACCTCTACACCTACCTAAACACACTGTGGCTGGTGTGCCCAAGGCCCTGCAAAACACCTGAGCCCCAGGCTGCTACATACCTCACTATCACTGCCACAGCCAGCCCCCTACAAAGCCGGCCCACTTCAGTGTGCAGGTGAGGAGACACTCACTCCGTGCTTCTGGATGGCCACGTTGGTGAGATGCACGAACATGTTGTCCAGCTCGCTGGTGCTCGGGGTATACTTCACTGTGCAGAACCGGCAGAACCCAAGCTTATACCTAGGAGGAAGTCAGACCGAGTGCCAGGGAAGAAAACACCTGAGTCCGCTTGCGAAAGAGAGGGCAGCTGTTGGCCTTCAATGCTTTGGGTTTTGCAGACAGGATTGCACTATATGTCCCAGGCTAGCCTCAAACTCACAATGTTTCTGTCTCTACCTCCGGAGTGCTGAGAGTACAGGTTTGGGTTAGGGTTTGGGCCACAACACCCAGTTTTCTTTAAATGTGCAAACGAACAGCATTCTTTTTATTTGTTTTTGGAGACAAGAGTCTCAGTATGTAACACTGGCTGGCTTGCAACTGGCTCTGTAGACCAGGCTGGCCTACAACTCAGATATCCACCTGCCTCTGCCCAGCTAAGAGCAGCATTCCTGTCTGCAAGATTCACATTAGCTTTGAGGTCAACTGCTCTTGTTTTCCTCATACCCACTCTGAGCCAGGCCCATGTATTCCTGAGTCATATTAAACCCGGCAGTGACCACTAAGAAGTGGGCTATTCTGGGTTGAAACATGATCTCAGAGCAGGGCATGGAGGCACAAGCATTTAATCACAGCACTCAGGGAGGCAGAGGTGGGCAGATTTCTGTGCATTAGAGGCCAGCCTACTCTACACAGAGTTCCGGGATAGCCAGGACTACAGGGTGAGAGAGACCCTGTCTCAAAAACAAACAGAAAACCATGGTCTTCAGAACAGAGGCAAAGTCTTGGGCCTTACATGTAGCAGCGCAGCGGGCGATACGTGGACACCAGAACATACAAGCGCAGGTCAAACTTCCTTCCGCCAATGAGTAACGGGTTATTGACGTAGAGAGAAATCACGTAGGCTTCTTTCGTGGATTGAGATACAAACCTACCACATCGGAGAAGGTCAAAATTAGGTATGAAATCGACAGCACAATTCACAAAAGAAAGAAGTGCTAACTTGTAGGCCCCTGACGGTTAGCATTAATCAAGTTCACACTCCCCAGAGCCACCTGAGAAGAGTCTCAGAGAAGGGGCTAAATTAAGTGATATGGGGAGACTCAGCCCACTGTGGGCAATGCCATCCCCAGGCACAGGGTCCTGAGCTCGGGGTGCAAGCATGGAGCTTTCGCTTCTTTCCACCCTTGACTGTGGGTGTCATGTGACCAGCTCAGAAACCAAGTGGCCTGCAAGATCCCTGCCCACAACCCCACCATGACGCTCACAGCTTGCCATGGGAAAGGCTACCATTAATTGTGCTAGGATATCGCCTAATACTTAGAAAAGGCCTCGAGGGCTACACAGCTTGAGCCCAAGACTGCAGCACAGCAGGACTCTGCCAGCCAGAACCTCCCATGAACAGTGGGGGTTTCTGAACTTACGAAGACGTCTTGCTGTCCCGGGACCACTTTTTGATCTGTGATAGCTTATTGATGAGGAAGATGCCCTTTCCCTGGGCTTTGCCACATGGCTTCATGATCCAGGTGCTGGATGGGCTCTTCCTGAACTCTTCCACAAACAGGTTGTAATCAGCGGGCAGCATGTAGGTGATCGGGACAAAGTCTGAAAGGCGAAGACACCCAGTGTGGCCAGCATTCAGCACACCTGGGGCCAAGCATGGCTGCGATGTGCATCTGAGGCTCTAGGGAGGGCTGCTGCTGAGCTTTGTGTGCTCAGAACTTTATAAACATACAGCACTTAATCTCCCAGTGAGCCGTCAGTTAGGCAGTGATCATTCCCATTTAGCATATGGGGAATTGATACCAGAGCCATGGGTGGTAACACTGTCCCAGGAATGGGAAGGGATTCTGAAATACCAAACAGCCCAGCTCTGATCACCGGGTGGGACATGCACGTACTCCTGTGAGGTGTGGCTCAGGAGGGTGGTGGCACTGGACACACCCTGTCTCACACAAAGTTCACCCCTCTGTGAGTCCCTGGTCACTCAGATACCAAACCCAGCCCAGCCCTGCCCGCCCATCTGGAGACACCCGAATCCAGACAGTTGCCCACAGGGCCTATCCCACCTGGGTCACCTGGCAAGGCCAGTCACCATGGCCTTGTAGCCCTGAAGTGATAAACTCAGCTACGGACTGAGGCCCCAGGGCCGGCGGGAGGGCACCAACCCAGATAGAGGTATTTTCCGTTCTCATCTTTTTCTGCCAGGGGACTCCCCTCCTTCTCCAGCTCCTTCCTGTATCTCTTAATATTCTTCACCATCAGGTCTTTGCGGGTCAGCTCATAGTGGTTGGGGAAGTGGTTGACGATCTGGTCATCTGAGAGCCGGTACCCGGTTTCCACGCTGAACACGTTACGGATGGTCTGCACACTCATCCTGCAACCGAGGTGCGGAAGGTCTCAGTGTGCACGCACCTCCAGGTGGCGCTTGCTTGTCACCAGCAGGGCTGGGGGTGCAGGGGCTGCACACACAGGGGCTGGCTGTGACCAGGCTGGTGAGGGCGGGAGCAGCTTGCAGTCTGTACTGACACCTGTTCAGTAACTGTTCACTGACTAGTCCTCAGGCTGACACTACTGACTGACCCTTCACCTACTGGTGTCAGAAAATTCATTTGCACCCAAGTTCAGGAAAAATACCCTAACACCCAAATCTGAGGGGTGACTTGAGGCCCCGAGTTAGCACACCATTCTCTGAGCTTTCACAGGGAATGGTCAACAGTAGAGACAGAAATGGATTCATTTTATTTTAGTATTTGATGATGATGATTTTTAAATGATTTCTTTATTTTTATTTGTACAAGTGTTTTGATTGCCTGTATATTTAGTGGTATGTGCGTATGCCCATGGAGGCCCAAAGAGGGTAACAAAGCCACCATGTGTGTGGGTGCTGGGAATTGAACCTAGATTCTCTGGAAGAAAGTAAGTGTTCTTAAGCCTGAGCCACCTCTTCAGCTCCTATTTTGCTATTTTTATTTGTTTGATTGATTTTTTTTTTTTTTTGGTCTTTTTGAGATAGGGATTTCCTGTAGCCCCAGCTGGCCTGGAACTCATTTAGCAGACCAGGCTAGACTTGAACTCACAGAGATCCTCCTGCCTATGGCTCCTGAGTGTGGGGATTAATGGTGTGTCACCACACCAGGCTCCTTTATATTTTTAATTTTTTACTATATTTAAGTATTTGCAGGGGTGGAAGGGATGGCATGCATGTGGAGATCAGAGGATAACTTTGAAGAGTGGGGTCTCCCCTTCTACCACATGGTCCCAGGGATCAGACTCAGGTCGTCAAGCCTGGCAGCGAGTGCCCCTACCTGCTGAGTCATTTTGCTGGCTCTCCTTTTTAATATTACGTAGTCTTATGTCATTATCACAACTAAACAAGGAACAATAATTTAAAAAATTTCCTCAAGAGTGTTGAGTGTGGTGGCGCAGGCCAGCAAGGGAGGAGGAAGCAGCAGGATCAGAAGTTCAAGGTCATCCTCAGCTACACAATTAGTTCAAGAACAGCCTGGGCTACATGCGAACTTGTCTTACAAAAGCTGGATTGCCCATGAGCAGCACTGCTTTTGTCCACATCTTGCAAGGCTGCAGTGGTTACAGCTGCTCTTCAGTTTTGCCCCACCCCACCCCAAAGACCACAGTAAGAAAGCTGATGCAAAGTCCTCCAAGACAAAGACCCAGTAAACCAGTCTGGGGGCAAAGCCAGAAAGAAGTGTAAAGGCAGAGTTCAGGACGAGCTCAACATACTGGTCCTGTCGGACAAGGCTACTCTAAGAAGTCCCCACTTCAAGCTGATTATCCCAGCGGTCTCCAGGAAACTGAAGATCCGCCAGCCCCTGGCCAGTAAGACCCCTCAGGAGCGCCTTACTGAAGGACCTAGCAAACAAGCTTCAGCACACAAAGCTCAAGTAATTTAAAGCACAGGGCTTCTAGAAGCTCCAGATGCAGAGACGATGAACATTTGGAAAAAGAAACCTTAATTAAATAAGCACAGGGCTTCTAGAAGCTCCAGATGCAGAGACGATGTATGAACATTTGGAAAAAGAAACCTTAATTAAATAAAGCAAGAGGGGTGGGCAAGATGCTCGGCGTTTAAGAGCACTGGCGTTCTTGCAGAGGACCTGGGTTCTGTTTCCAACACCCACGTGACAGCTAACAACCGTCCGTAACTCCAGCTCTAAGGGATCTGATGCCCTCTTCTGGCCTCCTTGGGCAATGCACATATAAATACATGGCAGGCAATACACTCATGCACATTTCTTAAAAGTAAATACAGAAAAACACAAAATGCCATTTTTGAGTCTTACCAGTAAAAATTCCAATCCTCGTTTTCTGTCACTTGGACCCATCCTCTCTTCTCGAAGTTATTGATCAGCACCGACTTCTCAATGTCGGTGACCCACTTCACCCTCCCTGCCATGACCCTGAAAGAGACCAAGCCATTACCCTGAAACTTTGCCAGCAGCGAATTTCTCCCCAAACCAAAGAGAGTCTTCAAATGCTATGCAAGGCTAACACATGCCCACTCCAGCTCAAGCTCACACGCCATGGTTCCAGCAGGGTTTGGCCATCATCCCACCTGTAGACAAGCCTCCATCCTTCCACGGATCTCTCAGCCCCTATGGCCACTGTGGGGTCTGGCAGGGGGCAAAGTGCACAGATATAGCTGTCAGGAACCCCAAGAGAGGCACGTGAGGCTGCAAGGGGATGGAGGCAGAAGGATGGATCCTGCTCAGAGCAGTGGGGAAGGCTGTCCCGAGACATGGACAGCTGAGCTGTAGACACCCAAGCCAACCTCTGATGAAGAGGCAGGAGTTGGCACACCCATCCAGGTCCACTCTGTGCTCCCTCGCTCATTACTCTGACTAGCTCCTGGCGTCTCTGTTGCTCTATTTACCCCAGTGACACTCCTTAGCCGCAGGGTGCTCTTCAGTATTTACCTGATCTTGTCCCTCTTGCCCCCTCTTGCCGCACAACCTCCGCAGCTCCCAGTGCACCCAGAACACAGCCCTGACCCTGATTCTGCAGGTACAGCTGGTGCCACGTCTCTGATCAGGCTCTGCCACCTCAGGGCCTTGGTACATGTAGCATCTGTCTGCAGCTGACCCCTTGCTCTACCTGAGTTACTTCCCACTCGTTCCAGCAGAGATGAGTTTTGTATGTCTGTCTACAAAGCCGCCCTGACCCTCCATGCCAGGCACTTAGGCCCTTGGCATCCCACAGCTCTGTATCTAACATTGGCAGCCTGCATGCCCGCTCCAGGCAGAAAAGGCTGCTTACTATTCTCCTATACATGACTCCATCTGGAGTCATGCTAAGGGACACTGGGAGCTTGGAGGGCCTGCTGTGAAGAGATGCTTTCCCTGGACTTGCTCCTACTCTACTTTGGGGCACGGAATGGGGCAGAAAAGACAGAGGGCATGAGATGGGAACCCAGTTCTGCCTGGCCTCGGGGAGGAAGAGATGGCCCTTCAGAGACAGCATGGGTACAACGGTTGATTGTGCCCCTGGCCAGCAAAGCTCAGCAGCATCAGGTCAATGGGTCTATGGAAGAAGGCAAGCTCCAAAGCTCTGGCTGGAGACTTAGCTCCACCAGTCATTGGCTGTGTGACTTTGAGTAACTGACTCAACCTCTCTGAATCTCTATTTCCTCACTGTACAATGGGATGAGAACAGCAGCTACCTATGGCCGACTAAACCCCGAGTACAGAAAGCACTAGGGACACCGCGCTGGCACACAGAGGGCATGCAGAAATGGACTGTCAGCACCATCCTCGGAGGAAGCTGAAGGCCAAGAGGCAGGAACCAGACCCCTGAGTTCTGATGACCTGACTCAGACCCAGAGCAATCCTGCTGTAAGGAGCCTCCTCTTGCCACACAGCCTGTCACTGCACCCAGCAGGGTAGTGGTACCAGCTTATGTGGCTGGTCACCAGCAGGACAGTGGTATCAGCTCACATGGTCAACACAAGCATTAAACAGAGTTGCTCTCTGCTAGTGGGAAGTGTTCAGTCACAATCCTGGCATACACAGAACACTGGCACTCACCCCCCAGAAAGCTCCTGTCTCTGTTTTCCTCCCTGTTGCTGTGATGAAACAGTCCAGCAAAGGCGGGGGTGCGGTGGTGCACGCCTTTAATCCCAGCACTCAGGAGGCAGAGGCAGGTGGATCTCTGTGAGACAGGCCAGCCTGGCCTACACAGTGAGTTCTAGGCCAGCTGGGGCTACAGGGAGACCCTGTCTCAAAAAGTAAAAACAAACAAAAAACCCCCAGAAAACAAAACCCAAATAAACAAACAAACAACTTTCACAAAAGCAAAAGGAAGAAAGGATTTATTTCAGCTCACAGTTCAAGAGACAATCTATCGTGGTGGGGAAGTCAAGGCAGGGGCTAGAAGCAGTCGGCCACATTGCATCTCCAGTCAGAAGAGAATAACGAACACACGAGGAACTCAGCATCACGGGCACCAAATCCTCATGTGCCGACAGCAGGCGTCACACACCTCACACCGCAGCACGGGGCCAGTGCTGGTGGCTGGGGGAATTTTATACATTTACTCTTTCCCTCTGAACTCCTTGATGAGTCCTGCCCCCCAGCCAGACTGCAGGACCAGTATTCCAGGACAGACACCTCCAGCCCAACCCTGTGATACCAATCCCATTACCATCAGCGCTCATGGGGCACAGTGAATGTTAAATGTCACTACCTCACTGGAGGCTTCCTCCCAGCCACTGCCTCACACCAGGGGCAACGGCAGACAGAAGTACCACAACCCTAACTGACACAGACAGTGTACGCTGCCATGGGGACCCGCAGAGTTGTCAGAGATTGCCACCAGAAAGCAAAGCCTTGGGAGGACAGTGCTTCAGAGAGATCACCTAGTGCTCCTCCTGGCCACATCTGCCTGTCTCCTTCGCCATGGGGACGGTCACCAGTGGGCACACATCAAACGGCACCTACCATAGGTCCTTCAGCAGCCACTGGAATGCCCAGATCCTCCAGCGTCAACGACTCTTGCCTCCGGTCATCTAAAACAAAGTTAGGACACATGAAAGGTTTTGTCACAAAAGCTTAAGTGACAGACCTGAGACACACTAACCGAGC
The DNA here is from genome assembly GCA_035773235.1 of Eospalax fontanierii. Lineage (NCBI taxonomy): Eukaryota > Metazoa > Chordata > Mammalia > Rodentia > Spalacidae > Eospalax > Eospalax fontanierii. The sequence goes on from CM069537.1 coordinate 73,114,413, forward strand.
AAACCCTGACCAGCCAAACAAAGCCAGCGACGGTGTCTTAAAGAACTGCACAGAACAGGCTCTTAAGTAACAACGGTTGTGGAGTCACTGGGTGATGGCTCATATGCAATCCCAGCACTCAAGAGGCAGAAGCAGGAAGACCCTCTGCAAGTTCAAGGCCAGCCTGGTTTACATGTTAGGTTGAAGGCCAGCCTAGTCTATGTGCCAGGTCCAGGCCAGCCAGAGCTGCATACTGAGACCCTGTCTCAAAAGAAAACAAAAGGTTTTGGGGTGACTGTACTGTCTAGCCCCAGCTGGTCTGTCCAGTCCTTCATGTTCTGTTCTACTGCATAGCAGCACAGCCCACGGGGGCCAAAGGTGGGCATGCTCCCCACTTGGCACAGCAGCAAAGTACAGCTCCACTATGGTTTGAATGTGCACCCTAAAAGCTCAGGGGCTGGCATCCAAACCCTCAAAGTCACACTACAGTGACATTTGGAGGAGGGGCTTCTGGAGGTGATTACAAATAGAGGTGGGGTGGCTGGCAGCATGGGCCCAGGGTGGCATCAGTGGCTCTGTGAGAGGAGGAACAGAGACCTGAGAGGGCAGACCTGTTTCCCCTTTCACACGCTGCCACCCAGTGTGGATGGCACAGCCTGAAGAGCTCATGAGACCTTATTCACCCTGACCTTGGACTTGACCTCTACAACCCTGAGACACATACATTTTTCTGTGTGTATGTGTGTGAGGGTGTGCCTGTGCGTGCTAGGTGTTGGTCCAGGACTACACGCTCAGTCCTAAGCTTCTACTCTTTATAAATTATCTGGTCTCAGTCATGTTGTTACAGCAACAGGAACCAGACCAAGGCAAGGCAGCCTCAGAGCTAAACAGAGGAGAAAAGACTGTATCTGTTACCAACTTGCATCACCTGAGCCCCGAAGGGCAGGGAGGGAGCTGCCTTATCTCTGTACCCAGCACCCATCCAGGGGCACAGAAATCACCTGTAAGATGGACAAATGAACCAACTGGCTAAGAATCATGCTGCAGAAGAGGAGGTCGAGTCCTTCCCAGCCATAAAAATACAGAGTTCTGTCTGTTAGGAAAGTAAATACTTGATGCCAGACTATTTTGTGCCCATTTCCTCCTAAAACAGGAAATCAGAACAAGTATGGTGGGGGTTGAGCAAAGACTGGCGCGCTCCACCTCTCCTGGTTCACAGGAATTGATGCATTTGTTTTTTTTTCCTTCTTTCTTTTAATGTGTATGAGTGTTTTGCCTGTGCATGTGTAAGCACACCCATGGCATGAAGTTCTGGAGGAGGTCAGAAGAAGGCGTCAGATCCCCTGGAACTGGAGTTATAGATGGTTGTTAGCTACCATGTAGGTGCTGGGAATTGAACCCAGGTCCTCTGCAAGAGCAGCCAGTGCTCTTAACAGCTAAGGTAGCTTTCCAGCCCTTGTTTTGTTTTGTTTGTTTTTGAGACAGGGTCTCATGTTGCCCAGACTGGCACAAACTCCCTATGTAGTCAAGGGTGACCTAGAACTCCTGACACTTCAGCCTCTGCCTCTCAAGTACTGGGATCACCCTGTGTGCCACACTGGCTTGATGCATCTGGATCAGCCACAGTTCAGCTCCCTTTAAAATGGAGCATCAGGAAGGCTGGAGAGATGGCTCAGTGGTTAAGAGTGTGAACTGCTCTTGCAGAAGACCTGGGTTCGGTTCCCAGCACCATCAGGAGGTTCACAAAGGCCTATAACTCCAGCTCCAGGGGATCCTACACCCTTTTCTGACGTCCACAGGCACCTGCACACATCTGTCCTTATACTCACACAGACACACAGACACACACACACATTAAAAAGAACAGAAATAAATCTTAAAACCCTGAGTACCATGAAACTCATCCTGGACAAAGTCATCCATTGCTCTTCAGGCTCAACATGGCTCATGGCTGTGCTGCCGCCTGAGGTGTCGGACCACAGCCACCAACACCATAGTGCTTCTGGATACTTGTAGAAGACAATGTGGATCCCCAAGGCAAGCGGTTAGGCCCTTCACAAGTGGGAGAACAAGGTTTCCTCTAGGTCAGCCTAGCTTTTAATCCCCCTAATCACCACGAACAGTCACTTGGCACCAGGCCTCCCTTGTGCGAGGGCAGTCCCAGGTGAAGGTAAGGAATGCCATGGCAGCAAGCTGTAAGGCCCATGCTACACTAGGGCAAGGTACTTCAACCACACCAGAAGAAGCTCAGCTGTGATTCCGGAGGGACCATCCATTCAGCTAGCAACAAACGGTGTTCCATGACCGTCCTGAACAACACACAGGCCCTTAAGGTTGTCCTTCCTGCCACCCTCATCCCAGTGCCCAGCAGCACTTTGGTCCTTGGTACACACATCAGCTTAAGTCACCAGCTCCTAAGCCTTCAGATACCAAGCCTGAGGGCATTTACTAAATCTGTTCATGACCTACAGGCCAGCCTGCCCGACCTGTGCCACTGCCTCTCGGGCCCAGCTCGTTAATCTCACCATCCATCTCCCTTCTTAGGTTCCTTGCTTCTATAGCCCCACAGTCAAGACCTTCCTTGACTACCGGCCTCAATCCTCTTGACGCCTCCACACGGCCGCTTTGCAGCAGTTCCCTCATTGCTACATTCCGAGACCTCCATGGGTGCCTGAAACCAGACAGTACCAAACCCTATATACAGACCGAGGTGAACCTGCACCTCCTCGCTTACAAGCACTTCGCAGTTTCTCTTTGGCAAATCCAAACAACCCACATCACTGCTCTTACACTCCGGGGTCCGTTGTTTTAAGATGATGAGTGACTTGAACCCTGTGATGAACCAATCTGATGACTACAGAGATAGTAGCATTTAGACGGTGCCTACACAGAACAAAGCAGCAGAGGGCCATATCTCATCACACTCAGCATAATGATGCACCACTGAAAGGTCAAAAACGGTATTTCTAGAACCTTCTGAACTGAAACCATGGAAGGTGAGGCCATGGATATAGGCACTTACTATACATTTTCCAAGATGTGAACATTGCACACTGGTGTAGTACGGCACCATGCATGGCATGGACCACGGATGATCTGCACAGCATCCCCTGGAGCTTGCCAGAACAGCCTCCTGGGGCTGGACAGATGGCTCAGAGGTTAAGAGCATTGCCTTCTCTTGCAGAGGCCCCAGGATGGATTCCCAGCACCCACAAGGCAGCTAACAACCATCCATAATCCAGCTTGAGGGGAATCTGATGCCCTCTTCTGACCTCCTCCAGCACTGCATGCCATGGGAGCACTTACATAACACAGCAATACACTCACACACATAAAATAAAAATAATAGATAAAATTTTTAAAAAAGAAAAGAAATGTAGCCTCTCAGGACTGGGGTGTGGCCCTGTAGTAGAGATCACCTGCCTAACATGCACAAGGGCCCAGTTTAAGGGAGGGAAGGATGGAGGGGGGAAGGCTTGTTCCTGAGCCTCCACCCACCACAGACACACTGACTCCGACTCTGGGAGAAGGGTCCAGAAAGCTGTCAGGTGATTTTTTTTTAAGATTAATTTTATTATGTATGTAAATGTGTCTGTGTACCCAAAGAAGCTAGAAGACGGCATCAGATCCCCTGGAGCTAGAGTTACGGGTGGTTGTGAGCCACCTGACATGGGTGCTTGGAACAGAACCCAGGCCCTCTGCAAGAGCAGCAAGCTCTCTTAACTACTGAGCCTTTCCAGCCCTGCTGGGTGTGCATTCTTAGGTGTGGCTCAAATTTGAAATCAGCTGGTGTAGTTCACACATTTGAGTTCTATACAGACATGTCACATCACGAGGGCAGGAACAGCTGTTTGCCAATACCCCTTGCTCCCTCCCCAGTCCTCAGAACTGCATCTAGCAACAGCAGTGCAAAACAAAAATTTGTGAACTAAAAAAAAAAAATCAGAACAGCAAGACGATTCTACAGGTACAAGTGCTCGCCCTGCAAGCCTAGTGACTTGAGTCTGATCCCTGGATAAAGGTGGTAGGAGGAACAGACTCCATGAAGATATCCTTTGACCTCCACAAGGTGCATCATGGCACATGCATGCTCACATACACACATCATACATACAATAATAAACATTTTAACAATTAAAAATTAAGAAATGAGGGGCTGGAAAGATGACTCAGCGGTACAGAGCACTGGCTACTTTTGCAGAGGTAAAATTCCCAGCACCCGTATGGCGGCTAATAACCATTCCTGACTCCAGTTCCAGGGGATCTGACACCCTCTTCTGACCTCCGTGGGCATTACATGACATGGGGAGCACTTACATACATGCAGGAAATATACTCATACATATAAAATAAAAACAATAAATAAGATTTTTTAAAATCAAGAAATAAATAGAGCCAGGCACAGTGACACAGGCTTGTAATCCCAGCACTTAGGAGATGGAGGCTGGAGGATCAGAAGTTCAAGGTCATCATCAGCTAAACAGAGAGTTCCAGGCTAGCTGGGCTACATGAGATCATATCAAAACAAACAAAAACAAAAGTAAGGAGCTGGAGAGATGATTCAGTGGTTAAGAGCACTGGCTGTTCTTGCAGAAGACCTGGGTTCAGTTCCCAGCACCCACATGGCAGCTAACAATCATCCATAACTCCAGTTCCAAGGGATCCGACACCCTCTTCTGACCTCCGTGAGATTGAACGACACAGGTGTACACATGCAGGCGATACATTCATACACATAAAATAGTTAAAAAAAAAAAAATTCCCTCTGCACAGGACCAATCAAGTGCTACTCAGGCTACCAATGAACCGGAGGAAGCCCAGTCATGGGCTGGCTCTTAGGGGAGAAAGACTACCAAGGAATCACCCATAGACTTACATTACCAAGCTGCAGATGAGGCTGGGAGAGGCGCTTACTGCTGGGAACACGTGCCCATTGGAGTAGGTTTACAACCCCAGGATGGCATGCACACCAAAATGCTAAGAGTCAGGTGGTTTCAAAGAAAATAAACACAGAGAACTCACACTCACCAGTGCAAACAGGGGCCCTTCCTCTCTGCCTCCCACACTTGACCTCCACCAATGTCAGTGATGTCCCAACTACACTAGGATCACAGTACCCGGATTCTTTTCCAACCAGCTTTCTTTGAAAGGGAGAAACAGAGACGGAGAGGGCTCAGCAGTTAAGAGCACTTGCTGTTCTTCCAGCGGGACCTGGCTTCAGTTCCCAGCACCCACATCAGGCAGCTCACCACCACCTATGACTGCAGTTCCAGGAGACGTGACAGCGTCTTCTGGCCTCCATGGGCACTGCACCCACGCGGTGCACATGCACATTAATAAACACATTTTTTAAAACGGGGAACAAAGAGCTATCTCTGAGAAACAAATAAATAATAGTGTAAATAACATCACACCGCGGGACGCGCCCCTTCATGCTGAATTACCACTCTCTACATGTTGGGTGACCAGGCCAGGCCCCAAAGTGGCTGCCCACCAGCGTCTCCAATTCCTTGCGGGCAGAACAGGGCCCATCTTGTGCTGTCCCAAGCCAGCATCTAACATGCTCAAGAAATGCTTAAAGACACCTCCTCTGGCCGACTCGGCGCCCCCTCTTCACAACGACGGGCCGGGCCGGGTCCAGTCCCGCAGAGAAGCCGGCGGGGAGGGTCTCAGCCCTGCTTCCCTCCATCGACTGGCACCGCCCTGCACGAGACGCCAAGGCGAACAATAGCCTGCTACCTACAGGCGGAGCGAGCCCGGGCAGGCAGGACGAACACTGCAGTCTGCAGTCGCCGCAACCACGCAAGGCTGGTCCAGGATCCCCGAGAAGGACACGGCAGGCGGCGGCGCCGGCTTCCCGGAACGCGCGTGGGACTCGCAGCAGCCCGCCCAGCGCCCACTCCCGCTCGCGCATGCGCACTCGCCACGCCCTCGGGCCCCAGCCCTACTTCCGGGGCGGCGTCATGGCAACCAAGGACGCGACAACTGGCGCCACGACTGCTTCCGGGATCGGGCTTTCCGGGCCGTGGGATCCTCCGGAGAGGCCAGGAGGACCATCATAGCATTCTTGCGGGACTGGGAAGGTCCGAGCCTGCGAGATGGCTCAGCAGGCAGAGGCGCTTGCGGACAAGCTTGAGGACCCGAGTTCAATTCCTGGGTCCCACATGACGGAAGGAGACAACCAGATTCTGAAAGTTATTCTCTGACTCGCACCCGTATACTATGGCCTGAACACACGCATACAAATAGATAAATGCAATAAAAGTTTTAAAAAAGGGCGAGGGGGGCTGGAGAGATGACTCAGTAGTTAAGAGTAGACCCAGGTTCGCTTCCCAGACCCGCATAGTGGCTAACAACCGTCCATAACTCCAGTTCCATGGGATCATATGCCTCTTCTGATCGCCAAGGGCATTGCACAACACAGGTGCACTTACACACATGCAGGAAGTACACTCATTCACATAAAATAAAAGGCCATGCCTTTCATCCCAGCACTCGGGAGGTAAAGGCAGACTGATCTCTGTGAGTTCCAAGCCAGCCTGGTCTATAGGGAATTCCAGGCCAGTTGAGGCTACAGGGAGACTCTGTCCCAAAAAAAAAAAAACAAAAAAATAAAAAACAAATAAACAAAAAAAAATACTAAAGACTAACGAGAGAGAGAGAGAGAGAGAGAGAATTTAAGAAGGGAGATTGAGGCCAGTGGCTGGAGGCAGAGCTGGTGGCAGTTGGGGTTGACTGAGTTCGCTGTCTCCTTCCTCCTAGAAAACTCAGACAGGAGGCAGCACCCACTTCTGAGGTTGTAGAGTATTGTAATGATCAGTAAGAGGTTCTCAAAGGATTGCAGTATACTGGTCCAAAGAACTGTGCTTTTTTTAATGTGTATGGGTGTAGGTGGATGTGCCTGTGTGTGTACATGCTTTGTGTGTGTGTGATACTAGTGTACATCTGTGTGTATGTGGGCCTGTATGTACATGCATATGTATATAAGTATGCTTGGGATCATGTGTGCACATGTATGTACACGTACATGTAGATGCATGTATGTGTGTGTGTACCTGGGCCTATATATAGGTGTGCCTGTGTGTGTGTACACCTCTGTGTGTGTGTGTGTGTGTGCATGTGGAGGTCAGAGGCCATCCAGTGTGGGAAATGAAAGACATCCAGTGTATGGGCCAGAGGACAGCCTTGGGTGTCCTTCCTAAGGCACAGTCCACCGTGTGTTTTTGAGACCTGGAAGTTGTAAACTGGCTGGCCAGCAAGGTTCAGTATCTACCTGTCTCTGCCTCCCCAGCAGTGGAATTTCAGGCTCATGCCACTGGATCGTGATTTTTCACAGAGATTCTGGAGCTGGAACTCAAGTCCTTCATCTTGCAGGGCAAGCACCTTACTAACAGCCATCTCTCCAGCCTCCAACCATACGTTATTAAAAATTGGATATATTTTTAAATCTATTTATACTGTGTGTGCACACGTGCAGTGCCATGGCTGTGTGTGGAGGTAGGAGAACAACTTGTCAGAGAACAACTCCCTATGTTTCCACACTCACGTCAGCCTCAGCAGCAAGCACTTTTACTGATGAGCCAACTCACCAGACCTTCAACTATGCATTTCTTGAATCCCTTCTTTGCTGGGCTTGGTGACCCATGCCTTTAATCCCAGCACTCAGGAGGCAGAGGCCAGAGGATCTCTATGAGTACGAGACTCGGTTGGTCTACGTAGTGAGTTCCTAGCCAGTCAGGGCTGCATAAAACAAAAACAAAACTCCTTTGAGGAGGATGCAGACTGGCCAGTGAGAAACAGATGCGCTCTCAGTCTCAGCTCCTGGAACTGTGTAGTTTAGGTCACTTTACCTCCCTGGGGCTCTGTTTTCTTGCCAGTAAACTGGAAATAGCAACTTCTACATTGAAGGGTTACTGGGGCTGGCCAGGGTGACTGAGGCAGGAGGGTCACTCAATCCAGGAATTCTGGGCTCAAGTATGATGTACTGATCAAGTGTCTGCACTAAGTTTGGTATCAATCTGATGACTTGAAGGGAGTCCGGGGCCACCAGGTTACCTAACAGGGGAGGGGAGAACAGGTCCAGGTCAGAAATGAAGCGTTGTTGGGAAGAGAGAGGCAAAAAAATAAAAGTCAGAAATGGTCAAGAGCCGGCCTACAATCCCAGCACCAGAGAGGCTGAGGCAGAGGATGGAGAGTTCCAGGTTAGCCTGGGCTACATCTCAAAACCTTATCCACACGAAGAGTAGTGTATTTGGTATAACACATGGCAGTTGCTTAAAAACTTGTTGAGTTCATTCCTAATAAAGGGGCTACATGTTTGCAGATACCCCTCCAATGAGAGTGCTTTAGAAACAGCAGGGAAGTCGACTCTGCTCCCGGCTCTGCTCTGTCCTTTGTGGACACCAGCAAAACCCGGCTCCTACCTGTGGCTTCTTCACAGTGCAGCAGGAGTAATGACCAAAGCTCAGTAGTGCAGAAGAGAGTTTGAGCCCCTCTTGAGCAGCACCTAGAGGGGCTTGGCGGGTCCACCTGCAGCACACGCACCCATTCCAGACTGAGCAGAAGACAAAACACTGCTGAACTCTCAAGGTATTTTGAGAGCGGGGCAGAGCAGTCTCAGGAGAGGTCAAGGTAGGAACAGTGCAGACGGTGCGGAGTGCTAGCCTGGAGCTTGTCAGTCCCAAGAGCAAGACGGGACGCTGAGGGGCGGAGTCAATGACAGAAATCTAGTTTTTAAAAATATTTTATTATTTTTATGTGTATGAGTGTGAGTGCACCGTGTCGTGCAATACCCTGGGAGTCAGAAATGGGTGTTGGACCCCCTGGAACTGGAGTTCTGGATGGTTGTTATGTGGGTGTGGGGAATTAAACCCAGGTCCTCTGCAAGGGCAGCTAGGCCATCTCTCCAGACCCAAATATAGCTTTTTATAATACCTTCCAGGTTGAGGGCACAGAGCACTAGTCTAGCGTGCAGGAGGTCCTTGGTTCCATCCCTAGCACCAAAAAATAGGAGGGTAGATCTTCTGCTGTACTGGAAAAAAATACAAGGCATCAAAAATGAAAAGTGATGCTCTGTGCACTGTGCTCTCACATTGTACATGTATGTGAGGGACTGGAGAGATGGCTCAGCAGTTAAGAGCACCAGCTGCTCTTCCAGAGGACCCAGACTCAGTTCCCAGTACCTACAGGGTGGCTAACCACCATGTTAACTCCTATTCCAGGGGGTCTGATACCCTTTTGTGGACATTGCATGCACATGGTGCACTTACATACTTCGGGCAAATCATTCATGCATGTAAAATAAAAACACATACATAAAAAAATAAATGTACATGAAGGCCAAGCCTGATAGCACAGGCTACCACTGAGATGACAGAATCTCAATACTTGAGGGGATGCTGAGGCAGGAGGGTGACCACAAGTTCAAGGCCAGCCTATACTACATAACAAGACCCTGTTTCAAAACAAACCAAGGACTGAGGAGATAGTCCAGCCGGCAAAGTGCTTAAGACCTGAGTTCAGGCCATGTAAAAACTGCCAGGCCTGGTGACACACACTTGAAATCCTAGCACTGCAGAGATGGGGAGAGGGGGATCCCTGGGGCTCTCCAGAGACCTAGTCTAATTGGCCAGCTCCAGGTCTCAAAAAAGTATATATTAATTTAGGCTGGAGAGATGGCTCATCGGTTAAGAGCACACACTGCTCTTCCAGAGGACCCAAGTTCAATTCCCACAGCATATCAGGCAGCTCACAACCAGCTATAATTCCAGCTCCTGGGGGATCTGACACCTTTGTCTTCTTTTGACACCTGCACTCACATGCACATACCTACACATATATACACATGTGTATGCACACACACATAATCAAAACTAAGATAAAATTTTAAAGTAATTTTTTAAATAGTAGATGGTGCCTGGGAAACAACACCCGAGGTCATCTTCTGGCCCGACTCACACCTCCATGCACACAAGTACACATAAAGCGCTTTTATGTTCCATTAGATACCATTAAAAGTTTTAGTTGTCTTCTGAGAAGGGTTTTATTCTGTAGCCTAGGTTGACTCAGACCTGTGACATTCCCCTGCTTCAGCCTCCTCAATGCTAAGATGATCGGCATGAGCTACCATGCTCAGGTAAATCTTAGCTTAAATTTTAAAAATATTTTATTTGTCATTTTTGTTTTATGTGTATGAGTGTATTGTGTGCGTGTATATAAGTGCACCCATGTCATGCAATGCCCTCAGAGGTCAGAAGAAGAAGGCGTTGGGTTCCCTTGGAGCTAGAGTTATGGATAGTTGTTAGCCGCCATGTGAGTGCTGGGAACCTAACCCAGGTCCTCTGTAAGAACAACCAGTGCTCTTAACCACTGAGCCATCTCTCCAGCCCCTTAAAAATACCATTAACACAAGGTCTTATATATCTCAAGAGCTCCTTCTGTAGTCAAAGATGATCTTGAACTTGAACTTCTGTTCCTCCCGCCTCTACCTCCTAGCTGTTCAAATTTGAGACCTGTACCACCCCAGTGTTTGTGGTGCTAGGAGTCAAACCCAGGGCCTTAGGCATGCTAAGCAAGGACGCTACCAACTTTTCTACATTCCCAGCCCCAAAGCTTAAATTCTTTTAAAAGATTTTTATTTATTTATATGTGTATGAGTGTTTTACCTACATTTATATAAGTATACCCATGTCATGCAATATGCACAGAGGCAAGAAGAAGGTGTTGGATCCCCTGAAACTAGAGTTACAGATGGGTGTAAGCTGACGTATGCTGGGAACTGAACCTGGACCTCTGCTAGAGCAGTCAGTGCTCTTAACCACCAAACCAGCTCTCCAGCTCCACAAAGCTAAAATTCCTAAATACACACATACACACACACACACACACACACACACACACACACACAAAATCGCTGAGTAGATCTGTCATCTTCTTTGGAATCTGATGGCAGAAGAAACTTTTTTTTCATAGCTGATATTTTTTTATTGTCTGGGTTGACAATTATTTAGTGGAGAGAGGGGCATATGCAGACCACGGAATATGTGTGGAGGTCAGAGAGGGGACAACTTTCAAGAATTGATTCTCTTCTTCTACAGTGTAGAACCTAGAGTTTGAACTCAGATTGTCTGGCTTGGCTTGCTGCCCTTTACCTGCAGAATCATTCTATTGGTTCTGAGTTGTTTAGTAGGACTCTATTTTGTAAGTGGAAGAGGCTTCAATAAAATAAAATTTTAGAACAGACTTTTTCACAGTTTCAAAGTAGCAGACTGAACACACAGTTTTTTTCTCTGCATATCAAAATCTCGTGGAAGCCAGGTGTGATATAATAAGTCTATAACCCAGGCTGTTCCATAGGCTAAGGCAGGAGGGTTGCAAGTTCAAGGCCTCTTTGGGCTATAAAGCAAGCCCAAGGTAGGCCTGGATGATTTAGTCCCTTTCCTCAAAATAAAAATATAAAAAGGGCTGAGGAGATAGCTTGGCAATAAAACACTTGCCGAGCTGAATAAAACCCTAACTTCAATGCCCAGCCCCTCAATCGTGGAAAGAAAACACAAAAAATGTGACAGAAGGTAAATCGTCAAAGAGCTGAGAACCAAAACATGGCAATGGGAGAAATGCTCCAAAAGGCCGTTGGGAGCCATCCAGCTTGTAACCTGTCCATCCTCTGTGGTCGCTGGGGAGGTCTCATCACAGGCACTACCTGGAGGATGGCTGCTCCGGGCAATCTTTGTAACTCACAGCTTAGAGGTTTCAAATGATGCCAATTGTATGAAGCACTGTGTTGTAATAGGGCAACTGTGTTTATACACAATAGGTTTTTGTGGGGTAGGGGCTGGGGATTGAACCCAGGGTCCTGAGCATGCTAGGCAAAGCACTTATCACTGAGCTACACTTCAGTCTCACATATGTTGTTTGCTAAAAGTTCCTCTTGTTTTTTGAGATAGGATCTCACTGTGTAGTCCTTGCTGGTCTGTAATTTGCTGTGTAGATCAGACTGGCCTTGAAATCATGGAAATCTGTCTGCCTCTGGCTCCTGAGTGTGGGGATTAAAGGCATGTATCGCCATGCCTGGGTAAAAGTTCTTTTTTGTTTGGTTTTGGTTTTGGTTTTGGTTTTTTGTTGTTTTTTTTTGAGACAGAATCTGTAGCCCCAGCTGGCCTGGAACTCGATATGTAGACCAGGCTGGCCTAGATCTCACAGACATCTACCTACCTCTACCTCCTGAGTGCTGGGATTAAAGGCGTGTACCAACACAACCAGCCAAAAGTTCTTTTTTATAAAAAATGATTTATTTTTACTATTTTTGTGTGTATATATATATGTATGTGTGTATGTCTATGTCTGTGTGTGTCTGTGTGAATGTATGTTATGTGTACAAGCTCAAGGAATTCAGAAAAAGGTGTCAGATCCCCTGGAGCTGGAGTTACAGGTGTTTTTGAGCTGCCTCACATAGGTGCTGGGACTGAACCTGGGTCCTCTGGAAGAACAGCAAGTGCTCGTAACTGCTGAGCCCTCTCCAGCCTCTAGAAGTTCATATCAGCTTTTTGTAAGAACCAAGCAGACTGTGTTAATTTCTGGATTTATTTTAAAAACAAATATAGAGTTTGTTGACACAGTGACACAAAACCTTAAGGAATTGCATGTTCAGTCATTGAGAGTTAGGCTAAGAATATGGCTCGGTTGACGGAATGTTTGCCTAGCACGCAGGAAGCCCTGGGTATGACCAGCAGCACTGATAAGCCTGCCATAGCGGTGCACACCTCTAATATTAGCACTCAGGAAGTACAGGCAGGGGATCAGAGTTCAAGGTTATTCTTGGCTACAAAGCAGTTTAAGACCAGTTGGGATACATGAGACCTGTTCTAAAAAAAAAAAAAAATCAAAGGTTTTGGTTTTGGAAGAGAGAGTCCTTGAACATTGAACTGTCTGTGACGAACTTGTGTGTACTCTTTCCCTGTGCTGTGTCTATGTGAACAGAGATCTTTGAAGCAATTAAAATGAAAATTGCATTTTCCCAGCAAGAAGTTTATGGGGTCAGGTGTGGTGGTGTGGGTCGGTAAGCCAGAGACTGCAGACAGGAAGACCAGAAATTCAAGGCCGGATTCACCCGCATGAGGAGTCTGAAGCCACACGGGAGGGCTACATGAGATCCTGCATGGAAGAAACCACAAAGCAAACCAAGAAAGAGGAGGAGTGAGAGGAGGAGGAGGGGGAGGGGGAGGGGAGGGGGAGGGGGAGGGGAGGGGAGGGGGAGGAGGAAGGGGAGGAGGGGGAGGAGGAGGGGAAGGAAAAATGTTTTGGGAACTACAAAATAAATCCCATTTTCTCTTGGTGAAAATATATCAATGGTTTCCTGTTAGTATATCTGTATTAAGCTCTTAATTCCACTACTTAGATTTTTTAAATGAATGTTTTAAAAATTAAGCCCAGACTCTACCATTTGACCCCAAATCTGATTATCCTTCCCATAGGCCTCATTTTCCTTCCTTCCCTATCGTAAGACAACAGGCTGTGGGTATCGTGGAATGCTTGTGTGACACACCTGAGGCCCTGGGTTTGATCCCCAGCACCAAATAAAACCGAACAGGATGGGTGGTAAATGCGTAGAATTCCAGTATCTGAGAGGTAAAGACAGCAGGCTCAGAAGTTCAAAGTCATTCCAGCTATATACTGAGTTTAAGGCCAGGCAGCTACATGAGACTTAAAAAACAGATATAGGGGCTGAAGAGATGGCTCAGAGGTTAAGAGCACTGGCTGCTTTTTACAGAGGTCCTGGGTTCAGTTCCCAGCACCCACATAGATGCTGCCAACTCTCTGTAACTCCAGTTCCAGGGAGTCTTACGCCCTCTTTCTGCCCAAGTGGTTATCTGCTGTCTGCCCAAGGTCCTTTGCAAGAGCAGTCAGACTCTTAACCGCTGAGCCATCTCTCCAGTCTCCGATATGTATTCTTAAATAATAAATATATATATTATAAAATTATAGGATTTTTATTTATTATTTAAATTTTTGTTTATTTATCTTTGTTTTATGTATTTGAGTGTTATGCCTGCATGTGTGTGTGTTTGTCTCATGCGGTGCCTGTAGAGGACAGAAGGGGGCGTTGGAGTCCCTGTAATTGGAGTTATGGATGGTTGTTAGCTGCCATGTGGGACGTGGGATTCAAACCCAGGTCTTGCAAGAGTAGCCAGTGCTCTTAACTGATGAGCCATCTCTCCAGCCCCATAAAATTCTTTAAAAGCGAACTAAATTGTTCTTCGGGATTTTTTAAATTATCTTTAAGGATACTACTCTGGATGCTAAAATATTTAAACTACATAACTCGTCTTAAACCAGGATGGATCCATTTCTACATCTGGCTTTCTGCCCAAGTGGCCATCTGCTATAAATCTCTGCCATAAGAAGAAAAGTAGATGATGTTCCCAACAAACAAAAATACTGAGGAATGCCTGGAAGACCTGAGAACAGAAGAGAGGGGAAATCCCAATTAAAACAGAGAACGGTGGAGACCATCACAGAGTTCCTACAACTCCTCACACACAGAGTGCGTGTCTGTGAGATGGCCAGCCCTCGTTGGCACATCCACCCCCACATCTAAGGCTCATGAAATGTAGTAGAACAAAGGGTCGAAAGAATACTAATGCATCTTTCAACCCTAACCAACCAAGCTCGTCATGCAACAGAGGGCCAGGAACACAAAAGGCCTCAAATGACCAAAGTGTGGAGAGTAAGAGTCTGCAGAGTGTGTGTCCCTGGACAGGACTCCCAGATTGATTAAACTTCACCAACCCGGGGCTCAGGGACCATTGCAGAAGATGGCGTGGAAAAACCGTAGGAGCTAAGGGGCATGACTACATTGGAACAGAGCCTTATAGTCTACTGGAACCAGGCCCATACGAACCTATAGCAATGGCGACAGCATGCACAAGACCCACGCAAACTCAAGCAGACAAAAACCCAGCCTAGAACTGGGGAAATGGGCAGCAGGACCCAATCTTAGCCGAAGAACTACTGGCAGCTGATTAATGCTGGGTGAGGGTCAGTTGATAGGGAGAGATTCTCGATAGGCTGACTAGACCCCAGTGGATGAACTTGCACTGAGGGACGTCTGGGTACACTAACTTGACTCAATAGGTCTTAACATATATGACAGAATGCATGAAATTGGTGAGACAGGAGTTAGAGATGGTTGTTAGTTGCCATGTGGATGCTGGGAATTGAATCTGTCAGTCAGTGCTCTTAAGCTCAGAGTCATCTTCCAGCCCCCAAGAATTGCATTTTTGAGGTGGGGTCTAGCTCAGTAGAGACATACTTAGCATACTTAGCATGTACAAGGTGCTAGGCTCAATTCCCAGGGCAGAGAAAGAGAGACAGAAAGATCCATTTCACTCACTAAATCTATATGATTCAAAAGTGTTGGACTCAATTGTTTTTTGGTCTTTTTGAGACAGGGTTTCTCTGTATCCTCAGCTGGCCTTGAACTTGCTATGTAGACCAGGCTGGCCTTGCCTCCCAAGTGCTGGGATTAAAGGCATGTACTACCATGCCTGGCAATCAATTGTTGTATTTTTTTTTCCACCAATGAGTGAAAAGATGTGCATCTTAACAGCAGAGCCTGGGTCTGAAGCCAGACAGTCTGGCCATTCATGGTACTGTCTGTCTGTCCTTCAGGAGGGGCTGGTGAACTCTGTTTCCTTTGCTTTCTAAAATTTTCCACCCCCTTTTCAGGCCCTGAGCCTTTCCAATCCCTCAGCATTTCTTCTAGCACCATCTAGTGGAACGGTTTAATCTAACCTGCTCTGGCCACTGTGAGGCCAGAACCCTCTGAGACCCTGGCTTCTTTCTATGTTGTCTGGATGCCTTGCCCAGCCCCTGGGGAAGACTACATCATGACATGATCAGGCCTGGCCTGGCCCTGCCTTGTGGAAGGTGTTCAATAAACCTTGCCCCGTGAATGAGACTTAGTGCATTGGTCAGATGCTGGAGCTGGCTCTCCAGGGCCATGTCTATAAAGTAGCACAGAAAAAAAATCCCAGTGTGGGTGTGGTCGGGATGCTATCCCAAGACAGTCTGGAACTCAAAAGGAAACCTGGCCCAGGGCAGCCAGACAGACCTAGAAAGCTGCTATGGCCCTGACCAGGCCAGTGTGGAGTCAGTACCTGGGATAAGTCAGGCAGGGGGTCAGCCACGTGAGGCCTAAATCCAATGTGCGGTCCCACCGCCACCTCTGCCACCTCCCAGTTGTATACTGGCAGGTCACAGACCCTGTGGACGTGGGGGGAACTTACCAGGGCTGTGAGGCCACAAGGACATTCCGACATGAAAATGCTTGCCATCACTGTACGCTGGGTGCACAGTACAACACAGTACAGCACAGTAAAGAATCTCCAGTCTCGTGGAGGGCAAGCAGACCTTCACCAGGTGCTTCTTTGAGGACAGCAGCTGAGGGGCTGTTTTTGATCAGAGTCCTGGCTATTTATATCTCCTCACTCCCTTCTTTATAAATATCTTTTGATTTGTTTATTTTTATGTGCATGTTATTTTTATGTTGTGTGTATTTTTATATGTATGTATTTATTTACTTATTTTTATTTATGTGTATAAGCACACCCGTGTCATGCTAAACCCTTGGAAGCCAGAGGAGGGTGTAGGATCCCCTGGAATTGGAGTTACAGGTGAATGTTAGCTGCCATGTGGTGCTGGGAATGGAACCTGGATCCTCTGGAAGAGCAACCAATGCTCTTAAGTGCTGAGCCATCTCTCCAGCTCCTCCTCACTCCCCTCTGCTCTTCCAGGGGCTCCACCCTGACTCTGGGCCCAGACCCTTTGCCTCCACCAGGCAAAGCTGAATAGGTGTTCAGTCTATGACTAGGAGGACCAATAAAAGGATGAGTCTATCTCAGAGAGGTGCCGTAGAAACTGTGACCGAAGACTAACCTCCCAGCATTCTAGAGGCAGAGGCAGAGGCAGGTGGAACTCTGTGAGTTTGAGGCTAGCCTGGTCTACACAGAGAGTTCCAGGCCCACCAGGGATACATAGTGAGACCTTGACAAAAATAAGAAGAAGAAGGAGGAAGAGGAGGAGGAGGAGGAGGAGGAGGAGGAGGAGGAGGAGGAGGAGGAGGAGGAGGAGGAGGAGGAGGAGGAGGAGAGTAACCTCTCATGAGGATCACTGCCCCAGAGCACTTGTGTCCACCCTAGAGCAGGACCAAGGTTCAAGGTTTAAGTTCCCAGTTGGGTGAGTGAGAATGGGGCAGCGGTTGGGGAAAGGTGGGGAGGGAGAGGGACCAGAACCAACACCCTCTCTATCAGACTCAGAAATCTGCCTTCCTCTCCCTCTGCTGGCTCAGTGATCCCAGCTTAGAAGGAGCCAGATGGGGCGGGGGTCGGGAGGTGCAACTGTAAAAGATCTTCCCGGGAACCACGCACGCTCGCCACCCCACCCCACAGCCCACACCTCTTGTTCTATTCTTTTATATTGCCTCGGTTGGACCACTGAAGTCACAGGGAGCCAGCAGGTATAGAGGGGACTTGAACCCAGAGGAAGGGGAGGCTCCACATTGGATGTTCTTAGAGATAAGGCAGGTGAGCTGTGGATGGAGAGGAGAGGGAGTGAGTCTGAGTGGGGATCACAGATCGGGAAGCTCAGGCTGTACTAGCCGGTCATTTGGGGCCAGCCTGTCCCCTCCCTGCCTTTGCTACCTGCCCATGACTGCTCACCTATGTGCCCAAGAAACTTACACAGACAGCGACAGAGGACTGTAAAGGACAGAAGGAAGATCAACTCCGGGTAGAGTATGCATCTATGTCACAGACTTATTCCCAGCCCCGGAGTCCCTCCCAGGATGCAGTGAGACCCTCTCTGAAAAAAACACCTGAGTCTTAGATCTTCTTTCCTAAGTTCTCTATGCCCCAAGATCCTGGGTCTTGGGCTACTCTCAAAGTGCACTTGGCCTTGGGCACCTTGGGGCAGATAGATCTTACCACAACAGATCATGTGGGGTACATGGGCCTTGCCTGTGGGATTCCTGCCCTCCCTCCAGCCCCTGCACACTTCTCTCCCTCCCACAGACAGCATCTAAGGCCACTACTTACAGCCCAGGATGCAGGATGAGTGACTGATCACTGTGAGGCCCCTGGAGAAGGTAGAAGATGAACTGAGTTGTTCATACAGGACCCATGGCACTCTGAGGTCCACATCCTATCCCTGTGGAACACAAAGGAACTTACACAGAGGTTGGAAAGCTGGTTTGGGTCCTCGGCTCCTCTGGGCCCCACACACTTGGCCTTGGAGCCCAGGGGAAATTCAGGGTTCCAGCTGAGGTGCCCCTCCATCCTGACAGGCCACATCTGTATTCCGTTCCTGCCATCGGAACTCTCGTCCAGCCCAGAAAGAAGAGGGAATAAAGAAAGGACGTGGGCCACTACATTGGTTATTGAGCTTCCTTTTCTGATTGCAGTTGCCCCTCAGTGGAGAGTTCCCTGATGACAAAGATGATAGACATTCCAAGTGTGCCCAGAGTCACTGCTTGAGGCGATACAGGGAAGCCTGAGCGTGCTCCAATGAG
This sequence comes from Eospalax fontanierii, assembly GCA_035773235.1. Lineage (NCBI taxonomy): Eukaryota > Metazoa > Chordata > Mammalia > Rodentia > Spalacidae > Eospalax > Eospalax fontanierii. The sequence goes on from CM069537.1 coordinate 73,132,957, forward strand.
GGACGGTGAAGTTGGGGGTCGAACACACCTGAGTTCAGGCGGGGTCTGTGTAGGAAGGCCGACCCTCTGTGACATCAACTTCCTCTTCTGTGAATGGAGGCTGTGGAATCTTTTCAGCAAGGCACAGAGGAGGGGAAAGAAAAATAACACCAGTGGCCTTTGCGGCTGTGGTCCACAGCCAACGCAGGAGGACAGTAAGCGCAGCCAGCTTCCAGTCGTCAGGGCCCAAAGCAGCCCTCCTCAGGGATCTTCTGCCTGACCCCCACAGCTCCACATACTCGTGGTCAGCCTGTGGATGGACAGACCTATGCATGGCATTAGCTCTCTTCTGAGGCACCACAGGACCAGCATTTTCTTTCAGGTGTGGTGGCACATACCTTTAATCTCAATACTCAGGAGGTGGAGGCAGGGGGATCTCTGTGTGTAATTGAGGCCAGCCTGGTCTACCTCAGGAGTTCTATACCAACTGGGGCAACAGGGAGACACTGTCTAAGAAAAAAAAAAGATTTATTTTCATTTACGTATGGCTGTACACATGCTTGCAGGTGGCCATGGAGATCAGAAGAGGGCATCACATCCCCTGGAGCTTGAGTTATAGGCCATGGTGAACTTCCCAGTGTGGGTTCAGAATCCAAGGTCAGGTCCGGTGCAAGACTGGCAAGTAGTCTTAACTGCTGCGTCATCTCTCCAGTCCACACTTGGATTGTCTGATGCCCCTATCTTTGTTTACTTGATTCTTTCTCTCTATGTCCTTACATGCGATACTAGTGTGCTGGTTAGCAATCATTATCAACTTGACAGAGTCAGTGTCTCTCGGGAGTTGGGTCTCTGGGGGATTGTGCAAATGAGGTAATGGAGATGGAGCCATCTTCCCATTGTGGGTGGCGTGGTTCTTGGGAGGGATCCTAGACTATATAAATGGGGGCAAAGGGGCTGAGCAACAGAAAGATTTCCATTAATCTCTGCTCCCTGAGTGTGGATGCAACGTGACCAGCCAGCCTCCTGTGCCTATGGCCACATCTTCCCTACTGTGGCCATGCCTTCCCCACCATGATGGACTGTATCCCCCAGGAACGGGGCCAAAGTCAACCTTTTCTCCCTTAAGTTGCATTTGTCCAGGTGTTTTGTCCTATCAAGGAGAAAGTAACTCAAAAAACATATTCAAAACATTGCAAGTGATGCCTGGGTGCCCTAATGAAAGGTGGCACTCAGGTCTACTCGGAGCCCAGGATGTGGGCGGCTCAGCCTTGCCCTCCCTGTGTCATCCAGACCTTAGGCACTGAGCGGCAGCATTGCTGCTTTTATTTACATCTCTTGGGGCTGGGGTGGTGACTCAGTGAGTTAGAATGCTTGCTGTGTGAACATAAGGGGCCTGAGTTCAGATCCCAGCACCCATGTATAAAGTGAGACATGATTGACTATGTACCTGTAACAACCATAGTGCTGTGAGTGGAGACAGGAGGATTTCTGGGGCTTGATGATACCAGCAGCCCAGCCTCAGAATCAATGAGAGACTCTGTCTCAGAGGAATGAGGCAGCGAGTGACAGGGCAGGACACGGACACCCTCCTCGGCCTCTAGCCTGTGTGCTCATCACACAATCAGTAAACAACAAAACTTTAATTATATTTATTTCACAATTCAGGTGAACATAGTAACATGTAAACTTCCTCTGAGAAACAGAAGTGCCTACAGAATTTGAAAGAAAAAGAAATTATTTCTTACAAGAGGAAAAATTCAGAATGCAGGTTGGGCATGGTGGTGCACACCTTTAACCCCAGCACTCTGGAGGCAGAGGCAGGCAGATCTCTGTGAGTTCAGTGTCAGCCTGGTCTACATAGTGAGTTCCGGAACAGCTGAGGTTACAGGGGACCTTGTCTCAAAAAGATTAAAAAAAAAAAAAATCAGAATTGATTGGTCTCTCTTGGTCCTCTTTACTCTGTGAGACAGGAGAAGGGGCAATTTGAGAAAGCCAGAATGGGAGGCCCAATGGCCTGGATTGAGAAGCGGGCACCTAACTTCCATGGAACCTTTCAGGCACCACCTCACCTGCTTGGCCAGTTTCTTAAGCGGGCCAGTCAGGGTGTAAAGGATTAATGAAACTTCCCAGTTTTGAGACAGAGTTCTGCTCAACACCCACTGTAGGGTACAGGAGAGTAAACATGGACATAGGCCTTGTTTTCATAGTGCAAAGAAGGGAGCCTGGTCAAAAGAAGTCCTTCCCAGGGTGCCTTGAGAGCTGGGGTCCCCCGCATGGGCCCCTACTGCTCAGCCCTGCTGAAGGTCCATGTTGAGCTTCAGGAGCCTCTGGACTGTTATTGTTTTGAGAGAACTTGCTATCACTCTGATAAGCCGGCTGTCAAAGGATGTTATTTCTGGGGCTCCTTCCTGTCCACACCATGTGGCCCGCTGCCTCCCACCAGACTGACTTGATGATAACCCGGAGCATTGGCCCTGCTCCCGGCAGGCGACAGCGGTGGCCATGGCTGAGGGATATCCAGCGCTCACTGCTCAGGGCGCGTCCACGATGCTGCAGGGGCTGATATCACTCAGCCCTAGATTCCTGGAATTGTCTGGTGGAGTGGCGGCCTGTTCTCCGTCCTCCTGACAGGCCTCACCAGAGGAGGTTATTTTGGTCACTCTCACCACTTGGCTTTTGGCCCGATGCATGTATGGAACGGTACTGGTACTGAGCCGAGTAAACTCAGTAATCAGTTCTGCGGCAAGCTGTGGCTGTTTTCAGTTATGATATTATTCTTGATATCAGTAAAGCTGGCCTTGCCCAGACCACCATGGACTCAGCTAGTCAAGATCCGCCCCCCGGCAACTGTAAATCTGGATCTTGGTTAAAATCTCCATTCTTGCTTGAAGTCCTGTGTGTGAAATATGTTCTGTCTTCAGCAATGGGGATTATCTTCAAGTCCTGGAGGGCAATCAAGGGCTGTAGCAATAGCCTATTTTATTTTGGGAGTCTCTTGGACTACCCTGAGCAGTGACTCAAAGGGGGTTTCCCTTGTCATGTAACCTTCAGCTGTGCACTCATGTATGTATATTCTTCAGCAGGCTTATCAGATAATACATTTCCCATTGGTTTTTCACAATACCTAAGCATTACTTATCTCTCTTTCTTCTCCCCCAGTAGTCCCCCTCCTCCCTTCCCAGTTAAAGTACCCCTCCCTTGAGAATGCCTGTGTCCTAAGATCCCCCTCTCTTGAGCTCTTTCTTCTCTTATCCCAGCCCCATAGTTCTTTTCTATTTTCCTGGCTTCTGCAGTTCCATCAGGGTATATATGCACGTCTAAGGTTTTCTACAAGGACTAGCTTCCTGAGAGGCAATCCTATGTGGGCAGCTATACACACAGGTACCACCAAATGGACTCAGTGCATTATATACATATATATGTATATTTATAAATGCATGAATGTACATGTACCAATAATATTCAAAGACAAAAACAAGGAATTGTGAGGGAGGGGGACATGGGAGGAGATGGAAGGAGGCTGAGAGAGATGGGTATATGCAAATACAAGACCCATGTATGAAACAACAACAAAATCAAGTACTTTTTTTTGTCATTTGAGACAGGGTCTCCCTGTAGCCCCAGCTTTCCTAGAACTCTCTATGTAGACCAGGCTGGCCTTGAACTCACAGAGATCCACCTACCTCTGCCTCCTGAGTGCTGGGATTAAAGGCATAGACCACCATGCCCGGAAAGTAAATTTTTTTCTACATTCTCATGCTTGAACATTTTGGGTCTGGTCCATCATGCTTTGTGATTCAGGATTTTATTTAGTATCAAATTTTCATTGCCATATGCAAACTTGCACAGATTGTAAGCATTTGGCGGAGTGTGTGCACCACGTGACCGCATTACATCACCAGAAAGCTCCCTTGTTTCCCCATTTTGCGAAGTCCTGTCCCATTATTTTTTTTTAACTGAACCCAGGTCCTCTACTAGAGCAGCCAGTGCTCTTAACCACTGAGTCATCTCTCCAGCCCTGAGTTTTGGCTTGTTTTTAACTTCATATAAGCGTAATCAATCACACAGGCAGGGAGATAATGCAGTTGGTAAAGTGCTTTCTGAGTTCCATCCCATCACCCATGTAAAAGTCTGTGTGTGGCAGCAGCACGGCCAGACCCAGGACTGGGGAGGCAGAGACAGGATCTCTGCAGCTCTCTGGCCAGTCAGTCTAGCCAACTGGTGAGTTCTAGGTTCAGTGAGAGACCTGCCTCAAAGAGTGTTGTGGAAAATGATCGAAGATGCTTGATGATGACTTCTGGCCATGTGCATACATGTGCACACACAGAATTATAAATGTCAGCACTGTGGGGTTGTTTTGGGGGAGGGCAGTGTTGAGCATTTATTTATTTATCTTTTTGTTTTGTTTTATTTTGTTGAGACAGAGTCTCCCTGTAGCCCTAGCTGGCCTGGAACTTGCTGGTTCTTTTAGGCAGTCCTGGCCTGGTCCTGCCTCTGAACCCAGGTTGTAGAAGGAACTCCACATCGCACCAAAGGCTCAAGCTGCCTGTCTCCAAGGGATACCAAGCCCTAGCTTCTTGTGAGTGTCTCCCCTCCCCAGCCCAGTTGGTGAACAGCTATGGGAACAAGGCACTTCTGTGAGGTCACAACAGAAGCTTCTTTTAAAAAACAAAAACCAAAACCGTGGGCAGCAGATGTAGCTCAGTCGGTAGAGCGTAACACAGTGCCCTGGGTTCAGTCCTCAGCACCACATAAACCAAGTGAGGTGATTCACTCTGGTAATCTCAGCATTCAGGAGGTGGAAGCTAGAGGATCCAGAGTTCAAGGTCATCCTTGATACTCTAGTTGATTTTCCTTTTGTTGTGCTACAACACTGACGAAAACCAACTCGGGGAGGAAGGGTTTGTAGTATTTTATCCTTCCAAGAGGTTGTCCATCTTTGAAGGACATCAAACAGGAGCTCAGGGCAGAACATGGCTAGAGGCAGGAATAGTCCTCTGGCCTGTGTTCAGCCTACTTTCTTATATAATCCAGGACCACCTGCCCACAGAGGGCTGGATCCTCCCACCTCACTCAACAGTTGAGAAAATGCCTCGCAGACACCCCACAGGCTAATCCAATAGAGAAAATTCCTCAACTGAAGGTCCTTCTTCTCAGGTGTGTCAAGTTGACAACTGAAGCTATCTAGCCTACTTGATTACATAGTAAATTGATAGCTAGCTTGCACTATATGAGACATTTTTTTTTTTTTTTTTGGTTGTGTTGAGACAGGATCTCCAGATAGCCCTAGCTGGCCTTGGAACTTACTATGTAGACCAGGCTGGTCTCACAGAAAACTGCCTTGCCTCTACCTCTCATGTGCTGGATTAAAGTCATGCACCACCATGCCCAGTGAGATCCTGTCTTTTTATATATTTACTTATTTATGGCTTTTTTGGGACAGGGTCTCCCTATAACCCCAGCTAACCAGGTTGGCCTTGATTTCAGAGATCCACCTGCCTCTGCCTCCCAAGTGCTGGGATTAAAGGCCAAATGGCCTGACCTTGTTTTTTAAAAAAAAATTGTGTGTGTGTGTGTGTGTGTGTGTGTGTGTGTGTGTGTGTTGTTGGCAACTGATCGAGCCCAGGGCCGTGCACATGCTCTCTACGGAGCTACATTCCAGATGCTGTTCAGTAGCCATTTCTCCAACATCTACTGTGCAAGCATCAAGACAGTAGACGAGTTTGGTTTAGCTCTGGCTGGGACAGGTAGTCAGGTGGTGCCCAAAGAGGTAAATAATCTGGAAGAGAACTGAAGATGCTGTGAAAAAATAAGAGAGGGAGAAGCAAGTCATAGTCTCAGCACTCACTTGGGGCCAGAATGAGGGTACAGGGTTCATGCCCATGCTATTCTGCAGCTCAGATGGCTTCCCTGAGCCTCAGTCTGCTGTCCTGCAAAATGGGACTGTGGTAACGCTCCCAGGGGTTGCTCTGCCGCTCTGCAGATAAGCCAGCTCAGGCCAGATATGCAGGTTGCCAGCTGCAAGTGGGGTAACCTAGGCTCTCCTACCAAATGGAGGGTGGGTGTGATGTCCCCATTCAGAAGCCCTGGGCTCATGGACATGTCTCCCCTCCAATAGTTCTCCATGTGGCTGCACAGTCCTGTCTAGTTTCCACTTTACTGAGGTGCCATTTTCTCTCTGTCCCTACATCGCTCTGACTTGAATTTGCTATTTCCCCTGGGCTTAGCTCCAGCCTGGGTCAAGACCAGGCATATTTTTCTCTACTCTTTATGAAGAAAAAAAAAAGAGGAAGGGCTGAAGAGATGGATCAGTGGTTAAGAGCACTGGCTGCAATTGCAGAGTACCCTGGTTCAATTCCCAGTACCCACAGCTAATAACCATCTGTAATTCTATTTCTAGAGGATTCAATGCCCACTTCTCACCTTTGAGGGCATTGCATGACATGGGTGCACTTACACACATGCAGGCAATACACATGAAAATAGAAATAATAAATGCATTAAAGAGCTGAGACTATACCCCAGCAGCAGAGCATATGTGAGGTCCTGGCTTCAATACTGAAAAAATCTAAAGTAAAGTTTTAAGTTACTATGTGTGGCCAGGTGTGGTGGTCCACAACACTCGGGAAGCAAAGCAAGCAGATCTCTGTGCACTGAGGCCAGCCTGGTCTATATAGATCTCTGTGCATTTGAGGCCAGCCTGATCTATACAGCAAGTTCCAGACCAGCCAGGGCTACATAGTAAGACCCTGTCTAAAGAAAAAATGATTGTGTGTGTATGCACGGTGTGTGTGTGTGTGTGTGTGTGTGTGTGTGTGTGTCTTTGTTATGCTCACATGTGGGAGTCAGAGGTGGTGTCTGTTCTCTCCTTCCACCTTTACACGGATTCTGGGGGTTGAACTCAGATTTGCATGGCAAGTACCTTTAACTCCTCGCCATCACGCCAGCACCCCCAAAACATGTTTTTAGTGACATTTCTCTGATGATCAAATTAGTACATGATTATGTCAAAAGTATGGAAAGGACAGAAAAACACAGGACAGAAAATTAAATCTGCCTTAAGTGTCTTCTGCCTGGAGATAACTGTTGCCTGTTGGTCCCATTTTGCTGGTGTGTATTTCCCTGTCTCTCTGTCTCTGTCTCTCTTTGTCTCTCGGTCTTTCTCTTTTGGGTCTTTTGAGACAGGGTCTTGGTCAAGTAGCTCTGGCTGGTCTGAAACTCTATACTTAACCCAGCTGTCCTTGAACTTTCTTTGATCAAACTGCCTCTGCCTCCGGAGTGCTGGGACTACAGTTGTGCACTACCACACTGGGCTTGTTATACGTATTTCTTTACAGATTTTCATATATAAAGAAATATGGGATTTTATTAGGTTCTCTGATTTATAAAAAGAATGTTTTAGTGGGAAATGGTGGCACACACCTTTAATCCAAGTACTTGGGAGGCAGGAGGATCTCTGTGAATTCAAGGCCAGCATGGTCTACATAGTGTGTTCCAGGCCAGCTGGGGCTACAGAGAGATCCTGCCTCAAAAAGATGAAAGAGAGAGAGAGAGAGAGAGAGAGAGAGAGAGTTTTAACAGATCACACATCTATAAAACAGTTTCTTTCAGAAGCATTACATTCTTCACTGTTCTTAACCAATTCCTATAGAACTATTCCTGGCATTTATTGACCACCTACTGTGTGCTAGATGCCATGCTGAGGGTTTTATATACGTTCATCCAGACAAGAGCCCTGGGAGATGGGGATTTTATGGAGGAAAAGCCCAGAAAAGCTGAAGCATGTGTCACACAAGTTATAACTGTCGGCACCAGTGTTGAAGCTGAGGCCTCGTAACTGCAAAAGCAGTGACAAAGAGGGAAGACGGGACCATTTAAAGTCCGCACTGACTTCTGCCTGCACTGGGTGGGACCCTGGGCTCCTGGCAGTGTCCTCATCATCCTCGTCTGTAGAAGTCACCGTGTCTGAGACCACCTAACCTACTTGGTGAATGGTAGGTATCCACCAGTATTTATTTCTGTTTATTTATTTGTTTTGTTTGGAGGCAGGGTTGCCTGTAACCCAGGCTGCTTTGACTTCACAATGTAGCAGAGGGCAACTTTGAACTTCTGAGCCTCCTGCCTCTACCTCCCAAGAGCTAGAAATACAGGCATGTGGCACCATGCTTAGTTTATGTGGTGCTGGGAACCACAGGCCTTTGTGTACACTGGACAAGTATTCTACCAAGCAAGCTACGTCCCAAATCCCTATATACTTATTTTTTTAGACAGGGTCTTTCACTGTGTACCCAGGTTGGACTCAAACTCCCAGTCCTTCTGCCTCAGTTTCTGGAGTGCTGAGATTACAGGCATGTGCCAACAAGCCAACTGTCACCAGTATTTGTTAAACAGAGGATCCAAAGTCAGCTCAAGGTCAAAACTCAACCTGAAGTCAGTGCTGGAGGGTTGAGGATCGGCTCAGTCTCTGATCCTCACACACACATCTAAGTGATCCTGGGTACAGTGGGCAGGCTCAGCTGAGTTATGAGGACCCAGAGGCCACTAGAGAACACACCTCTGGACTGAGGTCTCCAGAGAAGAAAGGGGTGGGTCTCCTGGGCCATGGTTCTCTCAGAGAGCAGGATCCATAGCCCAGTGGTCACAAAGCAGACCTGCAGCAATGAAGAAACCAAGTCCAGGGCTGGAGGCATGCTGTGTGGGTGAGAAGGGCTCTGTGAGAGAAACTTGAATCTGACTTGGATCCCCAAACTCCTGTGAAGCCGGACACAGTAGCACAAGTCCAGAATTCCTAAAACAAGACTGGGAGGCAGGGACAGAACTGTCACACTTCAAGGCTAGCTAACCTGGAATATACAACGGCAGAGCAAGAAACTCAAACAAGGTGGAGACCAAGGACCAACACCTGAAGCTGTCCTTGGACCTCCAGGCATGTGCCCACATACATGCACATGTGTGCACACACAGAGAGATTTTAAAAAAGGGAGGACCAGTGAGGTGGCTCAAGGAATAGAGGTGCTTGCTGCCAAGCCTGACAATCTGAGTTCAATCCCTGGAACCCCAGAGAGAAACAACTCCCACAAATTGTCCTCTGACCTCCACTCGGGCACCCCTCACACACAATTTAATAGCTGCATAGACAGACAGACAGACAGATAGAGAGATAGATGATAATTAGATAGATGATTGAAAGATAGATGATAGATGACAGATAGATGATAGATAGATGATGAATAGATGATAGATAAATAGATAGATAGATGTAAAAAATAGACTATTGCCATTCATAAAAGGGAAAGTCCTGGGCGCAGACATGGCAGTCTACTATTATTACTACTAGTGCACGCCATCTGACCAGGGCTTTTGGGAGGCTGCTGGGGAGCCAAGCCCTTATTTATATGGTTTTGCCTGATTTTCCTTCATTTTCCTCCCTCTTTCCCTCCCTCCCTCCCTCCCTCCCTACCTCCCTCCCTCCCTTCCTTCCTTCTTTCCTTCCTTCCTTCTTTCTTCCTTCCTTAATAGAGGCTCATGTATCCCAGGATGGCTTTGAACTCACTATGTATCTGAGGCTGGCTGTGAACTCATTATGTGTCCCAGGCTGACCTTGAACTCCTGATCTTTCTGCTTTCACTCCCCCAGTACTAGGATTACAGGTGTGTACCACCACAGCCAGCTTTTCTTTTTCTTTAATTTAAGAGATAAATTCTTGCTGTGTAGCCCAGGCTAGCCCTGAGCTCTTGGGCCCAACCTATCCAACTGGCCAGCCTTCCCAGTACCAGGGATGAGCCACTGTGCCTGCTCCTCCTCCATTTGATCTGCAACGTCCCTTACTTAGGACCTTATAGGGCAAATATTTTCACCTACCCCTCCTCTAGGCCCTTGAGTCTCCATCTGCCAGCAAACTGTCCTCCTTCCTCCATTTTTCTGCTAATGTTTACCGAACACCTACTATGTGCCTACCTGGCACTGTGTCTCCAGATGCCCCTGCACACACATCAAGTGTTTTTGGCCCGGTGGTCATGATTTCCCTTCTCAGAGTACCTGCGGAGGAGGTCCCAAGGCTGTCCCTGCTCCCCAGGCCTGGGTGTTAGAATCCTGGTGACCATTAGCAAACGTCAGGGTTAATTCCCCTCTGTGCTTGGAGGTGATGTAATCCGCACTGGAAAAGGACTACAAAATCAAGAAGGTCAGATGAGGAGGCCTCTGAGAGTAAAGTCTGCCGGGTGTTTACTGAACTTTGTTTTAGCAGGATGACATTTAGGGGTCCCCTGTCCCCAGAGAGGATGGGGGGGCAAAGCCCGGTAGCTAACAGTTTGGCAAAGCGCAGGGCAGGTGCGCCCACCCTCAGCCCCTGCGCTCTTCTGCTCCTGGAGGAGCTGACTTGGGTAAACAGGCTTTTGTTGTTCTCAGGAGGGTGGTTACATTGTAATTCCTTCAAACCCGTCACCTCAACACACCTCTGGGCTCCAGGTTTGGGGAATTGGAGACTCAACTCCTCCCCCTCCTCCTGCAATTCTAGATTTCTCCTCCCACCCCTCCCCTCCTCCACGCCGGGGCTCTCCTGTGGGAGGACCTGCTGCCCGCACCACTGGAGGAGAGCGGAGAGTGCACGCTCCGTGGTGCAGGCTGGTTTGGAGGGAAGCTCCGCAGAGCGCCAAGTTTGAACGCGGGGTTCACACTCGGTTAGCAAGTCGTTCTGAGCTTCGGTTTCTACGTGGGTAAGTGGTCACGAAAAAGCACCGAGCCCTCGGGAGGACCGCGCGGACGATGCAGGGAGTCTTTGCAAAGGGCTTGGATGATACACGCAGACCAGGCCATCTGCAAATAGCTGGCGTACCAAGGGCGCGCTCACCCGGCGCACGGGCGGGACCCGGGGCGCAGATCCGCAGGCAGCGGACCGACGCACCGGCTGTCCTTCTGCAGCCTTTCCGCGGGGCCGAGGATCTGGGGCCCGGCGGGAGGCGGCTCCGGGGCGGGGCGTGCCCGGCCACCTATCAGGTCCCGCGCCGCCGGCCCGCCGCGCACATTAACACGCCCCCCGGCCCGCGCCACCTACTCCGCCGCCGCCGTCCCTGCCGCGAGGTGTCCGGGCCGCTCGCCCGCCGCTCCGCCAGCCCTGTCCCGTAGGTAAGTGCCAAGCAGCTGTCCTGGCTGAGCGACTGACGACTGGGGACCGGTGCCCAAGTCCCTCAGTGGCCCCGACTCCAGAATGCCCCCTTCCGGGCAGCCAGCCCCAAGTGGTGCCAGTCGCGTGCGCGCGCCCTGCCTTGCGCATCCGTGCAGTGGGGTGGCCGCTGCGTCGCGCCCCGAAGACCGGTGCCCTTCGGTGTGGCAGCGTGGTGGAGCGCAGCTCGGGCCTGTGCACCGTGCGGCCCTGGCCAGGGCGCGGCACCACCGGGGCAGGGCGGCGACCGCTCAGCCTGGGACACTGAGGCGGAAGATGGCGTCGGGCAGCTGTCCCCGCCGGGATCCGGGGCCCGGGCACCTGCCCCTACCGGGACCCGGGGCTCGAGCGCCCGTCCCCACGCGGATCCGAGGCCAGGTGCCTTCCCCACCGGGATATGGGGCACCGCAGGGATCCGGGACCTGGGTAGCTGTCTCCGCCGGCGTCTGGGGCACCTGACCCCACCTGGATCTGGGCTTGGTCACCTGTCCCCTCGGAGACCCGGGGCCTCCGGGCACCTGTCCCAGCGGGGGTCCCAGGACTTACTCCTGCGGAGAGTCAGGAGAAAAAGAAAGGCCTTTTTACAGGACTGATCGGATCTTCCCCAGAGCCCCTGGCCACCTGCCCACACCCAGGGGGCCGGGGAGCAACCAGGCTGGACCCTGTGGAGGCTTCCCCTTGTTTGCACATCGGGACCGAGAAAGGGGCGTCCAGTGTTTGAAGAGCGGTGGGCCACTTTCCCGCTGTGACCTGGCCCTAACCAGCCCTGGGGCTCCGCTGTGTCACTTTCGCTGTTGACTCTGGGCGTTCCACATGCGCATCCCGTTGTAAACCCTTAGATTGTTACTGTAGAAGGTACTAACAAGGCAGCCCTGTGGCACGCTGTTGTTTATGCCACTGCGGCTGTAACATTGTTCCCACTGTGGCGGGAGCCAGCTGCAGTCCCTTAGACGCATACCTCTTTGCTGCACTGAACCTGCTCCAGGCTAAGACTCACCTGACTTCTGGGGAGCAGGAGACCTCATTTCAGATAGAGAAACTGAGGCTTCGGTTCCATGGGGCATTTGGTGGTTTGAGCTGGTTAGATCAAAGCCCAGAGTGCTAGAGGCCACATCAGATCTGTCCCTGTGGCCTCACCCCAGCTGTGTGGCCTTGACAGGCTTCTCTCCACTTTGCACCCCGGTTTGTGGGTCCTAGGGAATGGAACCCTGGGTCTGACTTCTTAATTTGGGTGTGTTTTGGTGTTGGCTGTCAGAGTAGCACACTTCTTGTGTTTATTGATGCAGTTTTGCAAATAGCCCCCAAGGGTCATCTGAGACAGTGGACCAGGCCCTGACCCAGTGTCCAACATGGCGCAGGTGCACACTCCTGGCCCTCTTCCAGCCTCACTCACTGTCTGGATTCTCCACCGTTCCCCTACTTCTCCCTCTCCATTCTCCAGGATTTGAGGCTGGGTCTCTTGTAGCCTAGGCTGACTTCTCAACTGATTGTGTAGCTGAGGATGGTCTTGAACTCCTGATCCTCTGGCCTTTACCTCCTGAGTGCTGGGATTACAGGTGTGCACCACCATCACCGGTTTATGCAGTGCTGAGGATAGAACCCCGGGCTTTGTGTGTGCTAGGCGGGTACTCTATCAACTGAGTTGCCATTAGGATTTCCCATCTGTTAGCTCCTTCCCTTCCTCCCTCTCTCTCTTCCTCCTTCCCTCCCTCCCTTCCTCCGTCTCTCCCTCCCTCCCTTCTTTTTTGTTTCCTTTTTTAAAGTAGTCTTACTATGTCCAGGCTAGCCCTGAACTCTGAATCCTCTTGCCTCTGCCTCCTGAGGATTGAGTCTTAGTCTGTTTTCTATTGCTAATAATATAATACCCAGACTAGGCCAGACTTATAAAGAAAAGAGATTCATTTTTGGCTCATAGTTCTGAAGGCAGGAGATCGAGGGGCACACTGGGTGCTGGGCCCTCTTGCTGGGAGAAGGCACAGGGTCCCAGGTGGCAAGAAACACTGACACACATGTGTATTCAACACTTCCTGGGTTCCTTATGAAGATGGTCTGCACTTATACAGCTCCATCCCAAGACTTTGTCTCATCCTAGTCACCGCCCAAAGGCCCTGCCTCTAAACACCAGAGTGAAGTTAGGTCCCATCACTCCAAATTTTAAAGACACTCAAATCATATTTTAGCCACAGCACCTTCTGACCCTCAAGGTCAGGTGCTGACATTGACCTTGCTGTTTCTCTGCAGACTGAACAGTCAGGTTTTCTGAGTTTCCTTTGTTTTTGTTTATTTTTATTTTATGTATATGAGTGCCTTGTCTGCATGTCTGTAAGTGCACCTGTGTCAAGCAGTGGCCACAGAGGCCAGAAGAGGGCGTCAAATCCCCTGGAACTGGAATTACACATGGTTGCTAGCCACTATGTGGGTGCTGGGAACTGGACCCAGGTGCTCTGCAAGAGCAGCCAGTTTTCTTAAGTGCTGAGCCGTCTCTCCAGTCTCATGAGTTTCCTTTGCTTTTCTTTATTTTAATTTTTTTGAGATAGGGTCTTACATTGTGTAGCCCAGGCTGGTTTTGAACACCCCCCCTCCCTGCTTCAGTCTCCTACATGCTAGGGATACAGGCCTGGGGCACCATGCCTGGCTTATTTTTGCCTGTTTTTTGACTTAAAATTTCTCTCTTGCTGGTTTTTAGCCCAAGCATGAAAATGCAGTATGTCCTTCTCCACCATGGTGACAAACTCATTTAGCCAGGCTTCTAAGATCCTGTCTAGTTAATCCCCTAGTACTAGGGATGGGACCCAGGGCTTCCTGCATTATAAGCAACACCCTGCCAGTCAGCTCCATCCCCAGCCATAGTTGACCCTTCTCTGGCAAGGACATTTCCCTCTATGCTATAAGATTTATAAGAGATCGCTAGAATGAGGCAGCCCAGTTCCTGTGGATGTCTAGCTGGCTTTCCACCTTCTGTTGTCTGTGCTCAATTGCTGCCTCCTCCAAGAAGTTCCCACTGGCTGCCCCATCTCCAGGCACCACCTTCCTTTCATCTGCCCACCTCTGTTCTAAGCCCTTGACTGTTGGAAATGATCTCCTGTGTTTGTGCCTGACTTACAGTAGCCTGCAAGACAAGGAGCATGGACCGGTAGGTCCCTGGTGCCTGTCACAGCCTGGACACTCAGGATAAGTGAGTCTCTTGAGCCAGATGGAGGGGCTGCCTGCCTGCTGGTTACTTACTGCTGACTGGCTGACAATACATAGGGAAATGACTCCTGGAGTCATCGAGAGCAGAGAAACCAGAGACCACGGACTGGTTATATAACTCAGTGGGTAGGATGCTGGCCTAGCATGCACAGAGCCCTGGGTTCAATTCCCAGCCCCGTATAAACCAGGCAAGGTGATACACACCTGTAATCCCAGCACTCAGGAAGTAGAAACAGAGGGAGCAGAAGTTGAAGGTCGGCCTTGGCTACATAAAAGTTGGAGGCCAATCTGGGATACACAAGACCCTGTCTTGAAAGAAACGAAATGGGCTGTGACTAACTGTCCCATCTTGTCTTTCCTTTCCAGTAGTGGTAGGGAGGGGTAGATGGAAGGACATTTTGGCAGGCTAGACGTCAAGCTGACCCACCGAGGGTGATATTTTCCCCTCTCCCTGGAAAGCATCCTGTTTTCAGTGAGTGTATTAAATTCATAGACAATTGATGGTTTCTTGCTTCCCCTGTGGCTGATGAGTGGCTTCCACAAGAGAGAGTCGTTCTGTTTTGCTCTCTGCCTAGAACAATTCGGAACTGTTTCGAGGAAGTTCTGAACAACGCTGGGCTTTTGTTGTGGTTGGTCACCAGGAAGCCAGCAGTGGGTCCGCACTGGACGAGTGCGGCTGCCTCCTTACCTCCCCTTTGTCCCGCCCTTGGTGGGCCGAGGCCTGGAAGAGGTACAGAGAGTCAGCAGATGTGCTCCTGGCCTATTTCTTGTTGGCCCTGAGGCAGGCAGGAGAGGGGCCAGCGAGGTGCCCAGGGCACAGGGTGGCAGCAGGCAGGAGAGGGGCCGGCGAGGTGCCCAGGGCACAGGGTGGCAGAGGAAGGCAGCTGATTTGCCTAGTGTCAATATTAGGATGTGACAACACAAAACACCCCGCGGGCACTGCCAAGCAAACCTGTTTTTCTGGAGATGGGAGAAAACTTGGGGCCCAGTTACCCAGCTTGAGAGGAGGCTCACCATGTTGAGAAGGGCAGTGAGGAAGAAGCTGCCTGGCCGTCTTGGAGGGCCCGTGTGATGGGGATGTTGAACATTAAGATTCTGAACATTATTTATTATTATTTTTTTTGCCATGCAAAAAGTAACATTCATTATGTTTGTGGCCCAGAAACAGATGCAATTCTATTTGGGGGCCAGGGCCAGGACAGATGTCCTTGGGAAACCAAAGCAGTCCCCGAGTGCAGACAGTGCAGATGAGCCAGACCCGGTCAGTGTGAACAGGGAGTCCCTTCTGTGAGTTCCTGGTTTCCCTGCAAAATGAGCCATTAGTAAGCTTGCTTGCTGTATGCCATGTACACAACAGCCTGACTCCTTCTCAGGGCCTACTTCCTTAAGGCCCTCCTGCTCTAACAGCAGGTCATCCGTGCTTCAGTGCGACTCTGTGTCCACTCCGGGCCCCCAGACAGGCCTGGCTCACCCCTGTGAACTGCTCATTCCCATTGTTTTACACAAGAACTATCTAGTTTCCCCACTGCCACGAGCTGTCACCCCTCTCCCTGGGCTCCTGTTCACAGGATCATGCACGCTCCCTGTAGCTGGGCAGATGGACAGGTAAACAGGGCATCTGATCCCAGGTGCTGGGACAGCACGCTGAGGAACAGTTGTTAATTCTGCCCTCAGGAGGGTGGGGAAGAAGAGACTTCCAGCCTCACTGAGGAAGAAGCAGGTCCCCAGGCCTGCCCAGTGTGTGGGAGGCTGGAGGCCCAGTGCAGGGGTCTGGGAAAGGCCCTGACACCATCAGAAGGAAGAAGAGGACTGTCCTGCCTCCAGGACAGAGCCCAGCAGGGCCCAGTGTCCACACTCCTCAAGCCTGGACATCCCAGAACTTTTTTTTTAAAGATTATTTATTTATTTATTATGTTAATTTGTTCTTTCACTATGCAGCTCTGGCTGGCTTGGGACTTCCTATTTAACCCAGGATGACCTCAATCTGCCTGCCTCTACCTCCCAAGTG
The DNA here is from genome assembly GCA_035773235.1 of Eospalax fontanierii. Classification (NCBI taxonomy): domain Eukaryota; kingdom Metazoa; phylum Chordata; class Mammalia; order Rodentia; family Spalacidae; genus Eospalax; species Eospalax fontanierii. Next base: position 73,149,297 of record CM069537.1, read on the forward strand.
TGGGATTAAAAGTGTGCGCCACCACACCACACTCAGCTAATTTAGTTTTTAAGACAGGGTCTTAAAAGGAGCCTTGGCTATACCAAGCCCTATTTTTTTTTTATCTATCATCTATCTATCTATCTATCTATCTATCTATCTATCTATCTATCATCCATCTATCATCCATCCATCCATCTATCTATAGAGATAGGGCTCCCTGAAACCCCAGCTGGCCTGGTACTCACTACAACGACCAGGCTGGCCTCGATCCCACAGGGATCTGCCTCCGCCTCTGTCTCTGCCTCTGTCTCTGCCTCTCTGCCTCCTGAGTGCTAGGATTAAAGGCATGCACCACTATGCCTGGTTTATTTTTATTATTTTAAGTTATGGAAGTTACGAATCACTGTGAGGCACCTAACATGGGTCCTGGGTCCTCTGGAAGAGCAGGACACTTTCTTAACCATTGAGCTACCTCCCCAGCACCCAGAACACACTTTAAATACCTGTTTTTGAAACTTAGAAACTGAAGGCAGAGATGCTGGCTTGCCACTCTGTCGTCTAATGAGGACAGAGAAGCACAGTTTCCTTTTTTGTGGTTATCTTAAAGTCAGTCAAGAGGATTATTGAGTTGTTATACTTCCTCTGCCCATTGGAGTGCTCTTTAGGACTTTTCTTTTGTGGTGCTAGGATGGACCCTGCTGCCTGGTGCATGCTGTGCAGGTGCCTCACCACAGAGCTGGGACCCCAGTCCCAGACTGGAGAACCTTCAGACAGGATTGAACAGGAAAGGAGACCTGGGAACTTGTCTTCACTGATGCAGAATCAAAGATCCAGGAGGCCTTAAAGGATCTATCCAAAGCTACACAGAGCCCAGGGGTCTAGCTGGCCAGTTCATCGTGATGGGGGTGGGGTGGGGAGGGAGGGGTTACCCCACTCAGAGAAGCAGATGTTAAACCAAACATGTCTCCTGTCATGTGCCTGGCAGAAAGGAAACAGAAACTGGTGGGTGTTGTTCCCTAGACCCGCCGCAAGTCCACCTGTATCTTCCTGCAAGTTCTGCCGAGCTGGGCGAGGGGGTGTCCATGTAGGCGTGGACAGTTACTTCTTGGCTTGAGATCCTGAGGGGTTCAGGGTCTGAGGCTCCTAACCATCAGCGCAGTCAGTCGGAGGTGCCTTGTGACAGGTAAGGAAGTGGGTGGCGGGAGGTTAAGTGGCCAGAGTCGTGGAGCTTGGGTCTCAGCGAGAGTCCAGATGAGTGATCGCTGGGTGCTCGGTAAAGGATGATACTCAACTAAATACTCGTCAGACATTCAAAACTGGGGTTGAGGATGTGGCTCGGTCTGTAGAATGTATGTAAGCCTAGCACCCACGAAGCCCTGGGTTCCATCCTTGGCACCACATAACACCTGGCATGGTGGAGTGTGCCTGTAATCCTGCACTCAGGAAGTGGAGGCAGGAAGATCAGAAGTTTAAGGTCAATATTGTCTATAAGCTAAGTACTGTTCCCTGTCCCTTGCTAATCACCTCCATAAATTCCATTCTCCTCTTCAACATTTCCTTCCAGATCGTTCTTCCATGAATCCCTATTTACATATAACGATGTAACTTCCTCCACCCACAAAATGTGAATGTTTTCATCCATGGCATCACCGGGGCATCCCTTTCTCACCCTTTCCCCCAGCAGCCTGCTCCCTCCCATTTCCTGCCCCTTGACCCCACAGTGGGGCACACCACCCTCTCAGCAGGGCACATCCCACGGGTTTCCTGGGAGTTTGTTTCCTTATGGACTACATCGAGCTTGTTTTGGATCTTTTCATACTCAGATGTCATGCTTGGTATTTTTTTAAGTCTGTCCCAGCAGTGCCAGTAGGCCGACCTGGAGGCAGAGGGAGTTGGGTGGCTTCCCAAGGCCCCAGAGCGGAGTGGAGACCCTCACTGCCGCCTGTCCTCTTCCTTCTACATTTCCAGTTCCGGTTGGTTTTCCTGCCAGCCTCCTTAGCCCTGGGAAGGCAGGTGGGTCAGTGGTGCCCACCTTGATACTGTGCACCCACCTCTGAGTGCCATGGAAGCTGTTGATATCTTTCTGACTTCGGAATCTTTGGGGAATGGGTGCTGCTGTGTCTGTTTTCTCCTGAGAGGATGGAGCCACATTGCTGGCTCAGAGTGCCTCTGGAGGTTGGAGGAAGCATGACGGTGTGACCCTCCCACGTTCCCTCCCTGTAAAATGTTCTTCTGGAGGAGGCATGACCTGGTCATTGCTGATAACAGCAGTGAGATGTGCAGCAGCAGCAGCAGCAGCAGCAGGGATCAGAGAGGACAGCCCTCACTTAACATCACATAGGCTCAGGTTGGCTTGGACCCAGGCAATTCCAGAAGCATCTGCACTAGGGGCAGCACTCAGATTGGTGGTAACCCAGGCAGGCACGACTGGAGGCCCAATCTGTAGCTCCAGGCTACCGCGTCCAAGTCATTAAACAATGCCTATAGACGCAGTAGAACTTCCTCCTTATTACGAGACAGCCTTTCCCTCCCTCCTCGCTCTTTCCCTCCCCCCCTTCCTTTTCCCGTTGTTTCTCCTTGACTGATGGGAAATGAGCCATTTCCACCCTCCAACAAGCTGTCTGGATGTCTGCAGGTTCCTGAGGAGGGGTCCAGAGTCGCTTCCCCAGCGGGGGTTTGAAGACTGCTATGAGGTTCCTGAAATACACTAGAAGAGAAGCATCTCTAGTTCCTACCAGTTAAAGTCCCTAACAAGCATTTTCACTTTTCTGTGAGTTGGTGTTGCCAGTCACAGGCATGAAGTCGGACTGCAAGATGACATTCGTGTATGTTAAAGCCACGCGTCCCCCCACCAACGTCCTCCCGTGGCCACCCTGGCCCTGCTGGCCCTGCTGTCCGCCCTCTGTTGTGCTTATAGATGTTCCCATCTGTGCTCTGTGGGAAAACATGAGACATGGAAGTTTATGAATTTGCCCAAGGACACCCAGCAGCCTGTTCCAGAGGCTCCAAACCTCCATTTAGGTGTGGTTGGGTGGAGGTAAAGAGAGGCCAAACTGGACTGTGGGAAGGCTGAGGGCTTCGAGTCATAGTGTCTGGGAACTTGATGCCTGGAATGAGGCCCTACATACAGGATGATCAATCTGAAGATGCCTAGGTAGTGGGCATTGCATGTGCAAAGGCCCAGAACCACAGCCTGAACCAGCTCATAGTTCCTGGGTGTGGTCAGAGAAGGGATTTAGGCTATTGTGTGGTACTGAGGGGCTGGGGAGCCCCACAGTAGAGCCCTGAGGTGTCTGCTTGGTGGGAGGTCTGGCTGGAGAGAGCATGGCTGGGGATGGCAGCATGATGCCACGGCCATGACTGCTCTCCAGGGCAGGGCTCCACCCAGCTTCAGGGCCACACGTGTACTTGCCCCTGGGGACCAGAGCATCGAGATCAACCTTGCCTGTTCTTTAGATTCTTGACCACAGGAGGGTGTAGAGGCTCGTGGAGACAGCTTAGATGAGCTGATTTCTGGTGGTGGTGGAGGGGTTCCACCAGGTACGGAGAGAACTCACTGCACAGAGCTACACCTTGCTCACACAGCAGTCAGTTCAAACAGCCACAGTTGATGGGGCTCACACCGAGAAAAGGTGCCCTGGTATTTGTATTTATTACTATCATTCAACAGCATGTGGGGAAACTGAGGGGGGGGTAAAGCGTGGGGGTAACCCAAGGTGAGAGTGGAGGATGTCCCAGGCCCATCAACATGGAAGGAGTTCAAGAGTGTCCCGAAGGAAGGCAGACGGTGCCTGACCCTCCGGCTGGCCCCGCTCTCTCATACCTGTGGTGGCAGGCAGCCCCAGGTCTGGGTGGCTTCCGTGTGGTTCTGAAAATGCTGGGAGTTCAGGGTGTCGGGATGGAGGGTAAAGGTGGAGGTCATGTGCTCAGCAGCATCAAGGCTGAAGTTCCATTTCACTGTGGTTCTTGCCTTGGGTACAGTTGGGAGAAAGGATCTGCTCAAGATGGAAGCTGAGGTGGAGGTGGTGGGGGTTGTCCGGAGAGAGGAGGGAGGGGAGGGAAGGGACAGATGCAAATGAGGGCCTGGCCTGCTTTCCCAGGGAAATGACTTTGCATGATCAGTCACTCCCTTGGTCTGAGCCTGAAGGCATTGAGGTTCTGGACACAAGCCCTCAAGGGCCACCTCATGTATGTGTGTGTGTGTGTGTGTGTGTGTGTGTGTGTGTGTGTGCAAACATACATAGGCATGTGTGCACATACTATTCTGCTCTGCCACACTGAGATATACCAGCCATAAGGACATCCGTGTCCCCATTTATCTAAATCATTTGTTATTTATTTTATTTTTGGTGTTTTGAGATAAGGCCTCAGGTAGCCCAGGCTGGCCACCAACTTGTAGAACAGGCTGGCCTTGAACTTTTGGTCCTCCTGCCTCCACCTCCAGAATGCTGGGATTACAGGCTTGTGTACCATCATAACCAGCTTCTTTCTGGTTCTTTATGTAGGAGTTTTAGAAGTTTCTGCATGAAGATTATATGCATATTACATGAGATTTACCTCACCAAAAGCCTTCTATTTTTGTCAATACCGTAAAAATGTCCTCATTTTCTGCTGTAGTTTTGCTTGGTGTGTGTCGAACTAGTGATATTTGCATACTGATCTGCGTCTTATCCTTCTTTAGAGTGCACAGGAACTGTTGTGGGTGTCTGTTATGCTGCATAGCATATCTGCTAATGGGTTTGAGGAGGCTTGGGCAGAACCCCCCCTCCCCCAGTCTATCAGTTTAGCTTCATTCACTTCCTTCTGTATTTAGCACTCTGGTGCTGAGCGTTGGTCAGAGACCCCAGAGTGGGAGACCCCACTGTGGTACGCCTTCCTGCCTTTTGTGCGAACCTTGCCTTTCCTCTCCTGTCTTTATAGCGAGCAGACAATATGGCCACGTGGACAGTGAGGTCAGGCTGCCTGTCTGATATGGTGGCATCACTGGCTGCTGGCCATTGTCAGGCACGATCCCCATGAAGTGTCCAGTTCAGTCTGGGAAGATCCTAGGGGAGTTAAAGGGTTGGTGAAAGTGACCCTCTGAGCCATGCTGGCTCAGGAGTTGTTGGCATCTATGTTGGATTTCTTGATTTTCCTCCTTGTTTCTGAGCTGCTGCCAAGCACTCCCTGGGACAAGAGTTTCGCACAGTAACTGTGTGCACGTAGGAGTGCTTCTGGGACCTCCCCTGGCCCCTTCCCCAGGCTCTGGCCTGCTGGTGGGGGGCAGCCTTTGCAGCTCTGTGTGCAGGTGCCCTCACAGCGGAGCCCCCTCCCCTCTCACTGGGGCCCACAGCTTTTACCTTCAGGCAAAGGTGTTGCTTGGCAGGTGCGGGGCCAGACTGCGGCCCCTTTGTGGCTGCCTCGCTCTGTTTACGCCTCATCCTTCCAGCCAGGCTCCTGCGAGACCTGAGCTTTCCGAGGGAACAGATGTCAACCTCTTTTCTGCTTTCCTTTTGGGGGGAGACAGCCACCTCTTTGTTGAGACAGAAGCTCTGGACGCAGATTCTTTTTCTCAGTTCTGGAAGGAAGAACAATGCTGTCCTTATATAGTCTCTCAAAGCCTAGAGCTTGCCACTCCTCTTTGCCTGCTGTGGTGCCCGATGATGTCACCTCCCATACATGTGTCTCCTTGATCTCATGCATTTGGGGTGTATTGTTGGTCTCAACAGGTCTGTCTGAGTCAACCTTGAGACACATGGAGGGTCCCCTGAGCTCCTAGGCTTCCCCATCTTTTAAAAAAAATGTGTATAAGTGTATTGCTTGCATGTGTGTAAGTGCACCCATGTCGTGCAATGCCCAAGGAGATCAGAAGAGAGTGTCAGATCTTCTGGAACTGAAGTTAGGACAGTTGCCAGTGGCCATGTGGTGCTGGGATTCAAACCTGGGTCCTCAGCAAGAGCAGCCAGTGCCCTTAACCAGTGAGCCATGTCTCCAGCCCCTCTGTCTTTTCTTTACTGCTGGGAGAGGGCAGTGAGCTGTCACTTTGGTGTTTAGTCTCAGGTGTCCCCTGCAGGATAGCTTTGTGTGCTGAACCTGCTGTCAGCCTGCTTTCTGATGAACACTGGTCTGCCCTGGGATAGGGGGTGAGAAGGCTTGGGTCTCTGTCAATTCTTGGCTCAGTCATTAACTTCTCCAAGTCCTCTTTGCCATGTCCTCCTTGAACAGAAAAATCACACTCAGGTTTGTGTGCATGTGTACCAGGCAAGTGCTCTGCCCCTCACTGGGCTGTTGGGATGGAACCCAGGATCTTGTGTGTGCTGGGCTGTTGGGGTGAAATGAAGGAATACCCAGAAGTACTCTGAACTCAGCTTGGTGGAAGGTAAGAGAGTCGGTTCAAGCCAATGAGACTTTCATACAGTCTCAAGATTGGGCACAAGAGGTGTTTTGGATTCAGGGTGTTGTTAGATCTTGGGATATCTGTATATACATTAAGAGCTATCTTGGGGACTGGGGCTGGCAACATGGCTGTCAGCATGGAGCTTGCTGTCCAATCTCAAGGACCCCTGGCACCATCAGCAAGCCAGGCATGGTTGTGAGCACTTGCAATCCTGGTGCCAGGGAGACAGAGATGATGGGACCCCTGGAGCTTGAGGTCCGGCTAGTCTAGCCATAATGGTGAGCTCCAGGTCCCAGTGAGAGACCCTGTCTCAAAAAAGAAGGTGGAGACTGACCAGGAAGACACCAGCATTGAACACTGGCCTCCACATGCACGCTCACACATGTGCACCTGTGTGTGTACACACGTGTGCCTACAAGAAAGATGGCTTGGAGGTGGATCCAAGTCTAACCTTGAAATTCATGTATACCTATACACACTTTGCATACATAGGCTGAACTGTGGTTAGATAAAGGGTGCATCGCTCTCTGGTGGTGAGAGATGGGGTGGCAGCAGTTAGGAGATGGGGTTCTTCAGGTGTACTGGGCATATGGTCTTCAGACAGCAGAGACAGAGTGACTTGAAGCTTTGTGGCTTGCTTTGGGGAGAGGTGGTGTAGTTTCTGTGAATGGTCTTAGGGGAACATGCTGTTGTTTCTGTGGATTGTCTGAGGGGCAGAGGGGGCCCTCAGTTTTCCAGGTCCTGCAGTCCCCATGAGCTCCATCTACCCAGCATTGCCAAAGCACCAGCTTTGGGTGTGGTGTTCTGGGGGAGTTGAGTCACACTTTGCCTGTTTCCCCCACAGAACACATGTCGGAGCCAAGACCCATGGTCAGGGGCTTCTTCACCGGGACACTACTGCAGGGGCTCCTTCTGCCTCCAGTGGCCCCTGAAGCTCCAGGAATGACTGAGCCTGTGGGAGAAGAGGACCTCAGTCCCATGGAAGATGTGGACCTCATGGAGTGCCTGGAGGGCAGGTAGGACCTGCTGGCTAGTGGCCTCCTCCAGGTGTAAGTCGCGAGTATGAACTGGGGATCTCTTGCAGGTGGCTTCCCCTAGCTGGGCTCCAGACTGCATTCCCTGGGTAGACAGCGACCCCATTCAGCTCTTGGGGCTCCCTGTATTCTGATGCCAGAGCAAGGAGGGACTCCGTTGCCCAGCATCTACAAGAAAAACCACAAGCCCTGGCACCAGACACAGTTGCTCCAGCATTTGTCCTTAGGAGCCTGGACAGGACCTCAACCAGTTTAAGGCCTCTCCTTGTGGATATGCTCATCTCTAGATTATAAGGGGCATGCTGGGAACCACACAGCTCCTGACCCTGGCTGTTAGGGCATCGATTTGAGGAGTCACTGAAGCAGGAGAAAGGGGTCACATGGGAGGTATGGGGAGCGGGGGCGGGAGCGTGTCAGTGGTCTCAGGACCAGGACAGCGAAGCCTGAACTTGAGCCATCTTGCTTCACCAGCACAGGTGTGCATGTTGTCACCTCCCTCATGTGGATGGTAAGGTCCTGTGGCTACAAAGACTCTGAGACCTACCACCCCCTGTGGGACCATGAACTCCCCCAGCGCAAACTAGATGCCACGTACCTCCCAGGCCCCTCCAACACCCATCACCACCAGAATCAGGAACATAGGCCTGGGACACTGGTGAAGGAGGCCAGGGCTGGGCAAGGCAAGGCAGGTGACCCCTGAGAGCCCCACTGCAGGGACTTTCCAGTAAACTCCTGAGTAAGTGGGGTGGAATGTGTGGACAAGCCCTGGAGGGCTGAGCCAGGCAGGACCTGCTGGGGCAGACTGGGTTTCAGTGTGTGTGTCTATATGCATGTACGTGCACACATCTGCACACATCCTCCACACAGCGAGTGTGTGTGCCCGTTTCATCAGGAATTTGGTTTAGCAAGTGGAGCCAGGCAAGGGCCCGTTAAGCCCTCTCCATCCTGAGTGAGTGCAGACATGGGTGTGTTCAGGACTCGGGACCAGAGAGAGGTCTTAGAGCAAGAAGATAAGCACAGACCTCTTTGGGAGGCCGACTGATGGGGCTCAGAGCACCCCATCTACTCCTCTCAACTGACCACTGTCACCATCGAAACCGACCAGCAGGCCCCTCCTAAGATTCTCTAGGGAAACGAGGTACTGAAGTTGTTTTGGGGATGCAGTTGCCCTTGGGTACCAGGCAGGTTCATTATCCGCTCTTGGCACGAATGTGTGTCTGTTCTCCACTAGAGGCAGACCCAGGGCACAGTCTGAAGCAGATTGCCCAGCAGTCCCTCTGCCTGAAGTCTCAGTAGCCTGTGGCCTATCCTGCAAGGGAATGTTTGAAATGGCCTTCACTTCAAAATATGCCTCAGGAAGGCTTGCTGCTGGCCCTCGGTATCCCACTGCCCTTCCATCTCCCTGACTTGCCCCCAGTCCTGTGGGACTGCAGACTGGGTGGGGTGGTCTGGACGCTGAAGCCTGACCACACCCAACTTTCCTGTGCCTTCCTGCAGTAACCAGGTGGCCCTGCGGTTGGCCTACATCGGAGACGAGATGGATCTGCGTCTGCGGAGCCCCCGTCTGACCCAGCTGCCCGGGATTGCCATGCACAGGTAATAGCCCTGCCATGTACAGATGTACAGGTGGAGGCCAGAACGCAGCACAGGATGGGCCCCAAGGGAGTCCTGTAAACCCTGGAAGAAAACAGTGAAAACTCCTCAGCAGGTTGAAGCCCCCTGCTTCCCAGCCCCTACCTGGGAGCCACGGCTCTCCATCTGGCCTTGGAAGTAGACTGAGCCCAGCCCAGGGTCTTTCTGTTGCCGCTTATCAAGTCTGGATGGTCCCACAAGGTTCCATCTCGTAGGGTAGTGTGGGCTAGCGTGGGTGGCCCCAGAGGCACCCTGTCAGCTGGTCTCTGACCAGGTCAGATGGGGACATGACTTGCTCAGGAGCTTACAGAGTAGGGGGATGCCTCACATGGCTAGATCTTGGCAGAAGCCCAGTGTCAAGTGGGAAGAATGAATTGACGGAGGTGGTCAGGGAAGGGAGCAGGTATCAGAGGTACACAGCCCTCTCCCTGCCATGTTGTCATGGATCACCATGTGCAAGTAGCCCGTGTCTGCTGCTGCAGTAACTGCCATGCCCTCCCGTGTCTTACAGCCTGGCTGTCACCTATAGACAAGCAGGCGTTAGGGGTGTCCTCAGAAGCTTGACCCACAGCCTCTGCAGCCTTGGGGAGAACATTCGGTCCTGGAGATTCCTGACTCCTGTCACCTTGGTAAGAAGAGCCTTAAGGCATCCCATCCACTTGGTCTCCTGCCAATGGGGGCGACCAGCAGCTTCTCAGTCGGGCTGTCCGTTTCCCGAAGTCCTTGCCTGTCCCTCTATCTTCTCACCTGTTTCTACTTCTACCCTATCCCAGCAGCCTTTGGGTTGCAGCTCTGATTGGCTGGTGAACTCAGGAAGTTTCAAGAGTACACTGTACACCACTGCCAGCCTCCCAGCCCGTCCTGCCGGGGAGCCTCCATCTAGTAGACAGGACCTTATCTTAGCCATGACCTCAGGGCCACCTCCCCAGTGTGCTCCACTGGCAACATGCCCTTCTGTCCCCCTGTCCCAGTTGTACACCTGTTCTGAGACCCTGCACCACAAGCCATTGTGGACCTCAGTCTCTCCTCTTGGTCCCATAGGTGTCACCTGACCAGGCCTGCCGGCAGCTGCTGCCCTTGGTGTTGCTGGCCCTGCTGCTGGGTGGGGTCCTGAACCTGCTGCCTCTGTGAGGCCCAGCGGGGCAGGGCCGGCCCCTGCCCTCGACCACCGCCCAGGAGGTGCCGGCACTGGTTGGCTTTGTTCCTTTTGACTGGTGTTTTCTGATGATCCCTTTTTTATATTTAAACTCAAGATAGTGCTGGGACACTGCTGAGGTTTCATACTGGAGTTTTCTGTTTGTGTAATGAATTCCTCTACCTCTGGGGTGTTACTGGCTGAACATCCCGGAGGCCTGGCTGGCCCCTCTCCGGACCCTTGCCTTCCTCTCTGCAGGCTGGTCCTAAGCCACCAGCGGGGGCAGTGCTGGCACGCCCCTGTTCGGGAAGCTCTGAGGTAGAGAATCTACTGGATTAGATTTGTGCGGGGTGGAGAGTTCAATAAAATGTTGGTTTCCAGCCAGCCTTGTCTTGGGTCCTCTGGGGGCGTTGGCGTTGAAAAGGGGGCTCCTTGGTGTGGAGGCAGGTGGGAGAAGGAGGTGTGGGTGCTCTGCACCCCTAGTCCTGGACTCGAGGGCCGTGGCGCTGTCTTGTCCCTGCCCATCCTGCCGTGATGCCCAGTCCTGCTGGGGGTCTTCACTACCTCCTGAGGAGAGACGTAGCCACACGAAAGGCTCTGGTGTTGGGGTTGCTGGGCAAGGGCACCAGGGGGGTCAGACCTCCCTCCACGCAGCTCAGAACCGCCCAGGCTCTGGCCCAGTGTGGAGGCTTCGCCCGAGCTCCCTAAGCTCCAAGGTGCGTGCTGCCGGCTCCCCTCAGAAACAGCAACACTGGTGGTCCCCACCCGGGCCACCGGCGGCTTCAACCTTTGGCCATTCCCCTTGCCGTCCTCCTCTTCCTAAACGGCCTCATGACGTGGCCTTACACTGTCCTACACCACCAGTTCAGAGTGAGGTGCTTGTTCTCAGTCCCTCAGCCGTCTGGACTCCCCTTCTTCAGATCTGGTAGCCCCAAGCGCTTCCCAGGTGGAGGGACTGTCAAGGAAAGGCCTTCCTCAGAAGAGCCAGTTCCGGAGACTGGGGGCCTGACAGGACCGGGTGGCAGGGGCAGGCTGGCAGGACCTCAGCACCCGATGGCCTGTGGCCAGAGCTGGCCTTCCTCCCTGTGACAGGCTAACTCCTCTGGTCGTGACTCCCTCCAAGAGAGCTGGGGAGATGGTGGCAGTAGGCAAGCTTTGCCCTGAAGGAGGGAGAGTAGGGCAAAGGTGACAGCTGCCACTCAGGCCAGTATCTCACTGGTTTCCCACTGACCATCAGCCCTGCGGGCCTCTGTGAGCCTCCTTCCTTGAGGCCACAGGCACTTGGCCCTCTCTTCAGCAATGCAGCTACACGTCTCAGGCTGGAATCTCACCTGTCTGGCTTCAGACCAGAGACTGCTCCCTTTGAGGGTGAGGCTCAGAGCCAGCTTATCTGGGCTCCCCTCTCCCCAAGGATGGGGTCTATGTGAACCAGACCAACAGGCACCACCTCCCACCCCCTCACAGCGGTCCCATGCCTTATGGGGTCCCAGGCTTTGGTCACAGCTCTCATCATAAAAGCAGACAGCAGAGCCTAAGGCCTTGCTACCGCCCCAGCTGTCTTCCAGGTGAGCCATCTCTCAGTGAGCCTAGCCCTTCAACAATCCTAGGATTGGTCCCCAACACTCAGAAGTGGGGGCAGAGGTCTACCCCCCCCGCACCCCCAGGCACAGGGCAGGGGTTGCATTTTGGCACAGCAGCCTCTGGGCTCCTAGAGAATCTTCAGAGTCCTTCAGTACACTGGGGGCCCTGTCAGGCGGCTGGCGGACTACCTGGGGAACTTTTGGGGAGGGGTGCTCCTTCTAGATCTAGAGGAGCAACTTCAGATCACGAGCATCTGGGGCCTCATGTGACTGACTAGATGGGACTGCCTCCACTCCCTGTGTGACGTCATCTGGAATGTCTAGGTTTGTGAGGTGAGGTAAGGTAAGGCAGCCGACTTCGTGCCGGAGCATCTCGGAGGCTCCAATGCAGCAGCAAGGCCATGTTTCTCAGAAGGAAGGTACAGGCCTGCACTCACCAGGCAGGGGAATGGCACTGACCAAAGCCAATGGATAGACAGAGGTGCTCCAGAAATGCCATTTTCCAAACATCTTTTTTTTTTCTTAATGTGTATGAGGGTACTGCCTGCAGTGAGTGCACCCGTATCATTCAATGACACATGAAGCCAGGAGTCAAATTCCCTTGGAACTGGAGTTAGGATAGCTGTTAGCTGACATATGGGTGCTGGGAATCAAATATGGGTCTTCTGTAAGAGCAGCCATTGCTCTGAACCGCTAAGCCACCTATCCAGCCTCCTCCAGAATCTTATTTATTTATAGACAAGGGTCTACACTGCCTGTGGTCTCAGACTCATGAGCTAAGGCAATTCCCCTGCCTCAGCTGGGACTACAATTCTTTTCAAAGAATCACTGTGCTCTAGAGTTTACTAGGGCCATGAATACTACATCTGTGTGAAATCTACAGTCACTCTGGGCCAAGGCTTATAAAAACATTGTGAGGCATGTAGTGACCAGGAGCAAGGACAGCTGCTACACCAGGACCAGTTCTGTCTAGAGGCTGACAGTCCTGCTGAGAAGCCCTGTGTAATTAATTAAAAAAAACAACCCTACATGGACTTGGCCTGGGGCTACCCAACAGTAACACCATAAAACAAATCCATAGCTTCACTCCCAAGGTTCCCACAGTCACAGAGATGAGAAAGCCAACCATGCAGCTTAGAACAGTCACATTTAATATGTGTCCTTCCAGGAGCCTCACTCTGTTCCTGCTGTGAAGCAGGCTTCGTTGTCTGAGGGAGGCTTTGGCTGCACCTAGTCAGAGACTGCAGCAATCACTGTCCTGTGGATGGCTTGGCAGGGGTGGGATAGGGTTCTCTTCACAGGGAGCTAGGGCCTAGCCACCCTCCCTGCTCAAGCACAGCCCACCATGCTCCAAATTTCTTCAACCAGGACAGAGACTGCCCGCTCTGGGGCATAGAGCAGGCACTTCCTGGACTCTACCTCCTAGCTGTTGAGGGGAGGACAGAGTGGCTGCCAAGGTCTGCTGAGTTCATATTCAGGGCCAAAGGAGCTGAGATACTGGCCCAGGGTGACTAGCATGTTGCAGGTAGCAGACAAGACCTTCTGGCACAGGCCTGGAGTAAGACCAGGACACACCCCAGCGTGTCCACAGCATACACAGGGCAAGTGCTTCCTAGACTCTGAGGGGCTCGGTGTAGCCGAAGAGGTAGAACAGATGCCAGCTCGGCATGCAACCTGAAAAGTTTTTTTCTCTAGCAGCCAGACATTTTCCAGGGGGAGAATGGGCTGGGTTACAGACCACAGCACTCAAAGGACTCTGCCGACAGCCTCTCTCCATTCCCCAGGAGTCTGAGAGGTGAGTGCAGCCCACCGCCTGTCCTGAAGCCCCAGGCGGGCCATCCTATTCGAACCTCTCAGTGGTCACCGTGGAGACTCTGGGTCCAGATCAGGGTCAGTGCTGGCCTGCATCACATCCACGTGGCTGTAGGACTTCCACGCCTGCAGGTTACAGCTCTTTAAGATGCTTCCCAGCTGCCGCCCTGGACCCACTTCAAACGTGCTGGGGAACTCGGTGCCCTTCCTCCTCTCATAGATCGAGTGCATGGTCTGCTCCCACTTCACCGGGGAGACCACCTGCTGCCCCAGCAGCTTCCGGATGTGCTGGGGGCTCATGTACCTATTTCCGCTGACGTTAGAGTGCACAGCAACCAGAGGCTTCTTGATATTGATGGTATCTAGAATCTGCGTCAGAGGTTCCACTGCTGGCTCCATGAGGCGGGTGTGGAAGCCACCACTCACCGGCAGCAGCTTGGCACGTCTGAAGTGATACTTTGGAGAATTCTTTCTGAGAAACTTCAGGGCCTGAAGGGGAAGACAAGAGACTCAGGTCAGGCAGGAACAGTACAGAGCAAAGGTTCCCGCTGGCTAGAGCACCCTCATGCTGTGCACAGAAGAGTGCAAAAACATGCGCATCTCCACACATCTGTGCTGGGTTTGTGCATCTAGGCAAGAACTCTACCGATGACTTCATCCTCTGCCCTTGTCTTCTAAAACAGACTCCTGACACACAGACCAGGCTAGCTTTGAACTCACAAAGCTGGGGGCATCAGGTAAGACTCACAGAGGGACTGGAGAGATGGCTCTGTGGTTAGGAGTACACACTTCCCAGGCTCAGTTTCCAGCACCCGTGTCGGGCAGCTTGCAAGTGCACGTAACTCCAGCTCTGGGAGACCTGGTCCCTTCTGGCCTCCTTGGGTGCTAACACCCACGCACATCCCCAGACACAGACACAGACACACAATTAAAAATAAAAAATAGATCTTTAAAAAACAAGATGCACACAGCATCTGGTAAAGAAGCCGGCACCACTAGCACATGTGTACTTGTGTTCAGCTGTTACCTGGTAACCGTGACCAAACCTGCCTCCTGCCGCTCTGACCTACCAGATAAAAATTCAGAAGGCAAATCCAAGACTTCACAAGCTCCTCACCCTTATAGCCAAGCACTGGTGTCTGCTCTAGGGTCCTCTAGAGAAAAGCGCAGTTTCCTTCAGCTGAAGCCCTGCTGTGAGGGGCACCTCAGTTCAGCAGGCACCAGGGCCCAGCCCACAGGCACACGTCTACTACTGTGTGCAAACCATAGAACAGATTTCTCAAAGATGCTTCAATCAGTAAATATATATTTTTTAATGTGTATGAGTGTACTGCCTGTATGTATGTAAGTGCACCTGCGTGGTACAATGCCCATGGAGGTCAGAAGAGAACATTAGATCCCCTGGAACTGGTGGAGTTACAGATGGTTGTTAGCTGCCATGTGGGTGCTGGGAACCGAACCTAAGTCCTCTGCAATAGCAGCCAGTGCTCTTAACTGCTGAGCTGTCTCTCCAGCTCTTCCATCAGTAAATATTCTTAAAGAGACCCTGTGGCTTCAGGACACAGCCAGACTTGCCATGCAGGGGCTGCTGAAGGGCTGACAGGAAAACTACCTACTCTGCAACCCTACATCACCCAGCCTGTCCAGAGATAGGACACAGTTAAGAGGATTCCCTCAGACAATTACCAGCCTATCAGCTGTGTGATCTCAGGTTCTTTTACTTTAGCTCTGTGCCTCAGTTTCCTTATCTATAAAATGGGACACCAACAGCTACCAGCTGGGCTATGATGAAGCTGTGCTTGGCAGAGATGTGTTATGTACGGGTCAGCAGTCCTTAGGACCTGTACACCATATTCCTCTGTCCGCAATACTTACAAAGGAAGGTCTGGTCTCAGAGCAGGAAGGGGCCATTCCCAGCTGTTAGTCATCTCTGTGTCCCACTCCCCACAGGGAAAATGCACACTGCTCACCTGGGCATGATCATGGACTCTGACCAAAGCCAGAATTTCCTCACGGAGAAGCCCAGGACATGGCCAGGTCTGGCTCCTTCACCTGCCACATGGGCCATGCAACTGATTCAGTCCCTGTGTGCTGAGGCTTCTGCTGGGCCTCTACAGTGCTCTGGCCTTCAAAGTCAGCACCACACTCAGCACCACACCTGTGTGCCTCTGGGTCGCACAGGTGTGCTACTCTCTGCTTATGGTGGTTAGGGCTTTTTTGGAGACAGGGCCTCCCTTTAGTCCCAAGTAGCCTGTCTGGAACTCACTGTGTAGACCAAGCTGGCTTTGAACTCACTGAGATCCACCTACCTCTGCCTCCCAAGTGCTGGGATCAAATGCATGTGCCACTGCACCAGGTCGGGATAGTTATAGTCTTAATTGCCAACTTGACACAATCTAGAATCACGTAGGAAACATCTCAATGAGGGATTAGCTAAGCAAGGGTGGCCTCCAGGCATGTCTATGGGAGATTGTCTTGACTTTGTTCATTGATGTGGAAAGACTCAGCCTTCATTCCCTGGGGGTGGGGTTGGGGGATGGGTTTGGGTCTGGGACTGTGTCACAGCAGAGTGAGCTGGGGACTAGCATACAAGCAGTCATTCTCTGTTCTTCACTGTGATGTGACTAGCTGCTTCAAGTTCCTGCTAGATTTCCCTGTGGTGATGGGCCAGAACCTGGAATTAAAGCCAAGTAACCCTTTCCTCCCTTAAGGTTGATTTGGTCAAGGTTTTTTTTCTCAGGCACTGGAAATGAAACAAACACTGCTACCTGCTAGACTGGGACCGTGAAGGGGGTTCCCATCAACACTAACCTCAAGGTGTCCGGAGATGACCCTGCAATCGGGAAAGAGGTAGCTGGACACCTCACACACTGGGTTCTCTATGCCCAAGGACTTGCAGTGTTCTCGGGCTTCCATGCAGGCAAAGGAGAAGTTGGACTGCCGCTGGCCAAGGACAGATAGCATCCCACTGGGGACAGCCTCTGATGCTTCTTGCATGGCTTCAGCTCGGATCTTTACTGCATACAGACCTAGCCAGACAGAAACACATAGAGAGAAGTCAAACCAGGAAATGACGCCCGGCATGGAGGCACGCCTTTAATCCCAGGACTTGGGAGGCAGAAGAAGGTGGGTCTCTGTGAGATCTGGGCCAGACTAGGGTGCAGAGAAAGTTTCAGGCCAGGCAGGGCTACAGGCTACCATCACATCACAGCGAACAGAGAATCAGGGCATATGTGCTAGCGCCCAGCTCACTCTGCTGTGACACAGTCCTGAACCCAAACCCCGAGACTGAAGGTGCCCACAGTGGGCTGAGTCTTTCTACATCAATGAACAAATCAAGACATTCTCTCACAGATATGCCCAGAGGCCAGCCTTATTTAGATAATCCCTCACTGAGACACTTCCTACATGGTTCTAGATTGTGTTTGTCTCAAAAAGCAAAAAAAAACAACAACAAAAAGAGGGGCGCTGACTTGAAAGTTCCAGTCTTCGAGGGAAGACAGTGGCAGTACTGCTTACTGCCAGTCCTTGGTCCCAGTTCTACCGACCTGTATCGTGTCCAGCACGGGCAAGAAGACCAGAGAGATGGCTCTGGTAAGAGCACTTGCCACGTAAGCATGACGGGAGTTCAGATTCCCGCACCCACAGCCACACGTGTGCCTGCAACCCAGCACGGTGCAGGGGGGAGGCAGACAGGAGGAGGCCGCCAGCCTCTCTCCAGTTCAGTGAGAGACTGTCTCAGAGGGATAAGCAGGGTGATAGGTTATCAGATGTCCTTCTCTGGTCCTTGTCAGTGCACATACATGGGTGTGCATATACCATGTACACACACACACACACACACACACACACACAGGAAGAGAGAGAAAGGAAGGAAGAGGGGAGGAAGGGCAGCAGGAGGGAGAAGGCGGGCGAGGCAGAGAGCAGGACGTCCACTGTGTTAGTTCAAGGAGCCAGGGCTGGAAAGAGGGCCCAGCAGTTACGAGCACTGGCTGCTCTGCAGAGGACTGGAGTTCAGTACCTAGCACCCACATGGCAGCTAAGAGCAGTCCAGTTCCAGGGGATCCAATGCCCACTTTTGGCTGTCATAGGCAGTGCATGCATGTGGCACACATGAATTCATGCAGGTACAGACAATATGCACAAACATAAATAAATAAACAGATCTTCAATTCAAGGAACTTCCTGCCTGAAAGCTGGTGCACTGTGGGTCAGTGCTTCTCACCGGATAACCCACCCCAGGGCAGGTTCTCAAAACACTTTTTGGTTATCACAATTCCAGGAGAATCTACTGACAGTGAGGGTAGAGGTCAGGGACGCTGCTACAAGGAGCACCACCACAGTGCTCAGGAAAGCCCCTCAAATAAAGAACGGTCTGGTCTCAAACACCAACTGGTGGCTGTGGAGTCTGGGGAGAGGCAGCGAGCAGCGGACTTGGAGCCACACTGCCTGACCAGGCAAGTCACAGTTCAATTCAGACTTTCAGTTAGGAAAACACAGGTATGGACATCCACTCTGCCGGGGTTGTAGAAAATGGGAGATCAAACCGAAAAGGAACAGCAACCAAGACCAGCACACAAACAGGCCGCTGTACAAACAAGTTCACAGGCTTCAATAAAACATAGCATTATAAACCAAGCAGCAGTCCTCCGTGCAGGTGGAGAGCCTAGCACGGCCAGGCAGGACAGAAATGGGTCCATGTGGATGAGACAGGCTGTGCCCGGGCAGACAACTCTGAGACTATGACCCCCAAATAGAGCTGCGTCTAGACACTCCTCCTGTCCACTCCCAGGTCTGCTCCCCGGGCAGGACAGGCTGCCCAGAGCAAGGAGAGACCAAAGCACCACTCAGGGCTTGACAGAGGACAGAGAGGATGGGGGCAAGGTGGGCCTGCACCTTTCCCTCTGCATCCCACTCAGCACTAGAGCATGTTTGTGAGGGACTTGTACCCTGGGTCCCAAGACAATGTGGAACACACATAGGAGAGCCTGTGACAGGAAGCAGAAGCACAGAAGAAAGCGGATGGCAGATGCTGTCCTCTCTCAGGAGAGTGGTACAGAGACCGACAGAGGCCATATCAAAGTGCTCTCACTAACTGCACGCACTCATGCTGGAGCACGAAGCAGGACATGGAATGATATGATCCCCTTTTCCAGAGCAAAAGACAGCAGTGAGGCTGGAGACAGAGCTGGGGGGTGGAAAGAGGCAGCAGCAGCCGTTGGACAGAGCCTCACTCGCCCCACCCACCCTGCGCTGGGCGCACCCTACCAACTGCTCCGCCTGCTCCACACTGCGTGAGTCCTACCACCCCGCTGCCTCTTTTAACTCTCCCTGTTGATGGAGGACCAGATGCAGCAGTCAGGCCCTGGTGTCCCACTTCCCTCCCTGACCTGGCTCTCATTTGCAAAGTGGGTCAGGAGTCTGGTGTGAACTCTGCATACTTTGAACAGCTTCTTTTACAGTGGGCCACCCAACTTCAGACTTATTATGATTGGTACTCACTCCCTAAAGCAGTTCTTCCCCCATTGGAGTTCCTTCAATGGAAAGCAGCCTATAGTGATCTCGCTAAAACACAGGTACGCAAAAATCTACAGTTGGGTAGTTGGGTATACAGGTTTCCCTGGACATGTTCCTTGGCACAGGCCCCTATACAGACCCCCTGACTCAAGCCAAGGTGGGCATTTATGCCTACTATGATCAAGTTAAATCTTTGTCATTTCAAGGACTTAAGGCCAGCCTCCCACAAAACCCAGATACATTTTTCTGTAATTTAGTCCAAGGTCCATCTGAAGGTTTCACGGATTTCCTTTCACGAGTGACAGAATCTGTGGACCGCCGCACCCCACATGGCCATGCCAGGGATACATTAGTCAAACAACTGGCCTGGGAGGGGGCCACCATGGTGGCTCGTAATGCTATTGCTGCTGTGTGCAATGAGGAACTCCATAAGTGGATTGTGGCCACCAAGGATATTAATCCTGTAACTGCCCCCTTTGAAGTCCTAGCAGCCTCCATCCAGACCTTAGCACTTGGTCAGAAATCTACACCTTTCAATCACCTATTTGTTGGGGTTGTAACCAACCAGGGCACTTTCAACGGACCTGCCCCAAGCTTAAAAGGTCCAATTTAAAGCCAAGACCCCTTACCCTAAATGTCATAGAGGTTATCATTGGGCCATAGATTGCAAAATTAAATCTGCCAATAATACACCTTTAAAACTCCCCCAGGGGCAACCTTCAGCCCCGCCCATAAGAGAACACTCTCCTAAAATAAGATGGGCTCTCCCAGTTTATGATCATACTCCACGTATTTCGGTTTCTTTGGATGGCATTGAATTTAAGGGCACTGTGGACACAGCACGGATGCTACTATTATCTCTGCTAATGATGCACTCTGTACGACCAACTGGGCACGTAAGTCTGGACCTAACATCCAGGGTGTTGGTGGACAACAGCCCACTAGACAAGTTAGGAGACCAGTCACCTGGGAGGACTATGATGGCAACACAGGGGAATTTTACCCTCTGGTGGCTGATATCCCTGATATCCTATGGGGAAGAGACATCCTTACAACCATGGGTATAGTTATCACTACGACGATAAGACCTTTTATGATGACACCGTCAGCCTCTCAGGGTGATCCAACCCCAATAAGCCATCTGACACTTCCATTGCACCCCCGATTCTAGAGGCCACTGTTCGACCTTCTGTTGCTCCCATGAGCCTCGAGTGGGATACTTCAGACCCCATATGGGTCGAACAGTGGCCTATTTTAGAACCTAAACTGACCATCCTCAAATCCCTTGTGCAAGAACAGCTTGATCTTGGCCATATTGAGCCCTCTATCAGTCCCCATAATTCCCCCATCTTTATCATCTCAAAGAAAAATAATAAGTATAGATTACTTCAGGACCTTTGCCAGGTCAACAAACACATCATAAAGATGGGTTCCTTTCAAACTGGCCTCCCCCACCCTGGAGCCATTCCTATCAAACATCATATAGTCATATTAGACATTAAAGACTGCTTTTCCTCTATCCCCCTGGCGGCCAAGGACAGGCCTTTCTTTGCCTTTACTGTCTGGGACATCATAATGTCCCAGCTAAGAGATATCAATGGAAAGTCCTTCCTCAGAGCATGAAAAATAGCCCATCCATCTGTCAATTATTTGTGTCAACTGCCATGGACAGACTCAGATCAAAATGTCTCATAATACATTACATGGATGACCTTTTAATCACTTACCCCTCACAAGCTGTTCTCCTGGATCTCCTTAAAATACTTCTTGAGGACCTTAAAAAACGAGGTTTAACTATAGCCAATGAAATTCCCATGGCAGTCTTGGCCTTTACAGATGCTAATAAACATTCTTATGGATTGGTTATTAAAAAGGCCAACCAGCCAGACAAGGCTCTTAAGTTTGCCAACCCTCATTTAGTCCAATTAGGTGAACTTTATGTTATTCTCAGAGCCCTAAAACTCTGTCAACAGGAACCTGTCAATATTTTCTCCGATAGTAGTTACGCTGTCCAAATGGCAAGGACACTCCCCTTGGCTAACCCCAGGCCCTCTCATAAGCCGATAGATATTGCCATAAACGCCTTAAAAATGTTGATGGAAAATAGATAGCATCCCTGGTTCATAGAGCATGTATGCTCACACACAGGTTTGCCTGGCTTCATTGCTGATAGGAATGCAGCGGTAGACAAATTTATTGCTGTCACTTCCTTGCTGCTTCTAGAACAAGCTAGACGCTTACACCAAAGATTTCATCTTTCTCCCTCTAATCTTCAGATCCTCTACCCTGAGCTTTCTCTTAGCCAATGTAAGCACCTAATCCCTACATGTAAGGCCTGTGCTCCTTTGGCCCCCTTTAGGCCCACTGCAACCACAGGGAATTAATCCTAGGGGCCTTATGCCAAATGCCATCTGGCAAATGGATGTCCCCCACATACCCTCTTTTGGCAATCTTAAATATGTCCATGTTATACTGGATACTTACTCTAAATTTGTCTTTGCTATCGCCCTTTCAGGTGAGAAGGCATCCCATGCCATTAAGGCAACAAAAACTGCTATGCTGGTCATGGGTGTACCCTGTGCGATTAAGACAGATAATGGCCCAGCATATACATCTGTCCAATTCAAGTTTTTCATAAAATCCTGGGGGATTAAGCACTCCACTGGCATCCCCTACAACCCTCAGGGCCAAGCCATAGTGGAGAGGACTAATAGAACCCTCAAGGAACTCATTATGAAGCAGAAAACTGCAATGACACCCAGGGATCCCCATCTGAGCTTGGTGGAAGCTCTCTTCACCCTTCATTTTCTTACCTTTGATGAAGCAGGACTCTCTCCAGCCTATAAACATTAATCTCAGCCGGCCATTACCCCTCTGCCCCTTGTTTGCTGGAGAGACCCTCTCACAAATGAATGGAAGGGACCTCACCCACTCTTAACACAGGGTCGAGGGTATGCTTGTATCTTTCCAGAAACTTCGTCCTCCCCTATCTGGACACCTGCCAGAAATGTCAAACCTGCCACAGATGCACCTGCAAATGCAGCAGATGCCCCTACCACCGCGGAATCACTGGATCCATAACCACACCCCCTTCCTCTTACTGTTCATGCTTCCTCTCCCAAGCCTGACTAGGGCTGATGCTCAGTCATTTTTGTGCTCCTTAATTTGGTAACTTGGAGCATTTTGCTGTGACCTTCTTGATTACAAACTGACCACTTAATAATAACACCTTCTTCATAATTCATAACTATTCTCGATTCTTTCTGAGTCTTCTACAGGTCACAAAAGCATTCTGTGACAAGAACCCTCGCACATGCCACAGGAGCCTTCCTGCAAACCTCCCTTGCCATCCTAATTACCCTCCTGGGCAACAAGTATCACCCATTGGGTTGTTTCACCAGATAGCCAATGACGGGTAAGACCTTGGGGACTGGGGCAACCTAAGACAGGCACTGCCGGCAAAGGTGAACCCCTTAGGTTAATTCACCAGGATGGCAGGTAGCCAATGATGGGTAAGATTTCAGGGGCCGGGGCGACCTAAGATAGGCACCATTGCCTAAGGTGATCCCTAAGGGCCTGGGGCGAACAATGGCATGGCAAAGAATCATGCCTCCCAGGGTTGCTCAATTAATAAAAGCAAAAAGGAGGATATGTTGGGCATCATGTAAGGTGGGCCTAGCCTAAGGCCACCTGCTGGAAGGATAGAGGAATGGCTCCTGTGGGTGTGGCGTTCTGCTCTGGCTAGTTGTGAGACCAGAACCTGTAAAGAACCTGCCTACTTGGGGACAAACTTACTATTGGCTGCATTTGAGACCCCACCCCGTAAGGTCATTGGCTATCCAGACCTATTCAATAGGTCTGTGCACCTATTCAATAGACGAGTTTGCAGTGCCACGTGCTTGGGCTGCTTCCTGTCCAACTCTTGGAGTCTGTGGCTTGACTCTGCATCTACTTACCCTCAACCCCTCGGGCTGGCCCTGAGTGGTGAGACATGACTATGGTGGGTGGAACGCCTGCTTGGCAAGCTCAAAGATCTAGGTTCAGTTGTCAGTACCACCCCTGCTCCAGCCTCCTCTTCCCTCCTTCCCAGTAGTGCTCACCTTCTCTCTCTGCTGACTGGATTCAGGTCATACCGCAGCTTGCCTTTCTCAGGGCAGTCAGACTTCCCCACAGTGGCTGCATGTATAATCCCACCTATAGAGCACCTATGGAGTCTCTATGTTTTTGATACCCCGCCCCCCACATGGGTATCAGGTGGTGCTGACCTTCATTCCCTGCTTGCTGGCCATCAGAGTGCCACCTCTGGAGAAATGTGTGTCCCCTGCACTGAACTACAAAGCAAAACCAATCCCCGCATGCCTCTCCCAGACTCAGTATGTTACCCAGGCTGGCCTTGACCTCCTGGGCTCAAGTGCTCCTCTCGACATAGCTCTGGGGGAGCAGAGACCACAAACACAAGCTCCTGTGCCCAGCTTCAGCAGAAATCTTGGGAAGTCAAATAACAGAGCTCAAGATGAAGGGTTTTGTTTTTGTTTTTTTGAGGGGGGCTAAAAGTGGGACTCAAGGTTCTGCATACACTAGACAAGAGTAAATATATTCATTTACTTTCTTTTTACTTAATGGATATCAATTGAGCATGTACCAGATGTGACAGGTGTGGAGCATGAGTGTCTTAAGAATGCACAGGGCAAGCAGGCAAGACAGCTCAGTGAGTAAAAGCACTACTGCCAAGCCTGATGGCCTGAGTTCAATTCCTGGGATAGACCTACATGGTGGGAGAAGCTACTCTTACAAGTTGTCCTCTGACCTCCAGTCATTCAATGCACATAGGCACAAAATAAATAAAATGCAATTAAAAGAGAATGTAGAGGGTGGTGGGAGGAGACAGGCAGGGGACAGATTTCATGTGGCTGCAAAGCAGAAAGGAAGCCCCTACTGAGTCCTTCAGATCAAAGGGAACCAGAGGTCTGGTCCCTGTGCCTCCTTCCCTGCCACCCTGGAGTGGGTCCTATACCACTGCTGACTGCTGCCTATCCCCATGCACCCAGCAAGATCATACCCTAAACAAACCAAGCTCCTCCTTTCATACCTTCAGAAAAGTCCATGGCTCCAGCAAACACCAGGGCTGCAAATTCCCCTACACTGAATCCTGCAGCAGCAACACAGTTTTCGATGACCTGTGGTGACAGAGGCAGAACACAAGACTGAATCTTCTGGAGGAACTTAGTCCCAGGGTTCTGTGGCCCAAGGTTGGCAGGGCAGTTGTCACTGTTCACCAAGTTCCACTGGTATGGCATGCCAGCTACAGGGCACGGAAGCGGGCCTGACTGTCCTTGAGTCCAGCCCTTCCTAACGAGGCAGGATAAAGTTGGCCTGGCCAACTCTAGTTACACTATAACCCAGAGCTCTGGATTCTCTTGCCTCTGCGGGAGGCAGCCCTCAGGCCACATAGAGTAGAGAAGTTCATGCACAACACAGGGTGGTTGGCTCACAGTTGTAATCCCAGCACCAGGGGAGGTTAAGGCAGGAGGATTTTGAGTTTAAGACAAACATAGGCTACACTGCATTTGATCCTCCAGAAGAGTACAGACAATAAAAATGTGACTTTTGAGGTCCCAGAAACTGGACTTCAGTCCCCGCTGTGTGAAATGAGAGGACAGCAGGGCTTTCTTCATGCTGCTAAGATGCCTCTGTACCATTATCTACAAAATACTCAGCAGGGCTTGGCTCAGGGTACGCACTGAAGAGATGCGGTCACCATGATGTAATTCCAGCAATAACCCCAAGCCTTTTCTCACCATCTGTCTTACTTTCAAATGCTGTGACAAAACACTCTGACCAGTAGCAACTTGAGGAGAAAAGCGTGTTTTTGGCTTACATCTCCCGAGTCACAGTTCATCACTGAGAGAGCCCAAGGTAGAAACTCAGGGCAGGAACCTGAGGCAGGAGCTGATGCACAGGCCATGGAGGAATGCTGCTTACTGGCTTGGTCCCATGGCGTATGCTCAGCCTGCTTTAGTATACAAGACCACCTGCCCAGGGTGGCACCACCCACAGTGGGCTGAGCCCTCCCACATCCCTCAACAATCAAGAAAATACCCCACAGACATGGTCACAGAGCAGCCTAATGAAGGCAATTCCCTACTGAGGCTCCCTCAACCCAGGTGTGTCAAGCTGACACTAAAGCTGTCCAGCATACCCTCTCTCACAGTGCTTACTCACAAGGTGAACCACAGTAAAAGGTCTCAGCAATGCTAACATTTACTGCCTGACATCATTCAAGATCAACAGCAAGTATAGCATGCTTTCTCATTTTCTCTGTTTTTTTAATTTTTTTTCTTTGAGACAGGGTCTCACCATGTTGCCCTCCACTGGCCTGGAACTCGCTATGTAGACCAGTCTGGCCTCAAATTCAGAGATCCGCCTACCTCTGCCTCCTGAGTACTAGAATTAAAGATGTGTGTCACTATGCCCTGCATCTTCTCTTTAAAAGAACATTAACATTTTGTTTTTATTTATGTGTATGTGTGTGCCCATGTGTGTGCAGGTACCTGTAGAGGCCAAAGGAGGGCATAGGATCCCTTGGAGCTGGAGTTACAAGTGGTTGTGAGCTGCCTGGCATGGGCGCTGGGAACCAAACACCTGTGCCTCTGTTAAGAACAGCCGTGAACCCACACAGTGACTGACAATCGTCCATAGTTCCAGTTCCAGGGTACCCACTGCCCTCTAGCCTCTGAGGGCATTGAAAAACACAGATGTGCTTGCACACAAGCAGGCAAAACATTCATACACATGAAATAAAAATAAAACATTACTGGGGCTAAAGAGATGGCTCAGCGTTTAACACTGGCTGCTCTAGCAGAGGACCCAGGTTCTGTTCCCAGCACCCACATGAAGGCTAACAACCGTCTGTAATTCCAGTTCTAGGAATCCAACGCCCTCTTTTGACCTCCGCAAGCACTGCACAACACGGGTGCATTTACATACATGCAGGCAATACTCACACACATAAATGAAATATTTTTTTTTAATCCAGTAATGCAGGATCATTAAGAATCACGGCCCCTCGCCCTGTGTATCTTCCTGTGACACTCATCTCTAATGCACAAAACGTGCATTTACCCTAGTGTGCGGCAGGCACCCTGGTTTTGGGAACAGCGCCTGGAGGACAACAGAAGAACTCGGCTGCAGCCCCGTGGCCTGTCTGGCAGAGCTCGCAGACGCCCCCGCCGCTCACCGCCGGCTGCAGGTGATGGAGTTTCTCCACGGCGGCCAGCGAAGCCACGAAGACGGCGGGCTGGCAGTGCACCGTGCGGTCTAGGTCCTCCTGCGGCCCGTGCAGGCAGAGCTCCAGCAGGTCGTAGCCCAGCACGTGGCGCGCGGCCTCGTAGAGCTGGCGGACACGCGGGAAGCCGAGCAGGCCGCGCCCCATGCCGACCTCCTGGCTGCCCTGGCCGGGGAACAGCAGCACGGAGCACTGCGCCGGGGGCCGGCGCGCCGTGGCCGCCCAGGGCGCCCCTTCCGCCGCCGACGAGTCCCGCAGCAGCTCCGCCACGTCCGCCACGCCCGGGGGGGGCACCCGGAAGCTCGAGGCGCCGCACCGGCCACCGGCGCCCCAGGCCCACGCGGCACGCGCGAGGCGGGCACTCATGGCGACACCCGGGCCTGCGTGCGTTACCGTGGAGACCGAGGAGCGGCTGCGGGTGCGCGGCGCCGGGTGGTCCTTCGCGTATTTCCTTCCCGGTGCCTGAGTTCAGGAGAAACGTTCCGGAGTTATTAATTCCGCCTCAGCCCAGAGCGTTCGCAGAGTAGGTCCAATAGGCGACTGAGTCTCGTTAAACCTTAGGAGGCTCCAGGAATCCTACGCAGACAGCTCTTATTTATAAACTGAATTGCGCAATGCCAAGGCCTCCCAGTATTTACTCTTTCTACGTACAATGTGAAAGTACTTGGTACTCTTGCACGTTTTTTTTTTGGCATAGGATTCCGCCAACAATATTAAGCAACCAGCCCTTTGGTTACTCACAAACTAGACTCGGTTTCCAGCTCATAATAATCATTCGATAAATCAGATTAGCTTTTTAAGTTCTTAACCGCAGGATGTGGTGAACAGGTGTGATCATTATCCTCAATTTAGAAGTGATGAGATAAGTCTCAAAGAGTGGCGCGGCGTCCACACCTTAATCCCAGCACTCGGGAGGCAGAGGCAGGTGGATCTCCGTGAGAGCGAGGCCAGCCTGGTCTACATAGCGAGTTCCAGGCCATCTGGGGCTACAGGAAGATGACCCCCTCCAATAAATCCAAAACCACCCCCAAAAGACTCAAAGATTGAGTGACACATGGTTAATGATGAAACAAGTACTAGACTCTATACTAATCCAGCTTCTGAGAGCTGTTGTGAGTTTGGGTCAGACACAATCACCCCAGAATTCTACTGCCCCAACTTTCCTTGCTCTCGTTTCCTGCCAGTCTCTGCTAAGGAGCCCGACACCTACCACTACCACCGCCACTTCATGATGAGAAGTCACATCTCAGTCTGCTCGGTGGCATCCCAATGCTATGATGGGCCTAAGTAACAGAAATTCATATCCGAGAGGTCTGGAGGCTGAAAACTCCAAAGTGAAGGCACCTAGAGATGCGGTGCCTGGAGAGATCCTGCTGTTTCCTTGTTTGCAAATGGCTGGATTTCATGTCCTCACATGATGCATATGGAGAGAGAGAGGGGGAGAGGGAGAGGGAGAGGAAGAGGAAGGGATTTGAGGAGTCTTACCATGCAGTCTATAGTAAACCATAACAACAAACCTATTTCACTGAGTCTGTCTGACAACATCAGGTAGGTATTTGTGTCTGTGCAGTCTTGGTTTGACAAGGGCAAGGTGTATGCCCAGCTAGAGGGGATATTCATTATGTGAAAATGTGAAGTATGGCCAAAGTATCCAAGTCTCAAAAGATGCAGAGACCCTCAGGGGCAGATGCGCAGAGAGCTCAGAAATCCACAGCAAAAGAGTTCGTGCGTGTGTGTGGGGTACATGTGTGTATGTAGGACAACGGGAGGATCTCCGTCTGCATGTGGGTGTGGGTGTGTGATGTGGAGGTGAGAGGTCAGTGTGGCTGTCTTCCTCAGTCACTCTCCACCTTAGGGTCTTTTACTGAACCTGGACTTACTGATTCAGCTAGAATGGGTGGCTAGCAAGTTCCAGGGAATTCCAGCCTCTTCCCCCTCAGGTTTACAGGTACATATCACCACACTTGGCTTGTGTGTGTGTGTGTGTGTGTGTGTGTGTGTGAGAGAGAGAGAGAGAGAGAGAGAGAGAGAGAGAGAGAGAAAGAGAGAGACAGAGACAGAAACAGACACACAGAGAGAAATAGGGAGAGAGAGAGAGAGGAGAGAGAGAGAGAGAGAGAGAGAGAGAAGAGAGAAAGAGAGAGTCCCTAGATGGCCTGGAACTATGTAGATCAGGCTGGACTCAGAGATGTCTCTGCCTCGCCAGTGCTGGGATTAAAGGTGTGCACTGCCATGCCCAGCTCTGAGGAAAGCTTCTTATGGACAGAAGAAAAGAAAGTCAACATATAGAATTTGTAAACTATAAAGAAAGAAGGAAATAATCTTTTGGTATTGTTTTAAATATATTTTAAAAGGGTTTGATTTATTATATGTATGACTGTTTTGTCTGCATTTATGTAAGTGTACCACATATGTGCAATTCCCAAAGAAGTCAGAAGAAGGCATCAGATCCCCAGGAACTGGAGTTACAGACTGATTGTTAGCTGCCATGTGTTGCTGGTACTGAACCCAGATCTTCTTCAAGAGCAGTCAGTACTCTTAACTGCTGAGCCATCTCTCCAGCCCCCAAAATAGTTGTTTTAAGAAAATTGACTTTGGTGAGGCCTGGAGATGGCTCGCCAGTTAAGAGCACTTGCTGTTCTTCCAGAGGACCTGGGTTAGATTCCCAGTGCCCACATGACAGCTAACAACAGTCTGTAACTCCAGTTCCAGGGGATTCAGCACACTCTTCTGGCCTCTGTGGGCATTACAGGACACAGGTGCATTTACATATATGCAGGCAAAACATATATACAAAATAAAGATAATAAAATATTTTTTAAAAGAAAGAAAATTAACATTGGGGCTGCTGAGATGGCTCAGTGGGTAATGATGCTTGTTGCCAAACCTGATGACCTGAGTTCAAGCCCCAGAACTCACAGGGAGGAAGTAGAGAACTGACGCCTTCAAGTTGTGCTGTGACCTCACATAAAACATGAATAAATGTAGGAAAAAAGTTAAACTGCCATTTACATCTTCAGGAGGTGAGGCAGTGCATCTACAATGCAGAAACGGGAACTTATACAATCTTGTGGATATTAAAATTAGCAGAGCACAATTGAAAACCTCAGTAGAAGACCAGAAGAGAAAGTTAAGGAAAAGGCAAAAAAAAGTAAAACATAAAAATGTAGGCAAGAACAGGAAGTCAGAAGTTCATCCCAGGAAGTCCAGGTCTCTGAATAACAGGAGTTCCAGAAAGAGAAGTGAAGAAACCAAAGGAAGGAAATGGTCAAAGCAGCAATCCTTTCTGCAAAGGAAACACTGGGCCTTTCCACACTGTAAAGAGCATGCTGGAGCCAGGCACCGTGGTGCTAAGGAGGATCATGAGTCCCAGGCCTGCCTGGGCTAGTTAGCATGTTGTAGGCCAGCCTGGACTGCATAGTGAGACCACATCTTAAAAATAAAAATGAAAAATTTAAAGATAAAAGCGAGCCTGTTCAATGCTGGCACAGTGGATGAAGTTTAGACCCACACAGAAGACCATGCTTTTAAAATTTCAAAACTCTGTGGTCCAAACTTAAATTCTTATAGGAAGAACCACATAGATTGATCAAAAGGCTGCAGAAACAGGACGACTTCACCATCTTGGCAGCACCAGCTTGCTAGTGCACACTGGTGTCACAGCACGGGTGCCCGAGACCGCTGGACCACAGCACACCCTCATGGTCTTGTTAGCTAAGCATCAGTCCACTGTGGGGAGAAGGGGAGATTGCGTAACGTTTCTTTCACACACTGTTTGGCAAGGACTCCAGGAGAACTGGCTCAACCCAGATAAACAGAACCACTAAGTGGGGAGATGCTTTTGTCTGTTTTCCGCTGTCATCACCGAACACCCCAAACCGGGTCATCTACAAAGAGTGGAGGTCTACTGAGTTCCCTCCTGGGGGATGGAAAGTTCATGGTCAAGGGCTGCATCTGGTGAGGGCCTCCTTGCTGGTGCAGACACTCTGCAGGGTCTCAGGCTGGGGCGTGGCATCATCTGGAAAGAGGACCACAGCCACCTGGCTCTTACGGCATATCTACACCCAGAGAACCCACCGGGTCCGTTACTGCATGAATCACGAACGGTTCCACAGAATGAGTCCTCGAGTCCTAATCACCGGCTCAAGGTCCCACCTCGTTCCACCTCCTGATATATCAACACGGAGATTAAATTTTGATGAGAGTTTTCCCTCCAGGGGCATTCAAACCATGGCAAGTATGCCATCCAGGACATGAAGATCCATCCAGGAGAGAGAAAAAGGGCATCCTAGAGGGGTGGTACAGAGACCCCAGGGCAATGGACATGTGTGTCAGGCATGTACAGCCAAGCAGAATGGCAAGACTACAGAATCCCGTGTGTTGAGAGATGTCCCAGCCAGATCTCCACTGCTCTGTGCTGCTGTTTAAGAACAGGAGGCCTGGGGTTGGGGAGATGGCTCAGTTGGTCAAGTGCTCCTGTTGCAAGCACTAGGATCTGAGTTTGATTCCCAGAATTCATGTTCATACTTATAATTCTAGGGTTGGGGAGACATGGGTAGGCAGATCTCTGGGATTCACTGGCCAGTCAACTAGCCTAATTGGCAAGCTCAGAGTCAATAAGAGACCCTGTCAAAACACAAGTAAGAGCAGTCAAGATGGCTCAGGGGTAAAGGCTCCTGCCATCAAGCCCAAGACCTGAGTTCCATCCCCATAACCCACATGGTGGAAGGACAGAATCGACTCCTGAACATTGTCCTTTAACCCATGTGTGCACTATATACGAGAGAGAGAGAGAGAGAGAGAGAGAGAGAGAGACTGCACATGTGTACTTGACTGACCCTGATCACAGGCCAATGGAGCCCCGCTTACTTGTTCTGTACCCTGCTGCCTGGGTCAACAGCTGACACTTGGCCTGTCTGACTGAGGCATCCAATGTCACTTGCACTGAGCCCTGACCTGAACACAGAACACAGAGAGCTCAAAAGCAAGAAGACAGAACAGCCCAGGTCCCTAACCAGTAATGCTCAATGTCAAGTCCTTCCTTTTGTCCCAAGGTCCCCAGATGTCTCACCAGGGGAGCCCCACCCACAACTTAACCTCAGTGTCCACGGAGGCTGGGGCCAGCTGTGCTCTGGAGACCAAACTGAGTCCAGGAGACATCTTTCCATTTGCATTAGTTACTTTCTTCAATGCTGACAAGATACCTGATGGAAGTAATCTAAGGAGAGGTTTATTTTGGTTCACAGCTTAGAGGATACAATTCAACATGGCAGAGAAGGTCTGGTGACTGGAGAGGCTTAGTCTGTGGCAGCTGGTGCTTTGCCATGTGGCTTGTGCACATCTTGGTAGATCAGGAAACAGCAATGAAGAAAGTAACTGGTGTCCTGAGAAGTGTGGTGTGGCTGTGCACAACTTGACTGTGCCTTCAAAACTGGTTTGTGGGAGGAAGGTGAAAGAGCTGGGAGTTGTGGACTGAAGAAGCCCTAGAACACTCGCTTTAAACAGAACTTAATGGGGGATTCTGATAGGGGGCTGGATGATCAGAACGCTGAAGGAAGGGCAGACAAGGAAGATCAGGATCACGAGGCTTCAGAAGGAAACAAAGAAGCTATAAGAACTGACCACAGACACTTCTGTTACATTCTTTTAAATTATTTTTATTTTATGTGCATGAGTGTACTACCTGCATGGATGTAAGTGTACCATGTTGTGCAATGCCTCCAGAGGTCAGAAGAAGGCATTGGATTCCTTTGGAACCAGAGTTATAGATGGTTGTTAGCTGCCATGTGGGTACTGGGAACTGAACCCAGGTCCTCTACAAGAGCAGCCAGTGCTCTTAACTGCTGAGCCGTCTCTCCAGCCCTGTGTTACATTCTTGCAAATAATCTCAATACATTCTGCCTGTGCTCTGAAGTTATTAGTGAGGTGAACTTTAAATCTAATTCACTCAGGCACTGATGGAGAAATTCAAACAGAATATTAGTCGGGATGCCACATGGTTATTGCTCACTGCAGTTAGCCAGATTTACAGTGTGAATCCAGAGCAGAACACAGAGCAGACCACAGAGCAGAGAGATGTGCAAAATGTGCAGTGTGGTGTGCAGGAGCTTGAGAGCAACTCAACTTGCAGACGAAGTGAAGGTGGACAGATTGGCTGTTATCATGAATGAGATTAACACCATTAAAGAGAAAGGCTTGGGGGACTGAAGAGATGGCTCAGAGGTTAAGAGCAGTGGCTGCTCTTCCAAAGGACCCAGGTTGATTCCCAGAACCCACACGGTGGCTAACAACCATCTGTAACTCCAGTTCCAGGGGATCCCCACCCTTTTCTGACCTCTGTGGGTATTGCACAACACAGGTGCATTTACACACATACAGACAATTATACTCATACACATTAAATAAAAATTATTAAAATATTTAAAGAGAAAGTCTTGGAACAGTGAGATAGCTCAGTAGGTAAGAATGCTTGCTGACATACCTGACAACCCAAATTCAATCCTCGGAACCACACAGTAGAAGGAGAGAACTGACTCCCATAAGTTGTCCTCTGATCTTCACATGCACAGTAGCATGCACACAACACACACACACACACACACACACAAGCATGCATGCACACACATGCACATACCACATAAGTAAATGTAAATAAAGGAGAAATGTTTACTTTCACTGGGATAAAGGGAAATAAGCCTTGAGAGCAAGACCCCACCCACTGTAATCCTGGCCTTTAAACATAAGCCTATTTGAAATTTTTTCATTGAATAAGGCAGTGCATGAGAATATAGAGTCTTTTTTCGAAAGAGCTGCCTGGGGATATGTCTTCCCAGGTTCACAGGGACCAATAGGCTCCTTAGTTATGATCCAAACATCTTGAGGTAGCAGCAGAACTTGGTGTCACCTGCACTGTTAGCTCTGAAGACATACAGAATGCAAGTGTTTCAGGGTCACTGACGCTTGCACCAAGATTCTAGGAAAACAACCACAAATCCAGTGCTACATAACAGCACTGGAGCCGCTGCGAGTAGCTCCTGAGTTAGCCACGCATGAAGCTGGGAAGGTGAAGCCTAAGATCCTATGGAGACTCCAGGCTGTTGGGTGTTTGAAATGTCAAGGATATGGAATGTCTGCCAAAGAAAGCCCAGGCACTGGTTAGAGCCAGCCAAAGAGAGGCTGTGAGCCTGCTGCAAATGGCAGGGCCATCCGGGCACGGCTACTTACACCATTGGCCTCACATAATGCTGCCCGTGCACAGGTTTCTGGTCCTGGTAGGTTTCGGTTTTGGCCCTGTTGGGTTTCCGTCTCCGGCCCAATCTTTCCATGGTATCCTCCCAATCCTCCCTTTGGAGATGGGAATGGTTTGCTCTGCCTCAGATTTGAAGGTATGTAGCTTTGTTTTGACTTTACAGAAGTTGGTATCTAAGAGAGTGCCTTGAGTCTTAGAGATTCTGGACTTTTAAACAGGGCCAGGATGGTTAGGACTATAGGGACTCTTAAAGTTAGACTGGGCTTATTTTGCATTACGAGATGACTGTGAAGCTAGGGGGCCCAAGGACAGAATGCTGTGGTTCAAATGCCCCCCACAGGTTCATTTCAAATGTTCGAACATTTCAAATGTTGGTCCCTAGTTGGTGATGCTGTTTTGGGAGGTTGTGGGGCCTTTTGGGAAATAGGACCTAGGTTTGGAAGACCAGGCCATTTCTATTCTGTCTACTTTCTGATCTGCCAAATAAGCAAGCAGCGGGTGCAAGCTCCCACTACAAGGTCCCAGCACCATGCCCTCCCCAGCTCGTGGGACTGTTTTCTTTAAAAGCCTGAGCTAAAACCGATCCTTCATCGCTTACATTGTGTCTGCATGTATCCTGTCACAATAATGAGATAAGTAACACACCAAGTGGCCATGAGGCCCTCCTCCTGCCAGTTAAGAGCACCGGCTGCTCTTACAGAGGATCTAAATTCGGTTCCTGGCACCCACATGATGGCTAACAGCTGTTCTTAGCTCCAGTTCCAGGGGATTCGACGCTGTCTTCTGACCCTGGTGAACATTGAGTAACAGGTGCGTTTACACACGTGCAGGCAACACACACACACACACGCGGGCAGTACACTCATACACATAAAATATAAAACAAAGTGTACACTTTTTAAATAATTTCTGTTGGGAACATTTCACAGTAAAAACAAAATCAAACTGTGTAGATGTATTTTTGAACACAAAAAAAGGCATTCTTTAAAAAAAAGTATCTATTTATTATCATTGTGTTGGTATGTGGGTGCATGTGCCACTGCAGGCATGTGGAGGTCAGAGGACAATTTTGTGGAGTTATTGCCTTCCACCTTTACATGGGTTTCTTGACTCGACCTTGAGTCACCAGGCTTGCATGGCACTCACTTTATTCACTGGGCCATCTCGTTGGCCCCATGGAGAGATTTCTGATTCATTGGAAACAGAATAAAATGAATTAAAAAAACAGTTTTTATAGCCTGAAGGTGTTCTTGTAAAGGGGCCCATCTATGGGCTTCGGAGGCACAGAGATGCCGGAGTTGCCTCCAGAGTCATGGGAAATGGTTGACTGAGTTGTGCTTTTTGTTTGTTTTCTTCTTTCTTGTATGTATCTTCCAATTCTTTTACTGTAAACATTGATTACATCTGCCATAAAGCAAATACACTCATAAACAGGAATAAATACTCAAGTCATGCCTGGAACTGGTTGGGAATCCTCGCTGTGTGGTGTCAGGGCTGTCCCCCTCACCTCTCTGAGCATGCTGGCAAGGGTCGATCCTCTGGGGGATGGAGGGTGTTTTCCATGCTGCCTCTCTGATGGACAAAACCAGAGGTTGAGTGTAACTGTGCTGTATCCTCTAGGATCATTCCAGAGCTAACTAAATGTCTGAGACACTCCCATGCTCGTATGTGTGTGTGTGTGTGTGTGTGTGTGTGTGTGTGATTCAGAAGGGTGGGGTCACCGTACCTTTGGAAGGTTGGGGATCTTTTGCAAGACACAGGAGAAACCATGAGACTTGAGCTTCTGGAGAAACGATGAGACTTGAACTTCTGGAGATGCCCTGGATGAGGTCGAAGTTGTGCTTTGTAGAAACAGAGTGTGCGAAGGTGGGGAAGGTGGTGTGGTAGGCTGGCTTGGCTCCAGCTCCAGGGCCTCAAGCTCCATGACTTGAACTAGATACTAAGATAGTGGGAGCCACCGAGTGAGCGTGGGGGCAGAGGACACGGTCACCCTGAGCATGGCAGTTGGAGGGACAAGTGAGGAGCTGGGGGCAGGGAGGGGCTGTGTTGGCATTCAGGCTCTGGGGGAGGGCTGTGATGGGGAAGACAGAAATGAAGTCACAGAAAGGCTGCAGGCACAGTAGGACCAGCAGCACAGTAGGACTAGCATCCTCAACTGCATCCAGTCACACAGTACAGATCCTGGCAGGAGCTTGCACAGCTGACCTGTGGTGTTTCCAGCTGTGAAATGGGTATGAACTCCACAAAGGTAGGCCTCTGTGTGTGTTTTCAGGCCCTTCCTTTGGTTCGGGCCTCAGCAAGTGTTTGGGGACAGTAAACCTTTGCTTACTAGGATGTCTCATGGGCCCTGAGCCCAGTGCACAGGAGAATGGGGGCGGTAGGGGATGACATACTGTCTCCTCCTTTGGGTCTTCCCCAGGAGGCCAAGCTTGATATTCTGCCAATCCCTGACTGCTCCTCACAGGAAGTTCGAGGGCTGCCAGCAAGTGGGAGGTGTGGCCAAGCATAGTGCCTAGGGCCACAACACAAAGGGCAGTAAAATATTTCATTTATTTTCTTTTGTTTTGGTGGTGCTGGGAATTGAACCCAGGAGCTGCGGCATGCAAAGCAAGCACTCCCCACTGAGTCAAACCAGAATAAGATGAATAGAATGTTGCCAGGGTTCTATGGGTCTTTAGGCCAATACAGTCAAAAGTAGAATGTATGTATATAAAATACGTAGCCGAGGCTGGCCTCAAACTCATTGCAATCCTCCTGTCTCAGCCTCCCGTGCGGGATAACAGGCCACCACACTCCGTAGTCTGCAGAACAGAGTGCCCTGCTTGCGATGTCCAGCACGAGATCCGTCCCTGCTAGTTCTGGGGGTCGGGGTGGTCGTCCAGGACCAGGTGGGGAGAGAAGAACCGAGAGATGTCCTGGAGGGAAACCAGGGTGCCTGGGGTGTGGCACGAGCAGGGCGGAGCCGGGCGGGCCCAGCGGCCGTCACCCTGGCGCGCAGTGCTCTTCCGGGAGCAGCCAGAGCTGGGGTGAGTGCGGACGCGAAGGGGACGGGGGTGGGCGCGACCCCAACAGCGCCCGCGTGAGCGCGGGGAACAAGAAGGGAAACTGAGGCCGGAGGCGTGGACCGGACTGGGCCGCCTGGGGCTTGGCGACACTCCTCCCGGGAGCGCGCGGGGAGGACCGGGACCGGGACCGGGACCCGCGCGGAGGGGCCTGCCCCACGTCCCCTGCAGGCGGCAGGGTGGCGGCGAGGGGTAGAGGCCTCCTAGCCAGGCGGGTGGCTCTGCCTGGCAGCTGGGGAGTCCTGCCTCCCCTGCGAGACAGCTCTGGGATCCGTGGGAAACTGAGGCAGTGCGACGGTCCCGGTACCCACCAGGGCTTGCGCCCCTGCCCGCCGATGCCACTGCCGAAGTTGGCTTCCCGGACAGGCTCCTGGGGCCACTTCTGCCTGCGCGGATGCGTGCGGGGGTGGGGTGGGAATGAGGGTGGTGGCTGCCCCCTGAGCTGGGCTGAGCTTCCGGAAACTACTGAAGGTGGTGACTGAGGGGTGGGCCGCACAAACAGCAGGCATACCCTTTACCCTGAACGTGAGTTTTTCTCTTCAGCTGACCCTGACTCTGTTTCTTTGATTTGCAATTTACTTGCTTTTGGTTGTGCAAGCCTGAAGGCCTGCTTTGTTTGAGAAAGTGGTCACTCTCCCGAGGCAATTTCCCCACACCCCAGACCTCACAGTGACCATCCCGCACTGCCCGAGGACGTGTGTGTTGATGGCACACACTGGTCACTTTCGCAACGAGAACAGCTCATAAATGTTTTGAGGACTAGCAGTGAGTCATTTTAAAAAGTTGTGTGTGTTGGGGGCGGGGTACGAGGCTCAGAAGGAAGGTGTGGGAGGGGACCGGAGAGGGCACAGCCCCTTCTGTTTCTGGGTCACACTCTCAAGGGAGGCCTATGGTGCCCCAGACCCACTAGCTTAGGCCCAGACTCACAGACCTTGAGACACAGCGGTCCCTGGGTGCAGAGGTCTGAAGATGCCTGGCCAGAAGTGAAACATCTGAGACTGTGGATCCGGCAGTAGAGAGATCCCCTCTCTGTGGCCTAGTGGAGATGGAACCCTGGGCTCCGTGAATTATTAGCACCAAGGGTGGAGAGGGTGATGCTGTTGCCCTCAGAACCCTCTGGTCCTGGGAGGGTGGAATCTGCCTGTGGCCCCATCCTGCCCAGGGCCCTGTATCCCAAGTGGAGGTGACAGAGTTGTTTGAGTGACCATGTGACATAGTTGGCTTTGGAGGCACAGATTTGGAATAGTAATAAAGCCCCCATGGAGGCTGAGCAAGTGGTGTGGGTCAAGAGGTGGCTGAGTCCTGCCCTGTGGCCACCGTGAGGAATAAATGCAACCCTGCCAGGTTGAGTGCAAGAGCCCCTAGTCACTGAGCCATGTGCTGTTGTGGATCCTTTCCCAGAGGTCCAGGGGTAGCCAGAGGAGAGGAGGCCCAGAACAATCTCCTGCCCTGGATTGTCCTGTGCCCCCTGCTCTGACGAGGAGATCCCCAGGATCAACTCCCCCAGGTCTCCAAGGGGGTGTGTTTTGTGCCTGCTGTCTTTACCCGCAGGGTTCAGAAACTTATGTATTAGTGTGGTCTGAGCCTTGAGGCTGCTTGTTCCCCTGGAGGAAGCTGGTGAGTGGCCCCAGCACTGCTGGGTAGCGCTTGCCAGGGAGGTCTTGTGTTCCATCTTTTCTCCTTTGAGCATCCTGAGGACCCCGGGCAGGTTGGAGGCAGGGCGAAGCTTGAATTCTTATCTTCTAGAAGACAGAAATGAAGGGTGGGTGGACGAGCAGCTTTGTCTCTCTGTGTATCCCCCAGGCTCACCCCTGCCCTGTCACTGTACCCTTCTGGGGCTCCACCCTGCGCTGATCTCTGTTCCAACTCAGTATATCCCAGGGTGATTCAGTTTGGTGGGCCCCACCCATCCCTTGCTGGCACCCCCAGGCCGGTGACTCAGGAGCTGGGCAGTCTCCGAAAGGCCCCTGGAATCTTCTGGTTCAGACTCCTGTGGTCTCCATCTGGGCCAACTGACCTCCCTGTTTTGTGACCTTGGGCGGACAGTGGGTCAGTCCTCTGATCTCTTCAGTCTAGCAGAGTATAAACACAGCTTTTGAGGGGCAGCTGGAGGTCGAGAACAGGAGTCTGGGCGCAGTGTCCTGTTTTCCAACCCCATCCTCCTGTCCAGCCGCCATTCCTCTGCTGTATACTGGGAGACTTGGATGGTGGGTTCTAAGGCCTGTCAGCAGGGACACTGATCAGTTCTGTCTGGGGACTTCCTGGCCACAGAGTATGGGCCTGCCCCCTGCTGGGTGTTGTGACTGGAACAGTACTGCCTGCAGAGTCCTGCAGGGAGGGAGAGGATTTGCTTCAGGGGCTGAGCCTGGCAGACCTCTAAGGCAGGATGTTCAAGGACATCAACTGCAGGTCAGCCTGGTAGGGAAGGTCACAGGGGGACCCGAGGCAGGCTGGGTTGCTTATTGTCTAGGGATGGAGCAGCAGTGACTGCTAGGAGTACTGGTTTCTTTTGGGAATGTGTGCGTGGCTGGGAAAGTACCAGTACCAGACTTGCACACTTTCAGATTCGTTTACATTCAGGGAATTTCACCTCAGTTAATGAAACATGCCATCAGACATGGTGGTGCCTGCCTTCAATCCCAGCACTCAAGAGGCTAAGGCGGGACGATTGCTGTCAGTTTGAGGTTTGCCTGGGTTATATAACGAGTATCACGGCCACCTGAAAAACATAACATAGCAAGACTCTATACCTCCTCCCTGCACCCCCAAAAGAAAAGTAACAATGAGCCAGGCCAGGATGCCGACTGGTGTGGGGTCCCCGAGTGGGCAGAGGCAGAGCTGGTCCTGGTCTTCCACCCTGAAGATCCCACTCTCTCGAGACTCAGTTCCAGTGAGCATTCCGAATGCTGGGAGACTTGCACAGCACTGGGAGCTTAGTAGGTCCACAGCCTTCATCTTTGGTATCCCATGACCTTTAATCTTTTTGGGCAAGGTTGTGTGGCTAAGCAGCGTCCCTGGAAACCTGCTGGCTTCCTCTGACCCTATTCATGGAAGCTTGATTCCAGCCCAGTGAGTGGCTGTATGGACCCTGGGACCAGCTGTGAGACTTGGAGAGGACAGGGGACCCAGCTGTGAACCCTTCCCTGAGTGTCCCCAAGAGAGTGACTTTGTGACCTGGGCAGAGCCTGGCCCAGACTGCCTGGTGGCCCTGGGCAGGCTGCTCTCCCTTTTGGTGCACAGGGTGGGTCCCTTGGGGTGGAGGTGAAAAGCCTGCGTACAGAGATACTCTCATGGTGCCCTCCGGGCTGGGCCTAAAGTAGGCAGCAAAATATCCCATTCTTCATAGGGGAAAATTGAGGCCCATTGGATTGAAGTGACGTCCCTGAGGTCATATTGGGGAACAGGGATTTGAGAAGGCCAGACTTTGCTAGCTTCCAGTCACAAAATAAGTGACTGAGTAACTGCATGAAGAGGGACTGAGTGCTGGGACATGGTGCTCAGGTCTTCCAAGCTCTCGGACAGCATTGTCCCCTGGAGTGCAGGAATCGGTGGGCTGACTAACCCTGCAGAACAGTCTCAGAGGTGCTGCAGGCGATTGCGGGCTCTCACCTGCCCTGTGTTCTCTTTCAGATCTTTCCGGGACAGCAGCGCGGCAGCCATGGCTCCACCCTGGGTGCCTGCCGTGGGCCTCACATTGGCACCTAGTCTAGGGGGCTTCATGAGTGCCTACTTTGTGCGTGGCGAGGGTCTCCGCTGGTATGCCAGCCTACAGAAGCCATCGTGGCATCCACCTCGCTGGACACTGGCTCCCATCTGGGGCACGCTGTATTCAGCCATGGGGTAGGTGGCTGTGTATATCCCCTTGGGGTGCCCTGTCCCCCACGACACAGGCTGGTCAGGGCATCACACCCCTTTGCAGAGGGAGGACCAGGACAGAGACGGCATCATGTGGGAGTTGGGGAGCCACCTGACGGCTCAACCTGCTGAGGCTGCCCCGAGTGCAATGACAACAGACAACACAAGACGAGCAGGTGGCAGTGCAATTCCTTGGCTGGACTGCACCTCACCGGGCCCTGGTGTGATTCATTCTCAGAAGCCTTCACAGCAGTTGTTTCATGGCCCTGACAGCCTGTATGACCAGGCTGCCGCTTGATGTCTTCTTCCCACTCCTCTGGCCTGTAGCCACACACTGACTCAGGGTCTCAACTCAAATCTCTGTAGTAACCCTATAAGAAACATAGGCCCAGGGAGGGTAAGCAACTTCCTTGAGATCACACAGAAGTCTGTAGCAGGGCATTCCTGAACCATCACTGTGTGGCCTCAGCATGGTGGTCATTGCCTTTACCTGCTGATGCCCCACCTGGCGGCTTCTGTTCCAGGTATGGCTCCTACATGATTTGGAAGGAGCTGGGTGGTTTCACAGAAGACGCTGTGGTTCCCTTGGGTCTCTATACCACTCAGCTTGCCATGAACTGGGCATGGCCTCCAATCTTCTTTGGAGCCCGGCAGATGGGCTGGGTAAGTGTGGTCCTGGTCTGAATTTTGAGTCGATGGGGCTGGCCTCGGGAGGATGGAGGCATCACCTCCCTGATGCGGGCCAATGTCTGCAGGAGGCTGGGGAAGCCTGTGGCTCACAGCCTGGTTAGGAGCTTTGTGAACTAGGTGTGGTGGGGCACTGAGAGGATCGCTTGAGCCCTGGGGAGCAGCAGATCAGCTCTGTCTCAGAGAAAAGCAGCTGCTCATGGGCCTGGGCGCTAAAGCCTTCTCAGCCCATCTTCCCAAGGCTGGGAGTGCCAAGTGGTTGCACGTTTGGGCTTATGGGTCATGGCATGGGAAACCCATGTTAGGCCTGGTGTTGTGTGGACAAGGTTCTTATTGTCAGGTGTGGTGGCGCAGACCTTTAATCCCAGTACTCAAGAGGCAGAGGCAGGTGGAGCTCTGTGAGATCAAGGCCAGCCCAGTTTACACAGCAAGTTACAGGCCAGCTGGGGCTGCAGGGAGACTTTTGTCTCAAAAAACCAAGAAGAGAAAAAAAAGTTTCTTGCTGTTGGGTGGTACATGTCTGTAGACCCCAAAGAGGCAGAGGTGTGGCTTTAAGTGAGGCCAACCTGGTTTGCATAGCTAGTTCTAAGCCAGCTAAGGCTACATGGTAACTCTTGGGGGGGGGGGTGTCTTCCTGAGAGGGTGGAGTGCACAGCACAGGTTTGGTCATACTCTAGCCTCTAAGGACAGCACTTCACAAGAGCTGTGTCTTGAGACTGGAAGCCTTCAGCTGCTGCCTCACCCTTGGACAAAACGCCCCTCGGAGCTGTCATGTATACGCCATACATGGCACTGGCAGGCAGGAAAGACTTCCATTTTGCAAAGAAACAGGCCGAGAACAGGGAGAAGTGGGCATGGTCACACTTCTTGGGTACAGAGGGGTTGGGTGTGGCCCTCAGCTTCCATATCCTGTCTTCCCAGGCCTTGGCAGACCTCCTGCTCATCAGTGGGGTGGCGACTGCCACGACTCTGGCCTGGCACCGAGTGAGCCCACCAGCTGCCCGTCTGCTTTATCCCTACCTGGCCTGGCTGGCCTTTGCCACCACCCTCAACTACTACGTGTGGCGTGATAACCGTGGTTGGAGTGGGGGTCCGCGGCTCCCCGAATAAGAACGCCCAGCTTCGTGAGGACTGCAGTGCCCCAGTCAGGTGCCATGGGTGGTAACTGTCACTTTCATGGCCACTGGGCCTGTTGGTCTGCCTGTTTTGACCCAAGGAGTCACCAAAGCTTAACGTGTTCTCTGTAGAGCCCTATCCTGGGAACAGTATTCTTTCTGCGCCACCCCATGCATGCCCTTGGAGCATAGGGCTTTTAAAGCTAAATAAAGTTTTTAACCTCCTGTGCAGTGGCCTCTCTGCTTGTTGGGACCCCTAGCCATGGGACAAGCAGGGGCTATGGCTGTGCTTGTCTGGGTTACAACCTAGGTTGGCCCCACCAACACCTAACTGGCAGGAAGAGGGTGTTAAGCCCCAGTGCCAGCAGAAATGCCTTCTCATGGAGCTAGACTCACCCAGACTTGGAGTTGCCTTGGGTTCCACTTGGGCCACCAGTTACCCCACCAGGCAGTTAGAGTAAATGAGACTGGACAAGGTCCCCAGCACACAGGCACTACCTCGGGTCTGCCCCCTGCCTCCTGGACATATATGGTCCCTGAAGGGCACAGATGCTACTCCAAGAATCACAAGCACCTACATGTATGCTGGACACTTTAGGTTAAGTGCACCCATGGTCTCGTGGGTGCCTGGACAGTGCCTTTCCACTTACCTTCCGTTGTACAATGCTGTGCATCTCCGGCCCTGCCACCCCACAGCACACTGCCTGCTGACCGTGAAGCATCTGGGAGAAATGAAGCTCTGGCAGTCTATAAACATCTCCCCTGCTCATCACCAGAGGCACTCTCCCTCCTGTGCTGTCACTGGCAGTTCTGGACAGAAGCTCTGGGCCACCTTTAAAAAGCGAAGGGCACACTTTGCATACAGGCCTCAGCTCCTTCCTGGGAAGGCATCTCAGCCTGAGTGTTTGTATCCCTAGCTGACTGGTCACACAGCCCAAGGAGGCTGGGTGGTGACTTGCTGTGTGATGTTTTCACCCCTGGCACATCCCAGGAGCCTGCAGTCTCAGCATGGGCACTTCCCAAATCCTGCCTCTGGGATTCCTTCCACAGCAGCGTTGCTGTGACTGCCTGGACTCTCCAGCCAACTCCATATGCACAAGGTAGGTGTGCTAGCTGTTGATGACCCCTCAGGGAAGGCAAGCAGGGTGTGGATGAACCAGGCAGAACTCATGAGAGGGACAGGCACCTTTTCAGCATGGGAGTCCTTGTGATGGCTGAGCATGAGGGACCTGTGTGGTCATCCAGGCATGGAGAACGTTGCCTGTTTATTTAAATTACCTTTGTGTGTGTGTGTGTGTGTGTGTGTGTGTGTGTGCACACGTGCATGGAGGTCAGAGATCAACCTGTGGGAGTCAATTCTCTTTTCACCACGTGGGTCCCAGGGATTGAACTCAGGTCTTCAGGTTTGGCAGTAGATGTCTTTAACTGCTCAGCCATTTCTCTGGTCCTCTGACTTGGGACACACCTGCCTAGGGTGTCCCTCTTGGACATTAGATTCCCAGATGAACTTGGAGCCATTTAAAGTACCTTCCCTGTTCTGGGCAAATGACCCCAGCTGCTCAACTGCCTGTTCTGAGGGGCAGAGAGACTCCTCAGAAGCAGCATGTGGCCCCCAGCCTCACTGCTGGGGCTGTTCTGCTGCCTGTGCTTTAACCCCGACTCTCAACTGGCAGCACAGCTGCTCAACAGGACCTGAATCCTCCCATCAGCCTCCCCTACCCTCTTGACTAGCCCATGACAGGGAGAATGCCATTTCCCAAGGGCCACAGTGGGGTCAAGCCTCAGACCCTGTGAACCGCAAGGCCCCCCACAGGCTGGTGTGTGGACAGCACAGGCTCATCTCAGCTCAGGGGCAGAACTGGGGCTCTCGCTAGGAAGTCAAACTGGGTTAGGGAACTTGGAGATCTGAGCTTTCTTTTCTCGTTTCTCCAAGCACAGTGACATGTTGGGTTCAGCTTCCAATATCAGAGGGAACACTGAGTCTATACCACCCAGACTTGTGCCTCCAAAGCCCTAGAGAGAAAAGACCAGTTGCAAAAGAATGCATACTTTACTGCAGTACAAAAGGGCAGGAAAGGTAACAGCTCTCAGGACAGAAAATGGGCATCTGCCCTGCTCCAGGCTAGGCCAGGCTAGGCTTGCTAGCTGATAGCCCCCAGCGGTGGATGGACACTGCATGGATGGGGGCCATGCTCACTAGCAGGTGGTCCACATGCCCAGAGATGGACAAGCAGAACCACATCCAGTTTTGCTACGAAGAGGGCCACTTTTGGCTTCAAAAGTGTAACAGCCAC
Source organism: Eospalax fontanierii (assembly GCA_035773235.1). Taxonomy (NCBI): domain Eukaryota; kingdom Metazoa; phylum Chordata; class Mammalia; order Rodentia; family Spalacidae; genus Eospalax; species Eospalax fontanierii. The sequence continues at coordinate 73,193,912 of CM069537.1, forward strand.
CAACAGTGGCTCCACCCTCTGCAGATGAAGACTCTGGAAGCAGCTCCCGTTCACGTCCACAAGACCCACTCACAGATGCCTCAAATTCCAGCAACAAAATGAATTAGATTTCACATCTTCTTCACATGGTTTCAAAAAGAACCAACCCCCAATGTTGACTCTTTATCATGGGAAGAGGTAGCCTGACTTCCACATCAAGTTTTTCCCATATCCATCTCGTTAGCCTTGGCATTGCCTCTTGTTTCCAGAGCATCCTGCCCACCTCGGAGGACAGTGGTACCCACCCAGACATCAGTGAGCATGGAGGTCACAGAGATCCTAACAGGCTGACTTCCCAGAGGAAGAGAAAGGCCAAAGGATTACGCAGCTGGGAGGTTCGCTGGTGATGGCTCTGGTGGAGGATGCTGGGGTGTAAGGCTGGGTGGGCCAATGTTTTCCCCCATTCTGGGGCCCATCAGAGACTTGTGGGAGCAGCACCGGCCTTGGACCCTGCTCAAGGAAGCCATGGGCTTGGAGGGCAGAGACTCTGGACGAGACCTCCTTGGCCTTGTTGGACAAGGTTTCCCAAATGCTTCTTTCCAGAACCAGGTTTCTGAGGAACATGCCTTCCTCCACCGTGGAAACATGGTGGCTGAAACCCAGACTCTTCTTGATGCCAGGAGTAAAGCCCTTGATTGAGCTGAAAGCTCATTAGAATGCAGAGGACATCAGGAAGTATGGAGAGCCTGGGGCACTACCCCGTCCCGGGGACATCCCTACTGACCAGCTCCGACCCACTGAGTGGGCCTGAAATCCGAAGTATAAAGCAGGAACATGGCTCAGGAGGGCAGAGGCCTTACCTAGGCTGAGACTCTGACGGGATGAGAGGGGAGGAGACGGAAGACGGACAGGAAGAGGAAAGGAGGGAAAGGCTGGACTGCAGACACAGCTCACAGAGCTGAGGCTGAAAACAGCCTACGGACGCAGGCAGCGGGGTCCCCGGTGCCTACATGATTCGGGTCACATGGCAGCCTCTGGGCTGGTCCAGAAACAAGGTGCTGAAGACGTCGTTGAAGAAGCTGGGGTGGTACCTACAGGCCCTCTCACAGTCGGGGTTGAAGTTCACCTCCAGGATCTGAGGCTGCATCACTCGCCCTCCTGGTGGCAGACACAGAAGTGGGGAGACTCTGGTACCTCATTCCTGGGGTGCGGGCTGACCCTATGATGGCGGTGTGGGTGAGGGGTGCATACCCCTCTGGGTAGGTGCAGGGCAGGACTAGAATGAGGGTCTACTGTTCCCCAAGAAAAGGCTGGGGCTGCCCCTAGCCCTCGGGACAATGAAGTCATCCTGCTTCAAATGTCTACGAGCAGTTTGGGCAGAGAAAGTGCACAGGGCTGACAGGGTGGCCCCAGCATGTCTGGCCCGGGCTGTGTGGGAGACTTTGCTCCTGTCCTGTGAGCTCTGTGGTACCCCAGCCTGTCATCTTTCCCATTCTACTTGGAGGCAGAAGTGTCCCCTTCCCAGCAGATCAGGCTGGACCTTTTGGCTAATTTCAGTTCAACAGACAGCCAGGGACAGTGCTGGCCAGTAGGGTCGTGCTGGGATGCTGCTGGGTCTCCTTACCATCTGGATGGTTGTCCCACTTCAGCATGAGGTCAACAGCATACACAGCTCGGGATGAGGGGTAGTCACAGAGGCCCAGGGGTGGCGGCTTAGCACACGCCACTTGGAACAGCTCTGTGAAGGACTTGAAGATCTCAGTCTGTGGATGAGGAAAACTCAGTCACAGGACCTTCTCAGCCTGACCTTGGCACTAACCTCCCAGGCCAGCCTCTAGGACAGGATCTGCTGTTCCTGCCCTAGCCTTGTCCCACAGATGGCCCGAGTCACCCCTCTGGCACTGTCTCTAGAGCCTGGCCTGGCCATGGCAATCTTCACCATACTGCCAGCACACTTCTGGAATATACTTTTTGTTTTTCAGGGCTCAGGATGGACCCAGAGTTTCATGCATTATAGGCAAACCATCAATGAGTCTTGCCTCCAGCACAGGAGTCCGCCTCCTGTAAATCTGCCCATCTGCCCAGTGGACTTGGGAGTCTTGGGGCTGAAGGAGCCTATCACCCTCAGGCCATCTCAGGGTGCCCCAAATTCCTTTCCAGATTCATTCCTTCTACTGAGGAACATCCAGAATGCTCCACATAGGCCCAGAGTGCAGGAGAGGGGTGGTCTTCGCCCAGCCACCTCTAGCTGTCTGAGTGGGAAGAGGACCATGTAAATATGTGAGGGAAGGGGTAGCCCCCAGCTGACTTCTCCACCCCGTAGCCTGGTGGAGGCCAAGACTCACCTGGACACCACTCCAGGGAAACTCTGGGTACTGCTTCTCAAACTGGGGGATGAACTCATCATAGTGCACCTGCAAGAGATGCAAGCTGGTTCTGCTTAGCTGCAGCTATCATGAGCTAGAGGGCAAGGCTTGCTCCTGCCCTAGACCCTCTTAGGTCAGCTCCACAGGACAGTATACAGCTCCGGCTCTCAGGATACAAAGACACTGAGGTTAGGCTCTGGACAGGCAGAATAACCGCTGAACCTCAGTTTCCCCTTCTGTGAAAAGGGGAGCAGAGCACAGCCCTACTCAGTTCACCTGTAGGGGCTGATGGGAGGCTCTAGCAAGGCACTCAAGGCCAGAGGCTTGGAAGGCTGCCTGGCCATCGTACACAGCTCAACAGAAGCAGAGCTTAGACCCACTCTGCTGGGCCCTCATGGCCTCTGAACTAGACCAGAAGTACCTGATACAGAATTCTAGGCTTAGATTTTACTCTAAAACACCTAAATAAATTGGCTCAGATTTCTCCCAGACAAGGACAAACCTGCACAGGCCCCCAGAGAGGCCTAATGCTCAAGCCTCTCGGGACCTGAGTCCCTGCACGCAGGCCTTCTCTGGTGACTCAATCATATGGCCGAAGGAGAGGGTTCAGGGCTCTGCTGGACATTCTGGGTCCTGCCTTTCAACCAGACTGGGGTGTGAGGGATAAAAAGAACAGGGTCACTCGGCCCCCACTGTGAGTCAGCAAAACCACTCTGCTGTGGCAGCCTCCATCCCTGACCCTTGAGGATGCCCAGGCAGGGCACAAAGAGGAGCCTCTGGCACAGGATCACTAACCATGGGAACCAGGATAACACAAGGTCGACCTGCCATGATGCTCAGCATCCAGGATGAATCTACAAATGTGATGCTTGAACCAGGCATAATGGTAGTCTGTGACCCAAGCACTCATGAGGCTGAGGCAGGAGGAACGTGAGTTCGAGGTCAGCCTGGACTGCCACACATGCATGCAGACATGTACATGTACGCACATACATAGGCACACAGAAACACAGAGCAGACAAACAAACAAGAGTCAAGGTGATCCTGCAAAGGACAACCACGTGATCCAGGGAGGGGAGGGTGTGCGTAGAGTCCAGGTTTTCTGGCCTGGTGCCAAGACAGGACCGTCCACAACATTCATCAGCCCGTCATCAGGGCAGAGGACCCGACAGCTCACTTCTTTCTTCCCGGGACTGGGCGCCTGCACATTCCTGTCCCAGTGCCACTGTCTACACCTCACCTCAGAAGGTTCTGCTGCCACCCCGTGCCCACCGTGTGCCTCCCCCACCGCGTGCCTCCCCCACCGCGTGCCTCCCTCACTGCACTCTGACTCACCCCGGGACCAGGGTGTCCTTTTCCCTCACCTTCAACAGCATATGTTTTCCAGCACCGAGGCAAGGACGCCCGGATAGGACACACACCCCAACTGAAGCACTGTGTGTGCTTAAGGCTGTTGTCCACAGCCGGAACCAAGGCTCTCAGCCCCGACCAGGTCCTACCTGCTTCAGCACCACATCAGGGTCATAGTTCATGACGGTGAAATGTTTCTCATAGTCGTCCAGGTCATTGAGTGCAAAGGGCCTGGGAGAGAAGCAGGCAAGTGCATGGGCTCCTGGGCTCCCGAGTTCTACGCGGGGGCCGCCCAGCTCTACACAGGGACCGCTGACTGACTGGGCCTTCCCTGCTGGCCACCGAGGAGTGCTCCTGGCTGCCCTTGTCTGTTGGGAGAGGCAGCCTCTCTGCCCATGAATTGGGGTCAAGACCAGCAGCGTGCGATGGAAATTCTCTGTAAGCCATGATGTATCGGTATAGCTGTGTGTTGATATCTGGCTCACAGGAGCACATCTGCTACAGTGATGGTGACAGCACTGAACACTGAGGCTGCAGACTGTGTGAGCACATTAGGGGGAGTCCAGTGTAGGCTTTCTGAGGTTCTATCCAGCCCCTTCCCTGCTGGGTCCCCTAGCACCCTGACCCTTAGGACACAGCACATCCCACTTACCGGTTGGAGAACCGCAGCCAGAACACGTCATACACAAACAACATCAGCGGCTTCACGGACCGCAGCAGCACAATGTAGCGAATGTCAAACTTGACATTTCCTACATCCTCTCGAAGGAACAAGACAGGGCTTTCAATGTACTTGGATACAACCTGGAAGACAGATATGGACGTGCCAGTAGTTCCCACCTTGCCTGGCCAAGACAGGACAACTAGGAGCTCCTGTACCCCAAACTCCATGAAAGGGGCTCCTTCACCTCTACCCACAGGACTTGGCACCCAACACTGTGGCCAGACATGGCTGTCCTGGGCTCTTCTTGCCTTTTCAGAGTGTGGCTGAGATCCAGCAAACTCTACATCCCTACTTTATTTAAGATTTATTTTTTGTTTTTGCTTTTCTTCAAGACAGGGTCTCCTTGTAACTCTAGCTGGTCTATAACTTGCTATTAGACCAGGCTGGCCTTGATCTCACAAAGATCCACCTGCCTCTGCCTCCTGAGTGCTGGGATTAAAGGGGGATGAGTGTTTTGCCTGCATGTATGTATGTGTGCCATATGCCTGCCTGGTACCTGTGGAGGCCAGAAGAGGGTCTTGGGGCCTCTAGAACTAGAGTTACAGATGGTTGTGAGCCATCACGTAGGGGCTGGGAACTGAACCCAGCTCCTCTACAAGAGCTGCAAATGTTCTCAACCACTGAGCCATCTCTCTAGCCTCCACCCCTACTTTAAAGGAGAAAAATCTTGCATGTTTTCTTCACTTTGTGACTGTGTGTGCACAGGAGAGAGACTCGACCAGGGGTCAGCTTTGGCCGTCATTCTTCAGCTGTTACCCATTTTGGTTTGTATTGTTTGTTCGTTGTTGTTTTTTCGAGAAAGGGCCTTTCACTGGCCTGGAACTCACCAAGTAGGACTAGGCTAGCTGGTGAGACCCAGAAATCTGCCTGCCTTGCTTCTCCAGTGCTGGGATTGTAAGTGTGCGCCACCAGGCCCGGCTCTTCTCTCAGACGGTTCCGGGGATCAAATACAGGTTTTTATGCTTGCAAAGCCAGCTCTTTACCCACTGAGCCATCTCTCCAGCCCAGTTTTCCGGTTTGGAAAACAAATTGTAACCAGCAGCTCTATCTACTCCTACCTCACTGCCCCAAGTCCTGACAACAACTGACAGTCCTTCCAGCCCCCACAATGTACACATCCCACCAGGTATCCACAGTCCAGAAGGATCCTGTGTCCCAAGATTCCACCTCCCCCATGTCCCTTCCCTACTGGGTCATCACCACAGACGGGGGCTCCACGGGCAAGCAAACCTCGGCAGCACATGGCATCCCCACTCAAGTGACCCCAAGTCACTGCTAACTTCCAGTCCTCGTACCTGCCCAGGTCCTGATGCCTAGTGACCTTGGTGTGGCTGCCTGTGCTCTGAGTACCCTGGGTTTGGGGGACTGCGGGACCCACCTTGGGGGTGCTCTCTCGGTGCCGAATGATGCTGTGCAGGTTCTTTGTGACGTGCATGTCCAGGCTGCGGGCCAGGTTCCAGGGCTTGCAGATCCAGTGGTTGTCCTCACCCCTGGGGAACGAGAGGGTGGCTAAGCCGCACCCTCAGGTCTGTTTCCCAGGCAATGCATCCCAACTGGCTAGTCAGTGCCTTGCACGACACCAGGGCCAGGGTCACAGAGGCACTAGAGTGTCCGCCAGAGCCCAAGATGTCACCCGGGGTGTCAGTTCCCCTCCAGCCTCCACACAGACTTCTCTTTCCGAGAGAAGCAATTAATCCATGTGGTCAGCACCACAGCATGCACAGTAAGGGCTTAGATAAGGAGCAGGATGGATACAGGGCAGGGCTGCAGGCACATGATGAAAGGTCTGTCCAGCTGCACCTGGAAGCTTACCTCCTCTCCCGCTGCTGGAAATAGCTGACAAACTGGGGCAGCTCAGTGCGTAGGTTGAAGGTCCGGGGCAGCCAGGGTGGCCCCTCTGGACCCCCAGCCCGGCGAGCGATGGAGGCCAGGCAATCCTTTACTGTCAGCAGGTTCTCACAAGGAAACTGGTTAAGGAGCACCTGTGGCCTCTCCTGGCTGAGCTTCCTGAGGGTGGAGGCAGGTATGGCTGACTTGAAAGAACAGGTCAGTGTTCTGAGGGGAGCTGGAAGCTTGGAGGGAGGCTTGGGGCCCTATGGAGGGTGATGGGAAGCCGGAGGCTGGGCAGGAGGTCCCTGTGAGTTGCCCACCTGTAGTCCTTGAAATGTGAGAAGTTGTAGAGGATGTCGGCATCAGCCTCACTCTCGGTGAAAGTGAAGCGTGGGTGGGTGAGGTGGCTGAGCACCTGCTGCACATCAGTGTGGACCCTGTGGGGAGGCCGGAGTGGGCAATCTGAGTGGGGAGGCCTGCCTGCAGACAGGAGCTCTTCAGCTCCAGGCTGGCGTTGGTAGCCTAGGTCTAGACCAACTCCCTCTACCCAAATATAGAAAGACCTGTCCCCAGGGTTCCAACTGCAGGAAGGGGTCTGCCTCACATCTGTCACCAGGACAAAACAAAATGACTTAAGTGTTTACTAGATGCTGGTCTCATGTGGAAAAACTGGACAAGCACGAGGAAGGCAAGCACAGGGACAACTAGCAACCCAGGACTGTCCTTGCTTGGGATGTGCCCATACTCCAGTCTGGATAATGGACAACGGAACAAGTTTCTCCTCCTCCTAACAACCACCAACTTGGGCAGTTTCTAGTTAAACGTATTCCCAATTCATCCTGGTGTGAGGGTAGGCGGGCCAGTCTGGTTTGAGGTGTACAGGTAATAAGGGAAAACTGAATCCCCAAGTGAACCCCCAGGGAGAATTCCTTAGTTACTATGCTAATTGGGCATGCATATGATTAAAATAAGATGCATTATGGGAAGAAACATATGCAGTGAGCAAAGGCCTATCTAAGCCCATCAATCAGAATGGAGAACCACTGAAGTTACATGCCTAGTAATCAAACTCCTCCTACTGAACGTCATAAAGGGGAGCCCCTAACAGTAATCAGGGTCCATGTGCATTGTGATGGTTTAGATGAAAATGTCCCCCACTGGCTCCAAATGTTTAGATACTTGGTCCCCAGTTTGTGCCACTGTTTGGGGAGAGCCATAGAACCTTTAGGAGGTGTGGCCATGCTGGAGGAAGCACATCAAGCCTTGCTGGATCGTCCAGTTGCTCTCTGCTTCCTGTGCCCACTTGAAGATGTGATCACTTGGTTTGCTGGCCCGCCCCCCCCGGCCGCCGCGCCTTCCCTGCCATGGACTCTTCTGTCCCTGGAGCTGTAAGCTCAAACCAAGTCTTCCTTTTTCAGTCATGGTGTTTATCACAGCCACAGAAAAGGATCACAGAAAAGGAACCAATACAGTCATCTTCACTCACATGTCCCGCTGTCCATCTTAACAGTGGCATTCTTTACTAATATGTAGTGAGCTTCGCTTTAAATAAACGGGTGCCTCGCTACTTTGCAATTGGAATGGGCTTTGATCTTATTTTTGAATAAGAGGTCAAGAACCTGGAAATACCCAGCCCAGACCCCAACCACTGGTAACAACCTCCCAATCCCCATGAGTGAATGCCTGCCAGGTTCCTACTGGCTAGCAGATAGTCAAGACAGGTATCCCCAGAGAGGTCTCATGTTGCCCTCTCATGAAGAGGTGAGATCAGGGCCCAGGAACCAGCTTGCTGGGGAATAATGGAGGTACTGATCCTTCTGAAGGAATCAAGTGTGAAGGCAAGAGGGCACACATCAGAAGGCGGCAGGTAGTCGCCGGGGGAGAGCATTACAGGGACACTGGCTTGCTGGGGGTGGGGCTGGCCAGAGATGGCGAACCCACCTGTGGTAGGAACAATTATGAAACATGTCCATGAGTAAGACCCTCAGTGGGTTTCCATCTAGTCTGTCCCAGAGGAGACAGAGGTGTGTCTGAGCGGGACCTGTGTTACTGGCTAGGGCTCTGGTCTCAAGCAAGAGGAGGGAGGCCCAGCAGAGAGACAGGACCTGGGAGAAGGGGACAGAGTGGAGGAGCCACTGATTCTAACTGGACAGGCAGCCAAAGGGGGCATCTTCTGGGAGCCTGCAGAGGGCTCCTAGGAAGGCAGAGGCCTGGCTCACAGGGCTGAGGAGCCTCCCCGGCCCCTCTCAGCACCAGGTGGGCGTAGCTCTGCACCTAGGCTCCTGTCAATCATACACAGTAACTGCTTGCTTCTGCCAACACCCACAAACCCCTGGGATGGGTTCTCATGGCAGAACTGGTGCCTTTTCTTTTCCCTTGTTTGGAGTTTGAGACAGGTTCTCTGCAGCCCAAGATGGCAAAGAACTTGTGGCAATTCTCCTGCCTTAGATTTTCCCGTTAAGATCACAGGCGTGTATGCCACTGCGCCTGGTTGTTTCTAACTTTCCAGGGCAAGGTTACCACTGCCTCCTCTGGGCATCCTCTCACTTTCCAGTATTTTCTGTGTCGTTCCAAGAACTCCACACCTACACAGTCACTACCACACCTAGAATCCAAGTCTGTTGGACACAGCCAATAAACTACAGCCTAGACAGGCCCTGCTCTGAGACCTGGCAATGGCAGCCAGTGGCTGAGGCATGAGCAGAGAACAGGCTGTTACCTGAGGATGTGCTCCTGGGGATGTGCCACAGGACTGATGGCAAGTGGCAATTTCTCCTTATTTTCTTCCAAAATGGCCTAGAAGGAAACATATCAAAGGAAGAGGCAGATCTTCAGTGAAGGGGAGGAAAGGACCAGAGCTTCCCAAGCCTGCAGGTCAGGCCCCACCCGAGGGTGGGGCCCTTCTCCTTGGCTTCCAGTGGCAGGCCAGGTCAGCCCACCTGAGGCTCCCAGCAGGTCTAGCTTTGAACAATGTGTTCTCATTCACCGCTGGCGAGAGGTGCCAGGGAAGCCTAAGGGCTGTTCCTAGCTTAAGCTGCCTGGCAGTTCAAGACATGTCCATGGACTCTGACACACCCTGGAGGCAGAGCCCAGTCCGTTCCAGGGTGTGGGCTGGACCCATGGAACTGCTTCTAAGAAGCATAAAAGAGCAAGTGATGGTTCAGAGCTGGGATCACTCACTCCAAGGAAGTCTGCTGCCCGGCCACAGGGATATTGGGTAGCCCACAGAGAGGCCTGTGGGGAGGGTCCGAGGACTCCTGCCATCAGCTGGCCTGACTTGCCAGGCCCAAGAACCACATACGAATAGGCCTCAGCTCCAGGGAGCCTCAGATTCCATAGCTTTGGGGGACAGTCTGTGTGCCCAGAAGAGCCTGAATTACAAGCATTTGCTTAGGGATGTCCTCCACGCTCATCCCATAGAAACCATAGGAGACAATACATATTTGCTGTCCCAAGCTGCTGAGTTGTGGAGTCATTTGTCCCCAGCATAGGTGACCCCATGGCCGGAGTGAGGCCTGGATCCACGGTCTTTCAGAAACACGGTTTTAGGTGAGGGGTGTCTAAGCTCTGGCTACTCCTCTCCCTGCCTGCAGCAGCTTCCCACTGAGTGCGAGCTGCTTCAGGTCCCACTAACAGACAACTGGAGGTAATCCTGTACGACTGTTCCTAGCCCCTCTCATGCCTGACCCCAAGCACCCATAGTTCTGTGTTCACCAAACCCCAACTAGGAGGCCAGAAGCCCAACTCTGAACCAGCTGCATGCATGGCATGTGGCTCCTTCTGTCTTTCATGCTGGCTTTCAAAAGGGGCCACAAGACTCTGACTGTGGTCCGCCCTGCCATCCACAACTCTCGGAGCTTTTAACCCCAACTTGAGTTAAGCTGCTGGATCCTTCCACAACCTTCCAAGGCACTAAGTACTACCAGATGTCTTCATGCCCGGACAGACTCAGAAAAGTGCGTCGAGGTTTGTAGCCTCTGCTCCTGAGCTGCCCGCAGCCCCTCCATTTGACTCCATCTCCCCCACCATCTGTGAGATCTTTGGTGAGTTACTTAACCTTCTGGGCCTGTTTCTTTACCGTCATCAAGAGAACTATAAAGCCGTTACAAGAAACACAGGACAGCTCATTCATAAGGTGCTAGGTACAGGTTCCTGTGTGTGCAGATCTGAGGGCAGGGAGGAGGTTCCTGGTAGGGGTTATATTCCTACTTGGTACTGGGCCTTGTATGGACTTGCCACAGCAAACACTTCTGAGTGAACCAGTGAGGTCCTGGTGTAGCCCTAACCTATAGGACAGCCACAGAGTAAAGACAAAGTGATAGCAGGGCATCCTGGAGGGCCTGCTGTATGCTGGGACGTGCACTACAGTACAGGTGACCGCGTGTCTGTGGGATCCACTCCTTCAGACTCAACCAGCAGTGAGCCAACGGTTTGGGAAAAGAGAGTTGCCGTATACTGGAAGATGGTGTCACTTCTATGAAGAAGGGACTTGAGCACCCACAGACTTTCGTATCCATACGGTCCCACACCTGTCCCTACAGACACTGAGTGAAGACTGTCATGTCTTCCTGCAAAGGAAACATCATGGGACAAGGCAGGACAGGGCAGGAGCCAGCTAGATCTAGCTGAACGGCCCACTCCTTCCCAAACCAGGTTACCAGGCTCACATCAAGCCCCTTGTCTCTCAGGTGTTCCCCAAATGCTCCTCACATTCGTCATTAGCTGGCTTAGAGCCTAGAAGTTAGCGAGCATTCAGTTAACATTTGGTAACCAGACAGAACATTCCAGAAACCACCAAGCACCCAGGCCTAGGGCTGCAGGCTCAGGGCCATACCTGATAGTACTCTGCAGGAGGCTCAGGCGTAGAAGAACTGAGGTCCAGCATGTCAGCGGGGGCCCAGGGCAGCAGCATGCATTTCCGGATCAGAGGGTCTGCCTCTCCGTAGGCAAAGTCCCGGGTCACCTCCTCTGCACCAAGACACGCATACCCATCAGTGGAGGTGGTGAGAGGCCCCCCCATGGCCCATCCTTTGGGGTGGGCAGGCACCTCACTTACCGCCTGTGTCTAGGTCCCTTAAGGGCCACAGCAAAGTGTAGGCCACCTGCTGGGGCATGTAGAAGAAGGGGGCCGTGGCAAAGCTGGGCACATCTGCATGCTGGATCCTTGAGCCAAACTCATCCATGATATACCACACAGGTACCTTCTCTTCAGCTGTCTGTGGGCAGGCATAATGACAAATCTCAGCCATGTTGTCTACCCACGTGTTGCCCCCACCTGGGCACCAAACCTCAACCACTGTCTACCCTGGCCCGCTTCTCATAACCTTTGAGGGGCCCCTAGTCCCAGTCCAGGCACCCAGGACAGGGCCCTATCCCAGCAGAGAGGACACAGCCCAGGGCAACAAGGCACTGGACCCAGTACTGGCAGGGATGGGATGAAGGTGTGATACCCCAGGGAAGGGGAGGCTCTGAGTTCACGAAAGGCTCCTGGAGCTAGGTCATGAAAAGAAGCTAAGTATGGGGATGGGCTGGGGCCTGGAGGATAAGCGTGGAAGGGTGGTGGATGAAAGCCTGAGGATGTGGCAAAGGGTCTCTGCTCTTCTCCAAGGGGGCAAGGGAACACAGAGGGCAACACGTTTGGAGAGGAAGCTGAGCCGCTTGAACCCAGGTTCAGGGGTCTGAAGGAGGGCTGTGTCCGTCCCCAGCCTTGTGCAGCCCCAGGCATGGAGACAAGCAGTTCTCTGCCTGGCTTTATCACGGTACCATGTTTATATGGGTAACATACTTCTGACAAAGTACAGGGAGAAAGTGAGCAGCTCACTTTCCACTCACCCCATGGGCCAGCTGGTAGGTCTGGTTGAACTTCCACATCTCCTCTAGTACCAGGGCTACAGCCTCCGGACTGGGCACCTCGCCATGGAACTCGATGCCCATCAGGTTGGCCATTCGGTGCAGGAGCCCCGGTACCTGTTGCAGCTGTTGGCGTGCATGTTCCACACGACATGTCCAGGCATGGTCAATGAGGAAGATGCTGCAGATATGGGTCCACACATGAGTCATCAAGCAGCCATGGCAAGAAGGGGAAGAGGGAGAGAAGCAGAGAGAAGATGGATGAGACTCAGGACCGTAGTGGAGACTGAGCAACCAATCTGAGACGTGGTTTCCCCAGCACCACAGCTAGGAAGTTTGAGAGTCCAGAAGCCTCGATCTAATGACACTGCTCAAACAGTCACTCAGTGTGGTCCTGAGCAGGATCTTTTCCCTTTTGAAGCACTGAAGCAGAGCAATGGGAAGTCCCCCTTTCCCAACCCCTAGATGGACATGAACATCCCGTGAAACCAATGTCCAGGAGGGCAGCCACACTGACTGCCAGTACTCAGGGAAAGTGTCAGAGCCTGGCTTCCAGGTGCTGGGGACAGGTTCACACTGCCAACCTGCTCTATGTAGACTTGGTACCAACAGGCATTCAGCAAAAGCAAAGGCTCCATGTTCCAAGAGCAGCGGCAGACTAGCAATCCAGGAGCCGCAGTGCAGCATTTGCGTGTGCACCCAGGGTCCCTGGAACCACCAAGGCCTCTCTGTGGCAGAGGCCTCACGTCCCTGCACACCAGTTGCCTGCAGCCTCCCCTGCTGCCACAAAACCAGGGTGGGTGAGGTGTTGAGGCTACAGGTCTGATGCCAAGCATGCCCTCTTGGCCCTGGCCCCAGCAAGTCCTGCTGGATTAAGGGGACCCATATGCACAGATGCCCAACGGGCAAAGTAAACCTTCTTGCTTGGCCCCTGGAATCCATGCCCCCTAGAAGAAAGGAACAGCCAACGTTCCAGTTCACAGTTCCAGGTCAGGAATGTCTCACCGGACTCTATGGGTCTCCTAGTTTCTTTCAATACTCTCAAAGGGTGGCTTCTTCCTGCTCTTGCATTCAGAGGTGCCAACTACACAATGCAGGGTACAAAGCAGGTGTGCACTTGGGGGAGACCAGGAGCGTGTGATGAGTGCCATACCCAGGCAGCGTGGGGCGAACAGGACAGCAGAGGGCCTGAAAGAAACTCTTGGGTTTTGTGATGGTTTGCTTTGTCATTTTGACAGAATCTAGAATCACCCGGAAATGGGAGAGGGGAGGGAGCATGGGATATGGGACGCAGAAAATGCAGAAAGTCAGCCTGTGGGTGTGATGGGACCCGCCGCTCGAGGCTCCTTGCTGACTTTCCACCACGATGGATTGTGTCTTGAAGTGTGAACCAGAATAAACCCTTTCTCCCTCTAAGCCCCTTCCCCTTAAATTGCTTCTGTCATATCAGTGTGACAGAGAAGTAACCAAGACCGACTCCAAGCCAGGGTTCCACGCCTGTCCCACCCGAGCCTGGCTGAGGAGCCGGACAGGATGAGGCTGCAGGAGTCCCACCCCGGGACGAAGTCACTCACAGCAGATCTGAGCTGCTCTGCATTAGTGGAGTGGCCTACAGCTCACTGGTGAAGAGGGAGGGAAAAGCTCAAAAGACGACGCCAGAAGCCAGCAAAACTCAGGCTGGCTAGCTCCTCAAGGCTCCGACAGAGCCTTTGGCAGAGGGGACCACAGGCCTACCCTGGTCCATGGTGTCTGGGAGATGTGAAGTCCTGAGTCTCGTCTGGGCTCTGGGTAACACTGGGCCTGCACTAGGTCTCTGCTCTGCTGGAACCCTTCCCCAGAATTCATCAGGTCTGTGGGAACACAGGTTCTTAACGAAGCTGGCTTGGGAGGAAGCTACACTCTAGCCAGCTGGACAACCTCGTGCAAGTGATTCCCTCTCAGCAAAACCAGGAAACACAGCACCACAGTGGTGGAACCACCGGGACAGGAGTCACAGGGGATGGCTCTGGGGGCCCATCAACAGTACTGCACAGGCCCTACTACCCTGAATTGGGATGGGGATGTTGCAGGCCACACGTATGTCACAGGGAAGAGAGCCTGAGTAAAAATCTAAAAGGAAGCCATACCCTTGAAGTCCCAATGCTCAGCTTCAGGTCCAAGCTGTTAGGGATCCTACCTGTTGGGATCATCAGCCTGGAGTCCATTCTCACTGGTCACAATGACCTTGTAGCACAGCTCGCTCCCAGGGTTGGGCTGTTTCCTCCGAGCTTCCCTGGCAGCCTCGTCCTCAGCCTCTTCTACCTCCTCCACTTGCATTATCCCAAACATTTCCCCAGCATCAAAAACCTAGGGCCAGAGCACAGGAGCAGGGGGGATGGGTGGGAGGACCCTCCTCTCTCCTTCACAAAGGCCACAAGCACAGAGAACTGGGGGGGGGGGATGTTAGGGGGATGGGAGGACCTGTGCACCGCACAACCTCCTGGCAGGAGCACTGAGACCCCTGGGCACATGCCAGGGATGTAATCTGGGCCACTCTCTCTTGTGCCTCCATCCATAGGACACCATGGTTCCAAAAATGCACAGGGTGTCCAGGGTGCAAGTGCCTATAATTTAGATCTCTTATTTTACAGGGCAATGAGACCTCGAGGGCAGAGGGTGGCTCTGGTGGCCCTGGAAGGGAATGGGGTATCAGGATGGTGGCGGGCAGGGAGCACAGCCTGACTTCCCTTTCACCAGAGCTACCCGAAAACTGAGAAGACCCACAGGAGCCTGGCCCACGCCAGTGCCAGCAGCAAGCATGGTCTGAGGGGGCCAGGGCAGTTCTCAGGGCAGAGTAGGAACAGTAAGAGCCTTGGGTTTCCCAGGCCAGGGACAAGTCAGGGCCAAGAGCAGGTGGTGAAACAAACACTGCCTCTTCTCTGGTGTTCCTTCTCCGTTCTGGCCACTCATGTTGTGTGTCTGCCATGAGCCAGCAAGGGGTTTGTGTGTGTTGCTTTGGAAGCCCACCTGTATGGTTTGAATCTTGGCCATGGCATGTTCTATATATAGGGCTTTGAACAGGTTACTCAGTCACTCTGAGACTCAGTTTTCCTGACTGTACAATGGGAGGATTTGAGTGAGGGTTGGTGGGAATTAAGAGCAAACGCTTTTATGAGCACAGAGTACCACCATCACAGTTCTCTGAGACTCACTTGTGGATGTGGCCATCACCTAACAGAGCCAGTTCCTCCTTGAACCCCTACCACTCCACAGCAGCTGAAAACTCAGGCACTGACAAGGTGCCTGTGGCCAGAAGGATGGAGCTCTCTGGGGATGTGAGGATGAAGATGAATCATCTATGATCTTGCCTGGAGCTGGGGAAGGCTCTGCAGCCTGAGAAGTCTGGGAAGGAGAGAGAGACAGGATAAAACCCGCAGCTCTAGCAGCAGGAGGCAAGGAGGGGCAAGAAATGCCCAGGTGGGCTGGTGAGATAGCTGCTAGGGTGAAGGCATCTGCTATTAAGCCCAATGACTTAAGTTTGAATCCCGGACCCTACAGGATGTAAGAAGAGAATCAACTCCCAAATTACCCTCCAACTTCCACACACACACATACACACACACACTAAATAAATGCTATTAAAGCTTTTAAAGAGCAGGGGCAGGAGCAGGGAGTTGCCCCAGTCCAGGGCGGAGACTGACAGACCAACCAGAAGATAAGGGACATCTGCACTTTTGGGAAACTCCCCGGTGAACAATGAGCAGAGCCTAAGCCAAGTCTTCTTTTGAGTCCAGCAGCAGCTCTGGGGCAGGAGTGGGGGAGCTGTTTTGCCCTCACTAAAGATTTGGATGCTGGAATCCACAACTTACAACTCTGGCACCACTGGTCCTCGGAGCCCCCAGCCTTCCACCTGACCTTCTGGGGGACAAGAAGGCCTAAATTCAAGCCTGGCTTGGCTTACCTTCTGCTGTGGAGTGACACCCCTGCCCCTGCCCACCTGTGCACCTGTTCCTAGGGAGAGAGACCAGGAGTGACTGTAGTTGGGAGGTGGCTGGTGGGGGAGGGTGGCAGCCCTGCCGCCTGCTCCTCCCTACTCTCTCTGGGCCTGGTGGCAGGTGTCACTTTGCAACAAGGACTGCAGGTCTCTGACACTATGGTGACTCAGCTCTCCCTTGAATGGCTCAGGAGGGCCTGGTTTGAAAAATAACAATGCCTGTCCCTGACTAGGCTGTAAACAGCCAGGGTGGTCAGGCGAGGAGGGGCAGGACTCTGGCTGGTAACTACCTTCTGTATACTGGGCCTGGCTCAAGTTTATTTTTCCTGTCCCCGTCCAACCTCCCCAGTCCCAAGGGAGCCAACAGCTCGTGTCTCCTTGTTTCTGATTTTCATGAGACAAGGTTCAGGTGTAGAGTGCCTGAGTGCAGGTCTACTGCCCCTGGAGGCTGGCTGAGCAGGACCCAGGGCGTTCCAGACCTGTCTTCTTTTTAGGCAGCACACACAGGTACCCTTTTATCCTCACTGACAAACTGGGGTCCAATTCCACCTCAGCATTAGCCCTGGGATGGAGACAAGTCAGTAAAAAGTGGTGACACAAGTTAGGGCCAATCACATGAGCACATGATCCAGCAACAAAACACACCCTCTGTAAAGAGCGCCACTGACAAGGTATCTTTCCTTAAGCCAAGAACGGATGCACCTTGAACTACGATGGAGTTATGTCCACTGAGCACACTCAAAGGGCAAAAGAATTCAATACCCTAACCTACCAAGGACTACAGCAACCCTTAGGCCACTGAAGTCCTCTTTCTGGGCTGACTGGGAGCTGGGGTCCAGACACTGCCAAGATCATCTACCTTGTATCACTAGCCCAGGGAAAAGAACAAAACTCAAAATCTGAAGTGCGATTTCTACTGAGTGCTCCACTGCATACCCCAGCTCTGGGGCGGGAGCTCTGCCAACCCACCAACAGCTGCAGCCCAGCCTATCTATGTTTTAAGCAGGACGCATCTGGTCCATTAAGGAAGTCAGTGTGAAACTGGCTGAGAGAGAGCCAGTCTAGTCTGCAGCCAGGCTCAGGGGACTCCTAGTTCCCAGCTCCCTCTGGTCATCTGCGGCCTTGGCTGGTCTCAGTTGGGAGAGTGTCCTGAAGGGGGACAAAGCTCCAGCTGAAAGGAAAAGGAGCTGGGTCCTGCCCAGCAGTCGCTCGGTCTTTAAGCATCAACACCCAAGCCTCTCAGTTCTCCGACAGGAGGAGCTGGACCCCAGGGAAAGCCCAGGTGAAAGATGGGCCCATACCCTCAAAAATGGAAACTTTAGGCCTCTTCCACCTCCCTTCAGCTTTCTTCTCCATCTCCCAGGGTCTCCATCCTGGGTCTGAATCAGACGGGCCCCGAGGCACCCCTTCCCTCCGCCCGAGCCTCAGTTTTCTCATCCGTAAATGGAGTGCAATCTTACTCCTTACAGGGCGCGCACGCGGCAGGAGCCAAGCACCGCCCCCTGGAGACCCGGCACAGCTCGGGCGGCTCCGAGCCGGGCAGGACGGAGACCAAGTGCGGCTCCGAGCCCCCTCGCGCCCCGGTCTCCTCCGTCCCCTCCGCATCCTGCGGCGGCCCCGCGCCCGCAGCCCCCCGTACCTCGTGCTCCAGCTTGTGCAGGAGGCGGCCCCACAGCCGCTCCGGGACGCCCGAGGCGCGCAGCGCGGGGCCGTGCAGCGCCGCGAACTCCGCCAGGGCCGGCGCGCTCGGCTCCTCCGGGCGGCCCGAGCCGACGTGCGGCGGGGCGGGCTCGGCCTCCATGGCCCGGCCGGTGCTGGCAGCCTACGCGGGTCCGCGCCGGCGAGCTCCCCGACTGTGCGCAGGCGCGCCAGAGACGGGTCGTTTCCCATTCATCCCGGGACTTCCGCGGGGGATGCCGGGAGAGAGGTCAGCGCGGCTCACGTGGTCAGAGCCGGCCGGGGCTGTCCCGAGCGGCCAGTGGGGTTGAGTTGGGGCTGGTGGAGCTGCGGTGTCCGCCTTTTGTTAAAAAGCTATTTAAAATATATTGTAATCTGTATTTAGATGAACTTAAATATTTTATTTATTAATTTTTAAAATGGGTATGAGTTATTGCCTGCATGTCTGTAAGTGCACCGTGTCGTGCAGTGCCCTCCGAGGTCAGAAGAGGCTGTTGAATCTCCTGGAACTGGAGTTACGGACGGTTATTAGCCGCCGTGTGGGTGCTGGGACTCGAACCCAGGACCTCTGCAACCAGTGCTTTTAACTGCGGAGCCATCTCTCCAGACCCTATATAATTCCCTCCCCCGCCCCCTCCCAGGATCTCTCCATGTAACTTTGACTGGCTTTGAATTCACAGCGGTTGCCTGCCTGGGACTGCTGGGAGAAGATACTGTTTTGTTTTGTCTGAAACGGGATCTCACTAGGCAGCCATGGTTAGCCTGGAACTTGCTATGTAGACCAGGTTGGCCTGGAACTCACAGTGGTCTGCCTGCCTCTGGAATTAAAGTGTGCACCATCTTTATTAGTGTGTGTGTGTGTGTGTGTGTGTGTGTGTGTGTGTGTGTGTGTGTGTGGCGAGGCCCGAAAAGGGCATCAAATTCTCCTGGAGCTGGAGTTACAGGTAGTTGTGAGCTGCCTGATGTGGGTACTGGGAACTGGTCTGTCAGAACAGTACTCAGACTTAACTGTGTCACTGTCTCCTGGCCTTTTATTTTGAGGCACTGAATTGTCCAAGCTGGCCTTTAACATTTGGTAACCCAGGTCGACCTTGAACTTTCAGCCTTTCTGCTTCAGCCTCCAGAATAGCTGGGGTTTGAAACAGTCTTCCTTAGAACAGTTAGTGCCTTTGGACATTTGTGTGAAGCTTCTAAACTGGAATTCTGCCCTCTGGTTTGTTAGTGGACATGCAGGATGGATGGGGGCAGTTTCGTATTCTGTGTTTTAACATGTTTGTACCCCACATTGTAGAAAGGACTCAGTGGGCACATGCCATTGCTAGTTAGTATGCACACACTGTTAGGGGTTGGCTTGTTCTGAGTTAACCCTCTACCCAGTTGCCTCTGGAGATGCACAAGGCTGATACCAGCAGACATTAGCTAGATTGGTGTTTCAAGACATGCTTGACAGGTGGATCTCTGTGAGTTCTAAGCTAGCCTGGTCTCTATAGGGACTTCCAGACCAGCCAGGAGTGACACTGTGTTTCAAAACAAGAAAAGAAAAACAAAAACCTGCCTTCTATCTCATCTCCATTCAGCAAATTATTTGGAGGGGGAGATAAAGGGGCAGAGTGACAAAAGCAATCATTCCAGAACCATCTTGCCCCTTGAGGCCAAGAAATAACCCTCCCTCCCTCCCTCCCTCCCTCCCTCCCTTCCTTCCTTCCTTCCTTCGTTTTGAGACAGGGTCTCTCTATGCAGACTAGGCTGGCCTTGAACTCATAAAGATCTGCCTGCCTCTGCTTTTGGAGTGCAGAAATTACAGGTGTGTACCATCATGCCCTGCTCTTTCTTTCCTTCTATCTCTCAATATCCCTGTAGCCCCAGCTGACCTGGAGCTTATTATGTAGACCACACTGGCCTTGAACTTAGAAAGATCTGCCTGCCTCTGCCTCCCGAGTTCTTGGATTAAAGTCCTGTGCTGCACCTGGCTCAATATTTATTTATTTATTGTTGGGGAGTGTGGGTGTGTGAGTCTACACGAATATGTGTGTGTGCCTCTGTGCATGTGGAGGCCAGAGGAAGGCATAAGTGTCCTCCATCACTCACTGCCTATTCCTGTGAGGCAGTGTCTCTTCCTGAAATTGAAGCTCCAGTTTTCTTGGCTAGGCTGAAAGCCAGCAAACCACAGTGATCTTTGCCTTCCTTACAGCTGGGGTCACAGGGTGTTTTCTGGGATGTAACTAGCCTGAAACTTACAAAGATCCACCTGCTTTGGCCTCCCAACTGCTGGGATTAAAGGTGTGCATCACTGTACCCAAAAGGTGTTTTAAAATTTATTTTTGTGTGTATGAGTGTATCGCCTGAATGTGTGTAAGTAAGTACCCCATGCTATGCAGTTCCCGCAGAGGCCAGAAGAAGGTTGGATCCCCTGGAACTGGAGTTATGGACAATTGTCAGTTGCCATGTAGGTGCTAGGAATTGAACCCATGTCCTCTGCAAGAGTAGTCAGTGCTGTTAACCATTAAATCATCTCTCCGGCCCCTGTTTTAAGTGTTTGCTGGCTCTCTGAATAAACCAACTTAAAGATTTAACTCCTGTTGGCTCTTGACTTCTGTAGGCTGCAGGATTCACTGACATTGGCATTCAATTACATGGTCTGGTGACTGCTCTGGGATGACTTTGCTCCCTGGTAAATCACTGAGTTGAGGAGCTTTGATTTCTGGCTGCCTGGCCTGGTGGTGGGATGGCAGTTCTGGGTTTCTGGGCTGGGACACTCCCAAGCCGCTGCACGATTTTGCACAGTACTTTCTTCTTCCTGGCCCCGTGGTACCCTTGCTTACTTTCACCTTAGAAATTGAATCACTGTGTTTTCTGACTGGTTCTGGGTTAAGGCTTGTTTGGTGTCTGGTGTGTAAGTATTTTCTGTTCTGTTCTTATTTCCAGGTTGTTTGACCTCTTTTTTTCAAATGATTTAAAAAAAAAAATGTGCATGTTCATGAACCTCATATGCACCACATTCAAGAGCCCAAAGAGGCCAGAGGGGGGCGCTGGATGCCCTGGAACTGGAAGTATAGACGGTTGTGAACCGAATATAGGTGCTGGGAATTGAATCCGGGTTCTTTGCAAGAGCATTAAGTGCTCTTAGCTTTGAGCCATCTCTCCACCCCTGGCCTCTGATTTAAAAGTACTTTTCTGTTTTGCGTGGTCTGACCTGGTTTCTTGCAGAGCTCTGAGTGACAGAAGAGGTGTCACAGCCTCTTCTGTTCTACGTCTACATTTGGTCTGGTCTACGTTTGGCTCTGTGGGAAAATAAAGGCGGTTCTCTGCTGTCTTTCCAGTTCTTCAGGGAGGTGAATCCCTTTTGTAATGTACAAGATTTTTGGTTCTCTGTATATTCTCTCTCCAGTCTGCCCGTTTTGCTTTACTAAGATAGTTTGCTGTCCAAGGTCATTGAAAGTTCTGTTACCTTGGCCAGCTATTGCTACAATGTAACATTCTGTAACTCCCTGATTTTCATAAGACCAAGAATAAAATATGTGAAAGATTCTTTTTAGAACTCCAAGCAACACTAAAGTCTACCTAAGATCCACAGCTGACAGAAAGCTTTTCTTTAAAAACATGTGGACCGTGGATCTTAATTTGTTACATTATGTCATGAATGCTATTTGTGTTAACTACCTCCTTTTTTACTTAAAAATTATATTTATTATTAGTTTTGTTATTTATTATTTTTATTTTATGTATACAAGTGCATTGCCTGTGTGTGTATAAGTGCACCTGTGTCATGCAGTGCCCATGGAAGTCAGAAGAGGGTGTCGGATCCCCTGGAACTGGAGTCATGGATGCTTGTTAGCCGCCATGTGGGTGCTGGGAATCAAACCTGAGTCCTCTGCAGGAACAGCCAGTGCTCTTAGCAGCTGAGCCATCTCTCCAGACCTGTTGACTGCCTCTCTATACACTGGTATGTATTAATGTTTACACCTATAGACTTGCTCTCAGCTTTGGGAAGAGAAATTTCTCTTTGTAGGAAGCGGTGGCTAATCCAGAACCTCATAACTGATCCATGTGCTGAGGAGTGCTGGAGCTCTGCCATGGGCAGGACATCCCTAACCACCTCCACCAAGGCTTAGCCAACATTGTAGATGGTGCAAAGACTTGGAAGGGCTGAGGGGTGGGGAGGGGTGCTGTCTGCTGAGCAGGACCTGGGTGTTAAGAAACAGTTCGTGGCAGCTGTGGTTATCTGCACAAGATCAAGCCAGTTAAAACCCTAACATGAGGGCTAGAAAGATGGTTCTGCATTGAAGTACACAGACTGCTCTCAAAGAGGACCCGGGTTAGATTCTCAGCACCCACATGGCGGCTAACAACCATTCGTTACTGCAGTTCCAGGGGATCCGACACCCTCTTCTGACCTCTATGGACATTGCATGACACAGGCGCACTTATACATATGCAGGCAGTGCTCTTGTACACATAAACAAAACAAAACAAAACAAAAACTCCATCATGGGTGGAGGTGGAGAACCCAAGGCCCACCCCTAGTGGAGGAGCTATTGGCAGTCGATGGACGCTGGAGGAGGGGCAGCCACTTATCTCTGGGTGTGGCCATTGGTAAGTTGCTCCTGAAGGTGGGCTGGAGGTGTTTGGGGTAGGGCTTGAGGTGAGGGGGGGTGTGGATATGATGAAGGTGCACTGTATACAGGCATGAAATTTTCAAAGAATAACAAAGACTCTTCCAGCTGGAGAGGTAGCTCTGCAGTTAAGAGGGCATACTGCTCTTGCAGAAGGACCTTAGTTTGATCCCCATGTCAGGCGGGTCACAAGAGGTCAGACCTCCTGTTCTGGCCTCCTCAGGTACCTGCTCTACAGGAGCACTTACCCTTACACATAAAAGGTGGAGGCATCGCAGAGGCTTAGGACTCTCAGCTCCATAGCCAGCTCAGGGCCCTCAACAGCCATGTAATTTCATTTGTTTATTTCTGGATTCCAGTGACCAAGTCTCAAACTAAAAAACCCCTAATGAATAGGAGAAAAGACCAATACTTAGGTTCATTTCCTGTTTATTATTAAAGCGATTTCCACAAGTGTTTGATTACATGCGTATGGGAGCCCAGAGTAGAGAAAGCAAAGCTTTGAATATCTGAGGCAGCTAACGAGCAAACGTGGTCACGTGGATACTGGTCACCCACCATGCAGTGGGAATGCTGCCCAGCATCTGGACAGACTGCTCCTTCTTGGAGATCAGAGAGAAGATCAGGGTGCAGGAGAGGGACTGTAGAGCAGGGTGGATGGCTCCCCTGGGTGTGCATGGCTCTGACCTCAACAAAACACAGAACTTCCTGACAGACCTACTTGGTCTCTAGGCTACAAAGCCAGTCTGCTTCCTCCCGCCCTATTTGTGCTGAGAGGCACCAGGTCTCCCTCTGGTACGGCAGGGCTGAGGGCTCCTCGGCCTGCACAGGCCATAGTGGGTGGTGACATTACCTCAAGTCTCGTCGGTGAGGACCTGACCCCTCCCCAAGAGAAACCCAGTTCCTCCTTTCTGCGTGTGTTGAGGAGGGATGGGCATTGAGGTAACACCGCCTCATGCCCCGGCTCTCCTCTTCACTTTTCAAGTTTAGAATCCCACTGCCAGACTGGCCCCGCTGGGACTCCGGCCCGTCAACTTCAGAGTAACCTTTACAGAGATGCTTCCTCTGCGCTTGGGTCGGATTCCCGGCCCCACAACTCTAACGCCTCATCTTAGGCACATTATTTGAAGCTCCCAGAGTCAAATGTCCATATCAAAACAGTAGGTTGAGCCCGACCTGCCTCTCAGGGCTGGGGGCCCTGGGTGAATGGAGAGAGGGTTTCAGCTCAGCACTTGGCATACAGGAGGAATGAGGGATGCACACACTTCCAAAGCTTCCATGGGGGAGTTGCTTTATGCTGGCATGGTAGGGCACAGAAAGGTGGGCACACAGTTGGAAGGCTGTCTGAGCAGGGCACCAGGAGAGAGCATGGGCCATACCCATGTAACCTGGGCCCTGAGGAATCCCCTTCCTCGTTGCCTTGGCAAAAGGTTTGACAGGCTGGGTAGGGAGAAGCCCAACTCAGTCCTGTTTCAGGTTCATTCTGGAGGGGCCAGTGATCTTCAGGGGTTACAAGGCTGCCTGGGAGAGGAACTGCTTGCTCTGGTTCCGTGTTTGATGGACATTTTCACTCACAAGTCCTTCAGTCTCAACTCGAATGGCACCAGCCGGGCACTGTCCACTTGGGTGGAAGGGCTGAACTGTATATCTTTGGTGAAGCCAAGCTGTGCATGGAGCTTGCCAGGTTGGCTGCACTTTCCAAGCCTGTGGCGCAGAGGGAGAACAGCCGGAGTCCAGGACAGGGAGAGGGCACTGGCCGGTGGGACACAGAGCAGAGGAGTCGGGCAGGTGAGTGTGGGGCTGCTGTCTTGGGGAGCAGGTGAGTGTGGGGCTGCTGTCTTGGGGAGCAGGTGAGTGTGGGGCTGCTGTCTCGGGCAGGTTGTTGCCTGTATCCGCGTTGTTTTCCAGTCAGTCTTTTTAGGAGTCTGGTGTACAGTAGGTGCTCAATAAATGCTTGCTGAATGTCCTAATTTTATCTCTTTTTTTTCTGCTGAGGGTTGGATGAGTGCAGGCTCTGGAGGACTAGTCAGCCTGTACTGGCCAGCTGGGGCCTCCTGCTAAAGATGCCTCATGGAATGACTGTGCTCCTAAAGAGGCACCCAGGAGCTCCATCAAGAAGCCATTTTTTTGTCAGAACTGGGTGAACAGGCTCCCTGTTAGGGCTTTCAGACCAGGGCACTTGGGCCTGTGTTTCAGTTCTACTTCATCTGTGTGACCCAGACTGAAAGGTGCCAAAGGAGAAACTGACCAAGGCCTCCAGCATATACTCTGCACCTAAGTGTCCATGGTCACCCAGAGTGGTGAAGGAACTCGGAAACAGTGTCCTGGGACAGCCAGAGTTTGGAATAGTGGTTTCCATTAATTTTGGGGTGGGGGCCACAGGTACCCCAATTGTGCTGCTTGAGAGGTGGGATAAAGTCAGGGCAAAGAGAACTGGGGTAGCTGCAGCCACAAGGTTCTAGCCAGGGATGAGAGCAACTGGGCATTTAAAAGCCAAGGCAGAGGAGGTTCCTGCTGCCACTGTCTGCTGATAGAGGGATGGGCCAAGCAGTGGCCCTCAGGGCAGATCCTCTTCTTCCTCAGTCAGGTGCCAGGGAGCTGAGTGCTAGGCGGTTCCAGGAATGCAGGTCAGGATGGCTCTCTGGGTGTCCCACAAAGGAGTCTTCTCTTACAATCCTACATGATGACTGTCTCCTGGAGCCTGCAGAGACACTTTGGTTTTCCTCTCTCGCCTCCACAGAAGTCCTGTGGCTGCCTGGGTTGGAAGCTCTGTCAGGAGTGAGATCAAACCCAGAGGAACTTGGAGGGCCCTCTTAGTCCTCATCAGGTGCAAGGCTTTGGCTGATGGTGGCTGTAAGTACTGCCTTTGGGGGATGAAAGCCGCAGAAGGACTTGGCAGTGAGCACGAGGGGCCTGTACTGCACCTGCCCCTGTCCGGCTTGGCTCCGGGGACACTGGACATGATATTGCCACAGTGGGAGTGAGCACCGTGGAGAGGGGATAGGTGGGTAGATTAGTGGGCATATGGGTGGCATCTGCCAGAAACTACTTGGGAGTTGTAGAATTTAGGAGTTCTTAAGAGCTCTTTCTGCTGTTTTCTGAATTTTGAGAAGATTAAAAACAAAACCCCTGAAGAACTTTAGTGGAATGGTTAATTTGATAGGTCAACCTGACTGGGCAGGGCTGAACTGCCAAATGCTTCTTGCAGGATGTGTGTGTGTGTGTGTGTGTGTGTGTGTGTGTGTGTGTGTGTGGTGGGGGTCAGTTATGGAAGAAATCAGCATATGAACCAGGAGTGTGAGAAAAACCCTGTCTTTATCCACATGGTTGGCATTCTGCAGTGCAGGGGTGGAGGGCAGGCCAAGTTTGAGGGAGGTGGAATTAGCTCTTGGACCTTGACAGCTAATAAATTCAGCTGAGGGGCTATATCAGTGCCTAGATTCTCTGGTTTGCAGATGGCAACACATAGAACTTCTGGGCCACCATAATTCTGGGAACCAATTCTCATAATTCCTTCCAGTGTGTCTCCATACGCATCCAGTCGGCTTCATTTATCTGGAGAACTAATACCTCCCCAGGGTGGCTGTTGCTCGGATTCTTTCTGGAGGACACTGATCTTCGTCGAAAGAAAGACCAATGGCCTAATGGAAGGAGGAAGGAACCTCTTTTTGGAAACTGTGGCTGGCTTGCAGAAAAGCAGTAGGCTCCTGGCAGGGTTTATCCCACCAGGTGCAGAAACTGCCTGGCCATCCTCCATGAGAGGCTGCTGGCTGCTGGGGGTTTCTTGTGCTTTGTGGACCTGTGTGATGGCAATGGCTTGTCCCTGAGTTCCATGCCTGTTTCTGGACTGGAGGATGGGTTGTACTCTGTCATCAAACTGTGGTTCTCCAGGTCTGGCTCACCTGCCCCACATATCACAGTCTTCAACATGCCTTGGGGTGTCTGCTCAAACAGGCGGGGGAGGGGTCCTGGAAAACTTGGCATTTATTTTAAGATTCTCCCATGTTCCTCAGAAGTTCTAATATTTGTAATCTGAAAAATACAGACCATTTTCCTATGTGTGTCCTAAGGCTGGCAGGGAGCAGTCTGAGGAGCAGGTAAGGCCTCTGTCCAAGGGGATGGCTCCCTAGCTGGGAGGGTGCTATGCCACTTGGTCACACAGGGGCTTTTCTCCAGAGACACAGTATCCAGTGTGCCTTAGGCTAAAGAGACTGACGGAGTGTGCTGTCTCCACAGGCACAGGCTTATCAACTCCCCAGATGGCCCCTTCACATACCCTCCTTCCCTGACTTGGCTTCCTGTGTGGGTGGTGATGGCCCCGAGAAGCAGGAGAAAGGCTCCTTGACAGTCCCTGTCTCGGGGTCTCCTCTCTTTGGGCCTTGCTTTTCCTCTCTGGTGCGGTGATGGTTTGGGGACTACTCTCTGAGCACAGCATACATTCTCCTGAGGAAGGCCTTGTTTTCTGGTTGAATGCCAGTACCCTAAGGAAGCGTCTCAGGGGAAGCTCTTGTCAGGGGACCGGGCCAGTGCTCCAACGTAGCACCTGAGCCCAGTCTCTAAGAAGCCACACTCAACAGCATGCCTAAGCATGTCCTGTGTTCTTCCCTAGGCCCATGGATGCTTGGCCTCCCACACACAGAGGCAGCAGGCATGGGGAGGAGCGGTTTAATCACAGGGGGGAGACTAGCAACAGCAATTAATATTTACAGTTGCTGAAGAGAACCTTCCTAATGTACCTGCCTACACATAGAAGTATATATATTTAATATTTATATTTATATATATATATATATAACTTCATTAGATGTCTACAAAGGCAAAGCACAAGCCTATGGATTCCTCCCCTTGAAGCTCTGTTCTGTCTCTCACAGAGTCCTTAGAGCCTCATGGCCTGGCAAAGAGTCCTGTGCCTCTGGCTGCAGGAGTTGGTAGGGTGTGGTGGCTCCATGGGCACTGGAATAGATTTATCACCCTCCCCCACATGGCTCCTCCACATACCCCTCCTTCCCTGGCCTGGCTTCCTGTGTGGGTGACAAAGGCCCAAGCTTCCCAGAGCCTGCAGGGGAATGTCGGCCACACTCCTGTCTTCTGACACATCAGGCCAGGGCACATAGAATCCTGGCTCCCTCACGGTGGGGGCAGCGTGTCCTGGCCCATGGAGGCCCACTGGGGTGGCTCAGGAGGGAGCTGTCTTGGTGTCCTGGGAGACAGCAGCAAAGGATGGGTAAAGGCTTTCTGAAGCAGTGTCTCCCCACCTGGCAGAGGTAGACCCAACAGGTTTGGGCTGGATCTTGGCCCTCCTTGGCCTGGTGCAGGCTGGCTGGCTTTGCTGACGGGTACGTGTTATGGGTTTCCCAAGGCAGCATAGAGACCCATGGAGCCTCCTTTCAGCTCCTGCTGTGGAGGGAAGGTGTGCTCTCCTCCCCCTCGGTCCCCACTGTCCCCAAGCAGGACAGCTGGTGGGGTTATTTATAGGGTCTCAGGAATCGGGACACTTTGGAGCGCAGCAGTTTGATGAAGGACCGAGGGAACATCTCCTTGGACTCCTGGGCTGTGTACTTGAAGTAGTTCTGTGGGTGTGCCAACACGTCAAAGAGGGCCTTGATCAACTTTTTGTCCTGTAAGACATGGAAGGCTGTGGGAGGTAGGGCGTAGGGTAGGTCATTGTACTCTAATTGCCCAGGAGAGGGACAGGGTGGTAGATTCTAATGGGAGAGCAGGTAGGCTTAAGCCAAAAAGTAGCTCTAGGAGGAAACCAGGAACTTTAGAGAATCAAGCCACCCTCGTGCCTGTCAGACTGCCACTGTGCTCTAGTCTGGCGGATTGGAAGAGTCACTGGGAGACAGTGCAGAATCTGCCCTTGGCTCTGAGAGGTAACCCGGAGAAGGTGATGTGACAGTGTCCCTGTTCTTGGTTCCCCAGGCTTCTGGCACTGCCATCCAGAGGCTGGGCCAGAGCCCATCCCCAGCCCAAAGCTGATCCTCAGGCTCTATTCAGTGAGAGTCAGGTCCCCAGTGTGCGGCAGTTACAGCTTGCCAGTTTGTCCTAGGCCTCCTGGGCTGAGAGTCGGGGTAGACAGGCCAGATCCAGTCCTTCCATCAGGGCCCTTGTCCTAGTCATCCTCCAGGGCGAAGGTGGGAACAATCCAGACTATTTTCCCAGCGTCACAGGGATTCCCTTCCAACAAACTCACTTTCAGAATCTCCTGGTGGTTCTCTGAGGCGTATAAGCGCCCATCGCGCACGATGTCCTCGATCAGCTGCTGGTAATCCTCTGGGGAGCCGGCCAGCAGGAAGAGGGAAGGCGACAGGCGTGAGGCCTCCCACCTCCCGCCACTGCCCTTCCCAGCTCCCCAGCCCCACCTCAGGCAGCTGGCGGTGGCTGGCTGGAGCTCTGCCTCTTGACCTTTGTTCCTGGGGTTCTCTCCACCAGCTTGGCCTCTGGTGATTTAGCTGCCCCTGCTTAACCTTGCAAGCCATGGTGGGGCAGGACCTTACATGAGGCCTGTACTTATGTTTCCCTCTACCCCACACCCCTCAGGTTTCCACATTGCCTGGCCCTTGGTTCTGTCCCTGGGTTTGTGTCAGAAGCAGGAGCATGTGACTCATTTTGGAGTCCTCGGGCCTGGCCTGGCTGGGGCAGAGTGGACTGTGATGAGATGGTTGTGCCTTACCGTCGTAGGTGACATAGGGCACCTGGAACCCTTTGCCGCTGTTGCCTTCATTGGATTTGAACTGGATCCAAAGCTTGCGGGAGCGGGAGGTAAAGGCAATGGGCCTCTCGTAGGTCTGGCATGTCTCATAGGTGGTGACAGACGTGGGTGAGGCTGCAGGGACACAGACCGTTGCAGAGCCACCCTAGTCCACAGCTCCTTACTCTGCCAGGCTGCTTGCCTCCCCCGCCCTGCCAGTCAGCAGCATCTTCAGTGCCCGGCCTCCAAGCGCGCAGCGCCTCTGTCTTCACCTTTGGCCCTCTGTCCTGCCTGCCCTCAGCCCCACTCTGTTCGCTTCTCCCTTCCGCGGTCTGTTTCCGTGTTCCGTTATCCAGAAAGCCTCCTGGTCCAGCCTTGTCCTACTGCTCTGAGGCCTTCCCTACAGCCTGTTTCCCTCAGCTG
This sequence comes from Eospalax fontanierii, assembly GCA_035773235.1. NCBI lineage: Eukaryota > Metazoa > Chordata > Mammalia > Rodentia > Spalacidae > Eospalax > Eospalax fontanierii. Next base: position 73,223,388 of record CM069537.1, read on the forward strand.
ACAGCCCCTCTGTGGCCCGCATCTCTGGGGCCAGAGGCTCAGGTCTGAGTCCCCTCATGAGAAGCTGCTGACCTTGGGCTGCCTGCCTCCTCTTCCTCCAATGGGGAGTCAGTGGGCAGGCTGGGCTCCAAGAGGCTCAGGGACGCTGGGCAGGCCCCTGGCTTTTCTAGCTACAGTCTTCCATTTGCCCACTGGGGCTTCCTGGCCTACCAGCCATAGAGCAGGTGTTATGCACACAGCAACAATCAAATAGTCCCACACAACACAAGGAGAGTCATCATCCCCATGCCATGTCCCACCTGTCTCTCCATCCACAGATGGTCTAGCCCCAGCCCAGTGTTGTGGTTTTGTGCCTGTCTGGGTCCCTGACTCTCTCCTTTAACATTCTGCCTTGGATCAAACTCCTTTGGGCATCCAATGGCAGTGAAGTCTCTGACCAGGACACTGAGGATGGAATCAAGTGTCTGCAGGGTGCTCAACCCCTTCCTGGGCTTTCTCACTGCAATGGTTGTTTGACTACACATTTTCCCCACCCTGCTGAGGGCTAGCCCTCGGTTGTCTCTCTCCATCCTTCCCTCTCTTGACAGGGATACATAGCCAGGAGACTGGGGCTCCTGGAAGGGCTAGCCTAGGAATCTTGTATATGCCTAGGTGGCACTTTGTCTACTCACCTCAAGCTTTGGAGGGAGGGCGGAGGCTTATGGAGTAGGAGGGCACTACCAGGGTCTCACTGGGGCTGTGGTGACACAGAGCTGCCTGAACAGTGGGAGGAGAGACTGGCTGGTACCAGTACTGGGCTCAGAACTCACTAGGTTCAGATTCTATCTCAGGGCAGCCCTGAACCTTCTAGACCTTTCCCCAGAGCTCTGTATAGCCCAGCTCTTATTGCCTGACTCAGGTGGGTTTCTCTCGAGTCACAGGCCTCTCAGAGCCAGCTGCTTGCTGAGCCCCAGAGCACTTCCTGCTGTCAAGTGGAGCTGAACCAGTATGGGGAGCCGTGTGGGCATGTGGGCAAGGCTGTGTCCCATCCTGCTGTCCCAGCCCCGAGCCCAGCACATACCACTCTTCCTCATGACCAGGACATCGCCACACTCGTCCTCAATGGGTAGGAAAATCTCAGGGACCACAATGAGGATCCTGCGCTTGGGGGGAGGCGCGATGTGCCACACACACTCCGCGTTGGCCGGGTAGTCTCCAGGGTAGTTGGGGGACTCGATGTAGCCTGTGTAGTCACCAAGTTCGCCACCGCAGTGCTGGTCTGTAGGCACCATGGCAGAGAGCCTGGTCAGGCTTGGCTGCATGGATGTCCTGGCCCTCGATGACATTAGAGGTGCAGGGCAGGGCTGGGAGGTGTTCCTGTAACCAGCCAGCTGGGCCCTGTGCTGACCCACCCAGACCCTGCCTGGATTGCGGTTCAGCCAGAGAGCAAGCCCCTGGCTGATACCAATGGGCTCCCTGAAGCCTTGCCTGGGCTGTCTCTTCTTATGGGGCTGCCTCACAGAAACACCTGTGTCCCTGTGTCTTGGCCCTGAAGTTCTGAGTGGGCCGCATGGTATTTGCTCCCCAGTTAGCCTCATGTCCCAGCCGCATCTCAGGTATAAAAGGCCAAGTGAAGTGCCACTTGCCATTTCTCACCATTTACTCCTCAGCCCCACTGAGTTGTGCCAGGCCCTGCTCACAGTTGAGAAGGCATTTATATGGTGGCCTAAGTGGTGCTCATCATGCAGAGCTGAAGGGCTGGCAGCTGGCAGCCCCCAAACAGCCTGCCAGCTTCTATGCACAGGATCTGCCTTCTTTCTCTGGAGACCCAGAAGCTAGAGAGGGCCTGGGCTGAGGCTCAGGTTGCATAAAGTGAGCACCCGAAATTAAAAAACTTTGGTGCAAGCACATCTCTTACGGAGTGGACTGGACCTGGGCTTCCCTGCCTTGTCAAGGGCCAGTGGTCTCTCCTTTCAGAGTTTGAGGTAGGTCTTACCCACCCCCTCCCCACTGTCCAGCATTCCCAGCTTCCCACCCTGCTAAAAGTGACACCTACTTTTGCAGTGCGTGACGTTGGTAGAACCATCAAAGTCGGTGCTGGTGTTGCCTGGGCAGGTGATACAATTGTTCTGGCCAAATTCGGGCTGGTAGGTGCCCACAGGACAGCGGATACACCGGTGGGTGGTGGTGTTGTAGTGGTGGCCTGGGGAGCAGTGCACTGCAGGGGACATGTGGGTGGGATGCTGGCAGGCGAGAGCAGGGCAAGAACAGACCAGGGGCATCCCTGCTTAAGACCCTCCTCTCTGAGTGCCCTCTCTGACTTGTGTCTCATTATTATGGGGGTGAATGACTGCCCAAGCCGGATGGGATGACAGCTGCCTTCTGGGGGTGAGGTAGAGCCCCAGAAGGGTCCACACCAAATGCAGACTGAGGACGTGTAGGATTCCAGCCATGCGTTGACCGTGTAAGGGTCAAATTGCTTGAGGGGTGCAGTGGGGTGACTGGAGGACAGGAAAGGAGGGGAAGTGGAGAGAGCTAGACCAGACACTCCTTTCACAAGATGGCTGGGTCGTAGAACTGGGGGAAGGATTGCAAGAGTTGTTCCTGCAACTGGAGAGGAGAGGGCACAGAGCGGCCGGTGTGTTGGAGGGCAGTCTGCCTATGGCAGGCCCTGTGGCACTGAGGTCCCGGCCATCTGACTTCGGCCGGGCACAGGGCAGCAGAGGGCCGCTGAGGGTCACGGGAGGTGGGAGGAGGCCTGGGAGTGGCTGAGGCACCTGCCTTGGTGAAGCCCGTTTGCCGCCGCTCAGCCACGGCCTCCCTTTCCGCCCTCCTCTGCCCCTCACCTTCCTCCTACTGAATTTCCCTCCACCCCCTCCCTCTCCGTCATCCACTGCTCCCACCTCTCCGTTTCCCTAACCCTCACCATCCCTCCAGCAGCTGGCTTGAGTTGCTACACCATCCCTCTGGCCCTGGTGCTCAGCAAGCTCAAGACTAGCTGTTGTCCCTGTCTCAGTGTGTGACACAGTACTGGTCACTCACGTCCACTTGTCTGGAGTATCTCGATCTACCTCTCACTTTGGGGCTGGCCTTATGGAGGAGAAAGTGATGTCAGAAGATGTGCCCCTGTGCTGCTGACCCCCTCACCTTTAGTCTCACAGTCCTGGAAAGAGGCACTGCCTGGGTGCTTGGTGAGCAGCCCCCCTCCACAGGGGAAGCAACCGGTGCGTCCAGGCTCGGGTTGGTAGGTGCCCACGGGGCAGGCCTGGCAGGGCTTGAAACCATCGACCGAGAAGAAGCCGGGAGAGCACTGGCCTAGAGGTCAGAGGTCATGGCTCAGGTGGGGGAAGACGGCTGCAGCTGGAGGATGTGAGATGCGGGCCTTGCTCTTGGCCCCGGGCCTCCCCGGCAAAGCAGGGTGGAGTGGGAAGAGCAAATGGGGTAACCTGGGTGGGGAAGGCTAGGCTCTGCGCCTGGAGGGTTTCAGATGTGCACTGTGTGGCTTCATTAGCCTGGCTTCCCATCTCCCACCACAGCATGCGCTAGGTTAAGGAGGAAGGGCCTCACTGCTGAGTTGGGGCCCAAGGGTGCAGAGGGGAGCCGAAGGGGGGGTGTTTTAGGGTCCCAGATCTCCAGGGGCAGGTCTCAGGTATCCACAGGAAGAACCAGTTGTCTTATCTGTTAGCAGGGCCAGGCCAGAACAGGGGGAGGAGGGTTGGAGGGTCTTTGAAGACACCTGGGCACCAATAGGAATAAGACAGGGGCCACAGGGAAGCCCTCTCCAGCTCAGCCTTCCAGCTAAAAGGCAGAGCGCAGGTGTTCCGAACCCGAGTGGGGTTAGCATCCTCTCCACCCAGGCCCTGACACGCTCAGATTCCATCCAAGTGGAGACTTGCCCTCCCACGATCACCCTGGGCTTTAAAAGCGACCATTCCCAGGAGATCACATGTTGAGGGCTAGTGGGTCGGGTAGCGGCTGCCAGACACAGGGTCTCAGCTGGGTCCTGGGCTTTCCTGTTTCTAGGAGAAGGCTGGAGGTCTCCACTCCTCCTGGTGCCCACGCACCCATCCTTCCAGACTCCATGCCTCCCTAGTCTGAGCCCTTAAGGTGCATTCTCCAGAGTGAGCCATGCACAGTTCAGCAGAGGTGGCTGAGGGACACCGACCCTGTCTCAAAATAAAAACTAGCCAACCATGTCTTTAGTCCCAGGACTCAGGAGACGGAGGCAGGCGCTGTCTACGAGATCAAGGTCAATCTGGTCTATGTATTGAGGTCCAGGCCAGCTAGAGCTACAGGGAGACACTGTCTCAACAATAAAACAAACAGAACAAAGAAGCTGCACTTATGCCCCCTGTTACAAGGCACACCTTGCTCTATCAAGGACCGCATGTGCATGTTGGACGACTGCGAGATGGGCTTGGTGGTGCATGTTAAAGGGTGCTGACACTGTGGGAGGCATGATATCCTGTGAGGGGTGACTGCATGGAGACTGCATGGCTTTGGAAAAGGCAGAACTTCAGATAAAGGTGTGTCTTGTGACTATATGGAGTATATGCTTTTTTTTTGGGCCCTTGCCCCAAATCTGCTTCCCACCCTGGCCTCCCCTTCCAGGTGGTCCACACTTGCCTCCACATTCAGATACATTGTGGGCGCCAGCCGGACCCAGCCCTTCGCTGCTGGGGCATGGTGTGCAGCTGAGCTGGCCCTCCATGTCCTGGTAGGTTCCAGACGCGCATGGTACACACTGCCCCAGCTCGCCGCTGAAGTAGCTGCCAGGTGCGCAGGGCACTGTAGAGGCAGAGCGGAGAGACTGCTGCAGTGACAGCGGGCAGTGGGTCAGGGGTCATCCCCTGTGTACAGATAGGACATAAACCTTACCTCTGGGGCTCTAAGGGTCTATTCAGAATTTCGGGAGCACCAGCCAGTGACAGCCATCTGTGAGGACCTGAGGGTCAGGCCCTGCTGTTCCTCAGAGTGGTGTGCTGATGCCTCACTATAGTCTTGGCTCCACCTGGACTTCCCTCCCAGCCCCACAGACACGTTCTCTCCCAGCCTGACTTTTTGGTCTTTTACTGAACGTTTCCTGGATTGGAGAACTCTACATCGCTATCCCGTGCCACGCCATCCGAAACCAGGCCCCTTCTCTACCCCTTTCCTGCCTGCTTGGAGGATCTGGCACCTGAGGACATAGTGCAGTGAGGAAGCTGCAGATCAGAAGGCTGAGGCGGGTCTGATGTAAGTCAAGGTTGTCGGGGAGTGACATAGAGGCAGAGGGTGGCAGAGAGCCAGGGTGATGGCTGTTGTGAGAACGAGGAAACAGCTGAGGAAAAGTGGTCTAAGAAGAGGGAGCCATGGTCCTCACTGATGGAGCCACGCAAAGACGCACAGAGAGGAGCCGAGGGAGGACCCTGAGTGCTGAACTGGAGGCGTGGGTATGTAACGGAGCTCGCTCTCCTCACTCTCTCTGTCTCAGTCTCTCTCTTACACACACATATGAATTCACAGGCGGACTTGTAGAGACAGGGCAGAGTATGTATGGACTCCATCCCATGCTTCATAGTCTGACCCATGAAGGGGCTGGTCTGCAGTGACAGTCCTATAGTGACGTGCGCTCTGGAGTTGGCTCCGCATTCACCCTCTCTCAAAGGTCCCTGGAGATGGGTGATCCTACTGTGCAGGCAGGGAAGTTGAGCGGGCAGCAGCTGCTCCAGACAGAATGGGAGCGCTCAAAGAGATGCAGCACCACAGCCCTCAATGTCTCTCCATGTCAGAAGGACACAGGCCAGCCCAGGGGCCACCTGCTGCCCACGTCTGCTCCTGCTTCCAGGCATTACCATATCACGCTGAGCCTTCCTTCCACAGCCTACCTCCCTGCACTCAGTCTTGGGGAGACAGAGTGCATCTCCCTGCTTCCTTACCTAGGACACCCCAGCTCACTGAAGTTCACCCTATCTACATGTGTGACAAGGGACAGGGAAAGTTTGTGGAATTAGTATCTGGGGGACTCACCACATTTGCTGTCCTGCAGTACCTGGCCCGTGCCACATGTCCCTGGCCCCTCCAGGGCCTTGGCTGGCCGCTGGGCCACCTCGTACTCAGTGTCTGAGACCTGGACGTAGAACAGGTGTCGGCTGATAGACTTCCGCAGCGTCTTGACTGCAGCCTGCAAGCTCTGCTCAGCACGCTTCCGCATGCAGTCTGCTTCACACGTGTCTGCAGGGGCGCGAGGGACCCAACAAGAGTAACTCACAACCTGCTAGTGGCTGCCATCTTTGCTGAGGACTCCCCTGCACTGGGCCTCTGCTTAGCCACCTGAGTTCTTTCTTTAAGCAGCCCTTGGGGTGTGTCTATCTGACAGAGTAGAAGACTAAAGGTCCAAGAGGCACAGCCTGCCCAAGGTTGCAAAGCAGATCTGAGTCCAAGCCAGGCCCCTGCCCATGGTCCACATCGCCCCGGAGCACAACTTACTGGGTGGAGCAGAGCTACTCTTCAGGACTACCACTGTCCCCAGAGTCATGTCCAGCTCTGTTATGTCTAGACATTAAGTATTTTCCACAACTGGGAAGATAGCTCAGTTGGTAGAGTGCTTGCCATGAAAACAAAAGGCTCTGAGTTTGGATCCTCCAGGTCTCCAGCACCCATGTAAAAGCCAGGCACAGTGGTGCATCAATAACCCAGCACCGGGGTGGGAGACAAATGAGTCTGGAGCTCCCTGGCCCAGCAACTTATCAGAACGAGTGAGCTCAAGGTGCAGAGAGCCCTGTCTCAAAAAATAAGGTGCAGCCTGGCAGGTAGCACACATCTTTAACCCCAGTATTCCAGAGGCAGAGCCAGGTGGATCTCTGTGACTTAGAGGTTAGCCTGGTCTACATAGCAAGTTCCAGGCCAGCTGGGGCTACATAGTGAGACTCTGTCTCAAAAAAAATGTAGAGAGTGACTGAGGAAAACATTGGATATTGTTGACTTCATACACACACACACACACACACACACACTGCATTGAAATCTTTGTCCCCACCTGGCAGTGGTATTTTGGGAATTCTGGAAATGAGGCGGTGGAGTCTATCTAGAAGTAGGCCATGGGCACATGGCTTAAGGGACTTGTCCTGGGTCCCTCTCTGGGGGACTCACCACATTTGCTGTCCTGCAGTACCTGGCCCGTGCCACATGTCCCTGGCCCCTCCAGGGCCTTGGCTGGCCGCTGGGCCACCTCGTACTCAGTGTCTGAGACCATTCCTGTCTGCCCTGAGATGAGCTGCCCTGCCACATGCTTCCACCGTCATGATCATCAGCCTCACCATGGGCCCAAACTGAAACCTAGTGCTGTGAACTGAGCCCCTCTGAGAAAAGGCTGCTAAGTAACTCTTCCCCACTGTAAGTTAATGTCAGGTACATTTTGTTAGAGCAATAGAAAGTCTGATAGAGGCTTCCTGGCCTTGAATCAAAGATGCCTTGAGGTCTGGCCCCTGCCTGCTTTAGTATCCTCTGGACCTAGTGCTCAGATACACTCCATGAACCCCACTTTCTAGTGTCCCTTCTTTCTCATGCTTCTTAGCCACATCCTCTTCTCTCTGACCTCTGTGCCTTTGCCTACTCTGTTCCTTCTCCTTCCTTGCCATTTCTGCCAGAAGAACTTTGATTTCAAGCTCTGGCTCGAGGGCATCCTGTGCCCTGCCTTGGAGATCCTGTTTTTGTGTCACACCCCAGCCACCCAGTCTCACTGGTGTTCATCTGCTTCCCTGTGGCTGCAAGTGCTGCTAGGGCTGGGCCTATGGCCATAGAGCCTATGGCTGTTGTCAGGCACACACCACTGCACACACCTGCTGACGGCAATCCATCCCACCATGCTCACCACTGGTGCCAGGTTTGGTGAGGCGTGCTTAAAACCCCAGCATTCAAGAGGTGGAGGCAAGTGCTAGAGAGATGGCTCAGAGGTTAAGATACTTGCCCCGACAGCTCCTCAGGTAGGGTTGGGGTTTCTTAGCCACCTCCCCATCTATGCTGGGATTTGGTCTGGCTTGAACTTGAACAGGACTTGTGCATGCTGTTACCATTGCTGTGAGTTCATATAGGTAACTGACCAGCCATCTGAAAACTCTGTTTCCTTGTGGTCATCCACCCGCTCTGGCTCTTAGAACTTTTCTCTCTCCCTCTTCTGCAGTGATCTATCGTGCAGCCTTGGGTGGCAGAGGTCTGATATATGAGTCCTATTGGGAAGAGTCAGTCTCATTTAAGGAAGAGACCCTTGGTAGGTTGACCAGGCTCCAGTGGATGGATCCATACCAAAGGGCATTTGGGGACACAAGCTTGACACTACAGGCCTTAACACATCTAATAGATGTCTAAAGATGTATAATAGCATACATAAAATTGGGTGGTGTAGTACAGAGGTGCAGGGGGGGAGGGGACCCCAAATGTGATCAAAATATGTTATATGAAATTCACAAGAAAATCAATTATTAAAAGGGATTGGCTATGCCTATTTTAAAGCAATTTATCGATGTTTTCTCAGAGCAGCTTCAAAGTTACATATCTTTCATTAACAACTTTGATCCATTTTGAATTGATCTTCATATCAGATCATACATAATGGATTGCAATAAAATAGACAGGACTTTGGTTATCTTGTATTAACATGGATAACAATAAATCTAATAATTGATAGCTTCACTTTCCATCTCAGAAAATAGGACTTTCTGCTCCAGCACCTACATGGCAGCTCACAACTGTCTATAACTCCAGCACCAGAGAATCTGATGTCTTCTTCTGGCCTGCATAGGTACTAGGCACACATGTGGTACAGAGGCATACACATGAAGACCAAACACTCATACTCTTAAAATAAAAGTGAATAACTACAGAGAGAGAGAGAGAGAGAGAGAGAGAGAGAGAGAGAGAGAGAGGGAAAGAGAAAGAGAGAGAGAGAGATTAGGAGTTCAAGATCACCCACAGCTACATATGAGATTGAGGACAGCCTGAGTTATATAAGATCCCGTCTCAAAACCTATCAATAAACCCATCTGCCACTCACCTACAGCTAAGAAAGATGTGCTTGTGTGGAACACAATCCATCAGAAACCCCTCCTGTGGACTGGGAAAGAGCCAGGCTCAGCTCCTGGGGGAGGTTGGGAACTACGCATCTGCCCTTCTTGCCCCAATGGGGCATGGAGGTGGGGCACTTGCGTTGTCTCTGCCCCAAGCATTGCTCCAGGCATTGCTCTGGGCCACCTCTTCCACGCTGGATGCAGGGCTTGACCCACAGTGCTTAGTGCTCAGTACTGCCAGCAGGTCTCTACTTCTCTGAGCTTAGTCAACCTCCTGGCCACTAGAGCCCCAGTCCCTCCCTCAGGTTCTCAGTAGCCCATGAGACCCTCTCATCCACCTGAGGCCTCATCCATCTTCATCTCCACCTCAAACTCTGCCGTGATGTGGGACACCTCCTTGGATGGGGACTTGCGGCCTCGGCGCCTCTTCTTGGAGGAGTCGCACTTGAGGGTCACAAAGGTCACGTAGCAGTTGTCTGGACAGAGAAGGGAACACACTATGGCAAAGTGACCGGTCAGGAAGCAGGGTCCTACATAGCCCAGACAGAGACCGCCACATCGACTCCCCCTATGCCCAGGAGTCCACAGAGAAGATGGGGACACTGAGTCTGGAGAAGGCCAGGGCTGGCCTGGAGGTCCCACAGGGAACTGGAGGCTGACATGGGTCCTGGGCCCATCCTTGCATGACACCTGGTTGCAATGAGGAGGTGCTTCACATGTACTCACTGAGGAGGCTGTGTGTCCACTTGGCTCCTGCTGAGGGTTTGGCTGAGGGGATCCCCCACCCCAGATTCAGCCTGCCAAGTGCTGAATTTTGCAAGTCTTTAGAAGGATCTCCAGAGGACCAGAGCTGGAGGCTTCCCTTCTGGGCCTCCTACCATGCCGTTTCCTGATCATCTCCCAGCCTGAGACCTGGAATTCTTTCCATTAAGGCTCCACCAAGCCACAGAGAATCCTTGTGGGGTATGTGCATGTGCATGTGCGTGCGTGTGTGTGTGTGTGTGTGTGTGTGTGTGTGTGTGTACGTCTGTGTGTGAGATTTAACCCTGTGTGGGGCTCATGTGTTGGCTTCGGTGATGTAGGGTACCCATGTCTCCTGTTCACAACATTTGTCTTCAGTGCTGTACATGGCTCGGAGGGCCAGGTGCTGGACAGACACCGCCTGGGTAAGCAGGTGACAGCGGCTCCTTACCCAGCAGCGGCTGCCTCAGCGTCTCCTTCGCTCGATCCCAGCTACGTGGCCGGAGGTGACACCTGGCATCTCTGATCTTGAAGCGGGCCTTCTGCCTGATGGGGGCGGTGGGGGCATCTGGGAAAAGCCAAAATTCCCCCAGGTGGCGGCCTCTCCTGTGGGCAAGGAGGTGGTGGGGGCCGGGGGCCGCCAGGGGACAGGTCCTCCTGGAGCTGGATGGGGCTTGGTGTGGGCCACTCTGCCCTGACAGCCCTTCTGGGTCAGGGAACCTCCCCTGCTCCAATTCTTTCTCCCTCTGCAAAGCCAGAAACAGGTGCACCCATGGCAGACTGGATCAAGCTCAAGGCCAGGGGCTGCCCAGGCAGAGGCCTTCTGTGGGAAGAACACTTTACCTCCTCCCTCACGGCCAAAGCTCTACATACAGATTGTGCTTTTAGGAAAGGGGGCCGAAGAGAGGACAGGGGTGAGGAGGGGAAGGGTCTCTGAACCACTAGCTATCTAGAGCCTTGGACTCCTCTAGAGCAGACATCAGATCCATGGGTTAGAGTCCTGTGACTCCCAAGTGCCTCAATGTGTTAGCCATGCCACTCCAGCACCCTGGGCTACCCCGAGGGCCCTGGTAGGGATGGTCCTGAGAAGCAGGGGCTGTGCACTGCCTGGGCTCCTCTTGGGCATGGTGTTCAAAAGCAGCTCAGAGGGCTAAATTCAAGGTTATCCTCTGCCACATAGCTAGTTTAAAGTCAGCCTGGGCTACTTGAGACTTTATCTTAATAGTAAGAACAACAGAGCTCTGTGGGTGTGATCACAGCATTTGAAGTCACTGAATCCCTCTGCTACAGTGACTTCAGTCAGAAAGGCCTTCTCCTGGATCACTGTCCATGGGCTGGGACTCAGTCTGTGGCCTGGGACTTAGCTTGTATACTGGGACTCAGCCTGTAGCCAGCAGGCTTCTAGGTCCTGGCCCTGCCTTGTCTACATCATCCCAGGCCACAAGGGGCAGGGCTTAGGCTGGGAACTGATCCCTGGACAGTCCCCTTCCTTTTCCCTCAGCACTTGCTGTATGCAAGATCAAGGAGTCATCTAGGTATGTGCCGTGTGGACAGGCCCAGGGTTACCTGAGCAGCTGGGTCCTGTGCTGGAGCTGGTGCCATTGCGTTTTGGTAATGCCTTGCCCTGGAGACCTGGAATGCCACAGCTCAGGACGTAGCTGTTTTCTGAGTCTGTGGAGAAGCAGGTATATAAAGTTGGTGTGGTTGCATTTCCCTTCACGACCCCAGATTCCTGAGGTCTCCAAAGGGTTGCTGAATGAATTGAAGATCAGGACTGAGCCCTGTGGATGTTTTCTAGGCTCACAGAGAGCTGGACAGTGAACTGTGAATGCTCAGTGATTGGACCCTCATCCCTGTGTTGGGCTCTATCCTACAGAGCAGTAGGAAGTAGGTCTGGACCCCAGGAAGCAACACCCCCACAGGTCCCATTCCAGAGGGCCAGAGGTTACCTGGCATGAAGAGACTGTGACCCAGGCAGGACAGGAAGCAGTTCTCCACTCCACCCACCTTGCTGCAGGACAGCTGGGCCTGGGCAGAGTTCTGAGCCCGAGAAAGGCACCTGCTCATCTCTGAGGAGAAAGGGAGATGCAGACAGGGCCTGAGTGAGGCCAGGTAAGGACTTCTTGGGGTTGATGGGGCCCTAAGTGTGGATCAGTTGTGTCGCAGCCCCCTCATAGGGCCAGGGTTAAGAGGAAGTTGCTTGAGGACAAGGAGAACCTTGGTCCATTTAACAGAGTAGGATGCTGAGTTGGACAGCTGCCGTGTTCTGGTGCCCTCAGATCCTGGTCTTGGCTGTGAGAGAAAAAGTCAGTCCTAGCCCCAGATCTAGCTCTTGAGGGCAGGGCCAGGATCACACGGGAACAGGGCAACTGCAAATGAACTAGGGCTTCCTGGCAGGGTCCGACCTTGGGGCGCAGGGTGAGGCAATCCTCCCACATATCCAGGAGGCATCTGAAGACGTCCATGCAGCTCTTGTGGTTATTGTTAGAGGATTGAAAAAGACCTAGAAACAGGGCCTTGGGAGATGGCTCGGTTGGCAACAAGCGCGCTGCACAAGGACCTAAGTTCAGATCCCGGCACCCATATAAAAGCCATGTGTGATATTACATGTCTGTTACTCCAGCGCTGGGGCTAGGGGAGAAGGATTTGGAGACAGGTGGATCCCTGTAGCTCATTGGTCAACCAGCCTGGCCAAATCCATGAACTCCAGTTCAGTGAGAGACCTCGTTTCAAAAATGAGGTAGAGAGGGGCTGGAGAGGCGCCTCAGCAGTTAGGGGTACTGGCAGTTCTTGCAGAGAACCTGGCTTTGGTTCCCAGCACCCACATGGTGGAAAACTACGGGGACTCTAGTTCCAGGGGCTCTGCTGCCTTCCTCTGGCCTCTGTGGGCATTGCATGCACATGGTGCAATTACATGCAGGCAAAACATACACATAAGATAAAATGAATTTTTAAAAATTTTTACAATAAGATGGAGAACCATGGAAAAAGACACGAAACGCAGACCTCCGGCTTCTACACCCACACGGACATAGGTGGGGTTGCATGCCCCATGTGTGCATACTCACCCCCACATCACCCCAACACTGGGAAAAGACTGGGAGCGCTGCGGCATGGGGGACCTCAGAACTCGCTTGGTAGGTATCTGGTAAGTAACAACTGACTTTGGAAACCAACATATCAGAGAACACCACACACTCTGAGCCAGTCCCCCGGTGGAGCCACTCTAGTGACCAGATTGTGAGGCTCTGTTTAGCCATGTGCTCCACAGCCAGCACAAGCCACACTTATATTCTCTCCAGTTCGAATCCAACACCACCTGAAACAAACTAACTGCACACTCCCTCTGAGGATCAGGCAGGGGGCTTTGCTCAGTGAGCAGGCCCCAAACACAGCTTGCCCCTGAAGAGGCCATCAGCTCAGCTTCTGATAGAGTGGGCAGCATCTTTCTCCGGTAGTTATTTTTAAAAAATAAAACATATACACACACACCACATGCACAAGAACATGTCTATATATGCATACAGATATAGAAAAAAAGAAAGAAAGAAATACCCTTTGCCCAGAAGACCTATTTGTCTTGTTGAGTTTAAAGCCTGCCCTAGAGCTTGCCGAACACAGTTAGAAGGCTGCATTAGAATTTCTGAAGCTGGGCTGGAGAGATGGTTCAGCGGTTAAGAGCACTTGCTGTTCTTCCAGAGGACCCAAATTCAGTTCCCAGCACCCATGTGGGATGACTCACAGCCTACAACTTCAGTTGTAGGAGATCTGAAGCATCTTTCTTCCACAGGCATGCACACATGTGGCACACATCCACACAGACACATACGTAAATAAAAATAAAAATCCCAGAAATTTGTCCCAAGCTACAGGAGGTGGATTAATGTTTGCTTTATTTATTTATTTTTTTGCTCAGGATTTCCTTGGACAATCATCAGCCTGCATGATCATATCTGTATTGTGAAATCACTTAACTGTTGGGATCTTGGATAGAGAAAAAATATGAAAATCAGCAGGTAACTTAGAGCAGGAAAAGACTGAATACATAGCTGAGTCTAATTGTGAAAAATAGCCTGAAGAGAATAACAAAAACAGGAATTGGAGAACTGGTGTACACACAGCCATGGAGAGTTTCCCCTGGTTTACATTTGAGCAGAGCCAGACCCGGAATAAGGGAGTCTCTGTCCTGATTTCTTGAAGATGAGCTGTGCAGAAGTGGGGGACTCAATGGGAAGGAGAAGTTGGTATGGGATGCTGGCCAGTTTAAAGACTGGCTGAATGTTTTCAAGGTGTCCGAGAAAGTAAATAATCTAAAAACAAACCAAAATCCTCATGGCGCTCCAGATGAAGAAATCAAATAGAGAGATAAATACAAGGAAGAATCCAAACAAGCAAAATGGTCCATGGGCTCTGGTCTCCCTGGAAACAGGGCTGTTGGATTCTATACTGTGAGGGAAGGCCCTGGAGGATGGAGGACAGAGGAGCAGTCATCCTGACGGCCCCTCAACTCTTGGGTGACACAGATGCTGGGTGCGCTATTACCACAGACACTGGGACATTTGCTTTCCTACCACGATGCTCTGTCTCACCACAATGGAGCCAAATGACTACGAACAGAAACTTCTAGAACCATGAGCCGAAATAGATCTTTTCTCCTTAAGTTGTTCATCTCACATATTTTGTCACAGCCACACAAAGGTTGTCTAAGGGAATCTTAAAATGAAATAGTAAGGAAAACTCAATTTAAAAAGTACAAAGGAGAGGCTGAGGGGGTAGCTTAGTTGGTAAAATGCTTGCTGTGTAAGCATGAGAACCAGCACTGATTTAAAACCCCGAGTGTGACAGCAATCCCAGTGTTGGGGAGGAGGATCACTGGGGATACAGGCCAGCCTGACAAGCTCCAGGTCTAGAGAGACATCTTGTCTCAGAAAGTAACATAGAACATGACTGAGGAAGGCACCAGGTGCTGACTTCTGGCTCCCATGTCACATATATGCGCGCGCGTGCACACACACACACACACACACACACACACACACACACAGAGTAAAGGAATCCGAGTATGGTACATGGTGGTACTTGCCTGTAAACATTCTAAAAAGTCAAGCAAATTGTTAAAGAATAACTGAAGATCAACGATATAGTTCCCATGTGGCCCAGCAGTTCCAAGCCTAGAGTCAAGCGAACAGTAAACACGATGAGGGCTGTGTGAAAATGCTCATAGTAGCATTATCCAACTGTTCATCAGCTGAAAAGGGGATAAGCATGTGGTGTGTCCATACAATGGAAATTATTTTTAGCAATAAGAAGAGATGATACGCTGATACATCTATAACACTGTGTGAACGTGGTAAAGGAAAAGAGCCATTCCCAGAAATTTGTTATATAATTACATTTTGTGGAAATGCTCTTGAAAGGCATCTTCACAGGGATAAAAGTGCATGCTCTCATCTACCAGGGGAAGTGGGAAATGGCACTCTTTTGGGGGGAAATTAAAAGTCTCTGAGTTCTGTGGTGGATGGAGCTGAAAGACGTTGCATACTCTGCAAGCATGAGGACCTGAGTTCAAATCCTCAGATCCCACATAAAGAGCAGATTGTGGCTGCACATGTCTTCAGCATGAGGACCTGAGTTCAGATCCCCAGCACCCACAAAAAGAGCAGATCGTGGCTGCACATGTCTTCAGCTCCAGCACCAGGCCGAGGCTTACAGCTTGCCAGGCATCCAACCTAGTCAGGATGGAGAACTTCTGCTTTGGTGAGAGACCCTGTCTCAAGGTACTATGGGGGAGGGCTAGAGAGGAAGCCATTTGACATCCTGCTCTGACCTGCATATGTGTGTCTATCTGTATAATCATGTACATGCAACACACACACACACACATACACACACACCACACACTCACCTTCACAATTCAGTAAATATGCTAAAACCCTGCGCCCTGTTTGCTGAACAGCATGGATGAATTCCACGCATGGCACAAGCTATGTTTCAATACAGTTGTTAGCAGAAACAAAAACAAATCCAAGAGAGAAGCCATCAGGCTGAATGCACAAGAACTTACTTGGCTGCATGAAGTCTGGGGCATGTTCTGTCTTTAAAAACAAATGGGTAAATGTTTACAGACAATCACAAAGCTTTGGAGTCACGTGTGAATTTGTAATGCTAAGAAAACTGAGTTCTTTTCTGGCCATAACTGAATCCCAAGGCACCCAACATGGGAGCCAGGAGTCCCAGGAAATGATTTTGCAAGTCACTGTGTTCAACCCAAGTCCTCAGACAATGGTCTTTTCTAGCACACAGAGCAGAATCAGCACCACCATACGTGCTGTGCCTGGTGGCCATGAGATATAAGACCCAGGAGGATGCTGTCTGGTGAGATCAGCCTGGTCCCCCGGTGCCCTCAGGTCCTGAGATAGCCTACTCCAGTGGGACCCTCTGCTGCTGAGAAGCTTTTTCTGTGTACCAGTAGTTCACAACTGTTCTGGAACCAACACAGCCTTGGGAAGAGGTAGAGATGGACAGGCTCCAAGTGCTAGGCTACTCTTGTGGTCCTTGATGGGTTCAAATACATATATTACGATTTTTTTTTTTTTTGATGAACTGAAGCAGTTCTGACAGAGATCACAGCACTCACAGTGCTGGAATGTTACACTGTGCTTCCACCTGGGACATTCCACACACTCACTTAGTAATAAAGACTCATGTTATTGAGCGAGTTTGTCATGAAGTACTTAGAAGTGTTGCCATTGTTACCATTGCCACCTTGGAAGACTAGAAATGAATTTTCCAGAATGTCAAGTCACCATGGAGACGTGTTTGCTGAGGCTCTCCAGAGCATAGAGCAGAGTCAGTCCTGTCACTCAGCATTCAGGGCACATGGCTGATGTCACATGGATAGCTTATCCTAAGACTATGGGGAAAATCCTGCAGAGTCAGCAACTGCCGAGCTGCGCATGCTCCTTCCAGTGTGTTCACACTGTAGTCTTTTAAAACATATTTTATTTTATGTGTAGGAGTGTATTGCTTACATGGATTAAAGTGCATCCTATTGTGCAGTGTCCGGGGGGTCAGAAGGGGCCTCAGAACTGAAGTTATATACGGTTGTCAGCCGCCATGTGGATGCTGGGAATCAAACCAGGGTCCTCCGCAAGAGCAGTCAGTGCTCTCACCCACTGAGCCATCTTTCCAGCCCCTTTGTTGTTTTTGTGAGACAGGGTCTTACTATATAGCCCTGGCTGTCTTGGAACTCCCTATATAGACTGGGCTGGTCTTTATCCCAGCAGTTGGGAGGCTGAGGTATTAAAGGCATATGCCACCATGCCTGTCTGTCTGTCTGTCTCTCTTTAAAAGACAAGGTCTCATGTAGCCCAGGATGTCCTCAAACTTGTTCTGTAGTTGAGGATAACCTGGAACTTCTGATCCTCCTGATCCCACCTCCCAAGTGCTGACATGACAGGTGTGCATCACCATGCCAGCTCTCCTTAGTGCTCCCTGGTGGGTCCCACCACTTGGATTTGAGGTTAAATACTTCACACTTAACCTATATCATCGTTCCCTTATGAATGGCAACTCACTCACACCCAGCCTTTAGTGGAGTAGCTGCTAACCTAGTTTCATGGATCGGATCTCTAGATTGTTAGAACAGCCAGTTTGAAAACTGGTAATGTTTCACAAGACTTGTTCCTCAACTTTCTCTTTGTAATTAAAAAAAGAAAGGCCCTGGCACTGGGAGAGGCGGCCTTGGTGATTCCTGACGGGCACTGGTGGGTGTCGATTGCACCCATCCCTCTACCAGGCACCTGCAGTTCCACTGAGAAGGTCATATCTCCTACAGGAAGCCACACTAGGGAAGGTCACATCTCTTACCGCACTAGGCCCAGGTGTCTGGGGGTGGGGGTGTGAGACCCTTCCAAATGCAGGACCCCCTAGTCCAGCACCCTCAGTGGTCTGTGCTTTACTTGGGAATTGAGGGACAATGTCTTTTTAAAGAGTGAGAGTAATAACAGGCAAAACAGACCATAGGGAGAGAAGGACCAATCATGGCTGCTGGGTAACTCACAGCATTCACCAAAAGTTTGCCCTGGAGCTGAATGTGTAATCCCAGCACTTAGGAGTTGGAAACAGATGGATCATGAGCTCAAAGCTAGCCTCAGTCACATGGAGGCGGAGGCCATGTGGGGTGTGGCTCAGTGGTAGAGAGCTAACTCTGGCACACAGGAGGCCCTGGGTTCCATCTCCAAAACTGCAAAACTAATCAACAAAAAGTACCAGCCTGTGCCATGGTGGGGTGGGGTGGCAGGGAGGGCTTCCAAAGCTGGCTTGTTGGCATAGCTGTTGTTGATAGCAGAGTAACCTAGGGCTTTTCTGGGCCCTCTATGGGTTTGGCCACCTCTAACATATGCCTCATGCCAGACCTGGGCATATAGCAGAGTGAGGGGTCAGCCATGTGGAGGCTGAGAGAAAGCAGCCCAGTCACCTACGGCAGACTTCCTGAGACCTGACCTTGTCTCTTCGTCAGGCCTGAAGACTTTAGTTCATGGTCCCAGAAAGCCTTCCAGAACCCTCTGCTAATGTCTTCAATTATACTTGTTAGTCTCAGTCAGCCTATGCTCAGTGTCCAGAACATTCAATGTGTCAGGTGACTAAGGAAGAAAGAGGTATAATGTGATGCTCACCAACAGTGAGACCAGCAGTCAGACCTCCCCCGGGGACCACGCAAGTCCTGAGGCCTCACTGTGCAGACCCCGCTGCATTTGGAGAGCAAAGGGCCAAGGGAAAGCCAGCACCCTTTGGCTCGGGGGTTGGGGTGGGGTGGGGATGGGAGTGTGGGGGTGGGGTGAGCAGGCGTGGAGGTAATTTGGGTAGGGGGATGGAAGTCCTGATGATCATTCTAAGGACTTGATCCCTGCTGAGTGTGGTGGCACATGTCTGTAATCCCAGCATGCAGAAAGCAGGCAGGCAGAACTCTGAGTTCCAGGTCAGCCTAGTCTACATAGTGAGTTCCAGGCCAGTGAGCATTGCAGTGTTTCAAAAAATAAAGGGGTGGGGGTGAGGGAACTCCTTGGTTTTGATTCTCAGGTGAATGAGGTGTCACTGGCAGGGAGGCGTCCTGGCTTGAACTCAGGCCTCATGCGTTCTAGGCAAGAGCTCTACCATCGAGGATATTCCTACTCTCATTTTATTTCCTTTCCTGAGATAAGGTCTCACCAAGTGGCTTTAAACTCACTGAGCTCACTCTGTAGTCCAGACAGACATCGAACTTTTGATCCTCCTGCCTCAGCCTCCCGAAATGCTGGGATCACAGGCCTGCTCCACCATGCCTAGCATCTGTCTTGCATTTACAGGGCTTGCCTCGGTAGCTGGGACATTAGAGCATGGCAGGGCAGCAACCTGAAGAGTGAGTTCCAGGAGGGCAGCGAATGGCTCCACACCCTGAACTGGGCCCTGAGGGGGATGGTGCTAGGCTCAGCTGGTGTTTGTAGAACCCACAAACATTGTCAGAACTCAGCTGGAGGTGAGCTGGCCTTGTGGGAAACCCGAGCTATCTGGGAGGCAGTGTTGGTCCCTTGTGGGGCCGGCAGCTGGGGGATGGGATTTGCAGACCTGATGCAGCCACCATCGCAGACCAGGGCGTCGAGGGAGGTGGGCCTTGACCCGTATCCTCCAGCTTCCGGCCGAACCACCAGTAGAGTCCTGGGCCCGGTCTCGGCCTACAGGTCCCCAGCTCTGTCCCGGGCCCACCTCTCCACCTCATAGGCCCTGGCTTGACTGGCCTTCGGTGTCTCTGGTGTTCCTGGTTGCCATTAGCCAACCCCAGGGACAAGAGCCTCCTCCACCTCTGAAAGTCACTGTTTCTGACACGTCCCCCAGCTGTCCGTGGAAGGGGCTAGCCAGCAGGCTGGGCCTTCCTCCCCAGACCGGCCCACTTACCCATGCAGTCCTTCCCGTTCCAGTGCAGCCGCCTCCCTGGCGGGCAGACGCACTCGTAGCCACCTTTGGTGTTGACACAGCCGTGCTCACAGCTGCCGTTGTTCACGCTGCACTCGTCCATGTCTGGAAACACAGGCGCTGGAGTGAGGGCAGGAGTGGGAGGGCCGCCAGCCCAGGCTACACCCATGGTGCCAGGAAAGCAAAGGGACACCTGGGAGCAGAGGCCTGGATGTTCCTGACCTCAGATCAGCCTGGAGAGGGCTGAGAGTCATGAGCCTCATCTCTCCTGGGGCCATACCAGCTCCTCCCAGCGTCAGGCTCCCCTTCTGTACGGTTGGCATTAGGTGAAAAGGATCACCTGAGGCCCTTCTTCCTCCAACTAAAAAGCCCCCTCTGGAGCAGGGTTAGCAGGGGCTAGCCCTTCTTGCTCTGTACCATCCAGGCTGCCAGCAAACCCAGTGACCTGCTGGCTAGGGAGCTGGCACTCGGTGTTTGAGAGTTGCTTCACGGGACTGAAGCCCCATCCAGTAGCTACTCTGTCTCCACTACTACCTGGTCCTATGAAGCTTCAAGCTGCCTTCCAGCCACAGAAAGAGAACACACCCTCCCGTCCGGTTCCTGTCTTCACCAGCCACATTCATAGCCCTTTTGCTCAGCTCAGGCTCCTGTTGGCTGTGGTTTGGGGATGGAACTCAGAGCCAGAACCCAGCCCTAAACAAGTGTCCCATCACCCAGCTGCACCCCAGCTTTGTGGAATCAATGAGAACCTGCTCTCTATCCCTGATTCCCACCCCCAGCTCCTGAAGCTCAAGCACTCAGGCCCCAGGCCATTTCCCTACAGGCCACCTGGGTTCCAGTCTCCAGCTCTCTCTATCCACCCTGTGCCCCTGGCAGCCAGAGCGCCTGCGCCATGCTGCACCCCGCTTGACACCTTCCTGCTTTGTTTCGTGTGTGTGGCTCTGTAAACAAGATCCTCATCTTCCTGGGCTCATGCAGCCCTGTATCAATCACCTTGGGGACATTACCCTGCTCCACCTGCTTCTGGGCTCATGCCCTCTGCACCCCGCCTCTGTGTCTTTGCTCATGTGCCTGGAGCACGTGCCATTCCGACCCAGACAATCCTCCTTTGATCTCATATTGGTACCATCCTGCCTTTCTCTGAAATGAACATTCAGGAATTTTCTGTACATTGGCCACCCTGTTCTGGATTGGGTACTTCAGAAAATAAGATTCAGAGCTTATAGAGCTTATGACCCCACCCCCCAGCTGGCCAGGCCTGGCACCCCCGCTCCAACCATATTCTTTTCTACTCTGCCTTTGACCAGCTCTTCTGCCCTGAAATTCCATTTGTGCAAGGTCTCTCCCAGCGCACCAGAGTCAAGGTCAGGGTTGGGGTGTGGGGAGCAGAGTTGGAGGCCATATGGCCAGGCTCGTGCCTCGAGGGGGAGGTGGCCCTGGTGGGCGGGCTGCAGACCTCCGCAGTGAGCTGTCCCGTAGAGTGTGTAGCCTCGGTGACACAGGCACTGGAAGCTGCCTGGGGAGTTGATGCAGATGTGGTCACAGGTCCTCTCGAAGGAGCACTCGTCGATGTCTGTGGGAAGATGGCACTGAGGTATCAGTGTTCCAGGTCTGTCACTCTGAAGAACACCCCGCCTGGACCATTCCCAGGCCCTGAGACTCAGCGAAGCCTCCACTAGGCCTCTTGCTGCTCATGTTCCCACGATGCCTCCAAGAGCCCTGTTTCTGGGGTGGAAGCCCTCCCACATATTTTCTGGAGGTGAGTGGGTTAGAAACATCGCGTAGGATTATTATGAGCCTCTGTCTTGTCAATATCTCATCTACCTGTGATTGATGATTGATTAGGAAAGATTCATGTTTGATTAGGAAACATTTCTGTGTTCTCTCTCTCTCTCTCTCTTTCTCTCTCTCTCTCTCTCTCTCTCTCTCTCTCTCTCTGTATGCTTACCTGTGTGGTGTGTACATATGCATGTAGAGGCCAGAGGTCAATGTTTGGTGCCCTTCTCAATTGCTCTCTACTTTTTATTTATTTATTTATTTATTTAGACAGGATCACTCACGGAACCAGAAGCTGTCAGTTAGACTGGTTGGCTAACATCCGCCCCAGACTCTGGGTGACAGGCATGTGCTGCCATGCCTGATCTATATGGGGGCGCTGGGGAGAGGAACTCAGGTCCCCAGACTTGCACAGCAATCACTTTATAGTTATCCATATCCATACTCTTGATTTTGTTTTACTTTGAGACTGGATCTTACTCTATAGCCCAGGCTGGCTTTGAACTACTGATCCTCCTGCTTCTGCCTCTTGAAACCTGGGATTACAGGCTTGAAGTATCATAGCGGAGGAATTTAATATGCACTTCAAGAGGAAATGTGACTGGGGCTTGCTTGAAAAAGCCTGGGTAGGCAGCTGAAATGGAGCATGGATTCAAACCAGTTGGATGTTGACCAAAGTGTGTGCTATCATCACCCCAAGATGTTTTAGGAGAAGTTAAGGAAAATGGTGCAAATAGGAGAGAGGAGGGGAATACACTGCTCATAAAACTGTATAAAGGAGCCCTCATAGCATATGACACTCGATTATGAACTTCCTGGTGGCCAAAGCGAAAAGAGAAAGGCTGAGAGCCATGGATTGCTTGTTACTGAAAAGGAAGAAACAAACCACATGCGCACAGGAGGCAGTCTGTCCTGAACATAAACTCTAAGGGAAATAGCTCTTGAGGGATCAGTTGATACTAAATAGATGCTGACCTGACCCTCTATGGGAACAGCAGCTGAGCTCATTCTTTGAATACATCAGCCCTTGCCCACATAACCTCACACGTATCCTCAGTATGTGCGTGCTTACAGAACCCTAGTATAAGGAAGGAGTTGTGCTGTGGACACTCAAAGGAAGGTGTGATCCCTCCCAGGGGTCTGGGAAGATTTACCAGGGCTGTGGTGGGTCCTGCTTGGAATGGAGGAAGGGTGTCCCAGGCAAAGGCTGGGAGGCCAAGGGACTATATGAGGATCAAGGAGCACTGGGGAGGTGCTGCAGCCCTCTCTGCTAGACCTGGGAAGCCCACAACCTCAGAAAGATGAGCTTGAAAAGGGTGGAGATACAGATGGGTTGGGTGGGGAGCGAGCCATGATAGGTCTTGGTGCAGAGCCCAGTGCCTTGCCTGCTCTCGCTGGGGCAGTTGAAGATGAAAGGTCAAGTGCCCTCAGCCCTCCATGGAACTTGGCAAGCTGACGGCGAAACAAAGCTGGTGTGTGGAGGAACCCTGTGAGACCTGTGGGCCAGAACACCCATCCAGGGGAGTGAGGACTGGCCTGGGAAGGGAGTAACTGGCTCTAACGGAGGACACGGTGAGCGGGAAGCCAGGCTGGCCCTGGGTTCCCCTTGGCGGCCTCCTCTTGCTGGCACCTTAGGGCCTCACTGCTTAGGCACTGAGCTGAGCTCCTAGGCAGAGGGTGCCAGTCCCGTAACGAAAGAGCTGTCTACTCTGCAACTATGGTGACGAATGGGAACAAGACAACCAGACCTGGAAAGGATAGTCAGGGTCAAAACTATCCTGCTCTTCTGCTGCTCTTCCTTTGTGTTTCTCTCCAAGCTGGTCCTACAGGGCACCTGTCTACTGCCCAGTGGGGCTTCCCGCTGAGGCCCCACTACTCCCCAACTTCCTATCCTAATGAACTGACTTCCTTTTTCCTGCTCCTCTTGGCAAATGACTTCAGGTCCAGCAAGTCACCAGTGGCCTCCCTGGGAAGCTCTCTGGCCCCTTTTAAGTCCCCACTCTTTTCTGGGCCCCCACTGCACACTGAGACTGCTAGACTTGTGCTGGACTCTTAGGCTGTGCAGAGCCCTGGACACTGTTGGGGTGTCTGTGGTGTGTATGTTGTCCACCAGGAGGCAGTATTGTGCCTTCGAAGATGGGCTGGCTGCATGCTGGTGGGTGCAGGAGCCCAGGGCCAGTGGATCCTTCTCTGGGCCTTTCCCATATACTAGCAGAGTCCGTACTATGTAGCCTAGACTAGGCTCAAACTCACAGTTCAGCTTCTCAAGTAGCTGGGTGGGTCTAGGGGCATGCACCAACATGCCCAGCTCATTTCCCATCTTTAAAGGGACAGCGTTGAACTGGATAGCTCTGAGTCATGATGGACAAGTGGGCAGGAAGAGGTGCTCTGACCTGGAGAACCCTGTGTCCTGGACTACCCAGTTCCAGTGCTCTCCTCTCCTGGGAGCCTGTACAAGTCCAGAAGAGGAGGGACGCTAACCCTCCGGACCTACTGTGAGGGTGGGGCTGGTCAGGGGTGCCCAGGGCATGTCCTCACCTTGGCATGTCCGCTCATCCGTCAGCAGTTTGTGGCCTTTCTGGCAGCCGCACTCAAAGCTACCCACTGTGTTCCGGCAGAAGTGGTCGCAGCCTCCGTTGTTCATCAAGCACTCATTGATGTCTGAGGAGGTGAGGGTAAGGACGAAGGCTCAGGTGGCGGAGATGGCCTCGGGGGACAGTGCCAACCTGCCTTCCCGGCTCTGACTTGCTTCTCAGCCACTCATTACCTGGGGCTAGCCTCAGGTCTCCAGTCGAGCACAGATCTTGGGTGGCAGGACGTGGGTGTATAGCTAAGTTCTGGTTTCCCATGTTCCCCCACTTCCTCTGTTTGGTAAGCTGTTTGGTGCCCTGTCTCGGGGGAATCAGCAAGGACAATGATGTCCCCAAGTCTTTTTACCTGCACATCTGGGTGAAGTGTCTTGGAGGGAATGAGGCTACAGCAGAGGTTGCCTTGGGTGACATACAGGAAACTATATGCCTTGCGCCCCAGGAGAAAGATAACTCAGGTCCCCAGAGTGCAGGACACCGAAATGGCAGGAAGTAACATCCCCAAGGTGCTGGTGCTTAGTCAGAACTTGAGAAACAGGGTCACTGCCTGTTTGACGGCTGAGGAGATATCTGGTCCCTGAGGCTTCTGGACGTGACAGAGGTCCAGGCTGTGACCTGGGCCCAGCGGTCCCACCCCACTTCCCCATCTGTCTGAGTTGTTCTTCCTTCAGCAACTAGTGAGTGATGGCTATATATTCCAGAAGTCCTAATCTCCCAACTCCCATCCCATGTTATATACGATGCTCCTCATGAGCAAGCCTGCCATTTGACCTCAGCTTGTAGTCTCTCTCTGTTGCCTTGGTTTGCTCTCCTGAGCCCCAGGGCCGGCTGTGGTTAGACCCCTGCTCACCCTTCCTCCCCTATCCCGAGGAGTGTCCCAGCCTTTGGAGCCTCTCTATTCATCCCTTCCTCATTTGAACCCACAGCAAAGCTGCCGCCACAGGGACAGGAGGAGAAAGCTCAGGCTGCTGCAGCTGGCTATTTATGGGTGTCAGGAAGCTGTTCCTCTCTCCAACCAGGATGTCATAGAGGGTGTTGGACTCACATGGCCTTCAACTTTTGATGAGCCCGCAGGATGTAAGTTCTGCCCTGCCCCATTGTGTCCCACCAGGCACACCTTCCACAGCAAATCTGGCAGTGTCCTTTCCCTGCTAGGTCTGCTGGGCCGTTGGTATCCCAGAATAAAGACCCACCTGGGCAGAGGCTCACAGCTTTTCCCTTTATAAGGGGCCTGGCTGTACGTTGGACCCAGCTGTCTACCTCTCTGTGCTGACCCTCTTCAGGGCTCTGCCTACCCCAGTCTTTGAGAAACTGCCCTGACCCCACTCTCTTACCACAGTCTTCTTTTGGGGGACATGAGAGCCTGAGGATGGCAGAAGTGGAGACCCAGGGCCTAGACCTAATAGATGAAGGAGCAAAGGGAGAGTGGGGGGATCCCAGACAGCAGGGATGAGCTTAGTCAGACTAAGGAGGGCCTAGGAATGGTGCTTTGGGCCTAGGTTTGTGTGTATGGGATTCCCTGATGGGGTGAGCCCAGAATGCCCAGGCTGACTACGTTGTTCACTTCTGCTGTGTTGTTCACTTCACTGGGCACAGTCTGATCACCTGTAAGGTCTATGAGTGAGGACTTAGGGGTGGGCACAGAGGGAGGTCAAACGCTGGGCTGGCCGGGCTGGCCTGGGGAAGCAGGTGAGGACATTTCATTCCCACTCAGATGAACATCTTGGCAGGTGGCCTACCTGGCCCAGGATGTGCGGGAGGGGGGCGGGGGGCAAGGAAGAGCAGGTGGTGGGTGGGGGCTCTCCCAGGCTATTCTGGGAGATGGTGGGAGGAGGAGCTTCAGTCCCAGAGGTAATCCAGGCACCTGCCCCTTCCTTTGGAAAGGATCAGTCAGCAAGTTAGCAAGTGACACAGCACCATACGAAAAGCCAGGACTGAGTGGGCCCTCCTGTCTACTTGAGCAGAGTCAGGGCTAGGGGCAAATTCCTCAGGCTTCCATGCTTGGGCAAATGACCCACCCCACCTCCACCTGCTCTGGTTCTCCCCTTTGGCCTAGGACTTTCTGCACTGGGGTTTCCAGCCCTCTGTCACTACCCCTCCAGCCACCTGTCTTGGTCGATGATGACTTTTGGGCTTTTGAAAAACACTGAACCTTTGAAGTCATCTCTTTGATTCTATCCTCTAGAGTCTTGCCAAGAGCAAGGTGTGCACCTGACAGGCAAGCTGGAACCTCAGAGCAGAGCCTCACTAGGAATCCCCTGCTGGCTTGCCCCGGCCAGGTCCCTGAGCCCGCTGGTGTCTCTCTAGCCCATTATCCAGAACCTCACAGACACCAGCCCTGGGGTCTGTGGCCAACACCTGGCTTCTGGAACTTGAAGATGTCATGATGGCCCCATTGGCTATGAGCCCTCGTCCCTTCCACTCCAGCTCTGCAGGGGAGTCTCGACTGCTTTCTCCACTCCCACAGTCTTCTGCTTAGTCACCGTGAGCCTGGTGATGGCACCAGCAGCCTTGCTGCTCTTGAGTTCTGCTCAGAGATGGCAGGGACTGCCCCCAAATGACAACTTGGGGCTGTGTCTGCCCTGCCTCATCCTGACTGGGTTTTGGTGGGCAGTCACTGGAAAGCTGATCTCTGACCTCTGATGAAGGCCTGTCCCCACCTTACAACTGCTGGCCAGGTTGTTGGCCCTCAGCCTTGTGCCGTCCAGATGTCAATTCACAGTCGCACTGTGGAGCATCTTTACCTCAGAGACTGGTCTGACCAAAGCCGTCTCTGTGCACCCCAATTCCCAACACCTGTACCCAATAGGAGTTGCAGCCCCTCAGTTAAATGACTGTGCAGACCCACCCCGGAAGTCAGGCGGGAAGGAGGGAAGGAGTGCCTCGTGTTCATGGAGGAAGTTTGGCCAAAGGGCCGTGTAGGGATGGCTGGGCTAAAGGCCCACCTCTTTCAAGGAGAACTGTGGGAAGTGGGGGTCACTGGGGTCCTGGGGCCAGCAGGTCTGAGGTTGGGTTCAGCCTCTTTCACACCTATATCCCTCCAAAAATGGAGTGGGGGCCAGGGCACGGCTTGGGCTACCAGGACGGGATGGGACAGCAGCCCCACTCGGTGCTCGGTGCTAGGCCACACACTGCCCAGGCCCCTTCCAGCTAGATCAGTTGGATCCCAGAGGTGGGCAGCTGCTTCTCTGTTCCTGACCATCCTGAACTCACCTTAGGAATGAAGCCTTGCACTGACCTCCAGTCAGCCTGCACCTCGGAGGCTCAGGAAGGCCTGGCTCCACCCTCGGCCGGCCTGCTGTTACATCAGTGGACTCTGAGGACACCTCGGACTGCACACTGCCGCTTCCTGCTGTCGTACCCATGTGGCAAGGACTCAGGTGCTACCTGTCTGTCCATGTACCCACCAGGGATGGATTGAGCTTTGAGTACGCCACATGCTAGCTACAAAAGGCTTTGTCATTCATGTGTAAGTTGTTATTATTATCATGGTTGTTATTATTTGAGGCATGGTACTGTATAGCCCAGGCTGACCTAGAACTAGTTACGTAGCCCAGGATGACCTTGAACTTCTGATCCTTCTACCTCTACCTCCTGAGTGCTGGGATCACAGTGTGTACCACCTCGCCTGTTTTTTGTGATACCAGAGACCAAAGCCATGTCTTTATGTGCACCACACAAGCACTCTACCAACTAAGTTGTCTTCCCAGCCCCAAGAACTGTTACTTCTGTCTCTAGCCACCATCTTCCCTCTGAGTTGATAAAAAGTCCCCTGCTCTCTGTTTTTCCAGGCTTCAAAATGTTCACCTGTTTTAAGATGCTCTTCACGTCCATTTTCGGTGTCCACTGATCTGGGCTTTGTGTGCCCTATTCCTGTCCCCTTACTGTGCTGGGAACCAATTGCACGGGGACTCTGGTGTTCACACTCAGTTTTCTACCTTCCCTAAGGGTTGGGCTTCATGGCCTCTACTGCGGAATAACTGGTCCTCTCTCAGCAGCCTGGCCCAGAGCTCAGCCAGCATCTGCCTTCCTGCTCCCCTGCTTCCTGTTTCCTGGAGGCCCCCAGCATCCCCAGGCTCACAGCAGCTCTGTGGACTGGTCAGGAGATCGGTGGGACGCGATCCCTACCTTCTCTCCTGTGTAGCTGCGGGAACCTTTCCTTCTGCCTCAGCCACTCCTCACGTTCAGACTCTTTAATTTCTACGGTAAAGTCTTTTTGCCTTCAGTTCAGGTCCCCTTACACATTGTGACAGTGGCTTCCCAAATAGCCCTGCACCAGGTTGTCCCCACCAGCTCTACAGTACTCCCCACAACTAAAGGCCAGTAGTTGGGTCACATATCGTTCTCCAAGCCCCCACTCCCAGAGATGAAGACCTCGGAAAGATACCTGCTAGTTTAAACAACAGGCAAATTCTATGACACCAGAA
This sequence comes from Eospalax fontanierii, assembly GCA_035773235.1. Lineage (NCBI taxonomy): Eukaryota > Metazoa > Chordata > Mammalia > Rodentia > Spalacidae > Eospalax > Eospalax fontanierii. Next base: position 73,251,894 of record CM069537.1, read on the forward strand.
TCAGAACCTTCTTGACCCAGGACATTACAGATGTGCCATGGGAGCCTGGTCACCAGAAGCCTTCTGGGGACTCTCCTTAATCTTTCTTCCAGTAGCCTTTGCTTGTCTGCCCTCCAGCCTGGATTGCTGGGCCCAGCCATGCATCATGAGCCGGAACCGGAAGTGGGCCGGGCTGTGCCAACACAGCCCATTGCTGACCTTTGCATGTCTTTCCATCCGACTGCAGAGTGAATCCAACTGGGCAACTGCATCTCACACCAGTGGCAGTGTCCTTGCATGTCCTGTCACAGCCTCCGTTGTTCACTGCACAGGTCTCTGGGGAGGGGTAAAGAGAGACAGAGACGCTCAGCCTCCTGGTACCAGCTTTCTCCATCCACGAGACCAGAGATCTGGGTTCAAGTTCTATCTCTGATACTCTGGCTGTGGGGCCACTGCCGGAGCCTCAGGCTCTCCAGCAGTAAAATGGGGGTGAGGTAGGCTGGGCCCTGTTCCCAGGAGGGTGCTGGTGAGGCTTCAGCATGATAAGCAATGTCTGCAAGCTCTGAGGACTCTGCTAGAGTAAAGACCGGCACTCACAGCGCCCAGGTCACTGCGGGTACCAGTGCTGAGACCAGCCTGGCAGGGACTTAACGGCCCACACCAGGTCCTAAACCTTTGCCCTGCCTGGAATTAGACACCCAGTCCTACCGGTGGCGGCCAGGAGGCAGTAGGGACTCCTAAGCTCATCCTGGTGTGAAATGGCTTTCCTGTCTGGCCATTGGGCTGGGTTCCTCAGGGCTGCTCACCATCCATCACCCGAGGGAGGCTCTCAGCCCCACATCTGTTCTCACTGAACCATTCTCCAAAGTGTCTGGTTTTTGTCCACTTGAAGCCTGCCTAGTGTATTTTTTTCCTTCTGCAAAATTCAAAGGGGCCGGAGTGGCTGGAGCATAAGTGAGGTCACCAAAGCCGTCTCGGGGTGAGAGTGATCCTCCACAGGCCTGCACAGGGCTGGCAGAGCTGGCCTTCCAGGGCCTGCTGGCTCACCCGTGGGGCGCCGCTCTGCCAGACCTTTGGTCGCTTGCCACCTGGTTTTCCTCCTGAGCACCCGAGGCTTGCTTCTTGTAGGAACGGGCCCGCGTGAGTGGGCTTCTCCTGTCCCTTTGCCAGTGGATGCCCACGGCCCACGGCCTAAGTGACCCTGCTGCCTCTGCCTTGCTTCACCTGGCCCCTGGCCCCGGGTGCTTCTCCCAAAGGCTCTCACTCAGTTCTACGGGTCTCCTCTGCAAGCCTGCTCTTCCTTTGGGGTCTAGGCCGCCTCCCTGATGCACTACCCTGATGTCCAGGGACAGAGAAGGACGATCTTCCTCACACTCAAGCAGGTGGGCCTCTGTGCCAGTGTGGACCACTTTTGACCTGTATGTGGCCTGTGTGAACTCCCTTATCTCCTCACAGGGCATCGCTGGGGCACCGGAGTCGGGGCAGGAGGCAGGTCCACACCTGGAGAACGAGGAGACGAGCTTCTCTCCCAGGGCCAGAGTGAAGATCAAATACACTTCCCACTTAAAAGCCGCGGGGCCCAGGTGCCGCCTGAAGAGCTGGCTGCCCACCAGATGTTTCCTTTCCCAGGGTTAGACTGGAGGGGGAGTCCTGCCACCCACCCCAGCAGAGAGCCTGCCAGCCTTTCATGTGGGACAGCCCTCTTGGGGGAGGGGCAGAAAGACTGCCTGCGCCAGGTGTGGGTAATTACAGCTGGCAGGGAGGGAAGGAGGGAGGCGCTGTGGGATGGGGCTGAGCGGGCCCTGGGCCGCTCTCCAGTTATGCAGGTGCAAGCACTGGGCCGTGTCCTTGGGAACCAGATCTGACAGTTTGTGAGTCCTTCTTTGTCTTAAATGGAACTTGGACTTAACAAAGGGGGCCTCAAAAACCTGCTGCCCCATCTGCTCTTTGGGTAGACTGAGGCTGAGAGAGAGATCTGGGCTCTGGTACAGGGGCCACCTACTCTTGTACCCCACTGCAGCTTATTCTGTCCCACATCAGGCTTTGTTTCTCCGCATCGCCCCAGCCAATGGCTGGTGTGCAGACTGGGAAGGGCCCTGCGATTATGGGTGCTGCCCTACCTCACAGTACCTCGTCATGCTGGGTATCAGAGGCTAGCTCTCCTCTGCCTTGTGTGTCTCATTGCTCCTGCCTTCCCAGCTCCTGGGCCTCATTACTCCAATGGGGAGCCTGTGCCCAGCTGTGCAGACCGACTGGCAGCAGTGGCTGAGATTTGCTTGCTCCGACTAACCAACCCCACAGCTCCCTGAACACAGGGCCCACCAGACAGCCTTCAACCCATCTCTGCCAGACCTGCTCCAGGGGCCCATGAAGCCATACACATGAGGCTGGATGCCCAGCTCAGTTCCCCATGTCCTTTCTGGCACTGGAGTGTCCTACTCCACCTGCTCCACCAAGTCCCAGCCTGTGCTCCACTTGGGAGCCTGAGTACTTTTGGGAAGACATTCCCCTGAGGGCTTCTTTGAGCCAGTGGAGGGAGCAGGTGGGTGCTTGGGTTGGCCTCCACTCAGGGGCTCCCTGGGGCCTCTAGACTACTCTACTACATGGGGAGGCATTGCTGCCATGCTGTTCTGGGTGAGGGTCACTGTAAAAGCCAAGTGGAGCCACTGAGGCCCCCTAGGGGTACGGTGTGGTATGGGTGGGTCTGACCACCTTGTCTCTGGAAGTTTCCAATTAGCAGCTCCCGAGCATGGCTGAGGGGCCATCAGCATGGAATGCTGCTCAGTTCCCACCTTTGAGGGTCTCAAAAAGCAGCCTTACCGCTCTGTTCTCCCAACACCAGAGGCCATGTAGATCTAGTGTTTGCTTAACTACTGTTTTAGAGAAATTCAGGAAACATCCTCTCTTTATACTGTAGCAGACCATCTCAGGGCTCAGGTCCTTCTGTGTCTCACCCTGGGGGCTTTCTCTGGGTCTCATCCTAGCCCCTAAGCTGGGGCTTGTTTATAGGTTGGTCTGGTAAGGTCTGGGTCTGGCTACCAGAACCATGGTGCTGGAGTGTAAGGAGAAGAGGGCTCCTTCACGGGTTGGAGACACTTCTCCTCTTGGGATCCCATGAGCCTTCTCTCTCTCCCTGAATGCTTGCTCTAAGTAAGAACTTCTGGGTTCTTCCTAATGGTTTTCCTTCCCCTTGTGCAGGAGAACCACCCTCTGGAGGCACAGCCCTGCTCCAATGACAGGACACCTTTCATCCACCAGCTCCATGAGAGTTGTTTTGGCAGGCAGAACTGAGACTCTGAGAAGGAGCTTGTAAGGTGGGCTTAGCTACCTCATTCCTGGCTCATTGAGAAATAACAGGGACCCTTTGTTCATAAATAATTCAAGATTTCCAGACAGAGATGGCAGGGCACCAGATCAGTCATGAGTCCATCTCAGGGCTAGCCCTAGTGATGAGCAGATTGTGTGTCCAGGTCACACAGTTCCAGAGGAGCTAGCCTGTTCACAGGGCTCTGAGACACTAAGTTAAGAATGATCTGGACTAGATGGTAAATCCCCAGTGGGGAGGCTCAGTGAGAATTCAGGGTGGTGGCTGAGGCAGGTGGCTGAGGTCTTTTCCTGTGGTACCATGGCTCTTTCTTCCACCACTGTGCTGGGTGGCCTAGGGAGGAAGTTGGTCACAGAAATGGCTGGGCAGAGTTTCTGATGTGGGCTCACTCTGCATGGACATGATAAAAAGGACGGCATAGGATTCTGCAGGCAGCCTGGCCAGGGTTCTGATAGAGGGTCTCAGGGGAAAAGGGCCCTTGGCGGAGGCTCTGTTTGCTGGCACTACCCTGATTCAGTGAGGTCCTTGAAGGACAGTCTCACCTACAGTGCGGAGGATCAAACTTGAGCTACAGGACCAACAGGTTCCACGTGCCCATGGGCTATGTAAGCTTGGGGACATTCCTTCGGGCAAGCCTGTGTCCTCATCTGTGCACAGAGATGACAATATTTACCATGTGGGTTTTGAATGGCCCAGACACAAGGGCAGAGGTGCCAGCGCTTCGTAGGCTGCTCTGTAACAGTGAACCCCTCACTGCTGGTGCCACATTTCAGACCCTCTGCACATGGAGGCTGGCACCCATGGTCCCTTGCTGATCCATTCAATAGCTCTTCTGAGCAGTTCTAAGCTGGACAGATGTACCCTGAAGCCCAGAACTGGTCTCAGGGAGACTACACCTTAGAGGGCAGCATGCAGATCAAGAAGACAGTGCTGTGGTCATGAGGGAAGAGCCAGTTCATCACAGAGCTGTGGAACTATGATGAACTGACCCCCCGGGACTCAGCTGCTTCTCAGGGGAGATGGTACAAGGCTGGGACCTTGCCTTTCTCATACAAGTCTTTCTCAAATCCTGGCCTCTACTGGCTTTAGCTGCATGCCTCTGAGCCTAATGAAGTTCTTGGGTTTCAGAAGCCCAGAGTCCCAAGCCAGTAAGGTGGCTTTCTTTGTCTGGTGGCCCTCTCATTCACTGTATGGCTCCAGAAAGAGCCTGAGTGACCCTTTTCCCAGAGATCAGCACAGGCCCAGCATGGTGGGAGTGGCTTCTGCTTAATGATGGGATCTGTAATAGGTCCTGGGAGGTCCCTGAGGAGTGGACTAGGGCAAGGGGATGAGTCCTGCCCTGTGTCAGGCCTAGCATAGAGAAAGGGGGAGCTGAGGCTTGGACTGAGGAGGGTGGCCCCAGGGTCTACATATGAGGCAATACGGCAGGACTCAGACTCAACAACGTGACCCAAGAGCTGAGTACCAGCCTGTTGCCCAGTGTGCCAGCCTTTGTTCCAACTAGCTTGGGGACATTAGGCAAACGACTGTCTCCTCTCCAGAACTTGTGTTCCTACCTATGTGTGTCTGGCCGCACTGAGGGCTTGTCAACAGTGTGGCAACTTCCCCTCTCCAGAGGGTCTGATCTGATGGGTCTCCATTGGGCCCTGTATCTGCTCTCAGTATCTGCCCTCTCCCCTGAAGGCTTGACCCTAATGGGGAGCGGCCCTAGGCTCTGACTGTATCTGTCTAGGTCTTAGGGTGGGTCCACCTGCCTTTCAGGCTCAAGAGCTGGCTGAAGAACTGTGAAGGTGTTAGCCACTGGCCTTCTCCATCCACCTGCTGACTGACCTCTGACTCTTCCACAGCTCTGGGATGAAAGCCATTCTTCCCTGCATGGACATTACACGTGGTCTCCCCTCTTCTGGCTCCCTTGGGAGTCTCAAGCCCAGCTCTGTCATTCGTTTCATGTGGCAGGTTTGTATCTGTGCTGGGACGATAAACATGGTCTGCCTTGTCACTCAGTAGGGAGTAGTGCACTGTATATGGAGGTTGGGGCAGGGGAGGCTCAGTGCAGTGAGGGGGAAACTGGGGGGTGGAAAAGCCAGGCTGTGGCCTTAATAAGGTAGAGGTCTCTGAGGGGAAGCAGGAGAGAAGGCTGCAGGCATCTAATGCCAGCTCTGCTCAGGGCTGAGGCCAGTAGGTTCTGAAGCCACGATGCTCAAAAGGGTCCGGCAGGCTCAGAGGCAGGAGCAGTGCACCCTGGATGCTGTCTTTCTGGCCTAGCCTGGTGGTGGTGAAGCCCATGAAGCCCTTTGATGACGGTGGCTGGCTGTGCAGGTCACAGGCCTTGGGAATGTGAATTCCCATCAGGGGAGCTGTCTTTCTGGAGCACTCTCGACTCTAGGGATGCTGGGAATGCCAGGAACGAGATGCGTGTGCCTATGAAGGCAGACTAGGGATGTTCCCATTGCTGTGGGACAGAAGCCACCTGGGGGCAGAGCCCTGTGGGTCTGCAACAAGGACTGGGAGGGAGCCTGAGGGTAGGAGGCCGACCCAGGAGCAGGAGGTAGGCTCCCTGCCTTCTCTGGAGGACACAGAGGCTTCGGAGGTGCGGGGCAGGGACACGGGCAACGTGCCTTTCCCATCCCACTGCTCTGGGTGCTGGGAAGACACAGGAAACCTATCACTAGTTCACCCTCAGGAGAGGGGTAGGAGCTTGTCATGTCTGTTCTGTACATAGCTCAGGGAAGGGACTGAGGCAGGTTAATACTTGGCTCTGTACCCTTTGTGTGAGGATGCCCCCAGCTATGGTCTGCACTGTTCAGAACCTTCTGTCCAGAGTCCCCAACAGTAGCTAATGCTCTGCCGGCCCCAAGCATCACACAAGAAGAGAGGGCCATACTGCCAGCCTGGACAGGGCGTGTATGGTGCTAGGTGCCTGCGTCTAGTGTGGAGGCTGCTCAACGCAGCAGAAACCCTGTTTCACACGTCAGTGGCTGCCTCAGGCTTGGGACAGTGACCCCTGAGGCAATCCAGGAAGAGTACTGGTGTGTGATACAGCTTCTGTGCCTTTCGGTGGGGCTCCAGTAGTAGCTGACTCCACCCTGCGAGTTTCCAGGGGTGGGGACAATCCCTGTGATTGTGAGTTTCTGGCTGGCCTTCGGGCACTGCTTGTTAATTTCTTGGTTCCTCAGGTTAGTCCCACCAGCAGTAGCTGTTGACCAAGGCCAGGCAGCCCTAGATCTCCTAACTCACCACTGTGACCTGCTTCAAGTTTGATTCCCTACTGGTATGACACTGGCAAGGTGGGAGTGACGGGGAGGAGATGAAAAGAAAGGCTTGGGACTGAACGCCTGGCTCTGGGCCACACACAGGGCCAGGCACTGCACATGGGCTCATCTGAGCTCCTCTGAGCTCCTCTGGGAAGCAAAACTCCTCCATGCAAATGGGAAAGCGAGGTCAGGGATCGGGGACCACAGGGCTGTCCTGGCTGGTGACTGGGAAGTGGGGATGGGAGCCAGGTCAGACTGAAGAAGCTGGACCAGAAGAAGAAGACCAGACTGAAGAAGCTGGACCCAGAAGGAGGAGCCACTGCTGTGCGACTAGAACTGCATTCTTCCAGCCTTAGGCAAGCTCCGTCCTGGAGAATCAACCTGAAGCTCCCTCCTCCCCATTACAGCTCAGGAACCTTGCCTCAGGAAGTTGCAGGAGGCTGGCTGCTCATTCTGGTTCACACGCTCAGTTCAGGGGGACCCAGCCAGAGATACACAGGAGGCAGGTTGGAGGTGGGAGAACAGGCCACATCCTCCCAGGTAGGCAGGCTGGGAAGAAGGGGCCTTGTGGGTTGGTCTGTTTCTATACTGGGACTCATCAGATCAGGCTGAAGGAAAGGTTGCATTGTTTTTTCTGGCACCTTCCATTTGTGACCGGTAGATAACCCGGGCCACCTGAGTGCTGTCAGGGCCAGGACTAGGTTAGCAGAAACATCGGGAGAAGGGAGGGGAAGGGTAGCTGTCAACAGAGGGCTCTGAGGTCACATTTGGAAGGGCTTTGGGTACAGATGGATCAAGTGCTGAGGAGTCAAGGAGTTGGGGAGAGAGGTAAGGTTTCTGCCAGGAAAGACGGGCATGGCTGCATTTCAGCATCAGTAGGGAGACAGGCAGGAGGCTGGGTCACATCCAGGGAGAGGAACCGTGGTGGAGAAACAAGAAGTGGGCATTGGGTGATAGGCATCAGGAGGCCTAAGGAGAGTCTGGGGGTTACACATGCCTGGTGCTACTGTGATGGGCAGAACATGGGGGAAGTGGACCTCAGGAAGGGTCGCCTTCTCTCTGTGAGGCTCCCTCCTCTGCTGTGCCACCCTCAGCAGGCTGCCAGGCCGCAGAGGGTCCTCTAGCCAAGGTTGGACTCCAGGCTCAGGAACCCTGGCTCTGTGGCCTTGGGTGTGTCTTACCTTCCAAGCCTTATCTCTATTTGAGGCCAGCCATGGCACCATCTGTTCTGCCAGGGCTCGGTCCCTCCACCTACTTTTCACTTTGACAGCCAAATCACCAAGACCTGATTCCTATCAGCCCCAGATGTATGTGTGACTGAATCAAGGGAGGGGCTCAGGCCTTGGCCCAGTGATCATCAACACCTGGGTTCAGCCCAGTGATGGGTGTACTTGGTGACTTGGTGCCCAGTCTCTGGAGCACTGTGGGAAGGGAGGGCCTTTCTTGTGCCCAAGGGGGCATCCAGCTGGCACAGAGCTGTGGTCTAGCCCAGCAGTGAGATATGGGGACATGAGAGGGAAGGTCCAGTGAAGTTTGGAAGACTGAGGCAGCCTTTGCCAGGCAAAAGCACCCAAGGTGGCACTGGGTAGAGTGATGGAGGCAGGACTACTGAGGCAGGGAACCCAGGATAGGCAGAAGGCACAGCTGAGAGACAGGCAACGCGGAAGGGACATCCAGGTGAGTGGAGTGTGGGACTAGGAGGACAGAGCTGGATGGACGGAGCTGACTGGGAGTGAGCAGTTGCTAGGTAGAAGTGGGGGTGTATATCTAGACCTTTATGAGACCTAGGACAGTATGTGGTGGTCTATACCTACTAAGGGTCAGCCACTGGCACCTTCACTGCTGCAGAGTTTACTAATGCCCTAGTCCTGCCTGCCAGCCCCTTCCTACCTTCACCTTGTTTGAGGTAGGCTGGGTATGTGTGTCTTACACCCACTTGACACCTGGGAGCTCCCGCATCTGAGGAGAAGGCTCCTGCAGCCCTAGGTACAGCAGGATGCTCCTCCCAGAAGGATACACCCCTTTGCGAAGCCATGCCCACACCCATCTCAGAAGCTTCCATAGGTATCAAAGGCTTCGGTGGGAGAGTGGGCAGGAAGAGACAGTCAGAGACTGGGGAGACAGGTCTGGGGAGAAGGACAGGGCAGGGCCAAGGGCACAGCTGACTCTACCTTGCCTACTCACAGGAAAACAAAGTCCTAGCTGTCTCCCTGTTCCTGGATTTGCAACCTGACCAACACTCTGGAGTGCTTACCGTGTTGTCAGGCACCTTGCTGGGCACTTTTCCCCGGTGGGTTCATGGCATCTTTATGTCAGCTCTAGTGGGTATGCACTGTGCAATTCCCAGTTCACAGATGAGGAAACAGTCTCTGGGAGTCCTAAGCAGCTACCCTAGCAGATGTGGAGTACCTCAGGCTGGCCCCGAGGCCCAAGCCTTTATCTCTCCTCCGAGTCTGGGCACCCTCTGCCCATGCAATGAATGCTATTCCAGAGAATCATGAACTTGGGGCTGGATCTAGAGTTTTGCAATCAGTTGGAACATTTATGAAGAGGCCCTCAAGGTACAGCTGGGTCCAGTAAGCCTTTTGGGGTGCCTGTCCCTACAAACCCATAGCCCTCCCAGACTAGGCCCCATCTGCTCCGGCTCTCTAAGTATTGAGCACCCGTTCTTGACCAGACTCAGAGAAAATGGAGGAGTGTGGGCTTGACAGGGCCACGCGAGCAGTGCAGCTGCGAGGGCCCAGGGAAGAAGCTCCTGAGTGTCCTCTCTGCCTCAGTGTCCTCATCCGTGATAGCACCAGCTCTTGGTGAAGACTGGGCAGAGGCCCTGGGGCTTCAAGCCACTCGGTCTGGGGTCCCTGAAGTGAGGGTTGGGTACTCTGCTCCCCTGAGGGCCCCTCTAGCCTTCAGGGCTGGTTGTAGGTTCTGTGACTTTGGGCAAGGAGATGGAAGCCTGTAATGGCTACTGAGCTTCAGGCCTGCTCTGAGATCGGCCTCTGACTCTGGACTTGGGGTCTGCAGAGGCCTGTCTTGGTGGCTATTCCCTGGCCATGTGGCCTCTCTTCCCAGGACCTAGGGCCTGAACCTGTGAAGCTGGGCAGCAGGCTCTGGGGCTGTGTCACCCCAGGGAACAGAACTGTAGAGGGGGAAGTTCGAGCAGAGGGGCTGGCAGAGAAAGTGTGTGCCCACTGCAGGGACTGACAAGGAGGCGCAGCCCATACTGTCCAGTAGCTTATGTGGGCTGAGCTGGCTGTGGAGCCCTTCTGGGAGTGGGGAGACTTGGGGTCTTGGGCTGACCCAGTGACGGGAGCTATGCTATGCCTGAATGCAGGGTCCTCTAGTCATGGCTGAACTACCTGTTTTAGTTCAGAACCCACTTGTCAAGAAGGCCTTTGCTGACAGGATTATGTGAAGGGCCTTGCATTGGGAAACTGCCGTAGATCATCTGATGGTCCCCAAAGGATAGCAGGAGTCCTGGGGAGGTGGGAGAGGAGGACAGGAGGGCTGTGAGGATGAAGGGGGATCAGGAGTGCAAGGGCTGCAAGCTCTGAACCTAGAAGAAGGGGCCATGAGACAAGCAGATGTGAGGAAGCGCTCTGCAAGGGTTCTCCATTAGACCTCCAGAGAGACCGCAGCTATGCAGACGCTCTGACATCCCACACACCCCATGAACCCAGGTGCCAAGCTTCTGACCTACCTCCCACAACGCTGTGTTGTGTGAAGCCACTGAGATGCTGGCGATTTGTGACCAGCTGCCACAGAGAGCTAACGCACATCCATCCCGAGTTGGTTTTAGGGGAAAGGTGAGAAGCATGGCCTGTCCCTCAGCATCCTGCTGCAGGAGGCCTGGGGCTGCAGGAACTGATTTTCATCTGGGTTGGGCATCAACTGTCACATGGGACCCCTCTTTGACCTTCAAAACCCAGCTGCCACAGGAACGTGTCTTTGGTTCTGAGCCCCTAACCCTAACCGTACCCGTAACTTTCCTGGTGGCTGAATGCAGACCCCAGGTGGGCAGATGCTTGTCTCCCAGGGCCTCGCCTCCCTGAGCTCCCCATCTTGGTAGATGGGTCTCTCTCCATCTACCCCTAAAAGAACAAGGACAGGGTCACTGCTGGGGCAGTGTCCTCCTGTCCTCCCAGGAACAGAACAACCCCTATCCTGTGTGCTTAGGGCTCTTTTCTCCCATGATTCCCACAGGAGTCAGTTGGCCTTTCCTGACCCACCTGGCACTATCAGGAGTAGGATTCTGAGCCTGGAAAGTCACCAGTGCCTTCCTTTGAGTGATGCTGCAGGCTTGGCAAGACTGTGTCATTTGTGGTCTCCAAACTGAGGCCCTTGTAGTCAAGATGTCATAGTTTGTGCCAAGAGCAGGTAGGCCCCAAGAGGGAGCTGAGAGGCTCAGAGACAGACATGGTGCCTGGCTTTAAAGTGCCTCTGTGTGATGTCTTCTTGTCTTTTGTGTCTGTCCTGGCTCTGGGACACACTGGGAGGTGATGTGATAATTTATAGGCATCTAAGGGATAAGACCTGTGTAGTCAGAGCACAGAATCTTTATTTTGTGAAGAGTTCTAGGTTCAAACAGCTGGAGGTTGTGTGTGTGTGTGTGTGTGTGTGTGTGTGTGAAGTCTCAATATTGCCCCTCTATTACAGAGCCCATTATGAGAAGCCTGGCTCTGAGTCAGTATCAGAGCAGGATGTGATCCTAGGCACTCAAAGGAAGAGGCTCTTGGGCCCTGAGGATAAACCTGCTCCAGATGTGTGTGTACCACAGAGGGCTGGGGTGAGAGGTGGGTTGGGAAGGGGGCAAGGCTGGTCCTGGCACCGCTCACTTCCTGAGGGGTACATCCTCTGTCTCTAGCCTTCCCACCCGCTCCAAAAATAAACCCCATCCACAATGGCCTCTGGGCTGGAAGGAACCTGAGGGGGGCTGGCTTGATAGTCATGTGACCACAGGAGCTTCAGTGCCCCTGCCCTACATTCTCTCACATCTCACTGTCGTCTTTGACCTCTGGTGGGGAGCTGGTCAATGCAGGGTGACGAACACAGCCTGAGGGGTCAGGTGGTCCAGGGTCCGGTCTATCGTAGAAGTCCTCAGTGCCTCAGTTTCCTCATCTACTGCCAGGCCCCTCTCAAGAGCCTGGCCTATCTCCCTCCCATCTTGGGACCCCAAAGGGCCAAACCTATCCCCAGCCTCCAGATCTTCAAGGCCAGTGTGCTGGAGCTCCCTTTCTGAAACTAACACCATCACTGCAACTCAATTCTGCCTCCTCTCCCTGTCTGGGTGGCTTTCTACACACAGCCTGGCTCTGAGTGTGATGTCTAGTATTCCCTGACTAGCATAAAGTAAAAGAGGAATCGCCTCCATCATCTTCTAGACCTCGCTTCCACTGACCAGACCTCGCCTCCACTATTGCCTCGCTGGACTCTGGCCACCAGCTGGGGCCCAATACCTAAGCGCATCCTGCATCTTTGGCACAGAGTCCTATTTCAGAAAGTGCTAAGAATTCATGAGCTTTTGAGCTGGGGCCTCCAATCAGGACTATAAAATGAGGTGACCTGTGAGGGACTTTTAGGCTGTGACCTCCAGGGCCCATGTGGTCATGGTCCCTAATGGTGCTTAGCTATGCAGATAATGAGTGGCCTTGGCAAGCCAGGATGCCTCAGAGAGCTTCAGTCTCTTCTGAGAAACAGAGACTTTTCTACCCAATCCTACAGCTGCCAAGATGAGCCTGACAGTAGTACCACCACAAGCAGTCTGTGACAACCCTGCGGGCAGGCAGCCGGCACAGACCACATCCTAGAAGGGGGAGCTGGAACAGGGGCGGGCACTGACCCACCAGGGACTGGGAGTGCAGAGGCCACGCCCTGGTCCTGGTCCACAGTCTGTGCTGTGAAGGGTGGCCCTGTCCTCCCCTGTCTTTCTCTTCCTGCTGGCCCAGGGGCAGCCTGGCCCGAGAGCAAGGCTGGAGTCTCATGCTATACAGAACCCCTTCCCTCCAGGGCCCCCATGGCTGCTGAGTCTCAGCAAGGGTTTGCTGACCCTGGGACCCTCACGCACACATGTGTGTCTACTGAGAGGGGAGGAGGCTTACTTTCGTAAGCGTCTGCTCAAACTCTTAGGCTATCAGACATGGGTGCTGGGTTCTTTGCTACAAATACACAAATAAAGAAATAAACATGTTTGATGAGGGTAAAAAATTTTTTTTTGGTCTTTTTGAGACAGGGTCTTCCTGTAGCCCCAGATGGCCTGGAACTCACTAAGTGGACCAGGCTGACCTTGAACTCCCAGATATCTGCCTGCCTCTGCCTCTGCCTCTGCCTCCTGAGTGCTGGGATTAAAGGCGTGCACCACCATACCCAGCGATGGAGGGTAAACATTTTAAAAAGGAAAAAGCATGTTCCCACTTGCAGTAGAGCCTCCCCATTCGCATACAACACTGCTGTCTGTGCACACGTGAACAGACCCCACACCACACAGATGTACACCTGCATGCTCACACCCACCTAAAAGCTAGCACATATATGGGCTCACACAGCAGCATGTATCCCCACCAGTAGCCATACACATACATCAGTACAGAGATTTCCATGCCAACAAGTACACATACTCCCACACGCCCCACAGACAGCATGTACACATAGTCCCCCAGCCGGCACCCCCCAGGCCAGCATCCTTTTACACTCACCCACATACCCGAAAGGGCAAAGAGGACAAAGGAATTGGAAGAGAAGTGTTACCCATGAGAAGCCGCCGTTTCACCCGCTTGTCCACATCAGCTACTGACGTGGCATTGAACCGAGAACGCTCAATTGCAGCCTCATCCTTCTCTAGAACACAAGTAAGGGACAAACACGGAGCCGGTGGTTAACGAGAGCCCACTTCCCGCGGCCCAAGACAGTCAGCCTCTTGGCGTGGCGCACACAAAGCCAACACAGCATGCCGGGCCAGCACCGTGCCCTCACCAAGGGCTAATCCCAGGAACTTCCAGGCGGGTGTGCTCAGGGCAAAGCAAAGAGGCAGCAAGGGCAGAGGGGTGGGAGGGACAAGGGCAGGGGGTGGGAGGGACGGCATGCAGACAAGGAAGGTGGTCATGACGCAACTTGGACACAAGGTGAGGGGACCCAGGGCCCAGGTGCAGACAAGCAGGGCAGGTGGCTAAGGTCAGAGCAGGAGGACACGAAGGCAGACAGACATGCCTCGGGCTCACAAAAAGAAGCAGTTAGAGGCCCTGGTGGCTCAGGCAGGTACGGGACAGAGCACAGGACAAGCAGACAGGGTTGCGAGGTCCGGTGATGGATGTGCCTGGGACAGCAGATGCCCATTACAAGGATGCTGTCACTCATGCAAGATTAAGAACAAACCACACAGAAGAAAAACACAGACATACACACATACACATAAAACACTGGATCCTATCGGACAGACAGAAAAACCAGGGGACTGATCCTGGCAGCACTGGTTGCCTGCTTGTCTAGAGGACCAGAGCTAAACATTCAAGTGCTTGACAAGGGGTTGCAGAAAGGGGTCAGTCTTTTTAGGAGCGTGCAGGAGAGACTTGGCTTGGGCCCCCCAGGGAGCCTCTGGTCACTCGGCACCGTGGTGCTGAGATGCTTAGTGAGGCTGGTGATAGTGAGTGAACAAAGCTGGATGGAGGGTTGCCCATCCTGGTCCGGAGTGGAAACCGCGGTGGCCAGAGCTGGCAGGGAGGGTGGTCCTAACAAGAGGGGAGGGAAGCGTGGGTTTGGGGAGAGAGATCCAAGCAGGGAACTGTGACATGCAGCAGACAGTAAAAAATAAAAGATGAAGGCGACGAGTGAGGAGGACACAGACAAGGAGGGTTAGACCCAGGCTGGGGTGTGTCTGCCCAGCAGCTGTCTGTGCTGGTCCAGCGGCCGCAGGGCAGGCCCTCCTGGACATGGCAAACCCCCAGAGACTTAAGCAGACAAGACAGAGGGGAGGCCAGGGTAGCCTGAGGGAGCTCTGGGCAGGACAGCAGGTTCTAGATGGGATCAGGCTGCAATAGAGACACTGGTCTGAGACCCGGTTTGGCTTTAAATTTTTTTTTTTTTTTTTATTGGTTGGTTTGGTTTTGGCTTTTGGCTCTGAAAAATGATTAATGAACATCAGTTATCAGACAAGACAGGCAATCAGGGGCCATCACCAGAGAAGCAGCAGGGATGAGATAAAACGAAATAAAAAAATGGCTGTCTGAGAAAAGAGACCACACAGAGGACGGGAGAAGCCACCACAGGAGCAGGACCACAGCCCCAACCACAGAGGGGATGGCCCGGGACCCCTGCCCGGCCTAGCACCCAGCTCCCCAAGACGCCAGGGAGCAGCGACAGGGGACGGGGAAGACAGCAGCTTTGGGCCTCGTGTGCTCACAAGGACTCACCAAACCCCTTTCTGACACTCCAGAGCCCCTCAAGAAACACCCCTCAAGTTGATACTAAGAAATGGGACCTTTTCAGAGAAGCAACACCAACCATCACCAGCTCGTGTTGGGTTCTACAGTGCCAGCAGAGGGGCGGGGCAGTGGGGCACTGGGCCCCAACTCTGAAATCCCTCTTTTTGTTAGTTAAAAAACCTTGCTGTTGTTTTCGAATAAGAGGGGAAAAAAACTGCTGGTGATTGTAGCATAAAATAATCACAAATGTTCAAGCTCCCCTTGGGAACACGGGCCTGGCAGAAGGAGGTGGCTGAGTCTTAATCAGGACTCGTGTAGCAGGCAGGCGATGGGGGGCATTGCTGCGGGGGGGGACTTCAGCCGGGGTGGAAGTCCTGGGGGAGCCAGCCAGCTCAGAATGAGAAGCAATCCCAAGCACACCGCCCCCACCCATGCTGGGTGCATACCTCCGCCCTCCGTGAGCCCCCTGAGGAAACCGTCAGCAGCACACAGAGAGCTGAGTACTCTCCCAGACTCAGTGAGGCTGCCGAGGATTTCCACATTACAAAATGCCAGGGCTTCATGGGGCAGACGATACCCCTGAGCTGAAGCACACTGCCCCAGACACCCTTCATGTGGAGGGCAAGGATGGCTGCAACCTCATTAGGGAGACCTAAGCTAAGCATCCCTAGGACCCTTGGCCCAAGGAACTGAGGGACCCAGGATAAATCCTCACAAAGGCTGCCCTTTGGATATCTGCCATCTGCACTGTGGGCTTCCTCTTCTGGTCTCTCATCTGCTTCTTCTGGGACTGGGGGGTACACAGGGCACCTGTGAGGACAGGATGGTGGTGTAAAATGGTGCCAGGTTGTGGCGCCTACTTACCAATGCATGTCCGACCATCAGCGTGGAGAGCATACTTCTGGTGGCAGCCACACATGGGGCCTGTGTCCGTGTCCTCGCAGCTGTGCTGGCAGCCTCCGTTTCCATAGTTACAGGTTACTAGTTAGTCCCAAAGTGTACACACGTGTGTATAAACAGAATGACAACAGAAAGGGTTAGTTTGTTGGTGTTGGCTGTTTCTTTGCGGGGTCAGGGAGGAAAGCAAGGGCCTGAAGTGGCCAGTGTACAGCTCTTTGAGGTTTGAGGGCAGCAGACATGCTTCCCTGCCCTTTGGGCTTGGTCTCACATAAAAACACTAATTTTTAGCGGTGAATGGGGCTAGCCTAAGAACAGACTCTTGGAGCCTCACAGAGCTGATGTACCCAAAGAGCAGCTGTGGGAGGAACAGAGAAGCTGTGCAGACACTTAACCCCACCTGCCTTGCCTGTTGCCATCAGGAGATAATGGGCCAGTTGAGAGACCACACATAGTTCAAGGTGACATGTATATTCTTAGTTCTGAGAGAGCTCCAGCTTCTGCCTGTCTTGGTGCATGTGGAGGGATGTCCCCAGGGATGCCACTTTCTCTGTGTCCTAGCTGTCATCCATCTCAAGCTCTGTCCCCTCACAGTCCAGATTCTCCTGGAGCTCAGCAATGCCCAGACAGAATTTAAGCAAGTTAATACTATCTGGGGTCCAGTATTGAAAAAGATTCCACTAAACTATGTTCTATCACTGGTGATGCCTGTGCTGGAGGACCTGGAGCCCTTCAGCCCAGATGTTCCACAGCACTGACAGAAGCAGCCAGAGTCCACTGAAAAGGGCTGAACACAGAGAAGCCAGTCTGAAGGGGGAAAATGACCCTTTCAAGTTTATTCTAAAGAAGACCCACTGCTGCTTTTTAGAGTGAGAGAGATTGCCAGAAGAGACGGGCCCAGGATCTCTCCGAGGGGCCTTTGTATCCCTGCCGTATCACTCAGGGAGCTGGCTGCCAAGGTGACTGTCACCCGAGTACAAATGGCACTCCAGGCCTGGAAGACAGCACTCTTTCTTGAAGACCTGGACTGCTTGTCCACGCTCTGCCTACATGCTTTGTGTACTTGGCTAATACTACTGATGACCAAATGTTAAAAGTCAGTCTCAGGCCAGACCTGGTCTGAGGAGTCCCAGATTCCAGATCTGAGCATTTGAATGAACCGTGACCTATTAGGTAGATCTGTTCAGACAGCTGGCAGCAGAGGAAAATCTCTGGTGGCAACTTCCTTGGGGGTGGCTTCAAACATCACAGACTGACTTCTATAGCGGTGCTTCTCAGAGGTCCCTCCTCATGAAGGAATCACTGTGAGATTGCCGGGTCCCCTGTCCCAAGTGCTGGGACCCCTGGGCCTTGGATACATGTGGTCTCAGTAGCAGGGGAGAACAGGAAGAAAATGGTGTGACAGGGACAGACGTCTGCCTGGCATCTCACACACCATCCTCAGCAGCTGGACCCTCAGCAGCCTCCTCTTTATCCAACTTTTAAGGTTTGGACAGCTGTTCCCTGCTTCGGTGGGAACGCCTCTCCTTCCTACTCAGGTGTGATGGTGGTAGCTGGTAAGCTGACATTCCCTGGCCCAGTCTTCCTTCTCTGGGAAACGCTTTTCTGACTCCTGAAGTTCAGGGCTCGGGAGCAGGGCCTGCATAGGTCCTGGGGGATGGGGAGAGCCCAAGAGCCTGGGCTGGGTGTTGTGTGCTTTTCTGAGAGTCCCTTTCAGAGTGGGCACAGGGACAGCAGGGGACAAGGCAGAGCAAATACTACAGATGGCTCCCCTCAAACTCTACGCACTGGGCTCTGGGAGGACCAGGGGGAGAGAAACGTCTTCACTTCTGGAGGAGGTCCTGGATTCTGGAGGGATGGGGGCGTCAGGTGTAGAGTGCTGCAGCCTCTCTCCTGGCCTCTGCTCCTGGCCAATGTAGAAGCCAAAGTCCTTGGATTACAAGTGACCTCAGGACTGGGTGGCTCTCCAAGCCTGTCTGGTGCTGGTCCTCACCTTCCACCTTGCTTGGGCCAGGTCTCTTCTTACTCGCAAACACCAGGCTAGCTGACCCTCGAGCTTCAGGGGATTCCCCTGTCTCCACCCCCCTCTCACTGTGGCACACTGAGGTTACAGGTATATGCTACTGTGCCCAGCTTTACATGGGTTCTGGGAATTTGATCTCAGACGCTCAAGCTTGCACAGCAAGTGCTTCACCTACCAAGCCACTGTCCCAGCTCTGTAAGCTGTCTTAGAAATTTATTAATTTTTATTTTATGTATTTGAGTGTATTGCCTACATGGGTACAAGTGCACGCATGTGTGCATACTGCCCAAAGAGGCCAGAAAAGGGCATCAGGTCCCCTGGAACTGGAGTAACAGACTCTATTACTATACCAACAGTACAGTAATCACTAACAGTAACAGTAACAGATATTATTAGCCACCATGTGGGTGCTGGGAATTGAACCTGGGTCCTCTCAAGAGCAGCAAGTGCTCTTAACCACTGAGCAGCATCTCCAGCCCCTCTCTAATCTATCTTTAATCCTCCCTCACAAAACACATAGAAGGAACCAAGGCCAGACCAGCTGGGTATCCTTTCCCAGGAGGCCACAGGACTGTTCCTGATTCATTGGCCTAGGACATAGAATCAGGCTCTCCACACCTTGGCAGGGAGGGTGGGGTGTGGAATTTTGAACTAGTAAAATTTCCCAGGCCTGGGCATCGCCCTTTCCTGACCCTGCGGTGGTTAGAGTCTTAGCTCTTTACAGACTCTGCCTTATCTCTGATCTTTCCTGTCAAGCCTGATCCACAGGAGAAGTTCTGTGGGAAAACCTTCCCATGTGGCCCTTGTCCCAGATGGATTACAGAATTAGGTGGTGAACTGGCCCAGCCAGGCCACTGGCAGCCCTCTCTCCAGCATCCAACTCAGGGCCTGGCATTGAACAAGTACACAGCTATCTTCAGAGGACATGCTTGCCTGTAGGCTGTGCTGGTTCCTGTTCACAGTCAGCAGGAGGAATGGAAGGATGGAGTCAGCCCTTTCTACTCTGAAAGCAGCCAAGGCAGCTGGCACTTAATCTGTAGTTGAAGGAATCCATCTATAGAAGTGCAGTGGGGCGCCAGGCTGGGGCCTGGGCTATGTCTGATGTTGTAGAATGCGGTCCTTTGGGCCTAATAGCTGCTGTCATCTTCATTAGAGTGGGTGTGACTCCTCACAAGACATCCTGAGGCTCAGGCCTTTAACTATTGACCTCTCATAGAAGGAGGGAAGTGCCATTGGACCCTCACCTGAGATTCCAGCCTCTGTCTCCTGTACCTCCCTGCCAGCCGTGTGCAATTCTTCCCTAGCTGCATGTAGTGACAGAGTTTACAGAGTGTGCCAGGTTAACTGATGGGGAGCTTCCTGAATATGCATCTGTGGGGAAGTTGTCATCCAGGCTGGGGTGACTTTCCAGTGGTGTGGCTACTTGGACATCACCCATGTTCAGTAAGTAAGCCCAGTATATTCAGTGGTTTGCCAAGTGGGACGGTAGTGGAACTGGTTGGTCATTGGTGTCCTATCTGGGGTGAGGAGGTAAGTGTTTGGATTTCCTGAGGAAATATTCATGTAATACTAGGACAGAAGGAAACGCCTCTACTTAGGGGGATGGACAGATGGCACAGGACAGGGACGACAGCAGGTGTACACAGGTGCCCAGGGCCTGGGCAACTGGTCCAGGTGAGCCTGAGCTGGGGAAGGTAAGTTCAGAGAGTCATGGCTGCTGAGCATGGTGGGCTGAATGGCCTCTGTCTTCTTACAGTGCTTCCAGTTGCCCCCTCAGCAGGTCGGGTAGGTGACGTACTTGCTCTCAGAGAACTAGAACCCTGCGATTCTGGGTCCTGTTTCTATATCACAGTGTGGGACTGTTGAGGTTGTGGTGTGACTGAGAGGGACGTGCTTACTGCAGTCCCTCAGTTTTTGAGAGACCCAGGCTAAGGGTGACTTAACCTGAGTTTCCCTGTTCCCAGTGAGCAGAGCCCACATTCTATCGCCTCCTTATATGGCTGCCGGGGGTGGGGAGTAGGTGGGAGTGTGTGTGTGTGCTGGGTCCCATACTCTGGAAGCTTCTGAGTGTATTTAGCTCTAAGTTTCCTTTCCTGGTTTCTCCACTGCTGGGGGACTGGATGCACATGTTGGACTATGCTGAGTCCTGTGATAGACCTCCAAGAGGCCTTGAAATGTTTCTTCTGGCCTGTTGCCTTCTTCAGACCAGACATGGTACTCTTGGTTGGCAGTCAGCCCTAAAGAGGTCACTAAGTTCTGGGTTTTGTTTTTGTTTGTGTTTTTAAACAGAATCTCACGTAGCCCAGGCTGGTTTCAAACTTGCTACTTAGCTTAGGATGGCCTTGAACTCTTAATCTTCCTGCCTCTACCTCCCAAGAGCTGGATTCACAGGTATGTACCACCACACCTGATTTATAGAGTGCTGGGGTTCAGATCTTCGTGTGAGGCAAATGCTCTACCAAATGAGCCACGTCCAAGGGTTCTGATCTTTAAGCTAGAAATGCTGACAGCACTTCATGGAGCCGCTCCCTCCATGTCCCCTCCTTTACATCTTTATATTCTCCATCACTGAGGACTTCCCAGGCCAATAGAGAAAGTGGGCTCTTAGCCCTCTGAGCCATTGCCTCGCGTCCCCATAGGAAAGTTTGGGCTCAGGGCCCGACAGATGGTCCAGGCCAGTGCCTAGGGCTGAGTTGACAGTGTCATGCCAGGTGTACAAAGCCTCAAGCCTAAAGATCATGACCCCTGTCCCTTCAACCTCCCCAGGTCCTTCAGCAGACCCTGCCGTTCCCCCACCACAGGGTGCTGAGTCCCTCCCTGATCAATGTCCAGCACTCCGGTCAGACCCTCCGCAAAGCAATAGCAGGAGACTTGTGGGCATGTCTGACCCATTTGTCTCCATCTACCTACGTGTGCAGTCCTTCTGGTTCTGGGCAAGGTCAAAGCCGGGCCTGCAGTCACAGGCTACCCCACCTTTGGGCGTCTCCCGGCAGATGTGGGCACAGCCATGGTCTTTGTTCATGCAGTTCATACCCTCTGGGAAGAGAGACAGACAAGACAGGGGTTGGGGACCAGTGAGAGCAGTGGAGAGAAAACTTCAGTTTGCAGAGAGATGACCAGCGAAATGTTGGAATCCAGTGGAGGGGTGCGGTCAGTGTGGTACTGCATACCACACACATGCACGCACACACACACACTCAACCACAGGTGCATTCCACCGTGGTGCCGAGTCCCGTGAGCTACCCTCTAAATGACACCTGGAGCCCAGAGGCACGGCTCCTGCCCGAGGTCAGATCAGAGGGCCGGGTGCATGGCACCATCTCCAGGTGGGCCGTTTGACTCGTCTCCTCAGCCAGCAGTGACTCCAAGGGAAACTTCGCCCACCCAGCAGACTCCATTCCTCTCCCTCTCTGCCTGGAGTGGCTTGGACTTCCTTCCACCGACTCCAGTTGATGTTTATCTTCTTGGTGATTTGTGAGGAGTTTCCAGAATTTATGAAGCCAGGGGTCAAGTGAGAGGTTGCAGGTCACTAGTCCAGCAAGAGGCTACAGCATGTCAAAGGGAAGAGAGTCACTGTGTGCTGCACAAGGCTCTGGGACTGGACCTCACCTCCCCCAGGAAGAGCATGGCTAATGAGGCTTCCCTGGAGAGGGGAAACCTCCAAGGTGGTGCACACATGAGGTAGCCTTTCTTCCTCAGGAGGCACACTGGCTCCTTATACGGGGGACAGGAGTGAAACCTTGACCCTGTGCACTATAACCATGAGCCTTTAGTAGCAGAGGGCGTATTTATAAGCACAAGTCTCCGGCAGTTATAAAACAGACAAAAATAGTCTCGGATTGGAGGTGTAACTTAGTAGTAGAGTGCTTTGCCTAGCATGCTGAGAAACACGGGTTCCTCCCCAGCACCAGAACCATGACAAAGAAAGGAAGGAAAAGACAATGTTTATGTTAGCCTCCAAGACGGAAGTGAACATTTTACCCCAAACTTGGTTTCACCTGGCTGTAATCTCATCATTTCTTCCTCTCAATGTGCTCATTAATTCAAGTCAAACCACTTGGCAGGGCATCACCAACTGCCCTGTGATGAAACAGGCAAAGCGTGTTATCGCACCGCCCCTTGAAGGAAACACCTGGCCTCCACGGTTTCCAATGGCTCTAGTGCCTAACTGCAGAGATGATGTGAGGATCGCTGTTTAGCAGCCGCAGCCAATTTCTGCGCAATCACCCCTCTCTGAGCTGATTCCTGGCTACCAGGCTGGCACCCCGAGGGTGGAGCTGGGTAGCTCTTGGGCTGATATGAGTCAGCCCTGGTATGTAGCTGTCTTGGTGAAGTCCCCGTAGAGTCAAGCAGATGTGGGCATGAACCTGGCTTTCCTCTACACTGTGTGCTTTCCCTGAGCCTCACCTGCAAAATGGGCACGAGACCCTCAGCCTTTGGGAGTAGGTGAGCAAATTAACTGAAGTCACAGGCAGGAGACGTCAGGGGCGTGGCAGGCATTTAACAGACCAGGTACCTCTGTGGGCCCTGGTTTCTGAGGCTGGTACCTGCCTCTGTAGATGTGGGGGTGGCAGTTCCCTGCTGGGCCCTGGCGGGCAGAGCGCACAGCAGAGCTGACTTCAGGAAGGGGCCTTTGCTGGCTATCAAAGCACATTTATTTTCTATTTGGTTTTCTGGAAGACTCTGCCTGGTGAAGGTCTGGCTATCCAGTAGCCTCCCTGTCATTAGTAACAGGTACTGTCAAGGGGCAGCTCAGAGCCCAGGTCACCCCTTACCCTCTGCTCCTGTGGCTTCTGTGGTTCCCTAACTGTTTCAGTGGCATACAGGCTCCTCTCGCCCATGGGCACATGTTCCTGGGGTCCACAATCTCACACTACCCGCTGAGCGCTCCTCAGAGGTGTCCCACTCCCTGGCTTCTTCCTCCTGGGCTCTCCCTTCAGTCTCTCATAAATAGCCTCCTAGGGCTGTCTCAGACTCTCCCACAGGCTGTGCTCATTTCTCAGAACCACCTCATGCAATGCTCTAAGCAGATCTGCCTTTTCTTTCCAGGCAGAAAAGAGTCCTCAGCCCTGTTGAACTCCTGCGTGTGTGAGATGAAGCAAGGGAGAGTGAATCAGTATTTCCAGTCAAAGTCACAACTTTGGAGAAGGCCTGCTCATCATGGGGCCATCATGAACTAAGGGGCTGCCTTGTTTGCAGGCAAGGGAGCCTCTGGGGGAATGGTCCAGCCAGACAGTAATGGGACTGTGTGAAGGGAGCACAGTGCCACAGAGCTGGTCTCAGGGTGCAGCCAGCAAATTCTAAAGTCCTCCCCTCAACTGCAGGAAGTGTGTGGGTGGTACAGGGCTCAAGGGCCTAGGTACGCTCTGCCCCGGGCCCTGGGCCTAGTCAAGATGGTGTGGCCTAGCTTCTGCGATCCCAGGATTACAGAGTTTTGTTCACCTCTCTTCCTGTAGCCCCCTGCCTGGACCATCCACAAGGGCCCTAGCATACCTGTCTAGGTAGAGGCCTGGGGAGCCATATAACCAGCTCAGAGAATCAGCTTGTTTCTCTCCTCAAGGGGAGCTGAGAGTTTCAGAGTCATTCCCAGAAGTCCTGGTTTTCAGAGGCCTGTTGACCGCCTGGTCGATGCTAATCTGATCTGACCCATCCAAATCCAATTACAGTCTGCTAAGTTGGACTGAGCGTCTCCTCAGTGCTAGGCCAGGCTAGACACAATGGGGAGACAGCTCTTAGCTCACATTGATTGATCGATCGATCAATCGACAGGTCTACAATGATATTGCCGGGTGTTGTGTGACTGTGGTCAGCTTATTTCACTCCCAAGCCTCGATTCATTTGTGTAAAATTAGTCACAGGTCCTGCCTCCCAGGCGCCCTCTCTATGCACAGCCTCCTTTCCTGGGGCAAGTGAAGACAAAGCTGTCCCAGGACCTCATCCCAGGCAAGAGGGAGCCATGGAAGGTTGTCACTAGAGGGGTGACATACATGTGTCAGGAGGACCTCCTTATGCTCTGGAGGGACAGGTTTTCAGGCCAGAACCAGGGAGATGCTGTCGTAGTACCCTGACATGGAAGAAGGAAATGTTTCGGAGGGCTTTTTATAGCTTCCTTCCTGAGTTTTCCTGAAGATGTGATATGCGACCAAGGCCCTGCCTACACCCCATCTACTTTACTCTCTTAACAAGCCTGAAAAGAGCCGTGGCCATGATCACCTTACAAGTCATGCATGGCAGTGGATCGGCATGGTGGAAAACATGCTTGGTCACGCCCAGACCCAGCATCTCCTTCCCTTGCCTTCCCTGGATTCTTTGACAAGCCCCATGGAGCTTCCCCAGCAGAGCTCATCTTCCTGAGGTCAGTGTAGGAGATGGCCTCAGGTGCACACAGAGAGGCAACTCTGCCTGCCTACAGTCTCTAAAGACAGCTCTGGAGAACCCTGTCTCTCCACAGAGTTGGAATGTGTTTCTCTCCAGGGTCATTGCTATGGCAACGTCGACAATAACCTCACTTTCTAAGTTCTTGCTTCAAGCCCAGAAGGCCTTGCCCCACATGCCTGCTCCCCCACCACAGCACAAGGGAGAATTTGATTCCCCTTGGCTTCCTCCGTAGAAAACGAAAGATTGGAGCTCGTTTTAGCTAGACGTGGTGGTGCACACCTTTAATCCTAGCTGGCACTCAGAAGGCAGAGGCAGGAAGATCTCTGTGAGTTCCAGGCTGTTGGAGCTACAGGGAGACCCTGTGTCAAAACAAAACAACAACAAAACAAAACAATCAAAGAAAATGAAAGGGCCAAGAAAGCAGCTGGAACTTAGGGAGGCTTCCACAGCCCAGACCCACCTTGGCCAAGCAGGGAAGATGGGATGCAGCTCACCGACCTGGAAGGAACCAGGAGCTGTGTCAGGAAGCCTGAGTGAACAAGAACAGTCACAGGGGCTGTGCTGGGGATGGAGAGGATGATGAGGACCCCAGGGTGGCTGCCTGGGGCCACACTTTGTGCCAACCTACAGATCTACCATCTTGCCTGTTTGCACACCTTGGAGGGAGGGAATGGGGTAGTACATGCCCCTCCCAGACAAGAGGATGATCACTGACTAGGGTGAGGGGATGGATCATGGGATAGACCAGAAGGCAAATGAGATGACTACACCTCCGGGTTGGCAAGCCTGCTGTGGGCAAGGACAACCAGAGCCACTGTAAACAGCATCTTCTCCACACTGGCACTGTGTGTGGATAATCTCCTTGAGGCCGGACTAGCTCTTCAAAGCAGGGGCTGTCACTCTCATGTTGTGGGTGAGCAGAGAGAGAGGCGGAAAGGTTCAGCACCTCACCCTCCCAGAAGGAGAGATGGGTGGCAAGCCATGCTTGACCCAGAATCTGCCCTCCCCAAGGATGTGGGCACCTGCAGTAGGCATTCCAGTTCCCCTCCAGCAGCCTTCCATCCTGCTTCCCATCCCACCCACGCCTGGGCAACAGGGAGTTGAGCCTCTTCCCTTCCTCCCCCCAGATACCCTGGGAATGTGATTTTTTTTGGGTCTGGTCACATGTCCTCCCTCATTCTTTTAAGAGCAACTTCTGACCAGCTATTTGGGATAGTCTGGTGCTCCCTCTTCTAGAAGCCCTCCTGTTCTCATCCTCTCCCCATCCTGAAGCTGGATTAGGGGCTCAGCCTGGGCCTCTTGGTTCCCTACCTTTCCCCCCATCACAGCATCTGGCAGTGCCCTCCCCGCATTAGATGGAGGTTCCTTGAGAGGCCAGGGCCCACACTTGAGTGTCCTCTTGGTGCTTATGTGCTGAGGCCCCAGGGCTGGCCACTCTGGGTGTCAGCACAGGGACAACACTCAGGAGGCATTAAAGAACCACTCTGACCTCTCACCTCATCAGTTTCCCTTTTTATCATCACACTTATGCTAGCTCTTATCCTTGATTTTATTCTATGAATCCAGACCTGACCTCAGCTTCCCATGAGCCTCTGCAGCAACTGCTACAATGACTACATGGCTTCACCCACATGAAGCCAGGCTCTTGCAATCCTCCCCAACTGAGCATCTTGGTGGCTGAATGCTGGGAATGGCACAGCCCCGGCAGTGACGATGCCGTGGCTCAGGAGTGGTATGCGAACTTAGCCCAGGTCTCCACCTTGTGGGCCCAAGTCTCTAGTGGCCACATCAGCGCTTACCTCTCACCAGCCTGGTCCCCACTTGGCCACCTCCATGGCCCTTGCAGGAACTCCACCCCTTCGGCCTTCCTTTCCGCCCGCCCTCTGTTTCATGCGAAGCATGTAGCAGAAAGGGTCCTCTCTCTGGGCCTCTTGGGTCCTGGGTCCCAGTTGGGTATGTGCCTAGCACACAGTCTGGCTCACTGCTCTTCCTCCCCACACCTACAGCATGGGCCCTTCTGTCTACCCAGCACCCTGCTCCTCATGCAGGGCTCAGTGACCCCACTAAGGCCTCAAGAGGACACCCTTGAGGCCTGTGGGGTGTGGACCCACCCCTGTGGGTGCCAGATGAGAATGAGATTGGTTCTGCTTTCTGGGACATCTGGCACCCCACAGCTTGTGCCTTGGCCTGCCCGGTCACAGGCACCCCTGGAAAACTGTTTCCATGAAACTGGAATGGCCTTCTCTTGGCAGGTGGGAAGACAGCTGAGGTGTGTGGGACATACATGGACAGTCGTGTGCAGACCTACCCAGGCAGGATCGCCAACAGAGGTGGGCAGCGTGACTTCACACCTCACTGCAGCCTTTTCTAACGGGGTCTGAGAACCTGCTCAGCGTCCTACCTGTAAACCAGAACGATCTGAAACCTTCTTCTGCAAGAGTGCTGAAGGGCAAAGGGGGCGGGGCTCTGGGGAAGCCTCTCCAAAAGCCCTCCCTGGAGATGCTGCCGGTGCTCGGTAAACATCAGCCTGCTGCCCACCCCGCAGGAACCTGACTGCCTGTGACTCCCGGCAGATCTCCATCCCTTGCAGGGTCATCCTTCCTTCGTCGTCTTGGCCCTCCTGAAGTTTCCCAGGCTGGTCACTAGGTGTCACCACAGTCAAATCGAAGCCTCGGAGGACTAGGTGGCTTCACAGAAAGCAAAGCTGGGCGGTGGACAAAGATGCCCAAGCCTGTCCTCCCCAGCAAGCAGCCACTAGGCACACCGAGTTAGAGCTGGACCTCGGATAAACAGCAAGTCTTTCCTGAGAGCCGGTCCCCAATGCTACATGGGTCATATTTACATCTAAACGAGTGGGCTTCGAGTTGGAGCAATGGCTCAGGGGTTGAGTGCTTACGGTTCTTTCAGAAGGCCTGAGTGGGGTTCCCAGAATTTGTGTTGGGTGGCTCACGACTGTAATTCCAAGGGATCTGGTACTCTTTTGGCCTCCACAGGCACTGCACCCTGTACACACACACACACACACACACACACACGCACGCACACACACACACACAGTTGAAAGTAAATGTAAACAGTGGGCCTCTTGTATTTTATTCACCAAATTTACCCCTTCCCACTGGGACCTTAAAGGAAGCCGCATGGACAGGACACCCTCAGTAGGCTCTAGACCCAAGGCAGAAAGAGCTCAGAGTGCCAGCCATGGCTTCCGTGCCTCATGGGGCAGCTGTGGTCTAGCAGGCCCTTAGAGGACAGCAGGACTCAGCCCACATGGTAGACCTCCCTGTATTCCAGGAGCTCAGACCCACGGGCAGGTGTGCTCACCTGTGGGAACACAGGCCGCTCCCACCATTTATTCTAATGTAAAGACGGTCCTCAGTAAACACAGGTGTTCATGCACAGTGTCGTGTGTGGAGGTGGGTGGGGTGGGGCAGAGGTGGAGGTGGGTAGGATAAGAGTCTTGGCCTGAGCAGGGGAGGGGCAGTGTTCCCTGGAAGAATGAGACAGGCTGGGCAGATGAGACTGAGGAGCCTTGAACTGTGGACAGATGAACAACAGGGGAGACCCTGTGAACAAAAAGTCTTCAAACGTGATGGCCATGTGTAGGTGTAAGTCCTGGCTGAGCCAGAGACTCATGGACAGTAAATACTGGGTGCCCCTGGGTGGCCCCAACAGGGGCTGTGCACTGTTCAGCATGAGACACAGAAAAGCACTTTATCAAGGTAAAGCTTCACAGAGCTCAGGCATCCTCCACCTCATGAGATGAACCTTTCTCCTTCCCTTCCATTTGGTGGGTCTTCTCTGTGCACAGCCTCATGTTAGATATAAGAAACTCAGGGCGACTCAGACCCATTCCTGCCCTTTTCTGGAGCTGCCAAACTAGTGGAGGACAGAATCATTATAAACACAAGTGAAGAGGAAGATACATCTGCCTGAGTCAGAGGAGGTGAAAGAGAGCTGGGTTTTGAAGGATGATTAAGAGTTCTCCAAGAAGAAAGTGCATGGCATTCAAACATGGAAAGGCACGCCCCAAGACTCATGATGGGTAAAGGGCTCTTGTGCAGTGAGAGCACTGCCAGCAGGTAGAGGGGAGGTTGGAGGGAGTGGGCTGCGAGAGGTCTTGGGGGGCAGTAGAAGGCATGGGTGCCCAGAAGGTCAGGGGCAGGGCTGATGTGGGCTTTGGAGGAACACTCTGGCTTTAGGGTATGGGAAGGAGAGGAGGAAGGGGCCGAGGCAAGACACCAATGAGAAAGGCAGAGCACCTGCAGAAAGCAGTGGGAGCACTGTGTGTGTGAAGGTGGCAGGCAGCCAGTGCGGCTCCGGGACACTCTAGAAAGAGCAGGCAGAAAGGGGTCCTATGCTCAGGGACTCTGTCTAGGGACCAGTTATTCTGGGATCAGCTATTTCTGTCTGGGGTAGAGGGGAACTGAAGAAGCCCAGGAGGGCCAGAAGAGGCTAAGGCCAAGGAGGAGTCAGGTTGGGGCCTGAGAGGGAATGGGCCAAAAAACCCATAATGGGACATAAATACAAAAAGTCTTATGAGATGATTCAGTGGCTACCAAGCCAGGAGACAGGAGCCCCTTGGCCAGTCCTGACCAGGCTGAGGCCCTACACCTATTGGACAGCCAGGCAGATGTTCTACCTGGAGCCTGGTCTGAAGTAGCCCGAGTAGAAGCTTCTCAAGTAAGCAATGGTCAATGCAGACAAGCCGTTCCGGATAGAGGGAGCAGTGTGAGTGGAGGCAGGGACACAGAGTGTCAGGAGTTTGCAGGGGCTGGTTTGTGACTAGGAGAGGCTGTGGAGATCTGAGTCAGAGCCCTGTGGGGAGCCGAGGGAAGGTCGACAGGGGATCGATATGGCTGAGGGCTGGATGGAGAAGTGGCCCTGCTTGATGGCTCAGGGAGAGCTGGGCGGTGGAGCTCCACTTTCTTGGACAGAAGTCAGTGGGTGGCAGCCCTGGCCCGAGGAGAGGCAGCACACACGGAAAGGCTAGGGTTCCTTGTATCTCAGGGGCCCAGGTTGCTTCTGCCGTCTATCCGCCTTTCTTTCAGGTCTTTGGTCTTAGGAAGTAATCAGACTGGATTCAGACCTCAGCTATGATTCTCTGTGGACAGAACTCTCTGCACATCACCTTTGATTTTTACATACTTCCTCCTCCAGATAGGATATAGATGATACTCAAGAGTTGGTGACTCGTGTCAAAAATCAAAGTGCAGTACCAGGCCCAGTTCTGCCTGACTTTGACGCTTGTGGCCACCTACATGGTGCTACGACTGGGAGTCACAACATGTATCTATAACCCATTCTCATCCTCAGGACCAATTCTGATGTGTGCCTCACTTTCCCAGCAAGAAACCAAGGCTCAAGTACTTGTGGCTGAGAAAAACTCCAGGGCCACGTGGAAAGTCTCTTGTCCTGGTGCCCTCTGAGCTGCAGCCTAGCTTCCACGCTGCAGCATACACTCCGGGAGCCCGAAAGGTCCTACAGCTTTGAGGAGAGTTTTACCACGAGCATCGAGGAGTCAGCCCTGCGGTGCCCCTGGCGCCACCAGCGTAAGGCCAGGCCAGGAGAAATGCGTGAAGCTGGCTTACCAGCTAAAGGAGTTGTTTATGGGGTGGGAGGCTCGTAAAAAATAATGGGATGGATTTATTGTCCCCGCCTTGAGGGCCATTCCGGACCGCACAGGGCCAGGCCAGGCCTCCTCCAGTAGCACCATAAATATCCACACTAAGTGCCAGGGACATCTGTCCTCCCACCCACTGTTCTGCAGGAGGCACGGGGAGCCTGCAACCCCATGTGGTCTGCCCCAGCCCCCTTGGCCCGTGACGGAAAGCCCAGAGTAGTATGGGCGTGACCCTGACCCTGGCTTGCTTCCCAAGGTGTGGGAATCGTGTGTGGGGAAGTGACAGGACCCACTAGCCATATACACTCACAGGACGCTGAGTTGTAATGTGGCTGGGGACTCTGATGAAGGATAGAGAGACTCTTTCCCTGGGCTTGTTTATTGGAGTCTGGAAGTGAGGCAGAGAAAGAGTTCTGCTAACACAGCCAGCCTCCCTGATCCCTAAGTGCCCCGCATGGTGTGGCACAGGAGGGGGGCGTTTTCTCTCAAGGGGCAGGACTGTTCATCAAAGGCACTTCACAGGGTGGCTGCGAGCATCACGGTAGTCCCCAGTGGAAAGCCACCGTGAAGCCTAAGGGGCTGGAGCCAGGCCTGGCAAAGGCTTCTAAGACTGAGACGAAGCCAGAGATCGATGTCTACTCAGCTTGTAGGCCAAGGTCAAGTGAACGTAGGAGAGGCAGTGCTGAAGTCTAAGGCAGGAGGGGGTCAGGGAGCAGCCTGGAGGAAGGTGGTACAGGGCCCTGGCAGGGTTTGGGATGTCAGTTCAGAGGCTGCTCCTGTGGCAAGCCCTGATCTAAACTCACAGCATCTATGCTCCAAAGCAGAGCTTCCAGACACCACTGTGGGTTTGGTCAGTGGACTCAGACCCCAGTGGCAAGGTGGGACTGGCCACTCTAGCCGTGGCCAACACAGGAGGGTATGCCATACACAGCCTTGACTCCATGCCCTCAAGACCTGAAAAGTGGTGGGAAGGAAACACTTTATTCCCAAGCCCGGCATGTAGGAAACATGTGTGTCCCTTCCAAATGCATGCTTTAGCAGAACCTCCAACACACCAGTATAAAGAAGTGCAGCCTGTAAGAGTGATTAGACTAGGTGGTCTCTGCCATCAGGGGTGGGGTTCATACCCTTGTAAAGGACGAAATGGCTAGGCTCTTTTGCCTCCTGCCTTCTTTTCTTTATTACTTTTATTTTATATGCACGAGCGTATTGCCTGCATGTTGCTCAGTGCCCATGGAGGTCAGAAGAGGGCGTTGGATCCCATGGAACTGAAGTTACAGATGGTTGGTAGCCACCATGTGGGTGCTGGGAATTGAACCTGGGTCCTCTGCAAGAGCAGTCAGTACTCTTAACTGTTGAGCCACCTCTCCAGCCCCACCTCCTGCTTTCTATTACATGAGAACACAGAAAGAGGTGTCATCTGTGGAGAAGACAAGTCTTCCCTGGATATAGAATGTACTGGTATCTAGTTTCTGACCTTCAAAACCTCTAGAAGGACAGAAATAAACCTCAGTTCTTTATCCTATCTCAAGTGCTGTTATAGTGGCAGGAAAGGACCGAAGCAGCAGGCAATCTGTGCTGTGTACAGACAGAGTGAGTCTGTGAGTATGTCAGCTCCTTTCTGGCTCTTGTTCCCTGTGTCCCTGTGGTGCATAGGCCAGAGTCTCCATGTAAGAGCTGGTTGGTAGGCATTTGCTTTGGATCTGCCTCTCCTGCAGCCTATAGTTCCGGGAGGATGTGCCCTGACACAAAGATGGGGCTGATGAGGGCCATGCATACAGGTGGGCAGAGGAGCTTGGGCATAGGGTTACTAAGGTGCCTAACAGATGGCATAGTCCTGCTGTCCCCTGAGAACACACACACAAGATCTGAAACTCCACAGAGTCCTAGGCTCCCGACCTTCAATGAAGTCCCAGTTCTTGAGCTTTTTCTCATTGACTGAGATCTATTCAGGCCTCAGGAGTGGCTAGGCCTGAGCCAGCTATGCAGGCAAGGGAGTGATATATGCGTGACATTCTTGAAGACCCTTCCTTGGTCACACACTGAGTCTGATTCTGAGTGGGATTTGGCATTTTTAGCTTCTAAAAATGTAGACAATTACTTGGCATGCACAAGGCCCTGGGTCATACTCCCAATGCCATATCTAGAAAAAGTAGAGTCTGGATGATCAGTCTGGTCCCACTGACCTCTGGGCTTCCAAGCTGTAAAGAGAATAAGGCTTTGACTTGTTCAGAAACACCCACCATGGAAATATTCTGCACCGATGTGATGTAACAGGACAGTCCCAAGTAAACCTGAGGTAGACAGGCCTCTCCCCGAGGTCTGCCGGCCCTGCCTCATGCCCCTCAGCATCCTGTCAGTCCCTTTGCGATCAGTCACCCACCTGTCACCTTCTCCTCAGCCATCTCCTGTCACCTTCCTGTCAGACATCCTGTCACTCCTGCCTTGGTCGTATCCCTTTCCTTTCTCTCTGTTTACCTCCTGGTATCTTCCCCTTAGTCATCTCCATCACCTTCCCCTCAGCCGCCCTCCCTGGCACCTTCCCGGAAGCCATCCTGTTCTGCGCTCGTGGACCTGTGGGAGTTCTAGGCTGCGATGGCTGCTGGTGTGACTGCCCAGCTCCTTGCTGGCTTCATGGCCCTGTCCCGCCCAAGGTGAGTGGTGATCTTGTCAGAATGGGGCTCCCACACTCGCTTCTAAGCACCAATGGTGCACCCTTCACTCTCCCAGCGCAGTCCAAGCTCCTGCTAAACACAGAAATTTACCATCTTACTTGGTTCTGCTAGTTTGGGGAGTGGCGTTCGGCTCCTGGGCTGCCCACTCCAACAGGCAAGGAAGCCCACAGCAGAAATCTTAGGCCTTAAAGAACGCTTGGCTATGGTGAGAGGTCAGGTTAGCCTGGACCCAGATGAACAGGGTGGAAAGGGGAGAGGGCACTGGGGGCAGGAGAGGCAGGGAGGGAGCGGCAGTAGTCTAGGTGAGGCCGGAAGTAAGTATCAGCCTGGGACAGGGCAGGAGCGGTCCCCTCCAGTGAGGCTGCATGGTGCACGCAAACAAACAGACATTAGGAAAAGCCCGGGAATCTGTCCCGACAAGGTCTGTGGCCCCGGGGTAGCCAAGGAATGGTTCCCTTAGTCAGACAACACTGGAGGATGGCGGTGTCTGAGGACCCTCCCTGATCCTGACGCTCTCCCAGAAAGATGACGGAGAGATGGGTGTAACTCTAGCTGGGTTTCTGCGGTTTTCCTTCAGAGTTCCACCTGAAGTGGGTTTTCAGGGTCTGCTGTGTTCAGTCCATGGTTTCAACCAAGATCTACGACCAGATCATCCTGCCAGCCCCTGGCTCTCTCCTTCCAGCTCACATCCCTGCTCATGTCCAGTCTTTCCTTAACTCTTCACAGCCCTGCAGAATCCCACCCAGGTCATGCTGACGCTCTGTCCACTGACTGCTGACCCCTTTCTCATTGGGTATCAGCTCTGAAAGTCTTCTCTAGCTCCTCACCCAATAAGTTCCTAGTTCCAGGCGGACCTCAGTGCCCTCAGTGTAACTAGCCTGCTGGTTGAGTCCCTGGGATATGTTCCTCGGGTCTGTGCCAATCAACCAGTTTATCACACTCAGGCCGACACAGGCATCACATCCCTATATAGGCCAAAGTGGAGAATCATGGATGCAGTTGTGGTTCCTTTAAACCCCATGGGGCAGCCACAGTGGGAGTCATAACTTGAACCCAAGTCACCTGGGTCTGAGAACCTAAGACTCCAAAAAGCCATGAACCCTGGGCACAACAGTTCTGTGATCTTCAGATCCAAACGGTGGCATGGGAGAGGTTAGTGTCCACTTCGTATGGTTCAAAGACTTAACACTGGTAATAGTAGTCCCAGCTTGAGACTCACGGGATTAAATGGGACAACTCGAGGAATTGTAAGCTTGGTTTTCCCAGGATGACCCGGTTAATACCCGATGCCTCCTTTCTCACTCAGAAGTGAACTGGTTTGGACATTAAAGGATAGGTTCTTCCTCAGTCATCCTCCTGGCATGTCAAGGTCAGGGAGAGATTACCCAGTTACTCTCAAAATGCAAATTATTGATCTTGGTGGTGGCGATGTGAATCTGCATCTGACACCAAGGCAGAGAACCATGTGTATACACAGTGCCAAAGTCAACTTCTGGTTTGCTCTTGTACCCAAATGATGAGAGATGCTATCTTGGGGAAAACTGGATGAAAGGCATACGGGGTCTCTGAGATTTTCCTAGCTTCTTAGAATCCGTAATTATTTCAAAACTCAAAAGTTTGGGGGCTGGGGAGATGGCTCAGTTGTTAAAAGCACTGGCTGCTCTTGCAGAGGACCTGGATTCGATTCTCAGCATCCACATGGGAGCTAAGAACTGTCTGTAACTCCAGATTCAGGGGAATCCAAGGCCCTCTTCTGACCTCTGTGGGCATTCCATGACACAGGTACACTTACATGCATGCAGGCAACATACTCATACACATAAAATTAAAATAATGAATAAAAAAATCAAAAGCTTTAAAAAATCTTTATTATTTCATTTCTAGTTAAACGTGGAGTATTTACTCCTCCAAACTTCTGCCTGACCTAATAAGAACAGCAACCAGGCAATTCCACAGCTCATGGTGCTTTCTAAATGAGCTGACGGCCCGCTAGCTTCTCACATGCACACCTGTGTGGCTGAAATCATGACTGCTGACCTTCAGAGCCAGATTCTCTGTAGGACGGCATCATGGGACAGCCTGCAGTAGTGGTATTAAAAGAGAAGTGTGTACTTGATGCTCAGGGGTTTGGAGACATTCAGCCTGGGGACAAACAACGATGAATGTTTTCTGTTTCTAATATGGGTAGCTGTGTCTATACCTCAGTTCATAACAAAAATTGCAAATTACAGGGGAAAAGAGGCCAGGTCAGCTCAGGCTGCTCCCCTCGGGAGAGCTGCTCCCTTGGGAGAGAAGACGCGTGTATGCTGGTTCAGGAAATTTCCACCACAAGATGGTTTTGGAAATTACAAAAAAAAAGATTTATTTATTTTTATTTGAAGTGTATGTGTGCTTTGCTTGCATGTATGCGTATGTACCACATGCATGCAGTGCCTGTGGAGGCCAGAAAAGGGCCTCAGAGCCCCTGGAACTGGAGTCACACATGGTTGTGAGCTGTCTTGTGGGTACCCTGGCTGAACCTGGGTTCTCAAGTGCTCTCAACCACTGAGCCACCTGTCCAGTCCCAGTTTTAGAACTCCTGATGGTTAAAGAGGCACAATGGACACCCGGACCTTCAGGTTGTACCAGGAAAGACGGTGTGTCTCCTATACCCCCAGCTTCTCCTGAGTCTTATGGACCTAGGCCAGTCATTAAGAGGGACTTCTGGAGCCTTTTGCATACGCTTTCTGCATCATCAAGGGTCAGAAGCCCAGGCTTTACTGAGGATCTATCCCTTGATGCCACTGGTAACCTTGTGTAAGTTCTCTGAACTTTCAGTACCTAAGTTTCTCAACCTGGAAAATGGGGTACTGTGAGGATATAGGAGGCGGGGAGTGCTCAGTAGCAAGGCCTGGCACACAGCACATAAGTCACACATGCAGCATCTCATGCCCAGCGCCACGCCCTCATCAAAGGGATGTGTCCGGAAGCCAGGTTCCCTACTCCTGGACCGCCCTCTAAGTCAGTGGTACAGGTATCTCTCTTGATGGCTAAGTCTCGAGTCTTGTGGACCTCTGGCTCTGAGTCCCACCAGGAGTGCCATGGAGAGAACAATGTGCTCTTCTACATGTATTTACACATATGCCTAAGCAAACCCAGGAGACCCTTAGACAGGTGTGACATACTTGGGTCAGCTCCTTGTTGGGGGAACAGGAGCTCACAGGTCTGGTGCAGATCCTCAGGCAAGGAGAGCACAGCAGGCCTCTGTGGTATGGCCCCTTCATCTAGGTAGGACCCACGGTTGTGAGTCTGAATCTGCACTGCCCACTCATGCAGCACAGAATGCATGGCCTCTATATTCTGATCACATGGCCTGAGAACTCCCATCTCTTCCTGCCGTCCCACACTGCAAGCAAAACCCAGCCCTGCTCACAACTGCCTTCCTTGCTTTTCCTTCTCTCTGTCCGTTCCAAAGGCCCGAGTCTGCCCTGGGACTCACAATTGTAGTGAACAATGTCCCTGTCCCTAAGAGCTCCCTGGTTTCAAGGAGCTGTATCCTGTCCCCTCACATGCACCCCGGTCACAACAATGGAGAACAGGAGTGCCAAAGACCTTGGGAGCCAGGCATGGTAGGGTACAACTGCAGTCCCAGCTCCCCAGGGTCTGAGGCTAGCCCATTACTTGAGCCTATGAGTTTGAAGCAAGCCTGGGTAATATAGCAAATCCCAAGTCAAACTAAACAAAAATCCAGGGCTGGGCTTGGAACCTGCAGCCCCTGAAGACCCCGTCGGAGCCTGTGGAGCTTCCTACAGCTGTGGGAACAAAGTGGTGTTTCCTCTCGCTCTGGTGCCCTCGGCCACTGCTGAGGCTGGCACACGGCAGGCGACAGGTGAGACTGAGCAGAGAGCCGCAGGACAGCTTCCTGCACAAGGGACAGGTGCATCTCAACCCCACAGTCCACCAGAGGTGGCCAGGGCATGTTGCTTCTCCATAGCCAATGATGTCATCATGGTAATGAGGGCTCTGCTGGTCACCCCTCAGATGAGGAAAGTGAAACCCCAGAATCTCTGAGGCATTTGTTCAGCTCGGGATTGTATAGTTAACACTTAGATCTGTACTTTATACTCAGTCCTTTTCTGGACTGAAAGCCTTATAGGGCTTTGGCCTGGGATCTTAAGAACCTGCCAGGCCCTGGGCATGTGAAGAGAGAGTGAATCAGTCAGTGGAGAGATGAGAGGCAACCTCCCTCACACAGCTAGTAGACCTTGGCCTTTCATAGGTCCTTCAAGAGCCAGTCAGTTTCCCTGAAGAGAAAAGAAAGTCACTCTGGAGGTCTTATCTTCTTCGAACATGAACTTGGCAAATGTTAAGGACAGAAAGGCAGGTGTGGGAGAGGGGGAGAGCCAGAGGTGTTGGCCTCTGGGTGTCCAGGCACGTGGTTGGCCTAGGGTAGCAGAGACTGGGCTAGGCCTGGACTGGCTCCAGGGCTGAGGGCCAGAGGAGGGTTGTCAGCATTTGCTGGGCCAGAGACTGAGTCGAGGCAAGTGTGGACTGTCAGGGCACCAGGAAGTGCTAAGCAGAGGAACTGGCCAGACTCCAACAGCCTTTGGTCCCCTCCCACCCAGTGTGGCCTGAGTGTTGCCCCGTGTCAAGTCAAGCCTGAGTTCCAGGGACCTGAAGAACCTGCCTACATGTTGCTCCTTGTAGGACACAGTCTGTGCTTGACTGCCTCAAAGTTGTGCCCCTCCCTAAATCCTCACCAAGAGGACTAACTGGAAGAGGCAGATGTGACAGCCGAGGCCACAGGGGAGCTGAGGCCCAGAACCTAACACTCTCAGCCCAGCTTGGGTTAGATCCGTGAGCCTCAGGCCAGGGTTTATACTGGTGCCTGGGAAGTTGGGCCACTCAGGAAGGCTGAGCTCCGTGGCCTACCTCTCGCATGCCTCCAACTTCATCTAATCAAAACCAGTCTGTGCTCTTTCCCCTCTGGGAGAAAGCCCAGAGACCCGGACAGGCATTAGACAGGTCAGGTAACATGAGGAATCTAATTTGATGGATCCATTAGCCTTGCCAGGAGCCACGGAATCAGAGGTCACTTGGGTGCCAAAGAGCTCTGTCCTAGTACGTCTGGCAGGCTCAGATTCTGAGCTGTGATTCTTACTGTTGCAGCTGACACTATAGCAGGCAATTGTCACGGTCACAGACTGTGGATCAGAGAGGTGGCAACCTGCCTTCCTAGGCATCATCTCCTTGTCTTCCCCTGGGCATTGTAGGCAGTTGAACTATGTCCTGTGTGTTCCTCCTGTCCCCCTCTGCACTTCCCTTACGACCTGGAAAACCCCCATAGGGCCACTGTTTGTCCTGCAGGATGGGTCTAAGAAGTTCCCCTTTGTGTTTTCATTGCCCAGTTTAAAACAACAACAACAACAACAACTGGAGATTCTACCACAAAATCCCAATGAGCAAAGGACTTTCTCTTACCTAGGTACAAGTCAATATGACCTGGTGTTGAGGCTGTTACACCTGTATTCTGGCATTCCCAGGTTGGGAAAAGTCCAGGGGCCCTTTGAGTGGGGTAAGTTGTATATTCACGGTCCTACCCAATACCAGCCAGTACACAATTATTTCACGCCCAACTCCTAGAGTTCCTGGATTCCCTGAGAAACTACCTACTGTCCTCCCACTCCAGCCTCTGCTTCAGTTCCTTCCTATGGCTGCCCTCGGCAGGACATCCAAAGTTCTCCCTGTGACCTTCCAGGTCCCTCACCGTGGCCGGGCCCCTCTCCTTTCGCTTACTGAGTCTCACCATCCTGTCCTGGCCCCTTCCTCCCCCAGGCCTTTGTACATCCCTGGATGGAGCTGTTTTGCATCATTTGAGTTCGACACAAATGTAGCCTCCACATAGAGACCTTCAGCCCTGGCCACTGTCCCGCCACTGGCTTCTTTTCTGATGTGTCTTATCATCGTCTGAACAGATGTCTCACATTATTGAGTGCAGACGTGCTCTGATCCCGACTCTGCCTCATAACCTGGCTTCCTCCCCCGTCAGCAGAGTCACTGAGAATATGGATGTATTGCCTGCATGAAGGTAGGCGCACTCATGTTGTGCAATGCCTTCAGAGGACAGAAGAAGGCACTGGACCCCCTGGAAATGGAGTTATGTGTCACCATGTGCGTGCTGGGAATCGAACCTGGGTCTTCTGTAAGAGCAGCCAGTGTTCTTAACTGTGGAGCCACCTCTCCAGCCCCAGGAATCATTTTCCAACAGAAATCTTGCACAGAGTCCCATGTCGCCATCATGACAATAGCTCCACCAAACATCAGCAGGCCATGCCAGCATCTCCTTTTGGCTTCAGACACTCTTTTGACTCAGTGCCGGGGTTTCAGTTTTGTGGATGAGGAATCTGGGACTCAGGACATACAGACAGCTGGCTGACGAGCTGTTCCAGTGAGGGCTGGAGGAAGTGGGTTCATATCCAGGCCCTGCTGATCTGAGCCTAGCGTGAGACTTCTTTGTTCCATGACTTCCAGTATGAGCCACTCCCTGGGCTGTCTGCTGGGTCTCACACTGGAGAGAAGCCCTTCCCTGCCCTCAGACCTCCAGCACCTTATCAAAGGTCAGTCTTCATGGTGCCACGTTGTGGTATGGTGGCACCACGTGGCGGTGTGGCACAGCGCTATGCTGTGGTGGTGCTCCACAGAGGTCCTGCATGGAGGGACTCCCTGGAGCTGTTATGGAGTCCAACACTGTGGTCCAACACTATACGACAGTACTTCATAGAGGGTGCACGGTACTACCCGCCAGTGCTCTTCAGTGATGCTGCACAGGGCTGTCCTCAGTGTCACACACGGGAGGGCTGTGCAGTGTGTTCTCTGGGTGTCCTGATGGAGGCACTCCACACAGGTGCCTCAAGGGAGTCCAAGGTGATCTTCCACAATGGAAGTTCCAAGGTGACACTACAGAGGCTCAGCCGGTTACGAGGGGAGGGAGGTGGGCTGGTCTTTCTAATTCCTCACACCTCTAGCCTTGATCATTCAGGATAGCCTGCTCCAGGGAGCCTTGGCTGGCCCCTGCCCCTGCCCCTGCCCCAGGCCTTTCTCCCACAGCATACATTCATGTCTTGGGATTCTGACACCTCCTATCACCTTAGGCAACTGACCGCCCTGTGCCTTTGCAAATACTCTTTCCTCTGCTCGGGTTCCTCTCCTCCAAGTACCTGTGTATGGGACAGTGGACAGTTCTACCCCCCTATCGCCCCACTGTCCTGGGTCCACACTTGACACCAAATTTCAGTATCTGACCATCAGTGACCCAACACCAAACACCTTCACCTTCTGGGCTTAGCTGGCGGCCAGCTGTATCCCAGCCTGCGTCTGCCCTAGTCCACCCAGCGTCAGCCTGCCCAGAGTCATCCCTGTCCCTCTGTACTTCCCCAGAGGACAGCAGATGCTCAAACACACGGTCAGTCCCTCAGCTGACCGGTGACCCAAGAATATAGGATGCTAGACGCTGGTGCTGCAGGCTCGTGGAGATGAGTAAGGTGACACACAGCCTGGGTGGGCCTCAATGCCCTTAGCAAAGGAGCCCAAGGGACATGGGGTTCCACTCTTCCTGGCCATAGCCAGCTTCCACCCAGAATGGAAGGCAGCTTCTTTGGTCACATGTCACCTGTGACTCCACCTCTTCTCTACATACAAACAGGAGACACACCAGCATCAGGCAGAGAGAAGGAACTAGAAGGACTTCCACACAGAACCCACACTGGCAGCATAAAACAGCCACTCAGGCTTGCACTGAAACCCCAGCCTTCGACCCACATGTGGAGAGGACTGCCCGTTTCCATGGTCAACATGGGCCGTACTTACCACTGGAGCGGTGGATGCAGGTATGTTGGTTGTCACTGAGGAAAAAGCCACTGTGGCATTGACACTCATAGCTGCCCATGGCATTGACACAGATCTGCTGGCAGCCGCCATTGTTGTCTTGACACTCATCCACATCTGTAAGAGGAGGAGAGAAGGGAGGAGAAGTCACACCTAGAGCCGGGGGTCACACACGTGAGCAGTTTCTCCAGCAGGGTGGAGGAGCTCCACAGAGTTCTCCCTGGCACCACACTGCGGTCCACCATGCACGGGGACGTGCCATGCTGCGGTGGCCCTGCATAGTGGCAGTCCATGGCACCAGACTGTGTGGTGCTGCTTGGGAGTGCTCCGTCTTGCAACGCTATGGGGTGCTCCACAGAGGTACCATATGGAGGGACTCCCTGGTGCTGTTATGGAGATGCTGTGGTCCGTCCAACTCTACGGCAGTGTTTCATGGTGTCTCAAAGTGACGTCGTAGAAGTAAATGGGCTACAGGACAGTGGTCGCGTCCTGTCCGCCCAGCACAGTTTTAAGCATCTTACCTGTGTTAACCCTAGTCCTGGCCCAATCCTTTCAGACCTAGCTATCAGCCCATTTATACAGGAGGAATGTGAGTAACATGGGTAAAGTCCCAAATATGGTAAGTGGCAGGGGCAGACTTCAGATCTGGCAGACTGACTACCAAACCTGGGCTCTCCCAGACATCACCAGACGCCCCTCCCCAGAACAGCAATGCAGTGTGACCCCAAAACATGGAGTCTGGCTACCCACAGCCCACCATTCCTACTTCTTCAACCCACCTGGGGTTTACAGCTGGGAGCACAAGACCCTGGAGTCAGGGAGAGGCTGGAGGCTAGGGCATGCTGCTCCACCAGGAGGCTCTGGGCCCGGCAGATTGATTTCAAAAGCCCAGAGGGTGGGGGGAAGATTTGAAAAGGCCCTGACCTCTGGCTGCCAGGACTGCTGGGGAAGCCTGCCAAGAGGTCTTTCCCACTCTGCAGGAGGGACCGGGCCCAGGGCCGACACTCACTTCTGACCGGAGGCCGCTGGCATAAAGGGTGCAACTGACTGAAAAGAGCCTTTATGGAGCTCTGGTCCTGAGCAGAACAGCACGTTTCAATTACCAGAGTCATAACCCCCTACTCTGTCGGTTTGTTTAATGAAAGAAGGGCGTCTTAAACCTTAATGTTCCATGCCTGTATTGTCATTTTAATAGGAAAATACATAAAACCACAAAGCAACGTGAGCTCGGAGCTACTGGCAGCTTCTAGCCAATCCCTGGCCCCAACACACACACACACACACACACACACACACACACACACACACACACACACACACCCCTCTTCATTTACATGCATGCACACATGCTTTGCACTGAAAATCTCAAATGCTTCTCAACAAAGACATCTTTTGCTATTGGGACCAAAGGGACGTGAGAAGGTAGAGGCAGATGATGACCTGCGCTGAACCGGGTGACAGCTTGGCCCGAGAGCGCTGTCAGCTGGGTCCTATTTAGGCTCGCGGACAGCAGACCACTTTACCACCCAGGAGACCGCGGCTGCCTTTGAGGCCCACAGCATGGTGTGTCATTATTCTCTGGCAAGCTCAAATGTCAGCCGTGTGGCTGTCAGGGGAGGGAAACAGAGCTCTGAACTCTAAAAGCCACCAATGGCTCCAGCTGACATGTAAAGGTTGCTCTTGCTGGGAGGACCCAGGGGATCTGACTCCCTGAGCCCAAGTGGCTGACCTGGGAGGCCAGGAAGGATGGGCAGATTAGTACTCTGAATACCTTCCTTCACAGTCTTGCTGATGGCTCCCCACAGGCCCAGGGCCACCGGCACTTTGCTGAGGACACCCCAAGCTGCAGAGAGGAGCTGCCACCTCTCCTTCATGCCTCTCTGCATCTGGCCTGCAGCTCTGCACCAGGTGCCGTCCTCTCATCGGGGGACAACAGTCAGCCAGCATCCCTAGATGGGGCGTGTTACTGACTCCATTTCATCCACAGGCTCTGAGGCCCAGAGAGCTGAAGTGACCCGGATGACCCATACATAGGTCGGATAGCAGGCAGGACTCAGAACCAAGTCAGAGCTCTCGAGTCTGAGTTTGTGCTAGGCTGGTTGTGCTGCAAGTGTGTTCAGACCACTTTCTTTCCCCCATCTTGAGTCTGGGATCAACTTAAGCACATGGTCCTGAGACCCAGGTACACTCTATAAGCAGTGTGGAGACCCAGACTCTACCTGGGTCTTAGTATACACCTAACCACAAGCCCTGACCACAGCCACTGTGTCTGGGACGCAGCTGGGCCCTCTGCCATCCATCACTTGCTCTCTTCTCCTGACTCTCAGACTCTTATCTTGGCTTCTCCAACCTAAGCAAAGGCTCCATTGTAAGACAAAGCCTATATGGACCCTCCAGTGCCGGCTTCACAGGGCAGAAGTGCTACTTTGGCCCTGGTACCACCCATCTGCAGCCATCTGGCTCTGCACCTCACCGAAAGCTAGGAACCAAAGGCTAGTTGATGTAACACATCCACAGGCCCTCAGTGATCTGGCAGGATGGCTGGGCCTTGGGACAGGACTGTTTACACTAGCAGGGAACAATGACTCGCCAACATGGATGAATAATTTGAAACAAATGCAAGGACATGTAAACATGTCTTTCCCCCGCTCTCAAACGATAAAGCCCCAAGATTAAGCAGGCGGGAAGGGAGAGGGCTGTCCCTCTGTACCCTTCTTCACTCTGTCCAAATGGGCCCCACACCCAACCCAAGCAGGGCAGGAAGCCACGGCTGCTGAGTCCCCACACAGCCCGAGGCCCCACTCATGATCTCTGACACAGACACTCTCCATCTCTGTCTCTCAAACAGGACCCCAGAGGGCTGGAGAGTGATCAGCTGGTGTAGGTTCATGGGAAGCCTGCCTGGGCAGGACAGATGGGGTTCACCTGGCAGGGCACATCGGGGACATAGGCTCTTGGCAGTCCCTGAGAGGTGGCATTAGCCAGCACGCTGTGATCCAGCATCAGCACATTCTGCTTTGAAAGGCGCTCGTGGGTAGTAGCAGGCCTTGACTTCAGGATGTGTGACAGGGACTGTAGACTGTCTTCCAGGAAACACCCCACGGAATCATGGCTGTCTTCACTGATGGCCTGTGGTGGGTCCCGTGAGGGGCCCACGTTACTCCACACCCAGAGGCAGCATGGTGCCATGCTTTGTCACACCACAGAAGGGTGCCACGGCTGTCATATCCAGCTCTGGCTTGGACACCTGCTCACTAGATTCACACAGGAGCCGTTTGCTGGATTCAGTTCCATCACGTCCGATTCTCAGATGAGAACAGAGGGGCCCAGAGAGGAGAGAGACCACTCGAACTCTAGAGAGGCAGAGTGCTCCCCATGGGCTAGCCGTACTGATAGTACCCCTCTCCTGAATGGGGCAGTGGTTCTGTAACAGAGGAAGATGGCGTGCCTGAGCCCCAGAGGAGCTTCCTGGAGGGCAGTTTCCAGTTCCTGCCACACTCCCTAGTTCCCGCCTCACTTCCTCACTCCCTGCTGACCTAACCTCTCTGCACACAAGAAACAGATGTTTAGGGCTCAGGTTCACTGTGGTGCTGAGTGGCATGTGCCAGCTATAGATACTCTCAAACCTGCCCTGGCCCTGCTCTTGCTCTCTCTCCAAAGCCCATAGGTCAAGCACTCCCTCCTCC
The DNA here is from genome assembly GCA_035773235.1 of Eospalax fontanierii. NCBI lineage: Eukaryota > Metazoa > Chordata > Mammalia > Rodentia > Spalacidae > Eospalax > Eospalax fontanierii. The sequence goes on from CM069537.1 coordinate 73,296,008, forward strand.
CCTTTCTCTCCCTCCCTCTCTGCCTTGGTGTCTTCTTCCAGGGGTCTCAGATCTGAAGGCCTTTCCTCCCTGACCTCCTCCTCTGTCTAGACCACAGGCCTGGCTATGCCCTTCCTGCTCTGGGTGGGGACAGTTCTGCACCTCCCTCACAACCTGCTTTGAGCATAGGCGGCAGGCCTTAGGCAGGAGGTCACACCTGGGCTTGCTGGGGGCAGTGTTAGGGATCTTACTCAACAGAATGCCATCCTGGCTCTCTGGGCGGGCAGAGGGGCTCAGCCAGACTCCCCGCAGCCTTTGCAGTTCCTCAGTCACTCTTCCTGAGCTCTACTTCTGTTACTGTTTGAACACACCCACCCCAGCACACACTAGCTTGTGTGTATAACACATACATACATGGCCAGGGACAACCTCTCCTCTTCAGACTAAAGTTTTTGCCTTGCTGCATCCTTAGTCACTGAACACAGACTAAGAATGAACACATCTGGGGCTTGGACCAGGGAACAGGAATGGGAGGCTCCCTGGAGACAGTTAGGTAGGCCCTGAGACTGGAGGAGGTACCCGGGAAGCAAAGGCTGGAGAATGCACAAGGCAGGCCAATGGCTGGCTAGGTCCTGAGTTCTGGCTAAGACAGCTAGAGAGCCAGCTTCTAGGGGACAGTGCTGAGCGGACTGTAGTAGCTCTGTGGCCTGGGACTCAGCAAGGCCCTCAAAAACATCAGTTCTGCCTGGGTCCCCTGCTAGTCCAGCTGGCAGAGTGATAATCCTGGGGAAGTCATTAGAGTAGTTCGACAAGCAGAGTGTCACCCACCTTAAGGCACCAACAGGATGAACCACAGTGTGTGCAGTGAAGGGCCCTTTCAAACCCAGGCTCCAGGATCCTGGAGCAGCTGTGGTGGGCTGGGGGTATCCTCTCACGAAGCTGGGACAGCCCATGATTCGCCGACTTCCTTTATAACCATTTCCTACAAGGCAGGGAATCCCTGGGCACTGAAAGTGAGCTATGAGGCAGATTCTGGGAGACTCTAGAGGAAACCTTGCAATGGACAGAAGGGCTGAAGGACAGCAGTACAGAGCATACTGCCAGCTCAGTGAGGGATGCCAGGACCAGCCTGAGCCTCTGGAGGGGAATGGGTTTCCCTCTTTAATGCACACCTCTGCTGGGAGCCTCTGCTTCTTATGGGCCATACTGGGGGTAGCATGCAGGCAACAAATGGGAAGGAGGTTGAACCTCAGTTGGTCCCTGAGGCTGGAGACCAACATCAAGAGGACCATGCGGCAGGTGTTCCTTCAGTCAGGGCAGGTGGAAGGAGAGCTGGTGTCTAGGAAGGCCTGAACTTGGGCACGGAAGACTGCATTTAATCCCAGGGTCTGGCCTGAACCCCACCTGGTCAACCAGGCCCAGGAAGTACCCTACCCCCAACTTTCTTTCTGTCTCTCTGCCACCACAACAGTCAGGGGCTGTTGGCTTGTCCGCACCTAGTCTGTCTGTCTCCCCAGCTCCAGCCTGACTTGGATCTGTGTCCTCTGCACAAACATTGCTTGTTAGTTCTTTTGGTTTCTTGAAATAGTTTCTTCCTGTAGCCCCAGCTGGCTTGGAACTTGCTATGTAGACCAGACTAGCCTCCATCTCACAGAGATCTGCCCACCGAGCGCTGGGATTAAAGGTGTGTGCCACCGTGCCCAACTGCATAAGCATTCTGTCTCCTACATCTCCCATTTTCTAGATCCCTTATGATCTAGACTCCAAGGGTGTAGTCACTGAGGACTCCAGACTCAACTGGACATGGCACCATCAAGCCCAGCAGGCTGTCTGGGGTCAGCACCCAGCAGAGACATGGTTCTGGAGCTGGGATCGGAACAGGAGGCCCTTAGCTGTGACTCCTGCCCAGATTTGCTTTGTGAATGCTTCCTTACACTCCAGTTCCCACCATCCGTGAGGGGTCATGTCAGGGCTGGGCTTGCTTACTGTGGTTGTCCCTCTTAGGCAGGGTCTCTGAGGCCAGACTGGAGGCTTTTGGCAGACATCTGCAACCAGGCTGTGGTTTGCTCCTGGGGGGCTGCTATTTAGCTCCAGGTGGGGCTGTTTGTTTTTATTAATAGCGAGCTGTTTGCCCTCCTTTGGCCTCAGAACCCAGGTTTGCAGTTATTTATAGCTAAAAATTCCTCCTGGATCCAGCTTCAGTTGCTTTGTGCCTCCCATGAACGCTCATGATTTTGACACAGAGACTCTGTGTTCTGTATGGACCCCACCCATATTTCTGTGGCTGCTGGGAGTCTACTGTGTGTCAGGCCTTGTGCAGCCTTCCTGAGACCAAGGCTCATCGGAGGAGCTGGGCTTAGCCTCCACCACTGAGCTCTGCCACCTGGTCCTGAAGCTAGAACTCCGACTCCCTTTACTAGGGTGGCTGAGGCAGAAATGCCTCTTGGCTATTGAGTGACTCTTGCAAAATTGCATTTGATGAGTTAAGTGTAAATAAATGAGAACCAGATGGATTTGATTTCTGGTAAAGTACACATGGGTCTTAGAGCTTTGGAGTCCGGGTTCTGTTTGAGCCGGAATACCCCTGAACTGTCAAGAGTCTGGCTCTGCAGGCAGCAGGGATGCATAGGTCCCTGAAGGCCTGGTCTGCTTCTGGCTCTGGGTGTGAGTTGAAGCCTTCTCAGTGGCTCCTGGATCTCCTGCAGGTCAGCTTTGTGCAGTCCCTTGGGCTGGGCCCAAGTCAGAGCTCAGAGCTGAGCCATGGGGCCTCTATGGGGCTCAGCTTTCCAGACCAGCAAGGGCACTGTTCCATGAAGACCTCCCAAGCCAGCCCACGAGATCAGAGCTCTGTTGAAGCCACTGGAATCCAGGGAAGGTTTCTATGTACCAGCCCTGCTTTCCTACCCTGGCTGCTGCCCTGAGGCCCCCAGGGCTCTGGAGTCGCTGGGGACAGATGGGACCACCGACCACTTCTTAAAACAGCTTGCTCTGTGACCACTGTCTATGGGTCCTGGCTCTTTTCCTACAAGTCACACCAGAGGGGGCACGAGCCAGCAAGTGACTGTTCTGACTTCAGGGTGCTGAGCCATCTGAGGCCTGGGCTTCCTTCTCTGTGAGGCAGAAAGGGTAATGGCTAAGGTGTTTGGGGTGGGGTATTAAAGAAAATAGGGAGACAAAGCCCTGGGCACTGGTCTGGCATGCACAGACCACCAACAAATGCTAGCAGACGAAGCTGCTGTGGTGAGCGCCTCGGGAAGGGAACCACAGGCAGGAGGATGGTGGACAGCTAAGTCCCTTCCAAATTGGAAAAGTGATGGCAAACCACATCAGAAGGGAAGCTTTCAGCTTGCCATGGCCTTCTGGTCTTTGAGCAGAGGAGCTCCTTGAACTCCCTCCCCTACTCTGGATTTAGCTTGGGGCCACTCACCTCCCAAAGGCTGTTCTTTTGTCGGGGCCCCAGGCTTTAACTCCACTTGAAACTGGCCAGAGCCTGAGAGGAACTATACATGTGGTCTGCTCTCAGGATAGGTGGGGGACAATTCTTTGATTTCTCTCACCTCTTTTAGAATGGAGATTTAATTCATATGACATAAAACTCACAACCCTAGCATGCGATTTTTTTATGACTATGTCATGTGACCATCACTATTAATTCTAGAACATTTCCATCTTGCCAAAAATTAGTTCTATGTCTCTTTACAATGACTCTCAATTTCCCTAGCCCCTGGCAACCACACGTCTATTTTCTGCCTCTCTCTCTAGTTACCTAGTCTAGAAATTTCACATCAGTGGAACTATACAGTATGTGTCCTTTTGTGTCTGTCTTCTTTCACGTAGTGCAATGTTTTCAGTCCTTCTTGTAGGGGGTATTAGAAACTGCCTTCTATTCTGTTATGACTGAGTAATATTCCCTTGTCTACATATCCACCATGGTTTTGATTAGCCATTCATTCACCAGTTGGTGGCCATTTGGGTTGTTTGTACTTTCAGGCAATTAAGAAGAATGTCATCCACTGTGATAAACAGGTTTTTGTGTGGATATGGTTCAGTTCTCTTGGATATACTCTTAGGAGTGACATTGTTGGATAAAATGGTATCTTTTCTTTTGAAAACAATTGATTAATTGATGATTTAGGGGGTGTGCCATGTGTGGAGGTCAGAGGACAATATTCAGGAGCTGGTTCTCTCCTTCCACCATGTGGGTCCTGGGGATTGAACTGAGGTCATCAGTCTTGGTGGCAAGCACCCACTGAACCATCTCACCAGCCCTATATCCAACCTTTTGAGACACCGTCCAACTGCTTTTCACACGGCCATACCACTTTAGTCCCCATCAACAAGAGTGAGTCTTCCAATTTTCCTCTCCCTTGTCAACACTTGGTATTTTCCATTTTATGAGTCTCTAGTGGGCATGAACTCGTATCTCTTAATGGCTTTCTATTCCCTCCTCCCTAATGACTAATGACCTTGAACAGGTTTTCAAATGCCTAAATGTGCATATCTTCTTTAGAGAAATGTCTATTTAAATCTTTTGCTCCTTTTAAAAAACCAGGTTATATAGCTTAGAGAAGTCCCTTGAGGCACCTGCCTTGCTTGGTCACTCAGTTGTGTTACGTTGTATGAACTCTTTCTTCTCCTGGGTACCAAGCCCTTGTTAGACTTCTAGTTGGAAACGCCCCCTCTGTGGACCTCCTTTTCTGAAGTTGAGACCATCCAGACACGGACGCTCCATCCAGGGGTGGGGATGGATCGTGAGGCCTGAGCTCCTCTTGGGCTCTACCTCCTCCCCTGTCTCCCCTATGTTCTACTCTAGGAAATTCAACCTTGCCCCTTGGTTTCTGGGACTGTCTGCCAATCTGTCCAAACTTCTAGGCATGCCTATCCCACCACCCTCTGAACCCCTGGCCAGTGTGGTGCCTGCCCTTGGAGGTGTGACAGAGGCACCTGTCCTACCAGAGTCCAAGGAAACCTCCTAACTCTTTCTCCCACAGAAGAGTGAAACCAAACGCAGCCCTGTTCTACCTCAGCTCTGTCTACCCGCACATGTCTGTCTTGAGCATCCTGCATGTCGGGGTGTGGAGTGCACAGAGCATTTTTCTGTGGGCCGATTGTCTGAAGGTTATAGAAACAGGCAGAGTGTGGCTGTTCAGGGCCCTAGCTCCAGACCTGTTCTGATAGGGATCAGCTGCTGAGTCTCTGGAGCCACGTCCTCAAAGGTAGGTGTGAAGCCCTGAGGCCCAGGTTCCAGTCAAAGGCGTGGCTGCAGCCCAGTGGCAGAGCCCCGCCCCCGTGCCCCGAAAGGCTATGCTCACCTGCCTGCTCCAGAAGTGCCCAGGGTTGGGTAGGAGGAGCCCTCTTGGAGTGTACATGACCTGAATAGGTGGGGAGCCAATGGAGAAGGCCTGGTGGAGGAAGACTGATTACCCAGGTCATTGCTAGCCTGGGGCTCCAGTGCTCAGTGCCCTTCCCACTGTCTGCTCAGTGAACAAATGGGCTCCTCCAGGGGCCGTGCAGGTAAGCGGATGCCCATGTCCTCCTCTACCAGCGCCACTCCAGACACAACCATTTAAATCTACTAAGGACAAAATAAAACTACAGGGCAGTGTTTCTGGAAGTGGGTGGAGCAGAAAGGAATTGGAGTCTCATGCGGATACCTCTGAGCTTTATGGACCTTCACGCAGGCCACCCAGGGTGTCCTACTGTCCTGTCCAGTTGCTACTCTGACCACAAGCAATGAGGGAGAAAGGGTTTGCTTTGGCTCACAGATTCAGGTTACATCCTTCATATCAAGGGAAGTCATAGCTGACAGAAGCTGATGGTGCCATAGTCAAGGTTAGAGAGCACGCAGGCTCTCAGCGCCACCTTCTCTTGTTTAACTACTCCGGATACAACCTGTGAAACTGTGCGCAGTCTTCTCACATCGATTAACATAATCAAGACAGTCCCCAATAGACATGCCCACTGGCCAACCTGACCTAAATAATTCCTCACTGAGACTCTCTTCACAGATAATTCCAGATTGTGTCAAGTTGACAATTAAAACTAACCATCACCCAGAACTGGAGAGTTTGTTCAGTGGTAAGGGCACTGGCTGCTCTTGCAGAGGACCTGGGTTGGGTTCCCAGCACCCACATGGTAGTTAACAACTTTCCATAACTCCAGTTCCAGGGGATCGGATGCCCTCTTTGGGACTATGTTGGCATTGTACGCATGTGGTATGCCTACATACATGGAGACAAAGCACTCATACACATAAAATATAAAAAATATTTTATATATATATATATATATATATATATATATATATATATATATATATATAACAAATTGCCACTCATGGTGGCACACACCTTTCATTTCAGCACTGGGAGACAGAGGGAGGTGGATCTCTGTGAGATCAAGACCAGCCTGGTCTACACAGCTAGTTCCAGGTCATCAGGGGCTACAGGGAGACCCTGTTCCAAAAAAACTAACAACAAAACAGTAGCAATTAAGGAAGACACTCAGTATTGATTTCTGGCCTCCACAAGCATGTGCATCTGCATATACACATGTACACACATATGAACATGTACACACATAAACAAATAAAAAAGGAGAAAAAGAAGCACCAAGCCACATAACAGCTTGCCCAAGGAAAGACCCTTCCCGACCAACAGCTTGAGGAGGTCGGACATGCTGAGTGTGGCAGCGGGAAGAACCCAGTCTGAAGATTCCCCGTTCAGATAGAACCGAGGCTGGGAACTAATGGGTCTTCTTGGCTGACATCAGGCTGGCTGGAGTGTTGATTTGTTTCAGTGTGAGTGTCGGGCAGCAGCAGGGCCTCCTGGCCTCAGTGCATCTTTAGGAAGAGGAGTGAGGCTCCCCACAGGTGGACTGCAGAGGTCACTGTTCCCATCTGGGGCCTTGCAGGCCTCTCCTTCAGGCCCCGCCAGACCCCGAGCTCCCCTCTCTTTCCAGAGTCTGCTTCCATGCCTTGTTTGTTTGGTTGGCCTTCCTCCCCCGCCAGTCCTCTGCTCTTATCCTCATCAAAAGAAATTTTTTAAAAGTCCAGTGCCTCCCACAGATGTCCGGCCAGGATCGCATTCACAGCTGTGCCGTATGGGGCCCACAGGGAGGAAGGCTCTGTTCCCATCCCAGCTCTGTCACCCATGTGTGGGCTGTAGGGAGACTCTTGGCTCTGGAGTATCTTGTTCCAGGGCTGGATGCCCCACCAAGGCAACGTGAGCTTCCATTAGGAGTGTACCGGGGTATGTAGGCCTGCTGGCCTTGACATCACACAGATCCGCCTGCTTCTGCCTCAGGAATGCTGGGATTAAAGGTGTGTGCCATCATGGCTGGCATGACATCTCACTGAACCTGGAGGCTGCCAGTTGGCTAGGCTTGCTGGCCATCCCTTCCAGAGGTGCGCTGTCTCTGCCTCTCCAGCACTGGGATTACAGCATGCACAGCTGTGCCTTTCACATGGATGCTGAGGATCCGAACTCAGGTCCTCATGCAGCACTCCTGAGCCTCTCTCTTTTTCTTCTTTCTAGCGCCTTCCACCACAGTCCCACTCCAGATGTCCCTGTGTGAGAGAGACCACGCGCTCGTCCACTTGGCCTCCTGCCTCATATCCCGAAGGGCCCTCCCACTGGCTGCTAGGCTGTGCCTGTTTCTTCAGGTTCCCTCACAGTCAGCTTTGGTGTAGGGCATTTGGGGACCACCAGGAGTAAGAGCTGGTGTGGTCTCATTAGTCAACACACTTGAGAAAGTGGCAGAAGGCTGAACAGCAACACCAGAAAGCCATGTGAAGAAAGGCCCCCAAAGGCTCACATGGCCAACCCCAACTTTCCAGTCTGAGTTTACAGTCACTTCCTTTCCAGGACATCTTCCCCGAGAACCTCACTGCGATGGCTCCCTTTACCTCCTCTTCAAGCCTGTTCCTTTTCAAGATTCTGAACTTACAGAGAGTTTTGAAACCCTGTAGAAAAATGGATCAGCGTTTCTACACTCCAGTCAGGACAATCGATCATGAGCATCTGCAGTTCCTGTCTCTTCTCATGTGCTGATGCCCTAACTGTAATGGATCATTCTGGGCATGGCCCTTACGTCCCTGTCACCAGGAGTTGAGCTAGCTCTGGCCGCCACAGACAACTGTGGTGCAGTAGTCTCTACCTCATTGCTACTACTAGGCTCCTCTGGGGAGGCCACATCTGGTCATCTGTGGATCTTTCCATTGTGGGGATTATTTCTGGCAGATAGATTCCAAGAAGTGGGACTCCCAAGGCCTCAAGACCTTGAGCCTGCATTTCCCAGCTCTCTCTGCTGGACGCATTCATCTGCACACCATGTGTTCCTGTCCCAGGTCGTGCCAGAGCATCGATCACAACCTTCTTCAGCCTATCCTCAGCCAGAGCAGCTTGGTGACTAGCTGCACAGACCACCATTCACTCACTCCCCAAGGTGCAAGGCGGCACGGCACTGGAGCAGGGACACCCAGTGAAGGGGAAGCCCAGGCTGTGCTCAGCGGGCTGCTCAGGGCTGTGGGGAGTTCGGGGAGGAGGGACTCTGGTAGGCCAGGATAGTCTAACCACATGTAATGAAGAGTGTAAAATGTGTCCCCTCTGACTTTGGAGATTTGATGGATCAAAGGGCTCTGACCTCATCGACAGATAGATTCATTATGTGATAGCATCACGGAGCGGTGGTACAAAGTAGCAGGCAGGGCCTAGTTGGAGGAGGCAGGTTATTGGAGGGAGGCCCTGATCCCTTCCTATGTTCCCCTCTCTGTTTTCCTGTCTGTTATGAGTGAGTGGCCTCTGCCATGGCTCCCACTGCCATAAAGTCTGGGGCCTCACCACAGGCCCAGAGTCAGAACAGCCAAGGGCTGTGGACTAAACCCTCTGAAATCACGAGCCAAAGCAAATCCCCCACCTCAAGTTGTTTATGTCAGATATTTTGTCACAGTGACACAGAGTAACATACTATAGAAGTGCATTAGAACCCTGGAGAGAATGTACTATGAGAGAAAGAGAGGCCAGACAGGCTGACAGAGACCCAGTGAGAATCGCTCTGCACTGGTACCTTTGATGGTGAGATATCATGTATGTGTGTGTGTGTGTGTGTGTGTGTGTGTGTGTGTGTGTGTGTGTGTATGGTGTATGTATGTGTGTAGAGGGGGCAGAATGGGAACATAGCCGTGGGTGTGACAGGAAGAACTGAGAGTCTGTGGTACACACAATGTTTGGTCACTGGTGAGACCCCACTGTTCCTAAACTCCCAAGCATAGACCTGCAGCCAGGCAGTATTAGCACACTTGACTCCTCTGGTTCACAGATACCTACCTACCATGAGCCTGCTCTTGCATCCGCCTGAGCTCCCTGCCTCTAGGCTTTGCACATGCTGTTCCCACCTCCAAAGACGTGCTAACCCTTTCTCCTTTCTACCCTCTTCTTTCTCCTTCCAGCAGGGTAGGTGAGCTTCTCAACCCATCCTGCCTGCCCATTGAGTACATAATGGATGCCATATTGAGAGTCATTTGCCACATATTAGCCACCTGGGGCCACAGTCCCCTCTAATTTCAGAGCCCACTGACTGGCATGGGCACATGGAGAGCCTGTGTAGAGAGAGGGGGATTTGCCATGTTACAAGTGATTTTCTCCTGGACATGTTGCTGTCCCCATCAGAGGGTCTGAGCAAAGGTTCTGACCCTGCACCTACTGGCTACTGGCTCCCCACACCCTGGACATTGATTACAGAGTCTCTTCTTGGCCACATGATTATGTATTAACAGAGAAGAAAGTTCCGATATTAGAGGCTGGCAGTATACAAACATCAACGCGATGCTTACAACCATACAAAGTTATGTCTACGCCCAGGCAATTCTGGACGACATTAGCGCAGACTGTTGATCTGTAGGCAGGACAACAGGGAAAGTATCTTCTGACTTTTCTCCTGATTTCTCTGAGAGTTTCTGTATAATTATCTCATGTGTGGAAGACGGGTGAGTAAACACATTTGCAATGCAGTCTAATTCTGTTGGGCCTATGTGCAGAACAGGGAGGGTGTGGGCAGCCGGTCACTCTCCTGGGAGACCAGGGCGGGGCCTCAGGTCCGTGGGGACTGGAACATCTGGGCAAGCAAGGGGAGAGGGCTTTCAGGCAGGCACCAGGGACAGGCTTAACAGGCCTGGTATGGCAGACAGGGGCCAGATCACAAGGGTAGCTCCAGAGTGAGGGGCAACAGGGGATCCGGAAGATCCTATGTGGAAGGATTGAGGACTAGTCCCAAATGCCCCTGTTGGTATCTGATCCCTTGGCATCCAGCAGATGAACCAGGGGGTGGCATAGCAGCAAGACAGCCTGCAGGATCTTGTCTTTATTATTGAGGCCACACTTGGGAGGTGATGAAGGACCCTAGACTAAGCAGCAACACTGCTGTCCACGCCACAGATGGAGAGTGCCAGTGGGTACAGGGTGTCCCTGCCAGATGTTTATTTCGAGCTGCATGTGGTCAGGATGAGGTAGGGGAGGGTGAGGGGTGCTGGGCAGGCAGATGCACAGGCTGACTGATGACCACCAGAGACAGTCAGGGCCCTGTCCGGCTGTGCCAGGCTAGGGGGTTGCTGCAGTCTCTACCCAGACACAACCAGGCCCTGCATATGTTTGGGTGACCCGAGACACTACGCAGAGCCCAGTGGTTCCAAGATAAGCAAGAGTGTTGGCAGAGGCAGAGGCTGGGGCTGGGGCACGCATATTGGTTGCCAATGGCCTTTGTATGTACACAGTTCGGTGTTGGGTCTGGGCCTATGTTTTGGTGACAGGGTATTTTTAAAGAGTCTTCACGAGACACTTACTTCTTGTTTATTCTCCAGAGTTCAGACTGGTACTGAAATTGCAAATGCCAACACGGAAAGGCAAGTGTCTGCTTGCCCGGCCTGCCCTATGTCCACCGTGGGTGTTTATTTTGCTGTTTATGGACTTGGAGCCACTGCCTGGAACAGAGCAAGACTTCTTCCTGAAGCCACCAAATCGAGATCTATCCAAAGGTGGGGCTGGCATGGGGTGCAGTGAGAACAAACTTCAGTTCAGGAAAAGTTCTAACCAAGTTCTGAGCGGTCAAGCACTCTGACTTCCACATTGAGGCATCTTGGTCTGAGTGTTCAACTGAAGGAGACCAAGAGCAGGAGGTCCATGCTCCTCACACCATGATGTCTCCATGCAGACCACGCCTCTGTAGATTACGCCCACATAGACCTAGCCTTCACAGACCACTCTCCCCTAGACCATGCTCCCACAAGCTACACTCCACACAGACCAGGCCTCCTTAGAGACGATATAACACAGACTTCACCTCGACAGACTGTGGACCAACAGGCCGCCCCCCACAGACAAGACCCCAGAGACCACACCCCTCAAATCATGCCCACCCAAACCACACCTCCATGGGCAACCCCCTCCAGAGACCACACACCACAAAGGCCACTCTCTTCCTAAGCCACGACCCCACAGACCACACTCCCACAGATCATGCCTTCACAGACTGCACTTCCACATGATCAACACACTATATCCCCAGGGTTCCTTTCTGGTATCATCACTAGGCCTCCTTTCAAGATAAGAGTGAAAAAAGAACCTGGCCCCTAACCCTAACCCTAACCCTAACAACCCTAATCCTAACCCTAACCCTAACCCTAACAACCCTAACCCTAACCCTAACAACTCTAACCCTAACCCTAACCCTAACCCTAACCCTAACCCTAACACCCCTGACTGGGAACAGAGCCAGGAGTTGAGGTCTAAGGGCAGCTGATTTCCAGGTCCATGTTCTCCATGCATCTAGAGCAGAGTGGGTGGACCTGGGAGTTGATTCCTAGCCATGGACCGTGGGAGTGATCTGTAAGGGTATGGTCAATAGGGGTGTGGTCTGGGGTGTGGCCTGTTGGGATGTGGTCTGTGGGGGTATGGTATGTGGGGTGTGGTCTGTTGGGGGTGTGATCTGTGGGTGTGGTCTGTGAGGGTGTGATTTGTGGGGTATGGTAAGTTGAGGCTGTGATTTTTGGGTGTGTGATCTGCGGTGTGGTCTGTGGGGGTGTGGTCTGTGGGGGTGTGGCCTGTGAGGATATGGTCTTTGTGGGAGAAGGCCTGTCCACCCCATCCTTCTAATGCCTATCTGTCATCCCTCTCTCACATAAGAACAAGGCCAGCTCAGGATGAAGAGCCAAGTCAATCTAACGTGCAGGGCTCTAGGGGTTCCCAAGAGTGATCCACTCCCAGACCCCAAGGATGCCTCAAAGCCACACTCCAAGAAAGCGTGTACTCAGGGAGGATGTCTCTGTGGCTTACTCCTTGGTCACAGCCAAACAGGGCAAATTAGGAGGCTAGGGTCAGGCCTTTCTATAAAAGGAAACCAGGTGCCCGGCCTGGAGAGGAGGGCCTAGTTTAGAGAAGTCAGTCACCCATGTGCTAGAGGCCACAGTCCTGAGACTTCTCCTTGGGTTGAGGAGGTAATAGAAAAGAGCTTGACTGCTGTCCCTCAGTGTCCCTGATGCCAACGCACAGGACCCTGGGGGAGAAGCAGCCCAGCCAGGAGGTCCCAGACTATTCCTAAAGCCAGGAACTTGTGCAGCTGGGTTTGGACTCTGGTCCTCCATGATCCCAATCAACCTAGCCTCCTATTACAAGCTACGTATATTCTGTGAAGAGAAGGAATTCTGCTGTTGTTCACACAACCCCACAAAGTCTGAAAACTACTGGTCTCATCTTCTTAATCTCATATACCACATGGAAACTGAGGCTCAGAGGCAGAGAAAGTTCCAGTGTTCTCCAGTAAGGCAGAAGCCCACAGTGCCCAACTCTTGACCGACTGTCCTTGCATTCTGGGGGTGGCCTGGGCTCCTTTGTAAGATGCTCACCCCATTTCCTGGCTGGCCCTGGACAGGAGGTAGAGAGCTCTCAGCTTGGAGCCAGTCTGCCTTCCCACACCTGCTTTCCCTTTTTTCAGTGATTCCGGACAATCCAGCATGAGCTTCTTTGTCTCAGGCCAAGGAATTTCCATCAAATTAACAGCTCTAAAATGGGTGGTGCACACCTGGAACTCTAGTGTTTCCGGGTAAAGGCAGGAGAATCTTGAGTTCAAGGCAAATCTCAGATATATAGCAAGCTCAAAGCCAGCTTAGGCTACATGAGACCCTGTCTCAACAATAATCAAGCCAAATAAACAGTTGTAAACAGCCAACTGCCTTGAACTCTGACAGCATGGGCCAGGGTGGGGAGAAGGGCACAGGGGAGCAGAAGGAAGTCTCTTCCGTTGACCTCAGACACACTGCCTATGCAGTGAGGACAGGGCTGGCCCAGGCTGTTTAGTCTTACATTAAGATAGTCAACATTTTTTTCCTAGCGAGAAACATGCTCAAGTTGTTCAAGTATAAAGACAAATAAACAGAAGCAGCTCAAATACATTGGCAGTTTAGGGGAGCAAGTTCTGGCTTCAGCTGTACTCCTGGAGGGGATAGTGGCTCCTTCATCAGTGCCATCCAGCCCAGCTTAGCCCAGCTCTACAGAGGGAGCAGTGATGGCCACTCCCACCAGAGCATTTGGACATCTCAGCGACTCCCTCCCCAGGTCTAGCTGGGCTCTGGGCCCTGCAAGGATCTCCAGAGTGCTCTCTGTCCCTCCTCTTCTCCCTGGCAGCCTCCAGCATCACCCCCTCACCCACCTTTCCATCTGGACATAACAGAGGGGGGTCTTCTCTATCTCACAGGAACCAGAACAAGCCTGAAAAATGAAGAGATGTGCCGGGCTGAAAGCCCTGATCTCATGTGACCCTGCGTCACCATGGGAGGATGTGGGGCTTTCTGACCTGGAGGTCTGTGAGCAGTCATTCATCTGGCAGGAACATTTTGTGGAAAGTGTGGGGCACAGGCTTCACACGCAGCCCACAGTCCAGGCTGGCTCCCTGTGTCTTCACCAGCTCAAAAATAGACCCATTGTCTTTGAAAAGTACCATGATTTTGCGTGCTAAGAATGAACACTAAGGAGATAGTAGACGCCTGTGGAGCCCTGGGCACATGCCAGGCACTGGACTGGGACCTTGCAAAGCTCATCTCATTTGGCCCTGGCCTCATCCCTACCAAATATGTATAACCACTGGTCCCGCCTTACAGCAGAGGCTCAGAGAAGCTTGGTTACTTGCCTGAGGTCACACAGTGATGGACTCTGGGCTCAAGGCCAGGCAAGCTGAGCCCCTATGCTTTCTGAAGTCAGAGGCTAGGCCATTCATCTTAGTGTTGTGAGCTCCCATTCAAGGGCAGTGCTCACGTGATCTTTATGAAATGGTCATCAACCTCTCTGGCTTTCAAAGCCATCTAGAAATCAATGGCTCACAGTCTGTCCAGGTCTTACTCCAGAGACAATGACCTTGTACGCCATTTCCACCTGAATGGCTGGCTACCATCTCAAACAGAATTCAGTCAAGCTGACTTGAGTATTGTACTCCATCCCAATATCTGTCTGTCCTCTCCTCACTCAAGGTATCTTCAACTACATCACAGGGCAGAGCACACAGACACTGCAGGTCAAACCACGGCAGTTGGCTTTGGTCCCTGCTCTCCCTTACCCCCTGGGTTTAACACATCAGGACTTCCGGCCGACTGTTTGCAGATGTATTCTGAGTTCAGTCACCACCTCCACCACTGCTGCCCTACCTTAGTCATCACGTCCGGCCACCACGGACTTCCTGTGCAAGCCACTCTGCCTCTCATCCCTGTATTATTTTCTCCTTGGAACCAGGAAGTGTTTTTATCAAAATGTCAACCAAAACATGGAGTCAAAATGTCCCACAGCTTCCCAGTTAACTTGGAGTAAAACTCACCCCCTTTCAGAGTCCCTGGTGCAGCGTGTGCCTGGCCTCTGCCTGGCTCTTTGACTCATCTTTGTCCCTCTCCTCATGTATGGTCCTCCAGGTACCAGTCTCCAGACTGGCCTATCTTGTCCCCATCTCAGGTGCATCCATGTATCCTGTTTCTGCAAGCAGAGTTCCCCAGGCCTCTACAAGGTCCCTCCTTCCTGAGGCCCCTCCCAAGTCTCCTCCGCTTACATCAAGGGAGGCTGTTGAGCCACCTTCACCACAAGAGTTTGGGGGAAGTTCCTGCACTTGACCTTGTTCTTCTGGGATCCGGCCACCTGGAAGAGGAAGCTCAGCCACCTGGAAGAGGAAGCTCGCATGGGCCCAGACAGAAAGGCTGCCCATACAAACTCTGGCCACCAGCCAGCAACAACCACTAGACATGAGCCAGGAAGCTTCTAGATGGTTCCATCTCTTGACCATCAGCTGTCTCCAGCTTCATGTCTTCCAGCTGAGGCCCCAGACACCTTGGAGAGGAGACGGGTAATATCTGACTCAGAGCTTGACCCATGGAACCCACGGGCCGAGGACCACTTAGTGTGGGCGTTTTTCATGTGGCAATGCGATCAAACCCCCAGTTCTCTGGCGCTGTCATCCTCCCCTGGCACTTCCTGTCACGCTGTTCTGTTTTTATTATTTTTGAGTGACTGTGACCTGATTGAAGCTACTTTGCTGAGCCACATGTTCATGTGTTTGCTGTCTGTGTTCTTACTATGTAATTCTGGCACTTAAACTGGCACACAGTGGGTGCTCAGAACCATTTTTATGCATGCTAGAATGGCTGAAACTTGGGTAGCAAGTTAGACATCCTTTCTACCCTACGTGATGGTACATGCTTCCGTCCTCCGCACCAGCCCGGGGCCCTCGAGAGCTTTCGCATCGATTCTTCCGCAGCCCTGTCACCACATGCCCAGCACAGAGATCAGCTGAGCCGGAGCTTTTCCAGGTGACAATCCTTTTATTTATTCTACAGCTCTTTAAAGGGGGCTTGTCAACAGCTTGGACGTGAGGAAGGGCTTGAGGCCCGGACAGTGGGTGGGGGTAGGAGGGGAGAGAAGAATCGTCAGGGTCCTGCACGAGGTCCCTTGTGAGCCGCGTGCTCTGGGGAAGAAGTGGGAGTCTTCGAGCAGCTCTGGACAAACAGGGCTCTGCACTGTCACTCGGGGTGGGACAGAGTCCCAAGGGAGACGCCTGAACGAGGCAGCCAGCTCTTACTGCAGCGCACGGACGGGGTGCCCCTGGCGTGAGCTGCCTGGAGTGCAGCGCCCTCTTGCCCTTTGGCACACTATCACCCACCTGGTCTGACGGGTGTTGGGACTTCTGAAGAGCTTGGTGGCTCCCAGCTCATGCTCTGCGCACAAGCCTGGCATGTCATAACAGGAAGAGACCCTCCCTGAAGCCAGCTCACCTCCCAGAGATGGGGCCTTTCTGGGTGCTGTTGGGCAGAGGTGGGCAGCAGGCACAGGCTCCAGACTTGAACAAAAATCACATGTCTAGGTTCTGGGTCAAGCTGTACTTCTCACTGGCTTTTGTGACTTTGAGTAGGTCACTTTCCCTCTGTGAGCCTCAGTTTTCTCTTTAGTAAAATGATGACAATAGTGGCATCTACCCATGGATGGAGAGGGGTGTGGTGTGTTCTCATGGATGGAGAGGGCTGTGGTGTGTTCTCATGGATGGAGGGGGCTGTTTTGTCTTCTCATGGATGAAAAGGGTGCTAGTCATGTCTATCCATGGATATTGTGAAGGGACCAATGAAAGAACACAGATTCCTTCCTGGGCAGCTCCCATAACGTGCACAATCTCCTCTGACATCTGGCCTAAGAAGGGTCACTTCTGAGCACAAGGTCAGGCTCACAGCAGATTCTCATAAATACTCGTTGATACAGAGTGATCTGGTTAATCAATCAGCTCTTCTGCTGGACGTGGCTACAGATGACTGCTCTTCAACGAGGCTAAAAGTGCTGGGAGCTGAGTCTAAAATTCCAGCTGGGAGAAACTTGAGAAACACGTTTTCAATATGTCAAGGTAAAGACTGAGGTTGAAGAGAACATCTGGTAAGTGAACTGGTGGCTTCGGAGAAGAGGAGCCTTGCTTTGTTGGAGATGGGAAAAAATGACCCACTGCTGGTTCTAATTTAAGACGAAAAAAAAAAAATCTTATTCTATTAGCCTGAATATTGCTCTGCTGGCCGATTGCTTGGAGTTTGGAATAATATTTTTCAAAGAGAACTACTGCTATTTCAAGTAATTACACAGCTAAAAGCAGCCGTTTGGGGTTGAGCAAGATCTCATCGTGGTTTGAATTCCCTCTGGTGTCATTTTCTGTTATATTTGAGAAATTCCTCAATAAAGATGTCAAATAGAGAGAGGGCGTCATTCCCCAGAGCACAGACTTGGCTACCCTCCAGGACATGGTCACAGACAAGCCATCTCTATAGAAAAATAGTCTTGCCTGCTCAAAAGGCAAGAAACAATTCAACTGTGAAAACTCAGACAGGAAAGTGACCCTTCAGCCCTCATCTGGCTCTGGGTTCAGATTTCCATGTTGTGGTGATCAGTGCTTCCTCTGGCCACCATGCCCAGGAATTCAGTGGGGTTCAAATAGGAATGTTACAACTGTGACAAAACAACACCCAAGCCTGATTCTTCCCAGTGCATAATGGGCTGTGAGCTGCAGCTTGGGGCCAGAGCAGAGGTGCCAGACTGTATATAGTGGTGCCCAGAGGGTCTTCCGGTAGGAAACTCAGCCAGCCCCTCAGCCACTGACCACCCTTGGGGTAAAGCCCTGCGTTGGAAACTTTACCAGAGCAAGGCTGATTGCCTGTGAGGCATGGAGGGGAAGCAGCTGCGACAGACAGAGAGTTCACCCCCCATTTGCCAGCTTGCCCGGTCCCCCAGATTCAGTCAGCCTACTGCTCCCCTGAGGCTGGTTTTGCCCACCATTTTGCAGCTGGGGACGCTAAGGCAGGGAGGGTCTGAGGAGTCTCCATGCTCTGAGACTCCAGAGGAATGGGGTCACCATAACCTGAACTGGACTCTTCCCGGGTAGATCTCTGTTCAATCCTCTGTTGTTTGTTACAGCCCTCAGCCAGCTCATGTCACATCTAATCTCTCCCTCTCTCTTTCTCTCGCTCTGTGTGTGGTGTGGTGTGTGTGTGTGTGTGTGTGTGTGTGTGTGTGTGTGTGTGTGTAGGAGGACAAAGGGACAAACTTGGGGGCCACTTTTTTGAGAAAGGGTCTCACTGGCTTGGAACTCACCAAGTAAGCTGAGCAGCTGACGAGTCCCAGGGAGCCTCCTATATCTGCCTCCCCAGTGCTAGGAATACAAATGTGTGCCACAACTTACAGCTTTTTAATGTGGGTTCTGAGGATCAAACTTAGGCCCTATCCTTACAAGGCAAACACTTTACCGACTGAGCCTCTCCCCAGCCTCCCCGACATCTACTCTTACGGTGCTTCATGGAGGCAAGGCGAAGGCTCCCAAATGTCGGCCAACCAGCCCAGGGTCACATGGTCTGGGCTGGAGCTGGCTAAAATCAGTGTCTGAATTCTCTGAGCCTGAGTTCGCTCTTGAGAAGTCTGTGAGAAAGGTCTGCCCTCAGCTGGAGAGCTACACAGGGCTGAGGATGGGCAGAGAGGGGTCTCACCCCATTCTTCCATATCTAGTAGTGTAAAAAGAATCCACTGTGAAAACAATGTTGACACAAAGATGTACACAGACTTCACTATAAGGCTGCTGGGGTGGGGGTGTTCGGAGCCTTCCATAACAGGAGTTGGTGACCATTCAACAGAAAAGGTACAGGGCCAGCCAGGGAGCCCAGGGGTCAGACACAGTCCAGGTTGCACAGGCAGGGGGCTCTGTAGCAAAGCTATCAACACATTTCATCTGGCACCTGAGGATCAGACCCAGGCCCATGCCATTTCCAGTGCCAGGCATCCCGCTATAATGTCTTGAACCCTCACTCAAACCCTACAAAACATGGATTATACATTCCAAGTTGTAGGGGGGAAACTGAGGCAGGGAGAGGCCAAAGACCAAACAATTCAGAACTGGAAAACCAGAATTTAAGACCCAAATGGGCGTCTTCCAGGTCTGTTTCCTTGGCCAGAGTGATGTGATGCTGCTTGCTCCTAATAAGACATCACACTGGGATGGTAAGCATGGCCTTCACTGACAGCTTAATTACTGAAATGTGCTCTCTGCAAACAGGTGGGGAGGCCACACAGCAGGGGAGGGCTAAGTGAGATAACCCTCGGACAATACTTAGCCTGGGTGTGGCCCTGGAGGGCCTGTGCCCCGCCCCAGTCCAAGGCCCTGCCTGGCTGCGCAGGTGCCTACTCCTGTGTACCCAGTTCAGCCTCGGAGAGCTGCCCACAGGCCTCCACACTCACTATGCTCAGACCTACAAGTTCCCACCTCTAAGAGCCTGCTGAGTGCTTCCTCTTCTTTGAAGCCCCCCGCTTGCCCCACTCCCACCCCCACGGTCTCCCAGCCAGGGGTGGCTTTTCACAGACCCTTCTGGTCTTCAGTAACTCTTGTCCAGACCTCTGTTTTGGCACTTGTTTGGGGTGTAATTACATGTTCACAGATCTGTTTCCCATAACAAGCTCATCTGAGACCCAACACGCGTTAAACAAAACCAGACAGGAACACTGAGGTTGACACGCTGCTAGGAAGCAGAGGCCCAAGAATTCGGGGTGTTGAGCCCCCCCATACCTCATGTTGACAAGCCACGGTCTGCTTTGCCCTTTCGGAAAGCCTGTGTGCAAGACCATAAAATAGAACCAGAGAGATCCTTCAATCGTTCCATTCCCCTGTGCAGAGCATTCTGAAAGAACCATTCAGGAAATAGGGAAGAAATTTTCTGTCCAGACTCACTTCTGGATTCTGACAGTCAATGCAGAGAGGTGGCAGGGTCACCTGGATTAGCAATAATGTCCACTTGTCCACTCTTTGGCCTGTACTCGGCGTGGGCTGGTCTGCATTTTGTCCTTACGCTCATTCTGGTGAGGTTAGTAACAGTGACCTACAGATGACAAGTCTCAGAGGCCATGGCAACAGTAACACCTAAGAGCTGGGCACAGCACTGGGCCAGGCTGGCTTCTCAGCGGAATGGACATTACTGGGTCTACCTCTCAGAACCGCCAGTGATGGGCCACGCCTGCCAGTCTTCCTCCACTGACAAGGACAGAGGTAATATGTTCACAGGCATGACCCTGTCAATCTCACACATGCCCTGCAGGATGCAGTGGCTGTACCCCTGCAGCCAGTGGCAGAAGAGGTGTGGGGACAAGCCTGTGCCATGCGTGGTCCACTACTTGTTGAATCTTGGTTTCTAGGCTGTGAATCACTTCATAATGGGTTGAGCAATGTCTTTGCAGAAGATCCTGGGCCTGGCCCCAGTGCTGTGAACGTGGCCTTCTTAGGAATAATGGTCTTGGAGAATGCACTAATTACTTTTCTGGTCGCTGTGATCTGGCACCAAGCGACTTAAGGGAGTAAAGTGTTTATTTTGACTTTCAGTTCTGAGATCCAGTCCATCCTGGCGGGGAAGTCATGGCAGCAGGCATAGGACGAGGCAGCTGGTCACACTGCATCCACAGTCAGGAAGCAGAGAGTGAGGAACACTTGGGCCCCACCTACTTCCTCCTTTTTCTGCAGTCTGGGACCCCAGCACATGGAATGGTGGCACCCACACTTAGTGTGGATTGTTTTACCTCAATTAACCTAATCTAGAAAATCCCTCACAGACACACTCAAAGGTGTTTCCATGGCAATTCTAAATCCAGTTAAGATGACAATCAATTTTAACCATCACAACAGATGATCAGGCTAAAACGAGGTGGCTATGGTGGGCCCTCATCCAATATGACTGATGTCCTTATAAGGAAGGCAAATCTGGACATAGAGACAGAAAACTAAGACTTGTAGAGACATGGAAGAAATGCAGTCTACAAGCTAAGGAATTCGTGAGGCGATGAGCGGTCAGGAGAAAGGCCTGGGACAGAGCTTTCCCCACAGCCCTTGATGGAACCAGTCCTCCCATTGCCTTGACTTTGGATTCCTAACTTCTAAAAGTGTGAGAGAATCAACCTCTATTGTGCAAGCTGACTGCTTCATCAACTTTTCATGGGAACACAAAGAAGTTTAGCAACTTGTCAGATTGTGGAATGATGAGGCAGAGACAGAGGTCACATGAAATGGTCAGAGATGCTCCCCCCTGCTAACGGAACCGGACCATGCTGTCGGACCACAGGACACAAACACAGGCAGAGGCAGCAGAGCCTCACAGAAGCTCAGCAGCGGGAAGCAGGGGCTTTCTGTTTATTCTCCCTGTTCTACATTTTTCTACATCTTCTCAATGTTATTCAGCAGAAACGGCCATGGTTATAAATTTTATATAATTGGCTTAAGATCCAAAATCATTGTTCATGACTTTGAACAAGGGATAACTGGAGGTATACAAGACCATATGTATACTGTATGCTGAACTCTGTCTCCTTGAAATTCCCATGTGGAAAGAGTTCAATCCTAGTATCTCTGAATGGGGCTATATTTGGAGACAGGAGTTTAAAGAGTTAATACGCTCAAAAATGGTGCTGCTGGGGGGACCTACTCCAATATGACGTATCCTTAAATTAAAAAAAACAACGTATTCTTTGTATGCATGTGCATATATCTGTGTTCACACGTGTGTGCATGTGCTATAATGCACGTGTGGCGGTCAGAGGACAACCTGCCAGAGGTGGTTCTTTTCTTTTACCATGTGAATCCTGGGGACTGAACTCAGGACTCAGGCTTGGAGTGCCTTTACTCAACGAGCCATCAACTGGCCCAGGTGTCCTTAAAAGAAGAGGTGATTAGGACCCAGAGAGACACCAGGCACACATATGAACAAAGGAAATAACACGTGCTAACACACAGAAGAAAGCATTCATTTGTGTCTGATCATGGACTTCTGGCATCCAGGACAGCCAGGACATAAATTCTGTCATCAAAGCCACACAATTTGCAGTATTTTGTAATCTAAGACATCTAGTGCAAGGATTCAGAGAAAGCCACGCCTCCCCACAGACCCCAGTCCTATACACTTGAACCAAGAACCAGGCAGGCTGTGGGCAAGCCATGGCCACACCACTCACCCAGGCAGTTGTGACCATCGTGTGCCAGCATGAAGCCATCGAAGCAGGTGCACCTGTAGTTCCCTGGGATGTTGATGCAGTCGTGGACACAGCCCCCGTTGTAGTAATCATTCTCGCATTCATCAATGTCTGCAAAGAGGAGGACATAAGAGGGGTCGAACAAGAGCTTGGGGTCCCCTCTCCCGCTGCCCACACCATCGTGATATGGGTGATTAGGGCACGAGACAGTTAGCTTTCATTGTCAACTTGATGCAACCTAGAATCACCAAGGAAGAAAGTCTCAATAAGGGATTGTCTACATTTTTTAGCCTGTGGGGGACTAATTAAGTTAATTGGTGTGGGAAGACCCTGCCCACTGTGGGTGCAGCATCCCCTAGGCAGGGGTCTTGACCTGATTAAGAGTAGAGAGAAGAGCTCGGCACAAGCGAGCAGATATTCGTTCATTTCTCTGCTTCTGACTGTGGGTGTGATGTGACTCATTCAGGGTTTCTCTTTGACCTCTCCACAATGACTGACTATAACCTGGAACTGTAAGCTGAAATAAATCCCTCTCTCCCCTCAGTGGCTGTGTGTCAGGGTATTTAATTACAGCAACAGAAATTAGACTGGAATTGGAGATAACGCAATAGGTTCAGTGTCATTCTCTTGTGGGGTGGGGGAGCCTGGAGAGTCTCGTCTCTGCAGGGAGGCTGGCCACCAGTTCTCAGAGAGGGTCACATTTAGTGTGGGGGCTTCCAGTTTCTGCCACACTGAGGCAGTCCAGTCACACCTGACTCTGGCTCCATGCAAAGCCTGTCAATGTTACCAACATGTGGGGTCCTTCAACCCCTGGGAACCAGCTCTCTTGAGGTAGGGAGATCAAGGAAAAATGAACTCTGCACATCACCAAAAAGTGTCATGTCTGGAATGAAAGAAATGTCCACTAACTCCCCCAAGTAGCTGCCTTCCCTGTCAGCTTGAGGCCTGGGATTCAGCTGTTCCAGCTTCCTTGTTACAACAAAGACTTCTGTCTCATAAACAATGGTCAATAGCCTTGGTAAAGGTCACTCTCTCTGCTGTTTTAAATCTTTTTTCAACATTTCCCAGCAGGGGTCAAGGGGCTATCGATTCTAGAGTTCCAGAAAGAATAGGAAGTTGGCTAGTTAACATGCAGTGAGTTGCTTCCTGCCCAGTCCTGTCCGCCAGGCTGTCCCATTACCTCTTCCATCCCTGCACTGACCCAGTCCTCAGTCAAGTTTCACAGAACACTGAAGGAACCTTGCACAGGAAGGCCACGTAGCTACATGTGGGATTCCACGTGGTATAGCCTGGCTCTGGACTCCCAGGGAACCCAAGCCCAGCATCAGTACTTCCAGGAGGTGACTAAACCCAGCTCAAGCACCTCAAAGAACAGAGGGGTAACTGATAGAACAGAAAAAAAGCTAAGGAGGGCGGCCTGGACCAGGCGGGCCTCCTCAAACCCAGCCAGGGAGTTGTGAGGAGGGTTCTTCAAAGGCCAGAGTCAGGAGGCTCTGCTTCTCTCTGCCTGCCGTGGCCACCTGGCTCAATTCTGCAAGGCGTTTGGATTATAGAATATTTAAACCAGGATATTTAATCCCCCTAGTATTTTCAAATAATACTAAAGGAAGGTGGATGACTAGGTTTACTGAACGGGCACAGGAGTCTGTGAAGACTGAGGGGTACCCATTGCTTCTTAGGTTCTGTTTGCAGCTCTGATCTTCCTCAGCCTGGATACACCAATCCAAACACCTCTCCGCCCAGGTCCTCTCCATGCCTAAGACCACGCAACCCGGCTGTAATTCACCAGCTGTGCTGCTCTGGGTGCCACATTGCAGAGGACTCTTCCTTCTGCTCTCCTCAGACATCTGCTCAGGTTCCAAGAATGCCTTCTTTTCTCTCTTTTTAAAAAAAGTTTAAAATGATAAAAATTAAGAGTGAGTGTTCTGCCTGCATGTATGTAAGTGCACCATATGGTACACAATGCCCAGAGGGCAGAAAGGGAGTTGGATCCCCTAGAACTGGCATTATAGACAGTTGTTAGCTGCCACGTTGGTGCTGGGAACCAAGTCTAAGTTCTGTGTAAGAGCAGCCAGTGATGCTGAGCCATCTCTCCAGCCTGACTTTTCTTTTTGTCTAAGTGTGTATGTTCTGGGTGTTTGCATGTGTGTGTGTGCATGTGTGTTCTGGGTGTTTGCATATATGTGTGTATGCATGTGTGTTCTGGGTGTTTGCATGGGTGTGTGTATGCATGTGTGTTCTGGGTATGTGTGTGCATGTGTGGAAGCCAGAGGTCGAAGTTGGGTTTTCTTCAATTGTTCCTCACTTTACTTATGTTTTTTATATTCTATTCATCATTTTAATTTTATGTGTATGAGTGTATTACTTGCATGTATGTAAGTGTACCTGTGTCATGCAATGCTCACAGAGGTTAGAAGAGGGCATCAGAGCCCCCGGAACTGGAGCTACAGGTGATTTTTAGCCACCATGTGAGTGCTGGGAATTGAACCCGGGTCCTCTGCAAGAGCAGCCAGTGCTCTTAACACTGAGTCATCTCTCCAGTCCTCTTCATTTTATGTTTTGAGTCAGGTGCTCTCACTGAATGAACCTGGAGCTCAGGGATGTGGCTGGCTGGCCAGTCAGCTCCTGGGACCCAACTCTCTTCATTCTGGCCCTCAGTTCCCAGCCCTGGATTTACAGATGTACCTGGTTAAAAAAATCTGAGAGTGGTTTTTCTGCATCTTTAAATGGCTCAGGCTTCTGGCTAGCCACTTCCTCCCACCGCCTGTCCTGTTGGCAGGGCAGCTCCTCTCACCAAACTGACTGAGCACCTCCCAAGCACTTCTTCCCTCCTTCCTTTCTTCAGGCAAATCTGGCCAGGCCCCCACTTGTGGGGTGGAGCTGGATCGATCTGTTCCCAAGAGCCGGTGCCACTAGCAACTGGTCCCATGATGGGTATGAGATGTAGGCTGGGTCAGTCAGACTAAGGGAGAGAACTTCTGTGCCATGCTTGGGTAAAATTTCTCCTCTCTCTCATGTTGTCCCTAGAAGGTGGTGAGCCGGTATCTGTCCTTGAGGCCGTATCTGTCCTTAAGGCTGTAGCCCTCTCAGTCTTCCCTGTAGTCCTCCGGAGTCGCTGCTTGAACACCACTTCATGGGTTGACAGAGCTGACGTGTAGAGAGCTTAGATAACTGCTCAAGGTCATACAGTAAGTGGCAGGGCAAGGATCAGAACGCTTGGTCTATAAAGCACATGTCTTTTCTCATAAGGTAGACTATCCACAACAGGCTAGCTATTGGCAAAATGCTCATACGAACCATTCCACCCTCAGCAGAATATATACTGGGTGCGTTTATACTGGGTTGCCAAAGTAGTATCCAGTTATCAGGTACTGTTCACACAGCGACCCTTCCACCTATTCCTTCTCCATCCACAACACCTGTACATGTCTTTCCATCTGCCCAGCAAACAGCCAGCTGTATATCCATTCATCCAAACATCATCTCCCTCCAGTTATCAACCTGTAGACAGAGCCTACCTACTCAAATACCCACCCAGGTCTTCTTCCATTTACCTATTTATGCTAAAACACATCCCACCTACAAATATCTTGTTACTTCACCACCTTTCCATTTGTTAATCCCTAGTCACCTGTACCCCTTTATCCCAGCAAACATCCACCTACACATTCAAATATTCATTCATGCATACCTCTGTTTCAGTATTTGGCTAAGGGGCTGGAGAGACGGATATGAGGACTGGCTGCTCTTGCAGAGGACCTGGATTTGATTCCCAGCACCTACATGGCAGCTAATAACCATCATAACTCCAGTTCCATGGGATCCATTGCCCTCTTCTGACCTTTGTGGGCACTGCATGACACATGGGTGCACTTACATATATGCAGGCAATACACTCATACACATAAAATATTAAAAAATATTTGACCAGATACCCATCCTCAATTAAAAGAATCCATCCATCCATCCATCCATTCATCCATCCATCCATCTGTCCATCCATCCACCACCTGTCCATCCATCCATCTGTCTGTCCATCCATCCATTTCATCTATCCATCCATCCTTCCATCCATCCAGACTTTTATTGTTTATTCATTCATTCCTTCAAACATTGTCTCAAACAGCTTAAAAATATATACAATAAGATTTTCAGAGAGAATAAAGTGTTAGGACAGAGAAAACCAAATAAAATTGTTCTTTGACTCTACCCAGAATTTACCTTCAGTAATTCCAGAACAACTACAAAAGGTAGGCCACGAATATGGCTAAGCTTCCTAGAAGCCCAAACAGAGACCAGAGTGCAGACTATTATGGGGCCACCAACTTCACAAAATGTAACGAAATCAGCTGTTTTAGTGGTGGTGAGGTCTGAGTAACCATGGGTCTCTAAAGAAGGGGTGTCCCTTCTCCTGATTGGGGATAATCACCTCCAAGGGTATAATTCTAATCTGTGCCATGGTCTGACACCATACCATAAGACATAATAAAGTGATTTAGACAGTCAATGAAACAACTCTTAGCTCTTCTTTCCTTTCACCACCTGTAGGGGAGCCATGGCAGACACCACCAAGCTGAGGGGTGAAGGACCTTCCGCAGCCTGCATCTCTTCCATGAATCCTTTCCTGAACCTCTCTCAGACCTGAGCATCTTTTAGAATGACTAGCTCCTCTCCCAGGCCTGCCATGTTCCTGTAGACTCCTGTGGTGGTCTGTGTGACCTCCCAGCTCCCAGGAGAGAGGACACAGGCTCACAATCCAAACCTGTCTTGAGATTTTTAAAAAATCATGTGGAGCCTGGAGAGATGGCTCAGTGGTTAAGAGCACTTGCTCTTCCGATATGAGTTTGGTTCCCACTACCCATGATGGGTTGCTCACAACCACTTGTAATCCAGGTCAGGGGGATCTGACATTCTCCTCTGGCCTCTGCAGGCAACCACATACACATGACACACACAGACATAGACACAGAAACAGACACATACTTATAAATAGATCTTTTAAAAAGAATAAAATTGTGTGAGGAAATCAGGTATAGTGACACATGCTTGCAAGTCTACATTCCAGAGTCTGACACAGGATGATTGTGAGTTTGAGGTTACACTGAGTTACACTGCATGACCTTATCTCAAGACAAACAAACAATATGAGTCCTGTTCTTTCAGTTTAGGAGAGAAACACAAATCAACCAAGAAAGATCCCTACCAGAGGACATGGACTTATTGGAAACTACATCCAGGAGCCACCAGCTCCTGGGGGAAGCCCCACAAGCCTCCCAGACACCCTTGGGCTCAGACTTTGGTACAAGAATTGCTGGAGTGTGGCTAGAGAAATGGCTCTGCAGGTAAGAGCACTGGCTGCTCCTGTAGAGGACCTGGGTTCAGCTTCCAGCACCCACATGGTAGCTAACAACCGTCTGAACCCCAGTTTCAAGAAGCCCAACGTCCTCTTCTAATTTCTTTGGGCACTGCACACATCTGGTACACTTACATACATGCGGGCAAAACACTCATGCACATACAAATAAATTGAACTGCTGGAGCCAGAGGAAGGATATACAGGTGGGTGGGCAGAGGGCAAAGGAAATGAGGGACAGAGCTTGGTATGACCTTTCTTGAAGGACTGTGGGCTGCATCGCGTCCCAGAAGATGCATCTGAGTCCTAAGCCTTGAACCTGAAAACATGGCCTGATTTTGAAGTAGGTTCTTTGCAGGTGTCATCAAGTTCTGATGTGGCCATATGGGGTTTGGGTGAGCACTAATCCAAAGGCTGGTGCCTTTCTAGGATGTGAATGTGTGTATATGTGCATGCATGCAAGTACATCCTGTTGGTGCATGTACATGATGCGTGTGTGTACATGTGGAACCCAGAGGTCTACATCAGGTGACTCCTTCAATCACTCCCTGCCTTAGTATGTGTGTGTATATGGTGTGTATGTATGTCTGATGTGCATGTGTATGTACGGGTTTATGTGTGTGTGGTGTGTGTATGGGTTTTTGTGTGTATGTGTGTGTGGGGTGTGTATGGGTTTACGTGTGTGTGGTGTGAGCGTGGGCACATGCATACCACGGTGTCCTTGTAGAGGTCAGAGGACAACTTTCAGGAGCTGGGTCTCACCTTTCTTATGTCAAGGCCACATCTCCTGTTTCTGCTGCTCAGCTGTGTCCTCCAGGCTGACTGGCCTGTGAGTCAAGGCCACTCTTTGTCTCTGCCTTCCCTCTCCCCATAGGCATGCTTGGGATACAGATGTGCACTACAGCATCTGGCTTTTTACACGGGTCCCAGAGATCTGAATTCAAGTCGTCAGGCACATATGGAGAGCACTTTTACCCAATGAGCCATATACCCCCAGTTTCTAAGCTAGATGTCTCTCAGTGAACCCAGAGCTTCCTGACTCAGCTAGATTAGTTGGCGAGCAAGTTTGGGACCCTCCTGTCCCTGCAGCAGGGTTACAGGTACACCCTGCTGAACCGGGCTTTACGGGTGCTGGCTCTCAAACTCAGGTCCTCACAGCTCTTTGCCAACTGATTATCCTCCAGCCTCCATCTAGGATTTTTAACAGAACATGGACACCAGTGAAGACAGGTACATAGCGGAGGGCCTGACTGTGATGGTGGAGGCCAAGGCTATGTTGCTAGCAAACACAGGTGTTG
Source organism: Eospalax fontanierii (assembly GCA_035773235.1). Lineage (NCBI taxonomy): Eukaryota > Metazoa > Chordata > Mammalia > Rodentia > Spalacidae > Eospalax > Eospalax fontanierii. The sequence goes on from CM069537.1 coordinate 73,324,684, forward strand.
TCTCCAACTCACCAATGAGAGACTGAGACCCAGCCTGGCTGAGGACCCCAGATAGTCAGCGGCTGTTTCCCGACCACTGTTTTCCTGCCACTGGAGCCACATTTTCAGTGGGCAGGAGGTGAACACATCTTAACAGTTCTTTCTCCAAGAGGTATTAGGGGAAAAGGTTACTGAGGGAAGACATCATGGGCATCCTTATTTCCAAGATCTGTCTCTTTGCTTGAGACTAGAGGTGGTTGAGTGAGCAGGGGTGACAGGGAGAGCAGATAAACAGACGGGCAGCGGAAAGATCTGAACTTGACACTGGAGGCACCAAGTTCGTTGGCTCTCTCAGGCCACCCCACTCCTTGCTCAGCTTAGATTTTTCTTGCTTGGTCTTTTTGAGACAGTCTCTCTATAGCCCTAGATAGCCTGGAACTTACTATGTAGATGGAATTGGCCTTGACCTCAGAGAGATCAAGGAGAGATCCTCTTGCCTCTGCCTCTGAGTGCTGGGATTAAAGGTATGTGCCACCACGCCCAGCACAGCTTAGATTTAAAACAATTTAATGATTAAAAGTTTTAATTCATGTATTTATTTGGGAGCGGGGCATATGGAGGTCAGAATACAGCTTGCAGGAATGGGTTCTTTCCTTCCATTCTGTGAGTGCCAGGGGTCAGAGCCAGGTTTGTCAGGCTCTGCAGCAAGCACCCTGCTCACCGGCCACTTTGCTGCCATCCTCCCCCACTTTAATGAAAATTCAATTCCTGGTTGAGGTCAGTACCCAGTGTCCTACAGAGCACAGCAAACAACACAGGAATAACTCATCACAGGCTTTTTAAAAGGTCACACAGTCCCACTTTTCTTTATTAAAATGGCAATACATGCAACAATCCCACAGCCGTGGTCATATGCTCGCAGGAGTGGAACGAGCCCCAAAAGGATGGGCTTCTTTTTTCTCCATTTAATTCAAAATTGATTCTCACTGTCTTATAAAATTATATTAATTTTGCAGTGTCTAGGCTCTAGAAAATTCTTTGGCAATGAATCAGAGTACCTTCTCATTAAATATTGTTTTAGGTTCTTTTCCTTTTAAATCAAGGATGATGGGAAAATTTAAAAGGAGGGTTTTGAAAGCGCCACACTTTCCCATTACTGACAAGATCTTCGTGTTTCCCCTTCACTGGCATTTTTCTAGACATCCCTCCCGGATGGTAAGCCTTCCCCTCACCCCTATCCTCTAACAAAGACCTGTCCCCATCAGGGTTCATATGTCCCTTCTTTGTCTGGGACTTTAGGAAAACCACACACTCTTATCTAAGACATCCATTCTGGGAGAGATGTATGGCTTAGGAAGTTGAGTCCTTATTGATGAATAAATCTTAATCCGGTTTGTTGGCTAATTACACTCTCAGGAAGGTAGTTTCTCTCTGCCTCGCAGGAAGGATTAAGTCCCCTCTCTCCGGTGGTGTGGGGTTAAGCTCCGGGTCTGTAATGACTGGGTAATGAGACTGCCTCTCTCAGGACCCCTGGCATCCATCGATCAGGTTTCCCTTCTGCGGAGACAATGCCAGAAGTGGGCCCAGCAGTTAATTACGGGAGAGGTCAAAGGTCATGTAAAACCAACACCAATTTATATACGTTCTCATTCCTAACGGCGTACAATGACCGTGGCTTAGCCAGTAGGGGCGCGGGTGCCTTCCACTCTGCTCTGAGCTACAAGATAACCATGGGTTCTAACTATTTGGTGACTCCCCCAGTTTCCCATGTGGCTTCCAGTCGTCAAATGACATGTGTGATTCTGCTGTTCCCTCCTCCTGGCTTCTCCAGGCTAGGCTTCTAATGTCCTAGGAGTTGGCATCTTTCCCCCTTTGAAGCTTAGCCCACATCCCTCCTGCACTCAGCCCCAGTCACCTCTTCTCCCCGCACTGGACAGTAGCATTGCTTTGTGTCTTTACAAGCTGCCCGTCCATGGAGACGTGTGTCTTTCTCAGTTAGAGCCACAGAAGCTGGCAGAGTGTGCATGAGAGTCGGCCGAAATATGAGTGGATAAGCAGCCCAGCCGCTGCTTCCACTGACTAGCCCTTATGATGTGAGAGGCGGGGTTGGGGGGCGGTTAGCAGGCTCTGCATACTGATAGCCCTGAGAGGGGTGCCAAGGCTTTGATTTTACAGCAAGGGGAAACCAAGACCCACAGATGTCACCTACCCTGCCCAAGAGTACCCAGCAAAGGCAAACAGAGCCAGGAACTGAGCCAGGCTGCCTCACTTCAAAGTAACTCTGCCTCAGTCACGAAGGGACACGTACGCTACCATCTTGTTCATAGACTGTCTCCCAAACAGGCCAGCCTAGAGACAGAAGGTGTGTAATTGGTTTCCTGGGCTATAGAGGCTGAAGCCTGCGGTAGGGGCTGATGGCTAAGAAATGGTGTTTCTAAATCGATTTGTGCTAATAAATAAGCAGCTGCGGACTCTCTAAAAGGCACAGGCTTTCACATTTCAAGCTGGTCAACGGTATGGATGTGAGCTGTACCCTGACAATGCTGTTTAAAAGTGGGAGAGCAGAAGGCTGGCAAGGTAAGTCAAGGCACGTGCTGTGCAAGCCTGGCGACCGGAGTTTGATCCCCAGAAGTCATGTAAAGATCAAAGGACAAAACTGGCTCCACAAAGTTGTCCTCTAACCTCCGCATGCACAATGCGGCACGTATACACACACAACCTCTACTCATGAATCCAGCTGAGGCTACAGAGAGTCTCTTTCTCTCTCTACATATTCATGTGACAAAAATACAATTTTTAATTAAAGAAAAGCTAATGATGTTGTTGCTTTAATCTGCTGGATGAGCTGACTCTTCTGGCCTCTAGCTGGATGGAAACCCTGAGGATGTCCACTTTATGTGTTCATGTTTCCTTCTTTTATTTTTCTTAATCAAAAATGATTTTGATTTATTTTTATTTTGTGTATTTGTATATGTTTCATCTGCATGCATGTAAGCACGCCCCTGCATGCAATGCTTGCAGAGGCCGGAAGAGGGCATCTGATGCTCTGAAACTGGAATTACTGGTTGTGAGCCACCACGTGGATGCTGGGAACCAAACCCCAGCCGTCTGTGAGAGCAGCCAGTGCTCCTAACCACTGAGCCATCTCTCCAGCCCCTATTTTCTTTAAAAAAATATTTGAAATAGGGTTTTACCACATAGCCCAGGCTAGTTTCCAACTTGCACCACATCCTCCTATCTCTGTCTCTCAGGAGCTGGCATTAAAGAGGTGTGCCACTTTGCTTGGCTGAAGGATCCTCACTGTGGCTCAAACTCCATGCCACCTGCTCAGTCTGAGTTCATAGTAGTTCAAGAATCAGGGTGGAGGTTCCTATCAGCAGGAGAAAGAGGGGTTAACTCTGCCCATTTTCCCTCAACAATATCCTGAAACTTTTTTGGGGAGGCTCTTATGCAGGTTTTGGCCTCCAGACTGAGACAGTAGTTGAGAGAAACTGAGTCCTAGAAGTGTCTGGGGAGCAGTGAGGAGGATCTGGGCACTTGACTAGCCCTAAACCGAGGCCCTGTTGCTCTGTACTGCCCGTCACAAACTGGCTCCCAGTAGCTAAGGGCATTGTCTCTTTTCCTTTTGAATGACAGGGGATGGGCTTCAGACCTCAAATTGCAGGCTCCTTAGGGGTTCCAAACGCAGCCCAGGCCTAGAAATATACAGATGCCAGCAAGTGCTCCCCAGCTCAGTGTCAGAGAGCTAATACACAGTTCTGAACTTCAGCAGAGGAGATCTGGGAGATTAAACTTACCTGTGAGCCAGGGCTGATGGCAGCTTGGACTCAGGACTTATACCTCACACTTTGATCTGCCTCTGTAGCCCTGGCTGTGCCTGAGCTAGTTGCCCTGGAGGTGGAGGGTGGGGGTTCCCTCTTCTCCCCAGACACTGGGGGGTGTTCTTTCCAACAAGAATAGAAGTAACAGAATACAATTCCACTTGTAACAAACCTCCAGACGACTGACTAAACCCTTCACTGTGGCCCACTAAGCAGGACCATCTCCACTTCCCTAATCCCATGGTAGGAGAAAGTGAGGGTCAGAGACCTTCAGAGATTTGCTCAGCCAGTAAGTAGCCAAGTTGAAATCCCTTCACAGGCAGACTGGCTCCCTTGACACCCTTCGCCTGGGTGCGACCATCCAGAGTGACTTTGGGTCTCAGTGGACCAGGGCTGCAAGATCCATGATCCAGGGGTGTGAGGTGAGACCATCTGCCTGCCTGTCTCCAACCTGTGTCACTGCCCACACACGCACCCCAGGCCAGGCTCCTTGCCCTCAGCCTGGACCCTGGTCACAAGGAGCTGCCAGTTTGAGTGTGGGAGAGACAAACATGACCCCCATGTGGCCCAGGCCTGCTTGTGGGATTGGCAGTGAGGAGAGACCAGGGGTTAGCTCAGCTGAAGCCCTCTCCCATGGTCCCAGCCTCCCCGGATGGTCCCACAGGCTGAAACACCATTTGGGTCTTTGCCTCTCTCTATACTTGGCCGTCAGCATGCTGTCTAGAGGGGTCCACAGGGCTAGAATCCTGGTCCCCACAGGCCCACTCTCAGCTCTGTGCACCTCCACACCACACAAGGGAGGGAGGCCTGGAGAGAAGGATAGTACTCTGAGAAAGCAGTACACCTTGGAGACCCCAGAGGGAAAGGGGAGTAATCAATCCCAGCAGCTGCCACTAGCCCAGGGTGGAAACCTCAGGCAGACACTGCAGTTATAATCCAGCTCCTCCCAGGGGCCGCAGCCTGGACCCATCTGGAGGACCTGTCAGGGCAGCCTCCGAGACCCTCTGACCTTGCCCTGCACACACAAGCCCCTGGCCCTCTTTGTCTCAAGGCCTTTGGGGGAAGGCCAACATCCATTTCAGTAGCACTCAAAGGCCAACAAGCCCACAGTTTATTTTCTTAGAAATAATGGTTTTTTTCTGGTTAGCATTCCTCTGATGGAAACACAAATATAGCCACTGTAATAAGAAGCAGCCGAGGGGAAGGCAGAGGGCCTGGAGGCAGAGTAAGGGCTACTGCTCAGGGGTAGGAGCCAGCGGGGGTAGGAGGCAGGTGGGGCCCTTAACTTCTGAGCTGTTAGAGGGAAGAGAGGCTCGAAACACAGCCCGGGTGCTGCCTTCTGCACACTCTGCAGGCAGGCTGCGAGGCTCTCCCCGACAGATCTCAACTCAAGTTCCTAGGCAGGTATTGCTGCTTCGGTGGGTGTGTGGGGTACCGGAACCAGGGCTGGAGATGATCCCGTCACCTGCAGAACTTACAGGGTCAGCAAGGCCCTCAGCCTGGCCATCCACTGGCTTCAGAGCTAGAAGCGATGTCAGAGACCTGCTTCCGTTCCTCTCCCCTAGGCTGGCAATGATGACCCCTGAAACTCTCCCTGGTTTCTGTCCTGCCTCAGGCAGGGGTAGACATGCACTCTCTCTCCTCCGCCCCCACTGAGTCTTGCCTTTATTTCCAATGCTGCTTTCTAACTCATCCAGTCTTTCCCAACTTCCTGTTAGGCAGTGAGGTCAAGGGCAGGAAAGATGCCTGGGCCCTGGCACCAAGCCTGACAGAGAAGACACTTAGCTAACACCGTGGACGCTGATCTGAATCCAATCCAGGCCCTACATTTTACTGGACCGCACACAGATATGGGGAGAGGTGAACTCAGCTCTGGTGCCTGAACACTGACAGCATGGAGCTTTCGTTGTCTCCTTTACGAATGGACACAGGTCCCAAGGACTCTCCAGCTGGCTCTTAAACTGCCACAGAACAGGACCAATGGCCTGGAACACTCCCCGTGCGGGTGAGCTTTAACTGTGAACTTGACATAGCCTAGAATCACCTGGGAAAGGAGTCTCAGCGAAGGATCAGGTTGGCCTGTAGGGACTGTTAACTGATGGGGGAAGGCCCAGCCTATTGTGGGCTGTATAAGAGTAGAGGCTAGCCCAGTAGTAAGCAACCAGGCATTGGCTGAGACTGCAGATAGCTGCTTGAGTACCTGCCTTGACTTCCCTTAATTAATGGATGATAATCTGGACTTCTGGGTCACATAACTGGCCCCGTCTTTACCATGTTGCTTTTTGTCATGGTATTTTACCAAACAGAAACAAAACAGAATGTTGCCCAAGTGACTCCAGCTTGAAGCCACTTTACTCCCTCCTGCCAGGCTGCTCTGCTGGATTCCAGGGCTTTCATCCTGGGCAGAGCGCAAGTTAGCAGGCGTAAGTGCATGTTTTCAGACAGAAGGGGTGAAGTCTCCCCCGGCCCCTGGCCTACTCCTCAGGAGGGTGAAGTCTCCCCCGGCCCCTGGCCTACTTCTGCTGCTGCCTTTCCTGGCCTCTACCTAAAGCAAGCTTTTACCCGGAGTTTCATTCATAAAGCGTACTATAATCATGATGGAGAGGACTTAATGAGATCACAGACGGTATTTCCTATGAAGGTCAATTGGTTTCGCGTTTTTGTTCTAATGTTAAACTCAATGACTCACTGGGTATGTTATTAAGACTTTGGTTAAAACACTTTAATGACATGTTCAGTAACCTACCTGCCTCCAGTGATTGACAAGTCTACCCTGGGGATATAAAACTCAGGAAGTGATTATTTACATTCATTATATACATGCTAATTTTGTAATCTCTGATGGCCAGAAGATTGCTATTTTTTTTTCCTTTTCACACACACACACACACACACACACACACACACACACACACACAGGCACCAAAAGGAAAACAGTAATATATTTCATATACCGTGGCCAAAACAAAAACTTATTTCCCTCCTGAGAGTTTTTAATTATAGCATTTTGAAAAGGTCCTGAGTTGGAACTTGCAAGAGGAATAAACCACTTGAATAAATGGTCAAAGACTGAGCAAATATGGAAGGACGATGTGAGCCGTTGATTCAGACTAAACAGCGATTAGCAAGGGGGTCTCAGTTATTTAAACAAGCCGTTTGAGGGTGGTTTGCTCCTCGTTTGAGGCCTGGTCCTGATTATAAACTAGAGCTTTTAATTAAGATTAGTAAGACCCAATTCAAGCTATAATTTGGTCCTTTTCCTTAGCAAATGTCTATGAAAACAAAGCAATTAAGGTTAAATGAGTTGAAGCGTTTAAAGGGGATGAGTTACCCAGTCCTCGCCCCCTCGGGCAGAATGAGCACAAACAGGCTTGACTAATTCAGAACAGGGGGCTGGTGCGGGACAGGTCCTGATGGCCTCTAAAAGGCCTGTGGCTAAGAGCCCCCGTGAGCTGCAGATGTACAGGCTTAGCTAAAGGAAGGGAGGTAAGCAAAGAGAATGTGCAAAGGCCCTGAGCTAGGAGGGAACTGGGATCTGAGGAACTGAGAAGAGGCAGTGATGCTGGAGGGGAGGACTAAGAACAAGCTGCAGTTCCAAGTGTTTGGGCAGAGACCTAGGCTGAGCCCCAGGGGATAAGCTCCTAGCTATTCCCAGCAGATCCCATTCACAAGACCCATCTCAGACTCACTGGTGGCAGCCAGGGAGGGACAGGCTGCAAAGGAAAGGGTCTCTAGCCTCTGTCACTCCATAGCTAGGGAGCCCCCTCCCTACACAGGTTGTTGAGCCCCCATGGCTGATGGCTGGACCCTGCCCTTACTGCCTCCAGAGGAGGCTAAACCCTCTGGGCCCACTTTCCCAGGTGAACTCTGCCACTGGTTCACACTAGTCAGGGGCCTGTGCTTCCTCATCTGTAAAGCCTTTGGGGTGTATGAGGACCGGGGAGTCCGGTTCCAGTCTCAGAGCGGTGACATGGGACATCGAAACCTAGAGTGACAGACTCTGAGAAGGGATGTGCCCGGGTGAGAGTTCACCTGTTTGGGAATCAGGAAAGGCTTCTGGAAGGAGAGGACCATGGGGATACAAGCCCCTCCCAGAGATGGGAAATTAACAGGTCACTGTCCCTGCCCTTGAGGCTGGCCCAGGAAGAACTCAAGAACGCATAACACAGTATGGGGAGGGTGTTAAATGGAGGTGTGGTTTGGAAAGGGCCACAAGAAGGAGTGACTGCTGGTCAAACTCGGAGGCCGCTAGGGGCCGCCAGGGAACACCTGGGCGCTCTATGACACTTCTTCTACCTTTCCATACCACAAATTCCTAAAACCAGGACTCACCCTCGACCTCAACAGAGCCATATCAGTGGCTTGAGGCCACTCCATCTGTCCCCAGCTAGCCCCCTGCCTCAGAGATGCCTATCGGGTCACGGCAAACCGCCTGCCAATATTAAGCAGGCTATGACTGCACATATGGAGGCCACTGGCCACATGGACAGGCAGTCTTGCATGTGCAGCAAAAAATGTCAGAGAAGAGAGACTCCCTCTGGTGCTAGGCTTACTAAAAGGCATCTCACAGCCAGCAGAAGTTCCAAGGTGACTCCAAGGGCACAAGAGACTTCATCAGACTCAATGGTAGTAACCTGAGCCTATTTCCTGTGAGGCCTGGGGAGGACAGAGGTTGCACTCCCAGGGGCTTGCTGGGAATCCATTTGCGTCATGGTAAACAGCCAAGTCTCTACGACCTGTAAGACAGGGTGCTTGCTCCCCACAAACTGTAATCTCTTCAGAATGTCACCTCAGCTCAAGGATGGCAGATGCAGGAGCCCAGAGAGAGAAAAGAGGTTTCATTTGCCGTCGCACTGACTGCACAGAGGGTATGGCTATTGATTACTGATGTCTGCTGTGGGAGAAGGTTGTCCTCAAAGTACAGTTAATTGAACAAAGGAAAGCCTTCTGTCCCATATAACCAATATCATCTATTCTTGGTAGATGTTCATCTGGGAATGGGAATATGTGTCAGTTCCTTTTCTGTACCTGTCAAGAAACATTATGACCAAGGCGACTTATAAAAGGAAAAGTTGACTTGAGCTTGTGGTTCCAGGGGTTAGAGTCCATAACCGCTGGGGAGGCCTGGCAGCAGAGGTAGTGGGGCAGAAAGCTGAGAGATCACATCTTCAAGCAGGCACAGGAAGCAGAGAGCGATGGGAAATCTGGCGAGGATTAAGCCTGCCCTTAGTGACATACATCCTCCAGCAAGGATGCACCTCCTAAAAACCCCAAAGCAGCATCACCAACTGGGGCAAAATGTCCAAATACTTGGAGACTATGGGGACATTTCCATTTAAACCATCACAACATGTATATACATCTCTAGGGGGCATGTTTACACGCAGAGACCTCGTATGAAGTTGATGAACCAACAACTCTTGTTTCTCTGCCATTTTGGACACTTAGAGTTTGTCATTTCCCCCTTTTCATGAATTGAACGTTATGACCATTGGTCTATTGTGATCAGAAACATTAGCACAAGGAGATGATCATTATGTAAAACAGGAACACTGCTATCAACACTATCCTTATCCAGTGACCATCACCATCATCAGTACCGCAATCACCATATCATCAGTGTCATCCTTACCCCACCATCAATACCACAATCATTATCATCATCACCACCACCATCACCATCAGAATCATCAACAACATCCTCATCCCTTTAACATGCTATCATCGTCACTGATACCACAATCATTATTATCATTTTCACTCATCACCACAATCACCTTCATCATCATCATCATCAACTTTATCCTCATCCCATCACCTTCATCATGAATACCATGATCACTATCATCATTAATATCCTCGTCCTCATCCCATCACCTTTGCCACCATCAATATCATAATCTCCATTATCATCAATAGCATCAGCATCACCCTCACCAGATCCCCAGCATCACCTTCATCAGCACCGTTATCCTCATCGACACCATTATCAGCTGATGGAAACCGTCAGCCTCACCATTTACGCCAATATTAGCAGACCTGCCATTATCAAAATCATGTCACCATCACTTGATATCACCATTGTTATCACCATAGTAACAGCAGCTAATGCTTATGTATCATATTCTTCATGCCAGGCTATACTACCCCTACCTTCTATGAAGTAAGTACTAGACTGATGCCCACAGACAGAGATTAAGTGATGTGAATCCCAGCACTCTTGCCCCAAAGTCTGTTCTTTAAGGACTCTGCTCAGCTGAATAAAGACCACTCAGAACAGGACAGAGAGCTGTGCCCAAAGCAGACACACAGCAAAGGACCTGCCACGTAGGGGCTTTCATACTAACCCCAGCAAGGCCCTTCTCTCTCAAGTCTCCATTGGCACATCTCTAAACCAGGAAGTGAACATCTGAGTGATCTCAGAGTTCCTCCAGGCCACACTGCCTGTGGCCTACCAGTCCCTCCAGATGAGTCTGCACAGTCTTGGAGGGAAAGCCAGTTTAGAGGATCTGACGACTCTTAACACTCCACTTGGCTGTACTGATGCCAACTGTTGCCTGTGTGTGAGTGTCCAGATGTAAGACAAGCAGGACAGGGTCCACTCTGACCCTCAGAGCCCTGGCCAGCCACTTACAGGGTTCCTAACAGTTATTCTTCTGATGTGATAACTTGACAGGTCCTGATGAACCATCCATATCACCATAAACCTGTGTTAAGATTCCCACAGATAATCAACTTCAGCCCACAGGACACCACCAGTCAACAAGTTCCTGGAGGGCAGGAATGTGTGGTACCACAATCATGACCTCCAAGGTGCGAGGTGCTGAGAGACTCCAGAAGGTCTACTAATTCACAAGCATACTGGAGCCTGCAGCTGTGTAGGTGAGGCACTCCTGAGCTCCTGGGGGCATGGCCTGGGAGCCAGAAAGCCTGAATGCCCCAAGTCCAGACTCATGGCAAGCCCTCAGTAAGCAAGCTCAGGTCCAGTAGGGGAGTGAGCATAATGGGTAGTTAATGTATTTCCTGTGAGTGTGTGTGTGCATGTGTGTGTACATGTATGTACACCTTCAGAAGGTGAAGGGGAGGCCAGAACCTGGCTAGAGAGATGGGAAGACTCTGGTACTCTACAATGCATTCCTTCAGGACATTCCAACTTCTTCCTGGAGCAGAGGTGAGTGTGAGGTCCATAGAGCCAGGTGGCACAGCTGGGCTGGGGACAGAAAAGTCTGGCTCTTGGGCTGGGACTGTAGCTCAGTTGTTGAGTGCTTGCCTAGCATGCAGAAGGCCCTAAATTCAATCCCGAGCACTGCATAAAGAAGGTGTGGTGGTGCACATCTGTAATTCCAGCACTCCAGAGGTTGAGGCAGGAGGATCAGGAGTTCAAGGTTCACCCTCAGCTACGTAGCAAGTTCAAGGCCAGTCTAGGATACATGACATTCTGTTTCAAACTAACTAAATAGATAAGAGTCAGTCTCAGCCCAGGGAAGTTCATGCTCTGAAGGGCTTCAGGGGAACAGGCAGGAGATGTACTGGAGGAAGGGCAGGTAAGTTCAGCGGCTTCAGCCAGAAGAGGGGGTGTGTCAACCATGGCCCTCCATTGCTGGGAAACTAGGTCTGGGGGCCAAGCAGAGGACCAGAAAGCAGTCACATGTGCATATACACAAACAGACACAGGCAGGCAGGCAGACAGACAGACACAGACACACATAAGGGGCCAAACAGAGGGCCTGAAGGCAGACAAGCATATGTGTGCATGTGCGCGCGCGCACACACACACACACACAGACAGAGATACCCCTTATTTAGACCAGTCTGCCCTACCAGCTTCTTGCACACAGCTGGCTTGTTCTGTCTGCTTGGCTTCTTCCTAGAGGTCTGTGGGTCGTACAAAATACCCCTCCTCATGAAGCTCCTGAGAACCTGAGCGAGTCAAGGAGGTGCCCACGGCAAGCAGGACCCAGAAAGAGGCCATCTGTTCGGTGCTCAGCCCAAGGCAGAAGTTCAGTAAAAGTGATAGATTGGTGATGCCAGCCTGCCCAAGGCCATCACAGCTCAAGACCCCAGCCCTGCAGACCTTGGTAAGGAAAGAGCAGAAACGTGTCCCATTTGTACCCAGTGCTTCCTGAGGCTATCTCATGTGGAAAACAGAGCTGCTGAGGCCCAGGGAGGAGAAAATAGGCTGCTAGAGTCCCTGAGTGGGGACCAGAAGCCCTGGATTTCATCAGTCCTCCCTGCAGTGCTTGGGGACTCAACCATAGATATGTGCCTTGCTTTTCCTCATCTCTACATTGGGGGCAGATGGGAAGATTTGGGTGAGTAGTTCAATGGGGGGTGGTACATGGGTCATGGAGAGCAGCTTATAGCCCCCAATGGCCAAGCTCTGCCTGGCTTCAAGTCCTGGCCCCCAGTACCATTGAAGCTGTACTTTCTTTTGTGTGGAGTCAGTTTTTTGAGACAGGATCTCACTATGTAACTCAGGCTGGCCTTCAACCCACTCTTTAGCCTAGGATGGCTTCAGACTCTAGATCCACTTGCCTCATCTTTCTGAGTGCTTGGATTTTAGGTCTATACCACTTTGCCTACCCTGGGGCAAGAGTTTCTGATGCTGGGCCATCAATGCCAGGACCCCAGGTGCAGAGAGGGGAGGCTGGACAGACAGATTCAAGATGGCTTGAATCTCAGGCTCTGTCCAAGCTTTGGGTCTGGGAAGAGGAGAACCAGCAGAGCCAGGCTCCCAGCAGTCATGGGTTGGTCCTCTGGGGGGAGTTACAGGCTACACAGGCCCACAATAGATGTTCAGCTTATACAGGGTGATTGTGATCAGAGGTAGATCCACAAATGATAGTCAACCTCAAATTCTTCAAGAAAAATGTCTAAAACCTGGATGTTAATCAGCACCCGTTTGCACCCTTTACCCTCCAGGGTAGAGACCACATTTCCAGAAAGCCAGCCTGGAGAGCAGGAAAAGATGGAGCAAAGCCAAGTCCAGAGAGCTGGGCTCCAGGCTCAGGCCCCTAGTGTGCCACAGGGTGGGCCTCAGCTCCTCCCTCTGGCCCAGGCCTGGCTAGGAGTGCTGGATGGGACTCACCTTCGCACTGTCTCCCTTCGCCCTTGTAACCAGGTTTGCAGAGGCATTTGTAAGACTTGGGCGTATTCTGGCAGATGGCGTCGATGTGGCAGTCATCCGTGCCCTCTGAGCACTCGTCCACGTCCATGGCTCCTGTGGGGGAGGGGAAACTGCAGATGAAGTGTGCCGGGAAGAAGTCAGAGATGGGGCTGAAAGCTCTTCCCTCTGCCCTTCCATCATCGTGGGGGTAACATTAACGGTCACATGACAAGCTGATGTGATGAGGGGATAAGTGGTAGCACCCTTGAGGCAGCTGTTCTGTGCCTCACTGAGTACAGCTATTATCCCCACTTCAGAGATGGGGAGACAGGATGAGGTACACTGGAAAGCAAAGTCTCTGTCATGTCTTGGTTTTCCCAGCCCTCCACAGTTCTCATTCTTGAGAGTCCTTCAGGAACTTAAATCCAGTCCTGCAGGCTGCAGATAAGGGAACTAAGGTAGAGTTGGTTTGGAGGTTCAAGTGGTGAGCCCAGCCCCATCCAGGAGACTCCTCCTGCAGGTGACCTGAACAAGGGGTTCCACCAAGCACTGGGGCAATGGGACTGGAGGAATTCTTCCCTGGGGTCGGCGTCCCCAGAGGGGAGGGTCCTCTGATCTGCCCTTCTGCTCTGATAAGCCAGGCTTATGACTCTTGTCTGCTCCCCTCCCGCCCCTACCTCAGGAATCCAGTTCTCACATCTCAGCTTCTACTCCAGTACCACCTAGGTTTGAACACCTTCTGGCCCCAGCACAGAAGTATAGGAAGCTGTTGTTGGAGTTGTATGATAAAGGAGATTTCTCTCTCTCTCTCTCTCTCTCTCTCTCTCTCTCTCTCTCTCTCTCTCTCTCAACTAGGGACAGAAGGCCCGTGAGGTGTGTTGCAGGTCTATATGTCACTGAGGCTAGAGATTAGCCTCCAACACAGAATAAGCTTGTCTGGGTGTCACTCCACTTCGGGCTAGCTGTGACCAGCACACAGATGGAGAGGCAGAAGGACTCAGGTGAGCAGCACAAGGGACCCTTTAGTGGCTGCTCCAAGGACAGCCCCCTAGAAAGCTCCAAATGTCCCCATCTCTCTATCCATCTGGCTTCACCCTCGACTGCAAGGTCCCCAAGAATGTCCAATTTGAATTTACCCTTGCTGGACTCTGGCCCTAGCTCTATGCCTGGGAAGATCTCCGCTGCCTCCTGCCCCCGACATGGGACTCCTCTTACTCCAGCCACATCAGAGACCACACACACACACACACACACACATCACTTCTCAGGACTGCCATTTCCGCTCAAGTGTGCAGTCCTACAAATGCCCAAAGGCAGAGCTAAGAGGCAGGTGGTAGGAGACCAGTGAGCACACAGCCAGGGCCAGGAGGAGTGTCAGGGAGGGGATTCTGGGGAGGTGGCCACAGAGGGACCAGAGGGACCCAGTACAGGGGTGGCATTGCTTCAAGGCAGGAAACCCAGGCCAGAGAAGTCAGTCCACATGGAATACCTCTGGGAGATGGCCAGCAGGCACACTCGCCACTCCCCAAGGGTCAGAACATGACAGCGAGGGGCAGGAAGCCACCTGAGGCTCTGTGCTTCCTCTCACCCCCATCCTCCATCTCCCACCAGGATGGAAACAGAGAGAACTTGGGAAGGGCTGGGTGGGGCTGTCTGCCGAGCAAATTATAAACAAGGGGAGGGGAGCAGGGGAGCCTTCGGAGCTAGGCTGGAGATCCCTGCGCGCTTTCCAAGGCAGGCTTGCTCACTTTGACTTTGATTTGGTTTCCTCATGTAAGACTAGCTGCTGGGGATCCACAGTTACCCGGGTTCCACAAAGGGGAGAAAGTGGATGGGAGGCAGAGGCAGACACCAGGAGGGACAGAGGGGCAGGGAGAGGCACATGGCCACAGTCCACAGAGGCTAAGGACCCCAAAACCAAGGATAAACACCCACAGACATGTCCAGTGTGTCAGCAAGACTCAGATTCTGGAATGAGGGCAAGGAATAAAGCTCTGTTCTGAGGGTGAAGTAGTGAGAACTAGCATGAACTGCCTGGAACGGCTGCTGCAGGGATTCCCACAAACACTGCCAAAGACAGACGTCAGGAGACCCAGCTGAGGAGCAGGACCCTCCCAACCCACTCCAAGTAGAACAGGGGAGATGAGACGTGAGGCGGGGATGAAAGTCCAGTTCTGCCCGCCAGCCCCTTCCAGGAAACCCGGATCAGAACGCGACAGCCCCAGTCTCACTCCTGCCCTGACCCCAGGCTGGCTGGCTGGCTTCCTCTCCAGGATGTCCTCGCAATGGAGGGTCTGGCTTTGGTCTCCTCTCCGGGTGCTCCCATCCACCTCCTTCCCAGTCCGGCCGCGTCTCTCCTCCCCCTCCGCTCTGACAGTCCATCTGTCCATCTATTCCCAGGCATCTCCATCCTTCTCACCCCAGGTCCCCTCCCCCGGCGCCGCCCCTCCGAGTCCTCCCGTCTCTCTGTCTGGTGTCCATCTGTCTCCCCCACTCCGTCGGTCCATCCCATCGTCCCCCTGCTTTGAGCTGCCTTCTTCTGCCTGCTGTCCACTGCTTCCTCGCTCCCCTCCCTGGCCTCCTCTCCCGTCTTCCCTCCCGCGTCCGTCTTCCTTGGTCCTTTTGTCTGTGCTGTGCGCCTACTCTCCTGTCCGTCTGTCCCTCCGTCTCCCACCTCCCCTCCTGTCTCCAACCGTCCTTTCTGGCCACCTCGGGGCGTCCCCTCCGCGGCCGCTCCAGGGTCCCCGGCCCTGGGGGAAGCACCCTTCTCGGTTCGGGGGGGTCCTCGCCCGCCTCGGAGCGCACGCCGGGCCCCGCAGCCAGCCGTCGCGCTTTCTTTCTTCCTCCGGCCTCCGCTTCCCCTCCCCGGGCCTCAGCCCACCCCGCCCCCGCGGGCCCCGGGCGCCTCGCACAAGTTACTTTGCGGAGAGGCGGGACGGGACGCGGGGTGGCGGCCCGTGGGTCCCCGTGCGCCCCAAGCCTGGCATCCCCGGGTCCCCGCGCCTACCTGGGAGCCCGCTGCCCCCCGCCAGCCGCCCGCGCGCGCCCAGGGCAAGCAGCACGCACAAGTGCCAGTGCACGGCCGCCGCGCCCATCTCGCTGCGGGCCGGGCCGGGCTGCGGGCGTGCGGGGCGCGGGACGCACCGAGCGGCCGCTCCGCGAGCGCTCCAGGCTGCTCCGGGCTCCGGGGCGCTCGGGCTCCGGAGCCTCCCAGCCGGAGCGGCTGACGAGCTGACAGCCGCGCGCTCATTGGCCCGCGGCCGCGGGGGGCGGGGCGCCTCGGCGGGGCCGCCCAATGGGCGTCCGGAGGCGTGGCCGGCGGCCTGTGGGGCCCGCCCCTCCCCCGGGGAGGGCGGCAGGTGGGGGGTGGGGCCCCTGCTGGCGGCGGTACGGTGCAGGGTGTCACCTGGGCACCTACTGCAGGTCCCGCCGCGCGCTGCGCCCTGGGTCCCGGTGGTGGAGGGTGGCCGTCTCCCGGGGGCAGCACCTTCCACCAGGCGGACACGCAATCCCCGGAGGAGAGGTGGAGGAAGGCCTGACTGCACCCAGAGGTGGTGAAGGCGATGCCGGGTGCACGCAGCCGCCTCCCTGGCATTTATTGAGCACCTACTGGGTACCAAGCACTGCCCCCGGCAGCCGCGCACTAGCTGGGCCTGGAAAACTCGCCAAGATCGTTTCAAAATTTAAGTGCAAACCCAAAGTAACTTTTTATTTCTCTCCCTAGACAATGGTCGGTAGGAGTGCTTGTCTTGAGCGGCCGGGCCACGAGTCTGGGACCGGGACCCTGGGCATGGGGAGCGCGACACAGCCCCGCGGTCAGTGGGGTGAGCGCAGCCAGGGTGTGTGGTCACCCACTCCAGACACACGTGCGGCCCTGCCAAGGCAAGGCCTGGGCCTCCGGATGACAGGCCCGGCGGGGCTGGGGGCCGGTAGCGGTGTGGTCACCTGCCCCAGACTTTCGGCCCCGCCCTCGGGGTCTACACCTGATGCTCTGGGCCTTGGGGTCTGGCGCGGTCCCGCCCGCCGCGAGGCTGAGACTAAATGGCCCCTCTCAGCTCTGGGAGGCAGGAGGTCGAAAGAAGAAGCAAACCCCAAGGCCCATCTCCTTGACAACCACCAATAAGAACTCCTTTTTTCTTCTCCTGCTCTCCAGACCCGACTCTAAGACAGGACCTTTCTCTTTCTGTGCACTCTTGTCTGTGCCGGGTGGCGCCCAGTGGTTCCCCTCTGCGCAGGCTCCCCTCCCCGCCCCCAACGCCAAGACCCTCCGGGGCTAAATCCATATCCCCAACTCATGCTGCCGGCCACAGTTCCCCCTGTAGCACTGGCCTGGTGGCTGAGGCTGGAAATGATCAGGGAGTTTAGGAAGGGGACCCCCGCCTCTACTGAGGCCCCAGCAGGACCCTAGTGGACCACACCATGCACTTTCCTCCTGGTTGCTCCTGGTTAGGTAGTTTAATTTGAGGGACTCAGTTACACAAGGCACCCAATGTGTTTGGGGGAGGAGGGGTTTCCAAAGGGGCAACGACTTCTTAGCAACTGCGTTCTTTCATGGATCTTCAGTGGTCCCTACCACTGGTCAGCTGTCCCCTAATCTCAAGAGCAGCCAGGAGACCTTCTGGGCTCTGTCTTGCCAAATCAAGGCAGGGAATGACTTGGGACCCTCCCTCTACCCCCACAGGGACTCTTTCTCTCACACAAAGTTTTCATCCCCAGCCTGCCCCCCAGTAACTGCTCCAGGCAAGTTTGTTGAAGTAGCACCCCTCAAGGTATGGAAAGAAACATGGTTCCTTCTAGAAGGAGAGAGACTGAGCTGTGTGCATGGACTTCTCTGATGCACAAGAAAGTTTCATAGAAAGAGGAGTCCAGAGATGAAGACTCAGCAACAGAGTAAACAAGAGAATGTTCTGGAGTCCTAATGGAGGCATTGTCTAGATCAGGTTAGCCTGTGGGCACATCTGTGAGGGATTGTCTTGATTGGTAATTGGTGTAGGAGGACCTGGCCCACGGCAGGTGGCTGCATTCCCTAGCAGGTGGTCCGGTACTGTGTGAGACATGGAGGTCATGATGCAGGGCTGGCTGTGCACAGAGCCTGATGTGTCTGTACTGGGTGGGTTGGGAAGCCAGGATAAGGACCTTAACACAAGACTCCAGAGAGGGGTGGCTTGGAACCTTACAAGACTGAGCTAAGAAAGTGGAGACGATTTGCTTTGGGAGCAGACAGGGCTCCCCCACTTTCCAAGCCACCTGTGGGCTCTCTGCCTGCTAATGAGGGCCCTGGATCCTCCTCCAAGGTCCCAGCTTGATTGACCACTGGCAAGGAAGCCTGGCAGTCTGCCTCTGCCAAGATGGCCTTTGTTCCCTGCTCTGCCCACATCCCAGTCTCTGCCCTACCCCCAAGCTGGGTGGAGGACTCCCTTCAGGCTCAGACAGTGGCCATGCCTCCTCAGAACGCAGCTCACCCTGGGTTTCCCCTTTGTCTCCACCCAACCCCAACCCAGGGGATCTGGGGACCTTGCTGTAACCACACTTCACAAAGGGAGCTGAAGAAATGACTGTCAGGTGAATAAATGATGCACTGAACAATGAGGACAGACCTGAGACAGGACTTGCCAGCTGAATTCCTGTTGACTATGAAATGACTCTGGCCATGTCATGGACTAAGAAAGACCTCAGCTGTTGCCTCTCTCCTGGTCGACCCCACTTTCTGTGCCTGGTGGAGAAGTCGACTGTTCAACAGAGCTTCAGGCCTTGGGTGCCCAGAGCAAGCGACCTGGGACCTGAGCTCTTTGGCTCCCCCTGGTGACGCTTCACAGGAGGCTGTGAAATCCCTTCCAGGAGCACCCTCTGTGAAAAGTCCTGGACACTGAATCCAGTGGGCCTGGGCTCAGATCACAGTGAGTGTTGAACAGCCCTGTGACTATGTCTTAGTCATTGACACTTAGGTTGCATCGGTTCCTCAGCCTGGCTGGCCTCTTAGAGTTACTGGGAGGATAAAATTAGACAGGCATGACATGGGACCTCTATGAACCATGGTCCTTGGTAAAAGAAGATGGATGTGTCACCATCCCTTGCCTTTGCTTTGGCGTGAGATAGTTTCACTATGTAGCCCCAGTTGGCTTGGAACTCTGTATGTAGACCAGGCTGGCCTGGAGCACACAGAGATCCACTGTGATTAAAAGCGCGCTGCAGCACTCTGGTCTCCACTGGCCCTTATCCATCCAGTGCCATCTCAGAAATGTGAGAATCCACTGGGGGGCGGGGTGCATCAGTACTTCCTTAAAGCCTGCCTCTGCCTCTGTGCACACACACTCAGTCACACATGCATACCAGGTAAGACTGCATCCACACCCTTCCTCTCTCCTTCCACCAGCCCTGCCTAGCTTTGTGAAGGGCAATCAGTTTTCCCTCAGTGGCTCCACAGAGGTGCAGGCTCACACTTGAGAGGCACAAGCACACTCCCACAGACCTGTGTCCTCAGAGCTGAGCTACGGTGCTTCTGAGCCACGCTCACTCTCCTGTCTTCCTTTGTAATACCTTTCTCAGTCCCCTGGCCCTGTCCTCAGAGCCCAAGCCCTCTTCTGGGGCCCCACTGCTCTCTGCATGACTCACATTGGGTGACCCACCACTTGGAGAGCTGCAGACCAGGTTGATAACTCCAGCGTCCCTTGGGCAGGTCCGTCAGACAAGCTAGTCACCTAGGGTCCCTTCAGACCTTCATCCCAAGCCTCAGAGGTCAACAGGTTACTGACTGCCCTATGCCCCTTGGCCTTGCAGTTGGTCCAGACAAAGACACACAGGACTAGACCATACCTGTCAGCTGCTTCCTTGGGGCTCTGTGAATGGAGCTGTGGGTGTGATTTCTTCTCCAAGGGTAGATTCTGCTCAGTCACTGAGAGAAATGATCCTCAGAGAGAGAAGCAGAGGGAGAGATGGGAGGAGGGGGGAGGAAGAGTTGGGGGAGGAGGAGGAGAAAATATCGAGGAAGAGGAAATGGGGAGGAAGAGGAGGGGGAGGAAGAAAAAAATAGAAGAGGAGGAGGGGGAGGACGGGGAGGAGGAGGGGGAGGAGCCAAGGGGAGGAGCCAGGGGAAGGGAGGAGCGGGGAGAGGGGGAGGAGGTGTAGTAGTTCAGCTCTTTCTCCAGTCATCCATCTGCTCTTAGGAGGGCTACATTGGTTTCTCCTGAACGGCCCTGCTCAGCCTCTCAGCTCAGGGCTGGAGACAGGTAGAGGCCATGTTTGTGGAGTGCCGGGCAGTAAAAGTGTGAGCCAGGTCATGTTCCAAACTCTCTGTAAACCCAGAACCACCCAGCGAGGTGTGCGCTGAATCTCTCTAACTATGGGTTGTGTAAGTACATTGTAGCCCCGGGAGATCTCATAGCAGAGCCAAGAATGGAACCAGGTCCCTTGGCTTCTGCACACCCTGCTCTCTCTGCTGCCCAGCCAGGCGCAACTGTCTCGGGTACTGGAGCCTTTTATTTTGTTTATTTTGAGCTGGCCTGGAACTCACTATGTAGACCAGGCTGGCCTTGAATTCCCTGGTGCTGAGATTAAAGACATGAGCCACCATGCCTGGCTATTTTTTTTTAATTTCATTTATTATTTTTATTTTATGCGCGTGCATCTATTGCCTGCATGTATGTAAATGCACCCATGTTGTGCAATGCCCTTGGATGTCAGAAAAGGGCATTGGATCCCTGGAACTGGAGTTAAGGATGGTTGTTAGCCACCATAAGGGTGCTGAGAATTGAACTTCTGTCCTCTGTAAGAGCAGCCAGTGCTCCTAACCGCTGACCCTATCTCACCAGCCTCTAGAGTGGCGCCTTATCAAGGGCCTTGTTCCTACTTAATTCAGGCAGAGACCACCATTCCATGGATGTTCCAAATGCCTTGGAGAAGTCTAAGGTGACAAAAAGGACTGTGCTAGAACCGACAGAGGGTGGTACGGGCATGTGTGTGCGTGTGCGTGTGAGTGTGTGAGCATATGTGTGCATATGTACAAAGATGTGGGTACATGTGTGTGAGAGTGTGAAAGCACACATACGTATGTCTGTGTGCATGTGTGAGTGTACAAACATGAGTGTGAAAGCACATGCGTACATGTGTGTGAGCGTGCAAGCACGTGTGCATGTGTTTTCATGTGTGTGTGAGGTGTGTTCACGTGTGTATGTGTGTGAGTGGGCATATGCATGCATGTATATGTGTGTGAGCATGTCAGCATGTGTGTGTGCATGTGAGTGTTTTAGTGCGGGGGCAGAATGGTCACCTCGGGTCTCTCCCAGGAGAGAGGGAACTTGTGTCAGGACCCTGGGTCTGCACAGGATCATGCACCCCAAAACTAGCTTACACCCCATCTCACCCCTCCAGTTTTCAAAGTTGGAGCTGGAGAGTCTGATGGTTAAGAGAACTGACAGCTCTTGCAGGGGACCAGGTTCAGTTCCCAGCACCCACGTGGCAGCTAACAACCATCAGTAACTTCAGTTCTAGGGGATCCTGCACCTTCTTCTGGCCTCCACAGGCATTGTACCACAGATGTGCTAACATACTTGCAGACAAAATACTCATACACATAAAAAATAAAATAATTAAAATAATCTACTTAACATAGAAAAGATCCAGGGCTGCTGAGATGGCTCAGTGGCAAAAGGTGCTTGCTGCCAAGGCTGACCTGAGTTTGATTCTTGGGATCCACATGGTGGTGGGAGAGAAACACCTCCTGCAAGCTGTCCTCTGACTTCCGCACGCCTGTCCACCCACACCCACATAAAATGAAACAAAAGGAAATGAAAAGAAAGATGAGGAAGCCACAGCTACTGTCCCGATGTATCTCCTCCTTTTCTTTGTTCTGTGAATACATTTAAAAATAAAGCTAAGATCATATCACATATGCGGCTTCTATGTTTATTTTGTTTAAATTATTGTTATGGAAGTATACCTTAGACGTGAATAGAATGAGCTGTCTGAAGTCCATGCCTTGATGATTAAATATTTTTGTTTGTTTGAGACAGTCTCACTATGTAGCTCTAAATGGCTTGGACCTTGATCTATAGACCAAGCTGACCTCGAACTTACAGAGATCACCCTGCCTCTGCCTCCTGGGTGCTGCGAAAAGGGGTGTACACCACAACCCGTAACCAGTTAAATGATTTTTTATTGGAGCTAAATACACACAATCCAGAACTTAACAGCATAGCACTTTATAAGTAGATAGTTTTCTGATACTAAGTCCATTTATGTCCATCACTACTGCCTATCTCCAGAACTTTCTTATCTTCCCAAACTGAAATTCTGTCCCCAATAAACATGAACTCCCTGTCTTCACACACCGAGCCTCTTGCAACCACTGTTGTACTTTTCTGTGAGTTCGGGTCTCAGTAGAACTACATCATGTGTTCCTGTGTCTAACCTCTCTGACTTAACATAACATTTTGAGGGCACCTCACATTGCAGCATGTATCAGAATTCTGTTTCCTTTTTTAAGACCGAGTAATATTCCATTATATGGATAGACCACATTTTGCATCTCCGTTCATCCAGGAGAGACATGGGGTTGCTTCCCCCTGTTGCCCAAGGAGAGTGAAACTTCTGTAAATGCTGATATTTGATTATTGATTTGAATCCTTGCTTTCCATGTTGCGGAGGTGGATAAGTCAAGAAGTGGAATTGCTGGGTTATGAGATAATTCCACATTTCATTTTTCTTTTTCAGAAAACCTTTGCCCCAGGGCTGTGGAAGTCACTCAGTGGATAAAAGCTGCTTACCATGCAAACAGGAGGCCCAGGGTTTGGATTGCCAGAACCTCGCAGAAGCTGGACTGACATGGCGGCAGCCTTCGACCCCAGGACTCTGGACCTAGAGACGGGAGATTTCCAGGGCAGGCTGATCAGCTAGACTAGCCAGAATTGTCGAGCTCCGAGAATTTAGGGAGAGCTTGCCTCCCTAAAGTGAAATGACCAAGGAAGATTTCAATGTCACCTTGGCCCACCACATATATGCTCCCACACCCACAGGCTCCCACACAGACAAGCACACATGTACACATGCATACTGTATCCCCGCCACAGGAGAAGCTGGCACACTGCTCTCCACAGTGGCTGTACCTTCCATGAATTGTAACAAACACCCACACTGGATCATTTCTACCACACAGAGAATCTTCCAGAGTGCCTCACACCCCTCCCTGCCCTTGACAGTCTGCTTTCCCAGCCACTCCATCCAGGCAAGCCCTGGTCTGAGGTCTCTGACTGTGGGTGAGTACTACTGCATGAACAGAAGTGTCTAGAACAGTATTCTTTGTTGGTCTTCTTTCCTTTGGAAGACTTTCTAAGTTTCATTCAATTCACATTTCATACACTGTGCACGTATGAAAGCTGGAGGACAGCCCCTACAGGAATGGATTCTCTTCTGTCATATGGGTCCTGGGGAATCAAACTGAGATCTTCAGGCTTGGCTGCAAGCCCTCGGTTTACCTGCCGTGCCCTCTTGCTGGCCCATCAATGTGGGTATTTTGACCTCCCACCTTCTCTCACTTCCTGCATAATTATAAGCAGACTCTTTTCAGATGTGGTTTTCAGCATTTGCCCTGTCGTGTCCCCTGGAGGGGCTGCTCTGATGTTGCTTACCCAGTCTGGACTGGTTCTAGAGGGATGCTGAGATTAAACACTGCCTAGAGCATCTGCATTCCTAACCCTTTGCTCACGCCTCTGATTAGTGCTTTGCCATCCATCCATGCCACTGGAGTGACCAGGTGGAAGGGAATCGAGGCCCTGTCTTCTATTTATTGCCAAATGGCTTCTCAGAAGGAAATCACCATGCTGTCAGTCTGCTTGCCACCTGGCACTCTTCCTAGGATTTCCGCTCGAAGATGCTGCCTACCAGGGCTGTAAGCAGTTGTGCAGATCGAAGGCCAATGCCATCCTCCGAGGACGGGCCACAAGGGTATAGACGGGCAGAATCCAGTACAAACACCCGACACGAGCCACCTAAAAGGAGGGTTTATTTGAGCCCACTGTTAGGGGATTTTCATCCACTGCTCCTGGGCTGGGGTAAGGCAGAGCGTCATGGTGGCAGGAGCCTGTGGAGGAGATTGTTCATCTTGTGGGGGACAGGAAGCAGAGAGGGACACAGAGGGGGCCAGGGACAAGATGCAGCTTCTAATGGGGCAGAGAGATGGCTCGGTGGTTAAGAGCACTGCTGCTCTTGCAGGGGATCCAGGTTTGGTTCCCAGCACCACATGGAGACAACCATCTGTAACTCCAGTTCCATGGGGTCTGACGCCCTCTTCTGACCTCAGCTGCCTCTGCAGGGCATGGCTGCACGTAAATACTGGTAGGCAAAACACTTAACACACAAAACAAAAATTAAAAAAACCAGCTCCCTCACCCCAGAACCCTGCCCCCCCGTGACCCTTCCTCCCACCCAGCGACCCACTTCCTCTAGTTCAGCTTCACTTTCTAACGTGTTCAGAAATTCCATCAGCTGGACCAAGTGTTCAACGCATGGGCCCGAATCAGTAACAGTTGATCGAAGCGGCCTCCTACCAGTACCCAGCAAGTGGTCTAGCCGACCAGACCATGGAGCCAGACATGGCAGGCACAGCTTTGCTTCAGACCCTCCTCTCCAAGACTGGTTAGCTTCAGGGATGATATGCAAATCATAGTGGTGATGTTTGGGGGTTCCGGAAGGAAGTATGGAGCTCCCCTTCCCAGAGCCCAAGCTTTTCCATTCCCACAAATCTCGTCTTGCTTTGCCATTTTGCACAGAGATGCTGGTCCTCGTCCTGTCCCGGGCCCAGTGCAGTTTAACACCAAGACTGGCCCCAGCCAAAGGAGAAGTGCAGAAGCCACCCCATAACAAAGCCTTATCACGACTTCCCAGGGCTACAGACAGCACCCCACACAGCACGCCTCTTACCTCAACACCCCATCTTCCAGAATTGCAGACAGCACTTGACCTAGGGACTTGGGCTCCGCTGCCCTTTGATAAGGAGCCTGGTGTGTGTGTGTGTGTGTGTGTGTGTGTGTGTGTGTGTGTGTGTGTGATGGTCATGGTGCTAGTGACGAGGGGGACCCACTGATCAGATGCAGGAACACGCTTCGCCTTCATCCATGTTTAAGGTCAAAGGTTGAGGTTGGGAGTCTTAAGTTGTTTTCAGATGGAAGAATGAGAACCAAGGACAGTTACGGGTCCCTCCCTCAGGTGTGCTCTCTCTTGAGCAGAAAGAGGAAGAAAAGGACCTACTCAGTTCTAGCAGAGCCCTGCCGATTCTTCTAGAAAGACATCTACTAAGCAACCACCCCTTGCTCCTTCCTGGACCGTTTGTCAGGGATACAGAGAGGATAGGCTCCTTGTCCTTGGCAGGTTCAAGGCTAGAGAGGTACACAAGGGGTCTGTGCATTCTGCAGGGTACACCACAAACCCAGTCCAAGGGGCCTGGGCCCCACCCTCCTCTGCTCCTTCTTACGCTGTGGCAGATGTGTGGCACGTTAGGACCAGTGGACACTGGATCTGAGCAGACACAACCACTTAGCCAACGGTGTGTCCTCGGGGTTGACTGAACCTCTCTGAACTTCCCCTTCCTTGTATTTAAAATGAGAATAAAAGGGACTCAGTGAAGGGAAGGTGAAGACCCCGCGATGCTCTAATGCGGTGGCTGCTGTGCTGACAGGAACTTCAGGACAGGGCAAGTGGCCACACATGTATGTGCAGAGCTGCACGGGATGGCTTGGAGGTCATGGGCTGTGGCTCTGAGAAGGAAGGGGTGTGGGGAGGGACAGTCAAATGTGAGCAGTTACTTTGCTGCTGGACCAGGATGATCAGCTCAGGGAGCCTGCGGCCTGAACTCGAGACTCAAGTTCTTGGATTGAACCCGTGGGTGAAGGCCAAGATGCTGACCCGTCTTAGCCAGAGCAGTCTAGGTGCCTTACTAATGATGCCCCCCGACCCTGCAGGCTATGGGGGCCAGGAAAGTGGCCAGAAAGGACGAGAAGGCCAGTGGTGGGCAT
This sequence comes from Eospalax fontanierii, assembly GCA_035773235.1. Lineage (NCBI taxonomy): Eukaryota > Metazoa > Chordata > Mammalia > Rodentia > Spalacidae > Eospalax > Eospalax fontanierii. Next base: position 73,350,594 of record CM069537.1, read on the forward strand.
GCAGGTGCCCATGCTAGGAAAGGAAGACCAGAGGCCACTGCTGAGAGCTGCTGGCTAGAGGGGTGTGGCGTGGTCTGAGGGCAGGGAGGATGGACAGGGTGCAGCCCGCCCCAGGGTCTGCCAGCCTTTGTCCCTGTGATCAAATACTTGACAAAAACAACTTAAAAGGAGGAAAGATTGATTTCAGCTCAGGGTTTCAGAGTCTCAAGCATGGTCACCTGGTTCTGTGTTCCTGCTGAGTGGGGGGAGGGGGCAGAGAGTCATGACAGAAGGGGATGGGGAAGGAAGGCCGCTTGCTTTAACACAGGCAGGAGTCAGAGGGGAAGGGCTTGGGGATACGCACGCCTTGCAAAGCATGCTGCCAGTGACCTACCCTCCATGCAGGCCCCACCTCCTAGTTCCTGAGGGTAGTCCCAGCAGGTGACCAGCCCCACTCAGGAGGCCATCACCCTGAGGGTGCTATCTGTCCACACAGGAGCCTTTGAGGACACTTCATATCCAGACCATAACAGCCAGCATGACCTACCCAGGAAGGACTTGCTGAAGGGTACCACTGTACTTGAGCCTCAGGGGACATGGCATTTTGGGCCATGTTTTCCTGCCCCATTGGGGTAATGAATTCCACAGAGCCAGCAGGATGGCAGTAACTGTCTTCAACATTCATTCAGCTATTCAACATTCAATCAAGCACAGAATGTACATGAACCTGTTTGGGGCTTAGCTTCTGCCCTGCGTAGTTCAGGGTCTGGTGAGGGAAAGCAGTAAGAGAAGGCCGCATCTCAAAGAGGGGGCTGGTCGGAAGCACCTACTTGCTATGCAGTTATGGGTTAAAGGAGAGGGCTAGGAGAAGGAGAAATCTTACAGAAGAGCGAGTGGGTTTTGTAGAATAAGTAGGTGTTCAATGGGAGGCTTGAGGACCGAGAACATTTGGAGAGAAGTAGCAGGCATGAAATAACCCGGTAGCAGAAGACCCAAGGGGACACCTAGCGGCCCCAACGTTACCCAGGCAGCGGGGAAGTCAGGGAAAGACGTGGTCAGGGAGCAACTGACATCGCAGATGCTCTGTTGCTCTGGGTCTCAGGGTCAAATCCACTTGGGATCCACCCCATGTGGGCCTAGGTTTCTGGAAAGCCGTCAGATAGCAAGGACTCTGGGAGAACTCACAGCTGAGGCATCTGGGATTGCTTGGCCCCGGTACACCCGAGGGCCCCTCCCTCTTGATTTTAACCACACATATTTATTAAGATTCTTTTATGGGACTGGGGATGAAGCTCAGTTGGCAGAGTGCTTGTCCAGCACACACAATGCCCTGGGTTTTATCCGCAGCACCAAATAAAACTGGGTGTGGCCATGCTTGTATGCCTGGAATCCCAGCACTCAGGAGGTGGAGGCAGGAGGATCAGAAAGAAGTTCAAGGTCATCCTTGGCTACACAGAGTTTCAAGGCACCCTGGGTTATAAGGGACCCTATCTCAGGAAACAAAACAAACAAAAACTCCAAACACTAGGAAGGTCGGTACTCAGAACAAATGCAGGGGCTACTGGGAGATGCCTCCACTAATGAGGTGAAGGACTGGAAAGGCAGAGTGGGGGTGAAGGGGACTAAGTATGGGAAGACTGGGGCTCTGAGACCTCGAGCTTCCCAGCAGCCAGGGAGAAGAGTTCCAAGCACACAGGTCAAGTATACACCAGCCAGTTTCCAGAAGGGGAGGTTCCAGAGGGGGAGGACCCAGAAGCAGAGCAGGAAAGATCAGCTTGCTCAGCAGACTGATAGACAGGCTGTTCTTCTTGGGGTGGGCTTACACAACTCAGAGCCAGAGTTCCAGTGAGGAGAGAGCTGCTCTTGGGCCCTGTTGGTGGGAGGCGAATCTGAGTGGCCTTAGGGAAGGTTTAAAACTGGACATTTGACACAGGCTTGCACAACAAGCACTTTACCCAAGATTTAATTTAAAAAATTTTAATCATGTGTGTTTGCAGGTGCCCTCAGAGGCCAGAAGATCGTGTCAGACTCTGGGGAGCTGAATTTGCAGGTGGTTATGAATAGCCCAATGTGGGTACTGGGAACCAAACTCAGGTCCTTTGTAAGAGCAGCAAGTGCTTTTAACAACTGAGCCATCTCTCCAGCACTCAGAGTGGGTTTTAAACAGGCCATCTATAACTTGGGTTTACAGAGCTCAACAAAATAGAAAATGCTTTCAGTTGTGTGTGTGTGTGTGATATGTGTATATGTATGTGTGTATGGTTGTGTATACCTTTGTGCATATATGGTTATGTGTGTATGTGTGTATATATGTGTATGATTGTGTATGTGCACATGTGTGTATATGGTTGTATATTGATATGTATGTGCATGATTGTGTGTGAGTATGTATATACGTGTGCATATACATGTGGTTGTGTGTATGTATGTATATGTGTGTATGTATATGTGTATATGTGTGTGGTATGGTATGTATCCACGTGTATATGTGTGTGTTGTATATGTATATGTGTAAGTATGTTATGTATGTGTATATGTGTGTGTGTTGTATATGTGTGGGTATATGCGCTTATGTGAAGTCGGCAGTCATTCCTCCTGGAGTGGGGTTTAATATTATCCCACTAGGAATTTTGTTTTTAAAGTTTTAGTTTCTGTAGCAGTGGGGAACGAACTCAGGGCACATGCCAAGGAAACCCTCTTCCCCTGGACTGCATGAACTCTGGCTAAGAGCCTCCCCCCAGTACACATGTAGGTCATGGGTTGTTTTGCAAGTGACTTTTGCAATTAAAAGATTTTGGAAGCCCCTGAGAGTAGTGGGTGCTCTCAGTGTTTGTTGAGTGGGATCCAGGGACCTGGCACAGCCCTACCTCTCCTTTAGACTTCAGACTTGTGAGGGGCACTGGATGTCACAGAGGCTTCAAGCTGGTGGCCACATTGCTCTTGGGGATTGTTGGAAGGCTGGAAGGCTGGCTGACCAAACTTTTATTTGAGGGAGATTAAGAAAAGGCAAAATAAAATAAAAACATCTAAAGTTAGAATGCTCTCCTTTCTGCTGACTGGGAACCCTGGGCTTCAGGCAGGAGGCTTTGTCACTTACAATCACAGGCCCACAAAATAAACAAATCTTGGGGACAGACAGGGACATTATGCACAGTCCCCTCCTCCCAGGGCTGTCACTCCCGGTCAGAGGCAGACCCCCTCCCCTTGGCAGGGCAGACTCTCCTGCTCTGCCCCCCCCCGCCCCCCATCAGCCACCTCCCCGCCTCCCTCTCCACTCCCACCTCCTCCGCTCCCACCTCCAGCCCCTCCGAGGATTTTTTGAAGTAGATCAATGGAACATGTTTTCTTTCAAGGCCCTGTTCCTGTGCACAGGGACTCTGCGCAGCCTTCATTAGTTCCACATAGTGAAAGAATAGAATGATTCAAGGCAGCAGGGGAGAGAAAGGGGGAAGATTAGAGTTCAGTCTGCTCACTAGAAAAAAAAAAAGGAGGGGGTGGGTGGAAATGCGGGCTTGCTAAATAAAGCCGGCTGCATTCAGGGCCAGGGAAGGGTCCCAGTCAATCCTCTTAGGCTTGACAAAGCCATACCAGGACCGGAGATCGCCTGTCCGGCGGCTCGCATTCCTCAGGATGCAGGGGCAGTGGTCTGTTTAAATTGCTGCTTAGGGTTCCAGCTGTTTTACCAGTGATTTGCCCAACTTAATGGCTCTTTAAGGCTTTAAACGAGAAAATAGCTCTTCTTAGGACTCAAAGAAGCGGCTCTGGTCAGCTCAGACGGCGCCCATTGTCCCCAGCTTAAACCCTGGGCTGCCCTCTCCCCTTCCCCCCCACGGGCAGACTTTGTCCAGCTCGGCGAGACTCTTTATCCTTTTAACATTCTGGGTTTCTGGGCCTGCGTCCAGAAAACTTCTCCAATAAGTACTGAGGTGAGGGGCTGCGGCGTGGCTGCTGTGAGCACGTCCCAGGGACTTCGTGACAAAGAGGACAGCAAAGCACCTCGCATAGGATGCCTACTGTGTGCCAGGCCCAGCGTTTGGTGCTTTAAAAAAGAGCTAATTTGAATTTTATTCTCAAAAGGGTGTACTGTGCTGGCCACTTCACAAATGGGGAGGCTGAGGCATGGAGCGAGAGGCCACTTGGCCAAGTTCACATAGGGTCAGGGGCTTGTCTGTCTTCTACAGTCGGCCTGGGCTGCTGGACTCCAGCTTTCAGCCGGTCAGTCAGAAAGGCCAGGCAGGGGACTCCTGGGACAGGGTCTTTAAGTTCTGGGCCAGGTTTCTGAGAGGATGAAGAGGTGGGTGCCTGAGCAGGAGGGGAGGGGTCCAGATCCATGGGAGTGTCAGCTGAAATGTGGGAGGTTCTTTGACCAGAATCTGCCTTCCATTGCATGGCCATTTTTAACCCCACTGCACTAAGGAGCAATCTCTATTTTGCTCCTTAAAAGCCATGAAAATAAATCATAGACAGCACAAAGACATCGAAATGAATGAAGACCCCAGGGCCATGGCTCAGTGAGTAAATGTGCTTGTCTTGGAGGTCTGGTGACCTGAGTTCAATCTCCAGAACCCACTGAAAGTTCGAAGGAAAGAATCAACTCTACAGAATTGTCCTCTGATCTCTCCACATGTGCCTTGGCATGTGCACCCACACCTATATATCATATACTACATCCGGTCTTACACACACACACACACACACACACACACACACACACACACAGCCTGGTCTGTGACAGGGCCAAACACTACTGCAAACACATTCCTTTCCCTTGATGCTCTAAGATGCACCAAGTCAGAGGGCTTTGGTGGAGACTCGTAAAGAGTCCCGGACAAGCCCGTGGCCTCTGATTCTGACGTCGGGTTGTACATTATGAGTAGCGCACGGGACGCACAGAGCTGCGGCAGAGGTGGTCTTCAGAGGTGGATGGGGGTAGGGTGCAGCAGGTGAACAGAGACGGGGCAGAAGGAAAGCCCCCTCTGCCATGCGCCGTAAGGTGCGTGTTCAGATTCTGTTTGTGGGAAATGGAGACTGTGTGTCTGGCCAGACCACAGAGGGGGACTGGAGCCAGAACCCTGCGCCTCAAGCAGACTCCATCAAGGGGTTGAGCGCGGCTCTCCAAGGCAGTGGGAACCACAGATAGCTTTGGGCAAGGCCCAGGCTGGTGCCCAAATCTGTGCTGAATGGCACGCACCGTAGACAGCAGGAAGGTTAGACCTCAGCTCCACCAGCCTCAGGACAGGAGAACAGCAACCTCCCAACAGAGAGAAGTTGGCTTTAGACCTGGCAGCAGCCTCACCTGCGGAGAGATCCCAGCCAGGTCTGCTCAGGCCAAGCCAGCTGAGCCCTGGGTGTGGCTGCCTCACTGATCCCAGACACTCAGGGCTTCACTTCTGTTACGTGCAGAGTAGGTGTGTGAGATGTGAGTTTATATCCGTGCTTTTGCTTTACTGATGAGGAAACTGAGGCCCAAAGAAAGGAGGGGACACAGCAGTAGACCAGAAGAGGCAGAATTCAGAACAATCTCTTCCATGTACACCGCAATTTGTGTTTCCTGATCATTCCTGTTTCTATTCCCTGCACCCACCTCTCCTCTTCTCTCTCTGTCTCTCTGTCTCTGTCTGTCTCTCTGTCTCTGTCTCTCTCTGTCTCTCTCTGTTCTTGAGACAGAGGGGGTAGAACCCGGGGTCTTATAAGTTAGGCAAGTGCTCTACTGAACCACATTTCACCTCACCTTTTTAAAAATTGTTTTTCTTTTGAAGATTTATTTCTTTTCTATGTGTATGTGTTTTGCCTGCTCGTATGTAACTGTACCAGTGCAATGTCCATGGAGCCCAGGAAAGGTAGCTGAATTCTGTGGGACTGGAATTACAGACGGTTGTGAACTGCCAGGTGGGTGGTGGGAACCGACCTTGGGTCCTCTGCAAGAGCAGCCAGTGCTCTTAACTGCTGAACCATGTCCCTAGTACTTTTTTTTTTTTTTGAGACATGTAGCCCAGGCTGGACTCAAATTTGCTATGTAGCTGAGGATGACCTTGAACTCCTGTTCCTCCTGTTTCTACTTTCCAAGTGTTGAGATTGCAGATGTGTGCCACCATGCCCACTAATCTATCTTTCAAAAAACGTTTCTCACAATTAAAATGAAGCTGTCCTGTTTGTTTGGTGGTGAGGCGCAGGGACACAGGAGTGCTCAGACACGATTAGTTAGCCTGTAGAATAGTGTCACCTGGTGGGAAGGATGCTTGGTGATATCTGTCAAAACTTTCAGGGTTGGGGGTGTGCAGGGAGCCGAGTCAGTGGGTAGTGTTTGAGGATCTGGATCTGGAGGACCAGCACCCTCCTATGAAGCTGGGACTCCAGAGTTGGGGGTCAGAGAAGGTGGGTCCAGGGGCCTTCCTGGCCAGCCAGCCAAGGTAAAATGTCAGGGTCCAGGTCAAGGAAAGACCCTGTTGCAAAAATAAGGTAGAGAGCTATAGAGGACAATAACCAATATTGACCTCTGACCTTCACACTCATGTGCAAGGGCGAGTTTGCCCCCTCCCCCATGCACATGCGCGCACGTACATTTTAGGGCTGGGCCTGCAGTTCAGTGGAAAAGTACTCACCTAATATACACAGCCCTAGAAAAAACAAGAAGACTTTTTACAGCAAAACCTGTGCACTAAGCAGCACCGAGAACATTTCATGCAAATCTGTTTGCTTGTGTCTGCAAAGTTCTATTCAGGCTATTCACCACAGAAGTGATTTCATGGTAAAAAACAGATGAAAAGCCTAAAAGGGACTGGTTAAAGAAAACATTACACAGTCACTAAAACTCGTGGTGTCAATGAAATCGCAAGTTCACTAAAAATGTTTTGGAATGATTATTTCTATGTAATTTGGAGTATTTTCAGACTTAAACAATTTAAACAATTTAAAAATTTATCTATTTATTTTTGTTTTGTGTTATGAGTGTTTTGCCAGCATGAACGTAAACACATTACATGCATGCAATGCCCTGGGAGGCCAGAAGAAGGAATCGGACCCTCTGACACTAGAGTCACAGGTGGATGTGAGTGCAAGCAAGAGCAGACCGTGCTCTTAACACTGAGTCATCGCTCCAGCCCCTTCGACAGCTGTTAATCCATCTGTCCGTCCGTCCTTTGTTTTACAGTGCTAGGGATTGAACATAGATCCTTGTAGATTTTGGCTGGTGTGACAGGTTAAAAAGGAACATCTTGTCTTTGTTTTGTTTTATTTCTGGAGAAGTTCTCCTGTAGCCCAAAAGTCAACCTTGAACTTCTGATCCTCCTGCCTCTACCTCTCAAGTCCCAAGATGGCAGGCATGTGCCACCTACTGACACATTGTGTGTGTGTGTGTGTGTGTGTGTGTGTGTGTGTGTGTGTGTGTGAATCAGAGATTCTGGGGACTGAACTCAGGCTTAAATTTTCTGGTGGTAAGGGCCTTGCCCACTGATCCATCTTGTCAGCCCCACTTCCACTGGTGTATGTTTATGGAGTCTGGGGCCTCATATTTCTGTTTTGTTTCTTGTCAGTGCTGGGACTTGAATCTAAGACCTTGGGTATGTTAGGCAAATGCTCTGTTACTGAGCTATATCACCAGCCCTGATCCTTAGTTTTTTGAGTCAGGATCTTGCTTATGCAGACCAGGCTAGCCTCAGACTCTTCCTGCCCCAGTCAACTTCTGAAGTGCTTGGATCATAGATGTGTGCCTCCATATCTGGAGAGAAGATATTGTTTAACAGGGTGAATTAGTTCTCAACTCCCCTTGTGACTGGCCCAGTTTAAAGCTTGGAAGATCTTCATCTGCCTGGAGATGGAGTTCATAGGCCCATAAAATTTCGTCAATCTTTCTAGGATTTTATTTGCTTTGTGATTGATCATTTTTGTTTGTTTGTTTGTTTAGTGTAAGTGGAAATGGATTGGACATTTCCCAGCATCCTGCCCTAACAACCCCACTGCCCATTGTCCCAAGAAGGCACGGTCTTCTCCTCTCCTCCGTTAAACAAGCACTTTACTATCAGAGAGTACTTGACCCTCATCCTTTCCAAGCCACCCTTTGCCTTTCTTAGCCAACCCCCTCTCCCTGCAATGATTAAAAAAAAAAAAAAAATCATGGCCTCTGAGTCCTGTATCCTGCTCAGAAAGATATTTCCAAGACTATAAATAAGTTCACCTATGTTTTCTTTGAGAATTTTTATGGTTCAACTTTTTTGTTTGTTTAAATTTTGGCTCCATCTGGAATCTATTTGCTATAGGGGTGAGGTAGGGATTCCATTTTATTTTTTTTCCAGCTGGCTGACATCCAGTTATCTGGGCGCCTTGCTTTGAACAATGCGCTTCCCCTTGGATAGGAAACGCCCCCTTTCATTTACATGCTGAGTCTGCAGGTCCATCCCTTCCTTCTCTGCGCTGGACCCAGATGAGATGTCTACTTTTCCAGCCGCACTATGGCGCTTTAAAAATGACTACCTTCACAGCGCGTCTGAACATCTGGTAAAGCTAGCCGGCCTCCATCGCTTTGCTTCCCCTTACCATTCCCCTGGCTGGCCTCTCGTGTTTATTTTTCCAGATGAAATTCAGTATCATTTTGTCAAGTTCCAAAAAAATAAAAGAAAATAAAAGCCTTGTTGGTTTAAGGCTTCCCTTACCAGGCGGGTTGTGGAGGTTAGCCCTTCGCCCTGTGTTTGGTTGTCAATCTTCCCTCCTTGCCCTTCACCCCCTTTGTTTTGTCTGATTTATAGAACTAAATCCCTTGAAAACTTGAACATCTCCCACTCCTGTGAAAGTCTGGATCCATAGCTTGCTTTATAAATAACCTCTCTTCAGCGTGTTTGCTAGTGTGAAGAATGAATTCAAACTGGTTTCTTTGCTTTTCTTTTAAACATTTATTTATTTATTGTGAGTGGGTGAGTGTGCATGTGCCTGACTGCCCCAGTGTGTAAATGAAGGCCAGCGGACAGCCTTTGGGAATCAGTCCTCCCCTTCTACCAGGTGCGTCCCAGGACTCCAGCTCAGGTCATCAGGATTGGTGGCAAGTGCCTTTACCCACTGAGCTTTCTCTCAAGTCCTCACATTGACTGATTTCTTTTTAGATTTAATTAAAATTTCTATGTGGATGAGTGTTTTGCTACATGCATGTAAGTGGCCAAGTGTGTGCCTGGTACCTGCAGAGGACAGAAGAGGGCGTTGGACCCCCTGGAACTGGTTTTAAGGATGGGAGTTAGCCATCATAGGGGTGCTACGAACCCAACCTCAGTCCTCTGCAAGAACGTTATGTACCCTAACCGCCGAGCCGTCTCGCCAGCCCCTGGGATTGATTTATTTGCAGTGTCCTCCTTGATCTTTGCTGATCATCCTGGCCTGTCCTGAGTTCTTTTCTGAGTTTTCTGTCCTCCCTTCTGTCCCGATGACGCCGTGATACACACTGCTGTTTCAGGGGAGTTGTCATCCATTCTAACACCCAAGACAGCTGATTGCTCCTGTTTCCCAAAATATTCTTTGGATTTCTCACCCCTTCATTTCCCCAAACAGGCATGACTCACTTAGCCTTGCAGGAACCCTGTGAAGAAAGAGATTAAGTGCTTTATCCTCTAGCTGGAAGTCTGCTTAGGCTGGGACAGCAAGGGTGGCAGTTCCCATTAGCCCAGCTGTGAGGAACAATTTAGGGCTTTGAGGAGCCCCTCCCCAACACACATGCAGAGAGCCATCTAACAGTGACTTTGTTGCCAGGGTCTCACATTGGGGGGAGGGGCTGATGTGCACAGTGTCACATAAGACTCAGTCCTGGATCATCTGTTCTGGGAAGCGTCACCCCGTGACTGACAACCGACACCCACACCATCGAGGGAGGTGTGGGCGAAGTCCCTGAGACAGGAGAGGGGGTAGTGTGAGAGTCAAGTTTCAGAGTCCCTGCTTCTGGAAGTTCTCCTTCCTTGTGGATTCTACTTCCTGTCTATGGCCTCAGGAGTGGGGGCGTCTCTTAAGGGTCCCATAGGTGAGTGTTCTGTCATTGAGGAGCATAGGTCTGGGAGGAGGGGCCTCAGAGCGGCCTTGTGAGGATGCAGAAGAGTGACTTGCCTGCTTCCCACCAGCAGCTCCATAACCTATGTCAGTACAGACGGGGTTGTGGGCCAGCGACTCCAAGCTGGATTCTTCAGCCTGGAACCATCACTCAAAGAGGAAACTGTCACACTCCCCATGATGCCTGGGGAGGTATCTTCCAGGTCAAAACCAGAGTCTCAGAGTGGGTAAGACAAAAAAGTAAGCCCCGCCCCCGCAGGCTGCGTACTGGCTTGAAGCTCAGCCAGGAGCAGGAAAAGCACTTGCTTCTTTTCTCTAGTTCTAGCTTTTATTTTAGTCAACCAAATATAGACAAGTAGCCCTGTAAAGCTTGCCAAGAGACAGTCACCTGCTGTGTGTCCCCTCTGTCCTCCCCATGTCCTCTGTAGTGGAACTGTTTCACCTTTAACTGACAGAGTTTTTACATCTTGGTCATTGAATAACATGATTTCAGGACCATGGGTTTTCATTTTCTAACTTGTCAGGATTGTTGGTTGAGTTTTCATTCTGAGGGGTAAAGATCTCTTCCCTCAGATCTTTTCACGCAGCCTTATGATTATGGTCACCCCAATTTCATAGATTATGGGGTGTAGAGTTAGGTGCTGCTTGCCCGGGTTCCTGTGTCCCTTTGTTACTGAGCCGTGTGCTCTTGGACAAATCCTCAACATCTCCGATGACATCAGTGCAGGCATTGTATGTTTTTTTTTTTTATTCTTCTTCTTCTCAATGTGTATTTTTTTTTTAATTTTTTTGTATTTGGCAAAGGGTCTTAGGTCTTTCTCTGTAGCTCAGTCAGGCTTTGAATTTATGGCAGTTCTTCTGCCTCAGAGGGTCTTCCGAGTGCTGGGATTGTAGGTATGGGTCACCATGTCCAGCCTTGGGCTGTCACTTTAAATGAGGCACTGAAAAGGCTTTAAATCTTAAAGCAAAGGTCCTGGCGTCTTTGTCAGCCTAGCCCGGGGGGTGCTCATCTTGTGACCCACAGCCAAGGCATTGTGACCCATAGTCACTGATGCTGTACTATATCAAGGGCACTATATCCATAGGTAAAGATGCTGTACCCATGGTTAAGGATACAGCATCCATGGTTAAAGAAGCTATGTTCATGATCAAGACCGATGCACCCAGGACCAAGGGCTCTGATTGTATATATGTGTGTGTGTGTGTATGAGTGTTATCATCTGCATGTGTGTAAGTGCACCTAAGTCATGCAGTGCCAAAGAGGTCAGAAGAGGGCATTGGATCCCCTGGAACTGGAGTTTCAGATGGTTGTTAGCCACCATATGGGGGCTCAGAATCGAACCCTGGTCCTCTGCAAGAGCAGTCAGTGCCCTTTACCAATGAGCCATCTGTCCAGCCCCCATATATATTTTTAACATGTGGTACTATTTTTTAAAGACTTCCTTCCTTCCTTCCTTCCTTCCTTCCTTCCTTCCTTCCTTCCTTCCTTCCTTCCTTTCTTTCTTTCTTTCTTTCTTTCTTTCTTTCTTTCTTTCTTTCTTTCTTTTGTGTATGAGTGTTGTGCATGTATATGTACAAGTACAATGCTCATAGAGGCCAGAAGAGGACATCAGATCCCCTGGAACTGGAGCTATAGAGAATTGTTACCACCATGTGGATGCTGGGAACCAAACCCCGGTCTTCTGTGAGAGCAGTCAGTGCTCCTAACTGCTGAGCCACCTCTGCAGAACCTGCTCTTGATGTCCTAGTGATGTTCATCTAGCACAAGGCCAGCCTGTCTCCAAAGTCCTCCCAGCATCCTCTACTCAGGAACACAAGACATTCTTGTAGCACTGCTCCTCTGCATAATTTCAAATGCAAAGTCACAGACAAAAAAATGGGAGTCTTGACAGTCAGAGGGCAACATGAGAAGGCGGTGTCCCTTCACTTTGCCAGTCCAGTGACTCAAGTGCTAGCTTTTTCTTTGGAAATGGCACCAGGGCCCCGTAGGTGGTTGGGAAGTTCACTGTCAACTATGACCTTCCTAACCTGTGATTTCACCTTCTCCCCGTGCATGTGTCTGAGAAAGGCCCCGAGAGCCCTGCAGGAGCGTCGATTGGGAGGTGACAGGACAATTTCATCAGGTAGATGGCCTTCCACATCAGAGTTGGAATAGGGAGAGCCAAGCGTGTGACCCTCAGGACCTCACTGCAAACACTTATTCTTCAACAAGCTGCTTTCTTCTGATCATCTGTTCCCTGTGAATCGTTCTCCTCTCTGACTATGGATCTCTTGTTGTCTGTTAATGGCAGCAAGTTCCAAATGGGTCTGCCTCCAAATGTGAAGTATTTGATGAGCTTGTCAAGGAGTCAGTGCACTGGATGGACTGAGGATTTACCTGGGTGATGTTCAGAAAGCTCTTCCCCCTGGGCTGCTGAGCTGCCGTACACAAAATCTGCCTAACTTTCGCTGGACAGTAGAGCCTGAATTGGTGGGGACATGTTGGGAGGGAGTTCTGGGATTCTCAATACCTACCCACCCACCATGCAGAGGCACCTCTGCCTCACCATCCTCTGCATTCAAACCCAGGCTTCTGCCTCCAGAGGCTAAGGAATCAATGTACATATGTGTACGTGTGTGTGCACATACATGTGGGAAGCCTGAGACTGATGTAGGGTGTCTTCCTCATTCACTCTCCACCTCATTTTTTTGAGACTGGGTTTCCCACTGAGCCTAGAGCTTCCCAGTTAGGTGAGGCCGGCCAGTCAGTTCTTGGGATTCCCCTTCCCCCTCCCCCACCCAGTGCTATGATTATAGACCCGCATGATGTTTTAAAGAACATAAAAAACGGGAGTGCTTGGAATTCAAACTCAGGTCTTCATGCACGAAGCAAGCGCTTTACTGACTGTGCCATCTCCCCAGTCTGCAGGAGCCATTTTTAAGACGACCGAAACCTGCCTCTCAGTTTCAATGTCCTCTACATCATCATCATCACCACCATCACCGTCACCGCCATCATCACCAGCATCGTCACCACCATCACCGTCACCGCCATCATCACCAGCATCATCACCACCATCACCGTCACCACATCAGCATCAAACATCATCTTCTGAGCATCAATACAATGATAAAATGTGGCATTGCTGTAAGAGCAGTTGTCACCCATTAGGAACTCACTAGACACTGGTATCTGTATGGTGTGACATATAACTTTTCTCTGTAGTCGGGCCAGCCCCTGAGGCCTGTCTGTCAGCATCATCTCTGGTTCTGGTGCAGACAGGGGAGGCTGGTCAGGTGACTCATCCAAGCTCACACCCTTTTGTCAGACTCAAGGTTCACTTTTTCCCTCTGAGACCTCCAGTGTCCGAGGCTTCAGGGCCTGCCCAGCCTCTGCGGGCCTCCTGCCCCTCTCAGGGCGGTATGTGAGGCTGTGTGCTCAGGGATCTGTCCACCCTGTGTGGGAGCTCCTGACTGCTTCCTTCCCGACCCTCCTTTGCCCTGTTTTACATTCAGAGTATTCTTAGGTGTTTTTTCTGAGTGGAAACACTTCCCCGAGCTGGCAGCTCAGCTGTGGACTTTTAGACACTGTTTGGCTTGGCACAACTTCCAAACGTCCCAACCACTGGTGCTCTATATTTCTTTCTGCCAGAACTGAGATCAGAAATAACTCAGCTGTGAAAAAAAACTCAGAAGCTTGCGGGCAGTGCTTGAGGAAGATGAATTGCTGGTGGGCTGTTTTTTCCTCTGAGTCAGAAGTGTGACGGTAAGTGGAAGCAGGAGCGAGGGCTGCAAAGACCTGGGGATATTTAGGGAGCAGGACAGGCTCCATTTTAGGAATGACGAAGGCTGAGTTGTTGGCGCCCACTGGACCATACAGTTTCCTCTATGCCGAGCTCTTGACACCCGGCCTTTTGTCAGGTCTTCCCAGACAGGGCTGCTGTGACCCACCAGCCCCACATTTGGCTGCTGTATTTTGTGCTACGGCATTGGCACTTTTAAAATTGTACTTCTTTTCTTTCTTCTCTTTCGTTTTTTTGTTTCCCGGTGCTGTGGATGGAGCCCTGGCCCTGACCTGTACTAGACAAGTGCTCTACCGCTTCTCCACACACACCCTTTCTCTTCTGAGACAGGGTGGAGCTGAGTTACTCAGGCTGGCCTTGAACTCCAGATCTCCCTGCCTCAGCTTCTGATTAGCTGGGATTACGAAGCCTTTTTCTCTTTTTAAGCAGGTCAGTTTTGAAGCTTCCTGTGAGCATATCCCTTGTTGAATGTGGTCCTCAGCACAGAGGGGAAGCCATGACTATTTCTGAGTGATGTGTACATGTTCTGTACGAATGCTGCCTGCTCTCCCAGCAGCAGGAAGATGCTGGATGGCAGATCCCTCTTCTGTCATCCCTGAGCATTGTGCAAAATGGGTGCGCTTACGTCCACGCAGGCAATACACACATACACATAAAATAAAAATAATAAATAAAGTATTTAAAAAAATCTTCCTACCCAAATATTGTAACCTCAAGGTGAGAGCAAGACCGGGAAGCTCTCCCACACGGAAACTACAGAGATCACAGACTGCTGCTCCAGAGTAGCCTGAGGTACCGAGAGCGGGAGGGCCAGCCCGGCGTCCTCAGGGGGAGGTGAGAGGAGACCCCTTCAAAGAGAGTCACAGCACCCATGTGCAGCATCCAGAGCGTCCAAAAGGAGGAGAAATAAACCTCACCCCGCGTGAGGGCAAAGTCTGGAGACCTGCCCGGCCCACCCTTGACATGGGGCTAAGGGAAAATACCTCCCCCAAGACTCAGCATCAAAAGTGAGTTTGACTTTTGTTTGAATCGTAGGTCACCGTATGACGAAGCTTCTCTTGCGTGTTTACCCAGAGTCTGCGTCGGCACAGCAGAGCTGCTGTAGCACCATCTCACCAGCTCAACCGCAGAGCCAGCCTAGGTGTCCACAACAGAGGATGGATGACAAAGTTGTGCGGTGGAGACACACTGGAGTTTATTCAGCGGTGAAGGAAAACGAAGTCATGTGGTTTGCAAGGAGATGGGTGGGGCTGGGTGGAGATGCTCTCATTGAGAGGATTAAACTGGACTTGGAAGGACTAATACAGAATATTTTCCCTCGTTTGTGGATCTTAGATTTAAAAAGAAGTCTCATCTATTACTTTTATTTTATGTGTATGAGTGTTTGCCTACATGTCTGTGAGTGTATCACATGCGTGCAATGTTCCATGAAGGCCAGACAAGGAAGGGGCATCAGATCCCCTGGAACTGGAGTTACAGACAGTTGTTAGCCATCATGTGGATGCTGGGAACTGAATCTGGGTTCTCAACCCCGGGATCTTAAATTTTGTATAGATGCATAAAATCACACACGCACACACACACACACACACACACACACACACACACACACACACACTCTTGCATGTCATGACATGAAAGTAGAAGCCAGAACTGTCTCAGGGGACGTGGAGCTAATGGGAGGAGGCAGGAAGGAGAAGGAGGAAATGTGATGTGGGGGGGGGGGAGCGGGTAGTGCTTAAAACACATTCGAAGCTTTTACAAAAATGTCCTCTCCTCCTTCCTGACATAACGTCTCAGGAGCTCAGGTTGGTATCAAACTTGCTTTGTAACTGGGGATGACCTTGAACTCCTGATCCTCCTTCCTCTGTCTCCCAAATGCTGGGATAGCAGACGTGAGCCACCATGTCCAGTTCACACGGTGCTGGCGATCAAACTCAGAGCTTTGTGCATTGCTAGGCAAGCACTCAAAAAACTGAATTATTTCCCAGCCTAAAAAATAATGGTCTTATTAAACCGGTGCCACGAACAATGAATATATGCCAATTAAAAAACCCGTCTCAACCAAAACCAAACAAAAAATCAAGCTCAGAATTTTAAGGACCCGTTTGGAAGCAGACCCTACCCATCCCCAAGACTTCAGGTGAAAGCGACCCCCAACCAAGACTTCAGAGGAAAGCAAACCCTCAAGACTCAGGTACAGTGTCATCCAGTTGATGCCTTCAAGCAAGTTCCAAAGAGGAAGAGAGGTTGTGGTGGATAAACTTCCCAAGGAAAGAGAGAAAATGAGGTGGTGGTGGGGGGACAGAAAAAGAGAGAGAGAGAGTCCTAAAAGCTTTCAGATCTGAAACAATCATATAGGTGTTGCAAACAAATTTTAAAATGATGATTTTTCTTGTTTTTCAAGAAGTAAGAGTCTGGACAATTGAGTGGGTTTAAGAGGCTATCAGAGCAGGTAGATTTGAAGAACAATTCGGTGAAAACCCTGAGCCGGGACGCTGAAACACAAAGGACAAATCAACAACACAGCAGGCACCACCAAGCAGAGGACTGCCAGGGCACAGTGGACAGAACTATCCAGAAGAGTGGTGTGGGAGGGTCTCCCGTGTCTGTACTCTGGAGGCAGCAGACAGGGCTCCAGAAGAGGTGACCTGTGACACCAAGGTCCAGACTCAGGAGACCCCACGAAGAGGTCTAGCGAGAGACCATCTCATGAAGGAAGATGGTGGGATGCCCCAGAGGAATGACATCCAAGGCTGTCCTCTAGTTTCCACATGCAACTACACATGTGTACATACTCTCCCCATGTATATATGTGTGTATATATGTATGTGTATGTGTGTATGTGTGTACATGTGTGTATATGCATCCATATACGTATGTACGTATGTGTGTGTACATGTGTATGTGTGCATATATGTTTGTGTATGTGTGTATATGTATGTTTGTGTATGTGTGTATATGTATGTGTGTGTGTACACGTGTGTGTGTGTTATAAACAGATTTTAAGGCTGGGCACGGTGGTGTGCGCCTTCAATCCCAGCACTGAGGAGGCAGAGGCAGGCAGAGCTCTGTGAGATCGAGGCAGCATGGGCTACATGGCAAGTTTCAGGTCAGCTAGGGCCACAGCTAGGCCCTGCTCATAAGAGCCCCCTTCCCCAAGGAAAAATAGACTTTAGGAAAGAAAAACATTACCAATCACTAGATGGCTCTCAACTCTCCAGAAAAATTTAACTGCTCTCAATTTATATACAATTATCCCTCAGTATCCACAAGGAGGGTTCCAGAACCCCTGGCACCTATCACAGTTCTTGGATGCACAAGCCCCTTGTATGAAGTGACTTGATTTGCCTGTAACCTGTGCACGTAGATTTCTAATGATCTCTGGGTGGCTAATCATCCTGATACAATACGAGTGTGTGTCAGTAGATGTTAGGCTGTGCCATCTACAGGTCAGTGGAGGAGGATGTCTGCACAGAATGAAGACAGATTAAAATTTTCCTTCAATTATTTTCCATCTGTAGTTGTTTGGCTCTGTGGGCGTGGGACCTGTGGCTATGCAGAGCCAACAGCACAGTTACCAAAGCTACAGATATGTGAAGGAACATGGGCGGAGAAGGGGCCCATCTTCACGGCGAGATGTCTTAGGCCGTCTTGGTGATAACACGGATGGTCTGCGGAGTACCGTTACAACCTGAACGCCATCAACACGCTCTGTCTGGAACCCCTGACTGGGGACATGTTCTTCTCAGAGCCTGCGTGGGACACAGAGAAAATCTGCGACTGTGAAGCCAAGCTGTCCAAAGACAGGGCTGTGGGCAGGCCTCATCTCCTGAGAGCCTGACTTTGAAATGCTCACCGGTGTAGACCCTCTCTTTCTCTCTCTCTCTCTCTCTCTCTCTCTCTCTCTCTCTCTCTCTCTCTCTCTCTCTCTCTCTCTCGTCTCCAACCATATGGAAGCCAGGGATCAACCTTGGGTGTTGCTCCTCAGGAACCACCCACCTGTTTTTCAAGGCAGGGTCTCTCTTTGGCCTGGTGCTCCGCAGCTAGGCTAGGTCAGAGGCAAGCAAGTCCCAGGACCAACCTGCCTTCACCCCCTCTACCTGTGCTAGGGTTCAAGCATGCACCATGCCCAGCTTTTTAAAACATTTAAAATATTTTATTTATCATTTTTTATTGTATGTGTAAGAGTGTATTGTCTGAATGTGTGTAAGTGCACCCATGTTATACAATGCTCTCAGAAGTTCAACGAGGCATCAGATCCCCTGGAACTGGCGTTACGGACAGTTGTTACGGACATGTGAATGCTGAGAACTGAACCCAGGTTCAGTTGACATGGGCTCTGGAGCTGCAACTCACAGGGCAAGCACTTGTCAATTCAACTCCCTCCCCAGTTTGTGGGTGAAAGAATTTTAATAAAAACTGCTCCTGAGGAGAGCAGGTGTTCCAGGCCTCACCCAGCCCCCTGAGCAGCACTAGAGCTGGTCCCTCAGAACTGCTTGGTTGGCTGAGAGGCCAGGCCTTTGAATGCTGCATTGAACCACCTTTGAGCCAGGCTACCACTGATAGAGGCCTGGTATTGATTGGGTAACCTCCAAAGACAGCTGTGGGCTGTGGCCATGGGGCGGGCGGTGCCTTCAGGCCAGAAGAGGAAGGAGCGGATACAGAACCCACTGAAACATATATGTAGTGAATACAATGAACACTCACAATTTCTACTCCAGAGTGAAGACACACAGGCGATTTACTTCAGTTTACCTCACTAAGCTGCTGTAATTCTGATGGGCAGATAGAAGGTTCAAGTCAATTTTGCTGGTGAATATAGATTCCAAAAATTCTTTACATTACTTACACAGTGAATTCAGCAATAATAATAATAATCATTGTATTTTGGTTAGATTGTGTTCACTTCATGAATTCAAGGCTGACTTGCTATGATAGTTAATTAGTATAATCAATTGAGTTAATAGTTTAAAGGAAAAACATAATTTCAACAAATGAAAAGAATTATTCAGTGAAATTTTACATTTAGCCAGGCGTGGTGATACACACCTGTAAGTCCCATTACGTGGGAGGCTGAGACAGGAGGGTGACTGGCTGGAGGCTAGCCTGGATTATAAAGTGAGACCTTGTCACAAAACTGAGCTAGATCAGGGGCTGGAGAGATGGCTCAGCTGATAAGAGCCCAGGCTGTTTTTACAGAGGACCCAGGTTGGGTGTTTGTCACCCACAATGCAGCTCATGGCCCTCTGTTTTGTAACTCAAGTTCCAGGGGATCTGATGTCTTCTTCTGACCTATGGAGCCATTGCGCTTACATGCAGGCAAAGTACTCATTTTATGTAAAATAAAGACAAAGTTTAAAAAGGCAAGGTGAAATAAAATTTTGACATTCATTTACTGTAAGAGTTCTTCTCAAACTTACTGAAAGTAGCATGATTATCATGTTAAAAATGTGTGTGAACACACGTGTGCAGATGTAGATGGTGTCAGACACAGTAATACAATATTTGAAGTGTGTGTTTAAGAGCAGAAGCCAATGATTATGTTTTAGCAAATTCTTTTCAACCCTGTGGTCTAGGTCTTGGCTAGCACAGTAATACAAGAAATAAAATAAATCAACAGTTTAAAGATCAAAATAAATGTTATTAGCAGATAATATGATCATGTAAACAGAAAATCCAAAAGAATCTGCTGTTTTTAAAATGCAAAAATTCAGTTTCATTTTTAAAGATTTATTCTTCCTGAGGCTGGAGAGCTCGCTCAGTGGTTAAGAGCACAGGCTGCTCTTGCAGAGAACTTGGGTTTGGGTCTTAGTACCTATATGGCAGCTAACAACTGTTCATAACTGCAGTTCCAGAGGATCCTACACCCTCTTCTGGCCTCTGCCAGCATTGCATGCACATGGTACACTCATACACATAAAATAAAACTCTAAATTCATTTTTATCATTTTAAATCATGTGTATTTGTGTGTATAAGCGTCTATGTAAGCATAAATGCATGCGGGTTCAGTGCCCATGGAGGCCAGAAGAGGGTGGCGTTACAGGTGGTTATGAACCACACACACAATGTGAGTGCTGGGAACCAAAGTCCGGTCCTCTGAAAGAGGAGCCAGTGCTCTTAACCGCGGAGCATCTCTCCAGCCCCTGACCTCATTCTTCCACACTGCCAGCAGTTGAAGCTGCAATTTGAACGGAAATAGCAGCTACTTGGCATTCTGCAGACGGAAGGCAGTGAAGGTTGAACCCCAACGGGAGCGACCTGACTGCTGCCTGCAGAACGTGCTAGAAAGTGGTCCAGATGGTGAATTTAATCCTGTGTAGGTTTTTTTTTTTTTTTGCACACACACACAAACACAAACACACACACACACGGGTAGTAAATCTTTTTTAAGAACAAGGAATGTTTAGTATAAAACTCAGGGTAGAGCCAGCTGTGGTGGTAGATACCTGTAATCCCAGCACTCTGGGGGCTGAGACAGAAGGATTGCTATGAGTTCGAGGTCGATGTGGTCAGTCAGAGATAGATGTTGAGACTCTGAAAATGAAGGGTAAAGCTGGGCATGGTGGTGCACGTCTTTAATTCCAGCACTTGGGAGGCAGAGGCAGGCGGATCTCTGTGAGCTTGAGGCCAGCCTGGTCTGCATAGTCAGATCCATGCCAGCTGTGGCTACAGAGAAACCCTGTCCCAAGAAACCAAAAACCAAACCAAGTCAAAACAAAACAGAACTCGAAAGGGCAAAAATCCTGAGGACAGGGGAGTGCTGTCTCTGGGTGCCAGGCTGGGTGTTGAGTAAGGATGTTACTGTTCTTAAGCAAATGAATATTCTTTGAGCAACAGATACAGTCACGGTTTATTCATTGAAAGATCATAAACACATATGCAGGACCAGCCTCATGTCTTGCAGGATATAAATGGAAAAGAGCCATGTCAATGCACACCTTTAATCCCAGCCCTCAGGAGGCAGAGGCAGAAGGATCTCTGTGAGACTGAAACTGGCTTGATCTAGAGAGAGTTTCAGGCCAACTGGGGCTACAGGGAGACACTATCTCAAAAATATTTTTTTACTTATTATTTTTATTTTATGTGTATGAGTGTACTGCCTTCATGTATGTAAGCATCCCTGTGACCTGCAGTGCTCAAGGAGGTCAGAAGATGGTTTTGGATCCCCTGGAACTGGAGTTATGGATGGCTGTTATCTGCCATGTGGGTGCTGGGAATCAAATCCTGGTCCTCTGCAAGAGCAGCCAGTGCTCTTAATTGCTGAACCATCTCTCCAGCCCTCAATTTTTTTTTAAAGGAAAGGAAAGGAACTGTTGGGGATTGACCTTGAGGTCCAGGAGGAGGAGAAGGGACCAAACAATTTTAGTGGTTGATACTGATCATGGGGTATTCAAGGAGCTCAGGGATTTCATCTGGACTGAGTCCTGTCTCCCCGAAGGATAACAGAGGTGATGTGATTCTGCAAATTTCCTCCACAGAGGAGGAGGCCTCTGTCATTCTCTGCGTGGCAGTGTGGTGAGAGATTTGGGGACATAGGATTCTTTCTTCCTTTAGCAGTGGTCTGAAGATGGCTGTCCTCTCAGGAGCTCATGTTGATTTTCTGGTTAAAAAGGATCCAGATCTTTCTGTGGAGACTGGGTGAATCCCTCAGCCACCAGTGAGCTCTCTCTGGCTTGAGTGAGCTACCACGAGAGTGTGTTAAAAAGTGCGGTTGTTGATGGCTGAAGAGATGGCTCAGTGGTGAAGAACACCGGCTGCTCTTGCAGAGGATCCGGGTTTGATTCCCAGCACCCACATAGCAGCTAACAACTGTTGGTAACACCAGTTCCAGGGGATCTGACACCGTCTTCTGACCTCTGTGGGCACTGTGTGACACAGGTGTACCTACCTACATACAGGCAGTGCACACATGCACACATACACATAAAAAAATAAATAAAATGTTTTTAAAAACTAGAGGCTGGCCCTAGTGGTGTGTGTGTGTGTGTGTGTGTGTGTGTGTGTGTGTGTGTGTATGTATGCATGCACATGTGTACATGTGTGATGCTTGCTCGTGTGTGGGTGTGTACCTAGGTGTGTACATGTCAGACACATGCCAGAGCATGTGTCTACCTCTTTAACTGTTATACTGTTATTTCCTTGGGACAGGGTCTCTGGGTGAACTTGATGCTCATTGGTCTTTAGCTAGAATGACTGGATAGTGAGTTCCTGGGATTTGTCTGTCTTTGTCCCCACCTGCCGGGGTCCCCTTGCCTCCCATGCGGGGGTTGCTGGCCCACACAGCCATGCCCAGCACTCACATGGGTCCTGGGGGTTTGAACTCTGCTCCTCGTGTGACACAAGGAAGCCCGAGGCCCTCACTGTTATGTGGCCGTCTGATCCTGAACATCCCAACATTCAAAACACTGAGCTAAAGAAACTGCTTTGCTTTGATATTAACAAGCCTCAGGAATTCTCTTACAGTCCAAGAAAAGAACAGAGACAGTAAGGGTTTAGAGCAGATAAGTAACATCAATCCTGGTGAGGTGCCAGTTTCAGATGCTAGAGCAATCTGTGTGTTGGTGGGATTTGGGGCCGGTGTCTGTGCCCTCAAGGAGATCTCTTCCCATCCCCACAGCTGTTCCCAGCGGTCTGCAGGCCCTGGGTGGCCCCAGACAGCATGGCCCACCTGGCTAAAACTCTGGGGCTGGCACAAGGCTGCACTTGGGGAGAAGGCAGTGCAGGGCCCAGGAAAGGGGTGGGGGTTGTGGAAGGGCAGGTATGGGGGCCGATGACCGTGATCTGAGAGAGGGCAGTGACCGCACCCTCCCTGTTGGGGCTGGAGAGGAGACCCCAGTTAGCTAGACTGGCTTGACTCTGGTTTCTGCTGTGATTGCATCAACCCTGGACAGGGCTGCAGGTGCCCAGGCCTGCAGTGGTTGGTGCCCCAGTGGCCGGTGGTGGACATTACACAGAGCACTCCTTAAGGCATTGCCTGCCTTGCTCTTTGTCAGGCAGGCTTCTCTGCCTAGCTTTCTTTCTTGCACTCTTTATGGACTGAAGCCACATTTCTTCTCACTGTAGGCCAAAGGGCTGGCAAGGGCCCAGGGTGAGGGGTGCCACAGACACGGTAAACCTGTGTTCTCAGTCTATGGGGACAGCTGGATGTGGTTCAGATGGGTTCCCATCAGCCTAAAAGTGGGCTAGGAGGAGGACTCACGGGGCTTAGAGGTGTGAAGTGTGTCAAGGGGACTCAGAGGTTGAGGATGATGTCGGGGTGGCACTCATTGAAGGGTTTCAGAGGGAGAGGTGGGCAAGGATCTGGCTTTAAGGGGCATATTAGCCAGGGTTGTCTAGAGGATTTATCAGATGGGCTTACTTGACATGGCTGGGGAGTCCAACCATGGCTGTCTGCACGCTGAAGAGACTGAAAACCCAGTGGCTGGGTCTATGTTCAGAGCATAGACATGGAGACCCCAACAGTCCCAGTCTGGTGCTGAAGGCCTGGAGGATTTCTAGAGTCCCAGGTCTTCGGTCCACATAAGTAGGCTGAGGAAACTGGAGTCTGATGTCGGTGGAGGAGCTTGATGTCAGTGGAGGGGGTGGCAGCACATCAACCACGGGGCAGATGCACTCACCAGCAAGAAGGTGAACAGGCAAACAGCACTGCCTTGTCCTCGTTGGAACTCTGTCTAGCTGGCGGCTGTTGGAAGGTGCCGCCTGCTCTGAGTGAGGGCCTTTCTCTCAGTGAACCCTTTCTGGAAACTCTCACAGATCACCCAGAGGTGCATTTCCTGGTCATTTCCGGAGCCTATCAAGTTGACAGATTAATAAAGTTGATAACTGATGGGACAGGGGTTCATCTAGCAGCCCAGGTCTCTAGAAAACAGAGGGACACAGTCCTACCTCTGTGCAAACAGGGGACCAGTCACCTTGGCCTTTTGGGGGATTTCCCTTTTGCCACCAGGGAACTCTTAACAGCAACTCGTAGTTTCCTCCAGGAAAGGAAGTGGTTCAAGGGTCCCCTTCATGATCCTCCCCTAGACCTGCCTTGACACCATCGGAAGCTGGGTTTCCACAGTGGGAGTGCCTGTCTCAGGCCCTCCAGGCTGACATCCTGAGATGGAGCTGAGGGTCCCTTTTCACAGCTTCTCTGATGGGGTGACTTGGTTAGTTGTTGTTGTTTGACAGGGACTCCCTAGTCCCAGGCCAACCGGAACCAGGCAATGGAACAGGCTGGCCTTGATCTTGAAGAGATGCAGAGATTTTCCTGCCTCTGCCTCCTGAGGACTAGGGTTAAAAGGAGCACGCTCCCAGTCCCACCACCTTGGGATGACTTGGAACCAGGAACGTGGCCAGTCTCTGATGTCCTCCTTCCCTGCAGCCCCAGAGACTATGTTTACCCAGTGTCTGGGGTTGGCTCTGGGTTAAGGCTGGGGAACATCTCAGGCAAATGCCAGAGTGGACTGATGGGACTGTGTGTCATGTAACACACACACCAGAACCTCAAACGTAACCATCACTCTGGGCTATACCTGTGTCTCCGGAGGAGGAACAGTGAGGCCGAAGGAAGGAAGATGTCTATGGTCACGGCTCCCATGGCAGAGCCTGTGCCTTGCCTCACAAGCTCCCTCCATGGGCCGTGCTGCGGGTATTTGATGGGTGGAGGTTGGCTTTCTAGGCCTGACCCACCAAGGCTATGACTTTGTTTCTCTGACCTTCTTTACAGTTTCTGACCAGCCTGGTGTGCCCAAGTCTGTGGACACTGCTGCTGGGGCTGGCAGAGTCTAGAGGGCCTGCGTCTGTAGCCATAGAGGGAAGGACGCACCAACCAAGGAACAATTTTGAAAAACCTTGTGTTGCTTGAACAGAACATGAGACTGTCAGTTTGCCAGGCGTGACTTGAAGTAATATCTACACTGAGAGATGGACAGGGGCTAGCCCAGGCACACAGCAGGAGCGAGACAGAGCTGAGGCTAGATCCTGGCCTTCTGTCAGCCCCCAGGCCATTCTAGTCCTTTTTCTTTGGTATTTGAACCACGGCAATATAAATTATAGGGCTCTAGCCTGGATCCTACAGGGACCCCAAAGACCCTCAGGCCCAGCCCCCTTCGTTTTTGTGCTCAGATTTTTCTATCCTAGGCTGGAAACAGGGAGAGGAGCTGTGCTGGCAAGCTGCAAATGACTGGGATGCTGCTCCCCTCTTGTGGTCAAACGTGGGAAGTGCCAGCTACAATGTGGTTAAGGAGGGTGGTGATTTTTCAGCAGGAGAGTCCAGGTAGTTCCCCCAGGAAGGGAGCTGCTCCGGTCCATGTAGACCAGAGTCTGAATCCTGCAACATCCCAGTGATGTGTGACACTGAGGGTGTCTGTCATTCTGTCTCTGAGCTTCAGTTTCCCCAATCAGAAGCAGGGGCTTTGTGGGGCTGAGTGGGATGACAGGTGCATGCATGTACAGTGTTGGTTCGTGTGCACTCCTTATCCCACACTGGGCGGGAGGTGGGGGGTCCTGACTGGGGCTGTCCTGAGTGGTGTGCTCCATCAGGGCCGACTGAGTTTGAATGAAGTTCTGGGTGACCTGCCCTCTGCCATGCAGTCCCCAACGCCAGGTAGGAGACGAGCCTCCTGACCGTCTCAGAGCAAATGACCAAGAGGAGTTAGGGGTCCTGTCCACCAGCTCATGGGCATAGCACACGGCTGTGAGAACAGTTTGGGTCTTGGGGGGCAGAAACCTGCTCAGTTTCCCACCATGTATAAGGAGGTACATGAATTGCTCCATTGGAACTCAGGCTCTAGCTTAAGGCTGAAAGGCTAAATTCCAGATTCCCATAGAATGATCTCTCTCTCTCTCTCTCTCTCCCCCCCCCGATCTCTGTGTGTGTGTATGGTGTGTGTATGTGTGTGTGTCTTGGTGATGGTGGGTGTCAAGCTCACTGAGATCTCCAGCAGTCAGCAGGTTGTCAGTATCCCACAGGAGCAGGCTGTGTCTCACCCCTCACTCACTGTACAGCCAGAGAGGCCTGTTTGCCTCCAAGCCAGCAAACCATTTTGGCTTTGGTCTCCCAAAGATGGGTCACCTTGGGGTCCCTGAGGACATCCGGCACCTCAGAGGGTCTGTGCATCTCCACACTTGCTGATGAAGGAGGGTTCTAGGACTCCCAGATATCCTCCAAGCTCCCCAGTCTGACTTTTCAACTGAGGCAAGGAGGGGAAACAGGCCAGGAGGT
Organism: Eospalax fontanierii; assembly: GCA_035773235.1. Classification (NCBI taxonomy): domain Eukaryota; kingdom Metazoa; phylum Chordata; class Mammalia; order Rodentia; family Spalacidae; genus Eospalax; species Eospalax fontanierii. The sequence continues at coordinate 73,376,584 of CM069537.1, forward strand.
GACTCTGCCTACGCAGTCCTGGAACTGTCATGTATGGCTATAGGGCTCTTTCCTCGTGAGGGCTTGTTTGATGGGAGGGGATGAGCAAGATGGTTCTCCGGGACAGTGTTTGGAGACCCAGCTTTCTGTTCTTTGTCTCCTGATGCAGCTTGGGAAGAGGTCCAAGTCCATCTCCAGCACTGGCCACCATTGGCTGAAACCAACCTTCAGAGAAACATCTGCTCCCTGGGGCCCCATTAAGGGGAGATTTTGAGGGAATCGCTACACCCTGGTAGTGGGTCTGCTGAGACCCTGAATCCTTTCAGCCTCCTGGAGTCTGGCAGTCTTGGGACCCTATTGAGCCCCACCTGCTGTGTGATGATAAGGAAGTCACTTCACCTCTCTGAGCCTCATCTCTAATACAGCAATAGACCCTATCTGTAGAACAGGTGTGAGATCAGTTACAACATGATTATGTTGTGATTAAATGTTTCCCCATGTAAGAACTTGTAAGAATCATAACCTCTAGCCCTCGGAGCCTCACAGTCCATGAGGGTATGGCTGGCCACTGTATCCCTGGTGCCTGCCCAGTGTAGAGCTGGCCATCCTTACACTGGGGACATAGCTATGCCATGAGCTGCAGCAGCTCTGACCGGTGAAAATATCAAGTCTTTAAAAAAAACCTGAAGGAACTGATGGGAGAAAGTGAAATGGAGGAGGGCGCTGTGCTACCCTGGGACCGCAGGGGCCAGGATACACCTCCCGGGAGGGGGGGTGGCAGCCCCAGCCTGGACAGAAGGCACGGCATGCACTTCTGTGCATGCCCAGCAGGTGGCACCCGCTCTCCCCCTCATTCAAGGAACACTTGCTGCTGGTGTGGTTGTTGGGTGTCCCAACCCAGGATAGGTGGTCTGGCTCTTAGCTCTGCATGGGAAGCCTAAGACTTTAATTTTCCTTCAAGAACCAACTGGGTTCAGCTCCAGACCGGGTGATGACCATGCAAGGGAGAGCTTGGGGTTGGTCGAGCTGAGGCCGGAGGGAGGGGCCTTGTGGAAGGGGAAGGAGCCTGAGAAACAGGCTTCATTTGTCTAAAGTGAGGAGAAGAGGGACTTCAGGAGCTCAGTCAGTGAGGCGCCTGCCAAGCAAGCGAGAGGGCCTGACTTTGATCCCCAGAACCCATGCAAAAGAGTCAGGCATGACTACTCGTGATAACTACTCTGCCATCCCAGTGCTGGGGAGGCAGAGACAGGTGGATTACCAGGGCTCCTGGCCTGCCAGCCTGCCGAAACAATGAGTTCTGTGTCCCGGTGAGGGGTGAGGGGTGAGGGGTCCTGTCTCAGGAAACAAAATGAGTGGCTCCTGCTGGGGGAACAACACCTGAGGCTGTCCTCTGGGTGCCACATGCACACATACATGTGCATCTGCACAATAACAAACATGCACACTCATGTGCAAAATGGCAGAAGAATCAATGTATAAAATCATGGATTCATATAAAAGGGGGAGGGAGGAGGACGAGGGGGAGGGAAGGACAGAGAGAGGAAGGGAGGGGGGGGGGGAGTGACGGAGGGAGGGAGGGAGGGAGAAAGGAAGAAGGCCGAGTGGCAGCTGAGTTCACGATGTAAAAGCTGGGTTCCCAGGGCTGGAGAGCTGGCTCAGTAATTAAGAGCACTGGCTGCTATTGCAGAGGACCTGAGTTCGGTTCCCAGCACCCACATGGCGGTTGACAATCATCTGTAGCTCCAGTTCTGGGCAAATCTGACACCCTTTTCTGACCTCTGCAGGCAGTGTGCAACAGGGGTGTACTTATTAAAAAAATAAATAAGTCAAATTTTTGAGAAGCTGAGTCTCTCTGTTCCTGCCCTCCCCAAACTGTGGCCCCAAACTCTGCACCCCAGAGGATCCTGAAGTCTTATCTTCTGGAATGTTCTTGCAGAGGCACCTGCCCAGATCTCTGTGTGGGTACCCATGTGCATGTAGGGGCACGGTGGTGCACAGAACTGTTTGCTAGCCTGTGTAGGAGGAAATGGTCATTTGAAAAACCTCTAATCCAGAAAGGTCCCAGTCCTAGAGAAAAGCCTCCCGGGGGCCTGCGGGTGTGAGGAGGGGCGGGGGTCCCCAGACCCTGGGTAGGTTCTGACAGGCTCTTGGAGATCAGCTTTGAAATATTCCTCCTCCCTCTCCCTCCTCCCTCTTCCCTCTCTGTCCTCCCTCTCCTCCCTTCGCTCCTCTTTGTTAGGAGCCTGTTATAATTGCCCCCCTCGGAACTCACCTGCCGTGAAAGGGTGTTAAATAACACACAATTTACATGTCTTCCCTGTAGGAAATTACAAAATCAGAGCTTTCAAATTAGCAATGGGTTTTTCTAATTGAATCTGTTTCCCTAACGGCAGGTGAAGAGAGGAGCCATCAGGTACTTCACTTCTGCCAGCAAATGGACCGCCAGACAACTGAAGGAATTAAGTGCTTATTAAAAGCACAGGTAAAGTTGACGCTGTTTCTGGGAGAATTCTGCAGAAAGATAAGGCACCTGCACGTGTATCCGCATGATCTCTTGGGTGACAGGACAAAGAGCAAAATGGTGCAGGTGAGGCTTGGATCAGGGCGGAAAAGGGAACTGAGATGGTGTCAGGGGGCCACCTCTCCTACCTGTCAGTCCTCAGCCCAGAGCCAGACTCTGGGGTGGATTCAACATTTGGGCCTCAGTTTCCCCATCTGCACGGAGTGCCTAGAAGGTGGCTTTGGTTCCCAGAAGGAATACTTAACACAGGAAGCCTGGCCAGAGTAGGTACTGACAGACCCAGGCATATCTTTATAGAACTGCTATTCGCTGCTACTAGCATTTGTATATGTGTGTTCACATGTGTGTGCAGGCACAGTGCATGCATGTGCATGTGTCTGTGGAGGTCAGAGGATGACCTTGGGTGTTGTTCCCCACATATCATCCACCCTTCTTGGAGACAGGGTCTCCAGTTGGCTTAGAACTTGTGGACTGGGTGAGGTTGGCTAGCCATCTGGCCCTGGGGACACACCCATCTCTGCCTCCTCGGGGCTGAGTTACAAGCACATGCCAACGTGGCCAGTTTTTTATGTGGGATAGAACCCAGGTCCTCGTGCTCGCACGGCAAGCACTTTACTGCTTGGGTGTCACCTCAGCTCTTTTCACCGTTTTCTCTGCTTCCTGGTAGGTTACCCATTACCACGTGATGCACCCCCAAAGCTTGTTTATTCCGTCATGGTTTCTTGGGTCAGAAGTTGGGGCTCAGCTTTGCTGGGACCTCTATGTGAGGATCTTTGACAAGGCCAACACCACAGCATCAAACAGTTTGTGCTGTCACTTGAAGGCTTAGCTGGGGAAGGACCAGTTTCCCAGACAGGATTCGGCACCTTGCCTACAGCCTTGCCATGTGCGCCTATTGAAAGGCCCTGCAGCCCAACACTGGCCGCTACTTATCCCAGTGAGCCCAGGACCTGGTCTGTTGTCTGGAGAAAAGTCATGCGCATCCTGTTCTGTCTTCCGTAAACTTAGTGTGGCCAGCACTCAGCACTGTGCACTTGAGTGTTTGACCGGTCAGCACAGGGTGGACGGGACATGTGCTGCTGGATGGGCTGTACCTTTCAAATCAGTACTTCCTCAGGCAGACCTCCCTGGAAGGGGCTGGTGGAGAAACTTCCTAACTATGCTGAGAGCTCACAGCTGCTTGGCCAGAAGCATTGCCACGATGGAAACCCACAGAGACCTGAAGCCACAAGAGGCAAGGCAGGCCTGTCGCACTATGAAGAGAGGGGAACCTTCCACGGGAATGAGCTTTGGGCAAACAGTGAAGATAAGTTCAGTCAGAAGGAAGGGAGAGGGGCTGAGGAGATGGCTCAGTGGGTAAAGGACTTGCCTTGCAAGCAGGAGGACCTGAGTTCAAATTCCTAGAGCCTATATAAGACACTGTAATTCTTATGGTAAAATGGGAGGCAGAGACAGCAGAGTCCTCAGAAGCTCGCAGCCCAGCTAGCCTGGCGTACAGAGCGGGGAACAGTAAAGAGACTGTCTTAAACAAGGTGGAAGGTGAGGACCAACACCTGAGGTTGTCCTGTCCTCCAACCTCCACACATGTGGCATGGCGTGTGCATGCCACAGTCATGCCCATGAATGTCCACACACACACCTGGAAAGGGAAACTAAATGTTTCACTTTAAAATTTGTTCAAAGTACCAGGGATGGAACCCAGGGCCTCGCGCTAGGCACGTGCTCTGCCAGTGAGCATGCTCCCAGCCCAGAGTGAAGACAGCCAACAAGGCTTCCCGGCACCACATTCAATCTGGAAACGGGACATGGGCCAGAGAGAGCCAGAGAGACGCTCTCTGCTCTCAGTCGGGGAGTCTGAAGGCCTGGCTGGTGTCTGTTCTCCTTCACACCCACTCTGTGCCCCACCCATCAGGCTCGGCTCTGCCCCTTCCGGGACACCGGCTTTTGTGGTTCTGTGGTAGCGATGGTGCGTGGACCATCTGTGCTCTGACCCACGATTGTCCCCTTCCTGGGCAGAGGGGACAAAGCAAAACTAGGGGTTCCAGGTTCCTCCAAATCCCTGGCTGGAGCTGTGACTGGGTCCACATCAGAAATTTATGCATGGAAAACAGAGGCCTTGCCCTGGGTTCCTACGTGGGGATGCCTCCTCCAGGCCCACCTTCTCCAGAGCTCAGGACCCCAAAGCAAGCAGCGGTATGTGGATGCCGACTCATGGGGAGGGGCAGCTGTCCAGCTCTGGGCAGCTTGTAGGTTGTCATCAGAGTCTGGGAGACAGCAGCCGAGGAATGAGGAATGTGTTTAACAGGGAGGTGGAGCCAGGCCTGGGGGCACATGCTGTGCCAGGGGGATCACAAGTTCAAGGTCAGCCTGGACAGTTTAGCAAGACCCTCCCTGTCTCAACATCACATTTCTAAAAGGTTGGCACTATAGGTCAGTGGTGGCATGCTTGCTAGCAAGTGCCGAGGCCTTGGGTTTGAGCTCCAGGGCTACCAAACCAAACTAAAGGAACCAATTATAGGAGGAGGAGGGGCAGGTAGAGGAGAGGACAAAGGAAGAGGAAGAGGACGGGGAGGAGGGGAAGGGAGGAGGGGGAAGGAAATCAAGGAGGAGAAGCAGGGGAGGAGGGGGCTGGGAGCAGAAGTATAAGGAGGGAAGGAGGGTGGTAGAGAGGAGGAGGGAGGGGAGGAGTGGGAGGGAGAGGGAGAGGAGGGAGAGGAGGAGGAAGGACGAAGGGGAGGAGGAGGAGGGAGGAGGAGGGGGAGGAGCGGGAGGAGGAGGGAGGGGAGGAGGAGGAAGAGGGGGGAGGAGGAGGGGGAGGAGGAAGAGGGAGGAGGAGGGAGAGGAGGAGGAAGGAGGAAGGGGAGGAGGAGGAGGGAGGAGGAGGGGGAGGAGGAGCGGGAGGAGGGGAAGGGGGAGGAGGGGGAGGGGGAGGAGGAGGGGGAGAAGCAGGAGACCAGAGCGTTGGGCACTTGGTAGATGCTTTGACCTGATGCTAGGATGTTCAGCCCATTTTACAGACAAAGGGCACAGGCTTCAGGCAAGGAAATCAGGGTCTAAGGCTGCCTAAGGGGCCCAGGCCCGCCCCTGTCCGTCTTTCCGTTTCTACAGTCCCCCTCGAAGCACATGGCGGTCTATGACGGTCTCCCTCCGGTCCTTTCTTACGATTTAGCCCCTCCCCCAGTTCTTCCTCTCATGAAAAGCGCCCTTGTCTCTCCACTGGAAACCCTCTCAGAAGGGTGCCCCCAGCCTTTGTCCCAGGCCACAGCCTCCAGCCTCTCCCAACCTGGGCCATGTCCCCCACCCCCTCTTGCCCATCTCAGGAGGCTGGTGAGGTCATTCCTGTGTCAGCAGGAGTTGCACAATAGACCAGGGATCCTTTCTCCTGAAGAAGGCACAGGGGTGGGGGAGAGGCAGGGGCGGCAATTACAGGTCACACAATGCAGCCCGCACCAAGGGGGAGCCCTGCCAATTAGAGCTGCTGGGAGACAGAGGAGGGGTGAGGTGGGGGCTAGGCAGGGGCTGGGAGGTCGGGCCAGGTAGGCTCTGATCTTTCCTTCATCTGTCCATGTTGCTAAGCTTGTGTACCTACTAAGCGCCAGGCAGCTCTGTGATTCTGTGATGAGCGGCACTGACGGGACACTGCTGCCTGGTTTGCCTGGCCATGGGCTACGAGGTGAGCTAAGCAGACTTCACCTGGCAGACCACGTGCGCCAACCATGCTCGCAAAGGTGGTCAGGGCAGGCTTATCACAGGAGGTAACATTTGAACTGGGTCCTGGCAGGATCTGTTCCAGGCAGATGATGCAACAGCATCCGTGGTGGGGGCAGGACTGGCAGGTGTGGGAACCGGAAACAGGACGGGCACGGTACACACAGAGGAGAGAGGAAAGGGAGGTAGAGGGGCCAGCCGTGGCATGAAACCCTCACATGGCTGTGCCCGGTGCTGCCCAGTGGGTTGTGGCCTGAGTAATTTACACCCGGGGGAGTCATCAACTCTACAATCAGGGCTTTGAGAAGGAGGGCGGGCAGGAGAGGGGCAAGAGCGGCAAAGGGGGATCTTTAGGCCGCTGTTCGTACTTTCAAAGAGGGCGGGGTTATGGGGCGGGCACCAAGTTCCCACTGCATGCAGGTACCACCTAGCTCCTCACTCCCCATGAAGTCCTGGCAAAGCTGCTTAGAAGATTCAACAGCACGGCGAGGTGGTGCAGCCTCTACACCTGCCCTGCTGCCAGGCACACGCTTCCTCACCAGCCCTCACAGCGCCTTGAGTTGGTCCTGGGGTCTATGTGGGATGACAACAGGGGCGGTGGACTTCTACTGAGCACAGGCCACATACTGTGGCCATCCAGAGGCAGCCACCTCAGGTGTCCCTCGTGGTCCTGGGCCATCAGTTCCCTGCTGCAGATGAAGACAATAGGGCTCGGACCAAAGGGCTGCGGGGGGTGGGGAGTGGGGGTGAGGGTGGGCGTAGTTTGCTGGAGCAGAGAAACAGTGGGTTAGTGGGAAGAGGCTGCTGGAAGAGGTGATCCCAGAGGGTGGGCACAGGAGCTGGTGAAGCTAGCGTAAGGGACCCTGGCTGGGGTAGGGAACAGGGTCTCTCCACGTCTCCAATAAGGGCCAGGGTGGTCAGAATCAGTCTCTGTGCCAGCCAGATCCCAGGCAGGATGAAACCTCATTGCCCGAACAGTGCAGAGAGCTCCAAATCCTGCTGCCCACACACAGTGTGTGTCTTACAAATTAAACTGATCACAACTCTGGGCTGGGGCGGCAGTTGCTGGGGAACTGGGCAGACACGGGGCCTGGCACCTCCTGGTGTTGTACACATGGCAGTCCCCCTGAGCCTCTGTTGGCAATACAAACACCGGCTTTCCTGAGGGAGCCTGCCTTGTCCCGCCTGCCCTCCAGCAGTGCCAGATGTGAGCTGTGGGGGGTCTGCAGGCTTCCTCTGCCTCTGGAACCTGCAGCGGCTGGATACTTTGTACATGGCCTTCAGTTTGGCTCTCTGCGTGGCACCAGAAAGGAGATGTTGTGGCAGGTCAACACAGGCAGTCGAGACCTGCTCCTTGAAGCCTCCACGTGGTGTGAGTACAGAACAGAGGCCACGGTGCCAGTGAAGGCAAGAGGTATATTGGGGATAAATGCTGGGTCAGAGTTCCTCACCCTCACTCCCCAGCCCCTTGGAGACCCTCCCCTAAAAAGCCATGACATTCTGGTTGTGAAAGTTGTGTGTGTGTGTGTGTGTGTGTGTATGTGAAGGTGTGAAGGGACAGCGTCTTGCTGCTGTCCAGCAGGTTGGTCTTGAACCTCCAGGCTCGAGTGATCCCCCTGCCTCAGCCTTTGGAGGAACTAGAACCACCGGCCTGTGCCCTGGTTCCTAGATCCCAAGTCCCCCGTGGGTGCCTCCTGACCCTCTGCCCCGGAAGCCAGTCCTGTCTCTCACTCCTTTCTTCCGATTTCTCCTCGGTTCCTCTAGATGCCTTCGCATGGACGTTGACTGTTCTAGGACTGGCCCTGGGCCCCTTCACTTCCTGGTGATCCTGACTACTAACACTCTGCCCTCCAGAGCCACCTCTGCAGGAGTAACTCCCAAGTTCCCCGCTGAGGCTCAGGTCCCTGTCTGAGAAGACTGCGGCCTTCATTCTTCCCAGGCTGGCTTCCTCCCCTGCCCCTTGTTACCCAGTTCGAGCCACCACCACAGGGCCTGGAGCTCTGGCTGGCAACCTCCCCTCCTCTCCCTGACGCAGCTGCAGATGTGTCCTGTCTTCCCAGTCACTGCTGTCCCTTGGCCTCCTGCTCACACAGGGAGGGACCTGCCATGCTTGTTCTGTCTTCTACACTGGGTCCTGAGCCCACCTCCCAACCAGCCATGTTACTTTTGTCTAGGTTGGTTCAAGGGCCCTGGGATGTGCTACCAAGAGACCTTGGTTAGGGGTCCTGTCAACCCTCCCACCTGTAAAAGTTCCTTCCGGCCTGCCCACAGAGCCTCTCTTTTCTGGGGTTGGCCAGATTCACTTTGCACTATGTGGGCCCACACCCCCCATGGCTGATTGGTCCAGACTGGACACTTGACCCAAGCATCACCCAATGGCATTCTCTTCAGCTCTCTGGAGCCTGATGTCAGTGGCTTGTGTGTGTGTGTGCATGTGTGTATGTGTCAGAATGGCAGTCTTTCTTACACACACTTTCCTCCACCTTGCTGCCCCTCCATGATGGCAGTCCTTTGTTGCAGACTTCTCTGATGGGGCTCCTGTTGCAGCTAGGGGAGTCCTTCAGTTCCCTGGTTCCCCTCCTTTGCTGCTGGATGAGTCCCGAGGCCAGCCCTAGATAGTTCTTTCCAGAAGGTTCTGCGTGACTGCCCGTCCTGGTGCTGTTTGTGTTTCGCCACCACACTGAAGTCGCAGATGGTGAGGGGCCTCGCCGAATGCTGTGGAGCTGCAGACAGGGCTCTTGGCTGCCTCTTTCCAAGGGTCTCAGCTGCTTTCTTAGGGAGAAATGGAGAGAGAAGGGGCTGGGAAAGGTGGGGGACCCATCATCGCCTCCTCCTGCCTGTCACCAGTCTGCAGGAGAATCCATCCCACACAGGAGGAGGTGATCTTGAATCCTATTCTGACCTTGCTGGCTCAGCCTTGAGATAGCTGCTGAAATCTCTGTGGGTCAGATGTCCCCCTGCCCATCTCTCAGCTTCCTGTAGGGGGCGTGTGGTGGTGTATCAAAAGCAGAATCAGAACACCAGGAGCCAAATGCAGCCATTAGAAAGAGTCTAAGATTGGGAGCAACAATGCTGGCCAGCGTGGAGCTGGGGACACTCCTGTCCCTAAGCTTCCCTAACTGTCAAGTGTCCACTGGTGGCTGGATCTCCTGGCTGGGTGCTGCAGTACCTGTGTGTCTGAGCTGGGCACGTGACAGCCCCCCACCAAGTGTCCTACCTGACTCTCCAGCACCCTGCCCCCACAGTCTCCTCCCTGATTCCCCAGCATCACCCCCTGCACCCCCCCAGTATCCGACCTGACTCTCCAGCATCACCCCCTGCCTCCCCACGACCCAGTGTCCTACCTGACTCTCCAGCACCCTTGTTCTGGCTCCATCTCACTATGCTGGCCAGTTTCCAAGGCAGCTCCACAAAGTTTCTGAGTTTCCACCCTAGTCTCAGTTTCCTGATTTGTTACAGGCAGGACCAGTTCCCCGCACATCCCTTCTGCAGACATGGGCCCAGGCCTGAGTTTCTACCCTCCTAGCTCAGGGTCATGGAATGACCAGAGGTGGGCCTGTGCCAGCTGCTGTGGCTGCTCCTGCTGGCCGCCTCGGGGTGAAGACAGGCTCTGACGGCTTGGCAGGGGCTCCCGGGAGGCAGCTGCTCCACTGGTGGTCAGTGGTGGGGACGGGGAAGGGGCTCTTGAGAAGAACACCAAGGGCACTAGACTCACTCCAGGGGTGTAGACTCCAGGGGTGTAGACTCCAGGGGTGTAGACTCCAGGGGTGTAGACTCCAGCGGTGTAGACTCAGGGGTGACCAAGAGAGTTTGGCACAGAGGGTGGCAAGGGGCAAGGGCTGGAGTGGGAGGCCAAGTACACAGCTCACAGAGGGTGTGAGCACAGGCTTGGAGCCCACTTCCCAGCTGTGTGAGCCCTAGCAGGACCTTTGGCCTTTCTGAGCTTCAGTTTCCTTGTCCGTGCAGCTGGATTAAGTGTCTACAAGTCCACGAGCGAAGGTTTTGAAGGAGCCCTGCTAGGCAGGCAAGCCCCAGGCTCCTCTGTGGATAGGGAAAACCCTGTGGTAGGTACTGGGGTGGAGCTTGGGGAGCAGGAGCTCCAGGCTTGACCAGGGCATAGTTTGTCGTGCACCTGAAGTGGGTCAGTTCCTTATTTCTGTGCCCAGAGGTTGTCAAAGGGTTCTTCACTCTGGTATTCTGGTTTGGCCTTGGGTCTCATCTAGCTGAGCCACAGCAGAAGGAAGGTTTAACATATATTACTCTAGAAGAATCCTGCCAGAGGTGCTGAATGGACATTGTTTCCAGTGTTAGCCCCTCCCAGTGGCTGCCTGGAATCTTGTGCAGGAATTGTGATGTTCCTTTCTTTAATAGGAGAGAGATTTGGGATTGATTAGTGATGTCTGCTGTGGGCATACCAGGAAGTTATACAACTTGAGCTGTTGTCTCCTCCTCTCCTCCTCCTCCTCCTCCTCCTCCTCCTCCTCCTCCTCCTCCTCCTCCTCCTCCTCCTCTTCCACCTCCTCTTCCTCCTCCTCTCACTTCAGGACCAGAAGATAGTACCTAGGACTTGATGCATGCTAGGCCAAGCACAGAATCATTGAGCCATACCCCCAGCCCTTGTTCTCAAGCAGTTTCTCTGTGGTTCCTGACTGAACTTTCCCCTCTGGTCCAGGATGCTGCAGAGAGCTATAAGCCAGGGAACAGAGTGGTTCCAGAACTGGGTGCCTCTCAACTAGCATCTGAGGTGTGGCCTTGGGTAAGCCTCATCCTCCAGTGTGTCACTGGTAGCCTGGAGACAATAATGCCACATCTGACATTCATGAGGATTCAAGGCATGGCATATGTGCAGTGCCAGCTCAGGGGATGCTCGTTGAACATGGCAGCTTCTGCACCTGCAGTGCTGGATAGACAGGACGATGCAGAGGAGTCTGAGAACACCATGTCCTGTTGAGGTGGGTGCCCACACCCATTTCCATCCCTCAGCTGCCCACAGAGATGCCATAGGAGAGGAGCACAGGGGTGGGGGGTCATGAGGGTCTGGCCCGGTTGCAGCTGTGTGTGTATACCTCTGAGGGAATACACATGTTTTAGCCCTGTCCCTCACAGCCTCAAACTCCTCCTCAGGGCTCACTTGCCCTTCTCTCACGGGGGACGGAGTGCTCCTTTCCCTACCCTTCTCAACCGCATCTCCATTTCCCTTGTCTGAGCAGTGGGGGATCACATGGGGCGATAGGTGGGCTAAAGAGCACAGAGCCCACCCCCAGCTCTAGCTGTGATGATTTAGACTCCAACCTGATTAGCTTTCCTAAGCAAGAGCTGCAAACATCCAGAACTCAGATGTGGATGACTGACACGTGCCAGCATGGTCTGATGTAGCTGGGCTGGGTACCACTTGAGAGCGACATTTGGTCCCAGCTGGCTTCTTGGCCACATTTTGAATGCAGAGGCCCTGGGGCTTGCTAGACAAGACAAACACAAAGGACACATACGCAGGACAGTGGGGGATGGTTGTGGGGTGGGCTGTGGAGCCTTGGGAGGAGAGGGTTTGGGAAGCTCCCAGGACAGCGAGCAGCCTGGCGGGAGGGAGCCCTGCAGGAAGGCAGAGGCACAGCCCTCATTTCCCAGGGAAGGCAACTGCAGGAGGAGGCTGGTGTCTTGCCATCTCAGCTGCATTTCCCAGCGGCCTCCACTGTCCCTCTAGTTCTTGGTCCTCCCAGCTCTGCCACCTATCCCCCAGTCAACTCTTCTGTCCACCTCTCCAGGACATGCCTCTCACTCTAGGACGGTGGTTGTTCAGTGGACTTATTTCAGACACTTCCAAAAGTGCAGTGCTTACGGGGGAATCCCCTGCCTACTCCAGCCTGGGGAATTTCAAGCTCACTGAGTTTCTGCTGGGTGGAGGGAACAGAGCTGGGGGCCCAACCAGGACTAGCACAGGGCTGCAGTTTCAGGGAAGGCTGGGTAGGTTCTACTGGCTCTCCTGAGGCCCTCCCTGCTCTGTGCTTTGGGAAGACAGAACATGCTCAAGGCAGCTTGGGGTTCTTGTCTTCAATAGTTGGCACAGTCTGCAAGGCAGGCCTCTTTAGCCTCTTGTTACAGGTGAGGCAACAGGCCAAGCACCTGGCTCAGGACCCGGCAGCAGGCCCAGGCCTGTCTGACACCTCAGGCTGGTTGTACTGCCTCCCCCAGGGAGAAGGTTGGTGGGAAGGGGACTTCTGGCAGGAGAGGAATGGGGCAGAGCTCTGCATAGTGCAGGGGCTGGCTCCCCATTGTAGCCTGTCTGTAGGCTCTGTTAGATGCCAGGCCTACCCAGCTGTTCTCTTGGCTCCCAATGCCACCCGAGGCTCACAGGCTCAGGCAGAGTGGCTGCAGTCCCTAGAGGGTCAAGAGGAGTGGCTGGGCTTAGTCCATCTTATATAGGAGTTGGTCTTGAGGGCAATGGGAGTGACTGAGGTCCTAAGTGTGGGTGTGTGTGTGAGGGGCGGGGGGCCTTCACAGCTGGGTGGGGAACAAGTGGAAAGGCCAGCAACGGGCCCAGTACAGGGAGTGGGAATGGGAGGGAGCAGAGCTGGGTTTGGAGGCAGGAACTGGGGTGCAACCTGGATGCATGGCACAGGGAAGCCAGGTTTCAGGTCCTGCTGCCCTTGAAGGAGGGGCCACTAGGCCTGTGCCTAGCACTCTCATTCCTGGGTTCTGTTCCTCAGGACCTCAGGGCCTGTGCCCACTCCACAGCTTCTGCTGTCCACATGGTTCTTGGCCATATACTTGTGGCCAGACCTAGGCCCACATGAGTCTTTTTGAGTTGAGTGTCTCATGGTCCTCCCTAGATGGGAGTGCAGTGTTCAGCAGAGGATCTGGGTCGCTTCCACAGATAGCCTCACTGGATTCAGGGCTCTGGCTGTGGGCATCTGGGCCTTCTAGGAGTGGCAAGCTAGTGATGGAGCGACCATGGATGGGACAGCTCCTGAGCCTGTAGTCCCAGAGGGAACACACAAGGGGTCCAACAGACCCTAGAGCCACTCTGGGAGAAGGTGGTGGGCTCACACAGACAGGAAGGCAAAGTGTCCCAGTCATTCAGGGCTGCTGTGCTTCCTGGGACCCCTACTGCTCTTCAGGAGGAAAGGGACCTTTCACCTGCTTTCTGAAAGATGCTGAAGCAGAGAGAGGGGCCTGTGGCAGCCTGTGGACCCCACATGCACAGATCCTGCCATGACTGTCTTCCCCACCAGGCTGAGCCTCTGGGGTGGGCGAGAGCACTTAATGTAGAATACAGGTCAAGTACGCAGTGACGAGATGCTCGGCAAGGGTTACCTAGCTTTGCCCCTGAGTCACAGACAGTTCTGGGGCCCCTCAGAGCCATCCCCTTCACTTCTTTTCTGCCTGTGATGGGCATGCTCCGACTTCTCCTCTTCCACTGTCCTTCCCCAGTCAGTATCCCTTCTGTCAGAAGGGTGTGATCACTATGGGTTTTCAAGTCCCACACCGTCCAAGGCCCCTTTCTCAAGGGCAGTGTGGAGCCACCATCCTCTGGTTCTGTGGCTTTTCCAAGTCCTAAGAAGGTGATTCAGTCATCTATGTAGTTGAATGACCACGAGCCACATCCTGACCTGTCCCATGTGGCCTTGCATTTCAGAAATGGCCACTGAGGCCTTGGGAGTTGAAGTGTGATATTCAGGGCCTGCAGGGCACATGGGTGGCAGGAGGCCAGGAGCCCTGGTATAGGCTCAGCTTCGTCACGCCCTACTTCCTTTCTCTGCTGTCCAGGAGGTGGGGATGTGGCAGCAGGCAAGAAGCCTGCAGGGCAAGGCTGGGCCTGGCCAGGACCCTGGACAGCTCAGTAGAGCCCTGCTGAGCCAGGCTGTGCTGGAGGGGTCCTTACAGAGGCTGCTAGGAACCAGCCTGGTGCCTGGCTGGGGCAGGGCTGATAGTGAGTGACTGAAATGTGATGCGCCGCGTGGTTCAGCTTTATTCCCCATTAGTGGGACAGATCCTGAATTCTTTGGAGTCTGCATGCTCTTACTCCATAAAAATGAGGCTTCCCCTTTGTGAGGAAGGCTGCCTATTGCTGGGGTCTCTGGTAGGCTGTTATGGGAAACAAACCAGGCACCCAGGAAGTTCTTCTAGCAATGAGGATTCACAGCCAGGCCTGAGGGGCTATGGTCTGGAGTTCTAGCATTCCAAGTCACCTACTGGGAAGGCTTGTGAGAGGTGACCCAGAGGGTAGCAGCGGCCAGGATCTGGCCTCCTCAGGAGCCACTGGTTGGGGCACCTTGGTTTCTCTAGCTGGCAAGGGTGGCTACCCTGCCCAGATATACCTCCATCTAGTTTCTACTCAGCTTCCTTGAGTCATATGGGGCTAGTACCATGGCACTCAGGGGGAGTCCTGTGGCCTGATGGAATCCTACACTTTTGTGTGTGTGGGTATATGCCACAGTGTGCATGTAGAGATCAGAGCACAACTTGCAAGAGTTGGTTCTTTCCTTCCATAACATGGGTCCTGGGGTTTTAGCTCAGGTCCTCAGGCTCAGCAGCAATCACCTTTTCCAGCTGAGCCATCTACCAGTCCGTAATGAAATTCTAGTCAGAGATGGATGCAGGGAGCTCCTGGGGTCTCTCCCCACCGTGCCACGTTCTCTATGTAGTGATTTCTTTCTCAAGATGAGAAAACTGAGGTTCAGAGAAACATCAGAATTTCCAAGATTCTGGGCAAGTTAGTCACAATCTGTGGTTAGAACTGGGATCACCAGACTTGGTACCTATAACTGTGATTATGCTAAGTGCTACCACTTGCTAAAGGTCAACTGTACACCAGGCACCCAAAGTGCACTGCCATTGAGGTGGAGGTTATTGGTCAGTTTTACAGAAGATACTGAGGTTCAGAGTCAGCCTTAAATGATAGAGGCGGAATCTGAACTGTGTTCAGAGCATGGTTCAGGAGTTGGGGATGGCCACCGGCAGACCTGGGGTCCTTGGCTAGGAGTGCCTTTCCCACCTTAGCCTCTGAGCCTGGAGGCAGGTCTGAAATGGGGCCTCTCTGGGGCTGCGTCAACATCTAGATAGGCCTAAGCACATTGGGGAAGAGACCATGGAGGGACCCACGTGAGCAGAGATGGGGACGTGAAGCCAGCTCCTAGTTTGTGACCTTTCTCTCGGGAGCCTCTTGGGAGCCACACTGTGTCGGCGTCCCTGAGGTCGTCTGGCTTCCTCTGTGGTGGTACCTGGGGCCTGACAGGTGCAGAGCGTACTGGGTGAGAACTGCTCCTTCTGGCAATGCTGGCTGACAGCCAGGCACTGTGGAGGCCCAAGAAAGCTCAGACTGCTGTGATGGCCACTGGACACCTTCTGTGAGTAGCAGCAGCAGCAGCAGCAGCAGCAGCAGCAGCAGCAGCAGAAGCAGTTATCTGAGCCCCTGGCCTACATGCAACATGCCCCGCCCACCTTCAACTGCCACAGGGTCTGAAATCATAGAAGAAAATCCCATAAATGACATCTAAACCACCCCCTGCCTTTCCACCGGGACCCTCCTTGCTTCATGGAGGCCAGAAGTTGGTGTCCGGTGTCTTCCTTTGCCCCTCTCCACTTTCTTTTTAAAAACTTTTACTCCTTTAATTTTTATTTTATGTGTATGAGTGTTTTGTCCTGTATGTAGTGTGCCATGTATGTGCAATGCCAGCAGAGACCAGAAGAGGGCGTTAGATTCCTTGGAACTGGAGTTAGAGATGGTTGTTAGCCGCCACGTGGGTGCTGGGAACCAAACCCAGGTCCTCTGCAAGAGCAGTCACCAACACTCTTGATCATGGAGCTATCTCTCCAGCCCCTTTCTACCTTGGTTTTTGAGACAGGGTCTCTCACTGAACCTGGAGCTCCACATTTCAGCAAGACCAACTGGCCAACAAGCCCCAGGGATCCTCCTGTCTCTGTTCTCCCAGTGCAGACTCAACGACATGCCTGGCTTTTTTACGAGGGTGCTGGGGATCTGAACTCAGGTCCTCAGGCTGGCACCGCAAGTGCTTTACCCACTGAGCCATCTCCTCAGCCTCCTCTGTCTTTCATTTTTAAGACACAGAGCCAGACACACACTTATGTGACCTGTTTCACTCATGCTGAGCAGGGACGCCATTCCTCACCAAAGCAGGTTTCAGCAGCATGACTCAGCTCCTGGAAGTACCTGGACATTTGAAAAACCAGTCACCTCTGGCTGGGCATTTAGGTGGCTCCCCATTCAGGGACATTATCGATGGTCTGCAGTTACTATCTTGCACATCCTCCTCAAAGGGGAGTTTCTCATCTAGGGGACATCATATGTGCCCAGGTTGGGCCTTCCGCTGGGTTACCATCTTCTGCTTGTTTCCATAATGACCATCTCTCCAATGCACACAGGGCCTCTGTGGACCTCTGCACATCACCCGTGGTCCTTTCCCTGCCCTCAGCTGCCCCTTCTCCCAGCTGGGCTGAGTATCTGAGGACCTCCTGCCTCCTCTGGGGTCTGCCTTCTCCTCTCTCTGGGTCTCCAGCATGCAGCAGGCACTCAGGACACACTTTCCCAGCTTGCTCATCAGGGTGGATTGGGTGGCATTTCCCATTAGTCTCCACAAACAAGTGTCACCGTTAGCGAATCTTCCTTGAAGCAGACCGGCTGCTGTCTGCCCAGATGGGTTGCCCGCTTAGGAGTGTCTGTCCTACCCATCATCTCTCTTTAGCGCCATTCGCTGGAGCCTACTGGGCTTCAGCCCCATGGATGCAGCATGGCAGTCCAAGGCCAGACCTAGGGTGCAGCCTGGATCCGGAAGGAGTGGGGTTATCTGAGACAGGGGATACTCAGAACTTTGTGACTGGGACTGAATATTACAGACAATGGCAGGCCTTTGGTGGGAGCTTATGCTCCACCACTCCAGGTATACAACATTCCAAAGAAAGCGTTGAACTCCAGATATGCAATAGGTGCTCAGTAAATGCACATCCAGGTAGAAGATAGTGTTCCTGGAGCTGAGGGGTGCTCTGGTAGAATTCGGCCTTTGGAGGACCAGAGTCATGGGAATGTCTAACATCTCTGCTCTCCTCCCAGGGACCAGGAAGGGAAAATTCTTTCCTAAAGGCCATGGACCAGCTGTGACCTTGTTGGTAGGCAGTAGCAGTCTACTGACAGCCTGAGTCAAGCCTTGTCTCCCAGATAGGTACCACAGCTTTCTGAATTGCAGTGCTGGGGTCGGGGGGTGCTTAGGATGCTCTGCAGAGCCCAAAGATGTGGGTACGTGGGGCCCTGGGATCTGGAGACCCCACTGGCAGGAGCCTCTGCTCACCCAGGCCTCCTCCCTGTGGGAGACCTAGAGGGATCAGTCAGGACACAGGCTTGACCAGTCAAGGCCTGTTCAGAACCTTCCACTGCATCACCCTGGAGGATGTCCGAGGACATCTGCTCTGCCACACCCCCTCCCTATCCCACTCGGGCCAAGGCCTTGGCCTGCAAGGGCCTTTCTACCTGGAACTCTCACACCTTGTGAACTGGATCGTTCTTGCCACTGGGCCATCTCCACCTCTAGGACGCTACTGTCTCCCCCACAAAACGGAGGGCAGCCCAGGCCCCAAGGGCTCAGGAAGGTCTCCTCGGGGACTGTGGCTGACCATCTGTGCCAGATGGGGGGGCTAAGTCCTGAGTGGTTGGGGAAGCAGGACTCACAGGTATGGGTTAAGGAGCCTCTCGTGGGCCTAGGCAGTGCGGGAGGCCCAGGCCCGCGTGCCCTGACCACACAAGGCCCTGTAGACCCTCTCCTGACTCTCAGGAGTCCTCATCCCTCAAACTTCGCAAGGTGGAAAAAGACTTCCTCCCTGGGTCTGTCTCTCTCTCCCCTCTGACCGTGCAGGAAGGGCCTTCCCCGGACCTGGTGCCGGGTTCTCTGAGGCCCCAGCTTGCTTACCTGCGGGCCGTGGGGGTCTGGGTGAGGCCGCTGAGCGGCACCCGGGAGGTGGGAGTTGAGGGGGGCCGGGGCACTGGCGGGGAGACCCAGGTCGGACCCCATCCTGCTAGGGGCTGCGGTGCGCGTCTCCCTCGAGCGCCCGGCGTCCCGCTGGCCTCGGGGGAGAGGGTCGGGGGCCCGCACGCGGGGGCCCGGGCACCGGGAAGGAGCCACGCGCGTCCCTGCACGCGGCGCCGCGGCTCCGGAGGTGAGCGCTCCCGCGCCTCCGCGCACGGCCCCGGGGCGCCGGGCGGCGGGATGCGGGCGCCGGGCCCGGGAGGACGCGGAGGCCCGAGGCCCGGCCGGGGCGGCGGGGACCCCCGCGTGCGTGCGCCGAGAGGCCGGGGAGCAGGGGCGGAGCAGCGCCGCGGCGGCGCGCGGGGCCGGGCGGGGGAGGGGGCGCGGGGAGCCCCCCGCCCCCCGAAGGAGGAGTCTGGCTCCCAGTCGCAGGCTCGGCCGCGCGGCTCCCCGGCCGCCGCCGGAGCCTCCCCCGCCCCTGCGCGCCGCCCTCGCGGGAGCCGGGCCGCTGCCTCCCTCCGCGCGCGCTGCTGCTCGCGGCCGCCGCGGCCGCCGAAGAGGAGCCCGGGGCCAGGTAGGACCCGGCCGGGCCGGGAGTGCGCGCGGGCGGCGGGCCGGAGGGGGCGCGGCCGGGACGCGGGGTCCGCACCCGGGCCGCCCCCGGCCGCCCGCAAACTTACTTTGGCCGCCTCTGCCCCGAGCGCGCGGCGGTCCGGGTCCCGCGCCCCCGCCGCCCGGTGCGGCCGGGAGGGAGCTCGGCCGGGCCGCGGGACTCCGGCGGGGGCCGCGCGGTCAGCGAAACTTTTGCCGGCCGCTGCTGGCCGGTGGTGGAGTAGATGGGGAGGGGAGAGGGCTGGTGGGGGTCCAGGGGAAGGTGACAGTGGTGACACATGGCCACCACTGTGATGGAGAGCCTACTGTGCGCAGCCAGCCCCTGCTGGTACCTGGAGGAAAGGGCGGAGGGGGAGGACGGGTGCTGGTCAAGTGGCCACTTTTGCTGGCTATCGCGGGAAACTTCATTTAACGCCCATCTGCCCGCCCTTCCTTCTTTCCTTCCATCTGTCCATCCATCCATCCGTCCATCCATGTCTCACTCACTCACTCACTCACTCACTCACCCAACACATCTACTGCTGTCTGCCATGCCCCCTCAGTGGGATTCAGGGATTAGCCAGACAGGTCCCAGCCCTCCCAGCACTATTGCACGTTTTGCTGAAACCCTCTTGGACATTCCGGGACACGCTATGGGAGAGCGAATTCAGGCTCAGCCTCTCTAGGCTGGTGCAGGGCCAGAGAACAGTTGTGTAAAAGAACCTGGAAGGGCCAGTCTTGGGGGTTGCAGACCCACCGTCCTCCATCCTCTCCGTCTGGGCCCAGGCTGGGTGAGGTTAGGAGGCACCACTCTGAAACTGGATTGAACCCCGGCCCAGCTGACCTCAGCATCCTTCCAGAGACAGCCTCCATCCCTAGTTACACGGCTCCCTTGAGTGGCTGGGAGGAGAGCTTGAAATGTTTCTTGGGGAAACAAAAGTGATGCTCCGTTGTGTGGTGGAGCCGCTTGCTGTGATGTAGGGTGATGGGGTCCGCTACACTGGGGCTGGCCGTGGAATCATGCTGGCACCGACCACAGTAATGCCCTGAGCGGCCTTGGCCAAGGGAAAATTAAACCAATTTCATGAGTTCCCGGCACATGGCTAAAAATGCCTTGGTGGAGGCTGGACAGGCCTCGGGGTGCTTGCTCCGTTCCAGCTGGAAGCCAAGGCATTAGGAGGCCATCTGGGGGAAGGGGCCCAGGCAGGGAGAACACCCAGCTTTGGAGCTGGTGGTGACAGGGAGGCATCTGAGCCAGGCAAAGTCTACAGGGGACTGCTGTGTGGGAGCCATGCATAATAAAGGTTTGCACACTGCCCGGCTCCTTGCAAATTGGCTTTCCAAGTGGCAGCCCCTCAACACTTGTAAAATCTTTTTTTTTTTTTTCCTCAAGATGAATTTTGGCGAAATGGTTGTATCTCTTCCAGTGTCCTGCGAGTTGGAACCTTGTTAATTGGCTGATGGCTAATCTAAAAGCGATACACTCCAGGCCTGAAGGTTTAATAGTGATTCTTCAGTGGGGTTCCCACGATGATTTACTCCCCAGTCCAAAGAATTTGGGAAGACCTGAATTGAATTAGATTCCTTCATGTTGATGCCAGAAGGCTGAGTGTCGCCCACAAAGGTGAAGAGCCTCACCACTGTGTGATGTGCTTGGAATGGCTCACACTCACCTTTGACTGATGCCCTGAATTTGGAGACTACCGGAACAGGGCTGGGTTTTGGTGAAAGATGGGCATTGGGCCCAGGAGCATATAGACCTATGGAAAAACACTCAGGCAAAGCTGCTTTGTAAAAATTCCCAGGCTGTCCATGAGCTTGTTTAAATCTTCATCCAGTCAAAGTGAGTTAAGGTCATTTATTTTCCTGGGAACATGCTGCCTTCCCACCCAGTTGGTGACCACTCTTAACCCCCCACTGCATATAAGACGTAGCTCTCTTTACTGTCTGAAACTGAGAAGGAAGGCTGAATTTCAGAGGGGGAAAAAGATCGGTATTATGGGTGCAGGGTCTAGACTTCTAAAAAGAAGGAACCCATTCCCAAAGTGCAGCCAGCTTTTAATCTCTCCAAATGCCTTCACTTTCCCATTTTCAGGCCTCTGAGTGGTCGTGAATAGTGGGGCAGAGGAAATGAATTGGCCAGACGAAGACTTTAACAAGTAAATATGACACAGAGAAAAACATGCAATTAGTGGAGGTTAGCGGTTTGCGAGTACCTTTCAAGTCGCTGGAGCCCCAGTGAAGGGTGGAGTTTCTGCCTTATCCCTGAATTGTCTGTCAAAATCTTTAAAGTGACAATGTGACACGGTCTCTCCCATTGCCCCTCCCTCACCAGGAACAAAAGGGGTCTTTGCATACGCGCCCCCTTCTATGTTCTTCTCCTTGACATCTTTGCGTTCAACCTTTGTCTACACCTCTAAAGCGAAGGGGCCTGTGGCCCTCTGGTTCCTCTGGGGCGGAGGCCTGAGGCAGGTTCTCTAGAGTGTCGACACACAGAGCGGAGTTGCCGGCCCCTCCGGTGAGAGGCCTGGTCTTCTTTCTGCCCCAGATCTCTAGGTCCAGATTCCTCTGATACTCAGGATACAGGATAAAAGCAGGCAAAGGTGATGCTTCCTGAAGCAAGAACTGTGCCAGGCTTGGTAAAAGTGATCTGGTAACCTGGTTCCTGGTGTGTGGCCGTTCCCATGTCATGACCCCAGGCTGCCACAGTGGCTCAGTTTGAGTCTGAAGAGGTGCCCAAGAAGCAAGAAGCGCAACAACCCCCTGGGAAAGGGAGAAAGAGAGATAATCAAAACCCAAGTTCCTCTTTGGTGGAAGGTTTAAGTGTGTCTGGATTAGTTTGGCTCACCGTGACTTTCCCACAAATGGTTTATTTTATTTTGGCTTTTTTCCCCAGATGAGACAAGGCTTAGGTACACTGTTTGCATTTGAAATACTTATGAAGCAATCCAAATTTCATTAGAAAACTTGAGGTTATATGTATTCATTTATAACTCACTCATACAGTGACTTGAGGTGTTATTGGACCTTTCTCTGAATTCCTCTCCCAGAAACATGACCAGGATGTCAGAACTAGTCATTCTTATTAAATAGAAGCAACTGCTGTGTTAAAACAAACAAACAACAACAAAAAAAACCCTCCCCTCCGTTCAAGTGGATTGTGAACTCCTGTCCAGTTTAGAGCCAGGTCAGGGTTGTTCCAGCTTCCCGGCTTCCCGGCTTCCCATCACTCAGATATAAACCCACATGTCTACTAAGTCAATGTCGCTTGCCTATTGTAGCTTTTCATATTTCCAGCCCCTCCTTGCACGGAGACTTGGACGCTCTGTGTGAAACACACAAGGAGACTTTGGCATTGCCTGTGCACAATTCATGGCTTTGAGGAGAAAACGCCTTTTCATTTCTAACCGGCTCATCATTCCCTTCTTTTCTGTCTCTTGTGTTTTACTGTGTGGTGGTGCAGCCAGCCAGGCCGCAGGATGCACTGCGCAGGTGCTTGAGAAGCACAAGCTCGTCCCACACACTGCCGGTTCCCCCCTGTGTAACGAAATGCTTTTGGACCAGACATCTGAAAGAAAGGCCAGTGAGCCCTCTCTACCCATGTCCCCTCGAGTTCCCTGTACAGTGGGAGTGAGGAGCAGAGAATGGAGTTCAGCTTTTTTAAGTTTGTGTTCAGGAACATTAGTCAATTGATCACCACACTTTAGAAGTTTATTACTTAATTGCAAATTCCCAAATAACCAGAGAGAGAGAGAGAGAGAGAGAGAGAGAGAGAGAGAGAGAGAGGAAGTGAACTGTCTTCAAAACAGCCAAACCCCACTCAAGACTCTAGTGTGGAATTCTCACCGTGCTGCTTCCTTCTGTTTGAGATTTCCACGAGAGCTGTCAAGCCACTCTTTCTTTCTTTGCGAATCAGATTTGAATGTCGAGCCATCCTCCACTCCAGTCATGTAGGTCCCCAACTCTTTCGAGTGCCAAGCGTGAGCTGGCACACATGTGGTGTCGAGGCACCGTGCTGACTCTTACACACTCAACTCCTGTTTCCTTTTGTGCGTGGGTATGTGTGTGTGTGTGTGTGTGTGTGTGTGTGTGTGTGTGTGTGTATCAGACCTGGATCTGAGCAGCTTAGCGCTGCAGCCGCACAGATGCATGGACCTCTGAGAGCCTTATTTTGAAAGCTAACACACAGCATTTAGCAGAAGGGGAGAAAAACATAGGTCCTCTTGCTATTATTTGTGTGATTTCGGGTCTGCTAGATGGATGTAGGAATCACCAAGAACTGTGGTCGTTTGTGGAGTGGAGCTCTGCTTTGCCTGAGCTGTGTGGGCTGTGGCCCCTCTTGGGTCTCGTTCTCTGCAGTGGGAACGGAGACTAGTCAGGGTTTGGAGATGAGGTTGGTGAACCGACTGCGTCCGTATCTCCAGTGGAAGGATAAGTGAGCAGCTATTTGTGGCAGACAGGACATGATCCAGTAAGTAGCACTCTTTATCATTCTGAAATAAAAGTGCATAATTGGAAAATGAAACATCACTGACTGGGGGGAGGGAGTAGCTGAGGAATTAGAAGCTCGATTTAAAATCATGTTGTCATACGTTTGAAATGGGTCCAGCTAAAAGGTTTTTAAGTGGTGGATGCTTTAAAGTCACTTGTGGCCGATCCTTTTTCGAGGCTCAGGGTCTCATTTTCCCTGCATCTGTGGATCTCTTCCTCCTCTCAGTTCATCAGCTGGTTCTGCCTGACTGAGGGTGCTGGTGCCAGCCAAGCTTGGAGACCCACAGTGGGTGCAGAGGGAGGCCAGTCGCGGGCCCCTTTATTATAGGGTATCTGAGACTGGATCTGACACCTTTTCTGGGGTTTCTGTTTCTTTACCTTTTCTTTGAGCTTCTCTGTTTTTATTTTATTTCATTTTTTATCCTTTATGATATGCTCAGCTCTGGAATAGTCAATTGCATATTTTTTATTCACAGACAAAATAAGGAAAAAAAATACAATTGGAAAGTAATTTTTGAGCTTGTATAGAAAGCTTAGCTTATAAAAGAATCCTCATTAAACCTCCATGCATTGGCACTTAAAAATCTTTATTACATTTAAAATTTTATTTGTGTGTGTGTACACGTATGTGCATGTGTGTACACATGCCACACCTCATGTGGCAGTCAGAGATCAGAGGACAACCTGTGGAAATCGATTATCCCTTTACACCATGTAGATCCTGGATTTGAACTCGGGTCATCAAGGCGTGGCAGCAGGCTCCTTTATCCACTGAGCTGAGCCATCTCTCTAGCCTTTTAGATACTTGCCTGGTCAGTGTAATGTCTGTTTTTGTCTGTGCAGACTGTACAAGAGTGCCATTCTGGTTTTTTTCGGTCTGTGCATTTTACCACATCGTACAGAAACAGTATCTCCCCAGAGCTGGCTGTCTGGCTTTTCTCTGAGCCAGCTGCAGAGGTGATGGACTGGGAAGTTAAAGGTCGGGTGCCAAGCAGTCCTGTTTCCAGTGAAGACTTGAGCAGTCGAGGGAAGAGGTGCTTGCAATCCTGGTAAATGCTGCAGCTGGAAGGGCTCTGGCATTTTCTCAGGCTTAACCTGTCATCTCTGTGGGGTCATGGAGGGTCACCTGGGTTCTCAACTCATGACACCAGAAAACTACCCTCACTGCAGTAGTTGTTAAAGCTGTACTGACGACTCGAAGAGACACTTTGGTGGCCTTTGGGGGTGGTTGTCTTAATGGTCTCTCTTCAATGCGGGTCAGACCTTTCCAATCTGAACACTTTGAGAGTCTGAGCAGAGGCTGACGACCATGGCACGGGGATAGCAGCCCAGAATCAGCACTGTCCAGGGACCATGAGACTCCCAGGGACAATGACGGGTGGAAGCAGATGCTTGAACTATTAATCTAGCAGCAGGAAGAGCCTGCCCAACCTTCTCTCCCTTCCCACGAGCTCTGGATGTAAGGTGACCTCTGTTGTTGATGTACTGAGTGCACTGAGGCCCTTTTCAGTTCCTCTCCTTTCCGTCCTTTGGCATGTGCAGATCAGGCTGGCCTCACAGCTATGTGGTGGCTTCTCCGAGGCCACAGACCCCTCCATTCTGCCTCCTAGTAAGGGCAGGTATTGATCTGCTTGGCTGCTCTTGCTGGGCCCAGAGCTTTTCTCTCTCTTTCTTTCTTTCTCTCTCTCTCTCTTTCTTTCTTTCTTTCTCTCTTTTTTTCTTTTTAAAGTACAGAACACTGGCTCAGGGCCTTGCATGCTAGACAAATGCTCTAATACTGAGCCACATTGCCAGCCAGGACCACTTGGTTCCCAAAGCCAGGTGTGGCCTAGAGGAGAAATGGAAGGTGTTCAGGGCTGGTTGCACTGAGTGTGCCCAGCTGCCTATCTCAAGAAGTAGAGTGGCTGTGACTTGCCCAGTGACAAGGTAGGAGAGAAGGACTCAGGAGCAGGGTGGAACTGGGACTCCAGGCAGAATGAGGAGGAGTTTGCGATGGCTTAAAAATCTCTGCTGAGTTCCCTGAAGAACCCTGGGCATCACTGGAACAATCTTACCTGAATGGAAGTGACATTTACTAAGCACCTACTGTATGGAGCCTCAGTGGTGTGAGGGGATTTATGATCTGCACATTTGCAATGAAAAGCCCAGATTGAGAGAAGTTAAAGTTGCTTTTAAATTTGGGTCAGATGTGAAGGCCTGTGCAGTTCCATCCACGCATCCACCTATAATCCATGCATGCATGTGTACATGCTTCCATCCATCCATCATCCATATGCCTATGCATGTATCCGTCCATTCATTCATCCACATATTGACTTATAACCCATCCACCCACCTACCTCTCCATCCATTCACACGTCTATGGACCCATCCCTCCCTCCCTCCCTCCGTCCATTTGTCCATCATTTTATTATCTGGCTTCTCGTTTAGCTTAGATAGAGAACCAGGACCAGTATTAAGGTGGTGGTGCATGCCTTTAAGCCCAGCACTCAGGAAGTAGAGGCAGGCAGATCTCTGTGAGTTCAAGGCCAGCCTGGTCTACACAGCAAGACCCAGGGCAGCTGGGGCTATGGGGGGACCCTGTCTCCAAAAGACCAAAAAATAAAAGAACTCTGATCAGTGAGGTGTGGGGAGCAATGGGCAGAGGCTGGTGCAGCTGTTCGAATCCCAGGAAAAGGTCTCAGGAGTCTGAGCCGGGAAACACGTGGGCAACCGCAGGGCTGGGGCAGTGTGAGAAGCTGCACCCTGGCAGCTCTGAGCAGGATTGCTGGTTGCTGTGTCTGAGGTGGGCCTGAGAAGTGAGGGTAGGCTAGGCTGGAGTGTCCAGAGTTGCTGACTTTCCCTGAGGGCAGCATGTAGCCTTGGAGGTTGGGTGTGCCAGAGGGAATGGCAGAACGGGTTTAGGACATTCTGGAGGCTGATGTGGCATGGCTGTGGTGACAGAGGCCAAAGCCAGACAAAGCTGGGGCTGCAGTTGGGATTAGACATCTTCTCTGAACGTCAGCTTCTGGACATGGGCATCTCGGGGCTGCCTGCGTCTTGGTGTCCTGATCCACACCCTGGCTCTCCTTTGAGATAAGACTTGAGCAAGCTTCCCCCAAAATGGAGGGTGTGTGTCAGCCAGTACCGGGCCAGGCAGGCCTGGAACCTCCCAGCTCAGCTCACTGAGCCTTTATGGAGGGAAGGCGCAAGATGTCTTCTGTCCTCTCCTTAGCTCCAGGAAGAGACCAAAGGGATGTGGGAGCCAGTTAGCTGACTTGCCCAACATCCTACAGCATAGCAGTACCCCAGGCTGCATTAGAACTCTGTTGCCAGTGGCTACGCCATCGCAGAATTGCACTGGAGGACAGCAGCAGGAGCACTGGGAGGGTGGATCATTGCTGTTCCTCTTCTGCCTCAGGCCCTTTGTACCCGCTGTCCCTCTGCCATGGCTCTTTCCCCACTCTTTTGTGTGGCTGTCTGTACTTATGATTCCTGTTAGGTGATGTCTCCTTTGCAGACAGGCTTTTCTTGATCACCTAATATAAAGTGCCCCCATTGCACCTTATGCCATCCCTGAGCTTGTCTTCCAAATGCCTGGTGTTGTCCGAAAGCCCCTTTTCTGTTCATTGTTGCCTTCAACCACGCCCCCCGCATTCCTTGAGGATGGGGGCCTTTTGACAGTTTCCAGTGCTCTTTTATTCTGTCTCAGAGAACAGGACAGAAAGTAGGACCCAGGAAAGTATTTGTTGAACGAATGAGCACTTTTGTATCTCTGTCCATCCATCTGTCCATCCTTGCATCCGTGCGTCCGTCCTGTTGGTCCCGTGCCCCTCCCTGTAGCCCACCTCACCCCAGTGTTCTCCTACCAGCCCCGCCGAGTCTCTTGACCAGAACAAGGTCATCTACCGCACAGGGAGCCAGGACTCAAGCCAGTCAGTCTCCCACCGTGGTCCCCAGCACGCACTTGCACTTGAGGGACTGGGTTTCCGGGACCAGGTTGTGAGTGCTTCCCAGCTGAAAGCCATTTTCTGGGAGACGCTTCTCCCTCTCGGTGGACTGCGGCACTGAGTGCCGGTGTGCTGGCAGCTGCAAGCTCCATAAACACGAGATGGATGCTCAGGTGGAGGCTCTGGGTTCCGGATTTCCTTGGTTTCTTCAGGCAGCGTCTGTGATGCTATGCCTCTGGGACTCCCCTCCTGCGTCTCCTCCCAGTCTCCCGGTGCCCGGCAGCTTTTCCACTGAGGTGTCTCTGCCCACTCTTGCTTCCCTGGGGGCAGGGTGTGTGTGACCCTGGATGCCCCTTATACCAGAAGGACCAGTGTGATCAGCGCTCTGATAGGCTGAGGGGATGGGTAGGTGAGGTGTACGCCCTTCCGGCAGGGCTATCTCTTTCCGTCCTTATTGTGGGAGGATGAGGTTATTAGTATTTTATTTTACCTTGTAAGGACATGATTGAGGGTTTTTTTTTTTAAGAATTAATAACCCATTTCTCCTTTGCATGTAATTAAAATGTTCTCCAGTCTCTAATTTTTGTCATTTTCTTAATCTAATTTGTTTTCAGAGTGTGTCGGTTCCTCTTCTGAGTGCAAAGCAAGGGGAATTTTTCTTCCTTTAACGTGATTGGGATCCGACTGTCCAGAAATCATTTAAATTATGTTATTTTCTCCTTGGTTAAATACAGCACAAGGAACCATCGGAGTCTCTTAATGCGTAAAAACAGAAAATAAGGACCAAAAACCAGAAGAAAACACAAACACGAGAAAGCAACCCCTCAAACTTCAAGTCAGTGTTCACACAGTTAAAAACAATTGTGACTCAGACCAGGGAAAACTCATGGTGCTGGTAGCTGAGCACCGGCCAGCAGTAGTGTGTGTCTTTGGGATAGGGTGCTTGGGTCTGTGTCTCCAGACTGCTCATGGCTGTGGTGGAACCTGCCTGCTGGGCCCGCATCACCCATCTCCATGTAGCTTGGTTGGAATCTGCCAAAGAGGTGTTTTTGTCCAGTCAATTCACATGTAAACTTCACTTTTACAGTGAGGTAATAATAATAATAATTATTATTATTATAAAATCTACAGCACTTAGACTGTGCGATTTAAGTGGGTTTGTGGATTGACAGAGAACATGGGAATTCTTGGATCCTGACAGGACAGGGTGAGGCCTGAGGAGGGGTTTTGACAAGTAGACCCTTCCTGCCTCTCCTAATCTTGCCCGAGGCCCACCACCCTGCCTTTGCTGAGGAGATGCGTGGCCACCAGCTCCTGGAAAATCCCCTCTCTGGATACCTTTGAGAGACATCTCAAAGCTGATTGATGTTGAAGAAGGAATTTCTGCGCTGTGCTGTCCTCACCTGCTTAGGCTTGCTGGGGTGTGGGTGTGTTGGGGGTTACATAGGGAGGAGGTGGGGTTGGAGGGAATCCTTCCTGTCCCCCAAATCTGAAAAATAAAAACTTAACTTCGCTGTTTACAAAATACCAGCCATTGTCTCGTCCCAGCTCAGTCACCCTGTAGGCGCGGAGGATTTTGTCAGAGGAGAAAAAAATGTCTGAAGTATTTAAACATGTTGGACCATGCATACCATTGTCCACCGCATCACAGATTTTTTTTTTTTCTTCATGGCCCCTCCCTTCCTTTTCTTTTTACCAAAGTATATTCATCAAACTGCTGAGTTGGAAAGATCTGTAATGAGTTTTGAGCTGTGCGACTGTGTTTCCCCCTCTCTTTCCCCGCCCTTTCCCTCTTTCTAAATCTTCATCTGACATTAAATAAAGCAAATCCCAAACAGATTAACTGTCGCATGGTTCTGCTCCGTCTCCTCAGTCTGTTTGCAGGTCTGGCAGGGGACCGGGCGGTGGCAACGGAGGCAGCAGCCGCGGTGGCGGGAGATGCCTGGGAGGCCATCCAAGGCCCATGTGGCACTCTAGGTGGGATGCTGGCGTCCTGAAGGCTGAGGCCCTGGCCCTGCTCCCCTGCGGCCTGGGCATGGCGTTCTCTCAGTCACACGTGATGGCCGCCCGGCGACACCAGCACGGCCGACTCATCATCGAGGTGGACGAGTACAGCTCCAACCCCACCCAGGCCTTCACCTTCTACAATATCAACCAGGGCCGCTTCCAGCCACCCCACGTGCAGATGTGAGTGTGGAGTCCTGGGGGACCGGGTGGGCACAGGGACCTCGGTGTCTCCTGGTGTCTGTGTGCAGCTGTGAACACACACTTTGGGGGCTTGTGGACCAAAGTCACTCTGCACTGCAGGACCACCTAGGCTGGAGTTGGGGGTGGGGACCCAAGGAAGTTGCATACTGATGGCCCCAGGGACCTGCTGGCCCTTTGCCCTGTTTTATTGGGTTTAGAACATGTTTAACAGATGTTTAAAAATGAGGTGCTTGCTCTGAGGAATTCAAACTTCACTGATGGAACTGAAGTCCTGAAGCCCTAGGGTCTGATGTCTTTAGAGGTGTATGTGTCTGGGGTCTTTGTCTCAGCTGCCCTTGGGGGTGTGGCTCAAGACCCCTGATCTTACTCCAGCAGGGAAACTGAGTTCCAGAGAGGGGGCAGGTCTTGCTTTAGGCCTCATGACTGGTTAGGACCCCATTCAGCCAGTTGCCTCCTCTCCAGAACCTCTTGCTTCTGAAATGTTCCACTAGAGAGGTCTGGGGGTCCAGCGATGCTATCTCTGAGGTTCTCATGCCTCAGTGCCTGCCTGTGCTGGGTTGGGGTCACTGTTGATATGCAGCAGAGAGGAGAGACTGATGATTCCCTACTGACAGTGCAGGGAGGCAGCAGCTGTGACCTGGGAGCCAGTGCTGTGAGGCTTCAAGAGCATGCCAGGTGATACCTGGGGGTGCAGACCCTGAGCCTCCTCTAGGGCTGGAGCCCCACTTCTGGTTAGTGAGCAGGTTCACATGGGCTCTCAGCTGCTGTTGCTCCAGGACATGAGAAACTGACATGAAGACCAAGGGGACATGGGATGGTGGTGGTGGTGGAACCTCAAACTCTAGCCTGCAAGGTGGGAGGGTGTGGCTTATGGCCACTCTTTCCTATGTGGCTTCCTTCAGCCGCAGGCTCTGTTTAAGGGTGTTCATCAGAAGAAGGTCTTGGAAGATGTTGGGCTCCTGGGTGGGAACCCCTGTTCTCCCAGCAGCACTTGCTCCATGGGACTCCACCCCACATGGTGAGCAGCTATAGATTTTGGTGGGGTTCTCTCTAGACTCTGCCTCTGGTTTTCCTTCGGGAGGCAGATGGTGGATTTGGGCAGGCTGGAGGCTCCGTGTCTCAGGCATGCCTCTTCTTTGGTGCCCAGGACATGGCAGTCTGGCAGGATGCTGCAGGCAGAGGCCTCTCTCTTCTTGGGTTTCTCTGTTGTGGGTGGGATTGGCAGTGATAATGTTTGAGGTGCTTGCCCAGCAGGAACTTGGGAGAGCAGTAGGGGCTGGTGTCTGTGTCTGTGTGCACATCCACTGTGAGTATCTTGGCCCCAGAGGTGATGCCATGTCAGGCTGTCATGGGTAATGCCTGGGTCCAGCAGACCCCATGGAGACCCTCGCCTGAGAAGAGAGAGGGCAAACAGGAAGATGGGGGGAAGAGGACTGAGGAGGTTCTGTCAGTTTTGGGGTGCCCAGAAAGGACCCTCTGGGTAAGATATTTAGAGAGACCCAGAGGAAGAGGAGGGATGGGTTGGGAAGGGGTTTGAGGAAGCCTCGGATCAGGCAGAAGGGAGCAGAAGGGCGAAGCCCACCAGGAGGCCAGGAGAAGGGGTGCCAGCTGGGTAGAGGGGCCTGTGCAGGAGAGGCTGGCTTCAGGCCCTGGGGCCAGACTGTGTTCTAGGAAAGGCGGGGAGTGAGCGAGAGAGACTGACTTCCCGTGTTTAGCCAGGAAGACTCTGTCTCCTTCCCTCCCTCTCTCCCTCCTCCCTCCCTCCCTCCCTCTGTCTCCTTCCCTCCCTCTCTCCCTCCTTCCTCCCTCCCTCCCTCTGTCTCTCCCTTCCTCCCTCCCTCCTTCCTTTCCTCCTTCCCTTCCTCTCTTTGTTCATTCACTCAGGATCTTTGGGAACATCTAGGAAGCTTGCTGATTAGAAACTCAGATCTGGCCTGCCTAGGTGGGACTCCTGCCTGGTGATGCCTAGTTTCCCCAGCCACAAAGTGGTGTTAGAGTGATGCCAAGGGTGCAGTGGTCTGTTGGAGCCACCACGTGGTGGGCAGGTATTCAGCATCTTGGCACTTGTCAGGACTGAACTCTGTACTTACTGCTGGTAGCCGTCGAAGACTAGTGTGTGCCTGCCCTGGCCTGCAGATAGACAGTGGGCTCCTAAGAGCATCATAGCACATGACTCTTGGAACAGTAAAAGCCATGAGTGCAGTGGCTTTCCTGTGCTCTAGCTGGCTTCTCCCCTGGTCTGGACCTCTGCCTTTCAGCCTGCTCTGTGGGATGCCTCCCCAGGCAGTAAGGGTCCTGGCTTCTATGAGCAGTGTGGCTCAGTGGGCACCAGGGCTCAAGGGGGAGCACTCATGGAGTTATAAAACTTTGCAGCAGGCTGAAGTCAGGATGGGCACAGGGCCCTGGGACCACGACCATCCATTCCTAACAAGCAGACTCTAGCTCTGGCTGGTAGAGGCCTGCAGGAGGTGGCTGAGTGGGTTTCCATGGCAAGTGGGTTGCTTTGTGGGGAGAGGCATGTGGAGTAGATGTCATTCCCTGCCTCGTGATTTATCGCTGCCACGGGCTTTGTCTCCAGGGTGAGGAAGTGAGGGGTCCTATTTAATAAAGCCACAATTTATATTTAATACCAACAGTGACAGTTCAACATGGCCTCTGATTGAGCTGTGTGACTTATGCAGTTGCCCCAGAGACCCTGCTGGTAATGAGCTGGCCTTTGCCTGAGTGATGACTGTCTGCAACTGGGGTCTCTGGACAAGCTAGGGGGGGTCCTCAGGAGAGCCCCCCTAGGTACCGAGACCCTGGGTAGGCAGACATGTGGGTGGGCAGTGAGAGAGATAGAAGGACAGGCTTGTGGGAGTCTGCCATGGAGGTAGTCCAGGAGGAGGCACTTGATGTCAGGACTTGAGTCCTTTAGAGGTCACTATGGAGCACGGGGTCAGCCCATTAAAGACCCTTTGAGCCTTCAGGTCATGCCAGGTGCTGGAGAATGTAGGGAGAGGAATGGGAATGAGGCTGGGAGGGGCTTTCGGCATGCTCAGCTTGGCTGGGTTGACATCTGAGCCCCTCTCTGCAAGGGGGAAACTGAGGCTTCTGAAGGGGAGCCGCTCACTGAGAGACTGGAAGGTAGTGGGGCTTAGCCTGGAGCTAGCCAGGGGGTGGACAGAGCAGAAGGAAAGGCTTGAAGGAGCAAGTGACTCTCAGCCTTGTCCTGCCACCCCTGGTCAGAAGACACAGGAGGTCTTCCTGAACCTTCTGTGCTCCTTGTTGCTTAAGATTGTGGGTGCGTGCGTGTGTGCGTGTGTGTGAGTGTGTGTATGTGTGTGTGAGCATGTGTGTGTGAGTGTGAGTGTGTGTGTGTGTGAGTATGCCAGTGCTTATGTGCCTTTGGGTGCATGTCCATGTGTGCGTGCACTTGCACATGCATGTGGAGCCAGAGATCAGCCCCAGGTGGTGTTCCTCAGGAGTTTGGAGACTTGCTCTTGGAGACTGGATCTCTCCTGGGGACCTGGAGCTTAGCAGTCAGGCTGAGCCGGGCATTCTGGCTGTGCATGCTCCCCTTTAGATCCTGTCTCTACTTGCTCAGAGCTGGGATACAAGTATACCCTGCCCAGTTTCTATCTGGGTTCTGGAGGCTGAACTCAAGTATACTTACAAGGCCAGACTTTACTGACAGCTGTTGCTCTCACCAGATCTTAACTAGCATATGTCTTAATTGGAAAGTTCTGGTGTGAGTCTAGCCTCTGGCACACCTGGGTCTGGGGCTTCAGGGACTCTGTCTTGTAGGCTTTCTCCCTATCTCTTCTGTTCTTTTCTTCAGCACTGGACTCAGGTAGCTCAGGGGCTCCTGTGGGGGCCTCTGTGGGTGCTCGGTCCCCAGGTGTTGTCTCTTTGTAGGTGCTCTGTCCCTGGGTGCGTCTGTGTGTGTGGATATCTGTGTGCATGTGTCTATGCATGTGTGTGTATATATGTATGTACAGGAGTGTATGTGTTCCCAAGCACATGTGTACACAAAGGTCAATTTCCAGTGTTTTTCAGTGTGGTTCTTTGAGAGTGTCCGCCTTGTTTTTTGAGACAGGGTCTCTCATTGGCCTGGGCCAATTAGGCTAACTCTTTGACCAGTATCCCTATCCCCATGCCCCCAGTTCTGGAATTACAAACACATGCCACCATACCCAGTTTTTTACATGGGTGCAGGGACTGAACTCAGGTCTTTCTGCAAGCGTGGGAAGCCCTTTACAACCTGATCTATCTCCACCGCCCATAAAACCAGCTTCTGTGGCTGAGGTTCTGGGTGAACCAAGCCCCGGTTCCTCATCTATAAAACAGGGATATCTGCAGGGTGCTTCTCAGAGGGTGGCTAGGAGTGTGAGCAGAGCAGGTGTCGGGAAAGCTGCTCAGGGTGCTAAGTTCTCGAACTTCTGGAACCTGGGAACTAAGTATTCCTCTGGTTTCAAGGTTGAGCGGTTTTTACAGTGCAAACAGCTGCAGGACTGAACTGGGGAAGGAGGCTTTAGCTTGCTCTCTGGGGATTTCTAGGCTTGTATCTTCTGTGCTCAAAAGCCTCAGGATACAGGGAAATAAGGCAGAGTTAATTAAAGAGCTCAGGCCCTAATAGCAGGCCCCTCGGAAGAGAGCCCTGGGCTTCCTGGTGGCTGGAAGGAGTGGCCGTGACTCCTTACCACCTTGCCGCTCCAGGAGAGACTGCTGGCTCCAGTGATGCTCCTAGCCTCTCCTGGCCTCATCGCGGTGGGTCTCCAGCCTTTGTAACAATGTAACATCCTCAAATTGGATAGAGGGAGGGAGGGAGGGAGGTAGGGAGGGAGGGAGAGAGAGAGAGAGAATATAGAATTGATTGACTTGCCTGAGTTCCTGTAGCCACTAATAGCCCAGCACTGGTTGGCTGCTCTTGGTCCAATCAGCAGTGTTAGGTTGGGTCCAGAGCACAGATGGACCCCTAGTTCCCTGCAAGACTATCTTGAGGAAGAGGTGCAGGGAGTCCCAGAGGACAGAAAGGTGGGAATTATGGGGAGGGTCAGCTTCCAGGCCTGCTCACACTGCCTCCTACTGAGAGCTTCTGGGAATGCAGAGCAGGTCAGGCCCTTCTTTGGTCCTCAGCCCTTCATGGCCCCATTACAACTGGGGTCTGCCCGTCACAGTCTAGTCAAGTCAGTAGCTGCCTTCATTCGCTGGGCCCCTAGTGGGCAGGGCCCAGCATACTCATCCCTCTGGCTCCCATCTCAGAGATGCTGTGCTAAATGAATGTGTGACTGAGTAGATGGAGAAGGGAGAGGGGGTTTTAATGCCTTCCTGGCCGCCCATCATTGAACTCCAGTGCAAAACTTCCCATCCTTTCCAGTTGGCCCAGCTTGGGCCTGCTGGATTAACAACCCCCAGAAGGGAGGGTGAGCAAGGGTGCTCCTTCTCATGTTGACTTGAGGACGGGGCAAGGCTGGCGTGACGTCTCCACCTGCAGTGGATCCAGCAGGAGAGTGCTCCCTGCACATTAGCATGCTGAACCCACATCTCTCATAAGGTGTTAATTAAATTTCTTCGAAGTATATTGTCTGAAAAAAAAGGATAATTAGAAAGATGTCTTTAAAAGTATTTATGTAACTGATACCGTACTGCTTTTGGTTTGATGCATAATTAGATTTAAACACAGCTCCTCAAGCGGCATACTTGTTTGGAGAGGGCTGCTTGTTGAAATGTCACTGTGTTGTTTTTAAGCATTGTGAGCTTGGCAAAGTCATTCAGTTGGGGATGGAGAGTGGTCTGGGAAGAGCACTGGACTGGGAACCAAGGGCTGAGTCCTCAGCAGTGGCTGCGGCTGCCATAGAAGCCAGCCTCGAGGGCTCCGGGGAACAAGGGTGTAGCTTGTGCTATTTTTTAATTTCTGAAAGTGTTACTGCCCAGGGAGGTAGCTCTACTTTACATATGTGCACATCCAGGCCATGGATTTTCCTTGGAGTTGCACCTACCTGACTGGAAGGGCTGGGCTCAAGCCTGGCATGCTGAGTCCAGAGGGGTCTTACACAACCCTGGAAATGACCAGACTAGCTCAGTTTTGGAAAGCAGCCGCCTGTCTTGTTTCGCTGGTACTGCACGGATTTGCGCGACCTCCTGGTTGTTGGTTCCCCTGGTGGGTACTGAGCTCTCCACCTCCTGGGGCCTGGGAACTCCACCTTGCTCTAGTTTCAAAGTTGAGTGCTACTACAAACACCTTACAGCCTCAGCAGGGCAATAGTGCCCCCCCTACCCCCCGCACCAGGGGTAAAGCTGGTTTGGGGAGGTTTAAAAAATATCTGACTTCTAGTCAAGCATAGACAGCCAGCCAGCTCCTGAATAGTGTTTCTGCAGTGTTAAATTCTATGGGATCAGCAGTGATAAATGAAGCCAAGAAAAGCTGCTTTAGTTCAGAGCCAGAAGTTTATAAGGACAGAGCTACACATGGATACCACGAACAGGTGATTACTGACCATGTTTATGCTCTCAACAGCTGCCCTCCGAGGCTCCCAAGTCACTGTGACCAAAAGGAAAAAAACTTAAAGAAAGAAGGGTTTATTACGGCTCACAGTTCAAGGGTACAGTCCTTTGTGGTGGCAGGAGGGTGAGGCCGCTGGTCACATCACATCCACAATCAGGAAGCAGATAGGCATGAAATCTGGGGCTCAGCTCGCTTTCTCCTTGCTATTCAGTCTGGGACTCCAGCCCATGAAATGGTTTTGCTTATGTTCAGAGTGACATCTTTCTGGAAACACTCACCCCCAGAGCTGTGTTTCCATGGTGACCCAAAACTCCATTAAGTTGACAATGAAGATTAGTCATCACACCATGGTACAGAGAGGAAACTGAGGCACGGGGGCAAAGACATTTTGCCCAGGCCTTCCAGAAGGCTGGGCACCTGGCCATTTTCAGGCAGATGTAAGCTGAGGACTTGGGGACACTATAACTTTGGCTTCATTCTGGAGACCCATGACCCTGCAGACTCATAGCTCTGTGACCCCCCCATAACCCGCAGTGTCTTCTCCTGCAGGGTGGATCCAGTCCCTCACGACGCCCCGAAGCCACCTGGCTATACACGATTCGTCTGTGTTTCTGACACCCACTCCAGGACCGATCCCATCCAGATGCCATATGGTGATGTGCTGATCCATGCAGGTGACTTCACGGAGCTGGGGCTCCCGAGTGAAGTGAAGAAGTTCAACGAGTGGCTGGGTAGGTCCCAGTGTGCTGGCATGCCTGGTGCTCGGGGGGTGTGGCACCCAGAGCTGTCCTCTCCCAGTATCTCTCATCCCTGCTCTGCCTAGTACCTGGTGGGCCTTTGCCTGTCCACTGCCTTGGGGAGCCTTCTCTGGCCTCTCAGGCGGGGTCATCTCTCTCCCTCCTGTCCCACTGGAGCCTTCCCCTTACCAACGTGGTCTGACTGTGACTCCCATTTGTTTGTGGTAGCCTTCTTTGGCCTTCCCCGAAGGGACTTGGCTCACATCTGTGTGTTCGTGTGCCGGACGCAGGTAGGTGTTCCCTAAGCAACTGTTGAATGAATGCATGGAAGAGAGGCCAGTAAGTGAACAAATGATGTTTTGGGATTAAGGACACTGAAGCAGAGACACTGTTGGTACATATGTCTGTCCAGTTCAGCCTCCAGTGAGGGGACTCTGAGGGGAACAAGGACCTGATGTGGCTCTTCCTGTGGGCAGCCACTGGTGCAGGTGGCAGAGCCTGGCCTCATGCAAGTGTGATGGCGGGTGGTGGCTTGCAAGGGCACTCCTAGAGGTTTTCCTTGTTGCCTTTTTCACCCTCCAAAATAAGGAGGAGGTAAACTGGTGTGCTCCCTGGGGGGAATTCCCTTGCTCTGGAATCCATGGGAACATCGTAGTGAGGTTGTTTTGTCTCTGCTTGAGGGGCAGATGGATGGCCCTCAGGTGGCCTGGTGCACAGGTCTGCTGTCCTGGAGAAGTGGGTGTAGGCAGCCCCGTTTTAAAATTCAACCCCCCTGTGGCTATCAGACAGTCTCTTTGCTTTCCCAGGATGTCTTTCTGTGCAGCTGACTGGGAACTGTGGAGGCAGGTAGCCACAGGGGACGAGAGGCTGGACTCTGCCAGTGAAGACAAATATTTACATGCAAGGCTTCTCCTCTACTTGGCAGGCTCTGTGCTTTAAATATTGATTTTTCAAATGGGATATTCTAATCCAGGCTTGTTTGGGCTGGAACATGTGAAGCCTGGGGTGAGAGGGGGTGGAGCCTCAGTCAGTGACAGTCAGGGGCTTCCCTAGCTTTGCCGTGTCTAGCCCTTAGGCTGCCTTCTCTCAAGGGACTCTGACCAGGGTGGCTTCTTCTCCCTTCTGCTGTGGCTGATGAATGATGAGGGGCTCCATTTGGCTGGACCAGGGTCTGTTTTCAAGGAAGAGCTGGAGTCAGCACAGGCCAGACACCTGCTGTGTGCCAGACTCTGCTCTGCCTCACTGAAAGTGGCTATGGCTTCTGTTGGTGCTACTAGGCACCTTCATTTGAGAGGACAGTTGAGGCTCCCAAGGGCACAGCCTGGGTATGGCATGTGCCTGTCTTGAGCTGAGTGACCTGTTGACCCAGGTCCCTGAGGAAACAGCATGTGGATGGGCTGTGGCTTTCTCAGGGGAAGGGAGGGGAGGGCTTCAAGAGGGACTTCACTTTGAGGATGGGCCTTGACTAAGGAGTTGAGAGTCTACACAGGGTGGGGAGAAGTTTTAGGTGAGGGATGGCTCAAGACAAGACTGACTAGAGGTTTTTGCATAGAGGACTCCCACTGTGTCTGAAGCAAGGGGACTTGGGGACGAGATGGTGATGATGGACCTGACAGGGACTCTGATTAGTAGGATGAGTACCCTGAGGAGGCATCTTAGAAAGACCTCCATCAGCCACTGCAACAGGAGGATGATCAGCTTGGGGTTGGGGAGGAAGCCAGGGCTGTAATTTATCAGGTGGCCCAGGACAGCTGTGGGAAAGCACTATGTGCTTGCTGAAGCCAACTCTCCTCTGCCCTCTGCTCTCGGCTGTCTTGAAGCACTCCCAGAGGCCAGGACTGTCACTGGTGGCTGCAGACTGGAGAGCTGGGAACTGCCCTCCATTCTTGAGCTGGGGCTAGGAATCTACAAGTGAGGGGAAGTCACAGCCACTCTGTGAACAGACATTGACAGTTGCACAAAAGAAGCCTTGCCATTCTGGGCTGACAATTCCAGTCAGATCCCAGGGCTTGAAGATCCGAGCTGAGGGATGGGCTATGTGCTGGTTGGGCACATCTGGCCAGGAGTGTCTGTGTGTTTCTTGAGTGTGTGCTCTGTATGAGACCCTGTTCTTGCCTTCTATGTGTACTATTACTCATTTGGTCCAAATGACGTATCAAGGGGGCAACTATTGTTCTTCTATAGAGCAGGAAACCAAGGCCCAGAGAAGCAAAGAAACTTGTCTAAGATCACACAACTAATACGTGGCAGAACTGTGATTTGAACTCAGGCAGTAGGAGTCTAGGGTGAGGCTTTCTGTTACATCTCAGGTTCATAGGAGTTGGGTGTATTGGACTGATTCCCTGATCTGCTTCGTGTGTAAGGGACATTAGCAGCCATAAGTCGCTTCATCTTACATGGTGGTCAGACTCCCCTTGCTTTGGTCTCCAAAGATCGATTTGAGACTCTCCGTAAATGCATGCTCACTAATGTGCCTTAGTTTTTAAGTGTTGACATGTAATCTCAGCCGTCAGCCACCCCCACAGACACCCAGAGAACAGACTGGAAGTGTTCAATAATCTCTTTGATTTATCCCCTGAGGACTCACAGCAACCAGCATGCACCTGGGGATGGTGGGGAGTAAGTGTCAGGGCCCTATCCAGCCTGATGGTGGGAGGTGGTGGCCCTGCAGATGTATAGAAGCAGTAAGAGCTAGAGAGAGACGGGGGGGGCGAGAGAGGGAGGGAGGGAGGGAGAGAATTCTGCTGAGGGAGGACCAACCTGGGACCAGGGGACATGGCAGTGCGGACCCTTCAGCTGGGTGTTCATGGTACACCTGCCGAGGTGATCTTGGACCAGGTCAGAGGATGAACATGAGGCAGCTTTGTGCAGAACTGGGGGAGGGCCATCTGGGCAGGGGGCACAGCTGCTGCAAAGGCCCAAGGTAGGGTAAAGTAGACTCAATGCTGAGTGAGGAGGGCTGGGGAGGACTTAGGATGGATCCTTAGCATGATTAACAGGGGATGTCTCTACAAGCTTTTCTGAGTCAGAGTGGCACACTGAGACTCTGGACGGTTCTGGAACTGAAGTCTGTGGCAGGAGAAGGGAATTCTTTTCTTTGCCGTGGTTTTTGCTCGTTCTCCCTGAGTCTGGAAAGGAAGTATGTACTTGTTCTGGTGTAGATAAATCCACGGTTCTGAGGAGACCTGGATTCCCCAGTGCCTGCCACCGTGTGTTCAGGAGGGCTGGGCAGCCTGTCTGAGAGTCCTGCTGGTCATCCAGCCATTCCAAGGTCCTCACGAGCCCTTCCCAGCTGCAGGCTGGGTGCCCCTCAGTGCTGGAGCTGGACTCCCGGGACACTCCCCTTCATGCTGGTCTCAGGAAAGCATTCGAAGTCTCATTTCAAGCTGGCTCCAGACAAACGGGAGACTGACTTACTTATTTTTGTTATTGAGACAGGGTCTCACTATGTCACCCTAGCTGGCCCTAGTACCTAATGTGTACTAGGCTAGCTCCAGCTTCCAGAGATCTGCCTACCTCTGCCCTCCCCAGTGCCGGATTAAAGGTGTGCACCAGCACGCTGGGTCTCAACAAGAGATTTAAAACAAGTGCAGACCCTCCATAAGACAGGCTTAGGCGCCTCATGGGGCTGTGCGGCCCACCCCATCCCATGCCATCTCTGAGCGGTTGTCAACTTCCATCTGTGTTTTCATCATTGCAGGCATCCTTCCTGGTTCTTGGAGGAGGCTGGGACGGGGGCCACAGCACCCCTTTTTCTCCTGTAACACCCCAGCAAGCAGTTAAGAAATGGCTAAGGACGTA
This sequence comes from Eospalax fontanierii, assembly GCA_035773235.1. Classification (NCBI taxonomy): domain Eukaryota; kingdom Metazoa; phylum Chordata; class Mammalia; order Rodentia; family Spalacidae; genus Eospalax; species Eospalax fontanierii. The sequence continues at coordinate 73,417,008 of CM069537.1, forward strand.
TCTTCCAGCTTTTAAGAATGAAAGGAAAAAAAGCAATACTTGCTGAATGTGCTGGAAAGTCCCTTCCTCCTTCATCGGCGATGCTGCCAGCGGAAGGCTGTGTAGAACCCCCAGACCGGTCGTGGTAGAGTTTTCTGGGTGACGGCACCAGGCTAGAATCTGCTGACCAATAGCCCTTCTGTCAATCAGCTCAGCTGGGATGCCCAGGAAGCTCATGGTCCATGACTGGCAGGTGCCAGCTGGCCTCCTGGCCCCTTCTGGGGACACAGTGCCCATGGGGACCTCCCTCTCATTCTTAGTTCCAGGTCTCAGCCATGTGCAGCACACCCTCCCCATCTCTCCTCTGCTCTGCACATCTGGCACCTGTCTGACCCCTTGGGGACCGGGCTCCCTCCTGCTTTCTGGGCCTCCTCCCTGCCTTCTCCATCATTTCCGCTGTGCTTGTCCTCTGTGAAGGGGGTTCCTTCTCAACCACCTTAGTCACAGACAACAGCCTTTACTTAGACCAGCAGAACACCTCCAGTGAACAGTCCATGCTTCCCCCAGGTCCTAATCTCCCGGCCTTCAAGCTTGCTCTGTCCCCACTTACCTTCCAGAGCTCTGCCTGACCCCCACACACCGTCCAGCAAGCTGTCCATGTGACTGCCATCGCTCTATTCTGGCCCAGGTGTTGTCTGGCCTGCTGGCCTCTTCACTTGCTAAGGGCACCTGTTAAGCCGGCACGCCACTCAGATGGGTCAGCCCACCTGGCTCCCATTCATCCGAGGCCATGGCCTGGCTCAGGGGAGAAAGCAGGGTGAGGTCTGTTGAGCTCACTGTGAACCAGTTAATTTAGCAGCACAGAATCAGGCAGGGGAGGAAGAGGAGGGCCCTTAATGGAGTATTTAGAAGTTATAATTAACTTTTTCCTGGCGCCCTAGCTTAAAATGAGAGAGAAGACAGTACAACAGGGGTCCAAGGATTTAGTTAAATAGAGCTCGGTCTTTTGCAAGGAAACCCTTAATTAAATCTGTGAGGGAGGAGCGGAGGGAAGAGGAAGTGAATTCCCTGCAAACCTGGGTCTGGGTCTTGCTTCATTTGCAGTCTCTGTATCTGTGTTGAAGGCCTGAGAACCACACATTTTACCTCTTTGCTGTTCAGGCAGCTGGGGGTCTGGAAGGAGCCCGTGGACGGGGGGCGGGGGGGCAGTGTATGGCTCAGAATAAGTGTGATTATTTCTGGAAAAATCCTTTCAGTGCAGCTGGAGCTTGGCCAAGCCCCTTCACCTGTCTGTTCTGACTGTCACCTGTGACCCCTTACTTTGGGGGAGACACCCTTGGACCTGGATAGGAAAGGGCTCCGCAGATCACTGCTCCCTATCTCCAGCAGTTGGGCGGAGTCTCACTTCTGTCTGACTCCTTTATCGCTCACCCAACCTGCCTGCTCCCCCACACCCCAGGACACCAAGCCTCCTTGCGGCCCTTCTGATGGGCGTGTGCATGCCCTGCCCAGCTCTATCATCAGGACCTCCCCGTTTCTACTGTTGTAACTCCTGAGACTCCCACATAACTTCCCCTTCGACCACGGTGGCACAGTATCCCCAGGGGGCATCTGAGCTCTGGCTCAGGCCCTGGAGGTGGAGAAAACTGTGACCGTAACTGCCCTGGTACATCTGTTGAGGGTGCCCAGGACCACCCACTGGCTCTCATGCCTGTGTGGAGTGAAATGGCCTCTCTTGGGAGTGTCTGTGGACTGGGGTATCAGGACCCACACTGACCCATGTCAAAGCTTTGGCTCTGTTCTTAGAAGCAAGGGTGACACCCCCTCCCCTGCCAAGTCCACATCAATCAAATGAGACCCCTGGACCTAGGATGTGGGACTTGATTGTCCAGATCCCATTGAGGGAAACCTGGGGGTCCTCAAGCCTTAGTGTGTTATGGCCCCAGTGCAGTTAGTAGAGGGTCCATTTCTCCCACCTTGCTGTGAGGACAGGCAGGGTCTGCACTCAACCAGTGGACACATATTCTGGGAGCCTGCTGTACTTCTTGGTGCCTGGTGTTGGAGATTCAGTGACAATCATGGAGGTATCCCGGGTACTCCCAAAGTCCTGACTTCTGGTCACAGTAGACTGAGTGAGAAGGTGGGATTGGCGATTGACTAAAGATTCTGATCAGTTTACAAGGGGGTGGCAGCATGTTAGTTGGAAAGATCCTCTGAGAAGGACCTGCGCTATGAAAGACCCAGCCATGAACTTCCTGGTACAGACAGAGGCCAAGCCAGCACCAGGCAGTGTGGGAGAACCAGCGGTCCACACTGGGGCCGAAGCCTGGGAGTTTGGCCTTAGCCTTGATGAAGTCATGAAGGGCTTCTGAGGGGGCCAGGTCTGACTGTGTTCAGGAGTCCCTCTGGCTTCAGGATAGAGACTGAATCCAGGAGGCAGGGAGGCTGCTAGGCCTGGGAGGCTGGAAGTGGTGTTGGCCAGAGGCCAGGGTGGCTCAGGCTGGACCAGTGGTGCCAGGGACAGGGAGCAGGAAAGTAAAACCAGCAGGATTTGCTGACTAGAGGCATGGGGGGAGGGAGACTGTTGATCCGGTTCCCACGGATGCCAGGGAGGTCCTGGTATTTGTTAAGGAGAAGGTGAAAATCAGAAAAGACAAACTCCTGACATGGTCACTTCAGTTAAAAAATATTTAACCACGGATGCATGCATGGACCCATAGTTGCTGTGGCTTGGTGGTCGGGCTTGTACAGTTAAGTGCCTTTACTCCACAAGCCGTCCCACAGGCCTTACTCTTCTTTCTTTCTGACACTGGGGCCTGATGTCATTTCTGTGCCTTTTTCTCAGAGGCTGGATGGCAGGGAGCAAGTTTAATTCTGGGTAGTCATTGTGCCTGACACCAAGGGTGGGGGTTTTGGGGATAGGGGATGCTCTGCTGAGAAACACACGTCTATGGGGTGGGGGTTGAGGATGCATTTAAAATTAATTTTCTGTATTCCTCATAAAAAACAAAGTCTTGCAAAGTCAAACTGTGTTTTAGGGGCCAAAAGGGAGAAAATCAACTTCTAATAAAGTGAACGATGTGGGATTGGAGGTTGTAGTCCAGCAATTTTGGCTAGCCATAATTACAGTATTTTCATGTTAATGCATAAGTCCCTTGAAAGGTGTGTGTAAGTGCTAACTAGCTATTTGCAGGGCCATGGCTCTGGAAATGAAGAGAGCCCCAATGGTGTGTGTGTTAACTGTGTTCGGCTGTGGTACATTTTTTCTTCTTTCTGTGTTTTAAATTTTGAGAAGTTTTAAAGTTTAAACAAGGTAAATGCATTTCTCTGAAAGTCTCATGCTCTCTGGGAGGACTGGCATGGTTTAGAGCGTTAGTATTTGCTTCTTCCTTCCTTCCTTCCTCCCTCCCTCCCTCCCTCCCTCCCTCCCTCCCTCCCTCCCTCCCTCCCTCCCTCCCTCCCTCCCTCCCTCCCTCCCTCCTTTCTTTCTTTCTTTCTTTCTTTCTTTCTTTCTTTCTTTCTTTCTTTCTTTCTTTCTTTCTTTCTTTCTTTCTTTCTTTCTTTCTTTTTTGAGACAGGGTCTCCCTGCAGCTCCAGCTGGCCTGGAACCCTATGTAGATGGGACTGGCCTCAATTCCAGTCGCTGCCTCCTGAGTGCTGGGATTAAAGGCATGGACCACCATATCCAGCTTGAACCCCTTCTTATGTCAAACAGTTTAAGAGGATGTATAAAAAACAAGAAGACAATAAGAATACTCTAGTATTAATTAATAATGAGTTAAAAAATAAGTGAGAGCAGATTGGAGGGACATTCAGAGTATGGACTCTCAGGGCTGCGCAGCTTCTGTGAGTAGAAAGCTGGGGCTTCTGATTTCTGGGGACAAAGTGAGAAGGGAAAGGCCCCTGCCGGCTCGTCTCAGGGAAAGGTCCCCACCGGCTCATCTCATCTCCTCCTTGGTGGCTCCTGGCTGCTTCTCCTTTAGCCTTGAGTTAACCTCAAGTGTTCCACTTGGGTATTTCTCAAAGGGAGGCTCTTGGCAAAGGATTTTATATTTGAATAACAACAAATGTTTGTTTAGTGTTTCTTAGTATATACGCATGCCCCTTTCTGTCTGTCGCTCATCTTTTGTTTCCTGCCTGCTGCCCATCACCCCATCTTCCTTTGAATTAAGTTTCTTCCATCCCCCCCAATCTGGAAATCCTATATTTTTTGATGCATTTAATTGATCACTTGTAAAATTTTCATATGCGTGTCTGACTTAACATGGTCTGGAATTAGTCTGTGCCCTCTCTTCCCTGGGGCCTCTGGAGGGCCCCTTCCCTCATCGTCTTGCCACCATCTCATCAGTCTATTTGCTGCCTGGTGACTCCGTCTTCTGCTTGTTTTTGCAGACTGCCCTAACATAGACACGCGAAGTTATTTGTTTTCCAGTTTGCAGGTTGCACCTTCTATGCCCTGGGCACAGTTCCAAGGAACTGGGGACTCAGAGCCGAGCCTTCCTTAGGCGGGGGTGAGGGGAGGAGTCAGCATGCACCTGCAGAGCTGTCCTAGTCAAGCCAACCTGGAGAACACCACAGGGAGTGGTGGGGCAGGAAGGACCCTCCGGGGAGGCCACGGCTGAACAGACTGAATGGAGGGAAGGAAGCAGTGCCCCTGCCTGGGTGCATTCTGGGCAGAGGCACCAGCTGTGAGGGGGCAGGCGGAAGAGCTGAAGGAGGGCAGACATCTGAGGGAGTGACTGGCGAAACCAAGGCCCGATGGGGTGGAGCTAAGTCCGGGAGGTCAAAGCTTTATGCAGAAAGTGGCACTTGGTGGACTTGGGCATTGGCAGTGTTGGGACAGGTGAAGGGTGGGCTCAGGCCTTCCAGCTTGTGGGAGTTGATTGTGCTAGGTACTAGGGTACAGTGGCAGAAGCCCAGTAAGACCCCAGCCCCCAGACATAAAAGAAAGAGGGTGACGGGACAGGGGAGGGAGAAGATGCAGGAACCCAGCCATGGGAGGCCGGAAAGGCTGCTTCTGTGCAGTGGAGAACGGGACTACCTTTCCAGGTATTAATGAGCCGTGCTGTGTTCCTGACATGTGGCTGAGCCTTCCTCCCCACCCTCAGTTTCCTTTTCACTTGTTCAGGATGTGTCCGAGTTAAATACCTGACCAAACAGCTTCAGAGATGATGGGTTTATTTTGGCTCGTGGTTCTAGGACACAGTCCATCAAGACAGGGAAGGCATGGCCGCAGGAGGGGAGGCGGCTGGTCCCCTCACATCCACAGTCAGGAGGCACAGAGTGTGAACGCTGGTTTACTTTCTCCCTTTTCTTCTGAGATCCCAACAGATAAGAGATGTAGCTTACCCTCAGGGGTCTTTGCTCCTCAGTTAAACCTCTCTGGAAACTCCTTCCCAGACACTCAGAGGTGTGTCTCCCAGGTGAGTCTAAATTCAGTCAGGCTGACAGTCTTGGTGAACTAGCCGCCTGCTCAGGAACCGGGGGAAGCAAGATCTTTCTGGTGCATTGCTCCCCGCTTTTCACAAACAGGAGAGATATGTTTGGATGTGAAAGAAGCCTGTGCTTTTTTTTTTTTTTTAAATGTCATTTTCATGAGGATTTTATTCCAGAACAGGAATAATCAACAAGCCAGGAGATCCTGGCCAGCGCAGAACTATCTGTGCACAGAGCTCGGAAGTGCCTGGAAGGTTCCATTTCCTCTCCCACGTCCCCCACCAGTCTCCGCACCTGGACTCAGCCTCAGCCTTGTGAGAAGCTCTGGAACTGGCTTCCTTTGGAGAAGGTTATTGCTGCCTGGAAAGGAGGCAGGAGCTGAAGTCATTATGCCTAGTACAGAGCTGTCCCTTCCTGGGGAGCGGGTCTGGCCCCCTGCTCTCATTTTTGTGTATGTGTGCATGCATAATTATGTTCACATGTGCGTGGGCACATGTGTGTGCACTTGCTTGTTGAGGCCGGAGGTCAGTCTCCAGCGTTGTTCCTGAGGTGTCCTTCATCTTATTTTTTGAGACAGCCTCTTATCAAAACTGGAGCTCTCTGATTCGTCTAGACTGACTGATTGTCGAGCCCCAAGGAGCCTCCAGCCTCTGCTTCGCAATGCTGAGACTCCAGGCTCACACCACCATGGTGTGCTTTTTACACTAGCTCTGGGAAACTAATTCAAGTGCAACAAGCAAAACGTACCAACGAGGCCAGCTCAAGCCTTTGTGCTTTTAAAAACGTTTTCACATTTATTTATTTACTAATTTGTGTGTGTGTGTTTGTGTGTGTGTAGTGCATATGTGCCACAGCACTGATGTAAAGGTCAAAAGACAACCCCCAGGAGTCATTTTCTTCTTCTACCTTGTGAGTCCTGGGGCTCAAACCCGGGACTTCTGGCACAAGCAACATTAGTGACTTAGTCCCTTTGCCCATTCATGTTTGTTAGTTTTTGGAGACAGAGTCTCAAAATTACGTAGCCCAAGCTGGCCTCCCACTTGCCATCTTGCTACCTCAGCCAGGGTTACAGAAAGACACCATGACACCTGGCCTCTGGTCTCCCATTTTATCCTCACAGTAACTCTTCCTGGACTTCCGTCTGAGGTTCTGGGGGAAAGAAGTCTTGCTAACCTGTGACTCCTTTTGGACAGGTTCCTAGTGGGCCGTGGTTCTGCATGTCTTGCAAGCTCCCCTAAGATACCAGCTTTATTTTTCCCAAGGACCGTACTTTGAATGTTAAGCCCTAAAACAGTTCTAGAACTTTCCAAGGCAGCAGAAACATTTTGTACCTGTGCTGTCCAGCACAGCAGTCACTAGTCCCACGGGAATAGCAGACACTTGACATGTTGTGTGACTGGGAAACGGATCTCTGAATTTCCTTGTTTGTAATTGATTTGAAATGGAGTAGCCATATAACATGTCCTTGTTGCATCGGGCCTAATGAAAACCAAGTCACATCAAAGTTCACCAGGAGACAAAAAAGAAATTCAGTGTCCTAGGTTTCTTTTGATAATTATTATTGTTTTATTTTATGTGTGTGTTCCACCCGCATGTCTGTAAGTGCGCCTGTGTCATACAGTGCCCATAGACGCTATATGCCACATCAGATCCCCTGGAGCTGGAGTTTCATGGGGTTGTTAGCCGCCATGTGGGTGCTGGGAACTGAACCTGGGTCCTCTGCAAGAACAGCCAGTGCTCCTAACCACTGAGCCACCTCTCCACCCTGGGCTTCCCATTTGAGGAGCACATTTTCCTCCATGGTCTCATGGTCAAATCCACAGGCGCTTGACAGGGGTGCCATAGCTCACAGCCACTTTGGCCTTTTTTCACTGCTGCTCTGGAACCAGCAGCCCAGAGCTTGGGCAATGTTGTCCTCACTTTACAGATGAGGCAACTGAGGCCCAGTGTGGGCTAAGGGTCAGGGGTATAGATACTCCAGGTTGAAGCTCTCTCTTCAGCACCACGGACAGCCCCCACCCGTGATCCCAGCTGTGAACTGATTAAATCAGGGCACCTGTCCTTACCCGTAGCTCAAGTGCGAGCACTGCATGTCCTTTCGTAGACACAGATACTCTGGGCCTCTGCCTCCCTCCATCTCTGACTAGACCCCCTCTTAGGAGCGTCTCAATCCACCAGCTGTGAACAGGGCCTTGTAAAACTCCCACGCATTGGAAGGGTAGTGGAAAGTCTATTGGATTGCAGTAGAGATGGGCTCCTGGCATCCTCCCTGTATGACTAGCCTCTCTGGACTTTAGATTTTTCCTCTGTGAGGCTGAACCAGGCAACATAGGGGCCAAGGAAGCCCAGGCAGGAGTGACATAAATCCTCTGTCATTCCTGTCTCTCTTGAGCTTGGTGTATTCTAGAGGCAGGGACACTGACTGCAGCTGGGGATGCAGGAAGGTGCGATGTGCTGGAGCTGGCAAGCAGGTGGGTGGATTGGCAGAGCTCTAGGGCTTCCTCGGGAGCACCAGCGAGTGCTCTGGGGACTGGGTACATGAGTCAGGCCCAGCACCATGGCACACTGAGATCATACATGTTCTGTCCAGATGACAGAACTGCTGAGAGACAGGCCTGAACCATCCCCTGGGAGACAGTTGACATCCCTCCCACTTGTGTGCCTGGACCCCAAGGGAGTTCCTACATTACAGCACTCCTCTGGGTTTCAGAGGAGCTGTGATGTGGCCAGGTCGATGGTCCTGGGTCATTTCATTCCTGAAATGAGGGGCAAGCTCTTGGGATGGGCTGTGAGAGCCTTTCTCTGGCCCTGCCTGACTGCATGCCTGCTAGGTAGACTCTGTCTGCATCTACAACCTGGGGTGATGCAGCTTTGCTGCTGGCTGCTACAAGGACTGAACAGGTGGTACATCAGGGCTTGTTGAGGTGTGTGGGTCCTGAGGCCCTCTCTGCCCCTCTGTCCAGCATGTGGCTTAGGCATGTTCTGTCCCCTCTCTAAGACTCAGTTTTGTCCTCTGTAAAAGAGGCTGAAATTGCACAGGTCAGGAGGCAGTGGGTATTCAAGATTCAGCATGGGCCTGGTGAGGGACAGACACAGGACACACTGTCGAGCCTCTGGAGGTGACTGCGCACGCATCCAGAGAGACTGGTGCAGCCCCCAGCCCTCCATGGTGCCTTAATTATCACTAGCATCTGAGAGGTCCTTCCTTCTTTCCAGTCAGACATTTAAAAGTTTGGATTTAGTTCTTTGAAAATTGTTTTCAAAGAAAAGCAGATATTTTAAGTGCAGTTTTTTTGTTTCTCTGATTTCTCTTAAGGAGAATTTCACACCTTTTGGAGTGAGCGTGAAGCAAACGAGGATCTGAGAGTGTTTGGGGCCCTCACAAGCTAATTCCGGGCTGGGTTGACAGCCGAGATGCTGAAGGGGGAGCTCAGAGCTGACAGAGTGAGCCTGGCTTCAGTCACATCCAGAACCCTCAAAATAGTCACTTCCCAACTAATACTGTCACAGTGGTAGTGGAACATTTTTTCATTTACCGAACTGCATGCCTCCCCTTAACCACTCACTGGAGATTTCCGCTGTGTCCTGGGCTAGTCCACGGTGTCTTCCTCTGTGACGGTGAGCTTTGATTGTCAACTTGACACAATCTAGAATTGCCTGGGAGGAGAGCCTCAATGTGGGATTGTCTACATTGGACTGGCCTGTGGGAGATTGTTTCAATGAAGTTAATTGACGTGGAAAGACCTGCCTGTGGTGGGTGGCACCATTCCCTAGGCTGGGGGTCCTGAACCGTAGGAGTGGAGAATCAAGCAGAGCATGAAGAAGCAGGTATGTGCTCATTCTCTGCTCTTGACTATGACTGTGATGTGACCAGCTGTTTGAAGTTCCTGCCTTGACTTCCCCACAGTGATGGACTGTAACTGAAATTGTCAGCTGAGTCACATCCCCTCAAGTTTCTTTATGTCGGGTATTTCATCATAACTACAGTAATCAAACTAGAACACTCCCCCAGCCCCATGGGATCTGCATTGAACCCCCATGTTTGGCCTCATTTCCCTTTAACCCTGGGCTTTTAGGCTGCTGTTAAATATGTTGGGTTTCCTACTGCTCTTACATGGATTGCTCTTCAGGGACACCCTATTCACTGCAAGGAGCTCCGGGGACCCTCTGCTCTTTTGAGACAGGTTCCCTCACTGAACCTGGAGCTCACCAATCAGCAGGAGCTCCGGGGCTCCTCTGGTTCTCCTCATCCCCCAGTGCTGGGATTATACACAGTTGATGCTGCGTCTGGTTTTTATGTGGGTTCAGGGGGTCTGAACTCAGGTCCTCATGCTTGTACAGCAAGCAATTTACCCACTTGGCCAGCTCTTCAACCCCTGAAACCTTTAGTCTTAATTACTTTGAAGTTATTATTTTAGTTGCTGTATAGAGAACAGAACTTTGGATGAAAAATTTCCTCCTTGAATGAGTTGCCTGCAGCCAGAAGGTACCCGGGGAACCATGTTTGTTCAGTAACCGCAGAGCCAGCCTTGGTGCCCTGCCTTCCCCCAGGGACTCCGGTGGAATCTTCTGGTGAGTTGGGAATCAGGGGTAGCCTTCTTAAAACTGCCTTTCTAGAACTTTCTAGAACATCCTGGAACCCCATGCACTGAAACTCTTCCTACTTCCGATTCTGGTAGATAAACCAGGCTGCTCTGGTTTATCACAACTTGAATATAAATATTATACATTTAAATATAATTTAAATACAATCACGGTGAAATGTGCACATCATAGCTGTGTTGTTTTAACTTTTTTGATTTGTGTTGCTGTTGCTGTTTTGAGTCTCTTGTAGCTCAGGATAACCTCCACCTAGGTAGCTGAGGATGCCCTTGAATTCCTGATCTTTCTGCCTCCACCTTCTTAGCAGTAGGATTCCAGGCTTGTCCTAGCACACTTGGTTTTTGCTTTGTTGGGATTTGAATCCAGGGCTTTGTGTGTGTTTGGTACTCTACCAACCAAGCCGTATCCCTTGCCCTGATGTTTAATTTCATTTTTCTGGAGACAGGGTCTCACTGTGTATCCTAGGCTGGACTTAAGCACTTGATCCTTCTACCTCAATCTCCCAGGTACTGGAGTTACACACGTTGGCCACCACTCCTGGCTCATTTTCATTGTTTGATTTGTGGGTTTTTTTTCTTTTTTTTTTTGAAATAGGGTCTTATGGACCTCAGAGTGGTCTTAAACTTGCTATGAAGTCCAGGTTTCGAACTCTTGATCCTCCTGCCTCCACCTCCTGAGTGTGAGGATTACAGGCATATGCCACCACACCCAGCTCATTTCTGCCTGTTAGAGGTGTGCACATCAGTGATTTTCTGTGTACCACACTTGTGCTACCATCTCTACCACCACCTCAGGACTTTCCTCAACTTTCCAAACTGAACTTTGACCCATAGAAGACCATCTTCTACTCCTCCTCCACGCCTGGAAGCCTCTATTCTACTTTCTGTCCCTATTGAGTTTGGCTATTCTGAGCATGTTGTATAAGAGGAATCCTACAGTAGCCGTCCTTTCATGTGGTGGCAAGGATCTGACTCAGGGTCTTGCCCGTGCCAGGCAAGCACTCTGCCCAGTTACGATTCACACACAGGCTGCTTGATGTGTTCTGCTGCTGTTTTGAAGGATCATCTCTGTTGTAGTAGGGGTCAGAACTCCCTTTCTAAGGCTGAGTGGTATCCTACCTTGTGTTTGGGCCACATTCTGGGTTCAGTCTTCTGTGGACACTCAGCCTGCACTCCCTTTTTGGTTACGTTGAACAGTCCTTCTAGGAACTAGAGTGAGCCGGTATCTGAGCCATGGCTTTCTGTTCTTTTTTCAAGACGCCTTAAAAATTTTATGTGCACATTAGTGCAGTGCCTATGGAAGCCAGAAGAGGGCATCAGATCCCCTTGAAGCTGGGATTATAGAAGGTTGTGAGCTGCCCAGCATAGGTGCTGGAACCGAACCCCTGTTCTCTGCAAGAGTAGCAAGTGCTCTTAACTGCCCAGCCGCTTCTCCAGACCCCTTCTTCTAAGACGCTTGAATGATGTGGTTTCCATCCAGGGAATGGGACTGAACAAATTCACATGCAATGTTACTTGAGTGTGTAGTTAGAGGCACCAGTAATAATCAAGCCAACTTATAATATTTAAATTAGTATCTTGGCAATAGAAATTCAACTAATTTGTAACTTATAGAATATTTTATGTGAGGGATTTTTCTACTCTATTTTTTTGTGACAGTATCTCTCTCTAGGTAGGCTGACCTCTAACTCAGGATCCTCCTGCCTCAGCCTCTGGAGTGCTGGGATTACAGCAGTGTACCAAGCCTGGCTATTCTAACATTTTATAATCATTTTCATCCACACACTTGCGGTCTTCTGCAGTGTTGTTGCACTCTTCCTGGCCTGCTTTCACAGTCTCAGGGCTCGGAGGCTCTGTTTACTTCCTCACGGTTCTGAGGGCTGCAAGTCAAACATCGGGGTCTCAGCGGAGCTGGTTTCTGTGGCCTCTCTCAATGACTTAGTAGGTGACTGTCTTCTTTTTAAAAATATTTTAAAATTATTTTTATTCTCTGTGTATGAGTGTATTGTCTGCACGCATATAACTGCACCCATGTCATGCAATGCCAGCGAAGTCAGAAGAGGGCACTGGATTCTCTGTATGTGGGTGCTGAGAATTGAACTTGGGTCCCCTGCAAGAGCAGAGCTTTCTCAACCACTGAGCCATCTCTCAAGCCCTGTGACTGTCTTCTTTTAAATTTATTTTTATTGTTATGAGGAAGGCTGTGTGTTAGGGTGTATGTGGAGGTCAGAGGACAGCTGTTGGGTCACTCTCTCCTTCTACCCTGTTGCAACAGAGTCTCTTTTGTTTCTTCTGTGCTGTATTCTCCAGGATAGCCTACCCATGAGCATCTGGCCAGTTCTCCTGTTTTTGTGGGGTCTCCAGGCTTGCTTGGCAAGCGCTTTCCTTGCTGAGCTGTCTTGGCCCACTGATGGCCGCTTCTCGTTGTGCCGTCCTGTGCCCCTGAGCTCTACCCTCTCTTCTTGTAAGGATCCTGTTACATGTGTTAGGGCTCACCCCTATGGCTTTATTTTATTTTAATTGCCTCTTCAAGATCACACTGTAGGGTCCTGGAGTTAAGGGTTTCCACATAGGAATGGGTGGGGCCCAGTTCAGCATACATAGGTCACTAGAGTCTACCTTTCTTCCCAGCATGCTTTTCCAGAGCACTTAGTAAGTGCCCTCTGTCATTGCTGGGGAACAGTGCTCTCCAGTCTGGCTCACAGAGCCCTGGTGGCCTGTCTTTCCCTCCAGTGTGTACCTGCTCTGTGTCGCATGGCCAGCAGCCAGTCCTGCCTTGGTTCTCTGAACATCACAAGCCTAGATCACTGCTTTGAAGACTTTATCATTTTTGGTTTCCAGCATTTTGACTATTGCACTAATTTCCTGAGGCTGCCGTAACAGGTTGCCAGAAATGACAGATTTGAAACAACAGGAATCGATCCATTCCAAGTCCTAGAGGCTGGAAACTTGAATTGTCTACAGCCCCATGTTCCCTCCTGGGCCTCTGATGGGATTAGGGTGGGGCATCTTTGGACTTCGTGTGGCCTCTGGTGACTACTGACAGCCTCAGACTTCTGTGTTTGTGGCCACAAGACCATGTCCTCTGTGAAAATACACAGTTTTCTTCTTCTTCTTTCTGTGTGTACAATGTATGTGAGAGTTGTGTGTGAATGTGGGTATGCACATACATTGTTGTTTCAAATCTGTCATTTCTGGCAACCTGTTACGGCAGCCTGCATGTGCAGGTTAAAGGGCAACTTCTGATGTCCACCGTCACCCTCTACCTAGTTTGAGACAAGGTATGTGCGCCTTGTCTGGCCTGCTGGCTCTGGGGCATTCCCTGTCTCTGTCTCTCGTCTCCCTGTAGGAACACTGGGGTCATAGATGCTCAGGATTCAACTAGGTCCTCATACCCGTGTGGTAAGTGTTTTTACCCGTCATCCCACCCTGTCTTAGTGCTTTGATTTTATTTTCTTGCTTAATTGCCTTGGCTAGAACCTCAGGTACAGTGCTGGATATACAGGCTAAGAGTAGACATCTTTGTCTGGGAACTTTTTGTTAAGTAAGATGTTAGCTTCAGGGTGTTTCGAGATACTTTGCATCAGGTTCAAGGTGCCTCCTGTCATTCCTAGTTTAAGTGTTTTTACTCACAAAAGGGTTTTGTTGTGTGTTTTTCTGTGTCTGTTGAGAGGGTCATGTGGTGTCTCCCTTTATTACTATGTTATATTACGTTTATTGGTATATATTGAACCAACTCTACCTCCCTGGAATGAATTCCATTTGTTCTTGGTTGAAATGCTTTCTGTGTGATACTAGGTTCAATATAGTAGTATTTTCAGATGTGTTTTTATTTGTTTTTTATTTTTGTTTTTTATGTGTGTCTGTGCACATGGGTGCAGGTGCCCTTGGGGGCCAGAAGAGGGTGTCGTATCCTCTGGACCTGGCGTTATAGGCAATTATGAGCCACCTGACATGGGTTTGGGAACTGAACCTTGGTCCTCTGCAAGAGCAGAACTCTCTTTTAACTGCTGAACCGTTCTCTCCAGCACCCAATCTGGTAGCATTTTATTCACATTTTAGCATCTACTTCTGAGGGGTCTGTACCTTTTATGTGCTGTCTTTGTCTGGTTTTGGTCCTGGGGTCTCTGGAAAGTGTCCCCTTGTCTTCCATTGTTTAGAGGGCTTTGTCAGGACTGGTGTTAATTTCTCTTGAAATGTTATAAGCGCCAGCAGTGATGTTGTCTGGAGAGTGGTCCTTTCTCTTCATGCAACTACCCTCTCCTCTTCTAGCAAGGCCTTCTGTGCTTTGATCTGCCCTCTCTGAGGGTGCCACCATCACAGTGTTCTTTGGTCGTGATGGATGGCATGTCCTTTTCTATTTTCTGTCCTTTTATTTTCAGTTCATTTCTTTGCACTGGAAGTGTCTCCTGGACTCAAGTGGTAGGTCATGCCTATAATTCCAGATCTTGGAAGTCAGAGGCAGAAGGACTGCTATGAGTTTGGGGCCAGCCAAGGCTGCAGAGAGAGACCCTAGTTAAAAAAAAACAAAACACAAGCAAACAAACAAAGCAAACAAACATGAATCATGCCTCCTATAAACAGCCTGTAATTTAATTTTAAAAAGTATTTATTCTAATCCCTGCCTTTTGATTGTAGTTTCTAAGCGCTTTATGTTTAATATCATTCCCGATGAAGTGGGTTTCACCCTCTGCTTTGAACATCTAAGTCTCTTTTGTCCCTCTGTTCTTCTGTTTACGCTTTTGTTTATGTAAAACAAGTATTTTCTAGCCAACCATTTTACAGTAGTCCCTCACTTGTGGTTTCCTAGCCTGCTGTCGAGGGTTGTTGTCACGGCTCAGTGGTCCTCCTGGTGTGTTGTCAGGGTCTGCGGTAGCCTAACAGCATCACAGCACCGCAAGCACATTACCTTACCCCCATTGCGTCAAACCGCTGTGATTGCTGTTTCATTCTCATGATCAATACCTCACTCCACCTGCTTTGTAAGCGATGAACTTACTATGTGTACGCCTAGGACAAACAGTTCCCTGGGGCTCCATGCTGCCCACGGTTTCATATGTTAACTGTAGGTCTTTGGATGTATCCCCTGTGTAGAGGGAGAATGACTATGATTCTGCTTCTTTTTACTAATATTATTATTTTTTGCTTGATGGCTGCCCTGGGGATTGTAATCGACCTCTTTACTTTGTAATAACCTTGACTGGATTAATGCAAGTTAATTTCATTAATATGCAGAGCTGGGCTGTGGCAGTTCACCCTCCCCTCTGCTTTGTGCTCACATTCTTACACGCATTATATTTTACGCCTGGTAAATGCAGCAACACAGTTTTATACTATTCCTTTATGTAGTCGACTTTTAAGCCAGACAGGAGAGCAGAGGGCTTACAGATGGAAGCCCCCGGCCCTGTCTGCTGCACTGACCCTTGTGCTCATTTGTCCTGACACTCTTTATTTCTTGATGTGAGTCTGGGTTCAAATTCCCTTTTCTGACTCACAGAAGTACATGGACTCGGCTTTACTGAGGCCCGATTTTAAAGACCAGGAAAACGGTTTGTGGGACTGTTTCGAGGGTTAGAAATAGGGAGGAGTGGGCCTCATTCTCAGGGGACAACTGTGATGTCTTTAAGAACTTTACAAACAATATTTCATCATTAACTGTGGTGCTTTCACACGCGCATGCCTCCTGATTAGTTTGGATCGACGTTCTTTGCTATCCTCTCTAGCGCCCCCCGTTTCCTGTTCCTCGTCTCCTTCCGTCTCCCTAACTTACCTCCTTCCCCTCACATTCCCCCACCCCCCTCACATCCTCCCCACCCCGCATATGAGAGAAAAAAATGTGGCATTTATTTCTGTGTCTCTTACTTGGCTTAACCCAAGAAACTCTGGTTCCAGCCAATTTCTTGCAAATGGCACAGTTTCATTACTTATGGCTAAATAATATTCCATTGTGATTATGTGCCATTTTTAGAACATCTGTTCATCTGTTCCCAGGCACATAGTGCAAGTCTCAGCTATTTTGAGTGGTGCAGCTGCAAATTGGCCGTGCACTGATCTCTGAGGTGTGCCGATTTACAGTGCTTTGGGAATATTCCCACGAGCAGCATAGTCGGGCCATGTGATACTTCTAGTTCTACTTTTTTGAGGAGCCCCAGTACTGATTCCCATGGTCACCACATCCCACCAACATTTGGTATTACTGTTTTGTTTTGTTGAGACAGTTCACCTTTCACTCTATAGCCCTGGTTGCCTTGGAACTCTTGACCTTCCCACCTCTGCTTCCTGAGTGCTGGGATTATAGGTGTGTATCATGATGCCCAGGTTTTAATTTTTTAAAATGGCTATTCTGCCTGTATGAGAAGAAACCCGAATGAAGTTTAATTTTCATTTCTCTGATGGTTAGTGAGGATGGACATCTTTTATATTCTTTGTGTGTATGCATGTGTGTGCGATTGTGTCTGGTGTGTGTGCTGTATACACATGTGTGTGCACACATGTGTGCAAGTGCAGGGGCCAGAGGAGGATATAGAGTGTCCTGTGCTATTGATCTCCTCCATCTTATTCCTTTGAGACAGGGTCCTACTGAACCTGGAGGTAGGCTCCAGCAGTCCTACTATCTACCCCATGGGAAGTTCCAGGTGTGTGTGCCACACCCAGCTTTCTATGTGGGTGCTGGGATCTGAGCTCCAGCCCCTAAGCTTGTGCAGCAAACACTCCACCCACGGAACCATCTCTCTCGTCACCTTTAAATACTCTTGTTGGGCCATCTATACCTTTTCTTTTAGGAAATGTCTGTTCAGATCATTCACGCAATTGTTTACTGGATTATTTACTTATCATTTTGTTGGTAACATTCATACTTAAACCTGTGTTTGATGACTCAGTAGCTGAGATGTGTCCCATCCTGTAACTGTCTCTTCACTTTTTGTTTCCTTTGCTGTGCAGAAGCTTTTTAGCTTGATGCAGTTCTGTCCACCAATTCTTTTATTGTTCAGAAAGTTGTTTCCCACATCAGTATCTTGAAGTGTCTCCCTCTGGTAGCTTCCGAGTTTCACTCTCCTATGTGCTGATAAATTGTTTCCCTAGCACCATTCGTTAAAGATGCTGACTTTCTCCAACTTTAGTCTTCAGTACCTTGGTCAAGAATCCAAAGGCTGTAGCTGCAGAGGTTTATATCTGGGTCTGCTACTCTGATCCATCAGTTTGATTTCTGGTTTTATGCTAGTGCTTGCTGTCTTTGTCACTCTGGCTCTGTGGTGTAGTTTGAGATTAGATGTTGAGACACCTCTAGCTGTGTTCTTTCTGCTTTGGCTATCCATGACTTTTTGTGTTTCCATATGAATTTTATAGTTGCTTTTCCTAGTTATGTGAAGAAAGCCATGGAAATTTTTATGAGCATTGTACTGAATCTATAGACTGCTTTTGGTAATATGGCCATAGAACTGGGGGGATGGCTTAGTGGATGTGTAAGTGTGAGGCCTAGAGGTCAGATCCCCGACAGCCATGGAAATGCCAGGCAGGCATGATGGTCTACCTGTTTTCCCACAGCTCAGGAGGTGGAGAGAGGGGCGCCCAGTGCAAGCTGGCTAGCGAGGCTGGCTGAACTACTGAGCTCTGGGTTCATGTGCGAGACACGGCCACAAAATATGGTGGAGAGCAGTTGAGGAAGATACTTGACATCAGACACTGCCTCCACATGCACACTGATGCACGTGCATGCACACACCTGTGGGTACCCATAGACACGGGAGCACACATCCATACACACGGTACACATGCCCCCCAGAATGTCAATGAGATTTGATGACTGTGGTAACATGGCCATTTTAACACGGTCAGTCCCCCCAGTCCACGAACATGAGAGGTCCTTCCACCTTCTTGAATCTTATTCAGCTGCTTTCTTTGGTGTCTTATAAATTGCGCAGTAGAGGTCTTTCACACGTTTGGTTGGTCGTCTCCTAGAAGAATCGAGTCTTTTCAGTGGAAGTGTTCCCCTGATTTCTCTCTCGGCATCTTCATTCTTGGTAAATAGAGAAATTAGTAGTTTTTTAAAAATAATTTTTACATTTATTCTTTTGTGTGTGTGTGTGTGTGTGTGTGTGTGTGTGTCTGCGCATAGGTCACAGAGAGTGTATGGAGGTCAGGGGACAACTGGAAGTCAGTTCTCTCCCTCTCCTGTGTGAGAGTTGAACTCAGGTCATCAGGCTGCAGCAGCAAGCCCCTTTACCCACTGAGCCATCTCACTGGCCCAGGTCGCTGATTTTTGTATATTGGTGTGTGACCTGCTATTTTGCTGAATTGGGTGATAAGCGTATTTAGGCTCCACTCAGGGATAAAGTGGCTTCTTTTTTTCTGCTTGTAGCTTTTTATTTCTTCTCTCCTTCTCGATTTCTTTGGCTAAGATTTCACATTCTATATAAAACAAGAATGCCAAGAGCGCAACTCTGGCCTGGCTCTTCCCGGGGTTCAAGGCGTCTGCTGTGATAGCGGCTCCTGTTTATCTTCCTGCAAGCTTTTATCCTGAGGGATGTGGACTTTTGTCAAAAAGCCTTTTCCGTATCAGTTGAAATGATCCCAGGAGCTTTGTCCTTGACTCTATTTCTGTGCTGGGTCATACTTACGTGTTTGTGTGTGTTCAAACTTTCCTGTGTTTCTGGAATAAAACCAACTCGATTGTGGAGTGTGGTCTTTTTAATGTGCTGTTGAATTCAGTTTGCAAGGATTTTGTTGAGAATTTTTGCATCTCAGGGACACTGTCTGTGGTTTTCTTCTTTTGTTGTGTCTTTATCCGGTTTGCATGTCAGGGTCATGCTGGCTTCTTAGAGTGAGTTTGGAAGCCCCCTGTCCTTTCCGTTTGCCAGACCAGTTTGGGGCCCAGGTGCCATTGTGTCTTTAAAGGTCAGCTGGAATTCAGTGAACCCCCCAGTTCAGGATGTTCTTTGCTGGGAGACTAATGACCTACTGTTCCAGTCTCATTGTATGTCGTCCCTCTGTTTGGTATTTTTAATCCTCCTGCTTCAATTTTGGGAGATGACGAGTTTCTAGAAATTTATTTGTTTCTTCTGAGATTTCTCATGGTTGTCTTTGCGAAGAACAAGCACTTAGGTTTTTTTGTATTGTTCTTGTTTTAAAATGGACTTATATTCTATATTTTACTTAGTATTTTTATTTTCTGTGTATGAAAGTAATGCTTGCATTTGGTTAGGTGCACCCTTGTCATGCAGTGCCTGTGGAGGTCAGAAGAGGGCTTCAGATCCCCTGGAACTGGAATTCCAACTGATGGTTGTTAGTTAACATGTGGGGTACTGGGAATTGAACCTGGGTCTTCTGTAAGAGCAGCCAGTGCTCTTAACCACTGATGTCTCTCTCCAGCCCAAAAGACTTATTCTTATCTTTAATTATGTATATCTGTGTGTGGGTATGTGCCTGAGTGAGCACGTACTCTCAGAGGACAGAAGAGACCATTGGATCCTCTGGAACTGGAGTTACAGGCAGTTATGAACTGCCCCATATGGGTGCCAGGAACCAAACTCAGGTTCTCTAGAAGACCATCCAGTGCCCTAACCACTGAACCATCTCTCTAGTTCCCTGAAATTTTCTTTTAGCTACTGTTCTTTCTGCTCTGATGTTCATCATTTCTTTCTTTATCAATTTTGGTTTTGGTTTGTTCTTATTTTTCTAAGACCTAGAGAATCATCATTTAGACCAAAAATCAACAAAGAAATATAAGAGTTAAATTACTTTGTAGATCTAACAGACACAGATAGAACATTCCATCCAAATCCACAGAGCACACCTTCTTCTCATCTGCTAATGGAACATCATTCCAAATTAGGGCATATTTTATGCTCTAACACATGTCTCAACAAATATGAAAAAAATCAAATAATTTCTTGAATCTTATCAGATTACAATGTAATAAGACGGGGACTCAGTGCAAGAGAATGGCGTGAACACAAGGAGAGGTGTTTGGAATGACGGAGGCCAGTGGGGAAATCAGACAGGAAACGAGAATCTCCTGTCAGTGGACAGTGGAAACACAGCCTATCAGAACCCATGAAATACTAGCTCTCGCGCGCGTGTATGTGTGTGTGTGTGTGTGTGTGTGCGTGCGCACGAGCCAATGTCAGAGGACAGTCTTGTGTGTCATTCCTCAGGAACCATCCACCTTGTTTTCTGAGACAAGCTCTTACTGGCTCTACCTCAGCTTTTAGGCTCAGCTGGCCGACCAGCAAGCCTCAGGGACCCTCCTGTCTGTGCCTCTGCAGTGCAGGAATTCCAAGCACATGCCACCGAGCACAGCTTTTTAAAAACATGGTTCTGGGAACCACACTCAGGTCCACATGCTTGCACAGAAAGCATTTTACCCATGGAGCTGTTTTCCCATAAAGCCAGTTCTCAGAGGGAAGTGTGTACCTGTGTGTGCTTCTATCAACAATCCAGAGACACCTCAAACAGATCAGGGAACGATGCATCTCAGGTTTGAGCTGTGATCTCCAGGGGCTACCAGACCTGCCTGGTAACAAGTGGCTGAGCCAGTCACCTGCCTTTGAACAGGAGCAATCCCAGTGCTCTCAGAGTCTCGAGAACCAGTCAGTGCAGGCTCCATGTCCAACATCAGTCTGAACTTTGACTCAGTTAATGTTAGTGCTTTTTTTAAAGGCAGGGTCTCATGTCGTCCAGTGTGTTAGCTTCATTTTCTGTTGCTGTGATAAGTACTCCTGAAAGCACAGATGTCTAAGGCCGCAGGAACTTGTGGGCGCTGGTCAGGGCACGTCACAGGCACTGTGAAGAGCAGAGAGTAGTGAACTGATGCCCACATACTTGAGTCCAGCCTGCTCTCCCCACTCACTTGCAGTTCAGAATTCCTTCCTAGGGAATGTTGCCGCCCATGTTGGGAGCCTTCTCATCTCCGTCATCCCAAGCATGTCATTCTCCCGCAGACAGACCCACAGGTCAAGCTGATCTGATAATTCCTCATTGAGATTCTTTTCTCTTCCTTTGAGAGTGTTGATAATTAAAACTAGTCATCATACCTAAGCTGAGCTCAACTTCAAACTCACTATGAGACCAGGGATGACCTTGAACTCCCAATCCTCCTGCTTCCACCTCCAAGTGCTGAGATTACAGCACCACCATGCTGGGTTTTGAGCAATAGATAGAGTGGGTGGGAGATCAGTCTGTAGGTGGACGAAGGCAGGAATCGGACCAGCGGCACCTAGCCACCCTGACCTTCCTTTTATTTCATTAAGATGGAGTTTGCTTTCAGCAATGTCGCTGCATCCTCCAAAGTGAATGATTGCAGTTGTGCGTCCACCCCACCTGCAGACACTCCCAGCCTGCCTCTGGAGCTCCAGAGTATTTATTTGTCATTTTTATCTTATGTGTGTGAGTGTTCTGCCTGCATGTTGTAAGTGCATTTGTGCAATCTCAAAGAGTCCAGAGCTGGAGTTATGGACAGTTATTAGCCTTCATGTGGGTGCTGGGAATCTAACACAGGTCTTCTGCAAGAGCAGTCAGTGCTCTTGACCACCAAGCCATTTCTCAGCCCCGCTTTTATGTCTCTTTAAGGTACAATATGATATTGCTACTTATTGATTTTTCAATTGCAGATAATTTAAGTTTCTTACAATGATTTACAGACTTAGCCTTTCTGCTCCCATCTCCTTTTTAGAACAGTCCCACCACAGGCTTTGGCCTTACTGTGCAACTCCTTGCATTTCTCAAAGAAACCGATTATTTCTGTTGGTTCACTTGCCTGGTTTTCTCTGTAGCCCCTGGAGCTCAGTCAGAGTTGACTGACCTGTCTAGCCCCCGGCATCTGTTGTACAGGAACAACAGTACTGTGTACATTCAGGGAGCATGCACTGAGCACCTGCTGAGTGCCAAGACCTGTACTTGGCTCTGTCCCATACAGAGCTCTAAATGCCTGTGGATGGTGTGATGGGATGTGCTAGGTCACCCCAGGGAAATCTCTGCTGAGTCATCTGACCTTTCTGGCCCTTGTCATCTGTTGTATGGGGACAACAATATCACATGCATCCGGAGAACATGGAGTGAGTACTTACTGGATACTAAGCCCTGTCTGGACATAGAAAAACCAGCTGGGCAGGGACCAGCTCTAAAGGAGTGAGACATGAGCCTAGGCGTCTGTGGGTGCCCATGGCCTTGCTAGGAGGGGGTGAAGAGAGAGGTTGCACGTGGAAGGCATCTTAGGGAGCAGCCCTTGGTCAATGAGTATGACGTGAGTTGGAGTGGGTTGAGGTTGAATTTGAGAAAAGGAGTAGGAAGGGGTCCCAGGTGCACACGGTGTGAGAAGCGACCCAGGGGTGTGAGAACCACATGGGTGGGAAGTCAGGACGGAACACCAACAAAGGTCAGCGAGGCCTCGAGTTCTACATGTGTACACGTGCCGTGGCTACCAGCTGATTCCCTCCTGAGGCCACCGTGGGTCTTGTGATCATGTTTGAGTGCGTATGTTCTGCCAGCCTGGCTTCCAGGTTTCACAGACACCTTCCGGCTGTGGGGCAGCCTGATTTGGGGGTGGGAAAGCACAGGAACCCATCATCCCCAAGCGGTCCACGCTCTGTACTAGCAGCAGGAAGGAGCAGTCGATGGTGAGGACTGAACGTTCCTGTTTGGGAAACATTCCCCAGGAAAAACAAATGTTGGAAAGTTAAACATTTGGGCTATTAGGACGGAACAGAAGAAAAATCACATTTGCCTTTTAAATATGGGCAACAGTGTGGCACTGTGGTTCCAGGAGCCTCCCACGCAGGACCCGAGGGAGCCGCGAGGCGTGTGGCAGGCCAGGATCTTACTGGCTGCTGGGGCTCGTGTCTGCCAGAGTTAAGCCCACAGACTGGGAATCACAATCCCCTGTTTATATTACCCAGGGTACCAGACAATGAGTGACAGTTCCTGTGTCTCAGAACCACTAGAGTCACTAGACTGACAGTCCTGAGTCTGCTCACTTGCCCATCCGGCCCCCTTCAAGGCTCTGCCTGCGTTTTTGCCTCTCCCTCTCACTGGAAGAGCTTCCCTGTGGCTCCTCACTTTTAAGGAACTCATTGCCCCTTCCATTTCTCTGTCTGCATCTTACCACAG
Organism: Eospalax fontanierii; assembly: GCA_035773235.1. Lineage (NCBI taxonomy): Eukaryota > Metazoa > Chordata > Mammalia > Rodentia > Spalacidae > Eospalax > Eospalax fontanierii. The sequence goes on from CM069537.1 coordinate 73,440,128, forward strand.
CACATGGAGCAAGGTTTGGTTGAGGGCAACTTGTGACCTCACATTTTCACTAGTGTGCAATAAACTAGTATTCAGGTTACAGGTGAGGGCCTGAGGATCCCACTCTGGCCAGCCACTGGGAGATAAAGATGGAATTAGGTTTTGCAGCTGGGCATTCTTTGCACTCGGGACAGTGATCTCTGCTCACAAGGGGAGTCGAGATGCGTCAAATGCACATTGCTAACTATGGGTGTCTGGCGCTGGAGATCACTGCAGGACTGTGCCGTGTTCCAGCATCCTGCGTCTGTCCAGGTCAAACACGGTATTCCCTTCTTGCCACTGACCAGCCTCTTCCCTGTGTGCGTGACCCTGTGACTCCCTTGCTGGTCTGCTGTGTCTGAGTGGCACTGAGCCCCGCTCAGACTCTCAGAGCTTGCTCTATTCCAGGGAACCGTGAGCCATGCTAAGCCGTCTGCTAACTCGAATCACCCAGACGTTGGCAAGCGTTTAAACACAGAACTGTCAAAGACGCACTAAAAACGCAATCAGAGATCGTTATGCCGTCTCTCCACCCCACCCCCTCTGCTGTGCTCTGCCAGACAGGGATGGGCGGAAAAAAGCAGTAAGCGGGCATTTTCCTGATTGTTGCTGCATTTAGAGCACACTAAAGCCCTGCCGGGCGCAATGCGCCACTCAGGGACCTGCATTGATGGCACGGAGGTGTGCACGCCTCTGTTGAGTGTAACAGATCTTGCCTTTTGGAGGCAGCGCTTCCTGTGGGATGGCATGGTATGTGTTAGTGATAAAGATTGGTAACCTCTTTGGAGGGAGATGAATGTCAGGAGCTTACCCAGCAGATTCTCACATGAGGCCCTCTGCAGGCCCGATGTATACAACCCGGCTGCCCCTTAATCTATGTGTGGGTGCTCTCAGACTCCATGCATCTGGCAATGTAAAGTGCAAACAATAGGCTCGCCCCACCCCCACTTTCCAGGGTAATAGTTCACAGCGCCTTCCTACCAAGAAACCCATGGCTGGCAGATGCCAGGGCCTCCAGCTGGCTGGACAGCAGATAGCTGGGTGGACAGCTGGGTGTCACCATGCAGACCTGGCATGGTGTGGCCACCAGTTCCAGAAAAGCGAAGCATGGCGTCTGGTTTTGAGGTCAGGAACCTGGTGCCCGTCAGAGGTCAGGAGACCAGTGTCCTGACCCACCTGCAGGGCCGCCCGGTACATCTCCCATCACAGGGTCTCTCGGTGCTGCACGTCCTGCCCCAGTCCTCCTGACCCTCACTGTGCCCACGCATCCTTCCTGTCTCCCAGGCCACTCATGTGACCTATTCAGTAGAGTCATGTGTGGCCATCGTTGGAGTGCTGGAGGCCAGAGTTCAAGAACCAGGTCTCCCCAATCTTTGTATGACCTTGGGCAACTTTCTGTCCCTCTCTGAGCTTCAGCTTTCTATGCTGTCCCATTAGGGGACCTGGATCAAGAGGATCTGTAGCCTCTGGACTGTGCCCTGGTCATCTTAAGTGGAGCTTTGCCCAGGGCCTGCAGCACAGCCCATACCCAGCACCACAGACCATGCGCACCCAGGCCAGGGCAGGTTAGACCCTCAACTTGCAGCCTGAACGGTATTGGAACAGGCTGACTGAGGCTTTGTCCCACCTCCCGACTGGTGAGGCCAGGGGATAAGAAAAGGTGTTTGGACCCATTTGCCCCCAACCCTAACCAGCCAACACAGCCATCCACCCACCCATCCATCCACCCACCCACCCACCTACCCACCCACCCATCCATCCATCTGTTCACCTATCCATCCATCCATCCATCCATCCATCCATCCACCCACCCATCCTTCTATCCATCCATCCACCCACCCATCCACCCATCCATCCACTCACCAACCCACCCACCCACCCACCCATCCATCCACCCACCCATCTTTCCATCCATCCATCCACTCACCAACCCACCCATCTATCCATCCATCCACCCACCCATCCATTCATCCACCCACCCATCCACCCACAATCTACCCACCCATCCGTCCTCTGCGAGGCAAGGTGGCACACGGTTCAGGGTTCAGGATACACTGAAATGCTCTCACAGGTAGACCGGTGTCTGCTGCTCACCCTGGTTTTCAGTCATTCTATTGTTGATTTGTGTTAATCTTAGGCTACACAAATCATTTCCCCAGGTGTAAAATGGAACTAGAAATGCTTATCATCTGGAGAGGTCAAGTGCATCTTGTGAACTGCCAAGTTCAACTGAATATCCATGCAGATGACCTTATGGCTAGAACTCTGCTCAGGGATGAGATGCTGGGTGGACACACCGCCTGTCTCCATGACACGCCCACCCTGTGGAAGGACCAGATAATAACTGATACTGTCACCCTAGGAAGGTAGAGCTCCCACCCTGCTGCCTGGCCTTGGGCAGGGGAGCTGGTTCTTTGTGCCCCTTCCTTGTGTCCCAGAGGCAAGAATCCTCAGCTCCCTCCTTTGCCTGTGGGAGGCCCCGAGGGGAGCTGACAGCTTTCCGCACACCCAGCCCCCGGTAGTCCTTGCAGCAGAAATAAATGGAGCTGTACAGTTGGAGTAATTTGCTGATTTACGTAAGTAGTACCCAGTCAGAGACATGACATAAATCCATTAGTACCGCTCTGCCCACCCCCAGCTTGGGCGGCACCCAGAGTAAAATGGATGGGTGGTATGAAGGGGAAACTGACATGAATCAGAGATGGAGGCGGCTGGCGGTGACCACCCTTCCACCCTGCTGGGTCCTCTTGTCACCTCCCAAGTGTTTGCTTTGAAGGAATCAGAGTCACTGACCCAGAGATATCTGTAATGTCTCTTGTGCACCTGCACTGTGGGGCCCAGTGGGTCTCTTGGCCTCAGCCCCCTAGTTAGTCCTCAGCTGTGAAGTGAATGTAATAGGTGGTTCTGTGGGGATTCGAGATCTCAGTAACACCAGGTGGCTGCCTGTAACAGCTCCAGGCAGTGGCAGGTGGGCTGTGCTGTTCTGCCTTGAGACCTTCCCTCTGCAGCCCCCTGCCCCTGTGGCTACCTAGACATCGTGGTGCAGGGTTTTACTGCTGGTGGCTCTGTTCACCAGACTTGTGCTTGGACCTCCGAGGGACAGAGGTAGGCAAAGCCAGCATATCCTGGGTTCCTGGGGCTTTCTGCCAGGGAGAGGCTGTGACAGATTCAGGATGAGAAGATGGGAGGTAGTTGGACTTGGGTGACCCATGTCCCTCACTGGAAGCCCTCAGGCTAGGGGTCAGTGCATGAAAGGCCAGAAACACAAACACCTACCCAGAGTGGGAAATAAGTGAATTAGATCGAGTGTGAGACAGTAGGGACTGTTGGAGAAAAGTGGGCGTATTCATCCTAAGAGGGGCACACATTCAACACTTCCCAGCTGAGCCAGGATCACCAAATGTTAACTTTTATTATTTACTTTTAGAAATCAGAGAGAATGAAGTTTTATTAGGAATCTCTCAAATTTTTATTTCTGGCAACAAATTCAATTTAAAAAAAAGTTATGCCAAGCAAAATATGTCTGTGGGCGGGCCTGATCTATGGGCTTCCACTTTGCAAATTCTGGCCCAGGGAAGTTGACTGTTTTTTCTTGAATGTCAAGTGTTTTTGTGCTTTTCCACCCAGCATCTTCTGTGATACCAGAACTATCTCCCAAAGCAGATTATTATCGTCTCTATCTTATGTGTGAGGAAACTGAGGCATGGGGCAGCTAAGTCATGCAATGGGTTGGTGACAGAGTTGAGCCTGGGACTCAGACCTGTCCTGTGGCCAAGGCCTTTTGGAGCTGACAACCAGCCTGTATAGAGAGGCCTGGGGCCACTGAGTCAGGGTACAGACTGGGTCTTTGCATCTCTGGGCTCCCTACCACTGCACCACTCTGAGAGTTGGTGGCTGTCCACAGCCCTCTGCCTTGATTGTTGGGCAGGTGGCTGAGCAGATTGTGTAAGTCCCAGCCGGGTGGCTTAGGAAAGTGTGCCACTGGCTTCTAGACTCTTTTTCTCATTGTGATTAGAACATGAAGTGTCTGTGTCAGTGGCAGTAGAGTGGGAGTCGGCGAGATGGCTCCCTGCTGCCACCCACAGCAGCACCAGAGGTTCCGCAGAGACCTCAGCTCAGTGAAGCTGAGACCCTTCTTGACTTCGTTGCAGAGAAGAATTTCAGGATGAGTCAGCGTGAAGGATGGTCAGAGTTTATTAAGAGAATTTTTTCTAAGCATTTATTTTTAATTATGTGTATGTTTGTCTGTGTGGGGCTATGTGAGTGTGGGTGCCCAAAGAGACCAGAAGAGGACATTAGATTCCTTGGAGCTGGAGTTATGTAAGATTGTTAGCTACCACATGGGTGCCGGGAATTGAACTCGGGTCCTTGGCAAGAGCAGCCAGTGTTCTTAACCACTGAGACAGCTCTTCAGCCCCTGGAAGAAATTTTAACAAAAATTTAAGCACTGGTATTAGAGAGAGCAGGGAGGCGTTTAGAAACAAGACAGTACACACTAGTACACCCAAGCATGGGTGGATGTGCTTCTCAGGGGAGCTATGCTTAAGCCTGTTTCGGCGGCTTCTGAAGTTATGTCTCAAAGGGTTTCTAAAAGTCTCTCTTTCCCCTCTCTAAAGGTCTCTCTGTGTCTGTCTCTCTCTGATTTCATAAGGTAGTGGTTCCTGAGATACATTAGATAAGATCACAATGAAAACCCTAAGTCATAAGACTGCAATAGGGAGTTCTGATATATTTTCACTATGAATAGAATTAATTCTGTTGTGAGATTCCCAGAAAATGGCAGGTCACCTGGGATGGAAAAGCCCTCACCAAGGTCATGTGCGCTAGACCTTCAGCAAGGCTCACAGCTGCTCCACCCTTCTTTTTAAAAAATTTTAAAATTTATTATTTTTATTTTATTTGTATGAATATATTGCATGCATGTGTGTAAGCTCACTTGTGTCATGCAATGCCCATGAAGGCCAGAAGAAGGCGTCCGATCCCCTGGAACTGGAGTTATGGACAGTTGTTAGATGCCATGTGGATGCTGGGAACTGAATCCGGGTCCTCTGCAAGAGCAGCCAGTGCTCTCAGCCGTCTCTCCAGTTCTCTCTCCCTGCTCTTTTGAGACAGAGTCTCACTACACAGCTGTGTCTGGCTGGAAACTTGCTATGTAGACCAGGCTGGCCTTGATCTCACAGAGATACCTGCCTCCACCTTCCGAGTGTGGCACTAAAAGCGTGTGCCACTAAGCCTGGCTTACTTCAACATTCGTACTTGAAACGACTCTACAAGAAAGAACTCTTTTCTCTGTGTGGCTTCCCCATAAGATGTTAATTGTGCTGGAGTTCCTGATTTTCAGCCTGCGAGAGGCTTGAGCCAGACTCAGGTTGAGGGTTCCTTCCCTTCCCCATGTCCCCTCGTTTTCGTCAAGTCTGACCCCAGATCCTGAACATCAGTCATCAAGAAAGACCATGGTAGAATTGGAAGTTTGTTCCTCAGGGAATGTTCACACACGTCTGTGTGTGTGTGTGTGTGTGTGTGTGTGTGTGTGTGTGTGTATGTGTGTGTGTGTGTATGAAGGCACACATATACCATAGCACACCTATGAGTTCTGAACACAACCTCAGGTGTGCATCCTGACTGTACACCTTGTTGGAGGCAAAAGGAGTCTCTTGTGACTGGCCCTGAACTTCCGGAGATTCTCCTGTCTGCCTCCCGCTCCCCAAAGGATCACCAGGATTCTCAAGTGTATGACCCAGCGTTTGACTTTACCTGGGCTCCAGGGTTTCAAACGCAAGCCCTTACTTTTGCACAGCAAGCACTTCACTCCCCAATACCCTTAGTTTTACGCACAGTCAAGGGGAGGAAAGGCTCTATTGCCTCTGAGCTGTTAGGTGGCCCTGGGGACAGACCAGGTCAGCAGAACCCTTGTCTGCTACTTCTGGGAGGAGCGAACAGAGTTGAGGAGAAGGCACTCCGCTCAGCCTAGAGGATCCCTAGCCCCGGGAAGGAGCTGTCACCAAACACACCCACCTCAATCAGAGGGGAAACCAGGGTTCAGAGTGAGAGTGATAAACACTTCCCAGTGGCAAGGACAGAGTCAGGATTTGAACTCACGCCAGCTGGCTCCACAGTAAGGAATCTGCTGTCTGTGTGCCTTTTTGGAGGTGTCATAGTCATGGAGGAATAGAAAGGACTCGGCAGGGTACGGATCTTGGTGCTTAGGCTTTGCCACTGAGGTTCCTCCCGTCCCGACTGCCCAGGCTTAGAGGACCCTCAGAGTATTCCTGGCTTCCGATGGTGTGGGAGGGGAGGTCGGGCACTGGCCACGGCCCTTGGGTGTCAGAGTGAGGCTGTGTTCAGGCCTGGGTGAGCTGTCCTGGGCTCCCTGAGTTCTTGGATCAGGAATCACCTACAGGTCTGTTTCTGCCACCTTCCAGTAGCCTTCCTCTGTGTGTCACACCACTGCCTCTGAGCCTCAGTTTCCATATTTATACCTTTTGCAGGATGCTAGAGCTTCTGTGTGTACACTACAAGGGCCCTTGGAACGGATGTGCACCATCACACATGAGGAAAGGGGCAGGACAGAAGCTGCTTCCTTGCCAGAATAGACATGCTGGTCAAGCTTGGTGTTCCTGGACTGGGCTCATTTCAAAATCAATTTAAACTGTGTAAATTTAAGTCAAGGACAGTTGTTCTTTGTGACTGTATTTTCCAGACTAGACAGCCATCTCCTTCATGGGTCCCTGCCTGACTCACCCTGGCACACTGCCTGAGAGGGGCTGGGAGACAGGCTTGGGCCTCAGAGTTCAGGCTCACTATGCCACTCTCCTCTGTGTGTGTATATGTATGAGGGTACCTATGTGTGTGTGTGTGTGTGTATGTGTGTGTAGTCCAGAGGTCAGCCTCACTGTCCTTCCTCAGGAAACTTCCATCTTTTGAGACATGCCTTTTATTTTTTCTTTTTGAGACAGGGTGTCCCTGTAGCCCCAGCTGGCCTGTAATTCACTATATAGACCAGACTGAACTCAGTCTCACAGAGATCTACCTGTCTCTGCCTCCCAAGTGCTGGGATTAAAGGTGCATGCTCCAACATCTTAGCCCGATACCTGGCTTTTTAAAAACATGCGTTCTGGGGGTAGGAGTCAAATTGAGGCACTCATGATTGCAAAGCAAGCATTTGGCTGACTAAGCTATCTCCCCAGCCTAACGTCACTTTTTATACAGATCAGGGACCCCAGGGCAATCACAGTTCCCCAAGCCTAGCATCCAAGCACATGGACAGTATTGAGCATTGAGGAGTGAGCATCCCGAACCTGGGGCGTGCTGCCCTGAGCTGCAGTGGGGTGAACCGAGCCTGGGGCGTGCTGCCTGGGCTGGAGTGGGTGAACCGAGCCTGGGGCGCACTGCCCTGGGTTGCAGTGGGGTGAACGGCATTTTCTGGGCCTAGGGTCTGGGGTGGCTTGGGCTTTCTGGGTCAGACTGTGGACAGGGCACTGCCGGGTAGCTGATCAGACTCAACCCATAGCCAGACGACTTGGGGTGGGGTCCTCATGTGCAATGTGGGTCCCCCAGAGAAAGAAAGGAGACACATACCCTGGCGGATTGTCCCCAGCACTATGCTCCTAGCAGAGTGGAAATGGTCTCATTACTTTGGTTACTAACTTGACTTACCACAACCCCGACCTGTATGGCTAGCCATATAACTACCAATGAGGCTCAACACAACGTTGTAGACTTACTTAAAACATTATGAGATTTTTAAAAACTTGCTTGTGTGGTTCTGGAGCATGAACTCTGTGGGTGACGTTGCATCGCAAAGTTAAAAGGCTGCATAACTCCTGGGATCCCAGTTGGTTTTGCTGGGCACTAGGGGCTTCCCCAAGTGCAGCCTCTCAGACGGTCTGTACTATGCTACCGAGAACCTGAAGCATCTTTTTGGAATGTGTAGGAAGAGTCTCAGGTAGAAGGAGCTGCGAGGCTGGCGGCAGCAGGGACTGGGGCCCAGGTGTGGCCTCCTCCCAGGGAAGGGAGAGTAGAGACGTCTAGGGATGAGACTGGGGACTCTGCAGCTCAGATCCTGGGGGAGACCTTGTCCCCTCCCCCAGCTCAAGGACTCCGATAGCTGCTGAGGCCTGGACAGGAAGGTCCAGGGGCCATCTTCTTCAGTCTAGAGCACAGGTCGGGACTGTTCAGGGGTGCCTGAGATGTCCCCTGCTCTCCCCTTTTGGAGGCTCTGTGGCTTTGGAGGGGCCACCAGCCTCTCCTGTGTGTCTGTGTCCACCCCGCAGGCAGCCTGCCCTACGAGTACAAGATAGTGATCGCCGGCAACCATGAGCTGACCTTCGACCAGGAGTTCATGGCTGATCTCATCAAGCAGGACTTCTACTATTTCCCGTCCGTGTCCAAACTGAAGCCTGAAAACTACGAGAATGTGCAGTCCCTGCTCACCAACTGCATCTACCTGCAGGACTCGGAGGTCACCGTGCGCGGCTTCAGGATCTACGGCTCCCCGTGGTGAGTGCACTCCATCCTGTCTTCACATTTCCAGGGCCACTCGGTGGTGGCAACCAGTCCCCCAGTGCTACTGAGGCTTAGGGTCAAGTGGTGGGAGGGCCAACAGGAACTCTGCCTTGTAGGACCTGCGATGTCATCCCAGTCTCCTCCTGCTGAGGCAGGCCACTTGTCACCCTCTGGGCCTCAGTTTCCCTCTACAGAAGTAAGGAAGGGTAGCGTCAGCTATGTCTTCTGTGCTGTGCATTGCTTAATGCACAGGTGAGCGCTGTTATCTCCATTTCATAGATGAGGAAACTGAGGCTCAGAGAGGGTGACAGAGGTAGGAAGAGGGGAAGAGCTGCCTGGCTTTCTGTCATCAGCCTATAGCACCAGGAGTCTTTCTTGGCTGCCTGCCTTCTGTCCTCTCCACAGAAACACGTGTGGATGTTGGGGGAGATGATTGACCCACCCCACTGAGGAAAGGCATTCAGATGGCCAGAAGCTGTTTTTTGTATGGGGACAGCAGCGGTGTGAAAACAAGCACACATCGCGTCCTTCTTCTTACTGGGGACTCGGTGACCAGGCCTCTCTGAGCTTGCCTGCCCGGGTGCTGCTCAAGGGGTATTCTGTGTAATGAGAAACCCATGTATCTGTGAAAGTCCTGGTGATGCCGGTGTTGTTGGCTATAAAGGTGAGCCTGCTGCTGCTGACTGATGATGGTGAAGGTGATGTTACAGATGGTGATGGAGATGTCCATGTTGATGATGGTGGTGAAGGCAATTGTGATAGTTGTGTTGTCACTGTTGTGGATGAGAGTGATGATGGCGGAAATGACTGTGGAGGTGGCGATCATGATGGTGACGCTGCTGCTGATGGTGGTGGGGATGGTTATGATGGTGACTGGTGATAGTGACGATGTTGGTGATAACGATGATGATGGTGTTGTTGATAATGGTGATGATGGCGATGCTGCTGCTGCTGCTGGTGGTGATGATGTTGGCTATGGTATTAGTGATGACATTAATGATTATAGTGTTGGTGATGATTGGTGGTGATGATGATGTTTGTGATGATGTTGGTGAGGATCATGTTGGTGAGGATGGTATTGACGGTGATGGTGATAATGATGCTGATAATGTTGGTGATGACGTTAATGATGGATGATGGTGGTAGTGATTATGATGGTGTTGGTATGATGATTATCAGGTGATAGTCAAGACAATGGTGATGGTGATCCTGGCTGTGGCATCATATCACTAATTCCTGGATCAAAGGCTCCAGAGCCAATCTCTCCCACCCTTACCGCTGTGGGACTGCTTTGTTATATCCCCTTTCTACAGATGGACAGACCAATTGGCTCTTGAGGGCCCAGCTGGCAGTGCTTACCAGGGTGAGTGCTGGCAGGGTGAGGGGACATGTATTTGGAGGCAGAAAGCACAGAGCTTCACAGTGTGGCACAATCCAGGAAGCTCCCTGGAGGAGGTGGTGACCTAAGCCTGTGGGGGAGAGAAGGGCTCTCACAGGCAGGGGGTTGAGGTGCTGCTGGGAACAGGCTGAGGGTGGAGGGCTTCAGTGAGCCGTGCAGGCTCCGAATTCTGGGAAGTTCTGGGCTTGATGCCCCCTGGTGGTTGGATGCCCAGGAGGGTTCAGGATCTGCCTGGATCGCAGGAAGCCCAAGGGAGGGAGGCCGCTGCTGCTGACCCAGCTCTCCCGCCCGGGAGGAGCCTACCGTCTCTGCCTGGGGCTTGTGATGTTTGATGAGCTCTGCTGCAGCCAGGGAGGTCCTCCGGATGCTCGAAGATGTGAGGAGACGGAGACCAAGGACAAGGAGGCATTGAGGTGTCTGAGTCAGCCTGGCGAGGTCTGTTCAGTCAGCAGCTCCACAGGAGTGCATCCTGGGAGGGGAGGTGTGAGCAAAGCTTGGGGGCTGGAGGTGAACCGTGAGCAGTACAGAGGCGGGGTGGGGCTGATGGTGAGAGCTGGGGGCTCTGGGTATGAGTTCAAGAACTGGGACTCTGCTCTGGACTTTGCAACCTGCTCCACTTTTCAAAAAGCTCTATTTTAGAGCTTGACGGGAGCCACAATGGCTGAGCTTGAATTTCTACCTCACGTTTTATGGGCTGTATGACCCTGGGTGAGTCATGTAGCCTCTCTGTGCCTTGAAGAATGTGGGTGGCTATAAGTCACAAGGGCTCCACTGAGCCTAGTGCCTGTTGCCATAACATAAAGGAGATGCCATTTTGTTTATCTGCCACAGGAACACACCTCTTCCTCCACAGTCCGGCAAGGGGATGAGGAAATGCGGGGTGGGAGGGTCTCGGGGTACTGCCACTTTCTTCACAGCTGGGTCCTCAGAACCCCTGAGACTACCAGCTCCCTAGGCCTGTGGGTAACCCGGGGCTGGGGGACAAGAAGTGTGGTCCTCTGTCAGGAGAGGCCCCACCCTGTCAAAGAGGTGGCGCCTGAGGCTTGGGTGAGGCCAGCTGTCGTCTGGCAGCTCGACTCTGAGCTGGGCTATCCGAGGCCCCCACTATGGCTTCTGTTGTGGACTTTACTGGCTTTTTTAGTTCCTGGCTCCTGCCAGGGCCAGAGAACGAGGGGCGGGTTTGTCTCAACCTCTGACCTGTGATAGCAGAACACAAACTATCAGCGGGGAGAGCAAATCACACACACATATACACACACCACACACATACACAGACACGAACACACACATACACAGACACATACACACACACGAACACATACACACCGACACAAACACACACAGACACACACAGACACACAGACACACAGACACAAATACACATACACAGACACACAGACACACACAGACACAGACACAAAAAGACATACACACAGACACAAACACACACAGACACAGAGACACACACAGACGCAGACACAGACACACAGACACGAACACACACAGACAGAGACACACACACAGAGATACTGACACATACACACTGACACAGACACACGCAGACACACACAGAGACACAGACACACACACAGACACAGACACACACAGAGACACACACAGACAGACACAGACGCAGACACAGACACACAGACACGAACACACACAGAGACACACACACAGAGATACTGACACACACACAGACAGACACACAGACACGAACACACACAGACACACAGACACACACCCAGAGAAAGCGCTGCGCTGGAGGAAGGGTGTGGGGGACCCGGGAAGGCTCCGTGCTGGAGAGACTTCTGAGCTGGGAACGAAAGGCCTGGCTGCGGCGCTCACACTTCCCCACAACTTTATGCTTATGTTCCGGGCCTCCTCTGGCTTGGTAACTCCAACAGTTCCAAGGTCATTCATTCTACGGGGAGCTCTGCTGCGTTCTCTGAGGCTGTCTAGGGCAGGGAGCAGGTAGCAGGAGGTGACACTTGGCTGGTTTGCTGATTACTTCTGTCTCCGTCTGTGGTGTGGAGCGGGGTTAGTCCTGAGAGCTGCCCCTCCCCTCTGCATGCTGGGGGACATTCACTGTGTCCCAGTCTGAGCTGTATCAGTTATGCACTACCACTATTCAGCTGTGTGACTTTGGACAAGTGAGGCAGCCTCTCTGGTCTCAGTGTGTCATGGGGAAATGATGCCACCACTTGCTGCTGTCAGGGGGTCATGGCTGTTGTTACTGAGGAGTTCCCGGACCATGTTCATGAGGGGGATGGCTCTATGCCAGCTGAGGGATAGGCCAACAATCCCCACTGTACAGACAGGTAAGAGGCTCAGGCAGGCGCATGACTCACTAAGGGTCACCAAGCGGAAGCTACCTCCTCTGGGGTGGCTTTGCCTCCTGCCAGGAGCAGGGAGGCTTACAGTGCTCTTCCCTAAACACTAGCTGGGTGCTCTAGGGACACGGAGGCCTCAGCTCTGACAGTGTTCTCCTGGCTCACTCATTCCTTAACCAATCTGTGAGGTATTTATTGAGGGCCTGACATTCCCTGGGCCCCCAGGAACCAGGTGGGCAGACACTACATTCTGGGTCAGGTGGACAGTCAGCAGCCTTCGCCAAGCTCAGTAAGAGGCGCTGAGCACTGACATTAGGAAAAGCTCCCACGGATGGCTCACGCACGAGATGGCAGACCTCCGGAGCGGGAAAAACGTGTGGCTGGCAGAGGGAACAGTCTGAGCAAAGGCCAAGAGGTCGTGACACGGCAGTGCTTGCTTCTGGGCTTGTGTGGGTCACAGTTAAGAGGCAGAAGCGGCAGGCACCCCGCGAACTTGACCAAAAGCCCTGCCCTACCTGTCCTTGCTGCTGAGACAGGGCTTTTCAGAGGGTGACTGGGACCTCCCTGTGGCTCCCTCCAGGAGAGGGTTGTGGACACCGCCCGACTCTGTGTGTGTGCCGTGCAGAGGGGCGCTCTTCCAGGAGACCGCTACCGCCTTGGTGTGATCGCCTGTGGGTGATAGGCGACTTCTCTCTCTGTCCCCAAGTCTCAGGAGCCCTGGGAGCAGCTGTCCTGCCCCCGCCAACAAGGCTCCTTTTTTCTCTTTCCCTGGACACCTTGGCCGATGTGTGGCATCCAGAAATCCCAGCTTCAGGACCGTGAGGGGCCGTGTGGGTGGGGTGAGTGACACTCCAGTACCAGCAGTGACGGGGTCACGTGAGAGATAAGGCTGGCCCATCCGAGAGGGGGACAGAGCGGTGACAGCGGCAACGAGAAGCAGACTGTCACCAGGACGGAACAGCCTCAAGGCAGGAGTGCAGACGAGAGCCTGTGCGAGTGGAGGTCTGCCAGGGTGGGCCGAGTGTCTTCTCAGCCCCTTCCCCTTAGAGAGCTCAGTTCTCCTTCCTGTGAACGACATTCCCCGGGGGAACCTCTTTCAGTGCTGGACACAGGAGGGCAGCAGAGTGCCCGGGCTGACCCAAGGCCTTCCCAGACAAGCTTGGCAGGAGAAGGAAAGTGAAAAGCTCACAGGAGTCGGCTATTGAGGGTTGCTGTGCTGTGTAGCTGCTGTGTGCATGTGGTGTGTGTGTGTGTATGTGTGTGTGTGTGTGTGTGTGTGTGCGTGTGGTGTGCGGTGTGTGTGTGTGTGTGCAGTGTGTAGGTGGTGTGTGTGTATGCATGTGTGTGGTGTGTGTGGTATGTGTGGCGTGTGTGTATGCATGTGGTGTGTGTATGTGTGTGTGGTGTGCGTGTGGTGTGTGTGTGTGCAGTGTGTATGTGGTGTGTGTGTATGCATGTGTGTGGTGTGTGTGGTATGTGTGGCGTGTGTGTATGCATGTGTTGTGTGTATGTGTGTGTGGTGTGTGTGTATGCATGTGTGTGGTATGCGTGGTGTGTGTGCGTGCGTGTGTGTATGGTGTGTGGTGTGTACATGTGGTTTATGTGTGCGTGTGGTATGTGTGTGGTGTACGTGTGGTATGTGTGGTGTGTGTGTGGTGTGTATGTATGTGGTGTGTGTGTGCATGTTTATGCGTGTGCCTCTGTGTGTGTTTGTGTGTGTGTGTGTGTGTGTGTGTGATTTTAACAGTTCTGGCCTGGTGGGTCAGGTTTCCTGAAGCCCACTGTGAACCGTTGTGTGCCTGGCTCTGGACAGAGCTCGGGAGACCCCAGAATGGATCAAGCTGGGCTCTGCTTCCCAGGAGTGCAGGCTGGGCCCCTCATGCTTGCCAAGCTGGTGCTCAGCAGGCCCCAGTGCTGACTGTGCATTGGAAGTGCTTGTCACTGTGTGTCCTTAGTTCCCACAGTGGTTCCTGGGACTCCCCACTGTCCCCAAGGCCAGTCTGTGGGAGTTGGGGAGAGGCTGAGAGAGAAAGAGGAAGACAGAGATAGACACACATGCTCACACATACAGAGATTTAAATTATTTATTTATTATTTTTATGTCTAAGAGTGTATTGCCTGCATGCATGTGAGTGCACTTGTGTCAGTCCCCATGGGAGTCAGAAGAGGGCGGCAGATTCCCGGGAACTGGAGTTATAGACGGTTGTTAGCTGCCATGTGGGTGCTGGGACTAGAACCCGGGTCCTCTGCAAGAGCAGCCAGTGCTCTTAACCACTGAGAATCTCTCCAGCCTGAGAGAGAGAGATTTTTTTAACATAGCAGGTTCCATGCAACATTTTAAACAGACTTAGACTACAAACATTGTTATTTATCTGAAGTTTATATATAACTGGCCCCTCTGACAACCCCCAAACCCAGGACAGTTTGGGCTTCTTGTATTTTCCATCCTTTAAAAAGCTGTGTTTAGATGAGATTGTATTCTAGAGTATTTGGTTCACAGCAAAACGGAGTGAAAGACACAGAGACTTTCTGTGTCCTGCATGTCAGCCTGGTCAGGAACTTGGTAGAAACAGGCACAGGCTGTCATCAGGGTTTTATGGCTTGTCCCCTGTCTCTCCCAGCCTCTGGCCTGGAACTTGTTGTGTAGACCAGGCTGCCCTCAAACTCACAAAGATCCACCTACTTCTTGCCTCCCAAGTTCTGAGATTTGAGGCGTGCGTCACCATGCCTGACCTTCTCTAGCTTGACTCCATGTGTCCACGTGCGGATGAGACAGGACCTTCCTCATTATGGATTTTATAGATTGAATACGTTCTCATTTCACCAAATCCAGACATCACTAGCTTGGAGTGGAAAGACAGTTGTCAAGAACTAGCTCTCTCTCTCTCCCTCTCCCTCTCTCTGTATTTGTGTGTGTATGTGTGTGTGTGTGTGTGTGTGTGTGTGTGTCTACACATGAAGGCAGTAGTTGATGTGCAGGCTTCCTGGATTTATCTCCACTGTCTCTCACTGAACCCAGAGCTCACCAGTTGACGAGCGTAGCCTGCCAGCCTAATCTCAGCTCCCTCTGTCTCTGGCTCCTAGGCACTCGGATCACAAGAGGGCCTCCCTGTCCACCCAGCCTTTATGTGTGTGCCAGGCATCCAAATTCTGGTCCTCATGCTTGTGCAGTGTTTGATCCATGTGCCTCTTACTGCATAGCAATGCATGCTCCTGGAAGTACGTATACCATACACACAGGCACGTGTGCACAACACATGCACATCACCCCTAGGAGTGAGGGCACCAGGCGCTGGATTACACAGACCTTCCATTTCTGCTGGACTAACTGCCAGCTTCTTTTCCTTTTTGTTTTCCTTTGTGTGTGAGTGTGGGTGATATTCACACACATAGGTTTGTGCTCACACATGTGTGCGTGCATGTCGAGTCCAGGTGCGGATGCTGGGTGTCTTTGGCAGTCACCCTTCACCTTATTCACCCAGGCAGGGTCTTTTGCTGAGCCTGGGGCTAACTGAGTAATTCTAGCTAGTCAGCCAGGCCTGTGGATCCGGTCTGCTTCCCGACAGAGAGGGCAGGTCACCACCTCACCTTCCTGTGGGTGCTGGGGTCCTGACCTCTGACCTCACACTCGCACAGTCCCTGCTACTACCTACACCCCGCCAACACTTGAGATTACATTTCTTCTCATGGTAGGGTGCGTTCTGGGGCTGAGGAGGCTGAGTCTTTTCCCATGGTTCCTGGCCGCCTCTTCTTCCTCGTTTCTGAAGTGCTCTGGTCTGTTACCTCTTAAAACCCGGTTGGGGTAAGCCTTTCTCTTGTGGCCGTATGGGGTTGGAACCCAGAGTCTCATGCATGCTAGGCAAGGGCTCTACTGCTGAGCTGCTTCAACAGCCCTGATCTCTTTCTTGTTGGTTCCTAGAGAGGCTTTGTGTGCTCTGAGTTGGAGGTGAGCCCTTGTCACTTTACAGATTGCCTTCCCTCCTTTTGACCCACTGTCCCTCACATGGCAGCGCCTGGAGTGAACGGAGCCCTGAGTTTTGGTGTGATCAAATGTCTGGTTTTCCTCCTGGCAAGTGCCTTCTGGGTCCTGGTGGAGACTCTTCCTCCCTGACTCCTGGAGATTCCTCTCTCGTCCCTGACAACCTCGTTGCATGCCTTCTGTGCTGGGGGGCCGGATCTTCTGGGAGCAGTGTTGGCTGACGTGGGGTGAGCCCTGGTCTTCATTTTCCCACTTGGACAGCTCTCGGCTGGCGCCGTGTAGAGAAAGCTTGTCCCAGCTCTTCGCTGCCACCTTGTCCACACAGGTCTGGGCTCTTCCTGGCTTCCCTGCGATCCAGAACAGGACAGGCGTGTCCTAATTACCCCACCTTGACCATTTGAGACCAGGGACTTGAACCTTTCTCTCTTACACATCATCTCTCTAGTTCTAATTCCAGAGCTGGACACACTGCCAGGCTTAATTGATAAGCATCCCTCCAATGGATGAATATGGACAAGTGGGCACATGCCAGGGTGTGGGAGTTCCACAGAGGTCCGACCCTGGCCACTTGCTCCGGGTGCATCCCTTTTGGTGGCCTCCTCCCAGGCTCACGCAGAGCCCTTCTTACCTGGCCCCTCCTCCCTGGGTCTGCACCAGGCTCGCCATGCGCCCACTCTCCCCAGATGAAGGCCAGGTGCCTCTTCCCGGTGCCTTGGCCTGGGCTGCTCCACCCCAGTCTCTGGGGCGTAAGGGATTTGGGGGAGGACACTGCTGGTGCCTTCTCTTGGGGCATTGTGACTGTTGGACTTGGGGCACCATTGTTGGGCTCCTCAGCTGAAGCCTGGGCTTACGTCTTTTGCCCAGAGTGGCTCAGAGACAGAGCCCGGAACCAACTTCAGGAGGAAGGGAAGAACTCAGCTTTTGCAAACTCCTAAGTGTTAAAAAATTCCACATACATACCCGATTCATTTATGGATTTTGGATGCATTTTTTGTTCTCATTTAACTGAAAACGGCCTTGATTTAAAAAAAAAAAAAAAAGTGCTGGAGGGAGTGAAATTGGCACGCAGCTAGCCCATCTGCTCTAATTACTTCGGGTATTTTGAAGGAAGGGGTCTAAACCTGCCGAGACACTGAGCCTTGAGAAGCGGCTGCCAGGCCCAGGCCTGGGCAGCGGGCTCCGCGTAGGGCCTCTTAGTGTGGCCAGTTCCCCAAGGCCTAAGGAAGGTACTTCATCTATATCTAGAATCCAGGGCTTCAGGGACCAGCCAGGGACTCAGCAAAGCCGGACTGAGGACCCAGGTGGCAGGTGCAGCAATGAGGTGGCGGCTAGAACCCATGGCTTTGAGAATGATGACATAGGGAGTCCCCTCGTCCTCGTAATGCAGAGGCAGGTATGATGTTGCCTAGCATAGAGCTAGTGTCTTGTCCTGCTGTCTGTGCCTGCCAGGGCTGGGGACAGGGAGGATGAGGTGGTTTATCCACAGCGGGTGGCTGTAGGCAGAGCTGCTCCAGCCAGCTGTGGAGCAGCATCCTATGGTCTCTGTGAGGAGGCTGGGCGGGTGCTCATACCCTCTTTTATGTCCCACTCCCCTACTTGGCACATTTAAGTAGGCCCATTGCCCATGCAGGGGCAGGACCACAGCAGCCTACGAGTTTACATCTGTCCCTGATATGCTTAAGGGAGGGTGTCAATGTGACGGATGTACAAGTATCTGTTCTGCCCCCATCCCCAAGTCAGTTAGTGAGGCCTCCACGCCTGTCCCCATTTTATGGAGGAAGGACTCAGGAAACAAAGCGACCTGCTGAGGGAAGATCCATGAACTGGGAGGAGCTGGCTAGGGGAGGAGGCCTGGGTCCCTTGGGATGGCCGCAGCGAGGTGCCACCTGGATGTGTGTTTTACCAGAAGACAGGCTACAGGAAGGAGGCCACCCAGCCTGCTTCTTATGTCTCTGCTATGCCTCTCGAGTCCTGGGCATGGGGGCAGGCTGTCCAGTTTTGCCCAGGTTAGAGATGCTGTTGCCCTCAGCCAACCTTCCCATCCTGGCTGCTCCCAGCCTTGCTGTGGCCACCAATGGAGCAGCAGTGGGCTTCCTGTGTCCATCCAATCTGAGTCCACCTGGCTTCCTGGAGGCCTCATGAACACCCTCATGTTGGCCACCACCTCTGTTGTGCTCAGGCCTAGGGCCGTCCTTCAGCCTTGTGTGAGAGATGGGCAGGTCCAGGATCCAGGGCCCAGTTCCCAAACCCTTAGCTTTGTCTGTTAAACATTTCAAACTTTAAAACCCGCATCTCCAGTAATTGTTTCTGGTGCATTTGGGGCTGTGTGCTCATGTTTGTTGAGGCTCTGGGGGTTCCTGGCAGCCTGGTTAGAGGCCATGGGCCTGTTTAGTTTAGGATGCAGCCTAGCTTAGGGGTGCTGTTTCGAGGGCTTCATCTGCTTCAGTCTGTAGATGTGTCCAAAAGGAGCCATAGTATGTGGGTGTCTTGGCTTGGACTGGGGATCCCCTACTGAGGTCCTGGGCTCTGAGGGTCTCTCTCTGGCAGGTGATCCCTACCCTGTGGTCAGGGTGTGGGCTTTAAGATCCACTCTTTGTGAAGCCCTCAGGACCCCCTGGATGAAGCCCATTTCCCTCCCTTTGCACAGCTTGGTTACCCCTTGCTGGCTCACAGACATTCAGCCCCATTCCGTGTTCCAGAAGTTGTCAGTTCCCACAGTCCTGGCGGTGGCTGTGGGACTCATTTCTAAAGTGGTATTTGCCATGAGCTGTCTTGTGTTTCCGGTGGCTTGAGCCTGGGGCTGTAGCCATCAGTTTTATCAGACAACAAGGCAACGGCTATGCTAAGACTACCTGACCTTGGCAGCACCAGGGCTGGCGCTTCGTGACTCCCACCTGAGCTCTCTGTTTATCTGCCCCAGGACAGGAAAAAGCGGGACCACACCATTCTGAGAGGTGCAGAGGCCAAGGGACTGGCTTGTTATCTCAGCCCTAGGAGGAGACAAGGGGTGTAGGTTGCTTTTCCAGGATGGAGGGATGGCCTCAGCTCATACGTGGGCGTTCTGCCGGGTCCCAGCCTGGCCCTCTGATAGCTCCTGTGGTCACGCCCATGGACACTCCTTGGCTTTCCTGTGATGAGCTCTGTTTTTGCATATGAGAGGTGAGGCAGCTGTTGGACACCATGCTGTGGAACTGGGCAGTGACAGCTCAGTGGTGTCCCCTTCCCCTGTCTAGAGCCCAGGTATAGTCAGGAGTCACCTGTCTGTTCCAGGCAGCTGATTAGCTAGGCTGCAGGACTGGCTGGGCCCAGGTCCTCCACTGGAAAACATGGACAATGTTATGGCCACAGGAGAGCCAGCAGCACAGGACACAGCTCAGGACCCAGAAGCCACAGCCTGTCAGCTGCAAGTGGCCCCTGCTGCCCGCCCTTCGCCTCCTGTTAATTAGCATCCTGGGCCTGGCACCTGTGTCTGTGATGGATTCTGAAGCAGGAAATGAAAGTCTTTAGGCTCTGTGCCCTGCTGAGTTGAGTGTGCACGTATCTGTGCACACATCCACACTCAAGATAAATACCCATGCCTGCATGCATGCGTACATGCAATACACACAGGCCTGCACACACACAGAATCATACACAGATCTGGACACACATTCATGACACATAGGTCTGCATACACATGATACACACAGGTCTGCACACACACACACTCATGACACACAGATCTGGACACATTTGTGATCTAGGCACACAGACATACACTAACACACATACGCACACACTCGCACATGCACACAGACATTTGCTGTTTCCCCCTTTCCTAGCCTTTTCTGTCTTCTGCGTCCTGGCTGTTCTGCTTAGGGAGCTGCCACACACACTGCTCACTGTCTTACTCAAGATTAACGTTTGCTGCGAATCGTCTGCCGTCCCCGCGCCAGTCCCAGTGAAACAAAAGATGAACGATTCTGCACAACGGAGGGTGGGGAAATTAATTAGGAACGACTAGGGACTCTTTCTGTGGTTCCATCATCTTGCCACTGACTTGCTGGCTACCGTGGTGGCCCTGGAAAGGTATGTAAGTGACAAGCTTCCAGACGTGGGACAGCTGCCCCCTCAGGCTCCACTGCCCACTGCCCATCCACCTTAGCCCCTGGCCTCAGCATGCAAGATATAGAGGAACAACCAAGCCAAACTTGTGTCTCTCGTGATGGAATGATGCAGTCTAGACTCAGTGTTGACTATGGCCCTCTCCCCGGTCTCTCTGAGCCTTGCTGTCCTCTGTGAGGGAAGCCTAGCTGGGCACTGGGGGCACTGAGGAGGGCCTGGGGCCAGTGACTAGTGGTAGCCTCATTTAAGACACAAATCCTAATCAGCTCTGGTTGTGCCTGGCTCCTCAGAAGTGGCTCAGGAGAGCCCAGCTTTCCCAGGGTGAGGTGCCAGATGGGAAGAGCCTATAAGTCCAGGGTGGGCCTGGCAGGGGCATGGTCTGGGCAAAGCTCTTCTGAAAGCTCATGGACAGCTGCACCAGCCCCAGTCTGGAATCTAGCACCGTGTCACCCTTTTCTAAGTCACAGCCTGCCTGGGACCATGGGGACAGCAGAGAGTCTTAAGAGCAGGATGTGAAAGCTAAAGAGCTGGAAGCAGACCTTCCTGCAAGGGGGTTCTGTGGTGACTGAGGACATTGCCTGGAGTTCAGCCCTGGCACCCCTGAGCCCATGGAGCCCCACCATGGAGGCAGGGAGGGTTCCTAGGGGGTGGCCAGTGAGCATTGGAGTCTGGGTTCCACTCCGAGGCCTTCCCTGTGAAACAAACATGGACTATATCACAAGTGTGGCACGGGGCTCAGGCATTCTGTCTAGAGTTGATGTCAGCTTGGAGTTTGAGTGGCAGGTCCCAGGGTCGGGGCTTCCGCCAGGAGGGTGCAGAGGGAGGCCTAGTATATAATAACTCTTGACACCTGTGGCCAGGCAGAGCAACTGCCGGTTCCTCTCATTCATGCACTCCTTGAGCAAACCCTCCCTAAAGCCCACCTGGGCCCAGGCATAAAGAACTTGGATGAATCTGACCTGTGCATCACCTGGAGGAGCTGACAGCAGGCCATCAGGGTGGGAAGGGAAGGGAGGCGATGTGGGGACACTTCTGGAAGAGGTGGGCTTTGAGTCTGGCCTTAATGAATACCAGCCGTGAGTGAGAAATGAGAAAGGACTCCAGATGTGGGAACAGCAGGAGCCAAAACCTGGCAATGGGGACAGTCAGGGCTGCTGAGGGACAGAAAGGAACAGTCAGGGCTGTTGTAGGAGCTTTGTGGGAACCGGGGCAGGATTGTCTGAACCACCTGGGGAGGTCCTTAGGACCATGGGTGCCAAGCTATGAGGTCCAAGTTTGCCCTGGAGGTGGCAGGGAGCCATGGAAGGCTGATGGAGTCACAGGGACCCTGTGAGGAATGCAGGCTCTTCTACCTGCCAGGACAGACAGGGGACTCCTCCCAGGAGCCTCTTGCTCAGTGGGGTGGGCAGAAGCTCCCATCGACATGGATGGGGAACCAGTGCCTGGCCCAGATGGCCCTTTGCCTCAGCCACCAGCTTGGATAGAGGGTGCAGGGTCTAGGATCCTGGCCCAAGACCCTCTTGCTGTGTGCCTTCAGATACATGACTTGCTTTCTCTGTGCTAACATTGGTGTCTAAAATATGTCCCAAGGGTTAACTGAGTAACTTATGTGAATGGCTGGTCCAGGGTATGTTGAGGAAGGTGACTTTTATCCTTCCGGATTGGAAGAGGGAACCTGGCTCTGGACCAGCATTCTGGGTCTCTTGGACCTGGCTGAGTCTCTTGGGTGTGGCTCTGTACCTCAGTTTCTGTATCTGTTAAATGGGACCCATAATGGCAGATACTTGCTCTGGAGTAGGTGTGAGAACTGGGAGAGGTGGCTTAAGCTGCTTCTCTGTGGATGTTCCACTTCAGTATCCCTTGGGGTCTGTGCTCAAGCACCAACTACATCTGGCCTGGAAGCCTGACTCCCTACTCAGTGGCACACCGAGCCTCCTCTGCCCTAGCCTTCCTAAGCCTGGGAAATGGGTAGAGCCCAGGGTGGCTCAACTCCCACTGAACCGCAGGCTAATCAGCCCTGGATACATGCCCTTTCTGGACTGGGCGCCTTCCCTGGGGAGGTGGAAACGGGCCTGAAGGCTGTCTCCCACTTGCTGAAGATGCCTGTCTGTCCTCACATGCTTTCAGGGAACCTGACTTCACACTTTAGGGGAACCCAGTAATGACTGGCCATGAGGAGGTCATCTGTATTGGCTAAGTGGGCCTAATTAGACTCCATCAGAGGGTTGGCAGGAGTGCACAGAAAAGCTGTTAAGGGGTTAACCTCGGAGAGATTGCGTTGTATTCAGCGCTCTGTTAAAGTCTGAATTAATTCTTCCCATGGGTTTGCTCACATTCTAATCCTCAACTAAATGAGACATCTGTTTCAGAAAAGGAAAATTTGCTCTGGTTGTCATGGCAACTATCATTCTGTAAGAAAATTATTCCAATGGTTACTTTAGAACAGAAAGACAGAAATTCAGGACATAAAGCCGCCTTCAGCTCAGTTGGAATTCTGATGGGCCACCCTCCTTGGCTCTGAGGTGCTCTGGGTGGTGTGACTGACGACAGGCCGGTGGGCCGTGAGTGGAGGGGAGCCAGGCTCAGGCACCAGGTCGTGGCAGAAGCTGGTCCCGCAGCTCTTGGACATCCCAGCAACATGGCTTGAGCATTGATAGGTGACAGACCACAGCTGGGTTGTGGTGAGGCCGGGGCAGTTGGGGTAACGAGCCCCACAGAACCCATGTTTTCTGTCCTCCCTGGGAAACACCAGGCAGGCACAGGAAGCCAGACTGATTACTGTGATCGGTCTTCTTCAGAGCTAGGCTTCACTAAATGTGGAAGGGCAGGGTCCCCCCAAACAGCGTACTGGGAGGCCCCAGCGCAGACTGCGCAATGAAAACGCCCTCTCCCTTGTCTTCCAGGCCTGGACTGTGTTGTGGTGGGTTGAGGCAGCTGGCTGTCCAGGCCTGAGGGCCCCAGGTCTTAAGTAGACTCCAGGGCGTGATCTGGAGTCTACTTATGCTTTTCCCACTCCCCAAAGGAACCCCTACTTGAACTAGCTGAGAAATGTCTTACAGAATCTTCCTGCAGGCTCCGCCCTCCCTGTTCCCCTGCGCTGATGGCAGCTGGGCCTTGCCTCTCCCACTGCTGGGCATGTGGGAGCACCCCTCTGACGGTTCCAGCCACATCTTGTGGGCCCCTCTTCCTCTGTGTTGCTTAGTGGGGTACAGCTGAGAGAGGTGACAGGCTAGCTTGGGGTGGACCCAACCTGGCCGACTCCCACTTCAGTGATCTTCCCACCTGTTAGAGGGAGGCAGGCAGCCCCCAGCCCTCTTACGAGTGAAAGTTCCACTGACCTCTGTCCCCAACCACGAAGCAAAGTGGCAGCTCGTCTGCGTACGGCCTGTGGGGACGTGGGTGCGAAGGGGAGGGAGGGTGGACAGTGCCACTGGGGAGGACAGTGGGGCAGCTCTGGCTTAGGTGCCTCGCTGAGGCCCGATGCCCCTTCCTGCTCCGCCCTGGACTCTGTGTGACTCTGGGATGTGGAATGGCTTCTCTGGGCATCGCCACGGAGTGGCAACGTCCCAGGACCCAAGGTCATTTATCCTTCCAGGGCAAGGCTCCCGATGCCGGGGAGAGAGACTGGCAGACAGAGGTGGCCTGGTGTCCGGGGGACATGAGGTCTCTGAATGCATCTTCAGGAAAGCTACCCGGGCGCCTCCTCTCCGCTGATGAGCCTTGTCCTGCCGCGTAAATATTTAATTAGAGTTTTGAGAGACGAAGCCTTGTTTGGAAGGCACGCGCGGCTCCCTCTCCCGTCTGCCCGCAGGACTCTGAATGGCTTCCGGGCTGCTGGGGCCTTTCAGAGCCTCCCCAACTCACCTCTCCTACCTATTTAGTTCTGTGTCTCAGCATCCCGGACTGTGGTTCTGAAATTGCTCTTCAGGGTGTAGCTGGCACAGCCACTGGGGAAGAGGTGTTGGTCATGGCAGGAAAAGGACTTTATCTTGTGACCCAGGATGCATGACTGGGGTCTGTTCAGGTTAAAAACAAGCTATTTTGATGAGCTGTCCCCCTCCCTCTCTCAGTTTCCTCAGGTGACCTATCCTGTCTCCTTTAAAGTGCCCTTGCCAGCCATCAAAATGCAATTTTGTGGGTCATTCTCAGGAAGTGTCCACATGGATGGTGTGATGGTGATGCAGCTGGTGGTGGTGCTGGTGTGGAGCTGACAGTGGTGATGGAGACGGCGGAGACGGCGGAGGTGGTGGTGTGGAAGTGCAGGGCACTGAGTTCTCACAGTGAACCGGCCCTTTGTTTGGCTCTTTATAGGACTTGGTGATTTAAAAATATATTTTTATTTATTGTTTTTATTTTATGTGTATGAGTGTATTGCCTGCCTGTGTGTACATGTGCCTGAGTTGTGCAAAGCCTGCAGGGACCAGAAGAGGCTGTTGGATTCTCTGGAACTGGAGTTATGGACAATTGTTAGCTGCCATGTGGGTGCTGGGAATCAAACTCCGGTCTTCTGGAAGGACAGCAAATGTTGTTAACTGCTGAGCCATCTCTCCTGCCCCAGGGCTTGGTGATTTTACCTCCTCACTGTCCCACTGCCGCAGATAGGGCCATCCCCATTTCACAGAGGGAAAATCAAGGCACTGAGTTCCTGAGGCTCAAGGCTTTCCCTAATGCATCCCTCTTCTCTCCTAGGCAGCCTTGGTTCTACGGCTGGGGATTTAACCTCCCTCGAGGCCAAGCCTTGTTGGAGAAATGGAACCTCATCCCCGAAGGTGTTGACATTCTGATAACACATGGACCACCACTGGGTAAGATCTGCCATCAGCAGCCACCTGTTTGCCTGCGCTGGGCTGGGCTTAAGGCTTTGAGGATAGGTGTGTGTGGGGGGGGTGGCATGTCTGGGACTGTAAACTGAGGTCACTTGGCCTGTCCAGAGGAGTACTAGATCTGCTGACTGAGTCTGATTTGCTCGGGGCCTGGGGATCATGCCTAACCTGTGTGCCCAGGACTCCGTCTCCCCACATTGCTTCTACCAGCCACGTCCCCACCTAGTCTGAGCTGAGATGATTGTGCACCTGGTACACTTCCAGGACCCTCCTGGCTTCCAGTTTGGGACTGCACGATCTGCCCACAGCCTGTCTCTTTGACTTTCCCTCTAACCCGTCTCCCGGCTCCGCCTCTCTCCTCTGCCGCTGTCAGCCCTCCTTTCAGGCCAGGATCTTCTCTCTGTTTTGACCACTAAGGTCTCTTTGGGCCCCAACCCTGAGTCCAGTTCCTTCCTGTCCAGTCTGTAAGCGGGAGCGCTCTCCCTAATCTGTTGTTCTCTGCCTTCCTCTGTAACTTCCTTGGTCTGTGGCTTCCTTGGTCTTCAGAATGAAGTTTAAACTAGCAGTGACTTGGCGCAGCCTCTTGCTCCCTCGGCTGCTTCCACTGGCCCTGCTCAGGTCGGTCCCCTGGGGGGGGTGTGGGGGGCGCTGGACTCGGAATTACCATTGCCGCATGCAGTGCTGGCCTGGAGAGGCAGGGCTGCTGCAGGGCACAGGGTTCAGGCGGGGGGGGGGGTGGTGGCGGGGGAGGAGAGGCAGAGGAAGTGTTAATGATGTGGTTTGGGGGAGGCCTGGGAAGCGTCCTACAGGTGGCATCAGAGTCAGGTCTGGTCAGGGAAGCAAAGCAGGGAGGGGAGACAAGCATCTCCTGCATGACAGTCCTGGGTGGGTGGAGCCCAGCACGGTCAGGGACCACTGTCCACGTGCCCCAGAGAGGTGCTCTGTCCCACCTAGTCTGCATACTGGGCACTCGTTCTGTTCTGACCATCAAATTGCCCAGTGGGATCCTTATCCCATTGCTGATGGAGGAGCCTGAGGCTGAGCCCTCTGCCGGGGCAGTGCAGCAAGGTGGGGGCAGGTTTTGTCCCCCTCTCCCACCCAGGGCCGCCAGTGGGTAAATCCTTCAGCACGCAGAGCCATCTGAGCTGTGGGTGGTTCTGGCTCTTTCTCTCCATCCTCTCGAGGCACCTCCACGCCTTTCCTCACTTTTTCCATTTTCTTTTCTTCTCTTCTTTACTCCTTCCTGCTTTCTTCTGGTCTTCACTTCCCTTCCAGCCCTCCTCTGATCTATCTTTCCATCTGTTCATCTGTCCTCTATCCATCCATTCTTCATCTATCATCTACCCATCCATCCTCCATCCGTCCATCCATCCGTGTATCCCCATCCATCCACCCATTCTTCATCTATTATCCATCCATCCTTCATCCATCTATTCATCGTTCCTTTATCCATCCTTTATCTATCATCCATCTAACCATGCATGCATCCACCCTTCACCAACCATCCATCGTCTATCCATCCTCCCTCCCTTCATCCATCCCGTTTATTCTTCGTCCATCATCCATCCATCATCTATCCATCACCCATCCATCCACATCCTTTTGTTCATCTGTTCCGCAGAAGTCACATCTGGCTTCCTGTAGTCCAGATGCCCCATCCCAGCCATGGCAGATATGCCACACACCTGATTGGGAATGCCCGTGTGTGCCAGGTGTTCCAGCAGGTACAGATGTACTTCATCTTCATGCTGTAGATGCCAGGGCAGCTGGGGTGGTCTCTGGCCTCTCTCAGCACAGGCTGCTGTATAAGGATGGGTCTATGCGATTCTAGTCTCCACAGCAGTATCTGAAACCGTTGGAGGAAGCTGAGGCACAGAGAGACAAGGTCCCAGGAGCAGCAGAGGCTGGGCCCCAGCTGCACGGTGTAGCCCAGGCCTCCCCTTCTCACTTCCCCTTCTCCTCCCCTCTCCCTGCGTCTGTGTTCCTCTCATGGTGAGGCCTTCCTGGTACTTTGAGTTGATGCTCTTTTGACCCCTGGTTGGTAGTTGCAGAGGCTGTGTCACCCACCCAAACATAGAGAAACTGACAGGAACCTGGTTGCTTGTGCGAGCCATCAATTATTCTTTGTTTGTGTAGCCATGTGAGGATAATAAGCTGTTGCCATATGGGGTGCCTCTGTGAGGCTGCCGGCCGGCAGACACGGCAGGCACCACGTGAATGTGCGGCAGCCACATGAACACACAGCAGCCAGAGAGCTTGCTTGCCATGCTTCTGTGTCTCTCTCTCTCTCTCTCTTCTCTCCTCACCTCTCTCCTTTACTCTCTCCTCAATAGTATCTTTCTTATGTATCCCAGGCTGGCCTCAAACTTTTTATGTAGCCAAGGATAACCTTGACCTTCTGGTCCTCCTGCCTTTGCCCCCCAAGTGCTGGGATTACAGGTATAAGCCATCCTATCTCTTTTATACAGTGCTGGGGATCAAACCCAGGGCTTCATGCATGACAGACAAACACTTTTCCAACTGAGCCACACCTCTAGCTTCTGTGGGGTTTTGTGGAGAAAACTTCTAAAATGAAAATCTCATTCCCAGGCTGTGGAGGTGCCACTCTGCCACTAGCCACTGGAGTGCTGGGGACTCAGTTTGCTGTTTTCTGCCATGGTTTGGATGCCACCCTGGGGACCTGGACCCAGGTGCCTGACCCATCTTGACTCTTGTGAAGAGTCTCTTAGCACAGTCCTGCCAATGGAGGGAGGCTGTGCTACCCAGGTTGAGCTGCCAGAGGGTGGGTTTCCTCTCTGAGACAGAAGAAGGGAAGGGTTCTGGAATTTGCTGCACCAGGAGACAGGAGCTGTGCTGGACCTGAAGCCCAGGGTTCCAGCCCCACCCAGTCTGCACGGTCGGCTGCCTGGGGTGTGAGGTGTCCCCCACCCCTCATGGGCCCCATTGTCTTCCTGTGCAGGCTTCCTGGACTGGGTCCCTAAGAAGATGCAGCGCGTGGGCTGCGTGGAGCTACTCAACACAGTTCAGAGGCGAGTGCAGCCAAGGCTGCATGTCTTTGGCCACATCCATGAAGGTCAGTGCGTGGGACGGGAGGGCTCCTCATGTGCTGGGGCTCCTAACAGGCCCTTCAGAGGGCTTCTTGCCTTTCTTCAGCCCTGGTCACCAGCTGTCTCCCTGACTTCCTCAGCCAGACAGGAAATAGGTCACTTCTGCTGCCATCCTACAGAAGGCTCACATGCCTGCTGCCTCCCAGTGGTGAGGATGGAAAGCGGACTCAGGTTCTGCCAGATGAGGCGGTGCTGTCCTGAGAACCCTCGCTGTCTTCCTCTAGTCTGGGGAGTTGTTGAAGCATCTTGGAGGAGGGACGTTTGGACTGTGACATGAGTGGACATACTATGAGTTCCTTAAGACTGGTGGCCCTGCCTTGTAGCTTACATCCCCAAGGGCCTGGCATATATAGTAGGTTCTGAATGACTGAGGAGGGCCTGACTGCCTGAGAAGCCCCAGGGGTGTAGAGACTCGACCTTGACGTGTCCCCACCACACACGTGCAGATGCATGGTGTCCTACTTCTGTACTGGGGGTTGGAGCTGTGTATCATGAGTGGTCAGATGTCCACACTGTGGGCAAGGTGGCTCACAGTCTTGACCACCCAGCACTGACACACACACCTGTCCGCGCACACAGCTTGACCATCCTGTGTTCATGCAGGACCATCATATGTAAAGTTGACTGCAACCCAGATCACATTTCTACACAATTGTATAGGCAAACAGTGTTCTAGTTTGCTTTCAATTGCTGTGACAAAACACTCTGACCAATACCAACTTGGGAAGGAAAGTGCTTATTTAAAGGCTTATATCTCCCAGGTCACAGTTCATCACTGAAGGAGCCCAAGGTAGGAACTCTGGTCAGGAACCTGGGGGCAGGAGCTGAGGCAACAGGCCATGGATGAGTGAATGACTGAATGAACGAGGAAGGCTGCTTACAGGAATGCTCCCCGCCCAGGCTTAGCCTGCTTTCTTCTACAACCCAGAACCACCTGCCCAGGGGTGGCACCTCCCACAGTGGGCTGGGCCCTCCCACATCACTCAACAATCAAGAAAATGCCCCGCAGACATGGCCACAGGCCGGTCCAATGGAGGTGATTCTCCAGCAGAGGCTCCCTCAACCAAGGTGTGTCAAGTCGACACTAAAGCTGGAGCACACAGAGCTCTAAGAAGAGAGGGGGACGTACCTTCTGCTGCAGAGACAGTCTGAGCCACAGGATGGGATTTTAACAGTCAGAGGTGGTGGAGAGAGCATGACACGGGAAGGCAGGAATGTGACAATGCTAACGATGCTGATGCTGATGACAGTGATGATGGTGGTGATCAAGATGCTGGGGACAGTGATGCTGATGATAGGAATGATGGTGGCGGTGGTAATGGTCGGATGAGACAGGACGGGACGGTACTGGTAACGAGGATGTGGGTGATGGTGATGGTGGCGGATAACCATGGTGGTGGCGGTGTGTTGACAGTGATGGTGATGTGGTGAAGTGGATAGTGAGGAGGATTGGTGAGGAGGAGGCTGATCCTGACGATGCTGATGATGTCACAGTGAAGATGGCAGTGATGAAGATGATAATGTCATGGGGATGACACCAATGATGGTGATGTGATGTTATGGTGATGGTGGCAGTAATGGGATAGTAGCAATGGCAATGATGATGACATGGTGATACTGATGATGGCCACGAGGACCACGCTGAGGGTGTAATGGTGACAGTGATGGTCATGGTGACGGGACAGTTACAAAGACGGCAGGAGTGCTGGTGGTAATGATGCTGATGATGTCATGGTGATGGGGGCAGTGATGCTGATGGTGGTTCTGGGGACAATGCTGAGAATGTTGGTGGTGATGATGGTGGTGGAGGCTGTGGGGATCAGCATGATGGGGAGGTCATGGGGATTATGATGTCATCGTGATGACGGCAGCAGTGATGATCATGGAGGTGGTGCTGATTACGGTGTCATGGTGATGACAGCAGTGATGCTGATGATGGTTGTGGGGATGATTCTTTTGATGTTGGTGATGATGATGGTGATGATCATAGGAATGATGATGTCATGGTGATGATGATCATGGAGACCATGCTGCTGCTGTCATGAAGATGATGCTAATAACGATGTCATGTTGATGATGACAGAGATGCTGATGATGGTCATATAGACCATGCTGATGATGCTATGGTGTTGCTGTTCATGATGTCATGGTAACGACACTGATGATGTTGGTGATGGTGGAGGTCAGAGGGATTATGATGTCATGGTGTAATGACAGTGATGGGATCTAACAATGAATGATGATATGGTGATCTAATGATGGTCACGGGACTGTGCTGATGATGCTGATGCTGAGGAAGGTGACATGTATGAAGACAGTGTTGATGGGAATGACTTCCCGTGTACTTTCTCTGTGCCAGACACTGGCCTGAGCACTGTACAAAGATGGTGACCTCATGTGATCCTCCTAATAGGCTCAGAAACACCTGTCATTATCAATTCTACTTGACAGACAGACTGGGCTTGGAAGCTGCAGTGCTTGCCCCAGACACACCCTGCCATGGTGGCTGAGCACCGGTAGCTGTCATACTGACCAGACAGCTCCTGGTCCCGGCCTGACGGGTACATGTTTACTTCGCAGGGTACGGTGTCATGGCGGATGGGACCACCACCTATGTGAATGCGTCTGTGTGCACTGTGAACTACCAGCCTGTGAACCCGCCCATTGTCATTGACCTCCCCACACCTCGGAACTCCTGACTGCCACCACCCCAGCTCTGCCTGCCTGTGTCAACTCTTTATGTCTGGCCAAGAGCCTGGATCCCTCAACCTACTTTCTTCCACACAGAACAGCCCAGGCAGTCCGTCTGGCCACAGGACCAGCTAGCAGCGAGGGGAGTCTCGCCTTTGACTGTCAGCCCTGTGCTGCCTGCAGCAGAGCCTTATGCAGCCACCAGGACTGCACTATTTGTTTCCTACATGTGCATCTGTGTCCTGCGTTCAAGGGCCTGACAGGCTCAGTTGGACGCCCTTCCGCTTTGGAAGCCACTGCTCTTGGATGAGTGTTGGGAGCTGTTACATTGAGCGTCCCTCCACCCAAGTGTGAGTGGCTGCGCCCAGAGTCAGGGCGCATGGCTGGGGCACCAACAGCCCTTCCTCTCCAGTGGGAGGAGGAGGCGAACCTGCTCAAGGACGCCGCCTCCGAGGGAGTGTTCAGGGACATCTCAGGAATTCCGACTGTCCCTGGCCAGGCCCACAGCAGTGAGGTTGGCTTTGTTCCCCTTTCTTCCTTAATCCCTGACATGAACACTGGCTTGGGAGCCTGGATTTGGGGGACTGGTTCTTCAGAATGTACCATCTGAGTGGCCAGCACTTGTTGGAGGATTCCATATCACGGTGAGGCAGTTGTGGGCCCCCTGGGACCTCATTGTCCTGCAGATCACAATGGCCAGGAGTGTAGGCTGAAGTCCAGTGCCTATCACATTGTGCACACTCCCCCAACCTCTAGACCTAACATGGTTCTTGTTAGCACGTCACAGTCTCCCATCCAGAGGAGTTCTGTTTGCCGGGCAGGAGCCCAGGGCGCCGAGGGGCTGACCTTGCCATACCGTTGACTCCCAGGAGCGGCACAGCGACAGAGCAGGTTGAGCTCCAGCTGCCCTGTCCTGGGCTGCCCCCTTTCTTCTTAGAGTTAGGCCTGGGGAGCCCATCTCCGAGGGGGCAGAGCTAGTTGGGCCAGGGCCATGGGGAGGCAGGGAGGCAGGGTCAGAGGCTGTCCTTAAAATGCTGGTATTTGTTCATTGTGAACTATTTTCACACTCCTCTTGATTCTCAGTAATATGTCATTAAAGTAATATTCTTTGTCCTGATTCCTGGTGTTTTACACCCCACCTCGCCTAACTGGAGGCCTCTCCGCCTCGGCCCAGCCCCAGCTTTGGAACCAGCTTTCCCGACGCCTTTATGCAGCTATAACATTGCTTCATCTGCAAACTGTCCTGCAGAGTACTGTTGCCCCATCATAGGAATGAAGACACTGAGGCCAGAGGGGCAAGGCCACTTGCCTGAGGATGCACAGCACAAAGGGGACAGTAACAAGATTTGCATCTTGGCCTGTGTCCTCACACCCTTACTGTCATCATGAGTTCTCTCCCTACAGAGAAGGCTCCTGATTAATTTAGAAGAATCCCATTCAATACAGACTCCGGTTCATTCTTGATCGAGAGTCCTTTGGATCCTGAGGAATCTTGAGAAAGAGCACAGCATCGCAGCAAGACAAGTTCCTGATTCCTTCCCAGAACGTGAATGAGCTGGGTTCATCTGGCTAATTGCAGGTGGGGCTGTGGCCCCAGGAGCCCTGCAGTGCCCCAGATTAACCAGGACAGGCCTCAGGGCAGTGGAGATCCTGCTTGGGCCAAGCGGTTCCCAGTGGCTGGGGACATTTCCAAGGTCTCTCTCGGGTGCCTCGGATGCATGACGTGTTTGGAGTGGAGAATACATACCTCCCGCGTTCTGTCTTGGCTCCTCAGTTTCTATACGGACCAAGGACTATAAACTTAAAAAACGTTTTTCCTATGGCATCTTCAGAATATGGTGTATTTTTATGTGGGAAAGAAACACTATGAAGGCAGCTGTTGGTTTAAGAGAAAATTCATTAAAAATCCTGGAGGTTTGAAAGATTTCGGTGTGCTCCTCCATCATTTTGGCATAACTTGATTGTGGCTGTAATGTTCTTTTTTTTCCTTTTTTTTTTTTTTTGTCAAGCATGTCAGACAATAAAGCCTTTGTAAAAAGAAAAGACTGGTTCACCTAGCTGCTCTCCGTAGTATCCCTGGGTATTGCATGGGGCAGAGGCAGGAGGAATCCTGTGTTCTGGGGAGAATTTAGAGTCTAAAGACTTTGTATGTGCCAACAACTACACCCTCTGCTTGCCTCAGCCTCCCTGGCATACAGAGGTGGTAGCACAGGCAGGACTGTGCTGGACTCCCAAAGCAAGACACCTTGATGTGGCCTGAGTGCGGACTTGTCTTGGAGGTGATGTGCTCTGCTCAGCCCTTGGCAGAGGAAAGGTCCAGGTGCTGCCAAGATAGGCACTCCAGCACAACGTTCCTTCAAGCCACACAAATCCCATCATGTGTACCCATCTGTCTGTCTACTTGTTCACCTTTCCACTTAGCCACTCACTCACCTTGTCATACATAATTCTGTTTGCTCACCAAGTTATCTATCCATCTTCCATCCACCCACCCATCCATCTGTCCATCTTTCTATCTCTTCATCTATCCTTCATCCATCCATCTTTCCATCTCACAAACACCCCATTATGCTCCAAGCATTTGCTGAGTGCTTCCCAAGGGCCAGGCTTGGAATAGGAAGATGCTGATGGTGATGGTGACAGATTTAGGAGCAAAGATTGATGAAGGTGGGTATGTGGACAAGGATCATAGTGAGGGAATGAATGGATCATGGGGAGGAGAGGCCTGGAAGTGTGGTCTGGGGCAGACATGCCATGCCAACTTCTCCATGACCTTGTCTCCCCGTCTTCAGACTCGCAGGTCCTGGGGATCAAACTCAGGTTGTCAGGCTTGGCTGTAAGCGCCCATACCTGCTAAGCCATCTTGCCAGCCCACAGATATTCTTAAAACATGTTTTTGGTGGTTATTGTAAGTTCACAAATACATTTGAAAATACACGTCTTTAGGTAATATGCCATAGGTGTATCAGAACCTCAGCACATTATTTGTGCAACTATTGTTAAATCTGCAGTGTGATCCAAACATGTCTCATATTCTGAAAACAGCTCTCTTTTAGGACTGTTTAAAGCACAACATACCTTTTTACCTTCAATGATTCAGATTTTTGACTCAATTGTGCTCAAGCCAAAAGAACCTCCTTTAACACTTAGGGAAAAAAACTTCTGTAACAAATTATTTTTTTTCTGTTCAGACAGGGCCTCAGTCTGCAGCCTGGGCTGGCCTTGAATTCATGATCTTTCTGCCTCTGCCTCCTGAGTGCTGGGGTTAGAAGCATGCACACCCATGCTGACCTCCAGCCTCCTTTAACATTTGCTTTTTGTTTTTTTTTGGTATATAGTGCATGTATATGTGTGTATGTGTGTGTGTGCGTGCGCATGTGTGTAAGAGGTCAGAGGTCATATCTTCCTCTATCACTCTCTACTTTTTTGAGTCAGAGTCTCCCACTGAAACTGCAGCTCAGGGTTCAGGGTTCTAGTCCATCAGTGCAGGGAGTTCCATAGGCAGGAGCTCAAGCTGATCACACCACATCCACAGTTAACGGCACAGAGGAACGGATCCCCCGCTTAGGGCCTTGCCTGGAGAATGGTAATACCCACAGTGGGCTAGGTCTTCCTGCATCCGCTAATCAAGATGACCCCCCGCCCCCAGACTCATCCACAGGTCAGTCTGATGTACACAGTCCCAGGTGACTTTATGTGGTGTTAAGTTGACACAAAGCTAACTGGGCAGAGATGGGAAGGGAAGCGGAAGGGACTGAAGTCCTACTATCCCATTCAAGGACACGCCACAGACACAGACACTTCCCATGAGGCCCCACCTCTTAAAGGTTCACCACCTCTGAGGAGCGGCACCTCCTGTAACCCAGGCCTCGAGACTCAGCCTTTGATGTTGGCCTCAGGCACTGGCCTGGGCACCACTCATTGCCCAGGCTGGGTCTGCAGTTCTGTATGTTAACTGTTAATGGCAGCCTCGTGCTGACACCTGTCTGGTGGGATGTGAGCAGCAGCCCAGACAACAGCATGCAGGAAGTTCTGTGCCCGGGGCTGGCCCTGCCCTGGCCCAAATCCCAAGCTGGCATCCTCCTGTGCTTGCCTAGGCCCTAGCAGACTGGCCCACAAGGCCCTCCCTTCTCCCGTGGACATCTGCTGCCCACAGCAGTGACCTGCGGGTGCCATCCATACCTAAGGGCAGTGAGCAAACACAGTAGCCTGGCCTGGGTCGATGCCATTGCTCCCCTGAGGCATCGGGGCAGATGGGCCACCAGAGGAGGCAGAGCGGTGCTGTCCTCGGTGGAAGCTCCACCTCCAGTGAGACAGCAGCCGCCCTGCCCCGACCAGCCATCCCTGAGCCTAGCTCTTGTAGCTTCAGAAGGACCCATCCAAGGCCACGGTGATGCCCTGACTGCCCACAGGCTGGGCCTAGGAAGGTCAGCTGTTGATGACAGGCCCTGATATGGAGCTGTTCTGTGAGGATGAGGCTGATTCCCAGGGCAGGGACAGGGACAGGGACAGCAGGGACATGGCCTTGGGTTTCCAGCCATTCTCTCTGGTCCAGGGCAGGAAGCAGGTGTGCGGAGATAGCCTGTCCCAGAGGTGGTCTGGCCCTGACCCTGGAGTGCTGGAGTGGTGTCCTGCAGGTAGTCGTGAACAGAAACTCCAGGAACCCGACATTCCTGGTAGCTCTTTTAAAGTCTCAAGCCATTCCTGCAAAGACTATTTTATTTGCTCAAACCAATGAGAGAGAAAGTGCTGAGGCCTGCGGCCTCCCTGTGGCCTCCCACAGAGGCCCAGGTGTGGGATGCAGGTCAGAGCCTGCCCATCCTGGATCCAGAGCTGGGCGGGCCTTGGTTCTGGAGACACTTTGGGGAGTTCACTAAAGCCCTAAGTTGTCTGGTTTTACTAGTCTTGGGGACAGACCAGGAGGTCCTGCCTGCCCCTGCGGAGGCTGGTAGGGTGCCTACTGCAGGAAGGCCCGCAGGAAGTCATTGTAGGAGATCTTGGAAGACAGAGACTTGTCATAGTACTCCAGTACATGGAAAAACTCCTCCTCTGACAGGTTGATGCTGTACTGCCGTAGCACCTGGGAACCAGAAAGCCTGTTAACAGGGGTCTGGCCTGGGGTTGGGCTGCTTTGGAGGAGCCTGGCAGAGGCTTCTAGCTGCCTGTCCACCATTGTGGTCTCTTTCTTCCTCTGAGTTCTTTTCAGAAGGAAAGGGACATGCCTTCCTTTCTCTCTGGTGTCTGGAATACATACATAATGCTGGATCTCCAGCATTGGAGATGCTTGGGCCATGAGGTGGTCGTGGGGAAGGAAGTCAGGTGTTAAACACAGTACAGCAAAAATGAATCCCTGACTGTGTATGACTGCTGTGCCAGCTGGGGACATTCCACTTCTAGACAACCCAGGGGAAGCGCTCTCCCCCTTAAGCTGCTGTGACCTTGTTCCCTGTGGTGTCAGAAACAAATCCTACTAGATAAGTGGAGACTAGGTCATACATTTTTCCTCCTTGGCTTGTGTTAGAATTCATTTCTAAGGGAAGTCTAGAATGTGGGACTGAGGACAGCTGGACTGGCTGTTGGGCCCAATGGTACCAGAGCAGAAGAGTGAAGTGGGTCCAGTCACAGCCTCGACCCTCAGCTCCGGCTCTGCTCTAGACAGGGTCCTCACTGTGCCGCCCTCCCTGCCTGCTATGCCCTGGGTCCCCAGGGATGGGAGGGAAGGAAGGAGGGCCCTACCTGGTCATCCCATTCTTGCTGGACTAAGGAGCCTCCCTGGCCAGGGCGGTGCCTAGCCCCAGGGGACAGGGTACCTGTTAGGCTGTGGGTGAGGGTATCAAGGGGTGGCAGACTCAGAGGTGTTGGGCATTCAGGGTTAGCTGATGTTAAATAGTGTTGCCCTACTGGGCACTATGGTGTAGAGTGGGGTCCCCTCTGCAGGCAGCCAGCTTCACACACTCTGTTGGGCTGTTCGTAGGTCCAGAGGCCCCAGTGGGACATGGGCAGGGCCCCTGGGAGCAGTGACAGTGTGGTTTTGAGGGAGGTCAGGTGCTGGCAGGTGTGCAGGCAATGGAGGTTCTGGAGACTGTTAGGGAGGAGAAGGTGGAGCCTGCAGGTGAGGGGTGTGCTGGCCAGGGCCTCACAGACAGTGCAGGGCACATCTGACCCCTCCCTGCCACTGGCCTTCACTCCAGTTCCCTGCTCCCAGGCCATAGCTGCAGAGAGCCCAGACTTACCTTCCTGAAGTCAGCCGCACTCAGGAGCCCTGTCCCGCCCTCATCATAGGCTTTGAACGTGCGCCGCATGGGCCTCCAGCAATGCACAATCTTGGGCTGGATGCGCAGCAAGGCAGAGTAGAAGGAAGGCGTCTCCACACCAGCTTCTTTCTGAAAACAAGAGCAGGAAGGCCTTGAAGACCAGGGCAGGTGGGGAAGGTGGCTGGATGCCACCCGCTGGTTCTGCTCCCCGTGAACCCACATTGCTGCCTCTGTGATGAGACACACCTCCTGCTCCCATGACCTGGGGGGAGGCCATCTCCCAGCTCAGTTCTCAGAGGCAGAGGGAGGGGACAGGTCCCAGCTCTGATCCTGCCACACCAGGTTGCTTCCCCTTGTAGGAAGTGGGAGGACAGAGGTGTCTGAAAAGTCACCAGGGGCGTGACTGCACACATTAATTAGCGGCACGCTCCACCGTGCGGCGCTCGCTTCATCAGGAGTCATGGGATGGAAACAGGGTTGCCTGTGTGCTTTAGCCTAACATGTCTGCATACGACAGAGGTGAACTACAGGCAGGAGTCATGGGACATGTCTTGGGAGAGTTCTGTTCTAGCATGGCCCTACCTAACACAAATTAGCACAAAGTGCTTCCAGTTCATGAGTCATTTAGTGCCTGTGACGGAGTCTCCCCCAGTGCTCTGGAACCTTGCTAGCTGCCGATCTGCCAGGACACGGGCTCCCTGCCTCACCACACCCATGCCTGGCTCAGCATGGCCTCCCTGATCAGAAGCTTCCATCTGTAGACCAAGCCCTCGCCCCATGCCTACTTTGCCTTGTCCTTAGCTCCCGGGGCACTGGGCACTGCATGACTGCCATTGTCATGTCTGGTGCTCTGAGAAGAGAAACCATGCCAAGATGTTTACCACTGGCACAGTTTTATGGACCCTGGGCCAGACCACAGGTCCTCAGCCTGCACCTCCTGACCTTCCTGGACTTCCAGAGCGAGAGAGATGAAACTGTCACATTTCGATTAAGATCTTAAGTTTCTGAGTCATTTTCAGTGTCCCCACCCCTTAGCTTTGAGCACAGGCCTTGACATAAAGATGCAGCTCCCTCAGTAGACATCTGCATTTTCTTAAGTGGGGATCAGGGGACAAGATCTAAGAGGCGTCTGTGGGGAGGCAGCAGTGAGGCTGGGGATTTCTGACTGGGAGTGTGGCTAGGCCAGTCTCTAACAGGGTCCCGTTGGGAGCTTGTGTGTTCAGATCCTGCACTGAGGGGCAAGGGTTCCCCGTGCAAGGCCCCGGGGTCTCCCACAACGCACCATCTTGTCCGCATTCTGAATCTTCATCCTCTGCATCAGCGAGGTCTCCTTGGCTTTCAGCAGCAGCACGCAACTCTGGATGAAGTCGCAGTAGGCGAACTTGCCATTGTTCTTCAGGTCGTACTTCACGATGAGCTGCTGGCTCTCCTCCTTGCTGAGGTCCAGGTTGAACTTCTCTACCAGGGCTGAGAACACAAAAGGGATGGAGGGGTTGGCGGGGAGTCAAGGCCACGTCCAGTTATCCACTGAGCCCTGACGGAGGCCGAATCGCCTGTCCCACCCAGAAGCTCCACGGAAGCTCGGTGGGCTCCTGTCTTTCTCCCCTGCCTTGGGTGCTGGCCTTGCACCCTGGAGCATTGCTCCTGGAGATAGGGTGAGGGCAGGACAGACCCAGGAACTCGGATGCGGTGATGGCGCCCTGTTTGTCCACATCCTTCTCCTTGCACTCTTTCAGGAGCTCGCGCCAGCAGCCCTGGATCTGCTTGCGGAGTTTACTCTCGATAGGCTCGCAGTTCTGCAGGGGTGGGGTGCCCACTGGGGTCTGTGGGAAGGGAGAGAAGGGATGTCCTAATTGGAGTGCTGACCAGGCGGTCACAAAGTTTCAGAGAGGGCTTGGGGTCTGGGAGTCAATTTCACAGGAGTCAGAAGAAAGCTCACAGAGATGCTGTCACACAAGCTAACTTCTGCTTCTGCCAGAGGGCTGTGTAAGAGCCAACCCATAGTAACCAGAAGAGCTTTGGAAAGAAATACACAGCCAAGCTACAGGGGAGCATCTACCCCCTTTTGCCTTTTCTGGGGTCTAGAAACTCCCTGGAATCCTTGGCTTGGGGCTCATCCCATCTTCAAGACCAGCCCGGTCGGAAGGACCCTCTCTTAGACTGCATCTCCCTAACATGCCCTTCTTCCTCCAGAGTCTGTCTACAGCCCCTGAGTGCTGGCGCTCTCTGTCCAGATCTCAGATGGCCGCAGCCTCATCCCCGTCTTTGCCATGTGAGGTGACTCTGGGACGGCTAACTCTGGGGGACGCTGAGCCGTTCTGCACCACCTCTGAGCTCGCTACCACACGGACCGTCTCCGTCGTCTGCTACAACAACCCCAGTGGGAACTTCGTCCATTCTAAGCTGTAGCAAGCACCTGGCTGGCAGTAGGTGTGCAGGAGGCAGGACTGCATGAACATGGGGCATCCCGGGAGCTCTGGGACACGGCATGCAGGTGCCATGTATGGGGCCACCCCGCTCTCTGCACACAGTGTGGGAACTCAGAAGCTGCCCTTCGGGGTTCCTGGCACGGTCCTAGCTGCTCTTCGTTCACTAACCCAGCTTTCACTAAGACCAGAGACACCGTCAAGGACAAAGGAGCCTCCAGAAGTCTGAGCATCTCCTTTTCCCTCAGGCCTGGGCTGGCTCGGGCCCAGGCTCAGGGCTCCATGTCAAATTCAGGACTGGGGCACAGGAGGAAACCCTTGGGCCTCTCTGAGCACAGCTGTAAAATGGGTACTCCCCTGTGTGGGAGGAGCCCAAGCACAGGGGATTGTTCCTTAGAACAGAGGTGCTTCCTGTCTGTGGCTGCTACGACCTGCCTCCTCCTCCTGCCTACTCTCTGTCCTTGCTCCTCCCTTTCAGCCTCTTTCCACCTGCCTCTCCCCACTCTTCTCGAGTCTGTACCGCCAGGGAAGCTGACATCAGAAGCCCCTCCATCCCACGATAGGCTCATGTGTCCAGTTTCTCTGGGACATGGGAAAGGAACGGTGGGTAGGCGCCAGTCCCCACTGGGGTCTGTGGGGTAACCCGGACCTGGTGGGAGGTGACACTGGGTATGTGGCAGATCGGGAACTCACACAAGGGTGACTCCGAGATTTCAATCCTGCTCTTGAGTCCCTCGAGGGTGAGGGAATGGCAGATCTGGTTCTTTCCGTGATCGCGGGGGCACTGCTCCCCCTCTGGGCTGCAGTGGAGTCTCCTGAGTCACCCCCAGCCATGGGTGGTGAGGACACCCTCTCCATGCTGAACCTGCTCAGGAAGTCCTGGTACTTCAGCCTCCCCTTGGCATTGATGGGCATCTCGCTCCAGAGTCTGTCAAACTGAGAAAGTAGTCAAGTCAGACCGGTGGGTGAGCCGAGTCCAGTTGGGGTCTCACAGGCATCCTGGAGAAGTGGGGCCGACAACACTGCTGGGACCAGGGTTTGTGTCAATTTAAAAAAAAATTAAGAAAGGAAAAAATCCATTTGGATTCCACTGAACAGAAACCTCTAGAAGACTGAAAAAAGGGAAGTCAAGAGGGTTATTCATGGCTTCCGCAGGACATTTTTTAATTGAATTGGGTCCTCAGTGAGCAGTTTAAGGCCATTAAATCTTGTGATTAGTCACAGTGACTGAGCTGCAGTGTATAAAAACATTTTAGGAGAATATGCAAATCAAACCTCGGCCCACCTCGGTCCCAGGGAAGTCACCCACCTCGTTTCCCACCCTCCCCAGCACACCTGACTCGTGGTGCTGCAGCCTCAGCCACTGCGTCTGCATCCACAATTTATTTCACCCCGAGGGCAAGAAACGTCTTCTTGCAAGATGAAAAGGAAGCATTTGGAAAACTGGGGAAAAGTTTATGGCTTTGTACGGCTGCTGCTCGACGCCACAGCCTGTGTCAAAAGCACACACAGTGCAGAACAGACTGACTAGAGCCTCCTTCGAAGGTACCTTTAATGTCTGGGGGGATTTCAGGCAGCCAAGAGCCAGGGTGCTTGGCCCCAACTAGACTGTATGCACAGCCCTGTTCGGAGTCCTAGCTACCTGCCCCCAAGAGACAGAGGCCAGGCGGCTCAGGGGCTGCTCCCCAGCCCCTCCGAAGTGCTTGCTAGCTGCCACATGAACCACTCCTGGGGCAAGAAATGTGGGTGGCTCGTGGGACTGCAGTCTGGGAGCCTCTGGTCTCCATCACCTTCTGCCGTGTACCCCTAAGCAGGCCACTCTGATGTGTGGGATTTAAACCAGCAGAAGTACCAAACGCATTCCCAGAGGTCGGGTCTGGAGCTGAGACTCCAAGTCATTGAGAAGTGAAAAAACAACCAGCGATGGCCAAGGTGGCTCCACACAGCCTGGAGCTGGACCAGCCAGGGCCTCTCAGACTCCAGCAAACAGAATCCCCACAGGGCTGAGCCCTGCCCACAGGGCACGGATTCAACTTGAGAACTTTAGGAAAATCAAACAATATGCTAAAGATGTACCAGATCCTAGGAAAAAGTTGAGTGTGAAGTGGGCCAGCCCACACTCTGGACACTAGAAGGTGCCCAGTGTTCCACTGAATAGTCTCTCCTTTGCCCTAGGCTAGTCCTGGTCTGTAGGTACAGCCAGCATCTTTTAGACAGGTCGAGTCTCACAGTGCCCATCCCCGCTGCCACACAGAGTGCCCATCCCACAGCCACACAAAGTGCCCATCCCACAGCCACACAGAGTGCTCATCCCACAGCCACACACAGTGCCCATCCCACAGCCACACACAGTGCCCATCCCCCAGCCACACAGAGTGTCCATCCCACAGCCATACATAGTGCTCATCCCACAGCCACACACAGTGCCCATCCCACAGCCACACAGACTTTCCACCCCACAGCCATACAGAATGTCCATCCCACAGCCACACAGAGTGTCCATCCCACAGCCATACATAGTGCCCATCCCACAGTGACACAGAATGCCTACTCCCAGCCGCACATAGGTTCATTGGTCAGCTGGGACACTCGCTCTTTTCCTGAGCTATTGGGCCACTGGCTTCCCCTCCCTCCCATTTGACCCCTTCTCAGTTCCCATTCTTTCATGGCGATTAAAGAACTCTCTTCCAGGGGCTGGAGAGATGGCTTGGAGGTTAGGAGCACTGACTGATCTTGCAGAGGACCTGGGTTTGGTTCCCAGCACCCACACAGTCACTAACAACCATCCGTAACTCCAGTTCCAGGGTTACCAACTTATACACCTGTAGGCAATAAGCTCATACACATAAAATAATAAAAAGGAACTCTCTTCCATCATCACAAACCCGAGTGCTCAAGCTCCCCCTGAATCCAGCTTTCAGTAAAGTGCTCCTGAGGATGCCGGAGCTGCCTGGCTCTCACGGCTCCTTCCTGTCCTGCCTGGATGTGGAGGCGGCCAAGGCCTTTGTGCTGCAGAGTTTCAGCTGTCAACTTGACACATCAGGGAAGAGGGAGCTTCAGTTGGGGAAGTCCTTCTGCGTGATTTGCCCATGGGCGTGTCTGTGAGGCATCTTCCTGGTTGTTGAATGATGTGGAAGGACCAAGTGCTGACAGTGGTGCTGTCCCCGGGCAGATGGTCCTGGGTTACGTAGGAAGGAAGGCAGGCTGAGCACAGGCCGGAGGAGCCAGCCAGTAAGCAGTGCTCCCCCACGGTCTGTGCTCCAGCTCCTGCCTCCAGTTCCTGCCCTGGCTTCCCTCAGTGACGAGCTGTCTGTTGAAGTGAGATGAAATAAGCCCTTTCCTCCCCAAGCTGGCTTTGGTCAGGGCTTTGTCACAGTGATAGAAAGCTAAGTAGAACAACTTCCTTCACACACACAGGAGAGGAGGCCACCATGCCTTTCAGGCTCCTAGTCTCTTCCTTG
Source organism: Eospalax fontanierii (assembly GCA_035773235.1). Taxonomy (NCBI): domain Eukaryota; kingdom Metazoa; phylum Chordata; class Mammalia; order Rodentia; family Spalacidae; genus Eospalax; species Eospalax fontanierii. The sequence continues at coordinate 73,483,228 of CM069537.1, forward strand.
CCACACCCTCTTCTGCTGTCACTCTTGGTCCCTATATTCCTGAACATAAGCAGCAGGTCCCTCTAAACCCTTCAATCTCCAGCCTTGGGCTGGCCACTCGCAGGCTTGCTCAGGATAGCATGCTACCTGTGATGCCCTCAGGGCTTTGCTTCCAACACGGTTCTGTGCCCAACCCCCTCTCTGTGTCCACCTCCCTGTGTCCACCCCTCCTCTGTGTCCTCCTTTGTGTCCACCCCTTTGTGTTCACCCCCCTATGTCCACTCCTCTCTATGTCCACCACCCTCTCTCTGCGTCCATCACCCCCTTAAGACCTTTTGCATGTTCACCTGCCCTTTGTTTCATGGCATTCCTCAGTTTACCCTCTGGGGCTCACCCCGACCCCCTGCGCTGACCTCTCCTAGCAAAGCTGACCCCATAACAAATGCAGTGACAGCATGACAGCACAAAGTCCCATAGATCCCCCATAAACTCAGCCAAATACCAGCTTTAAATGAAACAATATCACTATACACACAGAGAAGCAAGTCCTCAGCAAGCCAAGGCAGGTCTGCCCTCAGATACCAGAACTGTTAGGGCTGAGCATGATTGTGTACAAAATCAAGTAATTAACACCAATGTGAAAAATCAGCAAAGGGAAAGACAGGACAATTGACAAGATGTTGAAGTGACAAGCGAATATAGTTCTTAAAATGAAAAATATAATCACTGGAAAACTTGAAAACAATCAATGTAGAGATGAATAACAGACTTCACACAGCTGATGCACTGACAGGCCTGGAGTGAGCTAGCCCGTGTTTACTAGCAGAGGGTAGATGGACTAGCCAATGTGGACTAGCCCCAGGAGGGTGGACTAGCCAGTATGGGCTGGCACAGGGTGGATGGACTATGGGGAGGGGGATGGATGGGCTAGCGAAGGGCCCACCCTCAACAGCAGCGCCATCCAGAGAACTAGTTGGGCTCCGCTCACAGTGTTCTGACAGTGGGGATGTCCCCCTAGCACCAAGATGCGACCTAAAGGAGTCAGGTGAGTTCCAGGGTAGCTGTTGCTACAGGGAGACCCTGTCTCAAAAAGACCCAAATAAATAAATAAGCAAAACAACCAACAAAATAAAAACCTAAGTGTCACAGGGATCAAAGATTTTATGAACTTTATAAACATACAAAACACTAAATAAAGTCAGTGTAGTTATTTTACCATCTTGTAAAATACTCTAAGACAAAAACATTTTCTAAGCTTAAAAGATTAAATTCACTATAATGATGAAATTCTGAATCTGTACTCTTAGTTTAAAACAACCCTTCCAGAACTTAATAACTCCTAACATTAAAGTTGGAAATACCAATATATCTCTCAGTGATTGACAGAACAAGCTAACTTAAAGAATAAGGATCCTTTGGGGCTAGAAATAACAGCTGGTTTAATCAACAAACATAGAACTCTTCATCCAAAACATACTACCTAACTACAAATGAAAAATATGTTTAAAAAAATCACCACACATCAGATCTTAAATATTCCTAAGAACTGATATGATCTAGTTACATTCTCTAACTAAAATTGTGTTCATTTATAAGTTAGTAACTCTTTAGAAACACATTCATTCAGGGAACAAAAAAAAATCATATTTCTAAATGCTTTATGGACCAAAGAAATCAAGAGGGGATAAAAATTACTGGGAACTCAATTATCATTTTCAAACTATGTATCAAAATTTAGATGCAGCTAACATAGTAATTAGAAAGAAATGTACAGTTTTAAATACTCATTAAAGAAAGAACAGCTGAAATTTAAAGGCTGTGTCCAACTTATGCTAAGGCACAAGAACAGAACAAGAAAAAAAACAGATACCAGTGAGGCAGGAAAGCCCACAGTGCAAAGCTGATCCTCCGAAAGGACAGGCAACAGGCAAACAGCTACAATATGAAGTCAAAAGAACAGACTGAGGGGTGCCCAGTACGCAATGCCACAGCAAAGACAAACTGAAAAGATCATCAGCATGTTATTGTTAGTAAGTTATGCTGGTTTGAAAAGTGACAGGAAAGCAGACAGACGCATTCCTATAAAAATGTCATCTACCAAGACAAACAAAACGAACAGGGCCCAGGGAGTCTGGAACCATCAGATAGTGCCCTGGCAGTTAGAAGTCTCCTGCACAGCACCAGGCATGGTGGCACGTGCCTTTAATCCCAGCACTCTGGAGGCAGGGGCAGGCAGTCTCTGTGAGATCAAAACTCTCCTGGTCCACATAGTGACTTCCAAGTGGGCCAGGACTAGGGAGACCCTGTTGAAAAAGAAAAAATCTGCACAGAAAATTCAGGGCCCTGGAAGATTTCCAGGATTTGCACTTAACTTTGAGACCCAAGTAGAGCTGTCCTGCCCAGACCCTTCTGACAAAACAAGTGCATAACCCCAGACTCTGCCTACATAGCTCTTTAATCCTGATTCCAAAGCCAGACACAGATACCATGAGAAACACAGACGAGTGTCAGGCTCCAACATAAATTACCCACCAAGTCCTTGCCTTGGAATCCAGCATTGTCAAAACATGTTTTAAAATTTAAAAATTTATATGTACCTGTATCTGCATGTTTGTAATGTATATGTGTATGTGTGTGTCTGCAGAGGCCAGAAGTGAGTGCTGGATGCCCTGGAGCTGGAGTTACAGATGGTTGTGAGCCACCTGATGTGGGTGTTGGGAACTGAATGCAGGTCCTCTGCAAGAGCAGCCAATGCTCTTAACTGCTGAGCCCGTTCTCCAGACCTTGAAAACACTTTTAACACAGCCTGGCCAAACTGTGCTTGTGCCAGGAGTGTAAGTTTGGTTTAATGTTAAAAAGTGCAGTAATGGAATTCACTGAATTGAGAAGCTGAATAAGAAAAACTGGATGTACATCTAGATAGATGCAGAAAAAATATTTGATGCCACTCAGTCACCTGGGGACAAAAAAGGCATCTAAGGGGACTTCCTACAGCAGATAGGAAACATGTTGCCTTCGATGCATTCTACAAGTATGTCTAAACATTTAACCCAGAACTGGAAGCACACCTGTCAAAATCAAGGGCAGGACGGGGAAGCCCATCACCACAGCCTGTTTAAGGAACTGCACGTTCTAGACACTGCTTGAAAGGATATGCTGCCTACGGTCACTTGAAGACCTGCTGGAGTCTGTTGGCTGCAATGCTCATGGGAAGCTACCGATGACTCACTAGAATCACTGAATTAGCACAGCAGCCAACAATAGCAAACAGCAAACTTAAGGGAATAACGTTAAAATACACTATTACAATAAAAGTATGAAGGGCCCGAAGATGCAAAAAACCGCAAGGTAGAAGATGACAGAACTGATTTGAAGCATGTGGAAGCCTACAGAAGAAGCGGAACGAGTGATTGGCAGGAAGAGCTTCACACATGTCAATGGGCTCTCACTGAGGGTCGGAAGGTGTCAGGAAGCTTGTGCTCCTCCTGCCTCACAGCTGAGCGGACAAGCATGCGCCACCACCCACCAGGGGCACTGGTGAGGTGGTTCTGAAATGTCCACAGAAAGCCAAGGTTGTAGCTGACACTCCTGCCTTAGGAAGCCACGGTGACTTGGATATTAATCACAATCTGGCAGAACAGAATGGAGTTAGAGCAGACCAGGCAGGATAGCGCTCGTGCTGCAGACGAGAGGAGACTGCAGGACCCCGGGATGACCCCCACTTCGCACTGGTGGAGAGACTGGAGTTGCAGGAAAGCAAGAATGTGAGGTGAAAACCCCCAAGCCTGCAGAAGAGGACAGGCTAAGAGGCCCACGGTCTCGGGAGAGGGAGCATCACAACCGTAGCACAGATCGGAATATGTATGAAACGCTGTGCCCTGTGGGGCCCAGCAAACTGAAGCAGCATTGGACAAAACATATGCACACACGCACACATACATGCATGCTCACATGTACACAATTCACATTCAGTACCCCTCCAGCTTCTCCCCAACCTCACTAGCAGCTACCCGATCCCCTCCTTTGATCCCTCCTGTACACATATACACAGGCACATATACACATCAACACTCGAACACATATTAACACACATGTATGTGTGCATACACACAAGCATGTACATGTGGGCACGCATGCACACACTCACGTATGCACATGCGCACATATATGCATGCATGTACATATATGTACATTCTATATACATATATAATGCACGTGTGAACATATGACTTAAATCTAGCTTCTCTTCCACTTACTGGCAGCTGCTCAGTCCTTCCTCCAGTCCCCCATTTCCTGGACATCTCGAACTCTGTTGCCCAGAACTCCCCTGCCTCGGCACCTGAAGTCCACAGCTTGGGCTCCTAGGTGCCGTCCACTCCTGCCCGACCTGTCTTCCAGCCTCCACCGTGTGCACTCTCAACTCTGCAGCTTTGTGATGGACAGCCCACCTTGAGCCTCCCCCACCTTCCCTGCCTAGTACCAACTCCTGACTCTGCCCGCTGCTTCTCAGTGCCCTCAGCTGCTCCACAGTGCCTACACCCACTGGCACGTCCTGTGTGCTCCAGCTCTCGGGCCACCACATCTTGCCTCCCATGTCACTGGTCCACCCACACCTGCTTCCTCCCTCCCTCCCTCTCCACACAGCAACCAGAGTGACAGTGTTTGAAGTCAATGGTCAGGCCACCCTGGGCTAGGACAGGGACAGCCCTCTTTTGTCCCTGAGAGAAAGCAAGGCTTTCACACTGGGTTCTTGTCTTACATGATGGACCCCTGCATCCTCCCGGGATGGAAAGGGGCTCACCCTTCAAGAGCACAGATGCTGCCTTCAACCATGGGAATCAATGACAAAGTCATCCTCAGAGAGAAGGTCTATTGTTCCTACAACATCCTTCCTGGACATAATGGTTTCCACTGGGTGCCACCAGCCTGAACTATGGGGACATGTGCCAGTGTGTTACGCTCTTGGTAATATAGATGGTAGCTGAGGTCTGTCATCTTATTTTTAGGAAGGAGAATTTGGGGGCTGTGGAGATGGCTCAATGGGTAAAGTGCTTGCTGCAAAAGCATGAGGACCCGAGTTTGAATCTCCAAGCACCAATGTAAAAAGCCAAGCATGGTAGCATGTATCTGTAATCCCAGCATTGGGGAGCTGGAGACAGGATGGACAGGAGGATCCCGGGGGCTTGCTGGGCAGTCAGTCCAGCTGAAACCAGGAGCTTCGGGTTCAATGAGAGACCTTGTTCCCCGCAAACAAGGTGGAGAGTGATAAAGACACCAACATCCACCTCTGGCTTGCACATACACCTGCATAGGTTAACACACCTACACACAAGAGGAGGAGGAGGAGGAGGAGGAGGAGAAGGAGGAGGAGCGGAAAATGTTAAAGCTAAAGGATTAGTTCTGTTGGAGCCTTCGCCAGGCTAGGAGTTTTTGGGGGGAGAGTCGAGTTCTCTATGGGAACACCAGGTGTGCCGGCGTGTCACTCACACAAGGCAGCAGAGCGAAGTTTCACTCACTGATGTGACATGAAAAGCTCTTATCAGCACAACCTTTGTTGGTAGAACTTTCATCAGCTGGCCTCATAGAAGCTAACTGGGACTGTACTCATGCTGAAGACTTGCTTCTGCCCACAGGAAGGGAGGGAAGGCTTGCCACCCACACCTGCTTGCCTCCCTGCTCTGCGGGACTCTTGCAAACAACATTTCATGCTACTCATCAAAACCTGTCATGACAAAATACTCCACCAGAAGGTGATGTTTGGAGAAGTTAAGTCAGCTACTCACATGCTTAGAGTCTTTTTCTCTGTGTTTATGTATGTGTGCGCATTAATGTTAGTGTGTGAGCTCAGGTATGTGCTTGTGTGAATGCATATGCAGGTGTGCATATGTGTTGAGTGTGCACGTACATGTGTACTGAGTGTGCATGCATGTGAATGTAAGAACACAGGTTTGCTTGTGTGAATGTGTGTACAGGCGTGAGACTGGGTGCAGGTGTGAATGTGTGTGTGCAGGTGTGCTAGTATGATCAGGTACACATACACACACACATGCACATACCTGAGCTCACACACTCACACTCATGCACACACACATAAACATACATATATATTACATATTCACACAGTTGTGAATGCATGAGAATGTATGTGTGCAGGTGTGTATGTATGTGTGTGAATGTGTGTGTACAGAGCCCAGAGAACAACCATAGGTGTTGTCCTCAGGAACGTCAGTGATCCTCCTCCTTTGAGACAGGGTCTCTCATTGGCCTGGAGCTCACCAATTATGTTATATGCCTACCCAGTGAGCCCCAGAGATCTTCCTGTCTCTGCCTCCCAAGCGCTGGGATTGCACACACCACCACGCTCGAACTCAGGTCATTATGCTGGCAAGGCAAGCACGTTACCAACTTACCCACCTCCCCAGCCCCACATGCTTAACATCTTTAAGAGATCCATCTTTGCAGCTACAGGGCAGTGAGCTCAGAGAGCCGGGAAGGTGTGGGTGATGACGGCATCAGCTGGAAGGGCTTTCAAGACCTTACCCCGGTAAAACGAGACCAGGGGTGGGTGGTTACACCCTGGTCGTGGCAGCAAGATGTCCTGCCCTGGGTCTGCAGGAAGCCCCTGGTGAGCCCTGGGCAGAAGCAGAGGGAAAGGCAGCTCAGCTCCATGCTGTATTAGCCTCTCCTTAAGGTCTGAGGCACTCTCTGGGAACGAGGACCTGTGCTATCTGAGGCCTGAAGGACTCAGCAACACACTTTGGGTGGTGAAGAAGTACACACATTCACACACATGCACATATTCACACAAGCAAACTTATGCACACATATTCACACAGCTGTGAATGCTGGCTCTGTGCCACTGGCTGCCTGGCCTTGGCCTGTGGAGGGGGCTCTCTGAGCACCGTTTTGCTGTTTGGTGTGAGTGAGGCACAAAGCAGAGCTCTGGTGCTGGGGTGACTGGCAAGTGGTGCCATCCCTCACCAAGCACTCAGCGCCCCCAGTTGCTGAGGAAAGGCTGAAGAGGCCCAGGGCCACAGGCTTCCAGAACTTTCTACCTGAAAGGGAGCCCAGCAGAGTACTGCAGGAAGCCCTTCTGGGGTGGGGCTGTGTGACTGAGAATATGACACTAAAGGGTCAAGGTCCAGACAGCTGGCCATACTGGAGCAGGGCCCCAGAAAGCTTGGAACAGCAGACCCAGGGTGTGGTAGGAAGCCGGGAGAGGAGTGCTAGAGGGAGCACCAGCAACTCCAGAGTGTGGGGGGGGCGCCTCTTTCGATCACAACAGCACTGGATGGTGAAGGACTGACAGGCAGGAAAGTGGGCACAGAGGGATATGTTCTTGCTGATTGAAATGGTGGAATTCATAGCTATCACATCAACACAAAGTTCCGAGAGCTTCAGCAAGGGGGTGGTGGCTCATCCCAACACTGGAGTGAAGGACACAGGAAAATCAACCCAAGCCTAAGGTCAGCTTGGTCTTGGGCAGGTTCCAATGACCAGGTTGGAACTGGTCAAAGCAGTCTATCCCACCCCCCCACCCCCCCCTAAGAAAAACAAAGGAGGAGGAGGAGGAGAAATGAAAGACAGAAAGAGAAAAGACCTCAGAGCATTTAGAAAATACTGAGTACACTTTAGGCTCTGGGGAGAGCAAACTTCGCCACAGCTCGCGGTGAGTGACCGTGGTCTTACCTGCTCATCTGTCAGGATCTGTACGTGACGGGTGCAGATGGATCTGAACTCGTCTCTGGAGACCGTGTTGGTTTTCACGGTGTCAAAGTTCTCGAACTCCTGGGCAATGGCATGGTAGTGGGAAGTCACTGCCTTGTGGACACGAGCCAGAATGTCTCTGTTGGCCATTTCTTTGGGAGACGTGGGGGTTGGAACTTTGGGCATCTTCTCGGCCCACTCGTCAGCAGTCTGCACAAAACAGAGTAGAAATCAGTCCAGAGTAAACAGTAAATACGCCTCGTCAGGTGCAGGGAGGTGTAGCTGAGTGAAGAGAAGCCAGTACAGCTGAGATGCAATTTCTGACAGGTCAGCTACATGGGAACCTGGGGTCACTTGCCATGAAAGGGCTCCCCAGGGTGGGATCCTGCCTTTGGAAGGGGGCTGTAGAACACTGAGAAAGCCCCAGGATGGGTACCCCAGATACTCTCCTCATTCCCATGCAGCAGAGTGTGGAGGTAAACACTTGCAATCCTGGGGCAAGGGAAGTGGAGACAGACAAATCCTGAGGACCGACCCCTGAGGCTGTCCTCTGGCCTCTACATACACACACCTGAGCACACACACCTGTGCATATTTACACTCCCTCCCCCAAGAAAACAAAACCCACACAGCATGTGGCCTGTGTACAGCCCCAGCACTGACAGGGCTGGGCCCCAGACTGCCTTATCTTAGAATGTGGGTTGGGCTTGTTCATCGATTTGAGAGATGGTTTCTTCATGACTGTCCCAACAACAGTTGTCCCTCCAACTGTTAGCTAAGGCTTCTTGCAGCCAGAAACCCTCCGGGACCCAGAGGGAATTAATTCTGGGGAATCTGGAGGGATCTGCTGATGTAGCATGTTGTAGCATAAAGGCTCAGGGTAGGACTCTGCCTGCTTCTGGGTCAGGGGAAACCAGCATGGTGCCAGAACTGTCCATGGTGCCAGGGAGTCAGAGAAGGGCTATACAACCTGGGCTAGGGTCCGGGACTCTTGGAATGAGGCTGAAGGATTCTTGTTGCCATTTTTATACTTAAGTGGTAGCAAGAAGGCTCACTAGGCTGGGGGCCCGAGGACTGACCCCCACCTTCCAGTGACTAATCAAGAGGGAGACAGATAGATGGGAGTCGCAAGGGAGAGACAATCTCTCAGGAAGGGACCAGTGAAGGAACCAGGAAAACAGACTGGGATTCTTGGCATATTCTGGGGATATTCGGGGGTTCCTGGGGAGCCTGGGTCCATGCTGCAGATGGACCTAACGGAGTCAAGTGGTGAGGTAGGAGAGTCCGCAGCAGGGAGCAGAGCCAAGGAAGCTCAAGCAGGCATCTCCTTGCTGAGCTAGTGAAAGCTCCCAAACAGGCCTGTGGCTACTAGAAGCACAGCTCAGCTCCTGGCGAGGAAAACTGCGCTCTGAAGAGAGAACTTAGCTCTCACCAAGAGAGAATCTAGGGGGGCCACGTGGGAAGGTTGGCTCTGGCCCGGGTGATCCTGATAATGGGTCCTGTCTCAGTCCCGACTCTAACTAATCAGCCCTTCCCATGAGTTCCAGGGCTGTGCTGGATGCTCAGCAGACTCTGACACCAAGTCCCGCTAGCAGTATAATCTGGCTAGGCTTTACTTTATGCAATTCCACAGCACCATTCACACTCTATGTCACCGTCCTGTGGTACAGAGAAGTCCGCATAGTACATGAAGGGCTTTATGTTTATGGAATTATAGCAAACCCAGTTGCCACTGGGAGTGTACACACACACACACACACACACACACACACACACACACACACATACTTCCACCCATATCAAAGCCACCCATGGGTACAGAGCATTTCCACAGACCTATTTAGAGCCATTTGCAAAGTAAATGGGTGCTATTCTTCTCTTATTTGAGAAAATCAAAGTGGTTTTACTGATGTGTTTCATGAGCTTTCAGAATTCAGACGGTTGTCAGTGTGCCTCCAACAGGGCCCAGCCCCGGCATCCCTCCCTTTTGCAGGTAGCAGCACCCAGAGAGCAGAGTGGGCGGGGGGGGGGGTCCTCCTGGCATGGAGGCTTGCCTCTGAGAGAGAGGCTTACCTCCTCTCAGACCAGCCTCACACCATTCACTGTCAGCCTTAGGCCTGAGGAGGACATGTGGTGTGAAGGGGAAGTGGGCAGAGGAGCAGCTCAACATGGGAGACAGAGGCCGGCAGGGGTTGTGTCTCGCCTGCCTCTCCCCAGCTGTGAGGCCTGAAATGGCTTTTTGCCTCAGTTTCCTCCTCTGTCCAGAAAGATTAAGGCTGTATCTGAGGTGGCAAAGGTAGATGCTCTTTTTGACAGTCAGACCCGAGAGCCGATGCGATGCTATTATTCTAACAACAGACAGGAGGATTCCAACAAAGCATCTGGTGTGACCCTGGCTTAATGTGCTTTAAACTCCAGAAGAAATGGGGTCATTTTCTAGCAAAATATACATAATTTAAGCTTAACTGGAATGCCACTGTCTATCACTCACGAGGCACCAAGCCTAGATGGTTTTAAAGGCAAGCTGTACAGAACCTTCAGGGAATAGATAATTAGATAATTTTTACATTAGTCAAAGTTTCCTAGCATTAAAAAAAGGCATGCAGGATTAGAATGATTGTGTATTGTTCCAATATTAAAATACGATAAAGAAAAGTATAAACTAATCTTATTTGTGGTTATTAATGCAAAGATCCTAAAATTCTAGAGTAAATCAGTAACACCCAGTACTTGTGTCAGTTACTTTTCTTGCTGTGACAAAATAAAAGCAACTTGTGGTCAGAGGGTTATCTTGGTTCACAGTTTGAGAGTTTGCTTCATCAAGATCGGGAAGGCTGGGCTGTAAAACCTCAAGACCCACCCCCAGTGACCTACTTCAGTAAGGCTGTGCTTCCTAAAGGTTTCATGACCTCCCCCAAACAGTGTACCAGCTGGCAACCAAGGATTCAAACACCAGTCTGGGGGGCGGGGGATTTCACACTCAAACCACAGCAGCATATTAAGATGACTCACCAAGACCATCAAAGTTTATCCCAGGTCTAAGAATGGCCCGAGGCTAGCAAATCCTGCAATTTCTTAGATGAGCAAGGGGCACCCATCAACAGTGGCAGAAAGACATCTGACAAAACTCAGCAATCATCCTGATCAAAGTCATAAAGAGGACGGGGCGATGGCTCAGCTGCCAAAGTGCTTGCTGTGCAAGCCTAGAGGAAGCCAGAGGTCAGATCCCACCACTGATGTCAAAAGGTGGGGGAATGAGTGCACGCCTGTGATCTCAGTGGGGAAGGGCGGTGCATGCCTGTGATCTCAGCACTGGGAGACAGGGACAAGTAGATCCCTAGAACTTGCTGGCCAGTGAAGTCTTGTCTAATTAGTGAGCTCCAGTTTCAGTGAGAGACCCTGTCTCAAAAATGAAAATGGAAAAGGTTGAGGAAGACACGCCATGTTGATCTCTGGTCTGCACACACACATACACACACACACATGTGTGTGCACACAAATGAACATGTACATGAACATATACTACACAGGTTCAAGCATAAAAATATGACAGAGAATAGGAAGAAGGGGTTGGATGAACTACTTGAAAATGACCATCCCAAGATGAGTGTCAATCAGATCCTTTGCATTCTGCGAACAGCATATCAGATGGGTAAGGTTTGTATTATTTGTGTGTATGTGTGTGCACTGTCATGTGTGTCGGACTAGGGTTACCAAGTCTGTGCAGCAAGCACCCTTACCCACGAAGCCGTCTTGCCAGCCCAGAATGAGTGGGATTCATTTATTTATTTAGACATGATTTTTCTACCAAACTGGCCTCAAATACACATTTTTAGGAGATCTACCCTTTATAAAATACTGAAAACAATATCATTATTTTTAGATAAGAGCTACTGGCTAGAAAATCTCCAGACAATTTAAGAAAATGGTCTGATTCAGGCTAAAAATACAAAAAAGCAATACCTGTTTTGGGAAAACATTATGACTAGTTACAAGTTGAACTGTGGGGAGTTTCAGGCGTGTTAATGGCATGCTGAGTGCACGGATGAGATCTGGAGACTCCAGAGAGAAACGGGCACTCCCTAAGGCAGATGAGCATGGAGACAGGTCACGTCCTGGACAGAAAGACCCTGGGTCAAACCACAAAACCCTTGCCAAGCATAGAGAACAGCGTGGCTGCCGTAAGGACAGCTTCATCCAGGGGTAGCCCTGAGCAAGACAGGGTGCCCAGCTTCATCAGGGAAGATTCTCTTCTCTGAGCACTACTCAGCTGTGAATGGAACCCTCCCCACCCTGTCAGGCCCTGAGGCTGCAGTCACCTGTGTCAACTGTTTACCGCTCCCCACATCCAAGCCACCCACAAATACCAACAGCTCTGCCTGCCTCACCTCCCGTCTAGGCCACATCACCTGTGATGGGAGCTGTGAAAATGCTCTTGGGAATTTTTCTTCGAGAAGCCTCTTTCCTAGAAGTGCCAATCAGATCAAGAGCCTGGCTTCACAATCGCATCTGTGACCTCAGTTCTGTGACTCTTCCCACTCTCCCTGCTCAGAACCAAGGTCCCTGCTTTCCTACAGACAGCAGGCACAGCTCTGCCCCAGAGCCTTTGCCCTTGCCTCCCCAGGCTCCTCAGCCCCTCAGCCCCGCTCCCCCTCAGCCTCTACAGTCCCTCCCACTGCTGGTTTCTCCTACACTTCATTGCTTCTTGGCTTTTTGGCCCTCACAGAAAAAGAACTTCATGGAAGGCCAGGAGCTCTTGTCTTCTGCTGGGGAGTCCCTAAGGGGTTAGGGAAGATGGTAGGGCACATCAGGGTTTCCCTAGGAAATAAGGAACAGGCACATAACATTGAGCCACACCTAAGATCAGGGATGGGCAAGGTTCCACTTGCCCTGGTGGTCGCCCAGGGTCCATTATTGGCAGGCAAAGAGATAGAAATTGCAGGAAGAGGCTGCTCTGACCAGCTGTAAACTCTGTGAGATTTCTGGAACTGGAAGCTCCTGTGTGTTAACTCTGCCTAGCCTCTTAGGAATCTAAATGATTAGAGCTCGTGGAGAAATGTGCACGACAGAATCATTTAGAAAATTAATACATAAAACACAAAAGTGATCACGGCTGAGATGCCTGACCTTGGGCATGTGGTCAGTATGCGGTTTCTATCAGATGGGCCACAGTGCAGCTGGTGGAAGGGTCTAAGGAAAAAAAAAACAGGGGAATATTTGCAATTCAGGAGAACAAGTGGAGGACCACAAAATGGTCACATATTGAACGATGATACCTGTGAACACGGCGGTGTCAACATATCCCCCAAAGCCTGTAGAGGCTACAGGGACCGGCATGGCGGGGTGATGGCTAGCGTGACTCTTGCCGTCCCAGGTGCTGGTCCCCACTCACCCGCCCTCCGCTTGTGCAGCCTCATACAGAGAGTGGTGTTCAGAGTTACTGGCCACTCTCTCCCGGTGAACACATTGTGGAGGTTGTGACAGGTAGCCACTTGTTGACACCTGTGGCACACTTGCTCAACTGGGGTCCAGGTAAGGAATGATCCCCCAGGCTCTGCTCACATGGGGCCGAGAGTCCAAGGGGTAAGACATGACTGAGTCTCCCAGGTGCGTGGGGAGGGCCTCAGGAAGGCACACGGCCTAGTTGTGGAATGGTTTCCTGACATGGACATGAAGGCACAGAGCCAACAAAGAGCAGGGCTCACATTCCACCCCAGTGCTGATCTGTGGCTAAGCACGCCCTTGCTGGGGCTAGAGTCTAGGCTACAGGGATGGTCACCCACACAGGACCAGAACAGGGAGGAGAGGCAAAGGGATGGCCCTAAAGTAGACGGAGGGGCTAAGCTCTCTCATACAGGGGGTTGGCACCTGCCGGACTCTGCTTTTCCTGCCTGCACAAGTCATGCCTGCAAGTTCATGCAGGTCACTGTGAAATCCCAGAAAAGGTACAAAGAAAGGTCTTAAAAATTCCCAGCTGGGGGCCACTGCTGTCACCACCCTTAAACAAGACAGAGCAATGGCCTGGAGGTCCCTGGTCATGGTGGCACACCACAGGCAGGCACTTCACCCGAGAGCCCAGGTGCTCTGGAGGCAGTCAGGCCTCCCCAGGCTTCATTCAGAGCCAGGGGGCCTCCAGCTTTATAGCCCAGGCTCCTCCTCAGCAAAGCAGCTCAGCCCTGAGTGCCAGGGAAGAGCAGATGGGCTGTCGGACATATACAGTGTCTCTGGCACTGTTCACGTGATTGTCCTGTTTGATGGGGAAATGGTGCTTTTTCTGTGACTAAGAGAAATGTTCTTCCTCATTCAAGATCCCACTTTCCACAGAGGAAAACCACACCATCCAGCACCATCCATCAGAGGCACGTGGGCACAGGAATCACAGAGACCAGGGGCTGGAGAGAGGGCTCAGTAGTTAAGAGCACTTTGAGGGACCTGGGTTCAGTTGCCAACACCCACATGGCACCTAATAATCACCAGAAACTCCAGTTCTATGACATTCAACACCTTCTGGCCTCTACAGGCACCTCATGACATAGGTACACTTACATACACGCAGGCAAAACACTTATACATGTAAAATATGAATCAATCAGTCAATCAATCACAGAGACCAGAGGAAAAAGAAAATGGTGCAGAGGGGACAAAGCCAAGGAAGACCTTGCACAAGGGGGCCCAAGGCTGACTCCTGGTCCCTTGAGGGAACTCGGGAACCTAAGACGACCTTTAAAATGCATGAGGATCAAGCTATCCTCATGTCCTCTAGGTCTTAAGGGTGTTTTGAAAGATTCTTCTCCCTCTTAGCCAAAAGTGTTTGCTTATGTTGTTGACAGACATGTCCCCGAGACCACAGAGGGCATGCTGGTGTCCTGACCAACTGCAGGCCAAACACTCTGAGCAAAAGGCTGTGTCCAGCCTGACCGTGGGAGCCACTGAGGAGCACGGGCACATGATGAGCATCCCATGGGCTCCAGGAAGGTGTGCCCGGGTGGAACAGCAGGCTCAGGTCCAGCTCGGCCAAGCTCAGCCATCCCTAGCTTGCTTAAGACAGTCCTGCCCCTTCCCTGAGGCTGGTTTCTCCATCTGTGAACTGGCCTAAAAGAATGACCTGTGGGACCATGCCAGGAGAGCAGGTGCGTCTAGGGAGCATCCACTCGGGACAGCATGGACCTCTCCAGCCCATACGAGGGAGGACTGGCAGGGTTCTGTGGTGAGGACCCACATGTGAGATCAGAAGCTCCAAGAGAGAAGCAGGCGCCTGCATTGAGGGGAGTCAGAGCCAAGAGTGAGAAGACGGCACCGTCGGGCAGGGCACCTGAGCTCAAAGCCCAGCTTCTCAGAGGGCCTGTCAGTAAGCCACATCTAGCCTCACTTCAGGTGGATTCACCAAATCAATTTCCTGCCAAATCATAAGAGAAAGCATTTCTGGAGTGACTGGGGAGGGCAGACTGTGGCAGGGAGGGCGGGAGGCCCTGGTCAGTTATCTCTTCAGTGTTGCCTCTGGCCACATCGTTTGCCAGGTGACTTTGTAGCTCTGCCCACTAGAAAGGATAAGCATGCTTCCCTTCTCTGGACTTGCGTTATGGGGTATATCTTGTTGTGACACTAAAATGTTGGTAAATAGGCACTCAGCTTATGAGGGGTTAGGCTGGGTGTGCTGGAGAAGCTGAGGGAGGAATGGTCACATGATGGAGGCCAGCCCTGTGTTACATAGTGAGTGCTATGCTATTGGGGGAAGAGAACCTGTTTCAAAGGGATGAATGAATGCCTGTGGTTACGTCTTGATAAAATCCTTGTAGATATTAAACAATGCAAGATGAACATTTAGCCCACCAAATAGGCCTTCAGCTTAGAGAACTTCTGAGCTTAGCAACACAGCACACTGGAGCGCCATTGTCTCCCAGTGTGATGGGGTGATTGCCAGAGCTCGTGGCTCCTGCCCCAGCATGGCCAGAGAGGATAAGAAACACACATCCCTCCCTAGCCTTGGAAAAGATCCCAAACCAAAAGCTGAGGGATGGTGTCCATGGGACACAACTGCTTTTTCTCTACTGAGGAGGTGAAATAGTTAAGTCAGGACCATCTGTACCATTTGACAAGAATTTAAAAGCACCTGTGCTCTGACTAGGCACGCCCTCCCACATTTCTGCCATGATTCAACGAGTCCCACTACTGGACTTGGCCCAAGGAGAAAGAGAGAGCAACATGGAGCACAGATGCTCAGGCAGAGTCACCTAGAGCTAGCCCGGTCTAACTCAGCTACCCTGCAGGTATGAGGCAGAAGAAAATGCTTATGGAGCTGTGCACCTGCAGCTTTACAGCCTGCTATGTAGCAGGAGCTGACTGGTACAGGTCTGAATTATTATTTAGTAAGAAGTTAAAGGAGATACGTATAAAATACAGAAGACAAGTTGGCTATTCAACATAGGTAGCTAGCTGTGCGTGTGTGTGTAAGTTTATGTGTGTATATGCCTGTGCGTGTACATGCTTATGTGTATATGTTTGTGTGTATGTGTATGTGCATGAATGGAGGCCAGAGGTCAACGTTGAGTGTAGTACTCCATTGCTCTTCCCCTTATCTTTGAGGCAGGGTCTCTCTTGAACCAATCTGGCTAGACTGACTGTCCAGGAAAAAACAAGGGATCCACCTGCCTCCGTCTCCCAGTGCCTGGATTATATATGTGAACCTATGCCTAACTTTTTGTGTGGCTTATGGGGTTCAAACTCAAGTCTACTCCTTGTGTGGCAAGCACTTTACTGACCAAGCCTTCTACCCAGCTCCCGTAGGCAGCTTTCTGGCCATTCTTCCCACTTGGTGGCAGTGCGGTGGGGTGGCTGAAATGGCAGTTTCCTGCTCTAAAGCAACAGGCCCAGACAAGATCTGCTTTAGCCTCGGCTCAGAGACAGATCTGCACATGACTCTAACTATCACGAAGGTTACAGCTAGCCCATCCAACCACATGCTTCCTTGTGCCAGCTCTGCTCTCAGGGCGCAGGGAAATGACTGCATAGCTTTGCCTAGATCCCTCAGAGGACAGGGGATAAAACCCTGAAACTTCATACACAATGGAAATGCAGCAGGTAGCAAACATTTCTAATCAGAAATATTCAGTAAAGAATTCCTGTACTTCCTTTTAAAGAATGGTATAATTAGTCCTAAGAATTGAAAAATTGCTTCATTTGATCAAATATTTTGATTAGCAAAGAAGTTAATTGTACTGTATCTTCATTTGTATTTACAGGGAAAAAATGAAAGCTAAAAATAATAACAGAGGCAAAACTGCCTGTCAAGAAGGGGGCAAAGAGAACATTTAAAAATCCAGATGAAAACCAAGAGAGAGAGTTGCGGGGAACAGGGATGGTGCTGGCGGCTGAGCCGTACACCAGCAGGAGGTGGGGGCAGTGTCACACAGGGCGCTCACCCCTGGGGGTGCTGCACCAGCAGGCATCAAGGTCAGTGATCCCGGACATTCTGCACAGGTGAGGTGCTAACAGGTGCCGTTCCACGGCTCCTGGAGGCCTAGGGCTGTGAAGGTTTGATGTGAGATACCCTGACAGGCTCCTGTGTTTGAACAGCCGGTTCCCAGCTGGGAGAGTGTGGAAGCTTTAGGTGGTGGGGCTTAGCTGGAGGAGGTGGTCATGGGCTGAGATTTATAGCCTGGTCCAGATTCCTGTCCTTCTGTTTCTTGATCCTTGGAGATGTGAACTAGTCTCTGTACAAGCTCCTGTTGCCATGGAGCCGCCTACAGCCTGCTGCCTGCCCCCCGCCCCCCGTCTGCTCTGCCACGATGGACCATATCCCCTCAAATCACCAGTCAAAATAAACCTTTCCTCTCTTAAGTTGATCTAAATAACGTGGCTGTACAGCTGTGCACAGAGAACTCACAGTGTCCAGAACAGTCCTGGAAAGGCCCTAAAGAAAGTCTACCTAGTCAGTGCTTGCTGAGGCCCCTCCCAGCAGGGTTGGGGCTAGTACATTATCTTCACAGGGCACAGGCCAGACCATGTAGAATCTCCTGCGAACTTCTACCACCCTGAGTGGCCAAAACTCTCTGAAGAGAGAGAGTTTACAGACAAGGCCATGGGGTCAGGTTCTGAGAGGCAGTACTTGCTACTGTCTTCAGGCTTCCCCTGCCAGAGACAGAGCTCAACATGGTCCCTCTCCAGAGCCATGCCCAGAAGCTTTCAGGATGCCTGCCGCCTCCACGCAGAACACATGAGCCATCTGGGCAGAGAAATCCAAAGCTCTCAGACACTGGCCAGGTGGATGACAGGCACTACCCTAGGGCAGTGAGCGAGAGACCCACATCTCTGGTAAGGCAGAGTCAAGCTCCTGCAACGTTCTGTATGACTCTTCTCTAGGTTGGATTATTTTGCAGTCTCCTTGCTTCACTCGCTAGCTAGCTACGTTGAAATGTAGCCCTGGAATTCCTTTTTGTGCTGAGATGTTTTATGTTTTACTTCACTAAGGCCTTGAAGCTCTATGATGTTGAACACTCACTATGTCTACCTGTTGGTAAAGAGGTAAAACTTAGAGACTGGAAAGTTCACTAAATGGCTTAGTGAGGCACCTGATCCAATTAGCCCCAGAGAAGTGTAACTCAGATGTGTCAGAAATCTAAACTTCTGACAGTGATAGCTGTTTGTAAACTGTAATGACCATCTGAATATCATTACCAGGACCATAACTGAGTCCTAGCCCAATTAGCTGGGCCTAGCTATAGATCAAAAGGGGCAGATGTCCTAAGCTGCGACCGGGACATCTACTTTTGTAAACTGTTGGCCAGGTAAACTCAGGAAGAAATATCCTGAGATAATACGGCCCATCATGAAAAGAAAAACAGGACTCAGGTGCTAACCATAAATGATGCAAAGTGACTATTTGACCCTCACCTGTACTTCGGTTCAGGGACCCAGAGAATCTAAAACACCTTTGCTGCTTCTGGGACCCTCGTGCATGACTAAGGAATAAACAAACTTTCAGACTGCCTCCTGGGTGAATGATTAGTTTCTCAGCTGTTCAAAGAATTTTCCCATAACACCTCTACCCCAGAGAAGGGTGTGCAGAGACACCTCGGGGGAGGGAGAGGGTGTAGCCAGTCCATGGGCCTGCCATGGCTCCCCAACTTCCAGGCACCCTTCCTGTACTGTGTGCCACTACCCAAGCCCTGGGGCTCTACACACAGTGCTCCCCTCTCACCGGCCCCCCCACCAGCATCACCAAGCTGCTTCTCCAACTTACCCTCCCAGACTCACAGCCTCGTTCTAACACCGTTCCTGCCCTGCATCCTCTCTCTTACCCGCCCCCCTCCACTGCCCCTTCTGCCAGCTCTCAAGCTCACCTGTGGCACACAGTTGGGCATTCACAAAGAATCTGCCTGGACCTAAACACTCACCTCACAAATCCTTCCAGAGCGTGAAATTACCATAAAATGCAGAGAACTCAAGGAAAGCCACCTCTGACCCTTTAATGATTCAATAAACTCAGGGGTGAAGTCGTTTATGAAACTGTTAATAAATTCTTCCAACCAAATAAATTCCACATCAGTAATCACATCATTTCCAAGCATTCCACACACACTTGCTGAAGTTGGGCACAGGAAAATAATAAAAATGCAAGCACTGTAGTGGTTGAAAACACAACAACACACCCAGGACTCCCCCAGGCACCTGCCACTGGGGCTCCGTCTACAATGGGGACACAGAGACCAGCCAGCAGACTCTCTCCCACACTTCAGGGACACAGGACATTGGGTGGGTAAAAGCATCAAGCCATACACACTATCCAGAAACATGGTGAGGGTGCACTTGCTTCCCGCCCTTGCTGACTGGGCTCCTGCCAGTCCTGTCCTCTGGAAGCAGCTCGTTGTGGAAGATGGCTGCACCTTCCACCCGAAACAGGTAGAAGCAAGTCTGGTATAGTCACCTTCATGATTCTGCAAGATGCATCAGAAACCAAGTCATACTTCCTTGGGAGCCGCCTGTCCTGCTGCTGTGGGCTTCAAGGGAGCCAGCTCCTAGTCTGTCCACACACAGGGAAGAAGGGCTGGAGGGGACGCACCTCCTTCCTTAAAGGAGGCTTCCAGATGTGCAGTTTGTATGACACCTGTGGAGGAGCTGCAGGCCTGTGACAGCCAGCACAAAGATAGCAGGCATGGCCACACCCCGGCTGCACTGCCGGGACGCTGCTCCCCACAGCACCACACCTCTGACTGCCCAACTTCCCTGGGCATCCAGCACCGACACTGGCCTTGTGCAGGCGTGAGGGCCACGCTGTGGTAGATGCTAGTGCAGCGTAGACACTGGTACTCAGAGGAGGCTGATGTCACCTGTGCCAATGCTCCAGGGCTCCTCATAAGCATACCCCCATCTCCCCGCCTCTGGGACTTGAGCAGAGAGGCAGATATGAGCTGTCCACCTAGTTCCCTCTGGGCCACTGTGACATATCTGTGGACCCTGTGGGCAGCGATGCTGATGGCGTCAAGGCTGTGATGCCAAGCCAGTCACTTTCTTTTCTCTCATAGGTTCAGTCCTTGAACTCCTTATGCAGCTAAGGATGACCCTGACCTCCTGATCCTCCTACCCCTACCTCCTGGGTGCTGGGGCTGCAGGCCCATGCCACCACACCCAGCTGAGTTAGTCATTTTCACATAGGGAGGCTGGGCTAGCTGGCACCTGGCTGTGTGCTGTCACTCAGGCTTCTCAGTCATCCAGGTTGACTGAACTTCCTCCCACGACATGCTACATTACTGTATAGCTATTTCCTCAGAGCTCAAACATGCACCTGAGAGAGAGGCTGATTAAGGCTTAGAAAGTTAAAACTATAAAATTGACAAGTCTCAGAAAGCCCCCCACAAACTTAAAAGATTCCCAAGGCCCCTCGCCAAGGTTATAGAAGCAGTAGATGGCTGGAGAGAAGACTCATTCACCAGCTGAAATGCCCACAAGATGCTGAGGGAGCCCAGGATGCAGCTTCCGTGAACTGTTACCCATGTTGGGGTAGGCTTTTCAGTGACGCAGCTGTCTCTGAGCCACCCATGCTCCTGTAAGCAACCCTCACTCGTGCTCTGGTAAGTAACCCCAATAAGCTCACTGGTTTCCTAAGCTGGACTCGGGTAGTCATTTCTTTGGGCTGTTGTCAGTGCTCCTATCTGAAGCCAGCACGAACAGATGTTTGTTCCCCTCTCCAGGAAGTCACACAGGACAGCAGTACTAAAACCTCACTAGCGAGTGCCGGAGGAGCCATTCCTGCCACACCTCTGGGTTCCATCAGGACCTTGGCTGCTTTTCACATCAGGAGCACACGGCACTCGTGACGGAGCACACAGCACTCATGACAATGTCTTAACAACTCTGGTTCTCCCAATCATCTTAGAGCTCCTGCCCAGAAAGGAAGCCTCCCTACCATTCATTCATCATGTTCATTAAACGTCCACGGACACCAGCATTTTTATAATAAAAGCAAACACACGTTAAATAACCTGATAGAATCCAGCAACCAATACGGCTGTGTGGTCTGCACAGGACACTGCTGCGTCCTCTGCAGTGACCACTACGTGCTTCAGCTCTCTAAGGGAAAACTTGTGAGTTGTTTAACCCATGAGTGACTTTAAAGGTCATGCACATATCACAAACATAATGCAAAGCAAGTGCTCATCGGCTCTGCCTGTGAGAATGGGACAGAATAATTCCATTACGTTGTTTTAAATTCCATTATTTCCATGTAATAAAGTACAAAAATTTCACATGGGTTTCTACTATGATTCTTAAGATTCCTATGTCTGCACTGAGCCGTGTTTTTATATTAATGGAAGGTACTGAAACTGACCTTTAAGATGTTAAAAAAAACATTGGGCAGAAGTGATTTTCCTCAAGGGAGGTGATACTGTCTTCTGCACAAAGGACTCTGAGTGTGGGGTGTTTTCCTTAGGTGAGAGGGAGTTGGCTGAGGGACAGGTGTGTGCTGCTCTCACAGGGCTGGCAGAAGCCATGTCACCTAGCATGCACCCTTGTTTCCTGTTTTGCCCTCTAACCAGGTCATGCTTGCTTGGGTCATACTTTAGTTCCGACACCCATCCCTCCTGCCACATGCCACAGGCACTAGGTGTGGTGGGTTCCTGGTATAAAGAGGTCCTGGGCTCACCTCCTCTTGGACCTGCTGGCTTCGGAAGCCAGGGAACTGGCTGTAACTTGAGTGTGCCGCGCCCAGGAAGGGCCTGCAGGCCTGGTGCGCAGGTGGACGGCTGGGCCTGCCTACCTTGGACTTAGGCCCTGGGTGATCTGGGGTGCTGGGATCAGTAGCCCAGGCTCTAACTTTGCAGGGCACTAACCCTACTGGTACTTTTAGAAGCAGAAGGAGCCAGGAGACATCGGACAAGGCAAAGCCAGGACCTGGCAGCCGTGGGAAGAGCTTGAATCCCAAGGCCTGAATGCCAGGAGACAGAAGATCAATGAAAGTTTCTGAGACGAAATTGAGAAGCTCTTAGTGTGACAAACAGGTGGAGCAAGTGATGCCTTTCTAGCCCTCCAGGTCTTAAGAGGTCAAGAGCACAATTCCACATTTTCCTCTTCCGAGAACAGCTGGGGGTGATTCTACTGAACTTCCTTTTTGAGGGAGGTGCTGGCTGTCTTAATTACTCTGCAGTAATCTCATTTTAATTACTTTCTCCTCTGTGTCCCCTAGGGGGACAGGAGGACTGGTGTCCTATTTAATGAGCTTAAGCAATGCTTTGCCAAGTATTACTTGTTACCTTCTTCCCTTCTGTTAAAAATCTCCAGGATTAAGTTTTAGATGGCTTGGTGATGAATAGTCTCAGTTCCCCTGTCTCCCCACATCATCCCAGCCTCACTCTAGTCAGCTACTCATCCTGGCCAGGCGTTCTAGTTATTCTTCATGGTCCAGAGCGAGGCGGCCACACTCTGAAGCCCAAGCATGATGGGCCAGGCTCTCTGCTTCCTGCCCAAACTGGTGGATAAACAGGACAAGGGGAACCCCCATCCCCGGTGGGGCTGCCTTTATGGGGGTCCTACGGCCCCTGGCTCAGCCTGTCCTCCTGGTAAACCACACTCCTGGTTCACTGGGGGGACAGGCAGGCTGTTGGCAGTGGTGCTGGCCCGTTTTGTGTGGCTTTAGAAGTCACCTGAGAGTGAGAGGCATGTGTAGCCAGAGTCCTCTCCAGGGATGGCGGAGAGAAGAGCCTTGTGGGGATTAGCAACTCCTTCCGGAAACCATCTATGGTGTCCCAGGGGGTCTTTCCACCTGTGCATCTGCCAGAATCCACCTCCACGCTCACCTCTGCCTCTGGCTCTGTCACACACAGCCAGCGGCCTGGCCACAGTAGGCCTTACTTCTCTGGATGGCAGATCACCTTCTAGAATCTAAATTCCTTTGAGAGCTGAAAACCATCAAGCAAAAAAGCAAGCCCTGGGCTTTGAAAATGAACTAAAATACTTTCTCATCTTCCAATGCTCCATGTAGGATTTATCCTGATTTTTCATTTGGAATGCATTCATGACGTGCTTTCAGTCAATTACCCACCCGAGCGCCTTTCCACAAGAGACGCTTTGCACTGAGGACAGCTTACCTCCTCTAGGAAAGAGCCCAGGTTCTCCAGAAAATATTTCCAGTGTATGTTGGGTGTTAGATGAATTCTTAGCTTCCTTAAAAAATAATGATACTGGTTTTCTGTTAGTTTATGACAAAAATCCTTAAGGACCTCTCCAAAATCTGTAGCCTTTACAAATCCCGTGTCTTCTTTATCCAAGGCAGAAAATGCCTAAAAATATAGAAGAAAAAGATGGTAAATGCCACCAGCAAGTGGACAGTCAAACTACTTCTTACTGGCATCGCTTTTGCTGAATGAAAATAGAGAAGGTAAGTCTGTACAGATTCTGGACATAAGACGTGACACCGATGACAGCTGCCATGATTCACAGGAAAGTGGCCTCCCCTGCGGTGACTAGGATGTGACGAGGAGGGTCATGAGGGGTCCCTGGCAGCAACGTACTGGAACCTCTCCCTTTCCCGGAAGCCCTGCTGTACAGAGGAGAGAGCGGTTGGCTCAGGGTCGCCCCGCTCTCAGAGCCTACCTTCTTTACACATGGCTGACTGGGGCAGGAGGCTCAGGGGACATGGAGCAAGAGTGTCAGGCTGGTGTCTGCCTTTGGCAGTGCCCAGAAGGTGGTGGACACTCCCGTCAGCCAGGCGTCACAGCAAGAGCACTGTCCTTCACGAACTCTTGGCTAGAGTCTGAGGGGCCTGTGGGGGAGAGGACCCTGTCATTCCAGCCTACGCCTCCGAGACTGGGCCCACAGTGCAAGTCCAGCCGTGCAGCCATCCAACTGAGGTGTAAAAAACGTGCTATAAAAAGAGAGCACATTTTTTTCCATCTGTCGAAACAAAATCATTCATTTTTATTACGTGAAGAAATTCGTATCAAGTGGTGGATTAAGACGCTTCTTTTTTTAAGTAAGAATTTAACGGGCCTGCTAACCCGGAGCCCAGTTCCCCCGGGCTTTCCTTCATCCGTGTTCTGTGCTTGTTAGGCATCCCGGGGCAGGGAGCCTGCGTAAGTCGATTGACCTGACAGTGTGGCAGAGTGCTACTGTGGATCGCCCACAGCCACGGAGGAGGCGGGGTGCCGTGGGGCTGTCCTGGGCCCCACGTGCTGGGCTGAGTTACTCAGCTAAGTCTATGACCACTCTCAACTTCAGCCCTCCCTGTCCTCCCTGGCCTGCCCCCTGAATGTGGACTTGTGCATCTGTCCCCATTAAGCCCTTCCTCTTGAACCCCAAAGCCCACCTTGCTGAGGGAAGAGTGGGTCTCAATTACAAAAACAAAGCGAAGCAAAACACAGGTTTGATCTGGGTTTGGAGTCAGCTACTGGACCTTGCTGGCCCGCCTCGGCATCTGGGCCCTTCCATGGGCTCTGCACAGGAAGGGAGACTAACTCGATCCTGTTGATAAGCAACAGATAGCAACAGTTTCATGAAAAATCTCAAGTTTTTCCAGAGGTCTTGCTCTATCTATCTGGGTCTATCAGGCTGGCTGATAACTTGCTGCAGTTCTCCTGCCACAGCCTCCCAAGTACTACATCTTCAATTCCTTAGACCTCCTGGATTTGGTAAAGAAGGGAGGGCACTGGTGCTTTTCCTCTGTATACTTGTGGGACTGTGACAAGTTCATGAACATTGAGCCTCAGTTTCCCCTCCTGTAGAATATAATGAATAACCCCACCTTGCCAGTTATGCTCAACTAGAAACAGACTCAAGGAGTCTTGCCAGCATTGGTAGCGCCCCACAGCTCCCTGCCAGCAGGAGCAGGGTTGCCTGCAAAGCCTTGCTCCTGAAGCATCTAGTTAGTGCCAATCAAACCTTCCTAGTATGGAGGTGTTTTCCCCTGGGGGTCTCAGGCACAGGGTCCTCCAGGCCGAGCTGACTGTGGTCATCTGGGCTCGGCGTGTGGGCTTTCAACAGAATGCTCACTGCACGCACAGGAATTCATTTTCTCTCCCTCACCATTGGACCAGGCTGGGGACCATGCTGTATCAGGAGCAAGGTTCCACAGCACTGTTTTCCAGCACAGCTGGGAGCGCACATAGGGCCGCCCGGGAGCTGTGAGATGTCAGAACCCTTTTGGGCTAACCCTCAGCTTTCTTTTCCTACACAACACGATCTTTGTGACACAGCCTGGCCTGTTCTACTTCTTTGCGAATGAAAGCTCCCAGACAAAAAACTCCCGCATCTTCAAACCAAACCTTGTACGGGACTGATCAACTGGTTAGAACTTCAATGTCTCGGGGGGAGGCAGGAATGTTGCAGGTCTAGAGCCTAATTACAACTTATCCTGGGCTACCTTTCACCCCTACATAGCCATTTTTTATGTACCTCTGTTTCTGACAACATCATGTGACTAACAGGTGAAACCTTTGGGATGTAGTAACAAAGCCCTAGCACTTGTCAACCAAAAGACTGAGTGCCACGGTGATCTGAGGTCGACAGCTGAGGTCTCTTGCTGTAACCGCCTACTCAATGTTTCCACCAGTGTGTTTGAAAAGGGTCTTGATTTTATGACTTTCTTTGTTCTATTGCCAGAAAACTTCACGGAACTGTTTCCATGTTGGAACTTGAAATCTGGGCGACCTGAATCTGTGTCCCTGGTGATGGCCACTCATATCTGGCTCCAGAATAATCTATTTTATATCCCCCGTGAGGTGAGGGCTGCACTCCTCTGTTAAGAGCTCAAGGGTCACTTTAATGTCACGCATCTCCTGGTCCCTTGCTTGAGCACACAAGGCTCACGGGGGTTGGTGAGTACATGGTTATTGAGCATCTCTGTCCTTTAAAAAATTTATCTGTGTGTGTCTGCACATTTGTGTGTGTGTTAATGAAGGCACACATGTACCAAAGCTCAAGTGTGGTGATCAGAGGACAACACTGGCTGCTGTCCTCGCCTTCTTCCTTCAATGAGGCTGGGTTTCTCTGTCTGCTCTGCCCAAACCCCTAGTCCTCCCCTTGCCTATATCATTCATCGAATCCACCTCAACATGTTGGGTAGAACCAGGGCAGTTCTTCACAGAGCCAAGGCTGATGCATGACTGTTCAACCAAACAATCCATCTTGATTGATTAGATGCCCAGAAAACTGGGGGCAGGTGGTGGGTCCTGGGAGCAGGGGGATGGGGTTCACGCAATAGAGTTCCTGGCAGCTTGCCTACCTTTAACAGAGCCTGCTGGGAGGAGTCCACCATGGCCTGTATGCTCTTTACCAAGTCCTCAGGGTTTAGCCTTGAGAAGTTGATGGGTGTACTTTCCTCCTTCTCTTTTGGAGGCGCTTCGCTGGTCTTGCTGATCTCTAGTGCTCTCAGGAAGTCAAGGTGATTGATGCAATTGTTGTTCACGCTGATTCCCCAGCTTCCCAGGCAAGAGAAAAGAATGGATGGATTGAAAAAAATATATTGCTTATTCATTCAACAAATAGTTGCAGAGGAAGTGCAGGTGTGGGAAGCGAGTGCTTGCAAGAGGCTAGCAAATGCCCTGCTAGTACACGTCAGCCAGTGCTAGTTTTAGACATGCACACAAACACCACCACAACCAGGTGAGAGCTCTGAGAGACAGGGCAGAGCAGTGAGAGGTGAGATGACGCCTGGGCCACCAGCTGTCTTGCCTGAGGACCTGAAACTTGATGGTTAGACACTGGGGCTCTGAGCTTCGGAGAGCTGAAGACAGCGAGGGTGGCCTGGTAAAAGACGCTGGCCCATGGGTGGGAGCAAAGGGAGATGCTGTGGCAGAGATGGACGGTCCTGGGAGGACAGCCTGTGGGCGGAGGGTGAGTGAGCAAGAAGCAGACAAGAAGTGCCTGGGTGGTGGAGGCCTGCGGGACCCTGGTGGGGACTCTGAAGGGCATCAGAAAGAGAGAACTGAGGCAGGGTCAGGGACAAGCGTGGAGGCAGGGACACACTCAATTCTTTTTCAAGCATGGTTGAAATGAGGCTGTCAACCCAAAAGCTCTCCAAAGGCATTTGTGCAAAACCTATCTAGCTTAATATTTCCTCAAATAAAAATTCCATCTCAGCGTATGTTCCCACATGGACACCCAGGCAGCAGAGAGGTCCCTTCCTGCTTCAACTTGGACAGGGAGGCAATTACTTTTAAATTTTGAAAGAATACACTGGGTAAAACCCCAGAGTTCCCTAGGAACACCCAGGGCATTTATTAAAGATGTTGAGTAAACTGGAGTAAGGTTTCCTGCCCAGAAATCTCTCATTTCCTAGGTTGGGAAGGTGGCTTAGTTGATAAAGTGTTTACCTTACAGGAACAAGGACCTGAGTTCAATCCCATACCATGTTATAATAAATAAAAGCTGGGTGTGGTAGTGTGTGCTTGTAAACCCAGGGTTAGGGAAGTAGAGGCAGGTGGATCCCTGGGGCTTGTGGGGCAGTTCCAGACTAGTGACAGACCCCTGTTTCAAAGAAAGAAATTTGGACTGTGCCTAACGAGTACCACCTGAGGTTGTCCTCTGACCTCTGCGCGTGCGCGCACAGACACACACACACACGCACACACACACACACACACACACGCATCACCCGCACATGCATAAGCATGCTCTTATTTTTATAACTAGAATCCTGGGGGACCCTTGACTTTTAGTCCGATGGAGCCTAAGAGTCCGAGTAGGAAACCTTGGACACTGGTGAGTGGGAGGTCTAGGGGCTCAGAGGTCTGCTTCTGAAGGAGGGCAGCCCAGAGCCAGGCTTTGCAAGTCGCAGCTGCAGAGCAGTCCTGCCTGCCTATTGGGGAGGCTCACGTGACAAGGACACAAGGAAACAGACAATCAGCGCCGTTTCATCAGCCGCGGGAGGAGCTGGCAGCGCAGCGTTAAAATGTAGTAACAAACCAAACGCATATGTGCGCCTCAACGGTAGGATTTAGAAAAGTCTATTTTGGATCTGGAAAAGAATAATCTACATGTAATTACCAATAGCGAGATGCTTCTCATCAAGAGGTCTTTGAGAAGGGAAAAGCAACTGAGCAATGGATCCTTATTAAGGTTTCAATGTGCAAAAAAGTTGATCACTCCCATTGAGAGGTGGAGAACAGAAACCAAAGGCTTCGCTATGTTTTAACAAGACTCTCTGAAAGCCATTTAACTAATTATTTATCTGTGTCCATTTCCCATGATTTATTCATTGAAATCATACGTTCTTATTCAGCTGGAAATAGATTCAGTGAGAGGCTCTGAAGGAGATCAAGGAAGCAGGTCTAGAAATGGTCCTCCCTCTCCACGCCACACCCACATACCCACACCCCCCACCCACACCCCCCCCACACGTACGTGCACACATATATGCACACACACCACACACAGACACACAGCACACATATGCATTCACACAATACCAAAACCACTCATACATGCCCACCCACACACCACACATACACACATATACATACACATACCACAAATATGCACATACAGAAAACAATACACATACCACACACATCACACATATATACACACCACAAACACACATTACATACACACCATGCACACACAGAACACAATGTACACAACACACACATAACACATCACACACACATGCACACATACACAGGCTCTGGACTTCTCATGTCTCACAGGATAAAGCAATGTCTTCAACATTTTAAGGGAAGAAGTTCTTACTCCTAGGACACCAGGCTCAAACACTCCAACAATCTGTCTGAGGGAGAATTTGAAAGTTTCAGGGTGAAATGACTCTGGAAATCTGGAAATCTGGAAATCACATCTGCCTTTTTTAGACGGTTACTCCAAGAAGAACTCTGGGGGAAGGAGGGTATGAGACTGGGTGGAGAGGGGACTGGGTGCCAGACTCAGCCCAGCTGGTGAGAGACTGAGCACGCTGGACAAGCAGAGAACTGAGGTCTCAGGGAAAATGTCCCCCTGAAATCAGAGCCTGAAGTGAGACCCAGAGGGAGGGCTGAAGTGAAAGCAGGAACACTCCACCCAGAACACAACGTGGAAAGTCAAACAGGTTAAGGGAGAAAGGTTGAAACCTGTGGAATGAGTCTGGGTTCAACTGCAACAGGAGCTTCAGAAAGAACAGAGAGGGGTTGCTAATGAAGACGTCATGAAGAAGGCTGAGAAAAGCAGGGAGGGAGGGGAGGACGGAGAGCGGGGGAGGAGAGGAGGGGAGGAGGGAGGGAGGAAGGAGAAGAGAGGAGGAGAAGAGGGAGGGAGGGAGGAGGGAGAAGAGGGAGAGGAGGGAGAGGAGGGAGGGGAAGGTAGATAGGAGGGCAGGCAGGGAGGGGAGGGCAAGCAGCCCACCTCTTCAGAAGGCTGAGGAGCTCCTCCTCCCTCATGGGACACCCGCACTCCTGCAGCACTTTCTGCACCCTGCAGAGGGCTGTGGAGCCAGTTTTGGCTTTGTCCAGGGCACTGATCGCTTTGCTGATCTCCTCATAATGGTCCACAAGCTTCTCCCTGGAAGACACACAAAGCCAGAAAGACAAGTGATTCTCTGATGCCTGGGCTTTGTGACCACTCCACAGTGATAACTTGCTCACTTATCTAAGAACTAATTTGAAAGATACTTTGCATGTCTGGAGTAACGTTTATGTGGAAAGGTAACCCAGAGACAAAAATTTTAAGTCTCGATCTCTTTGTCATTAGGGAAACTACAGGCCTGTCTGTTTAGCAGTCAGTGCTTTACAAAGGGAACCACGAATTAGAAAATACAAGGATACAACAGGAATGTGGAATGCATTCGCCCTCACAAACACTTGCTGTGCATCTACTGTGTGCCATGGGTGTCAGGCACATGAGGCCTCACACAGACATCCTCAGCAAAATGAACATCCCAGAGTGGACGAAACTGAGTCCATGGCAAGGACGCATGTGCACAGCACAGGGTTAGGAAGAAAGAAAAGCTAGGGGCACGGATTGTAAGCAGTCACAGTGGCCGATGCCCTTCTGAATGGTGCAGTGGGCCTCACTGGACACCAGCTGGCCACAGAGGAGCTTCCTGGGGGCTGAGGGCAGGAGCAGAGGAGGGCAGTGACCTGAGGGGTGTGGACAGGCCTGGGTCCCATCAGTGTTGAGGACAAGAAAAGTCCTGGGCTGCTTCATATTTAAAGATTTATTTTATTTTTTAATTTAAAAAGTGTGTGTGTATGCGTGTATATGTATGTGTGTGAATGTGTATGAATGTATGTGTGCATATGGGTGTGTGTGAATGTGTATGTGTATATATGTGTGTGTGTGTTTTGCCTGCATTTATGTAAGTGTGCCACATGTATGCAGTGCCAGCTGAGGCTGGTAGAGGGTATTGGCTCTCTTGGAACTGAAGTTACAGATGGTTGTTAACCACCATGTGGGTACTAGGAGCTGAATCCATGTCCTCTACAAGAGCATCCAGTGCTCTTAACCACTGCATCATCTTTCTAACCCTATTTTATTATTTATATATACGGGCCTGTATGTGGGTTTGTGTGTGAGCACAGACGCTGTGGAGGACAGAAGAGGGTGTCAGATCTCCTGTAGCTGGAGCTACGGGTGGTTCTGAGATGCCCACAGTGGGTGCCAGGAATTGAACAAAGATCCTCTAGAAGAGTAGTCTGTGCTCTGAACTGCTGATCCATCTCTCTAGCCCACACCTCCTCTTTTGATGAGGAACTTGCACTGTTAGAACACAGCCATCATCTCTGCCCCAGCTGATGAAGCAGGAGCAGGGCACCTCCCAGTGTGGTCTCCTGAAGAGCTGCTCATCCACCTGCGAGGGGCTTCCGCCCACCAGACAGACAAGGACAGGGCAGTGTGGACCTGAGCGCAACTAAGGACAAGATAAGCCAGCTCACAGCTGATTTTCCTGCAAACCATAATGCAGTCTCTACGGTTTGGTCCTTCCAGAGATTCTTCTCTGACTTCAGCAGACTGCAGCTGGAAGCTTTAGGAGTGAACTCCCTGTAGCTGGAAAGGTAGCTCGTTTGACAGAGT
The DNA here is from genome assembly GCA_035773235.1 of Eospalax fontanierii. Classification (NCBI taxonomy): domain Eukaryota; kingdom Metazoa; phylum Chordata; class Mammalia; order Rodentia; family Spalacidae; genus Eospalax; species Eospalax fontanierii. The sequence goes on from CM069537.1 coordinate 73,514,404, forward strand.
GCTTGCCCTGCAAGTTTGAGGACCTGAGATTGATCCCCAGAGCCCATGGTTAAAAGTCAGGCACTGTGATATGTGTGGAGACATCAGCAGACCTGGAGGGCTTGCGGCCTGCCAGCTCAGCCTGCTAGGCAACTTGGCCAGCTAGAGAACTTGTCTCAAAGAATAAGGTGGACAGCCCCAATGTACGACACCTGAGGTTCACTCCTGGCCTCATTTCTCACACACACACACACACACACACACACACACACACATACCTGCACATGTACCCCTCATTCTCCAAGCCTGGCATGGCATGTGGTAGACTAACCCTAAATCTATCATCTCCCAGCATCACCTCCTAACTCCCAGGAAAGTGTTTGTCTGATGGGATCAGGCACCATCTTGGTGTTTGGTTGTCCCTCAGGAGAAAGAATGAGCTGTCAGTCCTAACTGATACATCTGTTCTGGCTCCTGTTCACTGTCTCGGAGGGGACTTGGAGGGCGGTAGCTCCTTGAGCAAACTTGGAACAGAGAAGTCAGGAACTCAGGAGAGGCAGGCTGCTGCGAGGTGCTCAGGGGCAGAGGAGTGGCATTTGGTTAAGAAGCATGTAGGTCCAGGGCCTTCTCTTCCTTGTCTCCACCTGGCACAGGCTTGTGGCATTGGTGTCTAACCCAGGAGAGTAGGCTGGCATCTCTGAGTGCACACCAACAGCACTGGCTTTGGGTTCTCTTACAGGTGTCCCCTGGCTCCAGCCCCAAGACACAAAACCCACTTGTCCTCACAGTGACCCTACCTCGAGTATGAAAGTAGAGGAAAATCAAAACAGTTTTTGGAGATACATATTTTTAGAAAATCGAGGTATTCAGCATCTCTTGGACCAGCTTCTGAGCAGCAATTATTTCCCTTTCTGAGTAAATATGCGCAGGGAGTAAATGAAGGCTTGGAGCACAGACCACAGAATGCTGCCAAACAGAGCCGGTGTTGGCCCACACTGTGCAGCAGTGTTCTTCTGGGGACCTGTCCCATTCAGGATCTGGATGTGAGGATGAGGAGAGTGCACCATCACTCTCAAGCCTGCTGAGCCCCTCTACGGCGGCCTTCCTGCTCCCAGGGCCCCGCTGGGTCTGCCGCTCCCTCTCCGTGTGCGTTCCACACCAGGCCTGCGTCATGTCCTGTTCACTATGGTTTTTCTGATTCCAAGTCTTCAATTCAGACACAGGCAAGAAAAGAGCACGGCTGGAGAGTGGGGTACAGATGCAATGACTTTGCCTCACTTTACACATATCTGGGGCACTCCTAGAAAACTGAATGTTCCTCAGGTTCAACAAAAATATAAAGCTCTATCCCTTTAACTTGAGTACCAATCTGAGCCAAGTTTCAGACAGTCAGATAGATATTCACAACAGGAGTCCACATTTAGTGATTCCTACAAGATGTGTGTATGTGCATGCCCAGGTGCATATTGCATATGTGTGTGGGTGTGTGCATACTTGTGCATGCACGTGTGTAGAGGCTAGAAGACAACTTGGGTAGTGTTCTTTAGAGGCATTCATCTTGTTCTGTTTTATGATAGGGTCTTTCACTGGTCTGGAATCTCCAAGTAGGCTAGACCAGTTGGGCAGTGAGCCCTGGGGACCCACCTGCACCCCACCACCCTCTGGCTCAAGCTGGTATGCTTAGGAAAATAGAAGCTTGCTGAGCATGGCAGTGCACACCTTTAATCCCAGCACTCAGGAGGCAGAGGCAGGTGGATCTCTGTGAGTTCTAGGGCAGCCTGGTCTACAGAGTGAGTTCCAGGTCAGCTGACGCAACAGGGGGACCCTGTCTCGCAAAGACCAAAAACAAACCAAAAAAATAAAAATAAAGACAAAGCAGAAGCTGATCATGTGTTTGCCTTCTTTGTTCAGACAGTACTATCGAGGCAGGAGGACAAGCAGGTGCTGCCCTTTGATCAGACACGGGCCACCACACAACACCTGGCTCTTCAGCTCAGCCCTGAACTCCCATAGTCACCAGCACTGAGGAGAGAAAGCACATGAGTGCCATGCAGTGGGGCCAGGAGCTCGTGACTCACACGTGGTGGGAGAGACAAGGGCAAGGATGCTTGTGGGTGATGAGGCCAGTCCTGTCTGTCGCAGACAGATTCCACCTTTTCAGCAGTTTGTGGCAGACTTGAGTTATACAGTCTTGTACATATTATGCACAGAATTTCACAAGCTGAACTCTAAGCCTGCAGTTTCTGAAGGAAACAAGCCAGCCATAGACATGGACAGAGTGCAGCAACGAAGTGGGTTTAAGAAGCAAGCAAGTGGGATTCAGTAGTCTGTATATGGCACCTACAGGCTTTCAAGAAGGCACTTAGAAAAGCCACAGACATCCTATACTCTTGGAGGGCCAGACACTGCGCAGGACACACCCAGGAAGGGCAATGTTCACGTGGGACCCACATACTACAAAGGGAGATGTACTACTGTGCCTGGGGGTGGGCAGGGCAGGGATGATCTACCCTGTAGTGTAGCCCTTTGACAAACTGCAAGCTCTAGGCTCCATAGCAGACACACCCAGCAGGCTGTCCAGGACCTGTCAGTGACACACCCACCTGTCAGTCATCTGTTGTAGCTCCTGGATCTCTTCCTGGACCTGCTTGGGCTTCGTGAAGTGACCCAGGAAGTTGAAATAGTCTTCCTTGTAGGGCTGGTGGACCTTTGGCAAATATCGAATGCCAAGTCTCTGCAGAAACTCTTGGTATGTGATGTAGCCCCTTCCCTCCGTGTCATAGCTTTAAAAAACAAAAGGAAACACTGTGATCAGTGGTGGGGAAGGTGGGTTGCTACTCAGGAGCCAGGGCCATACCTGCACTGTTGAGTGAGTTCTTTTTCTTTGCCAGGAACAAGGTGGCCAGACAGACCAGTCACAGTCTGGAGTTATGTGTCTGACACTTAATGTACACTTAGCAGGACCCCCAGGTGACCCACAGGCAGGGTGCACCTGTCACACACCTGTCACATTTGTGGAAACATAAGTGGCAACCTCAGAAAACCAAACCCCGTTCCCGCACATTCAATGGTTCTTTTTAAACTCAGCACCCACACAAGCGAACCTACACTGAGGGTAAGAGAAAACCCTTTGCAAAGCACATTTCATCCTGAAGACATGGCAGATGATTACTGCGTGATTCAAGGATGGTAAAAGCCCCATTTTCACTCTGAAGAGGTATGGATTGTACACACCCAACCAGAGTACAGAAGGAAAACAAGACAGGAAGTGCACACTCTGCCTTTTAAGTCTTTCTCTATTATCAAGATTTTTCTGAATTATAATTCATTAAAAAGGAATAATGGAGTTTTTTATCTCTTGATGCTATTCACATAGAATGGGATTACTTCAATAACAATTTTAAGGCAAATTGCCCCTTTTCTTTTTCCTTTCAAAAAAGCATGTTTTTACAGAAGGATCTTGGTCCACAATAATCCATGACAAAGTGACATTGTTGGCGTGACTTTCCCCAGATGAGACCAGAGCTACAGGGAAGAGATCTTCTATTTAAACCATCTTGCAAACCTGATTTTCCCCAGGGGATGCTGCTGTGGACACTGCTGCTTCTCTGGTACCACTGTAGGGTGTGGAATCCAAGGAGCCCCCTCAGAATGGCTTCAGAGCCCAGGTCACTTGGCACACTGCACTCTACCAATAAGGCAAGTTCTTGTGCTCAGTGTGCCAGGATGTCAGGAGTCAGAGGCAGCCATCCTGCCCCAAAGCCAGTGGGCCTGCCGGGGTACTGATGAGAGCGTAGCGTCACCTCTCTGCCCTGTGGGCCTGCAGCTTCCCTCTGCAGACAGATCTGTCTCTGACAGGCGTGGGGTGAGGAATGTCCTTTTGGTGATTTCCCTCTCTCTGCCAGAGGTGCTAAGTTCCCAGACAAGCAACAGCTTAGGGGCCTGGTGATCCTGGTAACACCTTACCAATGTTGGGCTTGGTGCTCCCAGGGCCATGGCAGCTGTTCCTGGAGCCGGCTCAGTACAGCCACGTGGTGGGTTTGTTGTTGGCATTTATGAACAGCCCGCAAACCTTCCCAGGTGTGTGTGTGTGATTAGCACAACTTTCACCCTTCCCACTCAAAGACCAGAAAAGTACAGCGTGCTTTACCCATGACTCTTGCTTTTAAAACAAAGCACAAAGGAGCCTGTGCCTAGCAACTAAGCTCCATCTACCTAGCCTTGTGTGGCCAGAGTGATTTATCATGTAACTCAGTCAAGGCACCCCGAAGGGCTCCCAGGCGTCCCCACTGTGAAAGGCGGGCAACCACTGGGGAACCTCTCTAACCTCCCGGGTCTGACATTCCATGATCTTGGCCTCCCTTGGATTCTTGGGGGCTAGTGATGGGATGTTAGTGCTTATGGGGACCCCGACCAGATTTGTATTTGCTGTTGCTGTCTGTAAGCCAGGGGTGGGTAGACTCCACAAGTTCTTATGTTCCCAAGTGAAGGTCGTGTCTCCTGAAAGATAGCCAGCATCCTATCCTACCCTGCTGTCTATGATCTCATGCTCTAGGCTCCCAAGCCCTGCGGGCAGGCTTTTGACAGTCATGTGACCTTCCCAAGCATGGAATCCTCAAAGAGGCAGTACATATCGGTCCCCAGCACAGATTCCTAGAAGCCCTCTCCCTGCCGCGACTCTTGGCTGAATGAAAAGGCGCTTCTTAATTATTTCATTAACAGAGATCACAAACAGGCTCTTCTCGTCGAGACAGCACGGAAGAGCAGATTGCATAGTCACCATGAAAATATTGTTATGGATGTGAATAATAAGAGACTTAACTCAGCTTACATAACCTCACCTTCATTATATAATCCTCTGTGTAACATTAAAAAAAATCAACTTGCCTATAAAGGTTGAATTTTAAAATGGCTCAGCAACAGATGTGCCAAAAGCAACGTGCTCATAAATAGGCCCCACAAAAGCTTGCATTTGCATACAGCAGAGACCATTAATTTATGATATAATGAGGTGACTACCCATTCAGTGCACACACAGCACTTCAGCTGTGCATGGAATTTGCATATATGCACATCCATCACGCAGCTTTACCAAGAATCTTGGTCATTCACACTCAGTTTGGACACCGGATTCTTGCATATGTTTTGGGAGTTCTTTTGACCACCGCTGGCCCCAGAGATAAGGGTATATTCAGGAGGCGTGGGAGAAGTAACAAAGATGACCACATGGGAGAAGTAACAGAGATGACCACGTGGGAGAAGTAACAGAGATGACCACATGGCAGAGGAGACTGGGAGCCCTGCGCAGCTGGGATGGGAGGAATTCTCCTAGGAACCATCTTGGAGGGTGGTCCAATGGCTCAAACAGCTGCTCTTCAAATGGAAAGTAGTTAGCTGCCCAAGAGGTGCCCAGAGGGCATGTGCAAGTCCTGCCACAGCCTCCTCTAGGGCCAAGCTATTCTCCCAGCGTGGTGCTCCAGCCTTGCATGGAGCCATAGGGGACCCGCTCCAACCTGAGTGCGACAAGGTCTCCATTTGGAGCCTCAGGAGTGATGCACCTCCACAGGGAGCCTCCTTCAGAGACAGTACTAAGCTCTGCCCCCTGCAGCCCTGCCCTGGTTAACCCAACCTTTCCCTGCTCAAGGCCCTGCTTGATCAGTCCTTCCATCCTCCTGTTTTGCCCAGCTGTCATCTGAGGAGGCTATCGAGGCTCTGCCTTGACCAACAACAGGAGTGACCTCATTCCCTGCTACCCCAGAACCTTGAATCCTCTTTCCACAGGAGCCTCTGTCAGAATTCACCTGATCCTGCCAGCCAGCCTCTGCATCACAGCCTGGACCCGGACTAGCCTGGGCAAGCGGCAGGCAGTAGGCAGAAGGAATAGCATTCTGGGACCAGAGCCTCAGAAGCCCATGTGATGCTCCAGGCAATCCCCACTGCTGGGGTGAGTACCCACACACAAGGCAGAGCAGCTACTGGGCACTGCTGAAGCTGCCTCACTCTTACAAGGGAAATGTCCTCAAGACCCATTAGGCATACTATGGAGTGGATGACTAGGAAAACACGGAGGCACTGAGCTGCTGGGACTTGGGGTCAATTTATTAATTCACTTTCAGAGCATAAACCAGGCCTTTCCAGACTAACTCACAGTCCTAACAAGTGCACTTCATAGACCTGAATCAGTGCTGAGTGGACGATGGATGCCGAAAATGGTTTCCATCTACATCCGGCCATGTTTTCTGAGAGTCAGGCTTTCAGAAGACCCTGCCACTTTCCTCTCTGTTTCTTCCCTGGGGTTTGGGGTCTTCCTGTCCTGTTCTGACATCACTGGGACCTGCCCAGACTCCTCGAGCTGATGGAAGGCATCTTGTGGGTGCCAGATGCTCCAGACTTCCTGGGCCTCATTCCCGAGGAGCAGTGGGGTGTGCTACGTGTGCCTCATACTGAGTCACCCCAAGGAGAACCTGTCTCATTGCTGTTTCAGGGTGAAGCCTGTTAGGACAGCCAGCAGAGGAGTCTGCTAAGTGTCCTGACCACCCATCACAGCCAGGGATCCTGTGGGATCAGGGCACTTCCTGCTGTCAAAATGGAGAGCTATATTTTCATGAGCAGTCAACTCTCAGCCGTGACACAAGCAAGTTGTGCCAGGTGGATGATGAAGATGACATCACGTCAGTGTGTTGAAAGTGGCATTCCTGACCAGAAGTGCCAGTGACCTTGCTCGTCATCCCTGAGTGCCACTGGCTGACACACGGCTATCTTTCTCCTTGATGCTTTGGAGTCTTCTGAACATGTGGATGCACAGCATAGTCAGAGAACATGTGTATCCACAACACAGAGAACACGTGTATCCACAACACAGAGAACATGTGCATCCACAACACAGAGAACATGTGTATCCACAACACAGAGAACATGTGTATCCACAACACAGAGAACATGTGTATACACAACACAGAGAACATGTGTATACACAACACAGAGAACATGTGTATCCACAGCCCAGAGAACATGTGTATCCACAACACAGAGAATATGTGCATCCACAGCACAGAGAACATGTGTATCCACAGCACAGAGAACATGTGTATCCACAGCACAGAGAACATGTGTATACACAGCCCAGAGAACATGTGTATCCACAACACAGAGAACATGTGTATCCACAACACAGAGAACATGTGTATTCACAGCCCAGAGAACATGTGTATCCACAACACAGAGAACATGTGTATACACAGCCCAGAGAACATGTGTATCCACAACACAGAGAACATATGTATCCACAACACAGAGAACTTGTGTATACACAGCCCAGAGAACATGTGTATCCACAGCACAGAGAACATGTGTATCCACAACACAGAGAACATGTGCATCCACAGCCCAGAGAACATGTATATCCAGAACACAGAGAACATGTGTATCCACAACACAGAGAACATGTGTATCCACAGCACAGAGAACATGTGTATCCACAACACAGAGAACATATGCATCCACAGCCCAGAGAACATGTGTATCCAGAACACAGAGAACATGTGTATCCACAACACAGAGAACATGTGTATCCACAACACAGAGAACATGTGTATCCACAACACAGAGAACATGTGTATCCACAGCCCAGAGAACATGTGTATCCACAGCCCAGAGAACATGTGCATCCACAGCCCAGAGAACATGTGTATACACAGCCCAGAGAACATGTGTATCCACAACACAGAGAACATGTGTATACACAGCCCAGAGAACATGTGTATCCACAACACAGAGAACATGTGTATCCACAACACAGAGAACATGTGTATACACAGCCCAGAGAACATGTGTATCCACAGCACAGAGAACATGTGTATCCACAACACAGAGAACATGTGCATCCACAGCCCAGGGAACATGTGTATACACAACACAGAGAACATGTGCATCCACAGCCCAGAGAACATGTGTATACACAACACAGAGAACATGTGTATACACAGCCCAGAGAACATGTGTATCCACAACACAGAGAACAAGTGTATCCACAACACAGAGAACATGTGTATCCATGGCACAATCAGAGAACATGTGGATACTCAGCAATCAAAACTCTTGCAAATTTGTATATTCCACCTGCAGGTGACTTGGCCTCTCCACATTTCCTTGTGTGTGTCCAGTACTGTCTCAGATGCTGTGGGACTAAGTGTGATGCTGAGTGTGGAAACAGCTCTTAGCAGGCCCTGAGCCATGGCTGCTCAGCCCGAGGCAGCTTACCAAGTCGGTGCATAGTGTCTCAGGCAGCCCACCTCTCTCCGTGGTTCCACACTTCTGGGCTGCTAAAGGCTGGTCTTACTTCCTGAACATCCCCAACCCTCCCTGGTCCTCTGGCACCAGCCCAAAATGCCCACAGTCTCCTCCTGTTTGACAGTGACAGCCCCTCTCCGGCCGCTGAGCTCCAGGCTAGTCTAAAAACTCCCTCCTCTCTGCAGTCAGGTGAACTCTCTAGAATCAGGCCTGTCCAGGTTGTTTTTCTACTGGTTTGCTGGCCATGAGGACAAGGTCCATAATGACCTGGCCATCCTGGAGTTCAGCTGCCATGTTTGTTTGGCTGTGCCCTGCTCCCTGCTAGTCCTACTGTCTGTCCTCTAGCCCTGACTGTCCAGCAGTAGCCTTCCTGGGAGATGAAACCTCCCTGTGGCTCTCCTGTGTGGACCCTTTGCATGACGCCTGTGCCCGACCCTGATGCTCCACGGAGGTCCAATGAGAAGGCGGGAATAGGCCAGAGACCTCTGGGGACAGTGGCGGCCCCACTCAGCACTGGGGCTATGGATGCCTCCATGGCAGCATCAGTGGCACCTGGCTGGGCTAGGATGTGGCTCCCCTTACAGTGGAGGCAATTTTGTCATCTGCAGAGGCATCTGATTTCCATTGGACCCTGGTGCTAGAGGGAAGGATAGAAATTTGGGGTCCATACGTAGCCCCCTCCTTAGCTGCTTCCTCTGTTCCTGGTCTTTGAGTAACACTATAGTCCCCTTAGGCTTGCAGCGCCTTGGGCACCTTTGTCTTTATTCCTTGCAAGGACTCTTGCTGTCTGTTCCCACTGGACACCAAGGAACACATCCCGGATCCTCCTCACCCTCAATTACCCCTCCTTAGAGACACTGTTCCTGTGATAGAGACCCTCTTCCTTTGTCTTTGTTCTCTTGGACACGTGGCACCCAGGCCCCCTTGTAGGAATTCCACAGTGCACGTGTCAATTAGACAGAAAACAACCCACCTGATTCTAAACCCAGCCAATGTTTCAGCCTTCTGCCTTAGATGAAAAGCTGAAGATGGGACACATGGCTTGGTGAGCATATCCCTGAGTGGGCATGTGATGTTGGCACATACATCTTGGGGATACCACGGATGACAGCATGTCACAAAGAAAGGTTGTTCAAAGACAGAGCTAAAATTAAGAAGCACTGGCAACATTAGAGACTCGAATCTTAGGCATCTACACAGGAAATATGATGGGCCTGGTTCAAACAGTCGCCTCTGAGATGCGTTTGAGAAATGGTCCCTGCGTTACCTTCTATTCCCAGCATGAATGCCCTGGGGACCACTCCAAGCTGTCAAAGGCTGGGTTATTGCCCTCCCAAACACTGAGCTCTGCAAACCATTCCAGGGCTGCCAGATAGGTGCTGCCCAGTGCTTTGTGCTCCTGAGAGTCAGCTGCTTTTCCAGGGTCCAGGCTGCCAGAGAGACCCATTCCTGGCCCCACTGTCCCCTGACCAACAGGACGACCCCCCGTCCCACCCCTACCCCCTGTCAACACACTTACTTTTGCCAGAGCTTCTCAAATTCTCTTGGGGTGAGGGGGATGTCGAAGCCATACAGGGCATTCTTTATGTCCCGTCTCCGGAGAATGCCATGTCCCTCGTTATCTGTTTCTATGAAATTCTGCAACAGAAGGTGGAACTCAGGAATGCAGCAGAGTGGAATGCCAACGGTCCATGTCTGGAACAACCTGGTGAGTTTCTCTTCCCATCCACCAACCTGAATACTATTATTTATTTGTATCTCTGTGTGAGGAAACAGGGGAGTCGGGGGGTGGGGAGGTCAACCTCACGGTCATTCCTCTGATGCTACCTACTTTATATTTCAGATGGGGACCTGGGGCTCACCTCTTATCCAGAAGGCCTCAGGGAGCCTCCTGGCCCTGCCTTCTTCAGCATGGTTATGACAAACAAGGGCCACTGTGCCCAGCTTCTTTTATGTGGGTCTGGGAATCAACCTCAGGTCCTCACGCTTGAGGCAAACACTTTACTAATGGAGCTGCCTCCCCAGCCATCAGCAGTCTTTTAAAATGGAATTTAAAAAAATCTATTTGTGTGGCGGGGGTGTGTGCATGGCTACCCACAGGGGCCAGAAGAGGGTGTCAGATCCCCTGGAGCTGAAGTTACAGATGCTTATGAGCCACTGACACTGAGTGCTGGGAACTGAACTCTGGCACTCTTCAAGAGCAGGAAGTGCTCTTAACCACCAACTCATCTTTCTAGACTCTTTGATGTGAAATTTCACTGAATACCAGCTGTTGACAATGTATTCATAAGCACAGAAAATGTGGCTCAGTGGTAAAACATTCATCTAACAAGGGTAAGGGCCTGGATTCAATCCTAAGTACAACAAAACTTTAACAGTTAGTAAAGATGCATTTTTAAGTCAGGAAGGTGTAGAACATGCCAGGACAGGCAGACTGACCTCTGGGCAGCACGAGGTATTGAAAGAACCCAAGGGTAGGATGTAGGATGGCAAAGGAGCACTGAAATACAAGAGCCCCTGGCCATGATGCCTACCAGTACCTGTGGGTGTTTGACCACAGGTTAAGAACTGAATATGGAGGCTGGAACTGAGGCTCCTTAAGAGAACTAGAGAACAGCTTCATGAAATCCAGACAAGGCCAGCTTTTAAAGACATCTATAGGGAAATGCCAATAAACCTGATCAAAGAGAAGGGCTGAAGTTGGGCTTGTAATGCCAGTGCCTCTGAAGACTGGGGCAGGAGGAACACGAGTTCAAGGCCAACCTGGGCAATTTAGTAAGACCTTGTTTCAAAATACAAAGTAAAAAGAGACGTAGTGACAGTGACAAATGGTAGAGCCCGTGCCTACTATACACGAGAGTCCATTCATTCCCTAGCACAAGAAGAAAACTTGGGGCTGGAGAGACGGCCCAGTGGTTAGGAGCACTGGCTGCTTGTACAGAGCACCCACATAGCAGCTAACAACCATCTATAACTCCAGTTCCAGGGGCTCCAACACCCTCTTCTGATCTCCGCAGGCATGCACAACATGGGTGCACTACACACATGCGGGCAACACATTCATACACATAAAATAAATTACAAATAAAAAAAGAAGGAAAGGAAGAAGAGGAAGAGGAGGAGGAGAGAGGAAGAGGAGGAAGAGAAGCTTATATTTCTCGAAAGACAGCATATCTGGGAGATCTTTGCAGCACACATCACCCCTCTGAAACTCAGGGGCAGAATGATTGCCTAGAGTGCCCAAGGCTCTGGATTCCACGCAAACATTTCAAAAGAATTTTTAAAACTTTGAAACAAATCAGGCTTCAGACCCAGTAAGACTTTCCATAAACCAGTAAGAAAAGGCAGATCACCTAATATGAAGACCATAAAAACAAATACCCAAGTACTGGGAAGCCTAAGAGAAACGCTCATCAATAACCAATAAAATGCTAATGGAGACTCCCACTGGAGGAAAACCTCAATGTGAGGGGACCAGAGCTGAGTGGAGTGAGGGGACAAAACCAAAAACATGTCCTGTCAGAAGAGCGCTGACCACAGGTCTAAGATGGCTCTCTTCCTCCATTCCAATGGAAGCCACATACTGACTCTGCTGGGTCTACCGAAATTACACGTTTGCATTCCGTATACTCCACAGTAGAGTTACAACTTAGAAACAACGAGCTTGCAGCACTGGCTTGGCCTTAGGAATCCTGGAAGTGGTCATGCCGTCCCAACCACCTACAAACACCAGAAAAAAAAAATCAATAATTCCTAACAGATCTGTACAGAGTGAGGTCAGGGCAAGCCATTACTCCCAACGTTGGAGACACAAGTGAAGGCAGAGAGTCACAGCTTGTCAGGGCAGATGCACCTGTGCAGCCTGGGGGCACTGGGATGGTAGAAGTCAAAAGAATCCCTCCTAACTCACTCTGTGGGCCCAGGGCCAAAACACAGGATGGCTGACAAGAAATTCCAGACTCATCACTCATGAATACAAGTGTGAAGACCTTTAACACCTGCCAACCGAGCCAATGTGGAGATGACGACCAAAGGGACACTCAGAGACATCCTTTAGTGCAAGAACAGTCAATCCAGCATGCAGTTTAGAACTCCTTTCCCGAATGAGGGTGCTGTGCCCTTGGTACTCCACATCTCAGGCTCCAGGTGAGCCCCAGTCTGCACCTTCCGTGTGCGTATCCTGTGGTTTAGCTGTAGTCACTGTCAGGCTGAGTAGCTGTGACTTGGGCTATAATTTATGAGATGACTTGCAGACGGCATGAGCCTTGGAAACGTCTTTCCTAGAATTTCGTCCAGGCAGGAGGACACAGCTTTCTGGTGCATGTTCATGATTGTGTGGAATTACCACTGACTGTCATTTCTCAAGAGTTTTCATCTGGTCTTCATTCTCACCATGCCTGAGCTGACACCACCAACCTTGCCATGGAATGCACATAGTTTCTCATTGTGCCCGGCAGTGTCCAGGACTATTTTTAAAATTTCAACATATCGATTTTTATTAAACATTTAGATGGTGTTTGTAGTACAGTGATCTTCAGGGCCCTAAAATTAAAGTGATCCTTTTTTTTTTTTTTTTAACATAGTAGCTATGCCTTAGTTTTATAAAACAAGTTCAATATTTGAAAATCAGAGGAAAATTTACTCTCTCTCTCTCTCTCTCTCTCTCTGTCTCTCTCTCTCTCGTGTCTCATGTAGACCAGATCTCAAACTTGCTCTGTAGCTGAGGATGACCCTGAACTCTGAGTCCTTCTTCCACTCCTAGTGCTGGATTACAGGCCTGTGCCACCATGCCTGTTTTCTTTTATTGTTGAGACAGGGTCTCCATGTAGCCCCAGCTGACCTGGAACTCACTATATAGCCAGGCTGGCCTTGAACTCACAGAGATTCTCTTGCTTCTGCCTCCTGAGTGCTGGGATTAAAGGTGTGTGCCGCCATGCCCAGTTTCTTTATGTTCTTTGAGGCAGGGTCTTCCTGTGTAACTCAGTCTAGCCTGGAGCTTGCAATTATCTTACTGCTTTAGCCTTGAGTGCTAGGATGACAGGTGTGTATACCACATCACCTTCTTTCCTCTCATTCTATCTGTGTGTATATGTGTCACTGTGCATGTGGAGGTCAGAGGTCAAATGGCAGGAGCTGGCTCTCTCCTTCCACCATGTGGGCTCTTAGAATTGAACTCCGGTCATCAGGCTTGGCAGCGAGTGCCTTTACCAGCTGAGCCTCTCGCAGGCCCCTCTGCCCTCTTATTATATCTTTAAGCAACTTTAATAACAGCTAACATTTTAAGAGTAAAGTTAGTCCTTAGAGTCCACTTTTCTTGGTTGTGAAAAGTAGAGGTGGAATGTTCTAGGCTTCTAGAGATATACATTTTCTATAAATATAGCAATATCCAAAAAACTTAGTCACAACCACAAAGCCAAGGCCATTCCGAGTGTTGGGGAACGCAGGGAGTGAACACAGCGGGCACCCAGTGCTGCTCCCTTCCCCCCGGCAGGCAGCCAGATCTTCTTTCCTCCCCACACAAGCAGGTACCTAGTGCTGCCACCCCCAGCAGAGGGCACCCGGATCTCCCCACACACAAAGCAGGCACAGGATAGGATGCTGCTTCCCCTACCACAGTGGGTACCCAGTGCTGCTCCCCCGACACACGCACACACACACACACACACACAAGCACCCGGATCTGCTTCCCTCCTGGCACAGCGGGCACAGGACGCTGCTTCTCCAGGCCCCAGAGCTCTAGGCCAGTAGATCAGCAGAGCACCTTGAATCACAGAAATGGCTTTCTTTCAGTGGACAGAAAGGTTATGTTCTTACCTTGGACAAGTCTGCCCATCTGGTTTTGGCTTTGATCAGGAGGTACTGATGAGCCTGCTCACAGGCTAGCTCTGAATCAGCAACTTTCTGTTTGTATCTTAAAAGAAAAACCAACTATGCTTAAATTTAATGGACTTATGACTCTTCCCCCAAGAGGACTTCCTGCCCCCAGCTTCAAATAGGCCTTTAAAGTCTGCTATTTTACACCTGATACACCTTAATTATTAAACTAGTCTTATTTCCCTAGTATGGTAGAAGAATCTGCTGAACTTTCTAAGTCCTTGTCTATTTTCAGATTTTTTAAAATGTTGAAAAAAATGTAGAATGGGCTTTTTTTTTTAGTACACAAAACTCACAGGGCTCATTTATTCTCAAAGGGTTTGGAAAAAAGCACAATATATGTAGAATATAACATTACATATCTTAAGGGAGAAACAACTAGCCACTTTTAATTTTGAATTTGCCAGTTGGAATGGGAAGCAGACTGAAGGAAGCGGCAGGGGCATCAAAGAGCGCGGAAGTCGGATTTCCCAGTTCCAGATAATTGTCTTTTTAAAGATTTGTTTTTATTGTTTATAGTTATGTGTATGCAAAGCGTATGTACATATGAGTACAGATGCCCTTGGAGGCTAGAGGAGTTGGGTCCTTAAGGCTGGAGTTACAAGCAGTTGTGAGCTGCCATGTCGGTGCTGGGAACCAAACTCAAGGTCCTCTACAAGTGCCGTACAGGCTCTTAACTGCTGACCCTACACAGCTATTTTTCAAAGGCTAGGCTCATAGGACTCAAAGACAATCACAGTTCTATTACATTTACTTACAGACAAGGGATATTTGGACACCTGAAAAAGACCCTGTTCTGCTGGCCCTACATGGGCCTCCATGAGGCCCTGTGGTGGCTGTGGTGGGAGGAATTGGGCAGCATGGGCCGTTCTACTCACCAGAGCTTTCAGGGGCTGGGCCTTGCCTGGTTCCCCTCGGCCTGCTTCCTGGTCTGGCCCCTCTGCCTCTCCTCCCTCTGAGTCTGGTGTTTCCCTACATCCTGGATGCTGATTCCCCTCAGAGCTGCCTCGGTCCAGCCTCACCTGTTTTTTTGTGCCATCTCTCTCCAACTGCCTACCGGACTCCTCAGAATTTCGGAACTTCAAGAGTGGGAAGGGACCCCTAGCTCTGCCAGGCCAACCCCTGTGGCTGTGGCCCCCACAGGGAACTGGGAAGGCTGGCAGGGCCCAACCTATATCTCCATTTTGCCTTGAAGGAACCGAAGCCAAGTGAGGTACTATGGGGCATGGCTGGCCTCCCCTGGGTGGCCTTATGTGGCATGGAACAGCAGCTCTCTGCTGAGCCTGGCCCTCTGTTACTGTATGTTATAAAGCAACAATTTCGACCTGAGTTACTTTAGGTGCCAAGATAGAATGACACTACAGCTTGTTTATACAAGTAAACAACTGCCATCTGCCAGCACACCGGGAGGTACAAACTCATCAATAATTTATTTGTGCCAATAAATCATAGCAACTGTGAATATATGAGATCATAGGGGAAATGCCAGGCACACAACCTTATCAGTCCCACCAGACACAGCCCCTCACCTCAAGGGTCTAAAGGAGGAGGAGACTGCCACAGCACAGGCACAGGGACCAGGGACCCAGCTACTTGTTACAAGCTCCGCGTAGGGAAGGACCTTCAACTCAGACCCTGGGCTTAGGCTCAAGTGCAGTTTCTCCTGCTGTGACACATGGCCCACTTCAAACTGTCACTCAGACCAGCCTTGACCTGTATCCAGACTTTGTGCCCTTGAGACTCAGTGCTCTAGAACCTTCTCCTTTGGGGGAGATGGGTTCAATGCTGTACCTCCAGCATGACCCCTCTGAACACTGCCGCCTTATTAACCCTTTCACAGCCACTTAGTGGCCTGTATCTATGGATGACTGTGTGAGCTGCAGTGTGTGATTTGCAGTTACTACTGGCAATGAACACTGGAATAGAAGCTTGAGTCTGGCAGCAGACCTGTAACCCCAACGTTCTGAAAGTACAGATAGGCAGTTTGTGAGCCTGGGCTATGCGAAGAGATCCTGACTCAAGAAAATCAAACCAGAAATGAAAACAAAAAGACGTTGGAATGCAAGAACCTGTGCTGGCCAGTGGCCACAAGTACTAGGTGAAACCAGAGGCACTGGGTGAGCACAGGCCAGACAGCTGATGTAGCTTATGAACCAACTGTCATTCAGTAGATGCGGGTATTGTGAAAGACAAAGTGTGTGCTCACATGGACAACCCTTGCCATCACCTTCAGACTCTAAATCCCACCTGCATACAGAGGACTGGCCTGGACCTCCTCAGAAGTGCTGCCTGGAGTCCTGAGGGACACTGGCTAACTCAGCAGGGTCAGCACGTGCCCTTGTCTTGTCCAGGTAAATGCACACTCAAGAAGACTGTACACCGCCATGTTTCTCTTGCTTATTTTCTAGGCAAGGGTCTACCATCTCCTTGGCTACCTGAGCTCGGGCCTCCACACCTGTTCATCCTCATCAGCTGGTTTCTGTCTAGTCTTTTCCAGCAGGGCCTCAGTTCCTCTCCTGTCCTGCCTCTGCAGGGCCTGTGAATCCATCAGACCAGCTCTCCTCTCAGTCTGTCAGCCACAGGGAGCACTGACCATGTCTACCCCAGGCTTGTACCTCAGTGATTGACAACAAAGTCCACAGTCTCAAGGAACAGACACTAAGACAGGACAAACGCTAGATACAAGTCAAGACTGCCTTAGCAACAGTGTCTCCAAGAATGACAGAGGGGCATCAGGGACTTTTAGCAGGGCCAGGGAGTTGTCATAAAGAGCTGTGTGGGGGTTGGAGAGATGACCCAGCAGTTAAGAGAACTGGCCACTTTTGCAGAGGACCCGGGTTTGATTCCCAGCATCCCACATGGCAGCTAACAACCATCTGTAATGCCAGTTCCAGGGGATCCGACACCCTCTTTTGACTTCCTAAGGCAGTGCCCATCAGGGTGTACTTACATGCATGCAGGCAGTACACTTAATACACATAAATAACAATAATTTTTTTAAAAACAAAGAGCTGTGCGAAGGCTCCAGGGAGCACCCTGGACTGTGCAGGGGTCCTGGGGTGCTCTTCTCATTCCAGGGGAAAGGCACACTTGGTCTTTTTCTCTTAAAATCCTCACACAGAATACATGTTACCTTCGGGGGACACTGAAAAGTAAACCAGGCTAACAGAGATGGTAATCCAAATTCAAGGAACCAGTCCCAGATGGTGAGCCTTTCCTTTACTCCCAATCCTGGACCTATGCATTCATGTGGACAGAAGCAATCCTTCTGAGTCTTTCTGGCCAAAGACCTGAGAGAAAGCCCTGTGGCACTGAGACTGGAGACCCTGCTCTTCCTTAGGTCCTCCTGGCCTAAGGCTGGCCTGTGGCCTGAGCAAGCCTGGAGCACCGACCCAGAGGGCACCAGAGCTGGGATTCTTCTGTCCAACCAATTCAAGTTATTCAAGAGAATCTGACATTCAAGGGATGTGCAGATGTCCTCCCCCGCCACACTGTGTTACCCTAAAGGCACCAACGGCAGAAACCTAAGACTTTCTAGCCAGGAAATTAGCTCCGGGCAGGAGAGTGTGGGCAATGCCACAGAGGAGGGGAGAACTGACTCCGCAAATTGTCCTCCAACTTCCACACAGGCCATGGTACGCATGAGCACCCTTCAAATAAATAACATAAAATAATAAAAATCAAAATGTGCACTCACTACTCTTAAGCATTCTCAACTATGTAAGAAATAGACAAGAATAAAAAGAAATCAGAAGGGGCAGCATCTCCAGCAGGAGGAGGGAACTGGCTCAAAGCACCATGACTATTCATTGATCCTTCAAGTTCTTCAGCACAGAGTCCAGAGTCTCACTGTGTCTCCAAGAGAAAGGCACCACCTCACCTTTGTAGAGCTGCATTAGCATTCACAAATGCAGTTCCCAAATAAAGAACGAGACAGGACTCAGAGGCAGAGGCAGAGCCACCCCTGGGGTCAGGCACAGGACACAGGAGCGCCAGTGTACATGGTGAATGGCACATTCCGAGAACAGTGAGGTAGGGCCCTCTTGCTGAGTCG
Source organism: Eospalax fontanierii (assembly GCA_035773235.1). Classification (NCBI taxonomy): domain Eukaryota; kingdom Metazoa; phylum Chordata; class Mammalia; order Rodentia; family Spalacidae; genus Eospalax; species Eospalax fontanierii. The sequence continues at coordinate 73,532,600 of CM069537.1, forward strand.
GTGACCCAGCAGGAAGGATTCAACTATGCAGATCTGGCAATAAGAATTCGCACCATCTAATTCTGTGGCAAGGACCCACAGCAGTATTCTTTGAACCTGTATGATGGCCATGCATCAAAATGTATTCATGTGGGTGGTGAGTGGGCAGATGGTCAAGGCAGATGTGTCTTAGATGGGTGAGTGGAAGGCATGTCATGGGGCCAGAGGCTCCAGTTGGTACCCAGACAGTGAAGGACAGTATTTCACAGTGTGGAGCAAACAAGAACACATTCTCTCTTCCACAGGGTGATGAACTTGCAAAGTTGTCATAAATATCACAGCAGGTGCTAAGTGGAGGCCAGAAGGCAGGGGCCCAGCCAACGTAGCAAGGTTTCTAGAAAGAGGAGGGTGCCAGCTGGTTTTGAAGGAAAGGACCCTTGACCAGAGGAGGCTGCCCTTCCCGGCAGGTGCCAGAGTTCCTTTCCCACCCCACACCTGTCCTGGGATCCTTAGGAACGATCACCTATCACCAGCTCTTCTGAGGCCCAATTTCTTCATTCTTAAACTCACCTGGGAGAAGCCTCCTGGCAGGGCCGGTGGGGCTCCTTGAACACAAACAGAGGCTGACTGGGAACTGCTACTTTCTCTAAAGCTACGTCTCGCCTTGGGTCTTCGAACTGTCTCTCAGACCCTTGGAGGTCAGGCCAGGTTCTACTGGGCTCCAGACTCTGCCTACTCTTTCCATCCTCTACCCTGGTGTCACTAAATGATCTTTCTAGAGCAAGGTCAGACTCCCTCATCTTGTGGCATGCAAACCCAAGGCTGCTTCATACTCTGCCTGCTGCCTTGGCCTCCTGTCTCCATCCCATCACACCCCACGATGCAGCCACACCTCTCCCAGAAGAGCCTGAGTTCTGTAAGTTTCCCTGACCTCAGCCAACCTTCCCTCTGGTGACTGACAGACCCCTACTCATGCCTTGAGGCCCAGCCTACCGGTGCTTACTTCTGGACACACGAGCAGCCTGGCTCTCCTCTCTCTGAGTTCCTGCAGCCCCTTTACCTCAGCATGGCCCGCATTCCATGCTGAGGGAGCACTGAGCCCATTCACATTTGTACCAGCAAGGTCTGGGACCCCATCCAGCACAGAATCGACCCTCTGCGAACAGCCAAGTGGACAGAACAAAGCCAAGTCACTGGAAGGACAAGTCTACACTCTGAGGTTGAAATCTCTCATGTTCATCCCACATACACTCTCCAGAAAATTCTTCAAATAAAAGCTCATAGCCTGAGTAACGGGATGCGGGTGTCGGGCTAGCGGGTCACATGGTTGTTGGCTTGGTTGGGGACTATGGCTATTTCCTTGCCCTTCTTTTTCAATAGCAACTAAAATAAAACCTATGGATTCAGGGCATTAAACAAGGTGCGGGGGACAGGGCCCCGTGCAGCTCTGCCGAGTGTCATCGGGCTTTGGCGCAGAGCCATACCTCCAGAGGATTTACCTGCCTAGACAGAAGGGGGCTCATCTGGAGTGCCTTGAGGAAAATACCAGACAGTGAGCTATAATGTGTGGTAGCATCCAATTAGACCGCCCCTCTCAATTGTCAGCATAGAGTAGAGCTTGTCAAGAGAACTGCATTAACTAGGGCTAAGAAGATGGGTAAAGTGCCTGCCTTGCAAGCAGAGGACCTGAGTTCAACTCCTAGAACCCACAGAAAAACCAGGTGTGGTACATGATATGCTGGCACATGGTGTGGTGGAGGATCTCTGGGGCTCACAGTCCAACCAGTCAGGCCAAATCAATGAGCCCCAAGGTCAGTGAGAGATACTATAACAAATAAGGCAGAGGACTCCTGAGGAAAACTACTCAAGGCTGACCTCTGACCTCTACGTACATGCATATGTGTATGTGCACCTGTACACAGATGTGTATATACACTCTCAAGCATGCACACCCTCCTGCACATGTGCCCATTTTTAAAAAGCCTAACAGAATAACCAGAAAGAAGAGGTGGACTGTTACTCTGTGCATGTTTCAGCAACTGACAGGAGCCAGCAGGAGCGGCCTCAATCTGATTTCAAGAAGGACTCAGAGACGGTGAAATGTGAGTGGGCACTGAGACCCTCCTCCTGGATGCTGTGAGGCTTGTGTGTCGGGCAGAGGTCTGGGGGTAACACTGCCCCAGATGGCCTAGAAAGGGGTCCCTGTGTCCCCTGTGGCAGTGAGCATGGAGAACTGCCACCAACAGTCTGTAAGTCTCCCTGAACTCACTCACACCATCTGGATGAATAGCTGGAGGGGAGGAGGAGACAGGACATGCTCCTGAGGATAGTTTGTGAGTTTACTTGACAAGGGGCACCTGAGCCCATTTGTGTGCAGTCCCCGCCTGGCCCCGCAGTGGCCCATTCAGAGAGCAAAACAAGAGTGCCCAAAGTCCTCCAAAGCCTCAGCCCTGAAAGGCTGAGTGGGAAGCTTACACAACTGACCCCGGTGAAGGAGGACACACGAGCAGGCAGAGGCATCTGTGTCTAGAGAAAAGCCTAGAAGAAAGCCCAGTGAGGTGAGAAGCCACGCCCCAGCTGGGACGATGGCTGTGCCATCTGACCACTGCACCTTGCTTGACCTTTTCCTTTAAGTCCAAGAACACAGGACGGCTCCAGGGGCCCTTGTGTCCCACTCTGGCTGCAGAGCCGTAGCCTTTCTGGTGGCAGAGGCCACTGCAGCTGACAGCTCTGAGCACATTGCCTGCACTTTGTCACCTGATGAGTCTTTGAGGCGCCTCATCTAATCTCAAAGGTCTCTTCTCGCAGAGGTTTTGAAACTCTCGGAAGTTGAGAGTGACACTAAGTCTCAAGCCCAGGAGGCTGAGGAAGCGTTCAAACTGGTCGTCGTTCATGTTGAGCAGCAGCTCCTGCAGCAGTCTGTGAAGGTCATGCATGTTGATTATGCCGTCTCTGTCAGTGTCTATTTTAAAGAAGGCAGAGTAGGGGTCCTAGAAACAAAACGCACACATCAGCGCACTTCCCTTCCATGCCTCCATGGCCCTCACAGCCGCCCCCCTCCACTGGCAGGGACGCAACTCCTCCGTGGAGACCACACTGCCCCTAGCCTCCTGGCCCCAGCTGCCTTCCCTGGGAGCTGGAACTGCATGCCGCCCCCTCTTTCAAAGTGAGGAGTTGGAGTGTGGGGATGGCTCAGGCACCTGGACCTGGAGTGTGGAGAGAGGGCTGGGGCTTCCTAGAGAATGTAAGGATCTCACTCTCCATGGATTCACATGGATGTTTGACCACATGGATGTTTTCTGGGATGTTTGGCCACTTCTCTCTAGATAAACAAATCCTGTGCTGGGTTTCAAGGAGACACTTGGGGTCAAGGCTCCACCTGAGGACTGAGCAAGAGTCCTTTTCTCTGTCCGTGGTGCTGCCCACAAGGGCTCTGGAATTCCCATTTTGCACATGAAGACTCAAGTTCAAGAGTCTCAGGGAATTTGTGACTTGACCAAGGGTACACCTGGACGCAGGGTGATTAGTCACAAATCCTGGCTTTGCCCCTCACTAGCAGTGAGTTTGGGTTGGATATCTACCTTGGTGCGTTTCACAGCCTCAACTGTAAAATGGGGGGATGGAATGGGTTCCTGGGTTGTTGTGAGTGAGACACTACAGTACACAAGCACTCAGCAGGTGCCGGGAATGATCCGTGAGTGCTTTAATATGCTATTTGTTATAATATCTGTTCCCTAAAGTCAGCAAATGTGAGGCTGTCTGGACCCACACATGTCCCCTCGTATGGGCATCCCCTAAGAGCTCGTCTGGCTTCTTGGAGGTGCCACACTGACTCCTTTGTCTCCAGTTCCCTGCAGAGCTGTTCATAACATGAAGCCAGCCCTGTTCCCCACAAGAGTCTAATTAGATGCTCTGGGATCTTGTTGAAAGTTCTAGCTAAGTGGTTCAGTCGCCAAACATTAAAGTGCAGAGTCACTAATTGCTAAACAATTTAGAACATCCAGGCCCTGCCTCAGAGTCACTGCCATCTATTGGGCAGAGGAATTTCTGCCTGAGGACTTTGTAGGACTGCAGACCCACCTGTTCACTGGTTCCCTCTAAATCTGGCTCCGAGTCTCCCACCCTCCAGACCCATAGCTGAGAAGTTCAGACTGAACAAGGCCAAAGCCAGACCCCTGACCCCGACTCTGCCTTGGTAGATGGAAGCTCGCTCTTCCCAGGAGCAAGGACCATACCCTCAGAGTCCCGATTCTTCCTTTCCTGCCCCAGGTCCATGTCACATATCCTGTTTGCTTGCTGCAGAGTGTATCTGGAACCTGCCCTTCAGCCTCAGTGGTACTTAGAGCCCCTGGGTCCCTCTGGAGCCTGCTAACAGACTTCTGGTTGCCATCCTGTCTTCATGAGGCCATCACTCTATCCCAGCCACACATGCTGCGCAGCCTGCTCTGTCTCCCTCAAAGTTCAACTCCATGATCCCCGATCCCTTCCCACCTGCCGGCTGCTGCTGTCTGACACCCAAAGCTGCCTTGGAACATATCCCCAAACCCTCTCTCCCTTCACAGCCACAAGCTTTGCTTCCGCCTCACTCCCTCCCCGACCCCGGCCCCATGCCTCTGCCTGCAAGTTGCCTGACAAGCACAAGATCTGGGTTCTCATCTGCTCAGTTCCAAGCCCCCAGCTCCCAGAGCAGTGCCCGTACTTACATGTGGGATGAAACTGAAAATGTTGGGTGTTGGGTAACAAGCATGCCCTGGTACCTGTTGGGTATCCTGCTGAGTGCAGGGCCACAGCGGTGACTGAAACGCAGCCCCTGCTAAGGCCTCTTCACGGCAGGCAGGAGAGGGATGGCGGGACACAACAGCCCCAGTGACAGCCACACAGGGAGGTGAGACCAGCGTTCCACTAGCTTCAGTGCTGCACTGCAGCCATAGTCTAGGTGCCAGGCCCCTGTGTTTGTGATCTTCACAAGTTTATAAGCTTTAAGTGCCACCTCAGTGTTTACCTTTCCAGCACAAAGACCCTAATCATTACGGGCTCTGCAACTATAGAGACATGCCTCCAGTTCCTGGCTGTGGTGACTGCTCATAGCTGGCTCTGGATGAGTTTCTCTCCGTCTCTGCCCCTCAGGTGCTTCAATATCTACTCGGTAGGGTAGATGGGGACTGAGACCCATGTGGCCATGTACGAACCTTCCAGCTCACCTCCTAGCATTGAGGAGAGGAGCCTCACCGATTCACCAACTATACACCGATCACCTGGTATGGCAAGTGGGCGGTAGCCACTTGGGGTGCTGCAGTGAGTGGTGAAGGAATGATGATGGCCTGTACCCTGAGGGACAGGAGATCCGCATGGCTGGGATGGAAGACATAAGGATGACCAGAAGCTGGGGTGGCCTCAGCTGTCCCCAAAGGAGAGAAGAGCCCTGCCAGAGCAGTGCCAGCACCATGGTGATCAGAGTGAAGCAGGTGACTGACCATAGCCATGAAATGTGGGGGCTGACCTGCAAAGCCAGGTGCCCACTGTGCAGAGGAAAACAGGGTGCAGAGAGGCCATTTACAATGATCCTGCCTGTGTGTCTGTTTCATCCTGTTTGCTGTTTAAAGGGACAGGATGTGGGGGCAAAAACCTAGACTTGCAGAAGTGCTGCCAGTGGGACACCAATGCATGTGCTCTGGGAAGTCAGTCACGCTTCCAGGTAAGCTGCAGGGTGAAGTCAACCCTCAGGGCTACAGAGGACCTGGATTTGGTTCTGTGCCAGGACATGTCCCCAAGTCCCTGAGAGGCCTCTGGCCCTGCCCGCTCCCTCACCTCCCCTCTCTGTTCTGGTTTCTAGTCTATGCATCCATCCAACCACCACACACTTGGTTAGGGTGGATCCATCACCCTTCCACAAACCAAGACCTCCACTCTCACACAGATGGCTTCTCTGACTTCTCTGCCTCACTCTCTAAAGCCTTCCTACATGTCAACAGAGTCTCAGGCCTTCCGCTCCACCTCCGCCTTCCCACAGCTGAGGTCTACCTCTCCTGTGTTATATGAGTGCAGGTGACCACATGGGTCCTGCTGTCTGCTCTCCCCTGGAGCCCAGCTCTGCCAGTCCCTCCCTGCCTGGCCTCAACCAAGCTCCTACTTGTGGCAGGCACAAACTTTGGGCATCAGAGTTAGTGAAGGGGCTGCTTCCTCTGGGAAGTCCACCTTAAAGGGCCATGCCCTGTTGTCCCACAGTGCATGACCAACCCCTTAGCATCCAGCCACAGTGTCTATAAACTGCCACTCCCTGTCTGGGACTTGAGCCAGAGGAGACTGGGCAGGGCACAGACCTGCCACTCCAGAATTCAGCACTGACTCCAATGCACAGTGAACAGGCCACACTTGTTTGGTGAGTGAATGAGGGACAGTAACGTGTGCACCCAAGTCCACAGGGTCCTGGGGACCATGCCCCCTGCAAAGGGAGCTCCTTCTCCTCAGGAGGAAGTGATGTCAAAGTTGAGCTCCCCACCCTACCCCAGGCCTTCCTCTCTCCAGCCTGCCAGGGAAAGCTGTGTATCCCCCTGTGGCCATGGGCCTGGCTGGATACCAGGACTCACAGGTGTAAGCTGTGGGTTAGAGGGCAGGGTGAGGCCTGCAAGACCTAAAGCGGTAGCAGCCAGGCTTTACCCGGAAGGCCTCCTTCAGCCTCTGGGGGAAGAGCTTCTGGCACTCCTCGGCCGACATGAAGTGCTCATCCAAGTCGGGTTTTGAGGCAGCATGTGTCTGCAGTGGAATCGTCTCTGGCACAATCAGTTTAGCATCTGAAAGTATGTCAAACAGGGGAGAGGGCGTCCATCAACACTGCACCCACGTCCCTACATGTCCTTCAGCACTGGCTCCTTCCCTTCCACGTGAGGTCCAAGTCCACAGCTCTAACACAGTACCGCCTGGCCAGGATCTGAGTGCTCCCCTCCTTCCATGTCTTAGAACAGCTCTTACTGGCTCGGTGCCCAGACCTTGAGGACGTATTGCACCTAGTGGTATGCTTGGTGCATTCAACTGTTTCAAGTCTCTGACCTCCCCTCTCTTGACTCCCAGGGCCAAAGACCTTCTGCCTGTCTGTGGTCTCTGGGATCATGTCCTAAAGGCAGGATGTCTAATGGGATCCCTGCTGTCATTAATTCAGCAGGCTTCCCTCACCAACTGTCAGGCATCAGAGCAGGGGCAGTCCTATACTTTAGACTAGTGGGGACTCTGGGCAGAGAGTATATCTGCCCCTCACCCCCAGCATTTAGCACGGAATCGGGACATGGTGAACATGTGACATTTGTTTGGTGAGTGACTGCGTGAGAGTACAGACCTTGAGCCCACTGCAGTTCAAGTGACCATGCCATCAGTTGTTGGCAGAGGGCCTCGGGGGGAGCAAGGGATCTCAGAGTTAGATCTTTCCAACCACACAAAGAGTCTCTGCAGCACAAGGATGTGATACCAGTGTTGAGGCGAGGTTGACTCTCAGGGTCCCTACTGCCCTAGGCAGTACCCAGGACTGTACAGGAGGAACTTCCTGAGCTCCTGGTTTACATCCTCCTCAGTTCCTCTCCTGCCAGCTAGGGTCATGTGACTGTGACCTTGCCTATGGATGGGCTACACACTCCAGGAAACTGTTGTCCTACTATATGGGGTCTGCAGAAGACAACAGGGTTAGGCGGCTCGGGGCTCAGGTGAATGACCCACTTTCTGTGTTCCAAGAGAGGAAGGTGCCGGCCCTACAGACATGGGGGCCCTTCTCTGCCCGTACTTCCTTCCAAGGTGTCCAGACACACCCCAGAAAGAGTCAGCAGTCTAAGACGCCCCAGCTGCCCAGTGCCTTCTGCAAGGTGGGACCTGTCTCTCTGGTTGGCAAATTTGAGTCTAGCAGTGTGTATGTGGCAGTGCTACTGGGGCAGGCTCTCCAGAGATGATGACATCACATCCCACAACCAGGGCCAGAAGGGACACATGTGTAGGTCGACTGGCTTGTGTGTCTGCCCAACCTGCAGGGCACATGCAACCCTGAGTGTGTTCTGTGGTCTTGTGCACTCTGCCGGGGAGCTGGAATCAGGGAGAAGATGGCAGTACCACAACCTTCAAAGGCCAGAAGCCCAGCTGGCCCTGTCTTGGGAAGACCATCCTGTCTGTGCTCAACTACTAGACAGCGGAAGACAGGGGTGGCCAAGGGTCCTGCCTTACCTCATGACACAAAATATGCTTCCTAACTTTCTAAGGAACATTGGGGACAGAGCCCTGCATGTCTAGGTGGGCATATCGCCAAGACCTCTAGAATGACAGTGGGGATAACACCGCCTCACCTGTACGCTGTTAATTACTGATAACCATATTTTGTTTGTTTTTGCCTCCCCAGTGCTGTGATTTGAACCCAGGGCCTTGTTAAAGCAAAGCAAGCATTCTTCCACTGAGCTATGGCCCCAGCCCTCAGATGACCCCGTTTTCTAGAAGGAATTCTTAGAGGAGGTGAGGTGGGTCTGAAGAGCAGGTAGTGGGATACACACTCTTAGTGGCCTACACTCTCGGGATCATCTGTGCTCTAAGTTTGTAGGGGGCTCAGACCGAGTTGCATGGGAAAAATTCTGTTTAACTTGGTGAAAGATGAGAGGAAAAGGCTGAAACACAGGTAAAATTAGGCAAGGCTTCCACCTCACAGTCAAGCCTGCTGTGACCAGAGAAGACTGGTGGCACTGCCAGGAAAGACCTGTGGTGTTACCAGGGCCTGTGGAGCCAGGTGCCCACGCACCTGCCTGCTAGCTACCTTCGAATCCCGTGGTAAAGTCCAAGTAGCTCATCCCATCTTTCTTGTAGCCTATCTTGTCGGCCAGCATTGAAAACTGGTCATCATCCATTGGCATTCCGCTGTCCTCCAGGACCTGGGGGAGGAGGGCGAGATGGAGAGGCGTTAGGCCATCCCAGGTGCCATTGCTCTGTGTCACAGGCTCCAGCAGGCATTGTTACTTATCTGCCCCCGCCCATGGCTGGCTGTGGGGTGGGGCCAGCCTCCTGTGTCCCTAGGCTGAGGTGCAGGCCTGTGTTTGTTGAGAGAACAAAGGAGGCTGGCAATGTGATGCCTGGGCCCTGCCAGCTCAGCAGTCCTTTCCTGAGGCCCTGCCAGCCTAGGCACAAGCTTGCTCCCAGGCACTGCCAGCTCAGCAGCCCTCGTATGTTAGATTTTCGTTTACACATGTAAGGAAAAAATTCCACCCAAGTTTTGTCATGACCTACAGTTCAAGGGAAAACCGTGTGGCACCCACAGACACGTCTGCCCCTCTGTGTGAGTTCACTTGCTGAAGATGGCTCTGGCCACTTAACCTCAACACACGGACACAGACACACTCTTCATGTTCCATTACTTTGTGGGGCAGGGATAACTGAGCAAACACCTTCCCTGTGTGGCAAATGCTGGGACAAAATTATCCCAAGTTGCTTCAGGCAGTCTGGGCTGCTCTAGGGCGGACAATGTCTTTGGGTCAATGGTTGGTCATTGACAGCCCAGAAGCTGCCTGCCTGGAGGGTGCCTCACCGAGCGACTCCAGGGGGACTGATACAGGTCAAAGACATAACAGAGACCACAAACTCAAGGTTCAGAATGGAGCTGTGAGTGGGGAGGGGTCTGAATTCATTAGGGACGAAGAAGCCCACGGGATGCTTGCTGGAGGCCAAGTGTGCTGAAGGCTGCAGAGAAAAGCAGCACATGTACCGTCCACAGCCCCGAGACACAGGATCAGCAGGGTGTGTGGCTGAGACTGAAGACACCTGAGGTGGCATGTGAGGTATAAGCTTTAGAGTAATTTACCAGGCAAAGGTCGAGGAGGAGCAAGGGGAACAGCAGTGCGGGAAGGTCCAGGGTGCCAGCTAGAGGCACGGCAAGCTATGCCTATCTTTCCTGCAGCGCACCCACACACTCACCGGCCACCACGGGGAGAGGGCTCATAGGAGAGATGCCCCAGCTCAGGCACCAGCCACAGTCAGCTTGGCCCATGTGCCCCCTTGCCTAGAAGCAGTGGACACCGCACACCTGCGGGAGGCAGGCGCTCTAGCGAGCATTAGCTTGCAGAGCCCAGGCTTTATCTGAACATCCCTGTGTGACCACACCACTGCTGCCTTGGCTTGTGCTTGAGGCAGTGAAAGAGGCGTTTCAGGGCCGTGACATTTGATGTCCTAATTTTTCCAGGATCATATGGGGTGGGGAAGACCTGGACCTGGATTAATGCAGTCAGAAGGTTCTGGTGCTGCACCAATCCAGGGTAAGTTCCAGAGGAGAGGGCAGACAGGGTCAAGGTTAAGGAAGGGGACAGACAACGGGGGAGGACCCTGTTACATTACCTTCACCGTGTGACATGTCTCCCTGACTGCGTGCTGGGCATCATGTCTGTGCCACACTCTCTACCTACACTGTGTAAATCTTACTTCATCCTATCAGAAGCCCAGAGAAAGAAATTCTTACTAACCTAGTAAAGAGATCTAGAAATGGAGGGTAGACCTTGCCCTGATGTTTTAGTCTGCTTTTTGTTGCTGTGATAAAACACTGACCAAAACCAATTTGCAGAGGAAGGGGTCTATTTCAGCTTACAGACTGCAGTCCATCATTGAGGCAGGCACTGACACAGAAATTCTGCTCACTGACTCGCTCCCCCAGCTGACTCAGCTGCCTTTCTTACACAGCCCAGGCCACCTGTCCAGGGATGGCATCACCTCCTTCATTAATCATCAACAAAATGGCCTACAGACATGCCCAAAGGCCAAGATGATGGGAGAAATTCCTCAATTGAGGTTCCCATTTCCTAGGTGTCTCCAGTTTCTGTCAAGGTGACAACTACCCAGCACACCCAGTCAGTCACCTGATAGGCGATGGCAGGGCTGTAACTCAAGACAGTTCTGTTCCCTAACCACCCCAGTGACTCCCACTATTGGAAAAGGAGCCTGGGCTGGAGAAAGAATAGGGAGCTGCTTGATCTAGAGCCCTGGCACCCTTGCACACATCTTAACAAACCACATAGAAAGGGTTATTCGGAGTCTTGGTGAATGCCTTACTGAATGGGAGGAGAGAGGAGGCCCCCGAAGGGCTATGATAAGGTCCTCTCCCAAAGCTCCTCTATCTCCCGTAGAAGCTTCAGGACCCAATATCTTTTCCCTCTCAGCTCTGACATGGTATGGAGCTTTCAACACTGGCCTTAGGCTCAACTAAAGATTTTGAACCTCTTAAACACAGTCTATGTTGGCCCCAGCACAGGACAGTGTGCAGCTCTGTTTTGGTGTTGCCTATCTTTCTACAGCAAGAAGATCCAGGAAGCGGTTCTGAGGTGGCTTTTTCTTCTTTCCACTATGGAAGAGATGAACAGTGTGAAGGTGACCATTGGTTGTATCCTTCCTGGCCCAATCAGTGGGGCCTGGCCTTGGCTCTGTGTGTGTGTGTGTGTGTGTGTGTGTGTGTGTGCAAGCACATGCAGGCCAACAGGAAGCAAGTGACAGAGTGCTGCCAGGTCTGAGAGTCAAGTGAGGAGGTAATGCAGGACTGTGGTATTGTTGGGGAGGGGTGCTGATTTCCAAGGATATTCCGTGATTGGGAATTCTGCCATCTGTACCACTGTCTGAAGGACTCCCAGGCCCAGGCCTGTGGAAGAGCCTCTCCAGCTCTTCACACACAGAAGCACTCAGCTTTGTCCCACACAGAAGCACTCAGAGGCGATGGGTCTCAGAATGAAAAGATGGGTTGCTTGCTTTGAAAAATAACTTCATATTTTGAAAACAATCACACATGAATTATTCAACTCAAACTCTTCCTCCTTAGCCCTTTTACAAAAACATATGCAACAGGGACAAGAAAAATGTCTATCGGCAAATGTTTCCTAGCCTGGAGGGCTGTGAGGCAAGAAACAGGATGGCCTTAAGCAGCCCGTCCACAGGCTGGTGTGCAGTTCCCTGGGGCGTGGAGCACCACAGAGTATTCATTCATTCGTGTGCAGCTATGAGGCCCTGAGGAGAAGCATGGAGTCTCCTCTTTTTTTGCTTTTCCTTTCTTCTTTCTCTCTCTTCCTTCCTTCACATTCCTTTTTTGTGTGTGTGTGTGTATGCATATGTACATGTATATAACTGTTAATGTGGCAACAACATGCATGTGTATTCTTGTCAAGGCCAGAAGACATCAGGGGTTGCACCTTGGGTACTGTCTACCTTGGTCTCTGAGGCCAGGCCTCTTCACTGGCCTGATCTCATACAGCAGGCTAGGCTGGGCAACCAGTGAGCCAAGGGAATCCACCTAATGCCTCTCAAATGCTGGGGTTATAAGAGTATGCCTCCATCATGTCTGTCTTTACACGAGATCTAGGAATCAAAGGCCAGGGCCTCAGCACTCGAGCCGTCTCCCCAGCCCTAGGCCTGGCATTTCTAATTCATCAGATAGTCACGACTATTATGCCTGGGATGCAACTTGGCTGCAGAGTGAGCGTTCCTCAGGAGCCCCACATCTCATTGACTAGATGCAAAGCTTTTGGTGAAGAAACATACTCAGAGTGACAGGTGTCCAAGGCCTTCCAAGTCCAGAGACTCTCAACCGGCTTGGGACAGAACAGTCACGTGTCTACATGTGACATCCTCACTGTGCCTTTTTGGGTCATGTTTTTGGCTGTTTCTATTGGGATTGCAACACTGCACAGACCATTCAGAGTTGATATGCGTAGAAAGCAGAGGCCTGGCAGTCACTTGGGGCCCTGGCTCTGTGCTTTCTGCTATGCTGTCCTTCGTTTTATATTTACATGTATCACAAACTCCATATGACAAGGCCGCACCTTTTAGCCCTGAGCATTCCTCTGCCTGAGTTGGAGGCACTGTTTGGGGAGGAGGCCATAGAACCTCCTGGAGCGGTGCTTCAGGACGTATGTCACTAAAGGTGAACTCTGAATATTTATACCCTCACCCAACTCCAAGTTCACGCTCTGGTTCCTGTTTATAGTTAAAGATGTGAATTCTCAGCTTCCTGCTCTGGCTGCCCACCCCACCATTATGGGTTCTCTGGAACTGCAAGCCAAAATAAATTCTTTCCTCCTTGAGTCATTTTTGGTCATGGTCTTTTATCACAACAACAGAAAAGTAACTAATATAGACACTGGTACCAAAGAGTCGGGTGTTGCCAGAAGAACCTGGCCATGTTGTTGTTCTTGTTATTTTGGAGTAATAAGGAAGACTTTGGAACTTCAAAATAAAATATTCACTGACTGTAAACAGAGCTTAACAGGACATTGTAGTAGAGGCCCGGAAGTCGGGCCGAAGGTAGAGCCTGGATCAAGAGTTTCAGAGGGCACTGATAATAGCAACTGGGCTAGAGGCCACTGTTGTGCTATTTCATCAAAGAACCTGGCTGCCTCTGCCTGTGTCCTAGGAACTTGCCTGAGGCTAAATTTAAAAGTAATGGCTTAATTTATTTGGCAGGAAATTTCAGAACAGCATAACATTGAATCTGTGCCATAATTATTACTGATAACTCTAATGTGGGTCTACAATGAAGAACAGCAGGTGGGACAGAAAGAAATATAAACGTACAGTCTGGAGAGCAAAAAGAGCACTAGTAAGCTTAATGTACCACTGACGTATGTGCTGGGAGAGACTGCTTGAAAAGGATGTGCACCATCAGGAAGGGGACACCTGTAACAACTGGAAGACTGCCCTCAGGGTGGGACCCACTCAGACAAGTTTCCAACTTGTGAAAGGAGAGAGCCTAAGGAGGTTTCAGACCCTAAAAGCAACTGCATACAAAAGCTATTACTAAAGTGATCTGGGGATGTGAAGGTGTGATCCAGGGATGTGTGATCCAGAGATGTGAAGGTCCACCCTGAACTGGCAGCCAGACTTGGCACTGTCACCTGCATGGTACTGGCATTAGAGACATGAAAGATGCAAGAGTGAGAGGGTCGCTCTTCATCAGTGGTTCAGAGAGCTGCTGAGGCCAGGCACACACCACACTGGAGTAGTGAGGTTTCTGTGAGAAGTCCCGAGACCATGGTGTGAAGTTATGGACATGAAGCCTGGATTATGGTGGAGACCCCAAGATGTTAGAGATGCCAGAGCCAGGAGACATCTGCCAAGGAGAGCTGCGTACTGGGAGAGCAGAACTAACCGAAGAGGGAGATGTACTGTGTCAGCAGCAAAGCTAGAGGGTGGAGTCGCCTAAACCCTTTGGAACTAGAGTCCCAGGTGTCAGACATGGAGTCATGGGTTCAGTGTCTGCCTTTCAGGCTTCGGGCTTGCTTTTCTCCAGTTTTCTTACTAGGCCCTAATTTCGCCTTTTTGGAATGGGAAGGAATGTTCTGTGCAGTGTGTGGTATTTCTCTCTCCTCTGGGATCACAAGAAGGCCATGAGCCTGCCTACGATGGCTAGAGACTGGAATGTGCCGGTTTGAATGAGGAATGTCTTCCATAGGCTCACGTATTTGAGCACTTAGTCCCCGGTTAGTGGTGCTGTTTGGGGGTCATGCGGGTTCCATGGAGCCTAACCCCAGTCCTCGCACTTGCAGAACCAATGCTCTCTCTACTGCGCTCTCCCCGGCCCTCTGGTTGTCCTTCCCCCGCCCCTTTGGCCGTGCAGCTGCTCTACTGACCTCACCAGCTCATCCTTTGTCCATCGCATTCTGTGAATGTGCTGACATGAATTTTATTTCATAAATCTTAATTTTTAGTTCTAGACCCGTCACTTGATTCTTCATACAACCTATATCTGTGTGAGATTTCCTGTACTTTGCTCATTATGAGTGCACTATGTCACTAAGCATTATAAAACAGCCACTTTAAGGTCTTTGAGAGTTACTTTTAATATACGGTCATCATAGAGTTGTGTTTTTATTGAGAAAGGTCACACTTTCTGTTTGTTTCTATGCTGAGGAATTTTGTGTCGAATCCCAGACAAGGTGAATGCTATGGTGTGGTGAGTCTGCATTCTGTTCTATCTCTCTAGAGAGTGCTCACCTGTTTATTTGACCAGACAGTGGAATTGGCTTTCAGACTTTCAGGGTACAGTGTGGATTTCAGCTCAGTTCTTGGGGCCGTAGGTCACTTGCCCTCAGTATGACTCACGGATGGTTTGGCGGCAGTCAGAGATCCAGGAGGAATCCATAAACAGAGTCAGCCATTCTCTGGCTCTAGCCTTTTTGCACTCTGCACCTACCCTTACTTTCAAATGGCATTAGTTTCCCAGATATGTTCCCCAGGTCACAAAGATGACTGGTCTCTCCATCAGTGTCTTCTCTGCTGCACATGGTACTGGCTTCAGCCTCCACTAGGTGAAAAGCTACTGAAAATGGGAACCTCACATGACATCTTTCCTAGCTCCTCTCCGGGGTCTGCCTGCTTAGCCCTCTCCAGGGCCTTTGGTTAGTTACTAACCCATCTATTTAACTTGTCCATTGTTTGTAAGTGTCGAGGATGAGCCCAGTAAAAGCTTAGTGTCCTAGTCTGCTTTCTATGGCTGTGATAAAACACTGGCCAAAACAACCTGAGAAGGAAAGATTTACTTGGCTTACAGCTCACACTACATCATCAAGGGAAAACAGGGTAGGAACTCGAATGGGAAGGAGCCTGAAGGCAGGAGCTGAAGCACAGGCCATGGAGGAACACTGCTTACCAGCTTCCTCCCTTGGCCTGTGCCCAGCCTGCTTTCTTATAAAACACAGGACAGCCTGCCTAGGGATGACATCACCCACAGTGGGCTGGGGGGCTGGACCCTCCTACATCACCTAACAACCAAGAAAATGCCTCACAGACATGCTCACAGGCCAATCTGATAGAGGAAATTCCTCAGCTGAGGTTCCCTCTTCCCAGGGGTGTCAGGTTGACAACTGAAGCCATCCAGCACACTCAGCCAGTCTCAGTGACTGGAGCATCAAGAGTTCTTTCTGTGCCAATAGTGGCAAAACGTAGCAATATCTAGAGCCATTATCCCTAAGTGGGAGCGTGAAGATGGAGATGCCAGAAAGATCTCTTGTTCTGAGTCTGGTGTTAGGATGGGTGAGCTGGGGGAGTAGTGGGAGACCTGAGGTAGGAGGCAGTGGTGCCTGGCTCACCAGCCACACAGATCGTGCTGGGAGGCTGGGCTACATCTGGGTGAGAGGGAGGCACCGGGGACTTCTGAGAGGAAGGCTCTGGCTGCTTTGCTGTGGAGCCAGGGCGTAGGTGGGGCAGGCAATAAGATCACCGTAACCCACCCAGTGTGAGACAGAGATAGCCATGGATATCTGTGGCATGTCATAGTCTGAGCCAGTGTTGAAAGGAGCCAACCGACCTTGGTGAGAGACTGGATGTGGGCATCAAAGGAAGAGGAGAATCAATAAAGACTACATAATTTTAACTTGAGTGACCAGAACAGCCCATCCTAACACCAGCCCCTTCTCCACATCACATCGAGGTGTAGAATACAGGAAATGTTCTGGGTACACTGACAGACTCTACTACACGATGCTCCAGGCAGTTAGGCACTGGGGTGAGCACTGGTGCCAGGTAAGAGAGAGCAATGAATCTGGGGTGGGGTGCCCCACAGGGGAGGGAGAGGACAGGATTCAGGTGACTGGGACCGTTACTTCTCAACCTCTGCAGCCTGGGACTCACAGCTCCCTCTCACTTTGTCGGGTTGGCTGACAAGTCGTTCACGACTACTTAGAGCCTCCCGGGTTGGTCCCCAGGTTGAGAATCTGGAGCCATCTGAACCCCTCCTCTCTCCCGGCCCTTGGTTCTAAGCACTACTTGACTATCCTCAAGCCTCAATTTTATAAGTGTTGTGTTAGTGTCAGACTCTGGACATCTTTGGTGTGTGTGTTGAGTGCACACACCAGCACATATGCCTATATACACATGCGGAAGTCACAGACAACCTCAAATGTTCTCAGGTGCCATCCACCTTGTGTTTTGTTTGTTTGTTTAAATAGGGTCTCAGACTGGGACCTTGGTCTTTTGCTGTGGAGCTAGCCTGGCTGGCTGGTGAGTCCTAGGGACCCTCTTATCTCTGTCCCCCAGCTCTAAGATTACAACCATGTACCACCATGCCTGGCTTTTTACATGGGTGCTGGGGACTGAACTCCGGTCCTCATGTTTGTGTGGCAAGCACTGTATTTACTGAGCCATCTCCCTAATTCCTTGACATCTTTTTGTTTTGTTTTGTTTGGAGGAGAGAGGCCTGTCTGGTTTTCACAGCCACCTAGGAACTCCTGGCACCACTCTACCTACAGCCCCTTCTCTGAGCTGCTGCTCTATGAGGCTTACACCATGCACACAGGAGCCCATTATGGTGCCTGGCCTGCCTGGTCTGGGGGCAGATAGCAGGGAACGAGTGGGCACTTAAATGCACATTCTTTTCTTGGAAATAGATTTTATGGCTTCTAAACGACAGTCCATGTGGATATTGCGACATTAACTGAAATGGCTTCCTTAAAAACAGTCAAAGCTTGGTTAGCTGAAGGGCTTGTTGTGGGGATTTTAAGCAGTCCTTGAATCCCTGAGAAGCCCATGCAGCCCTTTCTGGAAAAAATCTACCTGCTTCCATAGTACTTTGCCTCTCCAGTTTCACTGTCAGGCTGGTTCTATAGAGGAACCAGCCTCAGCTTTCTCACAGCATTGTGGGTACTCTTCCCTGGCATCTAGGGGTGTAAGCAGTCCTGTGCTTACCCAGTTCCCACTGTGACCTCTGACAAGCAGGGTCAGGTCCCTGTGGGCAGCTCCACTCCCACCATGCAGCAAGGAAAGCAGTTTGAGATATCTATGTACCCAAACCAAGACATGTCCATAATGGAAGTATTCTTGAAATACTTCGCCAGAGATGATGATTTCTGGCCCAGAGAACCCTCTAAAGCTGTTGAGGGACACCTTGAAATGGAGCTACTTTTGCATTAGAATAAACCACAGCTGTGGACTTTAGTTTGCCCCTGAAGCCAGCTCCTGGCCTGCAGGCAGGACTCCAGGACTGCCTAGCCTGCTGCCCCTGGCGGAGAATTAAGTGAGCCTTTCTGCTGCAACGCAGTGAATTCTTCCTTTCTTGACCACAAAAGACATGAACTAAGCAGACAGAACTCAACAGAGTGCATAGCGGGCAGGAAGGAGCCCCAGGGGGGACCTGCTCTCCTACCTTCCGGAAGTCCAGTAGGTCGATCTTCCCATCAGGCTCCTTGCTGATGCTAAGAAACTGTGTTTTGAACATGGGGTCCTGCTGCTGGATACAGTTCTTGAGTCTTTCGATGACTTCCTCCTTGGTCATGTTCTTGGTTCTGGCAGTTTTGTCCCTCATGAGCTGGGTTCTGAAATCACAAGAGAGCACTGGGGTCTCCCCATTGCTGCAGACCGGCTCATTCCATACCCTACAACAGCCACAAGTGGACTGCAGGTGCTCAAAGCGGGGAACCTCCTTCCTGTGATCCAACCACTCCAGAACTGGCAGTCACCAGTATGGTGTCCATGGAGAGCATCCTGCTGGCTAGTCCACAGCCACAGGCCAGTGCGGAAGGGAGTACTGTGCTCACACCGAGACTCCCCACTGTTCCTGGAACTGAGTGGAAATGGCATGAAGCAGGGACACGTGGTGCGTGGTGGTGTCAGCCTGACAGGGTCTGAAATTATCTAGGAGACAAGCTACTGGGGCACTTGGGGCCTCTGGGACAGCTGTGAGGGACTATGCTGACTAGGTTAACTAAGGTGGGAAGACACGGGCGGCATGGCACCGTCCTGTGGGCTGGGGTTCTGGACAGAGTAAAAAAGAGCAACCAAGCCAAGCACCCCTCTCTGCTTCCTGACGTGGATGAGATGTGCCCAGCTCTCATGCTCCTGCCACTACGCCGGACCACACCCTCAGCTGTGGATAAGAGGGCCCTCCACGGCCCCAGGTCCTTCGGGGGACAGAGCAGACATGGCTGGCCATTCAGAGGGCACTTCCAGTCTTCCCGCTGAAGATCTGCACCTCACAAACCACTTTGCTACCACTCTTCCTTCCGGCTTTAGGAAGCACCAAATTAACCTTTCTTTTATTTCTTGTGTGTGTGTGTGTGTGTGTGTGTGTGTGTGTGTGTGTGTGTATGCACATGTGCGTGTGCATGTGCACGTGTGGCTTTTTTGGGACAGAGTCTTCCTGTAGCCCCAGGTGGCCTGGACCCTGTCATATAGATCAGGCTGGCCTTGAACTCACAGAGATCCACCTGCCTCTGCCTCCCGAGTATTGGGGTTAAAGGCATGCACCACCATATCTGGCTGTTTTTAACCTTTCTTTTAAAATACTATCTTTCTGCCCATGCATAAAGTGGCTACTGCTGGCAATCAGATAGTCAAATAGCCTTCACACATCATTAAATGACTAGGAGAGTGTAAGATGTCCTCATCGTACCAAGCTTAAGAACGTTTCAGAGGAGAAATGACAAGGTGGGGTCTATTGGCTTCTCTACACGCTCATGAATGATCAGCTGTGAACACATAAGTTAAAACAGCTCTTTATTAGTCTAAACTTGTTTTCAAAGGGAAGAAGAGCTAGAATATTCATCACTTGAAATTTTTTATAGATTATCAAAGGTACTTTATTATTACAATTCAATCTGGCACCGTTTTAGCAATCTCATGGTCCATACATAAAATATTAACAGGCTGAATGGGTGTCTTACAATAATGTTAAGGGTGGTGAGGAATCTGAGAGTCTCTGAAAGAAGAGGCATGGGGCAGTCTAGTGGCTTGGAATGAGAAAGTCCTGGACTGCTGACCCAGGCTGTCCGCCAAGTTCAAGGACAAGTAAGTCCTCCAACCCTCAGACCATGCTGCTTTCACCTCTAAAACTGACGTGTAGATTCAGTCATTCCTGAGGGCTCTGGTGGCTCTAAAACTCCCTGTTCTGACCACAGATGTCAAGTGTGCCATCTTTTCTTTTCTTATTGAATCAGAACTATTAAAACGCTGGCACTGGGGCAGATATCTACAGGTGCACACAGGTGCTGTGGCCTCAGTAAGCCTTCCTTTCTGTTTATTTACCTTTCAGGAAGACGCCACTGCTCTTGCTCCTTGCTTAGGAACTGCTCACTTAGCTGATCCTTCAGAGCAGGGAGTGGGGAGGCAGGGGGCAAGACACTGATTCCAACACTTGCTAACATTTTCTTGTACAGGATTCTTCCTGAAGCTGTGTCATGAAACTTATTGGTGAGTCTAAAGTGGAAAGAACATCAGAACACACCGTTAGAGGGGTTACAATGAGAACACCTGACCCTTGGTGCTGAGGCAAATGTGTGACTGCCTCCTTGGCTCGGGGTGTGGGACAGCGCAACTACTTTGGTAGCTGAGTCAGTTTACCCACTGTCCACATAGTTACCAGAGAGACTGGCCTCTCTGTCCCCAGGCTGTTACCCAAAGGAAGAGTGAATGTTTACAGAAAAACCTGTGGGTATGCAGCTTGACTCACAATAGCAAAATCCAAACCATACGTCTATCAACAGAAGACTAGATATACAAACTGAAACCACACAATGGAAAACTACTCATCTATAAATAAGTAGAAGCAAATTTCAGGGTCATTATGATCAGTCAATAAAGCTAGACAAAAAAGAGAGAGAACATCTTGTATTTTCCCAACTATATAAAATTCTAGAAAATGCAAAACCATCTACCAATAGATTAGTCTGTTAGAGGGAGGGGAGAGGCAAGCTGTAAAAGTTCATGAGGAAACTTGGGAGGGGTGGAAATGCATGCTGTCTTGTGATGGTTTCGTGGCTCTTGACCTGTGACGAGTTTCATCACATCATCTAAACATGACAGCTTATACCGTTTGAGTATATACCACAAAAAGACCAATGTGCAAAGAGAGACCCCAAATCAGAAATCCAGGGTGAAATCGTGTACTTACATTAGCACTGAAGGCTGTGTAAGTCTTTTATGAAACCGTGTGGTGGGACTGGCTGGCTTGGCCTCCCTCTTCTCCTTCTTTTATTGCTACGGTGGCACTGGGGACCAAACTGAGACAGGCAAACTCTCTGCTGCTGGTTACTCCCAGCTCCAGGAGTAATCTTTTAACACTTTTGTTATTCTTTTTCTAATCACAGACATCGTATGTGGGGTAAATGAGCAAGGGTACTTGCTGCCAAGCCTGATGACCTGAGTTTGATGCCCAAGACCTACACATTAGAAGGACAGAACCACATCTTATAGGTTGACTTCTGACTTGTGCATATGCTGTGCATGTGAGTGAACCCCCCCAACATACACAATAAATAAATAAATGCTAAAAACTCTTTCTCTAAAGAAAAAAGAAGATGCATAGCTTGTTATTGCAAACTCAAAGTCTAGGGAACAGGACAAAGTCTCACACAGTCACAGACATCCCCAGGAGCTCAGTCACCTAGGACATGTGTCATGGACCCAGCCCCCTGGGCTGTGCATAAGCTTGGGACTGCAGAACTAAGTGTTGTAAGATAGGGGCTCCCAGTGGTCTGAGGACACTTCTAGATGTGTGTGGCTCCTCAGAGGCCATGGATATGCAGTCATGTCCTTGCTGTGACTCTGAGGGGAAGCATGCATGTGGCCCTGCTAGCAAACATCCCCCAAGCTTGCAGACACAGGATCTAGGACAGGACGGAAGAGAAGGTGTTCAGAGGTGAGGTCAAACTGTAGTCCTAGCTCTCCAGTTACACCTCCTGTGACTCTGTCATGTCACTTACATCATTATCCTGAGCCCACATGCAAACACGCCAACCTGCTTTTTGCAGTCAATTTTTAATGTCTCAGTTTTAATTTCTTATGTGGCAAATAATGAGGCTTGCGTGACTCTGAAGAGCAAAGGTGGGGCTAAGAGCAAGCACACTGGGGACTGCAAGCCAGGGGCCTCTCTGTGCTCCAGTGACCTTGCCCATTAAAAGCAGATGATGGCAAAGCCTGCCACAGAGGACTTCTCCAAAGACTAAGCAGATCCCTGGCTGGCTCTCAGCTGGAGCTCACATGCTGTACATGTTCAACAACAATGCTCCATCACAGAAGGTTTCTGACAACAGACGGCTCTGAAGCCTCACTTAGCTCAAGACCACTCCATAGCATTGTCACCTCCTCAGCAAATATTAGTACCTTGCCTAGTAATGACTGTAGGTACCATGGCTAGACAAAGAACAAATCAGACTGGCTCACAGTTTACGCAGCTCCAGTCAACTGGAACCAAGAGAATAGACGGTCAAAGTGCACAGAAGCCAGAGAAATCCCAGTGTTTTAAAGAAACCCAAAGCAGTGAAGCCTCACTGAGCCCACTGAGCCCAGACCCATCAGGACAGCACCACAAACATGAATGCAGGGCATGGAGCAAAAGGCAGTAGGCACACCAGTCTGCACAAGGAAATGAAAACACAGGAGGACAAGGACTGTCTACCATTGAGGCTCATCAAGGGCTGAGCTGCATCTGAACCCCAGGAAGTCTGAATCCAGGGCCTAAGGTCTGGAGGTAAGAGGGTCATCCATGGCCTGGGAGGCTGTGCTGTGTTGATGTCTGGGCCATGTTTCCTGACATCAGAGGGACTGGACAGGGTCAGTGTTATGCATTAGGTGCTACATGTGCAGAATGGAGGCTGTCTTCTGTCTCCTCTGCCAATTGTCTGCCCAGCTAATCCCGTCGGTTTCATTAATTCACCCACTCATTCACTCACGCAACAGTTTACAGGCCATGATGATGTTCTCGGCCTCCCATGTTCTGAAAAGGCCCTTCTTCAAGTATCACCTTCTGAGAAGCATGTCTGCATTCCTTAGTCCTGCCCCTCCATCTGTCAGTGAATCCCTCCTCTGCGCTCCTGGAACACTCAGTGGGCACCCCCACAGTACTAAGGTACCCCTGGGGTTGTCTGCACCTCTGCCCCGAGAATCAGAGAGTTGGTGTGAGCCCCTTACCTGGGGTGGGGGGAGGCTCTATGTAGGAGGTGTTCCCTGATATCTGATATTCAGAGTGAAAACTGAAGTGAAGGACATGTGAATTGGCCAGTTGGTGTCTCTGTCTCTCTCTGTCTCTCTCCCCCCTATCTTTGACCCGTTCACAACAGCAGTCATGTGGTGTGGCTGACGGCGTGCAACTCAGCCTCCCGTGTCTCTCCCGTAAGCTGCTCTGCCGCTCATTCCCATTCTTCTTACCTCTTTCTAGAACCTTCTTTGTTGGCTCAAAGCTGCTGTTTCTTCCCCTCCTGTTTCTACACTCCAGCAGACACCTTCCTGTGAACATCCCACAAGGACTGGATGGGATGCACAAGTCTGAGCCGGAACACTGAAATTCTCCTGATGGGCAAACCTGTTCTCCCGATGGGCAAACCTGGCCTCAGCCTTCCTCCCCTCTTGTTTTCACTCTGGAGACCAAGTCTCATTATGTTAGCTGGACACACACTCTGGCATCCCTCCTCTATCAGCCTTTCAAGAGCCAGGGCCGAAAGCTTGTGCCACCATGCCTGGGTTCTCATTTAGGTCAATAGATGTAAGGAAGGACAGTCATGTTACTTGGAAGTGCTTCTCAGTTGGCAGAGTACTTGCTTAGCATACACAAAAACTGCATTTGATCTCCCGCACAGCATAAATCGGGCATACAGCTCAAGATCCCAGCACTCAGGAGGCAGAGGCAGGAGGATCAGAAGTTTTAAGTGAGCCCCAGCAACATAGCAACTTTGACATTTTGTCTTAAAAAACAATAGGTTAGGGCTGGGGAGACAGCTCCATGGATAAAGCACTTGCTGCATAGGCATGAGGATCTGAGTCTAGATCCCCAACACCCACGTAGGAGCCCAGCATGACCCACAATCCCAGTGCTCCCCGGTGGAGACAGGCAGAACCAGGGACTCGCTGGCCTGACCGCTTATCAGATACAGTGAGCTCAGCTTCAGAGAGAGACTCTGCCTCAACAGATAAAAAAGTAAGGTAGAAAGTGATGGGAGAAGACACCCCACACTGACCTATGTCCTCCACAGGCATGGAACACACACACACACACACACACACACACACGCACACGCACACATACAGACACACCACACACACCCATATGCACGCACACATACATGCACACACACACACAGGCTGTCACGTGTTGTGACTCCTTTGCTAAACACCAAGGCCACCTTAGCTTCTCTGATGCTGAAGTTCAAGACTGTCTTCAGCGAGCCCTTTTTAAAGAACTGCTGAGCCTCACTGTCTTCCACCTCCTCACTTCTGTGTCTTCCTCTAGCTCCAGTTGAATTGACACTCATGACAACTTCAGATCCCAGCTGGGGTCTGGAGGTGGAGTTTCTTCAGGAGTCTCCTTTGGGAGACCTTCAGGGTATGCAGGTCTGCCTGGCTCTCAGACTCAGACCTTCTCCCCTCATGGCTGAGTACAGATCACACTGGCTCCTAGGCCATCACAGTCAAGGGCAACACAGAGACATAGTCTGTCACATCAGAGTTGTGTCCTTCACCCCAGGACCCTGCTCTGTTTGCATGTGTCACATGGAAGCCTGGACTGCTGAGGCAGAGCAGCCAAGATTTCCCTCATCAATGGCGCCTTTGCATGGCCACCTCTTTAGTCTTGCCACTGGCCCTGCCATTGTCCCTCCATCATTTTAGAACATGTTGGTGTCATCATATCCTTCTGGTAGGCTCAAAACTGATACTGAACTATGTGCTCTGGGTGGTAAAGAGTTATTTTTGCAGCTATCTAGAAGACTTAGTTGACAGACAAGTTAAAACACAAGCATTACCGTCCTCCTCCTATAAATCCTTTTTCTACTAAAAAAATTGAAAAATGGGTTATGAATACAAATGCTCATAGAAAGAATACTTTGACAGCCAACACTAGTAGATCAACTTGAGTTTCACTATATTTCAATCAGTGTAATGGAACAAATCAACAGGCAAGAGCCTCACACTCAAAACTTAAAGAGAATCTGGGCTTTCCACTCTGGGATCTGATTCCTGCCTAACAATCTCAAATCTCTCAAATCACCTGCTCACTTGGCAAAACATCTCTGGGGTCCCCTAGGCTGGGACAACTGGCCTGGGCAGTAAGGGTCCCATCATACTCTGTGGACCAGTGGATCCCAAGAGCAGTTCCTCAGGGTCCTCCAGAGCAGCACCCGGCTTTAACCCACAGGTAGGAGTGAAAGAGGCTCAGGCAGGAGACCAGCAGGAGGCTTAAAGAGCCCTCCTGCCTCTTTCTGATCTGCATTTTATCTGAAGCAACCTCAGCTTCTTCACCCTGAGGACAGTCTAAACTAAAGCAGCCCAAGAGCACAATCCTCCCCGCAGTGTTCATGGGAAGCCAGCTTGGCCAGACACCTGAAGATAAGAGGCATGCACACACGGTGACTGAGACCCAGATCTGCCCACATTCCATGCTCTGGGCACCGCCGGCCAGAGCAGTGTGGTCAGAGACTTCTGACCTGTTACAAGACTTCTCCTGCACTTTCCTGTCATCTTGATGACATCCATTCTGTCACTGTGTTTTAAAAAGTATTTTAATTTAAACACACATTTATTTATTTGGGGGTGTGCATGTGTTGTGGCACATGTGTACAGGTCAGAGGACAGCTTGTGGAAGTTGGCTCTCTGTAACATGGGGGTTCTGGGGATCAAACTTAGGCTGCCAGACTTGGCAGCAAGCACCTTTACCCATTAAGCCATATCACCAGCCCCAAATCCTTATTTTGACTCAGAGCTGACCACCAATGAAGTATGTAATATTTTCTATGACTAAGCCATGACTGGTCTGCTCCTATAAAACTAATAGTTGGGGCTGGAGAGATGACTCAGCAGTAAGAGCACCGGCTGCTCTTGCAGAGGACCAGAGTTCAATCCCCAGCACTAACATAGCAGCCAACAACTGTCAATAACTCTAGTTCCAGGGGATCAGCTGTTCCTGTCCTACCTCTGCAGGTACTGCATGACATAGGTACACTGATACACATGCAGCAATACACTCATACACATAAAATAAAAATAATAAATAGACAATAGTTGAATACATATAGATTGTTCAATTACCAATATTTCAAGGTTAGAACCACTTGCAAGACCACCAGAACTCTGTGTGCTCAGCTTAAGTAACTACAAGACGCTCTGTCCCAATGCCTGAAGCAGTCTCTGAAAGCTTTTCCTTTTAGATGATACTTTATAAGCTATTACTAACAAAAGCAACAGTGGGACTAGAGAGATGGCTCAGTGGTTAAGAGCACTGGCTACTCTTGCAAAGAACCCAGGTTTGATTTCCAGCACCCACATGGCAGCTAACAACCGTCAATAACTCTAGTTCCAGGAGATCCAATGGCCCTCTTCTTACCTCCATGGGCACTGCACAACATAGGTGCATTTACATACATGTGGGGTGTACACTCATACACAGAAAATTAAAATAATAAAGAAAACTTTAAAACAAAACAAACGCAATAGGAAAGGCCTGGAGAGGAGGCTCAGTGGTTAAGACCCAAGTTCAAGTGCCAGCATTCACTTCATCAGGCTCACAACCACCTGAAACTCCAGCTGGAAGTGATCTGACGCCCTCTTCAGGCCTCCTCAGGCACTGCATTTACACATGCACAAACACAGACACAGGCAGACACATACACTTAAAAATAAATCCTAAGAAATAAATAACATGGGGAGAGCCTGGGATCCTACTGAACCAGGGGACCCGATGCCCCACTCACCAGGGCCTTGAAGTAAGTACTCCGCTTCTCCCCCAGCCTCCTGCCATGGAGCGGTGAGGCTAAATCAAACACATTGAACTCTTAGACCAACACTTAATAAGGAGTCAACACAATAGCAACTATTATCAGTAGTGTCCATGTCTGCAGAAGCACACTGGAGTTCAGTGTCACAAAGCAGACCGGAGGAGAGGCAGGTGAAGAGAGACTTACTTCATTAAATGGTCACTTGTCAAATATGGGCAGAATATGCGCATGACTTTCTTGAAGTTGTTTCGCACAATGGTCCCTGTGTCTCCGGGGTCATATGACTGCATCATGACGTAGAAAGCCTGAAGGTTCCTGGTGATTGCATCATGAACCATTTCTTCCACCTAATACAGGAAGTAAACACATTTACTCCATTGGAAGCTGGTGTGTGGATGCCCTTGCTGTGCAGGAAGATGTTCACAAAGAAAAGGCCAGGGGTACTTACTGAATGCCAAGCCAGGGGCAGAGGTGTCTTGGTGTCTGTGGATGGGGACATTTTCCTCACCTGAGGGAGAGAGGGAAAGATACATTGATAAAATCCTTCTTAAGTGGCAACAGAAAGCTGTAGACTTGGACATAAATCTTAGCTCTGCCCCTGATTGGCCAACAGCTTTGGGAGTTTGGACAAGGAGGTTTGCTATCCAATCTCCACCTCTGAGTGGAGAGAGTGAATCCTGTGCTTATTGTTAACACCCAGTGAGAGTGGTGAGGCATCATCTAGAACTAACTGAATGCGGTGTCAAGGTGTGAGGAGATGGCATCCCGTGTGTCACGGTAGCAGAGTTTAGGCACTGCCTATGCACACAGACCCCACACCCCTCCCAACCCATGCAGAGAGGTATGGGCGGTACATTTCCTGTATGCTTGTCAGTTGTTCCACATATCTTCAATACCTTTCATGTTTAAAACGGGGTTGGGGGAGGGGGAGAGAGAAAGAGAGAGATGGTTAATTAGTTAGGTAGTTAGCTGTAACCATGGAGATGCCTAAACCTTCTGATTTAGTATTTCTTAGAAGCTACTCTACTCTACCCCATGGTGAATGAGAGGAGACAACCTAACGCCCGACAAGGCCATGCTTGTATGGCTCCCAAACTGCCACCACAAAGCTCTGTGAGCTATCTCAGGGAATGAAATGCTGGGTATGTGTGCTCAATCGCTTTCATTCTCAACTTGACACACCGGGAAGAGGGAGCCTCAGCTGAGGAATCTCCTCTACTGGACTGGCCCAAGAGCATGTCTGTACAGCATCGTCTTGATTGTTGAGTGAGGTTTGAGGGCTCAGCCCACTGCAGGTGGTGCCTCCCCTGAGCAGCTGATCCTGGGTCATATAAGAAAGAAGGCTGAGCATGGGTCAGAGGAGCAAGCCAGTAAGCAAGGTTCCTCCACAGTCTATACCTCCAGGTTCCAACTTGAACTCTCGCCCTGGCTGTCCTCACTGAAGACCTGGACTGTACACTGAAATAAACTCTTTCCTGCCCTGGTAGGTTTTGGTCAATGTTTACCACAGGAATAGAAAGCAAACCAGAACAGCATGCAAACATAAAGACATCAGATCCCCACACCCACACTGAGCCAGGAGGGTGTGTGCGGAGGGTGTACGTGTGGTGAAGAGTATGTAGGAGAGGACGTGGTGGCCTCCTGTCGTCTGGTCCTTTGGAGGAGGAAATGGGGAACCCTGCAGCAAGCCGGCTGGCTTAGAGTAGCCAGAACTAGTGAGCTCTAGGTTTTTAGGAGACTGTGTGTCAGTAAATAGAGAGTGATGGAGGACGATACCCAGTACCAACCTCTGGCCTCCACTCACTCACACACTTGTGTCCACACATGTGGACACATCAAACACATACACATGAGAACACAGGCAAAGCATTTTTGTGAGTTTCTAGTGATGTAGGGACACAGGGAAAGAAAGAAAGGAGAGTCAAGACTCAGAGGAGGAGCAGCCCAGGGCTCAGGAACAAGAACACAGGAGGGAGGAGGGTCGCCGCGGTCTCTGCAGTCTCTGCAGACACCTTCCCAAGCCGTGGGCACCGCGTTCACCTTCCTTGTAGGGGATATTTTCTTGAGCGGAGGCCCATTAATCACATAGTCATAAAATATTTAACTGGGTTATGTGATGAACTAAAACTGCTTGAAAATGTTGGGAGGACATTTCTAGATGTACCAAGAGAAGGCAACTTAAATATGACATTTCCATCCCAGTGAATTGCCCCATTTTTGTTTGTTGCTGTTTTTATTTTTGTTTTGTTTTGAAATAGGATCTCACTGTGCAGCCTTGGCCAGCCTGGACTCACAGAGATCCACCTGCCTCTGCATCCTGAGTGCTGGGAGATTTTAGCCAAGATATATGCTCTGAGCTCTCTGTAAGACTAGGATCTAGAACCACAGCCAACAGGAAGATCCGGTGACCATGAACGTGGTGCATTTTCTGAAGAAGGCAGAAGGCAGCTGCTTGTGTTAAACTTTGACACCACTATCCCGAAAGCAAGACAATGTAGTCAGATCCCTTCAATAGAAATGTCATCTTACCTGGGTGTTGATAGCACAGACCTGTAATCCTAGCTACTCTGGAGACCAAAGATGGGCAAGTTCTGGGCCAGCCTGAACTACACAATGAGTTCCAGGCTAGCCTGGATAACATAGTGAGACCTTGTCTGAAAATAATAAGTAAAAAAGAGGGTTACATGTACACAGCTCAGTGGAGGAGCACTTGCCTAGCATGTGTGAGGCCCTGGGTTCAGTCCCCAGGACCACTTTAAAAACGGGGGTCATCTCTGCGGACACAGTACATCTCTTGGTATTACTGGTTTGATTTAGATGTATAACAAAATTAGATGTATATCTAAAATTAAAAGCTACTTTGTATATGTTAAGAGCCTTTTAAAGTCTATTTCACGCACTATCTAAAGCTAATCTGCTATTTTTTTAAGTTCTTAAAAATTGTAAATGCTAATGACTACTATAGATCACTGTTAGTAAAAGTTTGCCAAGTTTTCAATCAAAAGAAGTACACGCAGAAGCAGCTGTCACTGGGAGATAATAAGCAGTCATTTCCCACAGCACCCAGTCAACGCGGGGAACAGGACCTCTTTCCAAACACTTTTGTTCTTGTTTTACTCATTTTTTTGACCCAGGGCCTCATTTCAACCATGTAGCCCTGGCTGGCCTGGTACTCACTATGCAGCCCAGTGTGGTGGCTTGAATGAGAAGGTCCCCACAGGCTCTAAGATTGGGACATTTTGTCCCCAGTTGGTGGCGCTGTTTTGGGAGGTCTTAGAAGGTGTGGCCATGCTGGAGGAAGCACGTCACTGGGGGTGGGTTTAAAGAGTTCTTGAGCCTCGCTAGATCTCCAGTCACACTCTGCTTCCTGTGCCTGCTTGAAGATGTGAGCGCTTAGCTGCTGCGTCTACTCCATCCACCTCTGCCCCCATGCCACCCCACCGTGATGGACTCCTGCCCCTTTGGAACCTTAAGCTGAATAAGCTCTTTATAAGTTCCCTTGGTCAGTGTGTCTATCACAACAACAGAAAAGTGAGTAAAACACTCAGGGTAGCCTTGAACTCAACAGTAATTCTCCTGTCTCCGCTTTCAGGATGCTGGGATCCCAAACACTCTCTTGTAAGATGTGGTTGTGAGTGGAATGTCCCTGGTGCGTGGAAAGGAGTTACATCCTGATATAAAGGCCTGTCTGCTCAAGCAAGTGTTCAGAATGTCAAATGCCACCCTATGAGAAGATTTAGTTAAAACAAAAAACATTTAATACCTGAGATGAACGTTACTTCCAGAGAAAATGTCCTGCAGTTACTTATTATTTCACTGCATTTTACCTTCACTAAGAACACGGTAACTTGCTGGCTTAAAAGGAAAGCCGGAGGAGAAGCTGTGTGCCGACAGGATCCTGACCCAGCAGCTGTGTGGACCTACCTTAGGGCTCTCATCCAGCAGGTCCAGAAGGGAGCTGACTCTCACAGATCCGTTACCCTCTGGGTCAAATGTCTGCACCAGTTCTTTGAATTCCAAATCACTCAACTTTGCCACCATGCAGTTCAGAATATGCCGAAATTCTTCCCACGTTATCTGTCCATCGGGAGCCTGGGCATGGGAGTATGAATGACATGGGGCATCTTTACACACACAGAACAGGCAGGAAAAGCATTATCATAAGTGAGCTTTGGCCATGCAGAGAACAGCGTAATGAGAATAGCTCATTGATGATGGTTATGAACCACGCGGGACAAAAGCAGTGAAGAGTGAGGTGGGGGAAAGTGCCAGAACCTTCTAAATGCACTCCCCATCAGGAAATGGCCTGAGATGGCCTAGGGGGAATGGGATCCTTTTCTGAGACTCAGGCTGACCCCTGTCGCAGGGCCCCACAGCATGAAGCATCTCTCTCCTCCCAGCCCTACCTGGTGGCTGAGGTTTCCCGGCACTTTCATTGCAGCTTGCCATTGACTCGGAATATTAACTGTACTTGTTTCCAGTACCACCAACCTTGTCAATTACATAAACGGACAACCACTTAAAGGAGCAAATTTCATCCATGTTGCATAAACAAAACATATTAGGATCAAATACTCTGAGACAAGTCTGTTCCCACAGAATAAAAAATTGTCAATGAGCTAATTAAATATGAAAATTAAGAAGTCCCATTTACTGGAAAGATAGGAAGTAAAGAAGCCCTACCTCAGAGGGAGATGTTCTGAATATGAATGCAACAAATGGATTAAGTGGTAAAGCAATATACAAATTTGGGGGTCCAAAAAGCCAAGAAAGAAAGTTCTTTTCATTTATTCCTTTATTAGTTTGTGTGGATATGTGGTGCGTGCATGCATGCATGTGTGTGTGTGTGTGTGTGTTGTATGCACACAAGAGACAGGTGCCCCTTTGCGTGCATGTGGAAGTTAGAGGATACTGACAGGTATCCCGGTCTACCACCTTCTGCCTTACTCTCTTGAGACCGGGGTCTCTCACTAAACCTGAAGTAAAGCTGACAGCATGTCAAGCCCAGTGATCCTCTGTCTGTCCTTGAGTGCTGGGTTATGGTGTGTATAGCCACACCCAGCTTTTCAGATGCTCTGGATTTGAACTCAGCTCAGCTCCTAATACTTGCATAGAAAGTGTCCTTATCCACTAACTGTGTGCAGGGGGGATTCAAGGCTGGCCCAGACTAGATAGTAAACCTACCCCCAAAAAACAAGGGTTGGAGATGCAGCTCAGGGGGAGCACTGCCTAACTGCTCAGCCTGTGCAGGGCTCAACGCTGACCCTCAGTGGGTTGGGGATGCAGCTCATGGGGAGCACGGCCTAACTGCTCAGCCTGTGCAGGGCTCAACGCTGACCCTCAACGGCACAGAAAATGATGGCCCATTCCTACTATCTTTTGAAGCACAAGAGGTTTTCATTTTTATAAAATCTGGTAATGCTTTTCTTTTATGATGTATATGGTTGGTGCCATGTGTAAGAGATATTTGCCTGATGCAGAATTGTAAAGATTTATACACATGGTTTCCTTGTAAGAGTTTTTTAACTTTTGTTCTCACACCAAGGTCTATTTGTGAATGGAGAATAGTTGAAATTTATTGTCTTTTATATAAATATCTAATTTTCTCAGCACCATTAAAAAGCTACCCTTAACTGCGTATAGTAACACATACCTTTACTCCAATCACTTGGGAGACAGAGGCAGGAGGATCTTGGTGAGTTTGATGCCAGCCTGGTCTACATAATGAGCTCCAGGCAAACCAGGGCTACACAGTGAGATCCTGTCTCAAATAAATAATTAAATAACCAAGTCTTCCCCCTATAAGGTTTAATAAGAGTTGAACATAAATAGAAGCATTTATTTATAGATTCTGTTCTCTTCCTGTGGGCTCTGGGGATCAGAATTCAGGTCCTCACTCTGCCCCACAAGCACTTCATGCACAGACCCCCCTCCAGCCCCCACGTTATTCTTTTTGATGCTGTTATGGATGGAATTGCCTTCTGAAGTTCATTTGACTCTTCATTCTTAGTTTATAAACTGTAGCTAATCGATATTGTTCAGCTGATTTTACATCCTGCAATCTTCATGAACTACATTAGCTCCAGCCTTTCCTGTGGTTTTGTGCCTTTCCTGGAATTTTCTACACATTCGTACATGTCTTTGAGTAAAGACAGTTTTCCTTCTTTTCCTTTCTGTACTTGAACTATTGGTAAGATGCTAGACAGAAATACCAAGAGCAGATACTGCTGCTTGGTTCCTACCTCAGAGGGAGGAGCCCTCTAGAGAGGAGCCCTCAGGGAGCCTTTAAGGGTAGCAGCCTTCAAGAGGAAAAGCCTTCAGGCTTTAAGAGAGGAGTCCTTCAGGGGAGGAGCCTGTCAGGGGAGGAGCCTGTCAGGGGAGGAGCCTTTTGGGGGAGGAACCTTCAGGGGAAGGAAGGAGCTGGACTTGGAAGGGCCTCAGTCTTGCACACAACACACTACAAGCCATGAGGGTCATAAATGCCCTTCATTTGGTTAAAGAATTTCTCTTCTATTTCAAGTTTGCTGAAGGTCTTTATCAAGAATTGGTGTTTGAGCTGGGCATGGTGGTGCAGGCCAGCCCTTGAGAGGCAAGGGCAGGCAGATCTCTGAGAGATCAAGGCCAGCCTGGTCTACATAGTGAGTTCTAGGTCAGCTGGGACTACAGGGAGACCCTGTCTCAAAAAAAAAAAAAAAAAAAAAAATAGAAGGAAGGAAAAAGAAAACCCAGAAAAGAACAAATAAAAGAATGGGTGGGTGTTGGGAGGGGCTGGAAAGATGGCTCAGGATTAAGAGCACTGGCTCCTCTTGCAGAGGACCCAGGTTGGAATCTCAGCACCCACAGCAATCATCCATAACTCCCTCTTCTGACCTCCACGGGCATTGCTCGACATGGTACACTCACACACGTGCAGGCAGTGCACTCATACACATGGATAAATGTTTTTTAAAAGAACGGATGCTGGGTTTTTGCGCCACTTATCCAGCTCTTGAGACTGTGCAGTGCCCTTCTTCACCCTGCTATCCAGTATATTAGCTGACTGAGGAATTAAACCGTCCTTGAGTCCAGGACAAATCCCACAATAGCATTTCTTCCTTGTTAGATACCGACACTCTCAGTAAGTCTGCCATTTACAGCTGTGCTCATGAAGGCCATTGGGCTCTGATTCCAGGCCTTTCTCTGTAGTGTCTGGTACCATCAGCCTTAGAAATGAGACAGAAGGACTAAGAAGGACGGGGCTACTTGTGAAGCAGTCTTGGGAGTCCTCTGCATGGAGAATGTGCACGTTTTAGTTAGATATGTCCCTAGGTGTCTGACCGCTTTCAACGTGATTGGTAATGCTATGTTTTAAGTTCTTCCTTTTCTGATTTACTGCAGTTTATAGAAATATTATTAGTTTTTGCATAGTGATCTTGTAGCCAAGAATTCTAATACTGATTCTCAGAACGAGAGCAGGTGAGCAGACATGTGCTGACTCTTCTGGGCAGTGGGAAGTGGCCATGGGTGACATAATGTAATCTGGGTCCAAGTGTGGACATGCTGCAGCATCGGGGGCCAGCACCCCCAGCAATGGATGCCTGACTTGGATGGAGCTAAAGCAGGTGATGTTCTGAACATCCTGCATAGCAGGAGAGCGACATGTTCCTCAGCCAGACAGCATGCCCCCGTGCCCACCCCAGTCCACTGCAGCCCCAGCCAGACAGCATGCCCCCGTGCCCACCCCAGCCCACTGCAGCCCCAGCCAGACAGCATGCCCCCGTGCCCACCCCAGCCCACTGCAGCCCCAGCCAGACAGCATGCCCCCGTGCCCACCCCAGCCCACTGCAGCCCCAGCCAGACAGCATGTCCCCGTGCCCACCCCAGCCCACTGCAGCCCCAGCCAGACAGCATGCCCCCGTGCCCACCCCAGCCCACTGCAGCCCCAGCCAGACAGCATGCCCCTGTGCCCACCCCAGCCCACTGCAGTCTCAGCTTGACAGAACACCTACCCGTGCATACCCTGGCCCCCTCCTTCTGCTTATCTAGATCTTTCTAAGACCCAAGAGTGGCTGAGACCCAACAATGGCATTATACAACTTGAAGGTGTTTTAGAATCACAGTGCTGTGTGACACTCCAGAGGATGAGCTCCCTGTTGGTAGTGGACTGGCATTACCCATGTATATGCCGAGCCCAGTGTCCCACAGCCCAGTGTGGGCAAGGCTCTCGGTTCTAGTGTGGATCACCACAGTGCTGATCTCCAGTGGAACAATGACCCTCAAACAGTCCTGTGTTTGAAGTTGTCAGTCTTACCACAGTCCTCCAGGAAAGGGAGTGAGGAGGACAGGCTTTTAATTAAAATGCTGTTTCCATAGAGGAACGGAGCCCCGGTAGGTAAGCTAGCTTCCTGGGTCCCCTGGCAACTCATCTGCCACACCCCTCGAAGCTGTGGGCTGGTGGGCAGCTCTGCTGAACTGGGCCAGCCCTGACTCCCTCTCCTCATGTCAGATGGAGATGATGATAATGTAGCTCACGGAGGGAGGGAGAGGACTAAGTGTGACCGCGAGGAATGAGGCCGGGCCAGGTGGTGAGCACTCAGTACTATTCACTCAGAAAGAACAGCAGTGTCTCCTATCTATGGACCTGCCTTGTGGGTTCAGGCACTCTTAGTCAACTGTGGTCAGCAGGAAACAGGACAGCCAAATATAGTGTATATGAGAGACAGCTACAGAGGCAGAGACAGAACGCACATTCACAAAAACTTTACTGCAGTATATAACAGTTCTAATTCATGAATTAAACTCCATCCTGGGGACATGTGTGTAGAAGAGTGATACACACACTGTGCTGTTTCCGTCCTGCCACACACACGATGTACCGTACAGACAAGGTGTTGGGCTCCCCCACCTGGGTTTGTGTAGGTACATTCTACCAATGTCACAAAACAATGAAACCACCTTCCAAATTCTAATATCAATTTTAACTTGGGGGAAAAATAATTGTGGATTTTCTATAAACTACATAAAACTACACATAACTGTGGGGTTCACTATTTGAGATTTCAGGTATCTACGGGGATGAGTAGAACACAGTCCTCGTGGATATAAAGGGGATCTCTATAACTAAATTAATATGGCCACCTAGGAACATGGAACCCCATGCCTCCCAATCCACAGCAAGCTTGGAAAAATACTAGGTCATGGCAGTCTATAACAACAAAGGCAGGAGCACAAACAGGCTACAGGCCTCCCCCATTTCCCCACCCCAGCCACAAAAGCTTTGCCAAGAGCATGTCTGGGAACTCAGACTTCCCTGTAGTTGGCAGCCTTGGGAGCTGATGCCAGGACAATACCTCTCATCCTTGAGACCCTTGTGTGTGGTCCGGTTTGAGTCTGAGGACAAGTAAGTTCTCCAGCTCACTGCCCACTAGCAGCTCAGTCACAGAATGTGGTCGCTCCCTAACAAACGGGGGCTATCACATGAGTCACGTATATCTGAATGCTAGAAGAGATGGCTCAGTGGTTAGAAGCCCTGCTGCTCCTGCAAGGAACCTGAGTTTGGTTCCCAGCACCGATACAAGCA
The DNA here is from genome assembly GCA_035773235.1 of Eospalax fontanierii. Lineage (NCBI taxonomy): Eukaryota > Metazoa > Chordata > Mammalia > Rodentia > Spalacidae > Eospalax > Eospalax fontanierii. Next base: position 73,568,813 of record CM069537.1, read on the forward strand.
ACCACCTGTAACTCCAGCTCCAGGGGATCCGATGCTTCTTCTAGCTTCCATGAGCATCACATGCATGTGGTGCACTTACAGACAAGCAGGCACATACATAATACACATAAATAAAAACAAACAATAAAACTTGTTTTTAAGTATGCAAAATGGAGCCTTCTAAGATACATGGGAATGAAAGATCAGAGCTGAGCTTTAACTGAGAGAAAGCAAGCTCCCCAGCCAGCCTCCCTTTGTGGCATTATTAAAAAGCTAAAGAGGATGATTTGGAAGGAAGAAACTGTTCCTGCCCTGCCCTGAACAGCCATGGTCTAGGCTAGGATGGGGACAGCTCCAGAGGCCTGAATGGCTTGTTGATTACGCAGCAGGCACTGACAGCAAGTCCGTTTTAACCTTCTGGCCCACACTGGCCTCCCCACACTTACCTGATTGTACTACAATTAGCTTTCCACCATATGAGGCACCACCTCTGCAGCTGGGCCTGTACCTGAAGCTCTGGACAGTCCATAGTATACAACATGAGCTCAAAGCACACTTGTGAGTGGGTGAGCAGATGCAGACAGGATTCTGATGGGCTGTGCTCTGCGTGCTAGCTTTCTTGCTGAGAGCGAGTTCTTCCAGAGAAGAGCTTCAAGATCTTACCGTGCTGATGATCAGCAGTGCTTTCTTCAGCGATGTGAAGCGGTCTTCAGAGTATCTAAATAACTTCTTAATGACGTTTTCCTTTCGAGAGCGGTTTCTGGAGTCAATGCTACAGAGGAGAGGCATAGGAAGGAGGTTATGCAATGCTCTTGACTGTTCTTAGAGCAGAATCCAGCACCCTGCAACTCTCACAGCACTGGCTTTGTGGGGACTTCAGAAATCAGAGTTACAGGAATACAGCTGCCTCCCAGGTGCAGAGCAGGAAGGCTTGGAATCCCTGGGAAGCTGCTGACCGGGACAGTCATTAAACATCCCTAATCCCAAGAAGGGATGGGACTTTGCAGAGTATTTCACTTTACAACAGGACAGAAAGCCTTCAGATGCATGTGTGAAATTATAAAAGACAATCTGTTTTTTCACACACCTTTAGTCCCAGCACTTGAGAGGCAGAGGAAGGCAGATTTCTATGAGATTGAGGCCAGTTTGGTCCACATAGCAAATTCCAGGTCAGCTGGAGCTAGAGGGAGACCCTATCTCAAAAGACAAAAAGACAAAAGAAAGATACACAGCAAGTATACGCTTGCACACAGTGCCCCAGAAGCACAACAGAACTCTGGGCCTACAGGGAGAAGACGGCAGGATCTGAGCATTGCGTAGCTGGGTTACTTTCTCAGCTAGAAACTGGAGCAATAATGACAACTTTAGAGCTTAGGCAACTTCAAGTAAGAAAAGTAGATGAAAATTAAATTTATTATCTGTAATCACTAGGTAAAGTTGACAAATATTCAATAGCAATAATTAGACATTTAATACATCTGAGAAGCATAATTCACATGCTCCTGAACCTATTACCGATTGTGGTTTCTGTTAAACTATAGTTTTAGCTTTTTTTTTTAATGTACCTAGTTCTTTTCTTCGAGGGAACTGTCTTACTGGCTTCAAACCCCTGGCGCTCGTAAAATGTTGTTAAAAATTGCTTCCAGTTGACTCTACTGGTGGTTTTAAGTCCAAATCTAGATTAAAAAAACAGAAACATTAAAAAATTGTTCCTGTAACACCACATGGATTAGATACTTAATACTGAACTGAGAACAGCAGTCATGAATCTGTGAAGTTTCAAATCTAAGACAAACAAACTCATTTGGCAAAATAGCACCACAAATAGTTTCTTTAAAAGGAAGGGAAGATCAGACTATCACACACCCTGTGCTGCTGCATTCGGTCCATGGTGGAATATTCTGAGGAAAGAAACAAAGGAATTTGGTTCACATTCATGTCCATGAAATAGCCTTTTCAAACTCATTATTTGAAGAATTCAATTACTGTGGGTGGCAGAATGATGGCTCTTAAGGTGTCTGTGTCCACATCTTTAGGTCCCGTGACTACTTACCTCACATAGCAAGGGAGACTTTTTACAACACTTAAGTGTAGAACTTGGGGTCTGAGGATATAGCTTAGTGGTAGAGTGGTTGACTAACATACACAAGGCTCTGGATTTAATCCTGAGCACTGACTACAAGAAAAAAAAACAGAAGTAACAACAGAAACGGTGGCTCTTGAGATGCAACAGTATCCTAGGTTACTGAGTGGGTCCAATTCAACCCCATGCCAGCAAACAGTCATGGGACACTGAAATCTATGAAGATGTAAGAAGGAGCTGAGAGCTGCCTACCAGAGCTGGGAACAGTCAGAGCTCCTGGAGGCCTGTGTATACCAGCATCTTAGCCCAGTGAGTCCTGTGAGGCATTTTACCTACCAACTGTGAAGACAGTAAATGTATGGTGTTTGCCATGGTAGCAATACAAATGGATATAGAAGAAGCATAAATAGCTGGAAAATGTTCCAAAGCTCATTTCCAAATTGATATGGTCCCAATAGTCAGAGTCAGGGACCAATAATTATGGAGTTAAAGATGCCAGTGGGAATATCATGGGGCAAGCACAGGTACGAATCACTGTTACTTCCCTTCCTACCTGTGGAACCTCAGACAAGCTGTTTCCTCCCTGAATTCTATTTGTCTTTCTATGAAATGAGAGAAATATCCAAAGGAGGTTTTTTTGAGGTCATAAGACTGGGTGGCCAGCAGGTGTTCAATCATATTCCCAACCTTCGTCACTCAAACACTGATATCACAGGTCCATCCATAATGGGGCAGCAGAAAGTTCATGCAGCTAAAATCTTAGAGAACCGAAGCCAGAACGAGACGGGCTGCTTTGCTTCACAAAACCCAGAACCTATGTGAATACTCAAAGGTTCACAAATTCTTTGTCTACATCTAGGTAGTTCTCAAGTTGAGCCTTGGAACCAGGTCTCCTGCCTGGCTCACTTAAATCTCACTTGGTCCTGAGTGTGTTTTCTTTCACAATTTCTGATCAACAAGAATGCCCTGGGGACAGTGAGTGACCCCTCTGCCAGTCCATGTATAGCACAAAGCTGCTCATGGACAAACTTGATGACAGGCCATCCTGAGGTCTGCAGAAGCAGGAAGCATCTGTGGCAGGTGGTTAAGGTCCTTTGCATATCCCTTGTCCCTGAAACTCCACTTGCAAGGTGTCTATTATTTGCGTCACCATTTCCTGGCCCTGAACTGCGTCCTGACACCACGGCTCTTTAGGACATGGTCTCCTGCCGTGTTCTCATCAGCCAAGTCAGCAAAGAAAAGCTCTTTTCCACCATCGCCTCGTCTCTCCATGGACCATTTTCTGTGGTATGCCACTGGGTGAGACTTTGGTGCAAAGTTCCACAGGAGGAAACTGATCATTGTCCCAGGGGACTGAACAACCAGTACCTGTCTCCAGCCAGAAATCTTCCAAGTGAGAGCCTGTCTGGCTAACCACTAGGGGAAACGTGTGGTGAGAGTGAGGCCACCCGTTACCTTGAGACAGGTCAGAGGACCCATCCCTTCCTAACAGCACTCTGCCAAGAGTTCAGCATAGTTAAGCTCTATGAGACAGCAACTATGTTAAGCACTGGTAAGAATGTTAATTTCATTCAGGTCTATGGTGTGAGTGCGTGTGTGTGTGTGTGTATGAGAGAGAGAAAGAGAGAGAGAGATAGGTTTCCTCCTCCCCCTCCCCCTCCTTCTCCTCCTCCTCTTTCTCTTCATGGCCTGAGCTTCTTCTGGGGACAAGCCACTCAGCATGTCACTCTCTTCCTGTGCCTGGTTGCTGTAACTGGGAAACCACAGAACTGCCTCCAGGACAGCCGACTGCTCTCAGTCCTCCCCAGCTGCTCAGTCACACCTCAGTCTGGCTGGTCACTGGAGCTGACACTCTGACCCTGCTCCAGAGGCTGTGCTCCCACCACAACTACTTCACACCACTGCACCAGCTTCAGCCATTAAAATCTTGGGGCACAAATGAGACTGAAGACGAGCAGCTCCCCAGGAACCCTCCAGGTTCCTTCAGCATTGGGTTGGGATGGCAGAGATATGTAACCTCACAGATCAGATCCTCGGTCTCTCCAGTATGAGACAGCCTCTGTGGGACTGCCAGAACATATCATGCAAGTTAATCTAATAACCCCCCTTTTAACATATGTTCATTCTATCGATTCTGTTCCTCTAGAGAATCCTAATGTCAAAATTCTATATTTTCATCTTAAGCCAGGTGGATGTGGCAGGTTGGAAATTCATTCTGTTTAACAGAAAGAAGTTTTATGGCTCCTACTGAGAACAGAGTCAGCTTCGATGCCTCATAGTCAGGAAATCACAGTGCTCTGGGGAAAACTATGGAGACCTGTAGCTGGCAGCACACACTGAACTAAATTCACAGCGAATCAAAATGTGGACTTTAAAACTGTGACCACAAAGCCCCTAGAAGAAAATCTATGTGTTTACTTATTTGACAGTTAAGGAAGAAAAAATATTAAAACAAAAAATAAAAGAAACGGGGCCGTAGAGATGGCTTAGTGGTTAAGAGCACTGGCTGCTCTTGCAGAAGAGCCAGAGTTGATTCCCAGCACCCATATGGCAGCTAACAATTATCCATAACTCCAGTTCCAGGGGAATCCAATGCCCTCTTCTGACCTCTGTGGGCTTGCACAACACAGGTGGACTTACATACACGTAGCAATATATTCATACATATAAAATAAAAACAATAAAAATAAACTAAACATATACTCTAAGAATAACTTAAAAATACATCTTGAGAGAAAAATTACAGAAATTTCACCATACTGTAGTTTCTAAGCACATTTAAAAGCCAGTTCTTCCATGTTATCTCTCATAAATATGTATAACAGGCTATTGATATTTTCAAAACACAGAGTATTTATTTTGTAAATTAATAGGAGAATGCTAAAGCATGAGTCTCTCAGTAGTAGTGACATCAGACCCTACTGGGCAGCCTTCCTGCGGGTGACACAGGGCACACCCTCCTGCCGGTGACGCTGAGCACCAGCGGTCTTCCTGAAAGCGCAGTGAATGGCAGCAGAGTCTGAGAGACCCCGCGCTGAGGGGAAATACAATCCCTCCAGCCCAGGGCTAGCTACCGTGTAGTGTAAAGGTCTAGGAAAATGAGATAAAGACTTTCATTTGCGGTTTGTCCAGACTTCAAAGCTTGATCTTTGCCCAACCCCCTCCTAAAGGCACACCCAGAAAGGAGTGACCTTGAGAGTTGCAAAAAAGGCCAACCACACCCCAGGTGATGTTCTGATCTGGGAGGGGCATGTGCAAATAGATAACCCCCGGTCTGTTTTTATTAGGAATGTGCACACGGGAAACTTTGTGAAATGCTTAATTCTTATTGGATATTGCAAACTGTAACCACTCCCCACTCCTGAGACCCTATAAAAGCCTCTTTCTAAGTATGATTAGGGTTTGCTATAAGTGGCCCCTGCCAGTTGGAAATAAAATACCTTGCTATTCCATCCACGTGGTGTTGGCTTTTTATCTTAACCCATTACATGTAGCAGACATGACTTCTAAAAGTGACCTTCACAGTATCCCTGGAAAGTAGAAAACCTACCACTGGCCTCAAGAGGGAAAGTGAATCCTCAGAAAGAGCCAGAGAGGGGCCCCAAGTTCCGTCTCGCTCAGGACAGACACAGGTTCTCATCTGTGGAACTAGGGAGTCAACCTTCCTGAAGGAAAGGGAATAATGGTCACTTGATGGTGTGGAGCGGGTAGAGGAGGAAAAGCGTAAAGGAGGAGGGGACAGGACACGGAAGACCGTGGCTTCAGGCTCCTCTTTAGCACTGCATGGCAAGTGCTGCTTACAAGTCAGGGCAGTTGAGAGTGAGGAAAGCAGGGGATCCCTAGCTCAGAGAACTAGGAAGGGACCAGTGGCTCCGCCTGTCACTCTTACTGCTCGCTGTACGCACAGAGAACCTCTTCAAAGTGAACTGGTGTACAGACACGGCTCAGCAAGAAAACACATCGAAAGCCCAGTGTGGTGGCCACGCTTAGAACCGCAGCACTTGGAGGTGCTGGGGACTGGGAGATAAGGCTGTTCTCCGCTATGGATAAGTCTGAGACCAGCTGGGCCACATGAGACCCTGCCTCAAAACAACAGACAAAAATCAAAAGGAAAGAAAAAGCATTCTTTCTCATTCTATTTCTCACTGGCTCCTAAGTGACAAAAACTCTGAACTCCACTCAGAGCAGCCACCCAAGAAGCAGAGTGAGGTTTGAGTCCAACCAAAACAATCCCTGCCGCATCCAGAGCAGCAGCATTCACTAGGGAAGAGCTAGAGTCTCCTTCCAACCTTTCAAAGCTCCAGAATCCATCCCACACATGAAAAGCCAGGAAAACGCACATGAGGAGAAAAGAGAATCAGTTGGAATGACCCAAATCAGCGATCGACACAAGGGCTCGAAGAGCTATGTGATCAGCCCTCGATAAAGCAGAGCACAGGCACCATGCTGCAAATGGACCATCTGAAATGGAAGCTGGGGATGCACGTGAGGGAATGTGAAGCGCAGGAGAGACCGACAGAAACCACCCAAGGTGAAGAGCACAGGATACATTTTTATTTATAAAATGAATTAAAACTCATATACAATAATTTACATGATTTCATATAGTCTAACATACATGTTACTGGAATCACAGAAGAGGGAAAAAAATTAAAGGAAGAAAGCTTCAAATCTCTCTGAATTTTCCTAAAGATATGTATTTATAGATTTAAGACACAAAATAAACATGCAGGATTCACCTGAAAAAGGCCATGCCAGGGAATACCACAGTTACAGCTCTGTCAAACACAAGTGTTCATCTTGAACATGAGAGGAAACGGACTCTTCCCTTACAGAGGTGATGAGGGTCATAAGGGAACTTCTCACCCAAAACAGTGGAGCTCAGAGACTCAGAACACTCAGAGCGAGGAGACAGCTGTGCTGCCCGTTCCCTGACTAAGAAGACATCTCTAAAAACTGAAAGAAAAATGAAGATGCTTCTAGATAAACAGCAAAGCCAATAAAGCAGTCTGTGGTCAGCGCAGTCACACTTCAGAAGGGAAGTTCTTTAGGCTAAGGGCGACCAACAGAGACCCTAAACTCCCAGAAAGAATGAAGAAAGTACCAGAACACACACAGGGCTTTTATAAAAATTTCTTCATCTCTTTATGTCTACATAAAACTAAAAATACTATTATCTTGTGTGGTTCATAACAAAGGTAGACATCTCATGCCTGTACTAAGAGGGACTTGGGCAGAATGTAGACCTCAGTGTTCACAGAAATTCTGCATTTCATGTGAACTTGTACAGTCATAGCTGTGCATAAACTGGGAAGGTTAGGGGTTTTACTATAAATACTAAAAATACTATAGTATAAGTGCTATAAACAGCCCATAGAAACATTAAAAATATGCAAAGAAATAGAGATAAAAAGAATATAAAAACATTAAAATTGAATTTTTCAGAACTCAGAAAATCTATCAAAGAGAGCAGGAGGAGAAAAACAACACAACAGAGGTGGCAAAGAATGTAAACACATTTTTAAAAAAGGAAGCATCCTTAAAGAAATATTATTAGACAAAACCAGAAGGTGTTTTAAAAAGATTCAGTTTGTGGTCTCACGAGAGACACATCACATGATAAACAGGGACTGAAGGAGAGAAGTCATGGCACTAAGCCCGGGGGCGAGGGAAGGCAATGCCCAGGGGAGGGTCCCATGCACTCTGGCCCTCTGCTGGAGTGGGGTAACAATTGTTCCTTGCCTCTGTCATCTCACTCCACACTTCTCCAGGCTAACCAGCCAAATCCTAACTGGAGAACATTGTCTAAAATACCCAACCCAAAGTCTTCAAATTTGCAAGGTTATCAAAACCCAAGAAAATCCTAAATTAACTCATAATCAAGAAGAGACTAAGAAAATGTGACTTCTAAATATCACAGGACATCCTAGATAACATTTGGGGACAGAGAAGAGAAAAGAGATTTCAGAGAAAAGTGAGAAAATATGAATGAAGTCTGCGTGTCCTCGTTTCATTTCTGTGGCTGTGAGAAGATACTTGTATTTTAGAACAACTTTGTGCTCACAGAACGAAGGGAAGATAGTGATAGATAGTGATGCCCTCAGGGGTGGGTGTGGGGAAGGGGTGACTGTGGGGAAGGGATATGGCCCAGCACAGCTTTTCAAGGAAACCTTGCACTGTGCTCACACTCCTAGGGAATACCAGGCAAATACCTTTATGAGAAAAGATGAGGGGACTTAGCACATAAAACCAAGCACCATACATAAAGGATAGTAATGTTATTACCAAAGTTTAGTCCCAGAATGCAAGGTTGACTTGAGGTCAACCTCCAATTGGAAATGGGTCCAATTGGAAATAATCATATTAACTGAATTAAGGCAGTCTCAGAAAGACAAATATCATGTATTTTCTCTCATCTGTGGTTTCTTGATTCTTATACAGTGACATAAAATCACGTGTGTGGGAATCACATGGAAGACGCTCTTACTGTGGGTGAGGCACGTAACATACAGGCACCAAGACTGGAGTGCGGATCCCCAGAACTCACTGAAACACTGGGTGCGCACAGCAGCCTGCCAACGATCCCAGCATTCAGGAGTCCCTGGGGCCAGCTGTCCAGCTAAACTGATTTGGTGAGCTCCGGGACCAACTAAGAGTCCCTACATCAATGAATAAAGTAGAGAGAGATGGAGGAGGGGATCCAACTTCAATCTCTGATGTCCACATGCACACACACCTGCACACATATGCTCATGCAAACACATGCACATTTAAAATTCATGTACACATATATTAAATGAAGTTAGAAATGAAATTGTCCAGGGAGACAAAGGAAAGGGACACGGAAAGGAAGGCGGGGGTGGGTATGTTCATCGTACCTCTGAGAAAAATCAATGTCATTCACTGTGTTCACAAAGGGAAAAAAGCTAAATGATTGTTACAATCTATGCAGAAAGCACTTGATGAAATTCAACACACATGATAAAGAAAAAACTTCCAACAAGAAATTCCTTGTAAACAAATGAAGGATGTCTTCAGAAAGCCAAGCTGACTTGATGGTGCTGGTGGAAGAGGGGTGCTGTCTACACAAGGTCGGGAGTGAGGGAGGACAGCCAGTGTCCCAGCTCTGATCAGCACTGTACTTAATGTCCTAGGGAGTCAAACTGCAGAGATGGGAAAACTGTGCAAGCCAGCAGTAATGGGCAGGAGACGTAGGGAATGGGAAGGAATTCGGAGATGCCTTTACTTGACACCCCTGTGAATGCCATACTCAGAAAACATCAGGGGTCTACAATGAAACACTGGATTGACAAATCGGTAGATTTAGTAAGAACACGGTGTCCATACTTAATAGACAAAATCATGTGTGCTTCTGATTATTAGCCACAAATACTTGGAAGTATAATTTTTAAAAATTCCATGTAAGGATTAAAGTTATGGCTTAGAAGTTACTGCGCTTGCAGAGGACTTGGGCTTGGTTCCTGGCACCCACATGGTGGCTCCCAACCACCTGTAACTCCAGCTCCAGGGGACCAAACATCCTCTTCTGTTCCCCATCACTCATATGCACACACATACACATAATTAAAAGTAAGATCTTTTCTAAAACTTTCATGTATAATTGTCAAAAAAGTACTTAAGCAGGAAGAGATGACAGACTACAAAGAACAGGAAGGAACGCTGGGGCTGAGGGCCTCCATCTTGACACTAATAGCCACACACACACACACACAAAACCACTCAGACTTATTAAACTGCACAATGAAGCAGGACTTCCAAAAATGAGTCTCCAGTGGAGCTAGGGTAAAGAAGGCAGAAACAGAACACAAACAGACTCACTTTCACAAAGGAAGTGCAGTCAGATTGTTAAAACACATCATGCAAGCCTCACAACTTGAGTTCGATACAGAGGACCCAAATGGTAGAAGGACAAAACTGACTCTCTCAAGCAGTCCTCTGATGCTAAATGCACATGCCCACCCCCACACAAATAAGCAAACGTAATCAAAGACGAAAAGCACCAACATGCGATCAAGACACAGGAAGCAACGCTTGTCTACTGGACAAGCAGAGTTTAGAAAGCCGCGATGTTAATTCCAGCCACAGATGCCCCAAGGGCTCCTTGTAGAATGAACACTTTCTGAAGTGCACTGTCACAAGACATAATACAAACCCAAACTGCAAAAATATTCAAATTCTTTGACATGGGGGTTGGCAAAATTACTTTCAAAGATCCTTCCAACCATACAAATGCTACATAGACAATTCTCACTGAGAAATACGATTTCCCGCATGTGACCTCAGCAGTGTGGGTGCTAGCACCAGTGCATGAGTGGGAACGTTCACATGCTGCCAGGAGACGTTGTGACATGAGCACCTTCTCTGCTATGTCAGTGGAACTGTCTCTGCTGTGTCAGTGTAACTATCTCTGGCTACATTAATGGTTCTGATATCTGGCCATTGCCACTATAGGTGATTAATTTTTTCCTTCATGGCTCACCTATCTTAACACATATGGCTTTATAACCAACATGTATCAATGCAACTTTCACACACAGAACACAGGTTTACTAAAATTCCCATGATTGCTATTAAAAATCAAAATCACCATGATACAGATGTCCTTTTTCCCAGGGCAGGGATCACACCCAGGGCCTTCCTGGTACACACTAGAGACTGAGCTGCATCTCCAGAACCGGCTTCTCTCTTCTTTCCATCCCCATGGTTCCTCTATCCCCTCAGGTCTCCCCTGCTCTGGGTTCTAATGTAGGCACACAGATCTTACTCCCTGGTCTTTCCCATCCTGTGAATCTAAGTGGAGATGTCCGGCAGCATGTGACTCCACTACATAGGGATGTGCGACCCTGTGATGACAGTCTCGGGACTCTACCACGGCTAAGACCAAAGGACGCCGCAAAGAGTGGCGAGGGCAGAAGCTAGTCACATGGTTCCCAAAGTCTTGAGAGTCTCACTGGAAAACGTGGGAGTCCCGGGCAGAGCTGCACCTGGGATGGAGTCGGGCAGTGATGCGGGGCAGAAGGGCATGAAAGGGAGGGTCGTGTATCCAGCTGACAGGCCTCTTCACAACCCCCTCACTTCCCTCCTCTGGCCAGGGTCATGCTCTGCGCAGCCTTGTCCACACTTCCAGTTTCCTAAACCAGCCATGGAACCTGGGCCCTGGGCAGTCCACGTCCACTGCCGGCCTGGCATCTGTTACCCTGCTCAGCAGTCATCGGGAGGTTTTGTTCTAATGGACATCGTGGATCGGCTGTGGTCGTGGTTAAACAGCCACCCTCTAACTTACTCTCCGCTCTTCCCTCTACCTCCCTAAACTGCCTACATTGGTGGACATAGCAGGCACTTCCCTCCATAGTGAGTTCAGTGCAGCTAATGCCCAGCACATGGGTGGGGCCTTTGGGTCTGCCCCTTCAGCCTCCCAGCTCTGTGCACTCTGTGCCGCCATGTGACCCATCCCTGGTCAGCCTTCTGGCTCCCAGTCAGGTTTATTGACACTTAAGCATGTGTTGAACACAACCATAGTATTCATTCCTTGGTTTCTTTGGCAGGACATAGATTCTATCTTTTTCAAGCCCAGTGTTGGACATAATGCAGGGTGGGCCTAGCCAGGAGGAATAGAGGAATGGCTCCTGTGGGCATGGTGTTCTGCTCTGGCTAGTTGTGAGACCAGCATCTGGAAAGTACCTGCCTACCTGGGGACAAACTTACTATTGGCTGCATTGGGACCCCACCCCATAAGGTCATTGGCTATCCAGACCTGTAAGAGCTTGTGCACCTATTCAGTAAACGAGTTCACAGTGCCATGAGAGTATGCAATGCCACGCAAATTGGCAGTGCCATGTGCTTGGCCTGCTTCCCATCCAACTCCCGGAGTCTGCGGCTTTACTCTGCGTCTGCTCACCTCCAACCCCTCGGGCTGGCCACCCAAAGTCCACTTGTGCTGGCCCCGAGTGGTGAGACACAACAGTAACTGAAATGATAACTGGTGCCTGGAACAGGGCCACTGACCCCCTCAGTGAGTAGATCCCCGGTTCGGTTCAGTTTTGTGTGCGATTTGATCCTTGTGGATGGGCAAGGATCCCCTCCTTTTTGTTCCCCTTCCTGTGGAAGCACACGCTGCCTCATGGGCCCTGAGACGGTGTTGGACCCTCCCTTTCTTGGTTCACCCCGGGCGAAATCACATGAGGTCTTAAACCTCCTGATTTCAAAACCCAGGCAAAGCTATCCAGCTAAGCCTTTCTGGAAGAGACACGGTGTAGGTTATCTGTGTCTTAAGTCTCCTGACTCTGATTTAAAACTGCCCCAGCTCACTCCTGTGGACGGGGCTACCATGCAATGCAAGGAGCAGCAGAGCTGAGATTGCCTCAAGGCTCAGCCTGTTTAAAACCCCCTGCCTCTCCCAGAGTGGAGAGGCAGCTCACTCTGCATGAGCAAGGACCTTTCAAATGTTAATTGACACTGCCTGGCTTTACCTGCAGCACCTTTAAAAACTGGCAAAAAAACTTCTGGGCAGTTTTTTGTGTGTGTGTTCAGCTCAGGGAACTCTAGAGGTTGGAGTGGAAATCCATGGAAGTCTCCCAGTGGAAATCCAAGGGGCACTTGGGCCCCCAACATTCTGTTTGCATGTGTCTTTGGGTTTTAATGTTGGCCATTTTGGCCTTTATGGTAATAAAGGATGTCCCCTCCCATAAGGTAACTCCACAGCTGCAAGCACATCAGGCTGTTTCTCTGCAGCTTGTCTTTAAGGAAAGGACACCTGCCCCTCCCCCACTGTGCGCTGAGAAACCAGCACAGACTTTGCATGTGTGGGCTCCTCTTAACCCTTGGGTGGAGTTTCATCCAACCGCCCTCCCTAGATGTTCCGGCAACATACCTTTGCTTAAGATTTGACTTTACTTCAGACTTTGAGTTTTGTATTCTAGGAACTTTGGTATTTCCCCTTTTGTCTGATCCCCTCTAAAGTAAAGCTCTAAAGTAAAGTTTGATCATGCTACTCCTGGCTACGCCTCCAAGCTTCCTCCATCAGCTGCTCATGGTCTCTGGGGCCTCACCCCACAGGCTTTTGTTACCTGCCTTGCCCTGGGGCAAAAACACAACAATTACTTACCTTTTTTGCTTTTCAGTTTCCTGGGTTGAAGAAATAGCTCGCTGGCTGTGAGTTCAATTCCCACTTACATCTCCCATGTATAGCTTTAAACAATGCAAATAGCTGTCTCCTGTTAAGAATAACTAAGGGATTAACTAATTTCAGCAGAGGTTATTATGTATCTTATGGTATAAAATGTCTATAACAAAAGTAGCTCATGGAATTCTCTATTTTCTCATGCCAACAAAAAGTCACTAAGACAATTCATAGTTCTTGGAAAAAATAAATAGTAATCTATGCCTAAAATTCCTCAGTTAGTAATTATGCTAAAGATTGTAAACTTCAATTTGATAATGTGTTACCTAAAGCAAGGTTTATGGTTTTTGTGTTTTCCATAAGGTTTAACTAGAAACTTATAAAGTACAATATATACAGGGATAATATTAATCCATTACTTTATCTTATGTTTGTAATTTACATTCCATGTTCTTTTAGTACTTCTCTGAGTCATAAATAACTGCCATCTTCGTCTTCAGTAGTGCCTACTTAAAAAAAGATCATCATATTTAAATCTGTTGACTACTATATTCTTTCACTGAAGGAAGGGTAAACAGAGTTATTGGACCTTCACCTGAGTATACAGCCAATCCTTCCAGTCAACTGTATGTAATTTTTTAATGTTATTACATTTCATGGTACTAAAAAAGAAAATGGAAAGGTGAAAAAATGATGTTCAAATGGAGATAATTTAAAAATGAAAAAGTCTGTAAGGTTCAAGTATATATGTCTAGTCAAGGTTTATTCAAAAATGTTTAGTTTTTGCCCAAGCTTTAAGTACATAGCATACAGTAATTAAAAATGCTAGACTGGTGGAACTAACCTTCTTGGGTGTTCAACAATCATATTTAGAGGCCTAAGGTAATCTGGTCAGAGGGACTTAAAGGGACAATTTTTTTGTCTCTTGCCCTCCAAGGTCAACTAAGTTCCAGGGGACTATGGGAAATCTCTCAAAATGTCCTGTAACTGTGATGAGTCACCTGTCTTCCTGTTCAGGGAGGTTGTGGAGACCCCACTAGAAGGACTTGAACCAGTGTCCAGTCTGCAAAGAGGAAAGTCAGCACAGGAAACTGTTTCCTTGATGCTTCTGAGTGAAACTATGGTCTAGTAAGACCTTCTGACTTATTGTCACACAGATGGAACTAGTAAAACAAAGGACTAGGGAGCCAAGGGTTCCTTCACATCTCATGTGACACCCCAGAGGAACAGATGCACAACCGACCTTAAAAACAAAAATAAGTTGGTTTATTTGGGCCAATTGTATGATTTTAAACACCCAACAGGTAAGTATAACCAAGGATTCCAACTTCAACTCTGCAGTGCATATCTACAGTCAAGAAAGTCAAGCCCACTATTGTTCTAACCTAACCATTAAATGATGGCTAATTTCTTTTCTTTCCCTGTCTAGAACCCATTTAGGAGGGAACTTATATTGGTTCTAGATGAAAGTGCCTGAAAACAAATCCTGACTTCAAGACTCTCAAGTCCAGCCATGGCAACTAAAAGAAAAACAAGGAGGAACCCAACATATGGCTGTTCTTGGAAGTCCTACGCAAGAAATTCTAATGGAATTAAACATGGACATTTGAAATTTTCCTTGTTGTGACTTTTCTGGTTTCCTATCTAAAATGTATAATGCTAACTACTCTTGCCTTTAACAGTTATACAATTCAGGGGTCTTTTAGATAGACTCAGTGATGGGGTACTCCCATTGCCACAATCTACATCCATTTATCAGCTTTCTAAGAAGTCAGAGCAGTCATCACCCCAATTCCCTACTGGCAATTGGGGTGCCTCTTCAGAGGATGATGTGATAAGAATAAGAGAGAGAATTTGTCTAGGCAGTTTAGGGTAAAAAAGACCCCAAGGAAAAGTAGCCAGTTCTTTCTTTTTTGTCTAAAAACCAAAAAAAAAAAAGAAAGAAAAAGAAAAAAAGAAAGAAAAGAAAAAAAATTGAAAACAAAAAAGGAGGATATGTTGGGCATAATACAAGGTGGGCCTAGCCAGGCCACCTGCTAGGAGGAATAGAGGAATGGTTCCTGATGGTGTGGTGTTCTGCTCTGGCTAGTTGTGAGACCAGCATCTGGAAAGTACCTGCCTACCCGGGGACAAACTTACTATTGACTGTATTTGGGATCCCACCCCATAAGGTCATTGGCTATCCAGACCTATAAGAGCTTGTGCACCTATTCAATAAAGGAGTTGGAGGTGCCATGTGCTTGGCCTGCTTCCCATCCAACTCCCAAAGTCTGTGGCTTGACTCTGCTTCTACTTACCTACAACCCCTCGACCTGGCCCCCCAAAGTCCACTTGGGCTGCCCCGAGTGGTGAGACACGATGGTAACGGACACGATGATAGCCCAGGATCCTGCTATAAGGAATCACCACACACCACCATCACATGACCGGAAGGTTTCAATTCCTTGAGAACTTCTGGTAGTCACAAAGTGACCACAAGGGACTTAGGATGAAAGTGCAGCCTGACATGCCTGGTCTGGAGATCTGCACAGAAATCGCTAGGCCAATACACAGAACATGGAGTCCAGTCTTTAACCTGGAAATTTGGAGCCTTGGTCACAAACCCAAACCAGTATTCAGACCCAGAGCTCCTCAGTCCAAGAGACTCTGTATATTTGGAGAGCAGCCCTGCAAAGCAGCATAGGTACAAGTGAGACTTTCCTCCAAGCTATACCCAGAAGTCCAGAGCACCTCATTCCACCTGGTTCAGCTCCATCAGCCACCCCTCGAGGGGACTGTGCATTCAGGAAGGACATCCCAATGATCAGAGATGGCACATGAGGTTCTGAATGATGATGGTCCTGGACTGTATGCTGAGCAGAGCAAAGGTTCACAGGGTGACAGACAAAAGCCAAGTCCGCTTAACAGAAGGCTGTGAGGTCACAAGCTTATCCTATTTTTTCTCCATCAGCTCCAAAATGTGTAAGGCAGACGTACAGTGCTGATCACTGCAGAGCCCTCACCTTGGCTCTCTGGAATGAGAAACAGGGAGCAACAGGGAAGGAGGGACCGGGAGGAGGCAGCGCACCTCCACAGTTAAGCTGCTCTCCCTTCCTGAGAACCTGCTGTCCACTCAGCCTGCTGACCCAGGACACCCTGTGCAAAAGCAAGTGCCTGCAGTCAGCAGATGCCACGTGGACCCTACAGACAGCCTCAAGGAGAACCCCACACATCTAAGGTTGGAAATACAGCACCATGCTTGGCTGCCGCTGAGGCCTGGTGCTACCGAGGTCTACATGCCTAACCATACAATGTAAGTTTGAGGCTCATATGCCTGACACACTGATTCACAACACGCCTGACACAGTGATTCACAACACGAGACATGTATGGCTAGACTCTTGGGCTCAGTGGACAGAGTTTATGCAATGCCAGAAAAAGTATGAACAGGTGTCAAAAATGTGCATGGTCCCTGCCCCTCAAATCACAGGCATGACCTCAGCAGTCACCATACCTGGGTGACAGAGGACTGTGTCATGGGCTGGCATATCCTACAATGGGAAGCTGTTGAAGTCCACCCAGTCATGCCCAGTGCACCTTGAGAGAAGGCGGCAGGCCTCCACATACACTGAACTGTTTACGGAAGCCCAGGGTCTAGGTACTAGCTCATGGGTTGGCTGATGGATGAGGGCCTCAGGATGAGGCTGGAAGACTGGGGAGAGAGTGGTCTAGAAAGGAGATGCCCACTCCATCTCAGAAAGCAAGCACAGCTCATAATGGCAAATGAATCCATGGAAGTGCCCACTGGGAGGTCCCAGGAGTGGGCAGGCGAGGCAACCCGTCCCGGGGACGCCGTGCGTCACCTTCCCAGGCAGCCCAATGCCCTTCAACACAGTGAGCACGGTGGCAAGGAGGTCTCCTGCTACTAAAGCTTCACTCGCCTTGCCCAGCCATGGGTCACACCCGCCACGGCAGAGGCTACAGCTGAGCCCAGAGTCTGGCTCCTTTCTCCAGGTGGACTTTGAAGACTATAGGGGACTCCTGCCAGCACAAAGTGGGCAGAGATCCTCCCTGGTAAGTAACTTATACATCTCAACGTACACTTGCCTTTCTGAATGGGACAACTCTGCTGTTTCCACTGTCTGGGCCCAGGATACCATGTCCACTGCCACAATGACCAACAGGTGGGGTCTCAGAGCAATGATGAAAAGAGGTGGTAATGGACTCCTGGAACAGCTCTTAGTGGCATGGCTGAATGCCTGCCTTGCTGCAGAGTCTATTACAGAGTCAACAAGGGAAAGTGTCGTATGGGCTGAGGTACTGGCCTATAGGGTATGTGACGGACCTTAATTCTGCTGAGGTGCAACAAAGAGAGGCACAGTCAGGACTAAAAAGAGGGCTAGGTTCCTTGCTAGGTGACAAGGCCATCCAGCAAACACACTACCAGAAGTCAGGGCAGGGGCAGGAAGGTGCTGCCAGGGCACTTCAGCTCCTACACCTGTGCATTAGTACAGAGTCCTGCAACTTCACCACAAATAGTCCTTGTTTTCATCACCTATTGCCTTGTATAAAAGCACTAACCATGACCCTGGTGTGGTGATGCATGCCTTTAATCCCAGGACTCAGGAGGAGGAGGCAGGTAGAGCTCTGTGAGATTGCGGTCATCCTGGTCTACACAGTGAGTTCCAGGCCAGCTGGAGCTACAAGGGGAACTTGTCTCAAAAAATAAACATTAAAATTATTTAAAAATATAAAACACTGACGAGCCCGTATCTAATGCCAGGTGTGCAGGGCAGACTGACCTCACCCAGTGGCAATGCACAGCTGGAAGGACTGGAAGCTCAAGGTCTTCATCCATGAGGGGTGTGGGGCTCAGATTGGCAGGCTGCCTGGCTAGTACATGTTTCTCCACCAGGTCCCCGTTCTGCCCTGACTGCCCCACATTCTGCCCCTGGGGGCGGCTTCACATCACTCAGACCACACTTCTAGGAGGTACAGCCAGTATGAGATCCTTGCCCCAACCAGACTGGAAGGTGAGAGGCCAGAGAAGGGACCTGTTTATCCCCCAACTCCTTCCACACCGAGAAGCTGGACACTAGTGACTGGACCCTAACCTTCATGCACGGCTCTTTCAGTTTCTACTCCCTTGCCCCAGTCAGCACTAGGAGTATGAATGGCTTCTCTCTGCTCCCAGCACTGAGATGCTGCCTCTCCTCTCAGGCTGGCTTCTCGTAGTCCTGCCTCACATGGTTGAAGATTCTGCAGGAGACTCAATAGGTGCTTTTCCTAGCATGCTTTCTCTCCTCTGCCTGGACCCATCCCAGTGTGTCGAAACAGGATGCAGAGCCTCCCCGCCTAAGAGAGCAATCCAGTGCTTTCCCAGAGGAGCCACGCCCTCCCGCAGCCCCAGCCCTATCAACTACCCACTTCATCTCCATATCTGCGCCCTTCCAGGAATGTCATGTAGAGAGAGCTGAGACACAGTCACTGAGAGGATGTTCCAGTGTTGCTTCAGCACTTCCTGGACCCTGGATACAGGTGCGTCTCTTCTCTGCAGCTTCTGCGGGATGGGTGAACAGTCTCATTGGGTGTCCCGGAGGGGACCCACTCAGGTGATGGAAGGACACAACACCAACTCTGGAGAATGTACAACTGACCGTTGATGCAGTCTTCTAACTCTCCCTTTGACCTCACCACACCCCAGACACTGGCTTATGCTTGAGAGACACTTTAAACAAAAGCGAGGTGGCACTGCAAAGCACAGCATGTGTGTGGTAAGGGTCAGCTGAGCTGTCGATCAAAGCCTACCAGTCCAGAATGACACACATACACCGAAAGTACTCTGAAAGCTCAAAACATTGAGATTTCATGCCTTGTTACAAAGTTGTTGGGGTTTCAATGTAAGCCTCAGGTGATGAGTATTTGAAAATAGGCTAGGAGTTGGAGAGATGGCTCAGTGGCTAAGAGCACTGGCTGTTCTTTCAGAGGACCCAGGTTTGGTTCCCAGCACCCACATGGTGACTAACCACCTTCCAAAACTCTAGTTCCAAGGATCAGACACTCTCTTCTGACCTCCATGAACACTGCACGACACAGGTGCACTTACATGCTGGCAATACACTCATACACATAAAATTTAAAAAAAAAATTTTTTTAATCTTTTTGTTCTTTTTGAGATAGGGTCTCCCTGTAGCCCTGGCTGACCTAGAACTTGCTATGTGGAAGGGGCTGGATTTGAACTCACCAAGATTCACCTGCCTCTGCCTCCCATGCCCAGCAAAATAAAAATTTTTTTTAAATAAACTGACAAATGCATTTGTTTTTCCTGTCTATTCTTAAACTGTATAATAAAAATCATTTTGCTAGGCATATTTTATTTTCTTTAATTCTTTCCTGTACTGTTTTCCTTAAAACTTATACATCTTGATTTTTATTTCCTAAGTTAAAACAGTGAGTTTGATATTTTCCTTCAATGTGAAGCTTTGTAATTTGTTTTTCAGTAGTTAGGATTGAACCAAGGCCTCACACAAGCCCTTACACAGGCCAGCTGTGCTGGTTGGCCTTTCTCAACTTGGCATAAATTGATCACCTGGGTGGAGGGAACCTCGGCTGAAGAATTTCCCAGATCAGACTGGCCTGTGATTATGTCTGTGGAGCATGTTCTTACTGCTGATTGATGTGAGAGCCCATCCTTCTGTGGGCAGTGCCATGCTTATGCAGGTGGGTCTGGGTTATATAAGAAAGGTAGCTGACACGGGCCTGGGAGCAGGCCAGTAAGCAGGGTTCCTCTGTGGGCTTGGCTTCCCTTGAAGATGGACTGTAACATGTAAGATGAATAAACTTCCTTCCCAACATTAGTTTTGGGAAGAACTAATGTATTTGTTTTTCCTGCTTCCACAGCAGCAGAACGGTGAACCTGAGAAGGCAAGGGATCTAAGACAGAGCAGTAAGTGTTGGGATTTGGTGTCCACCTTCAGGAAGACTCCTGAATTCAGAAACCAGACCAACCTGTCATCCCGAACCTTCATGCTGCCCCAGGGAGTAACATTCCTGATCTCTCCTTTCCTTCCATCCCCTGCCTTTTCTAGGATGTACAATAGCACCACCCGGAGCAGCCTGGAGACTGGTTTCTTTCAGTGCAGCATCTCTGAGATGCCTGCATGCTCTGTAGATCATGCAGCTGTCCTAGCTAATCTGTTCACTTTCAGAGTTACTTTTCAGCTGTCTCTGGCTGAGGGTGACTGAAAGAGGAGCTACGAATACTTGTGGATAGATTGTTAGTAAACATAAATCACTAAAAGCCAGGTAAGAACTGCCTAGGTAAACACAGGTTCACCCTAATAAGTTAACAGAGACATAACTACTGACCTCGGATGATTTCGTTTCCTGAGCAGCTCTGAGTCAGGGGCAGACAGCAGTGGAGGATGCCATTGCTAGCAACACGGCAGGGGAGCGGGGGTCTGAGAGGGGGACATAGGCACAACTCCATGGACCCAGTGACCCCCAGGCTCCTCCTCACAGCACTCAGAATTCCCCAGCCCAGTTCACACTGCTCAGTGCCGGGAAAACCCAGCAGGGTTCCCCCACTTAGGAGATGAGGTCCTTAGTCCAAAGTCCTTAACAGTCACCATTTAAACTCAAAGTTTTCTCTAAATCATGTCTTAGTTACTTTCAATTGCTGTGATAAAAATACTGACCAAAACCACCTTCAGGAGGAAAGGATTTATTGACGTACATCTCCCAGGTCACAGTTCATCACTGAGGGAGCCCAAGGCAGGAACCCGGAGGCTGAAGTACAGGCCATGGAGAAACACTGCTTA
Source organism: Eospalax fontanierii (assembly GCA_035773235.1). Classification (NCBI taxonomy): domain Eukaryota; kingdom Metazoa; phylum Chordata; class Mammalia; order Rodentia; family Spalacidae; genus Eospalax; species Eospalax fontanierii. The sequence goes on from CM069537.1 coordinate 73,589,814, forward strand.
TTGCCTTGCTCCCCTGGCCCATGCTCTGCCTGCTTTCTTCTACAATACAGAATCACCTGCCCGGGGTGGCACCACCTACAATGGGCTGGGTCCTCCCACGTCACTCAACAATCAAGAAAATACCCCACAGACATGGCCACAGGCCAGTACAATGGAGGCAATTCCTAATTGAAGCTCCCTCTACTCAGGTGTGTCAAGTTGACACCAAAGTTATCCAGCACAATTGATCCCTTGTCAACTTGACACACAAACACACCACTTTAAGCCACAAACTTTTCATTTCTTATTCCCAAGATCTAATATCAACATTACAACATAAAACAAGACAATTTTAGAAGTCCACAGTATTTAAAAAATTCAGACACTTTAAAGTTCAAAGTCTCTTAAAATTCCTTTAATGATGGGCTCCTGTAAAATTCCATACAAGTTAAGTACTGTCTTATTTCAAAGGGAAGATTCAGGCAATGTTAAGCAAAACCAAAGTCCAGCAAAATAGCTCCAGGCTGAACATCTGGGATTCACTCATGATTTTCTGGGCTCCAAAAGGCTTGGGAAGCTTCATTTCTCTGACTCTGCCATCCACAGCACACACAGCTTGTCTCTTAGGCTCAGGTCGGCTCCACTCCACACCTGCCACTGCCCTTGGTGATCATTCCATAATCCTGGCATCTCCAATATGCTGGGTCTCTACTGAAACTGAGGCTGCACCTTCACTAATGGGCTTTCCTGGTCTCTCACAGTGCAAAGTTTCAGACTATCTCCATGACCCCTTCATGCCTTCAACACTAGTACCATGTAGTAGACTCTTACTCATTACCAAGTCCTGTTTCCAGGGCTTCTTGAGATAGAGCCTTGGATCATCTGTACCACAGCTTTTATGTGCTGACACTGAGGAAATACTTCCCAGAAGATTTCTCTTCAAGGATGCAGTCTCTTGTTAATCACAGCTGATTTTCAGCCCCAGCTAACGAGCATCAATTGGCCCAGTAAAACAAAAGGTTTCACTTCTGAAAATTCTTAATTCAACACAAACAGCCCTGAAGAGTCTTTACTTGCCTTTAACGTTTCACAAGCCAGATCTCCATCATCTACACCTCTTTCAGTATTATCTTTCAAGTTCCCACAGAAGAAATCACTGAAGTCCAAAGCTCCCAAAATTTCCACACTCCTCCAAAAAATATATGGTCATGTTTGTCACAGCAATACCCCACAATCCTGGTACCAATTTCTATCTTAGTTGCGTTCAATCACTGTGATTAAAAACACTTTGGAGACCAAGATGGCTTCTTTCAGAATGAATTGAGCCTGGGACTTTGAAACTACAGCCACTTTTCTTAATAAAGGAGATGCTGAACACAGAAGTCTTGTAACTCCTGTCAGGTGGAAGAAGTTAGCTGGGTTAAAGGTCAACTGCGTTCTTCTCAAAAAAGACTTCTTTCAATTGGAAAACATCCCGCACTCCTAGATTTATGACTGCCACATGAATCCCCTTCCTCAAGTGAACTATGACCACAGAGTTTTACAACACCCCTAGTGTGATTAACATCTCACAAACTATTTACAACCCTCTTCTGATTATATTGTTGAACCTCTTTGCTTGTTTACTTATTTTAAAACTCTTTGTCCATTTTCTTAACTGCCTGCAAACCTTTTCTCTTTCTGTATATAAACGTGTTAAACCAAACAATAAATGGCTTGCTGTGAAAGACACAAGTCCCATAGTCTTACTTTGTACTTCTGACCTCACCTCCCAGAATAGGACTCCCTGCACCTTGAGCGGAATGCCCACAACTCTGGCCAAAACCAACTTGGGGAGGAAAGGGTTTATTTTATCTTATATCTCCCAGGTCACAGTTCATCACTGAAGGAGCTCAAGGTAAGGACTCAGGGTAGAAACCTGGAGGCAGAAGATAAAGCATAGGCCACAAAGGAACACTGCTTACTGGCTTGCTCCCCTGGCCAGTGCTCTGTCTGCTTTCTTATGCCACATAAGACCACTTGCCCAGGGGTATCACCACCTATAGTGGCCTAAGCCAACCCCACATCACTCCACAATCAAGGAAATTCCTCACAGAAATGTCCACAGGCCAATCTAATGGAGGAAATCCTTCAAATGAGATCCCCTTTTCCCAGCTCTGTCAGGTTCACAACTAAAGCTATCCAGCACAAGCCATAACAAAAAATAAACGTGTTGTTTGTATTTGGTGTATGAGGCCACTGGAGACAGATCTACACAGAAACATTTGTGAACAGTAGAACTCTAAGTTGATGGAACAATATGGACCAAACTATGAAGACGAATTAACATACAGCGAAACAGACATTAAAAACAATGAGAGTTTCATGGGTCAGTAAGACGACTCGATGCTTAAAGGGACCTGATGCAAAACTTTGCTATCTGAGCTCCATCTGTGGGATGCACACAGTGGAAGGAGAGAACAAATGACGTTTGCAAATTGTCACCTACCCTCTGTGTGTGTCATACACATGAAGAAAGAAAGAAAGAAAGAAAGAAAGAAAGAAAGAAAGAAAGAAAGAAAGAAAGAAAGAAAGAAAAAAAGAAAAAAAGAAATGGATGAGCGCTGGTTGTGGTGGTGTGCACCTTTAATCCCAGCACTCAGGAGGCAGAGGCAGGTGGATGTCTATAAGTTCAAGGCCAGCCTGGTCTACATAATGAGAATCAGGTCAGCTGGGGCTATGGAGAGCCCTGTCTCAAAAGACCAAAAAAAAAAAAAAAAAAAGAAAGAAAGAAAGAAAGAAAAACGGATAAGCTATTAAATAAAAACAACAGAGAGAAAAAGGCCAAGGGGGGATATTTACCATCTATTGGGAAAAGAAGTTTTTCAATTTGGATATCCAATTAATAGTATAATGAATTAAAGTGCCTCATCCTGAAGAAAAGCAGGAAACCGGAGAGCTTCCAGGCTGGCGAGAAGAGGACGTGGAAGAAGAGGGACGAGACATGCATTTGATTATATTAAATATAAACTTCCGAATAATGAGCTATTGTGCTAATGAAAAGGGGACAGCAAGCTGAGAAAAATTGCTGCAATACTTAGAAAGGCTTATCTTTTAATAATGATCTAATTATAAAAACATTAAACCTGAAGGTGATAAAAATCAACTTTAAAATCCTTCAGTTTGGGCTATTGGCCAATTAGGACATGAAGAAGATTCACATGGATGGAGACAGAGCCACATAGCACGAGCACCTGGAGATGCACGCCTCACTGTCACCACCCTAACGGGGACGGCTTCACACCTCGTAAGCTATCAATATTTAAACTGGTGTCAGTATGCAATGCTGGAGAGACTCTGAAATGATTCAGCGCACTGATGGTGATGGAAACAGCCAGCTTTTAGAGAGAACAATTTAGCTAGTGAGAATTCAAACATCACACGTGTGCTCAGCAACATGGCAGAACGAGGTCAGGGCTAGATGACCCCGCAGGAAGGTGGGCTGGCATCTTTTCACAACCATCTCCCCTTTTTGAACCCCCACCTTGACAGTAAGACTGAGTCATAGCATGGTGCGTAAGCATCACACTAACAGCACAGCCCTCACCTTCCCAACTCAGCACAGCACCCACACTGAGAGAAGGCCAGGAGCCCCAGCACCAGAGTGTAAATGATAGCACCCCAAGATACCTGTCAGGGAGTACTGCCCTTCTTTCCCCCCAGGGAAACCAGGAAGCAACATAGTCAGGCTGGCTGGAGTCAGGCAGAGCAGAACAAGGATGGGGCCTGCAACAAGCCCCATACCAGTAAGATGGCAGCCCTGAGACCTGCCCACAGTGACAACCCACATGGGCAGGTAGCCCCCACAGAGCTGAGCTGGTGGCTCTCAGAAGTGGCAGGAACACTCCTGACTGGCCAGGATTCCTATATGGCCAGCCATGGAATAGCTCAGGGCCCCACCCAGGGAGTCACATGACCACAACATCAAATCGAGACAAGGGGCAGACTTGGTATGCCCTTCTGCCCTTACGCCCCGGCCCAGACTACTCCACCCATCCCAGCAGTTTTTATCAGCAGCAGGGATAGGCCTGCCTTATCCCCAAGCGACTCAGTTCTCAGCCAAGCTGTGGAACCCACCCAAGGCACTGTGAGGGAGGAAATCACCACCTGGGTTCCCCCAGAACTGTCCATCTGGTCAGCCCCATCTGCGACCTGTCTCAAACAGCAGGAGGGGAACATAGAAATCAGAGTCATGCTCCTGAGCAACCGAACTGTCCATGAGGAAACTGAAGGAAAACTAAGAAATATCATGAGGGGCCAAGGAGATGGCTCTGTTGGTAAACTGTGTGCTGGGCAAAAGCGAGCACCAGTGTTCAACCTCAGCACCCACAAGGAAGACAGTCACAGTGGTGAGCTGTCACCACAGTGTGGAGGACGTGGACACAGGAAGATCCCACTGGCCAGTCAGGCTAGTCCAATCAGCCAGCTCCAGGTTCAGTGAGAGACCCTGCCTCACTAAACGCAGTAGAGTGCAGTTAAGGAAGATATGCACTGTTGACCTCTGGCCTCCATCAGCAAACACACATGTACCCAAGCATGTGAACAAGGACACACACACACACACACACATACACACACACACAGAAAGAAATATGAGACCAATGAAAATGCAAACAGGACACTGAAACAGGGTGCAGCAGGGGCATGCCCGAGAGGGACAGCAGCGGCCACAGTGACCGTGTCAGAGAAGAAGGGGAAGCAGGGGTGGCACAGAGTGTGTGAACGTCTACACAAGCCTTCATGACCCACGCAAACATCCAGGTTCAACGGTACATTTCTGTAAGTCCAGCACTCCTGTGGATGCGAGGGAGGTGGAGACAGAGGAATCAGCTGGAAGCACATGGCCAGCTGGTCTAGAGTATACTGCACAGCAGAAACAAGAGAGACTCTGCCTCCGCAGGGTAGGAGAGAGAACGGACTTCCCAAAGCTGTCCTCAGACTTCCACACGCACACTCCTACACCTGCGATCACACACAAAAGTAGAACTATCTCTAACAAGCTCATCTTAAACCTAAAACAAAAAAAGTACGGCAAATAAACACAGTACCAGCAGAAGCAAATATCAGAGGAGCACATCAAACAGAGTCCAGAGGACGAGTTTCTGAAAAGTTGGACAAGAAAAAGCCAAGAACCTCAACAGAGCCAGAAGGAGAGGGGACATGTGACGGCAACAACGGGGAGACACCGAGGCCCCGAGAGACTGTGCAGTCCCTAACTGGAGCACCTTAACAATGGGAATTTTCCCAGACACACACAGCCTACCAAGGCCAAGTCACACAAACACAGCAAAGGCAAGAGGCTGGCGGGAAGCCACACACAGGGACACATGGTTGTACTCTTGGCATTCAGAGACTGAGTGGGTTTGAGGCCAGTCTGGACAACACTGTGAAATTCTGCCTGAAAACCAACAATGATAAAGGTAAAAGCTGGGCGTGCTGGCACACACCTTAAATCCCAGCACTTGGGAGGCAGAGGCAGGCAGATCTCTGTAAGTTCAAGGCCAGCCTAGTCTACACAGTGGGTTCCAGGTCAGCTGGGGCTACAGGGGAACCTTGTCTCAAAAAGACCAGAAAAGAAAACTGGCCAGAAAAAGAAAGAGACACTAGTTAGAAAACTGCTGCAGAGTTAACACTAGCAGAACTGGTCACAGAAGCATCCATGGGAACTGAGGGAACGTTCTCAGTGGTAAAGGAACCACTGACCAAGTCACACGTGCTCCTTCAAGTCTGTGCACCGGAGAAAGGTGTGTCACACAGGTCACCATCCCATGTCACTCAGAAACATTCAGAAATGCTCAGAAGCAGAAGGGCTCGGATGTGGGGTATTTTGGAATTCTGGAATATTCCCATACACATAATGAAATATCTGGGAAGGGCCTGTGTGTTTCATGTACACACAGCTGGGAGGCCACTGGACAGAGTGGTACTGATGAGCCTGCATTTCGACTGTGACCGTTGGATATCATGTCAGTGCTCAGAAAGTTTCAGCTTCGGGAGCATTTCAAATGTGAACTTTCTCTTTTTTTTACTTAGTGCTGTGGCTGTGGGTGCGGGGCGGGTGCACAAATGGCGATCAGAGGACCGCCATGGAGCTGGCGCTCTTCTTCCACCTCAGCGTGGATTCTAGGGAACCAAGTCAGGCCTGAGCAGCTTGTTTACACTCCGAATTTGAACTTTGGAGGAGGAAACGCTCAGCCCATCTATAGTTCACAACACCAGGGCATCTTCCCCCCACGCTCTGCCCCTGGGGATTCTGGGTGAATGTAGAAAGGGACTCAGGGAGCTCTGCAGCCTGGAGAGAAGAGGTTCCACTGAGGGCATAACGGTGGCCATCTTGAGTCCTCCTGTGCTGTCTACCACGCCATCACACTCAGCACTCTGCAGGCCACCCTGGCTGTGAACAGTTCATGCGTCTATTTCTGCATTTTTAGTGCCTACTGGAGTCTGGGGGAGAAAGACACTTGATACAAGTTAGGTGAGTGACATTTCATATTCATTAAAATCATAAGTTTAAAGACGATGAAGCCAAAAGGAGAGATGTCTATACATCCACTTCTATTTTAAAACCACAAAGTAAAACCATGGGTAAAAGCCACACACAGATGTGGGAGTATGGGGGGCAGTGAAGGGAATTCCGGGTGTGGGAGGATGGCAGTTGTTTGCCTTTATTCTAACTATTAAATTGCTGTTTCTATCATTTGGAAAATGAAATAAGAAGGGGCTATGTCATCACCTTTAGCTATCTGAAAAAGCCATGCCAGTCACCAACAGAGCTGCTCCTCACTCTCAAATCCTGTGTCGGCATCTGTCTCCTCACATGCGGAGCCGTCGAGGAGAGCCCCGCTGCACCCGCACGATGCTGGGTTCCCTCCCCTCCACTCCTGGCCCTTTGCTAGGTGACCCCAAGGCCTCCCTGGACACACAGGGAAATCTTTCCATTTGCTGCTGCCTGACTGCCTCCAGAAAAGGGTCACTGTGCTACTTGGATAGAAAATCCAGCAACAAGGAATATTCCTGACCAACATTTGTATCTCTATATGCGGTATTTCCAGCTAACAGCAGCAGGGATCCTCGCAGAGATGCTGACTCTGGCACCAGGCAAGAGATGCCCAGAAGAGCCTGAGCATTTTGTCATGTCAGCAAGTTCTCAGAGCACACAGAAGCCAGCACAGAAGAGCACGACTGATCCAGAGGGAACACTCGAGATTCCACAAGAGCAAGTGCACTGAGAAGGGCCTGGGAGTTTCCTGGGATTCTCTTGTCTCCTCCTGCCTCACTACAGGAGCCACTCACTCAGCTTTCCTGGGTTCTGGAGATCTTAACTCTGATCCTCACACTTGCACGGCAGCACCTCATCCACGGAGCTGCCATCTTCCCAGTCCTGCTGTTCTTACCCTCTGGGCCTCACAGACTCTAAGCATTCAGAGAGGATGTGTTCTTGTCACAGATGCAGTTCAGCTATAAGAACTCACAGAATGTCACCACCCTGCCACCTTGGGAGCACTGGATATGGGTCTGCTTAATAGTGACAGCTCACATTACACAAAGAGACATGGCTCTTTCCTGAACTGTCACCTTCAAGGACCCATGGTCACATCTGTGAGACACTCTTGCCTATAGAAAACACAGTGACAGCCAAGAGTCCTTGAAGGTGCCAATCCTGGACAGAGAGGTGAATGGGAGCAGGGAGCCTGAGGACGGTACTGTGGGTCACGACAGTAAAATTCAGGGTGTAAAAAACTCCATAGAACTTCAAATCCAGACTCATCTAAAGTGAATGGGCAGAGAAGCCTGTGGATTAACAGGGAAAGACAAGAGTCAGATGTGATGCAGATTCTGATTCATGAGTGTTGCAGAGGAGAGGCACTGGGCAGCTGGACTTGAACTCTGGGCAGATGTTTATTAATAGCGTTCATAATTCTGTTTGATGTGAAAACAGTGTTTACACATTGGTGTTATAAAAAAGGAGTTCATAACTCTCAGAGACATGTGGAAACAAGACACATCATATTCATTTCACAGACGCCTGAGGTTGAGACAAATGAACAGAGGCTCAAACTCAGGGGCCGGCCTCACTTGGTGACCGCTGCAGCTGGAGGGGGTTTACGAGCAGATATGTGGAGTCACGCCCTTTCCTTCAGAATATGTTGGGAATGTTCAATGGTATGAAGTTTAAAGCACTAGATAAACAATAAACGAAGTAGTCCCTTACTGTCACAGCCGATGCTAGAGGAAGCCTGTCAGGAAAACAACAATTCTTACCTTTTCATTAACTGGATAAAGATTCTTCTCGGTAACCGGTATATAAAGGTGTCAAGGACAACCTTCAGGTAATTCAAAGAGACATAGCCGCCTCTGGAGGGATCTCCTGCACTCAGGGCTTTTTCAATCTTCTCATAGGACTTGGAGAGCTGCAGAGAATTAAAATTAGAGCGTTGTACTGAGCAGAATCAACATCCCACGGCCGTCCAAACATTTCTTTTTTTTTTTTTTTTTTCTAACTGAAACCTCTTCACATTCTTTCTCTGAAAACTGATCAAAAAGGTTACTGTGGCATGTGATGAACTTCAAATGTTTAATTGATGAGCTCACTACAAAACAGCATCATGCTTAGAGCCGAGAACCTGACAAGTTTCGCAGGGACATCGGGTCTACCTCCATCGTAGTGCTAAAAATACTCGGAGGCTCTGCCAGCTTGATGCATCTTCCCTAATACACTTCCAGCCATCCCCTACCGTGAGCCCACGCGCTGCTCCTCCTGATTAAGTCCAGCCAATCAGACGCACAAGCTGGGAGCATTTTATTAAAAATAGAAGTTGCTTTTGTGGCATGGAAATTTATTAATATAAGGATTGCATAAACAGAAGATATACTGGCCAGTTCTCTAAATAGCTTTTTATAAAGGGAGGAAACAAACACATGAACAAGCTCTGCCTCTAGGAGCCTAGGCAGAGTAAGGTAGGCTAACCACTGGGAACATGGGCTTTATGATCTATTCCACTGTCCTAGTTGGTTTGAATTCAATTTTCTTGCTAACTGGGAAAGGATGGTAAGTAAATAGCCAGGGGATTTCCCTCAGAGATGGACACACATGTGCAGGAGTCTCCCTCCCCTCAGTGACTGAGACGCAGGGGTGGTTGCTTCTGGGTGGGCAGAGCAGCACTGGAGATCTGAAACATATTTAGAAGAAATGGAAGGCTGGGGGGTTGGTCAGCAGGTAAAAGCACTTGTAGTACAAGTCTGACAACCTGAGCTCGATCCCTGGAACCCAGGTAAAAAGATGGATGCTGTGGTGTGCATCTGCAACCTAAACATTGCCACTGCAAGATGGGAGACCATTAGGAGAATTGGCCCAAACTCATGGGTCAGCCTGGAGTATCTCACACAGTGTCAGACAAGACAAGAGAGACCTGGCCTCCACAAGGTGAAAGGCCAGAACCAATGCCCCAAAGTTGTCCTCTGACATCCACACACACACCATGGCACAAGCACATGCCCGCACACACACACACACACACACTGCATAAAGAAAATTTTAAAGATATTCAGAGACCTAAGCCTCTTAGAAAGCTGAATGAAATTAACCTAAGATACAACTAAGTTTGCTTATTTCTCTCCAGGGGATTTCATCAGATTGCCTGCCTGGAGGAAGACTCTCCATGGAGACGCAGGAAACCCATCTTTATATTCCCTGGGGTAACGCAATTTGTCTTAGCATCTTGTTGGCGGGGGTCTTCAGAATGGGTTTTCAGGGGCATGGTTCTGCCAAGGTCAGGAATGTCTCAAAAGTGATCAGGAAGTTGAAGACAACATGTCTGGTGACATCCGTCATCTGGAAATCTCATGGTTCATGAAGAAACTGTAGGCTTTGTGTAAGAAAATTCTGGCAACTCAGGAAAGCGCACAAAGAACCCAGAGACACGGGAATCTCACCATCTTCACCACCCAACACAGTCGTACTTACATAGATAATGTTACATACCACATTTTCAGATTGGATAAATACGTTCCTCACTTGGCAAACGGTCTTGGAACTTTCCCTGTGAGAACTACCACACACCTGTGCTGTTATTACCTGACCGACACTGTGCCACCCTGCCACTGATGGGAAAGTCCCACCCAGCTTCCATCTTCATGCATGTGGCTCTCTAAACCCCTCCCACAGGCATCTAAAGGAGGCCTCTGCTGTCCCTCTCCCAATATCCTGTCCTTTTCTGTCTCCACACCCAACGCTGTGCTTATGGCTGTGTGTATTTGTCTCACCCTTCTCCTCAATACAGGGCTAAATGACTTCAAGACAGCAGAGCTTGGGCCTCTTTTTAATTTTATATGTGTAAGTGTTTAGCCTAGGGAGGCCAGAAGAGGGAGTCAGATCCCTTGGAACTGAGTTACAAATCAGTGTTAGCCTCTCTGTGGGAGCTGGGACCTGGACGCAGGTCTTCTGAAAAGTGAACCACTGAGTCATCTCTCCAGCCCAGTTTGAACCTGTTTTGCTCACTGATAGTGAGCCAGGAGGAAACGCCAATCTGGCATGTCACTCCTTCAATGTTTGTTAAAAGTAGATACATTTCACCAAAAATGTTCTGAAGAAAACTTGCAAAATACAAAAAGCTGTTCAGTGTCTTCGTAAATAGGAAAGTGAGTCTCTTGACCATAGTAGAGATGCCCTCTGTGCCACTGGCAAAGCAGAGAACTTTACCTGTGTTGAGTGTGTGTCTACACAGCACAGCTCTGTGTGCTCTGGTGGGTGTGTCCACTCGTTGGGCAGCTGTGAGCTACCTGATATGGATCCTGGGAATCAAACTCGGGTCCTCTGAAAGGGCAGTAAGTGCTCTTAACTATAGAGATCACCAGCCCCAAAAGGCCTGTGCTGTAGAGCACAGAGCAAGAGATGTCACACCTGGATGGAAATCCCAAGTCACTCTGCCTCTGCGCCAGGAGCTATGTAAACCACCACGTGTGTGGGACAAGTGCCAATCAGAGAGCCGAGTGCCCACTGTGGGAACACGTGTGACCTGAGTAGTGTTTAAATAACAGGACACTGTTCAGGGAGGTGATGACTGAGCACGTGCTGGGGGTGATGACTGAGCACTGTGCGGGGGTGATGACTGAGCACTGTGTGAGGGGTGATGACTGAGCACTGTGCAGGAGTGATGACTGAGCACTGTGTGAGGGGTGATGACTGAGCACTGTGTGAAGGGTGATGACTGAGCACGTGCTGGGGGTGATGACTGAGCACTGTGCGGGGGTGATGACTAAGCACTGTGCGGGGGTGATGATCCACCTGCATGCCTAGCTCAGGTGGACAGTGTCCTAAGTACAAAAAGGCTTCACAGCTATGCAAATCCACTGTAGAGGAAGGGGGGGCAGGAGGGAGAGAGAGGCAAACACACACCGTGCAAGACACAAAGGACTCAGCCCTGCCAGGGGCACAGTGAAGATAAATACAACCCATGAGACGGCATCATGTCATACAAACAAGAACTCATTGAAAGGACACCCTGAAGTTATAAACCAGTGAGGGAGATGAGGAGGGACAAGCCAGGGCTAAGGAACAAAGCAACGTCACTGCTGTAAGTAATAAAACAGCAAACGGCAAGAACAAGAATGGCCTCTCTCAGGCACGAGAGAGAGTGTCCAGACAGAGAAATTAGACAGCAGGACAGAAGCAGTCTCAGCACTCTCTTGGCTATCAGGACAAGGATGACCAATACAAAGGCAACTGGGGACACCCTGAAAGGAGATGGAAGGAAGGGAAAGGCGGGAAGAAGTGGGAGGGAGGACTGGATCCCCTGGAACAGGAGTTATAGGTGGTTGTAAGCTGCCACGTGGGTGCTGGGAACTGAGTCAGTTCCTCGGCGAGATCAGCCCATTCTCATAACCACTCAGCCCCAAGAAATTACTTGACAAAGAGATTCATCTAAGCAAAAACTAAGCCAAGATAAAGAAGCTGAGAGGGGTAACGTGCTGAAGCACTGCACTCCACTGACGGACACTGAACATCACAGCATCAAATAAAGGCAACGGCTGGAATACTGTGGTGGGCCGCTGCATGGAATATAAATATCACCAACACAGATACGAAAGCTGTGAGGTGGGCACGTGGGAGAGACACACAAGGGTGGGTCACTCGAGTTACTTGCTGAGTCCATGGCAGCAAGCCAGTCCCTGAAGAGCACCACCACCTCCCTCCTGTCCCCGGCTCTCCTAGTCACTTTGGGACTTAATGTGCCCTGTGGGAAATAGACCCCCAAGTTCCTGAGGGCCTCCATGTCCCTGGTGGCCAGCACCGGGAGTAGAGATGGCTGGGACTTGGTTCTGGGATTTACGGGCAGGCAGGCTGCTTTCCTTTTGCCTCAGCTTCTTCCCTCAAGATACTACCAAAGTATGACCTGTGGAGACTGACTAGGGACCCCTCAGGTTCCACACGGCTGCCTGGTGTGGCACCCCCCACGAACAGGGCTAACCGTGATGTCGTGGGACACGCTCTCAAGTGACAGTGAGGCTTGCTTTTCTTCTGGCAAAATCAAGGATATTTTAGTTAAGTGTGTTTTGTTTTTCTAAAGAAGTGTGATCTTTTTTTGAGGCAAGGTCTTGCTACAGAGCAAAATCCAAATGGAACCAGGTCCCCGTGCCCCCTGCTTGGTATCCACTGGCTACGCACAAGTGCAGCCGTCTTTCTACACATAAATAAAGGCCTGGAATGAAAATCCACAGATGCTGTTTGGGGGCCGATTGGCAATAATTTCCAATTTCTTCCCTTACTTTTCAGAACTGCTTAGGTTTTTGTGATTATGATATATTCTGTGCTGTTTTATTTGAAGACTGTTTATTTTTATTTTATGTGTATGAGTGTCTTGCCTAGATGCATGAAGTGTCCAGGGAGGCCAGAAGAGGGTGTCAGATCCCCTGGAGTTGGAGGTACATGGCTGTGAGCCACCCATCACAGTTCTCCAGCCCCTGAAGGTCATGGTTTTACTAAAACAGCACAGTTGTCCAACAGGTAAACAGGCTTTGCCAATTTGCCATAGAGATGAAAATGTGTCTCAGATGCCCTTATTGACAACGGTCTGCCAGTGTTTCCTCACTGAGCATTTCTACTGAAAAGTTTGGGTTAACAACTTTTAAAGTTCTATGCGAATCTAAAACAGTTATGACCAAGGCTGCAAGAGACGCCTCAGCGGTTAAGAGCATACACTGCTCTTGCAGAGGACCCGGGGTTCAGTTCCCAGCACCCACACCGAACAGCTTACCGCTACCTGTAATTCCAGGTCCAGGGCACGTACTCCCTCCTTGGACCTCCACGGGTACTGCCCTCACAGGCACAGACACATAATTAGAAATAAATACCCTTAGAAGGCAATCATTACCCATCTGTCGTTCATACTGCACATCTTTGCTCCATTTTATGTGGTCAGACTTCATCTTGCAAACAGCTTTTACTTCATATTTAACAGGTACTTTAAATTTCAAGATCATAAATTTTTCCCTTGGGTTGGGAGACAGCTTGGTGACAGAGGGCTTGCTCAACATGCCGTGAACCCCAGTACCCCCCAACCATTTTCACTCACATTGATCATTTTAAGTTTAAAGTAGTTGATGCATATGGATTACTTTATTTGGTTTTGTAGAAAGTAGATGGTTAGAAGTTTTCCTCCCAAAATGCCTGTCTATTGAACTGTCACAATAATAATTATATCAGTAATAACTTATTATCTGCCCTTCTGTGCTTTATCTAACACTTCCTATTACATGTGTGTGTCAACTTGATACAAACTAGAATCACTTGAGAAGAGAGTCTCATGAGAATCTGTCTATACTGGGTTGGCCTAGGGCTATATCTGTAGGTCTTAAGTTAACAGACATAAGAAGAGCCAGCCCACGTGGGCAGCACCATTCTCTAGGCAGGGGTTCCTGGACCACATCAGAGTAGAGAAATCAAGTTGAGCACTTGCTCTCTGTTCTTGACTGTGGATGTGATGTGGCTACTGCTGACAGTTCCAGGACCGACTTCCCCACAATAAGGGCCCATAACCGGGAACTGTGAGCTGAAGTAGACTCTTTTTCCCCCAGGTTGCTCTCCATCAGGGTGTTTTATCATGGAGCAGAAAGGAGACTGGAGCAGGAGGCTAAACTCACAAGTACACGCTGATCCACTGTCAACTGTCCTAAACCAATGTGTCTGTCCATTGCTGCACCAGATCACACAGTCCTAATTATTATACCTTATAAAATATTTAAATTTAGTAAGATAAATCCTCCAAGATATAAATATCCAAATGTGGAGAGACTGGGTGCTAATATTAGTTATTTTGATGTTGTGGTCAGCAGCCACAACCAAAAGCAACTCATGAAGAAACAGTTTATTTTGGCTAATGATTCCAAAAGGGGTGCTTATGACAGTGGCGGGGGGTGTGGTGGAGCAGGAAAGAGAGAGAGAACAGAAGGGGGTGAGGCTACAAATGAGCAAAGCCTCCAGCCCTAACCCCCTAAAGGCTCCATGGCCTCCCCAAACAGTGCTGGGGACCCGGTGTGCACATGTCTTAGTCCACGGAGGACATTCTCCTCAAACCACCACAGTGTCTGAGCCTCCAGTTGGGAACTAGAAAAGACTTCATTTATTGAAGTCTTCTTTTAGGTTGCTCGACCAGGTTGTATTATTACTCTATGTTTTCTGTATTTTTATTCATGAGAATTCGAGCAGCAAAGAGGATGTTCTTAAAAATTAATCTCTCATGCTGGGGAGAGGGCTCAGTGGTTAAAAGTGCTTCCTGTAAAACTGAGAGGAACTGAGTTCGCAGTTCCCAGCACTAATACAAAGGTAGAACAGCCATGTATTTCTGGAGCCACGGTAGGTGGAAGCAGGTGGACCCCAGGAGCTCGCAGGCTGGCCAGCCTAGGCCAAATGGTGAATTTTCCGTTTCAGTGAGAGACCTTGTCTCCAAAAATACAGCAGAGAGTGACAGAGGAAGACCCCCGGACATCCTCTTCAGGTCTGTGTGTGTTCATGTGTGGGCACACATGTAGCATGCAGCACATGCCCCCAGCAGATACACTCCCTACACATTCATACAAAGTTAACTTCTCATCTCATCACTACTGGGTGTACATCGGGTGAAGAGGTAAGGCGGGGGGCTCTCTGCCAGTCTGATAACCTGTAGGCTGGATCAAACCAAAGCTTAGAAATGATATACAGACCTGACAGCATTCCACGGCCGTCTGCTTTTCTAGGGTGATTCTATGGACAGTGTGCTATTAGAAATGACTCTTACCTCATGGCAAAAGTTCCTTTCCAGGTCATCTAGGGAGTAATTCTTCCAGACGTCGTCAGACGACATGGAATGGAGCAGCCATTCCCTCTTGGCATATCTGACGTCTTGATTCTCTCTTGAGAATGCTATTAAAACAAAATCGCTTTCTGTACTCATGCCATCAAAGGCACATTTCAACATCACTTGCTCCCAATCATCCCCGTGTGGTAAAAATTAGGGGGAATAAACCAAGAAAGGGTGGATCATCCCAGACATTACACTGAAACAATCGGATGAATTAGAAAAAATAAGACGAGCCTTCTATGCATTGCTGAATTTAGGATTGAAAGGTGTGCTACAAACACTGGAACCATTTGCGCAGTAGAAGAAAATGGAAAGAACTTTTCTACTTGCTTAATCTTCATGGGGCTTTCTAGGGAGAACATGAAAGCCACGAGTCATTTCAGTGATGGATGGTCTGACAGCATAAATACTGCAGAGAACAGCGAACAAAGTGGGGAGACGTGGGCTCAGATACAGGAGAAAGGAGGTTGGGTGTGGCGGCACATGCCTGTGATCCCGCACTCAGGACGCTGGGGAGGGAGGTTAGGGCCAGCTTGGACTACGAGCAAGAGCCTATCTAAAAAAATACTCTGTGTGTGTGTGTGTGTGTGCGTGTGCGTGTGTGTGTATGTACACATGTGTGATAAATACGGATTTGTTTCCATCTAAATGAGCAGTTTTTTTAGTTAGTAAGATAAATCTAAACATCTACGGAGTTAGAAACACAGATATTTATCAAAAAGTAAAATATGTAAGTGCATAAAACTGTTCACATTCATTGGTAATTTTTACTAAAACAAGCTATTTTCTACTTGTTAAGGAAAGGGTTAAATAACATGATAAAAAGGGGGAGTCAAGAGGGCTGAGGGGTGAGAGTTTGCATATACAGACACCACCCCCCAAATCCCACATACACAGCATGTAGAGAGACACGCAGACACATACACACAGAACACACACATACACACTCCACATACACACCGTAGACACGCAGACACATACAAACACATAGCTACACACATACACACCACACACACATACACAGATACCAGACAAACACAGTCATGCCTACACCACACAGTGACTCTCTCATGCCTGTCCTGCTGGACCCCTTCTACATCTCTGGTTTCCCATCTAAAGGCTTCTTCATTTGGCATCCTGGGGATGGAAGCCCAGTCCTTTCCATGCTAAGTAAGTGCTCTCCCTACTGCTGGGCAGTATCTCAGGAGGGTCCTGTTGCCAGAGTGGGCCAGAGGAGAAGCCGAAGCTTACAAGGGTCTAGGCCTGGCGGAAGAGCAGCCAGCAGAAGCTGCCCTGCCCATGTGACTGCTTCATGTGCCCAAATGAAAGGAGCTCTTGATACGAAGGTGGCAATTGCTCAGTCAGGACACCAGGACAGCCTAAATTAGCAGACACGTTGCTCTACATACAGAAGAATCAAAGATAGCAAGTTCCAGAAACCGAAACCAGGGTAAGAATGACACCGAGTCTATAAACTGCTGCTGCAGGTTCTCAGAAAACATGTCTTCTCAAAAGATGCACATGTGGTAGCATCCTGGGCTTTGCAACTCTCAGGGAGCCTCACACCAGAGTTAAAAAGGGGTAGGAAGAGTGATGGGGAATCCATGCAAGCAGCCCTAATTAAACACAGTGGTTTATACAGAAAAGAACTAAAAAACTGACATTAAAATGGGAGGAAGTGGGGAGAAAAAGGTTTCCAGAGGGAGGGAAGGGGCATGAGAGGCTCTGGGATGAAGTATGATCAAAGCACATTATATTCATGTATGACATTGTCAAATAATAAATGAAAGCTTATTTTTTAAAAAAATACGTGACATCATTGCTAATTTTGAAAGTGAAAATTTTAAGACAAATGCAAATGGATGAAGTTTATTTTTTAAATTCTTACATTCTTGACAATATCTCCAAAATGCTACAATGTGTCATATAGAAACAAGTCTTACTGAAACACTGCTAGCTTAGGATGTCATGCCAGAAGAATTAGAGCTGACAGACTCTTCCCCCCATGTGCCCCAGTAGGGACTGCAGTGTCATGGGGCTCTCCCCAGTGGGAGATCCGAAGTCAGTAACTGCTGGACATAGGACGTAGGACAGAACAGGCCCAGGGACGGGCCCACTGCCATGAGCAGTGACTACCCTCCCTAGCTACACAGTCTGTACTGCTGTCCTCTTGCTGACAGGAAAGGGCAGGGGCAGTGCATCTGTCACAGGTTTACCACAGGATCAGACAAGCTAACAGACATACTGGGTGGCTCCTGTAGATTCCCAACAAATACCAGCTATGGATTTCTTTCAGGGGCTGGAGAGATGCTCAGCAGTTAAGAACACTGGCTGCTTTTGCACAGGACCCAGGTTCAGTTTCTACACGGCAGCTAACAACTATCAGTAACTCCAGTTCTAGGGATCTGATACCCTCTATTCCACAGGCACTGCACGCATGTGGTGCACTAACACACATTCAAGCAAAACACTCTTATACATATAAGAAAGAAATAAAAAGTTAATTTCTTTAGTGATAGGAAGCCAGGAAAAATGTATCAATCAGTGTGAGAACTCAGGTGCAAATTAGAAAAGATTTCATATCCAGTACCAAATACAGTACTATTAACTGCAGTTACACGAGATTCACAAAGGGAATAGATATTAACTGTTCTCAGCACACACCATAAAAGGTCTGTGTAAGATCACAGATGTGTTAATTAACTTGATTGTGGTAACAAATCATTTCACACTGCATTGGCATATCAAATCTTATTGCAAACTGTATTAAACACATTTAACGATTATGCCCCAATAAATGACAATGGTTATTTGTCAACCTGGCCAGATCTGGAATCACCTAGGGGAAGAAACCAGGTCACATCTCAAGCTGCAGTAGAGCTTGGCAGCAACATCAACATGGTGCTGGCTTCACAGGCTTACCAAATGCCGAGAGTTACAAAGCCACAGCAGCTTGCACCAAGGTTCCAGAAAGCCACTGAGGCTAGACAATGTGAGGAAAAGTTGAATTTGCCAAAAGAAAGCTCTGAGATGCCATTGTATGAAGCTGTAATGGTAAAGCCTAAGTCATAATGGAGAGCCCAGGATGTCAGAGATACCAGGGCCATAGTAGTATATCCACAGAGGAATGCTATAGGCCTGGAGGGAACCTCCTTTTTCTGGCTTCTGTGGGCACCTGCACACAAGTTGCATGCACACATACATACACATAAATTCAAAAAACAAAATATCACAAAATGAACAGGGAACTAATATTATTGTCAAACCCTTCCTCAGCAAAACTTTATGTCGTCACATGATGCATGAAGCTATTTAAGATACCTAAGAGAAAAAAATGGAGTCAAGGATTTTATACCCATAAAAACTGGCTTTTAACTACAAGGAGGGGATTAAGTAAACCTCAGCTGTCACAGCCAGACATAGACCAGGGGCCAGAGCATGTGATGTTCTGAAAGGAGGCATGTCACCTGCACATATTACATCTACCACCTTTTCCTTGAGTTTCTCTGTAATTTCTAGTCTCCTGATACTCCCAAGTGACAGCACATTCTTACATAAAACAGCATCCCTGTGAGCTCCTTTCTACAAGAGCGTTCCTGCCTGCCTCTCCTTCTATCTGTGTGCATGGGAAGATGCCAGGAGCTGGGAGGCAGTAGCTATTTCTGGATGGCAGAACTGGCTTGATGGCATAGTTCAGTCTTTTATCTACATCAGCACTGGCTCCACAGGGCTGCAGGGAGTATGAAAAGGGGTGATACAGGAACATGCCTAGGACAGTGCCTGGCATGGTGTCTGAACATCAGAGTCCTGGAGTCTGCTGCAACCTGGGTTAGCAATAACAGCCCAAGACCTGAGACCCTGTGGCTTCTCAGCTTGTTGGGGAGGCAGATCTGTGTGTCTCTGAGGGTGCTCCATGGGTTTTTGCTGAGCTAAATGAGCCCCAAACCAGACACTGCCACCAAGTGTTGAATGAACCAATCACAGGTGGGGACCCTGCATGAGGGGACTGAGGCCAGGGAAATGACAGTGTCCAGTTAACTTGCCAGACATTTTCCTGGGAGGACAGGACCCCAGCTCTCTCCAAAACCATCCAGCAGCTGGTCAGCAGGGGTCAAGACTATGTAGGTGAGAAAGCTTCCTCCTCAAAGACACACACCCAAGCTGCCTGGCTTTCCCCACGATACGGCTGATTCTGTGTCCTGATTCTGTGTCCTCTTAGACTGGGATTCTTTTGTCATAAAAAGAATAGGTTTCACAATTCAAAGTCCTTGAAATTCAGAAGCACCCAGAGCATCTCCCTGAAAGATGCCCTGTGAGTCTAGGGGTGTGTGTCCCTGTCCTGTACTGATGCCATACACATACTTCAGTGGAAATCATTTTCATCAGCTATACACCTTGCCCTGTAACTCCGTCAGAAAAATTTTTAAGAAGTATTTTTATTTATATGTCTGTCTGTGTCTGTGTCTGGAAGGGGTGTGTGTGTGTGTGTGTGTGTGTGTGTGTGTGTGTGTGTGTGCCTGTGTCTGTGCAAGTACATGTGAATGCAGGTACCTACTAAGGTCAAAGGGGATGTTGGAGTCCCTGGAACTAGAGTTCCAAGTGGTGCCAAGCTGCTGAACATGAATGCAGGAACTGAACTCGAGTCCTCTGCAAGAGCCGCCAGCACTCTTAACCACTGATCCATCTCCCCAGCCCCACCTCAGTTCTTTTCTTTCATTCAGCCCAGATAATTTTTCCTATAAATAGTGGCACCACGGCTATCTTTGTGGTGAATATGGTTTCTCTATTTGAATGTATTTCCTTAGTAGAGGAATACCATGCCAAAGGAGATGAAAACCCTTCACTGCCACCCTGGGAGCCCTTACCTGGATTGGCCAGCAGGTACCGGAAGTTCAAGTCATTGCTTATGCTCAGGTTCTTCAAAAACAAGTTGTAATCCACTGCAGTGAGGTCATTGATGTTGTAGTGTTTGGAGAACCTGAAACACAGATGCTCCTTAGAAATCAGAGACAGCTGTGGCAAGTGTGAGGTGCAGTAACTCTGATTTGTGTGCCCTGTGCCCTGGGACTGCACTGGTTTTCATCTATGTTTCTTGAAAAAGAAAAACCATAGGGAATACTACTATTGCATTTTTAAAACATGTTATTTTGTGTATGAATGTTCTTCCTGCAGGTATGTAAGTGTACTACATATATGCAATGTACGTGCATCAGATCCTCTGGCACTGGAGTTACAGGTGGTTGTTAGCTGCCATGTGGGTGTTGGGAACCAAACCTGGATGCTCTGCAAGAGCAGTCAGTGCTCTTAACACTGAGCCATCCTTGCAGCCCTCTACTATTGGATTTTTTAAATGCAGATACTTAGGGCTGGGAAGATAGCTCAGTGAGTAAAGTGACAACCAGGGGTCCATTCCCAGAACCTATACAAAAAAATGGCAAGCATAGTGGTCATGTTTGTAATGCCAGTGCCGGGACAGTGGAGGCACAAGGGGTTCACTGGCCATTGTCGGAGAGTGCCAGGCCAGCAAGAAGCCTGCTCTCAAAAAGGTTATCAGCGCCGGAGTAACACACCCAAGACTGTCCTTTGGTCTACATACACACACACGCACACGTGCACACTCACAGCATGCACAGATGAGTATCCACACAAACATCTGCATACATTACACACACACTGATAAAGATGCGACCTCCGCAGGGAGACCACTTCTTCAGTCTGAAGAGGGTGCACAGAAAGAACTGGTAACGACATTTGCCCCTGAGAGGCCACAGCCACACTTCTTAAGAGAAGAGTTCTTTCCTTTTCTGGTGGAAGAAGGAAGGGCATCTGGACCCAGGACCCAGGGCCCAAGAGGCTTCCTCCTCACGAGACAGCAGAATAGTGCCCTTTCTATGAGAAGTGCACAGACAAGGAGACAGTCCGCTTCCTTTCTGTATCTCCACAACCAGGGCCTCTAGAGTGTGAGGGGCAGGAGGTGGCAGCAGGTGACCACTTTAACTGACAGTAGCATATTGCCTCGCTTGGCAGAGGTTGTGGCCGCAGACGGTGCATAGTGCCAAAACAGCAAATGGTGGAAAGAGGCAGGATTTTCTCGAAGCTTTTCTCGTGTTTACATATAGCAAGGAGTTTTTTCCTGTTTTGAGAGATGGTCTTGCTATGTCACCCAGGCTGGTCTTAAAACGTTTACCCTCTTGCCCTGGCCTCCCAAGCACTTGTGGTTATAGGCATGGGCCACTATACTCAGCTCAAAACCAGAAAATACAAAAACATGAAGAGCACCTGTCTGTCCCTAAAACATACTGAGATTAAATAGGACGCTTTGATTATTCATGGATTTTCTGTTATTCAGATTTGCTGTGCAATAAATATTTTCTAGATGATTTCTGGGTTATTATATATTTCTAAAAAATTCACAGTTTTTAAATGTTTGGTTATATTATCTCCATATGTGTTGGTTTCTATAATTATCTAATTTCATGCTTTCTAAAAAATTGTAATTATTACTTAAAGTATTTGTTCTTTTTCTGTTTCCCAGATTCCACAGAGAGTCATGGCATGTGCTTGCTCTCCATGCATACCTATCTTTCCACTTTGATGAAGCTTTCCTATTGTTTTAAAAAGAATTATCTTGAGAGATTACAGCTGCCAGATGTTAACACAGAAGCTCCCTAAACAGTCCCAGTTTTCCTGCTCAGCCCTAATCCCGGGGAAATAGGCTTAAGTTTGAGACCCAGCAGGTTCCATCTGCCAGTTCACTCCTATCTGGGTCTTGCATAGCAAGACACTGCTGGACACTGCTCCAGTAAGGCAGCGGAGCTGGTGAGAGGCTCCCCTGGCTCTGCAGAGTTGTGTGCCGTTCACTCAGAATTCCAGCAGCCTGGGCTTTGCTCACATGAGAACCCTGGCTTGTGCAAAGGTCCTACATATCCATTGCACACACATGGGGGACAGATGGAAACCCATAGCAGGATGCCCTGCAGAGGACATCAGAGATAACACCTGGCACGATAGCGTCTCAAAAGGCTTTGGGCAGGACTGAGGAGATGGCTCAGTCTGTAAAATGCTTGTGTAAGATGAGATCCAGAATTTGATGCCCAGCGTTAGGAAGATGGAGAGGGGCGGATCCCGGGGGGTCATTGGCCAGACAATCTACCCTGAGTGGTGGGTCCCAGGTCCCAGGGACTGAACACTCCGGAGGAATGAGATTATCCCCTGGCTCCCACATGCACATATGCTGACTTTAGGCAGAAGGAAGGGTTACAGACCTCCCAGGAACTTTCTAGCTTCCAGCACACAGGCAGGCTGAGAAGGCAGGCTCACCTTCAAGGGGCTGTTTGTTTACAGGGCTGCTCAAAAATAACTTCACAGGGATTTAGATACTTTGGCCTGAAGAGAGCTGTAAGTCAGATGGAGTGAGGAGGGAGGGAACATCAGAGTGTGTGGGTGGAAGGGACCGTGCTGACGAAGCTGGGTGCAAGTTCATCTCTGGCCTCGGCTTCATGTAGACAGGGTGCTCTGTAGCCGAATGGCAGTGTCTGCTGACAAGGCATTTGGGGCCATTACGATCATCACAAGGTCCTGTGAGGCGAGAACCAGCAACACACAAGTGCCCCAGAGGCTTGCCACACATATCACATCATCCAGGGTGGTGGCATCTCAGTGCCTGTGTGCAGGTGCATGTGCGTGTGTGTGCGTGCCTGTGTGCGTGTGCAACTAGTCATGTGTGTGCACACATGCACAGAGGCCAGAGGATAACCTTTGTTGTTTAGTCTGTCTTTTGAACAAGGGCCTCTCATTGGCCTGGAATGTGCCAAGTGGGCTAAGATGGCAGTCAGCGGCCCTAGGGACCCATGCATCTCTTCCCCAGACCAGGGATAACAGCATATTACTTACTACTCCCAGCTCTTTTTCTTTTCTTCTAAGTTTTTTATTTATTATTTTATGTGTACGAGTGTACTGCCTACATGAATGTAAGTGTATCTGTGTCATGCAATGCCCACAGAAGTCAGAAGAGGGCATTGGATCTCCTAGAACTGGAAATACAGACATTTGTTAGCTGCCATGTGGGTGCTGGGAATCAAACCCAGGTCCTCTGCAGGGGCAGCTGGTGCTCCTAACCACTGAGCCATCTCTCCAGCCCTTCTTTCTCTTTTTTAAATGTGTGTTCTGGGGTCAAAACTCAGGTTCTTGTGCTTTCAAGGCAAGCCTTTCACCCAGTGAGCCACCTCCCAGGACCAATCACCCATTACTTTAAGAGAAAACTGAGTCCCTGGAACCTCCTGAGATTCCAGAACCAGGGCAGGCAGAGCACAGCCTTAACCCCACATGCACCTGATTTCAGAGCTGGCACTCCTATGTACCAACCACCCACTGTGATCTTAAAAGGAAAGCTGCTAGATGAACGTGTACAAAATGCACGTGCTTCCTTCTCTAAAACTGAAACAGCAGAGTCAATAGCGAAGCAGTCACTCCAGACAGTACCTTCTCCAGTCTCAAAAAGGAAGCAGTCCCCAACCCCCGCCCCAGACAGCATCTTCTCTGGCCTTGATATGGAAGGCATTAAAACCACTAAGAAAACTGCTTCCTTTGATTCTCTGTGCGTCTACAGGAAGCAGTTCTATTATGGGAAGTTTTCTAGGCCACAGTGTGAAAACTGTATTGTTTTAGATACTTAAAAGAAATCTCAAATAAAAATTTGTGGAGTTCTTTATTATTCAATACTTAAGAGATGGGGAAACAGACAGTAACATTTTTTTATAGATTTACTAGGTTGGGGACTGTGGTGCCAAACACAAGGTTTATTGTCAAATAAAACCCTGCTTTGTTTTTTGATTGCCTGTTTTGGAAGATCACTTCCTCTGGTCTGTAATTGCACGCACAAAATTATTTAATTTGTTTTGTTTGGATCTTATTCTGGACACTTTCCCAGCCAGAAAGGATGTAAAAATTAAAACATCTATTATGTCTTTACATTCTGAGGTAGGCTATAAAGAGGAAGAAAGAACAAGAAAAATATTCAAGGGTGGGAAGTATCCATTTTCTGAAGTCTCTAGTTGTGAGCCCCATCCAAGCTATGATCACATGCTCTCTGCACTTCCTCATTCTGAGATGAGTGCCTCTAAGTGCCTGAGGTGGTGACTTTGTCTTCAGGAACATGACAGGAGCTTCACAGCCCTCCCCTCCCGGGCCATAAGAGCAGTTTATAACTCCAGGGCAAGGGGAAGTTCTTAGCCTCTGGCTGAAACAATAAAGACTCAGTGCTTTGTAAATGCCTGGAGGGTTCAGGTGGTCCCCTTGATCATATGATCCAAGGTCCATCAGAGCATACCTAAAACTACAGATGATACCGAGCCATCTATCAATATCGCCATCTAAATCTGCATCAATATCTGCATACACACATACATGTATACACATATATGTACATATGTATGTATATGTACTGCGTGTGAAGTCTTCTCTTTGCACACATCTTACGATGTTTAATTTATAAGCATACTAAGAGAATAATAACAATAATAAAATAGAACATTAAAATAGCATACTATATGATAGAAAAAAATTCAGAATACATGAATTGTTTATTTCCAGACTCCTACTGAACAGTTTGGATGACTGAATTGTGGGTAACTGCAGCCCTAGAATGCAGATCTGAGGTAAGGGCAGCTGCTATGCACAGGGAGAGGTTGGGAGTCGGGGGAAGGGGTATCCTCTCAGTGGGCACTTCATAAAGAAGCTCCCCAGGGTTCTCACTTGGAACACACAGTGCAGGAGCCCCGTGTCTGGCTTCTAAATAACCCGGAGTTCCCTAGTGGTACAGGTACACACCCACATGTACAGCCTGAGTCAGGAGCAGGTAGAGGCAGCCAGCAAGCCCCAGGAGACAGATAAATGCCTCTGTCATGACCTGCTGCCCCCAGCAACATCTTGAAAGGAAAAGATATCTATGGCTTTATATGAGGAGGCAGAGCCCACAGTGGGTATAGCAACGGATGAGCGAATCCTGACTCTGAGCCTTCTCTTCATCTCAGTCCTGGAGTCAAACTCACAGTGAATTGGACATGTATGGAATGGGAATGCTGTGCTAAGAGAGGCAGTTGATGATGGAGCAGTCAATAATGTGTTCAAATCTGCAGGCTGGATGGTTGTACCCACCTCAGGGTGCTCAAGGAAGAAGAAATACAAGGTCCATTTTTGAGACTTCATGGCTTTAGGAACTTGGGAGAAATACCCATAAAGAAGGCAGAGAGGAGAGTGATGGATGGATGGATGGATGGATGGATGGAAGGGTGGATGGGTGGATGGGTGGATGGATGGATGGATGGATGGGTGGAAGGGTGGAAGGGTGTATGGGTGGATGGATGGATGGATGGGTGGATGGGTGGGTGGAAGGGTGGATGGGTGGATGGGTGGATGGATGAATGGGTGTATGGATGGATGGATGGATGGGTAGAAGGGTGGATGGGTGGATGGATGGGTGGAAGGGTGGATGGGTGGATGGATGGATGCATGGGTGGGCCCAGCCACCCACCACTGTCATCGGAACCTGGCTGCAGGCTCACCATGCCCTCTCTGGCCAGTCACTCACATCTCATACTCCTCGTCCCTCATCTTCAGACAAAATGTTTCCAGAACCCGTCTCAGCTCATGGGACTGCACCATGCCTGTGCTGTTAATGTCGATGAGCCTGAAGGCTTTCATGATTGTCTTCATGTTTCGAAAAATCTGTGGAACAAAATGTGATTTTGGAAAAATCAAGAAAGCCAATATTAAAAAAGCAAATGGTAATGAAATATGTG
This sequence comes from Eospalax fontanierii, assembly GCA_035773235.1. Classification (NCBI taxonomy): domain Eukaryota; kingdom Metazoa; phylum Chordata; class Mammalia; order Rodentia; family Spalacidae; genus Eospalax; species Eospalax fontanierii. The sequence goes on from CM069537.1 coordinate 73,615,966, forward strand.
GGTTTTTTTTTTTTACTTCTTGTAAAATAAAATGTTTTCAAAGATTCTTAGTGGTACACATTGCAAGATGACATGTCTTTGGAAAAAAAGAGAATACTTTGCATATATTGAATGTTTTTCAGGCAATTTTCTCTGTAAATGGTCTCAGTAAGTTTAAAAGAAATCTCTTTCTAATGTAAAGCAGTAAGTCTCATACACAATTCATTCCTTTTTAGGGCTGTATGAAAAATCTTTTTTGTTAATTGATGCTGAAAAGTGAGTCCTGGCATAGCTGGACTTGTGCGATTTTTCATTTTTCATGGCCATATGCGAACTATTTTTACTATGAGCTGGAAAATATGACGGCATATTTCAACTTCTTTGAGTTTGTTTTAAAAGATACCATAGAAAGTTTTATAGCGACCTTGTCCAGACTCAGCAAATGAGAGCTGCTGGGCATGGAACTGTGGGAGGGGGTTGTTGGGTCTCTGAGAAGATACAAGGGAAGGCTGGGAGCCGAGTCTTCACATCTCTATCAAGGTTCACCTGAGCACCCACAGAGCCCTGCCAGTGAGTGCTCCCACCCCCACTCCTCCAGCACTTTCAGATATGGAAACGGGTTCACGGAGACCTTGCAAAGCACACTGCTACACCACAGCACAAAGATTCCGACCTGAGCTGCCCTCTTACTGATGGAAGGCTGTGATGCCCAAGCACGTTATCACCAAACCGGGAAGTGGGGTGAGAGCCAGATATGGGGTGGCCAGAGGCTTGGGCTTTCAGAGAGGAACGGGAACACTTCTGGCCAGTGTGATCTGGCAGGCTTCCTGTCAGAGGTGGCACCTGAGTGAGCAGGGGTAGCTGGCTGAGCCCCACTACAGTGTGGGGACAGGAGGGATCCTGAGTGTGGGGACAGGAGGGATCCTCGGGGTTTGATTCCACATGGGGGACGGATCAAGCTGAGTCCAGCCTGCATACTAAGGAAATTCTGTAGGCCTTGAGGAGTGGGGACGACCACTAGATAGAAGGTGGGCTCCCCTTTCCTCTCTCCTTTCCTTAGCACTTTCCTCACATGTCCTTGAAGGCTGTTGTGGGCTATCTCAGGCTGACTAAGCTGATCAGGGAAGTAAGACAGTCCCACTCACAGACTCTCCAGAGTAACCATCTTCGGTCTCTGGCCCAAGAAGCTGGTGTGGTAGGTGGCCTCCTCTCTGCAGCCACTTCCAAGCCCTTGCCCCTACATCCCAGCCTCCATACTGCAGTCACTTGGAGACCCTCCATCCCCCTCCAGCTAGAGCCAAGAGAGCCATGTGTTCACACAGACGACCCAGCTCACACCTGATCTTCTAGCCCCTCACTTCCAAATGGCTCCTGCTCAAGTCTTCTGCCTTCTTAGTATCAGCAGCCAACTCTGCAAGATCAAAGCTATGCTCAGCCCCCTACATTCATTCCCTTGAGAGCCCAAAAGTCCACTAGCCTCCACCGCACTGGGCCCTCTTCCTGTTCTCCTTACCTGTCCCTCCTCATCAACACCCCTCAAATGCGTATTCCCCCTCCTCCACACCTCCTCAGCCCTGAATGAATCCAGCTCAGGGCCCACTCCGAACTCTTTTTAAAAAGATTTGGGTCTGTATGTGGGGGTGGCATGTACATGTGAGCACAGGCGCCTGCAGAGCTTTCAGACGTCCGGAACTAGAATTACGGGAGGCTGTGGGCCACCTGATGTGGGTACTGGGAATTGATCTCCAGTCCTCTGAGCTCATGAGTCATCGCTCTAGCCCATTTCAAACTCTTACAGGATGCTTGATGCACCTGGACAGAAAAATGCCAGCGAGCACTTCCCGCTCCTTAACTCAGACGACTCATGCCCCTGGGACTGGGTGCTGCATGCTGATCGTTCTCTGCCACTGTGGTTCGTTCACACATGCACACATACATAAGCATACATGTGCACATGCATACATATGCACACACAGAAATCATAAATGTATTCCAGCTTTTAAAAATGTTTGGCATTGGAGGGATGGCACCCAGGCCCTTGTATGTGCTAAGCGAGTGTCTCCCACCGAGTCATACCCTGGCACTTTCCTACAGCTCTGTTCACTTCCCTAACCTCCCAATCATGCCCTACCATGCCAAGCTGGCTGCTGGCTTGGTGGAAAATGCAGCCAAATCTCAAAAGCCAGGGCTTCCAGGTCCCCCATACCCAGTCTGCCTCGTTCAGTGCCCACATGCTGTGTGACACTCTAGTCCAAAGGATGGATCCCACACATCCAAGAGGCCACAGGACACATACAGCCCTGTCTCCTATGGTCCCAGAAGGAGACTGCCACTCCTTGACCATCAGTTCACCCGTCCACAGGAACAAGAGAGCCCTGTCCTCCCCTGGCCGCTCCCAAGTCCTGTGTCCTTTTACAGAGGCCTGCCCCGCACTGTTACCCACGTGTTGTCTTATCCCCTAAAACTGCCCGCCACTCTTACCCTGTCACCCCACAAACCCACAAAGCCAATGGCACTCCTCAGGCCTCACCTCGCCATCCCCACACAGGCATCTGACATGCTTCCTTTCCAGAAGTCCTCAGTCCCAGTCTTACCAACCTCTGGCTTCTCCCCCGGCCTCCCTCAACTCCGGACCTGCAGTGCTTTGGGACTCACTCACAGAGCTCCCTCCCTAGTGGTCCAGTCTACTCCTCACCCAGTGTTTCCTACACATCTGTCTCCAGTCTGGCCCCAATGAGGATACCCAACTGCCTGTCTGACACCTGCTAGCAGACTCCTCAAATGTCCCAAACCCAAACTGCTCTTCCCACAGCCTCACACCGGGAATGGTAAACCCACCCACCGGCCCTTCTGCATTCTCCTGGAGAACACCTCAGCATTTCCTAGGCTTCCAGGCTGGCCACACCCCTCGCGTTGCTGCCAGGTACACGGCTTCTCCACAGTCTTCCAACTTCACTCCTAAGCCCATGCGGTGGCCAACATCCTCCTGAGTACGCACTGCCCTGCTCACACCAGCCCAGGAGCCCCACCCACTGGAATCAACACTCCCATCTCAGCTGCTGCCTCACCAGCTGTGTTCTGGCCACATGAAACCCTGCTGTTTCTCTTGAGTGTCAACTCCTGCCTCACCTTCCCAAGAAGGACACGCTGGTCCTTCTGTCTGGAACATTCTTCCTAGTACCTACCATCCTTCTTTCAATTGAGACGTGGCCTATATGTCACATTATCACATTTCCCACTATCCAGCATTCTTCAGAGCCTCTGAGGCAGCACACAGGATCCCCGTCTGCCTTTGCTGCCTTTGTCCCTCAGAATGTTAGCTCCACCAAGGCAGAACTTGCTCCTCGCTGGTCCCTATGATACAGAGCAGCACTGGGTGCAATGTGCAATGTGTGTGCTCAGGAGACAGTTACTGGAGGGGTAAGTGGGTCTGTCTCCTTCCTGCCTCTATGGTAAGGAAAAAAGCTGTATGCTAAGGAAAGCTATCTGAAAAGGCCTCCTGTGACCCACCAGGGCCAGGTCTGGCTAAAATGTTGTAACCACAACATTCACTTGGTCTCAAGGTAAGGACACTCACAGGATTCCCGGCTGACTGGGGATCAGTTATGTGAAGTCACATAGTAAGCTCTCTACAGTCTACCATCTTTTAACAGCCAGAGCACACAGTTGACCCTGACCATCTCCTAGACTGTGACTGCCAAGTGCAGCCCGGTCTTGTACATCCATCCATCTTTCACTCTACAACTAAGTCTAAACATGGAGCCCCAGACACCAGAGCAATTGCTCCCAGGGCCAAGAAAAACTGCAGCAACCAGTTACCGCCAAGTACCTGTCCACCTCGTCTGGGAACTCAGAGAAGGGCAGGAGTGACACGCTGCTTTACAGCCCCATGGCAGCCCATATGGGTCCCTCGTGGAAAGCCACGAGCCGCAAACCTGGCACGGAGCTCACGCCCACTGGAGGTACTTCTCCAAGTCCTTTATCACTTGTCAGACGGAAGTTTGGCACGAGTCACAGAATGGAGCGGCAGATGGTGAAGCTCATCAAAGGCAGCAGTTAGGGCCCTGGTGAGGAGGACGGCTGGGTACCCAGTGGAGACCAAAGGAACAGGAAATAAAGTGGCTGAGGGTCCAGCAACAGTGACCAAGCCCTGCTCACCCCAGTCCCAGCTCTACCATAACTCCTGGGTTCCCGCTGCGGTGAATGACCTGGAATTCCCACACATCCAGGGCTGATTAGAACTAGAACATTCTAACCAGGTCTACAAGGTCCTGCATATTCCTGACCTCACTCTGTCCTTCTGCTCCAGCCCCAGGCCTCCTTCTCCTCTCCTGTGTAGTAGGCAAGTTGGAACTTCACTCTTCTGCACTTCTGGCCTTCTCTCCTGGCCAGCTTGCTCCCTGCCTTCACGCTGTCTGTTACTGGTCACCTGCTGTCACCAGCTCACAGAAAGGAGCCAAGCACACCATCAGCCTCCTTTGACTCAGGCTTCGTGTCTCTTCTCTGTGTTTAGCACCTGGATCATTTCAGATTTATCTCTGTCCACTGGTCTGTTTCACTTCCTCTGTGGAAGGGCCCTACTCTCATCTATTGGGGTCAGGGCTCAGAACTGCCTGGACAGAACAGAAGATTTGAGATGGAGAGAAGGCACGAACACTGTGCTGCTGCCATAAGGGCCTTCCTGTCCTCCACAGTCCACTGTGGCAGGTCTTTGTCCTAGTTTGCTTTTCTGTTGCTCTGGTAAAACACACTGACCAAAAGCAACCTGGAGAGGGAAGGATTTATTAGGCTTACACTTCTAAGTCGCAGTGCACTGATGAGGATGATGGGACAGGAGCTTCAGGAAGGGCGTGATGCAGAAACCAGGGGCAGCTGCTGCTTACTGATCACTGACTCACTCCCTGGCTTGTGCTCAGCTGGCTTTTTCATATACTCCCAGGCCTACCTGCCTGGGGATGGTGCCACCCACAGTGGGTTGGCCTCCCATATCAATCATCAATCAGGGCAGTCTCTCACAGACATGGCCACAGGCCAGTCTGATTCATGCAAGTCTTCCGTTGAGGAGGTTCTCTCTTCCCAGGTGACTCTGTTGTATCAAGCTGACAGCAAAAGCCAAGCAGGACAGACTGGCACCTTCTCTCTGCTAATTACTCTTCTATCTGGCACTGTTCTTCTGACACTGACCTGGATACTCAAGGTTATTCTGGCCAGAACTTGATAACCAGTTTTTCTGGGGAAAAGAGGACCCTACCCACTCCCTGCCTGCATTTTCTATCTGCTCTGTCTCTTCATAAGCCTATCACCTCACTTTGAGGAAGAGTGGGCACAGAGCACAAAAGGAAGGGCTTCTTCTTGCTGTCCCAGTCCAAACCCAGTAAACTTCTCAGAAAGGAAAAGCTAGACCCATGCTTTCCTGAGGAAGGATGGCCTTTGTGCTGGCCTCCCTTGAAGATGCACAACTGTCCTTTATGCAGGTACATAAAGGGCAAATGAAAAATGGTTTTAGCATTTTTAAATGGTTAGGGGAAATCAGAAGGGGCACCCTGTCTCATGACACATAAACTGTATGAATTTCAAATTTCAGTGTCTACAAATACAAGTAAAGGCATGAGGCCACAGCCACTCATTTACATAACATTGGGGACCCTTTCTCACTTCCAGGATCACAGTTCCTGGGGGAACAAAGACCATATATACTTCACCTCCTTGGCCCTTCACAGAATCAGACAACCACTTGTTCTCTCACCTTGTCTCCCTCACTTCTGAGTGAAGACGTTTCAGGAGGGATATGTATGGACAAACACAAGGTTTAGGCAGAATCCCAAAAGCCTGATGTGGTGCATGCTCATAATCTAAGTGACTAAGGCAGGTGGACTGCCATGAGCTTGAGGCCAGCCTAGGCTACATAGGGTCTCAAAAACAAACAAACAAACAAACAAACAAAAAAAGTCAGTAGCATTTTTTGTGCCATTTATGGGGGTATACACCTGTAATCTCAGCACTTGGGAGGTGGAGGCAGGAGGATCTTCCACTACACAGCAAGTTTGAGGCCTGTGCTACAAAGACCCCAAAACATACCTAATTGTGACTTTAAGTTAAAGACAAAAAAGATAGAAAGAGGGCTGAGAGGTTTTCAAAGTGTGCTTTCCCAGTCACCCAGGCACTGGGGGAGACTTCATGACAGCCTCACCCTGCAGCACAGCCTGATGAAGCCCTCATGAGGCTGTGTGCAGTCAACAGGCCTAGAGTGTGTGCTGCCCACCCAGCCCCTCTCCCGGCACCCCTATCCTTCCACACATTGCGCTTTGACCACAGCCACTCTTCCCCACAGACTAACCTTCCCCTTGTTCAACCTGGCCCTCAAAGGCAGCCCCTGTCAGCACCTGTGAGCCAGGCAGTATCTGACCCTTCATGTCCCTAGAGCCCAGAGCTGGGCCTAAGGAGGAGACACAAGCGTTCTTCCACAAGGAGAGAAGACCTAAGAGTTCTCAAGTGTGGCTTTGTAAACCAAGACCCCTTATCCCAACAGCTAAAACCAAGCCCCTATTTCACAGAGAAGTGGAGCAAGACAACCAGGTAATCACTACCAAAAAATTCAATTAACAATAGGAGCAAACTTTAAATTAATCTATTCTGCAATGAGTTTAGATGACATTAGGAAGAGCGAATCACAAGCCACTGAATGAACGCAGCTGTGGAGGGAGCTGCTGACTGGGAGAAAAGGCTGAGGACAGAGTTCTAAATAACCAAATAGCGTGCACTCACATCGGGGTATAGCTAGGGACTGAAGCAGGATAACCGCCCTGGCCTCACCTGTCTTCTCCTCCCAATCCCACAGCCTAGCCTGGCATAGCAGAAGCCTGGACAGAGAAGGAAGGTTGTAGGTGGGCAGGCAGTGGGGAGTCCAGAGCCAAGCACAGGGCCTGGGTCAATAAACACCCACAGGGAGAAGGATGGTGATGGGTGCCAGGTAGACACTAGTAGACTAATCACTTGCCTTGTTACTGCAAATACCCAACAAAGGCAGCTTGGGGAAGGAAGCTCATGGTGCTCACAGTGCAAGGCTACAACCTCCCATGGGGGAAAATATGGTGGCGAGTGGGAGGCAGCTAGTCACATGATCTCCGCAGGAAGCAGAGAGCGGTGAAGGCTCGTGCTCAGCCTGTTTTCTCCTTTTTATTCTGTCCAGGACCTCAGTCCATGGAATTGTGCAGCCGACAGTTAATGTGGATCTTCTCAACTCAATGAACCTAGTCTAGACAGTCCCTCGCAGACATACCCGGGGCTGGCCTCCTAGGTGAGTCTAGATTTTGTCACGTTGTCAATATTAACTATCACAGATGGATGGATGGGATGAATGGGATGAATGGATGGATGGGGTGGATGGATGGATGGGATGGATGGATGGGATGGATAGATGAATGGATGGATGGATGGATGGAATGAATGGGATGGATAGATGGATGGGATGGATGGATGGATGGATGGAATGGATGGATGGGGTGGATGGATGGGATGGATGGATGGATGGGATGGATGGATGGGATGGATAGATGGATGGGATGGATGGATGGGATGGATAGATGGATGGATGTATAGATGGGTGGATGGGATGGATGGATGGATGGGATGGATGGGATGGATGGATGGGATGGATAGATGGATGAATGGGATGGATGGATGGATGGATGGATAGGATGGATGGATGGGATGGATGGGATGGATGGATGGGATGGATAGATGGATGGATGGATAGATGGATGGGATGGGATGGATGGATAGATGGGTGGATGGGATGGATGGATGGATGGGATAGATAGATGGATGGATGGGATGGATGGATGGATGGATGACTGTGTAGCTAGGTGGATGGGAGATGGGTTGATGGATAATGGTTAGTTTGCAAGATGGAGAGACAGATGGATGGGTGATGGGCAGATGACTGCAACATTCAGAGAAGAATCTGTGGTGATCTAAGGAAATCCTGTGCAAGTGAGTAGATACCTCAGGCAGGGCAGACAGGCACCTCACTTCCAGGAGACTTGGCCCTGCTTGAGGAACCGAGAAGTCGGGTGAATGGCTGAATAAAGCCACCCTGCTGCTGGCATGTGTGCTGACAGACATGTGGCCTCCGTGGGTGAGGGGGGCCCAGCAATGTTGGGAATCTGTGATCTCCTGACCATAAGAGATTGCTGTCAGATGAGAGGACCCTTACAGGGGAGCACATGGGATGAACCACCAGGAATGGGAGCTGATGAGGTTCAAGTGGCTGGAGTCAGAGGCCACTGCTCTCATTAAGAACCTTCACAGGCTCCCCATTTATGATCCTTATCACTCCACCAGGTGTGGGTGAGTCTCCATCTCCAGCACGGCTGTTATACTCCAGCCATCCCAGAAAATGGAGGACAATTGAACAGGTCCTCAGGTGGCCCCGAGTGCGACGGGAGGAATTCCTGGGGGACTGCATCAGTGGGCAGTTCATTTCCTGAAACCAAGGCAGGGGTTTATATAGGGAGCCTTTCTGGCCATTACAGAAGGTGAGAAAGTTAAAGGTGGCGTGTTTAGGGAAAGGCGGGAAGGTTGTAGGGCTGACGTGGAAATTAGGACCAAGGAAAGGAAACCTAAAAGCCTGGTTTTGGTCTGGGGAGATCTTTGTGGGGGGAAAAGAAGATTAAGCAACTGCTGAGGAATGAGGATGTTGTATCTACAGTAGCTTCCTGGGACCTAGGTTATAGTTTCAGGCAGAGCAGGCCAGAACACGAGCCACACTGTCCACTCAATGTCTTTACGCAGCAGGCCCAGGTCCCACAACCAGATAAAAGAGGGAGAGAGGTGCTCACTATCCCCTCCAAGATTTCTAACCAACATCTATGGAGAACAGGGAGCACAAGGAAGAGTCCGTAGGGGAAGCTGGAAGCACACCCTGGGAGGCTGTGTGAAACCACTATGCGGCAGAGGCCCACTGGTCTGGTTTGGTTTATACCTACAGCTGACCAGAAGGCCATGGGAACCACCCATGGCATCTTTCATGACAGTGAGGGATCTGCTAACCTGGGGCTGGCACTCATGCCTGCAGACAGTGTGAGGGGGGAAATGCACTGCTTCCTGTCTGCTCCACACTGTGCTCAGACAGCTCCATAAAGTGTCTGCAGTGGATGCGTTATCACCCTGCAGGGCTTGGTCCAAGTGCTCTGTGTGGCACTGTGCGCTCCAGGAAAGAAAGCGGCAAGCCCAGAGAAATAGGGCCACCCATACCTCAGTGTCTGCATGTCGGGGGAGTGGTGCATGTGTGTGTGTGAAGGATGTGTGCATGTGTATGTGGTATGAGTATGTACATGTGGGGTGTGTGGGAATGGGGTAGGGGTGCGCAAATGTGTGTGGTATGTGTGTGTGCTGTGTGTGAAGATGCATGTGTGTGGTGTGGGAGGCTGAGGTATATGCAAGGTGTGTATGTGATATGTGCAAGGTATGTCTTTGTAATGTGTGCACGTGTGTTATGTGCAAGTGTGTGCATGTGGTGTGTGGTGTGTGGCACATATAGTAGTGAGAGGACAGCAGAGTCCCCAGGTGTTTTTCCAGAAGCCGTCACCCTGTGCTCAAAGACAGTCTCTCACTAACCTGGGGCTGGCCCACTGGGATGACAAGTGTGTCACCAAGCGTCGCGGTGAGCACCCAGATGTTGAAGAGGTAGTGAGCAGAAGCCCTGGTCTGCCTTCAGAGCCCAGCCGTCTCAACAACTGTCTGGCGGTGGGGAGTACAACTGCACCAGCTGAGTCCTTACACAGCTTTAGGCCTCCAGGCTTTCTGACCTGTGCTGACCTCTTTCTCCTGGGGGACCTCTTTCTGCCCAAATCCTACAGAGTAGAGTGAAGAGCTTTGCATGAACAAGCACAGGTACATGTCACATACACCACACACACACATGCACACACAGAGGTACACACAGGAACAGGCACACACACAGGCTCACAAGGGTATATGCACACACATGCACACATACACACTCATAGGCAGATGCCAAACACACATATGGATACATACAGGTACACACACATACAAAGGCACACACAGGTACAAGCACACACAAAGAGGCACATACACACAGGCACACATGGGTATATGCACAAACATACACACACAGGCACACATTCACACACAGACATGCACACACAGGCATACACATAGGGGCACATGTATACACACACAAACACAGCTGCACACACACACGTGCACGCACACACAGGAGCACGCCTGCAGACTGTGCCCCAGAGCAGGGAGCCTCTAGCAGCGGTCTGGGCTCCCCCACTACATGGGAGCGAGCACTGAGCAGCCACTGCTGTCCGTCTGCCACCTTTCTGTCACTGCCACTGAACTCGCTGACGTGAAGAAGTGAACATTTGAAATGCACTGTGAAGAAAGGACTCCTCTCACAATAAGCACATCAGTGCTCATTTTCCTTGTTATTCTACTTTTGGCTATTTTGTATAAAATCTTTAATTAAAGTTTTTCTCTGAGATTGTCATTATCTATGGAGAAGAAAGGAAGGGGTAGAACAACACAGCTGTGCAGATACGAAGCTCTATTCGGGGCTAAATGAACTGGAACGGAGCGAGCCGCTTGACGGTTATGCTCCGAGTTTTGGCTCTGCATTCTCCGCAGCGCAGTCTAACTTGTCACTTTATATGGATTCCATCTGTTTACACTCTGCAGAGTATTGGCTTCCTACCGTGAACATTTCCTATTTACCAGCTGGTAGAGATGAGCCAAACCAGATAGGAAAAAATTAGACTGCATTCAGAGTCTCATAAACACAGACTCTCTGCTCGGGGACGTGGGCGGGAGGGGGAGGCATCGCTCACCTCTAACAAAGCCCTTGCCTCCCTGAATGCCAAGGCCCACAGGTCTCCTCACCCCGATGGACCAAGACAACACATCTATTTATTTAGCATATGTGCACTCTGTCTATACCCAAACTGAACAAGCTTTCATAAAAAGACAGCCAAGGGAGAGCCGTGGGATCAGAGAAAAGGTAGCGGTCAAAAAAGACAGGTGAATTCAAGAAAGCCAGAGATCGTACTTCTTAAGAGGGACCGAAACTCTGGTTCTGGGTCTCCTGGCAGCCAAGGGGAAAGGGGCACGGCTACTGTACACCCTTCAGGCCACACACAACTCCTACATGCGATTAGTTTCAGAATGCTGCCTACAGCGTATGACTTAAAAGGTTTCAACAAGAAGCTCTGGCCACCAAACTGGGTGGCCATGGCAAGAAGACCCACACCTCTCAGCCCAGGGACTCAGACAGGGCACCAAGTCTCCGAGAAATAGATCTGGGTTCTCTTTTCTTTCTTTCTTCCTCACTTTTTTTTTGTTAAAACAATCTCATGAGTAGCTCTCTACTATCTTGGAACTAGCAGTGTAGACCAGGCTCACCCTGAACTTAACAGTAATCCTCCTGCCTCTGCCTCCCGAGCACTGGGGTGACAAGCAGACACCACCACGCCCGGCTCTCCTTTCTTGCCCAGTCCACAATCAGGGTTTTATCTCTCCCTGAAAAAGAAGGGCTGGCCTGGAGGACTGGGGGCCACCACTAGAACCTGGCACCCATGTCATGGGAGAGAGGCCTGTGGGGAGGAAAATGAGCATACCACCAGGGCAGCGGGGGGCTGGATGAGCACACTGCCAGGCGGGGGCTGCCTGGGGTAAGGAAAAGTTGTCTAATGGGGCTAGCTCTGGGTACTGCCAAGACTTGACCTGATCATGGTCTCCTAAATATGAGGAGTGAACTAGAATCACATTTTAAATAGACAGAAACAAGACCTGCCATCTCCCCAACATGTCCCAGAATTCCATTCCTCCACACCCAGTCCCTCTGGATGCTGGCCAGCACACAGAGGGAATGGCACTCTAGCCATATCTGGTTCTCTCCAGCTTCTGCTGAGCCAACGGGTACCAGAGTCCCTGTAAACCCTGAAGGCTCAGATAGCAGAGGGAAAGAAAGACATAGTCCATGGGCCCGGAATGGAGTGGATGTGGAAGGTGAAGGATGGAGAGGACAGGCACACCCTGTGTCTGGCTCTGTCCTGAACAGAACACAATGCGGCACAGCTTTGGGGAGGAGGAACCCAAGTCCACTTAGGGCACAATGAGCCTGGACAGTGTATGTCTTTTCCCTCCACACCCTTCTGAAAAATTGTTCTAAGCAACTGTCTCCTAACCCCACTCTGAGACTTCTTGCCTTTTGCTCATTCATTAACCTCCAGACTGAAGAGAAATGGAGTCTCACCTTAGCCCAGGCTGGGCTCAGTCAACCCACCCTCCACACTCTCCAGTGCCCAGTGGCTATGTTCCTCCTCTTAGGAACCCAGGGCTCAGCTGTCTATCATCCCTCAACTGACTTGCAACAGAACACTTCTTTATTCAAACCTAACCCCTTTATTCACCTCTAAATCAAGAGGGTGTGCCAACCAGTGAAAACTAAGCCACACTTATCCAGCACCTGGGCTTGTGTTCGTGCAATGACTGGGGGCGGGGGAGAATCAAGTGTCCGCCTTGTGTCACCTGTCACCACCTGATTCCCCCACACTAGCATGTGCTTAGTAATGCAGCCTGAGAATGAGTGGATGATGGTCTCCAAGGCCTCTTCATGGGCACCCCAATTCCAGTTCACCCCCCACAAGGCCACCTAGGACACTGCTCATGGCCTCTCAATGTCTTTGCAGCTCCTTCCCTGGCCATCACCCTCTTACCAGAGACCTCCAGTCCAGCCCCAGCCCTACACATCTAAGTTCACATCTGACTTCCAACTGCGCCTTTCTCCCTAGTCCAGTTGTTGAGATGAACGTCCTATCTACCTTGAGACCACAGACTGTCTCCTCCCCATGCCCAGCCGTGTTTCCACTGCGCCCTGAGTCCTTTCCCCAGGCCACACCACGATCAACTCCTCACTTCTTTCTCTACCCCATCCTCAACTTGTCCTGAATGCTATCAGGTCTGAACAGGTCCAATCAGTTGCCCCTGTCTACTCTGAGTCTGTGACAAGACCTACACCTTACTCACAGACAAGCAAACGCATGCCAATAGGTTGGGAGGCTGAGGCAGAGCTCCCTGACTGCCATGTACCAGACATACAAAGAGGCAGGTGGAATCCTCACCAGACATCTGGTGAGAGCTGGTCTGTGGCTCCCTCGGTAACTCTGGCTCTCATACGGAACAGAGTGGCAGAGGCTAACAAACGGAAAGAACAGACAGGCAGGAAAGGGTGGCCGACAGAGACAGTCATTGATGATGGGTGCTGTCGCGGTGGCTTACTGGGAAGGCAGGAGGAGTGAGAGGAGGGACATAATTGTGGGCTCATCGGTTCAGAAACCCTTATGCTCCCTCATGACTCTGAACCACATACCACAAACTTCTTCCCACCTGGAAACTCTTGCCCTGCCTTCTGCACGCAAACCCTGCCGACTTTGTGCGCCATCTCCTTTTCCCTCTGTGTTCACGGCAGTGACGGGGAGACCTGACGACAGCATTTCCTGGTTTCCCAGGTGAGCAACAGTCACAGAGGAGACCAGCTTGTTCAGGGCCACTCAGTGCTGAGCTCAGACACCTACTCAGACTGCCTGGTCCCCCACACTGTGCAAACCCTGACTCCCCCGACAGTCTTCTGTTTGTACTATTAGTTTGCCATATGTAAGGGTATGTTATTTAAAAAGTAAAAAAGATAAACTTAGTCTGAAAGAACTATAAATTCTGATAAACAGAGTCCTTGCTGGGGTTTGCTCGCAAAGGCTTCTGTGAATTAATAATAGAGCCACTAAAAATAGGCTCTGGGCTAGAAGTACTTCCGATATGGTTTTCTGACAAAGTGGCAAGTGATTGTTTCATAGTGTGAGATTCTCTGGATGGGAATGTTAAGTGCTGGTCTTCATTTAGCTGCACAGAGGCGCGTGGAAGGAAGCTGTGACATTATTAATCACTATATTCGGTGATGATTGATGGGCTTTTCTGCAAGGAGGAAGAAGTGCCTCAGAGACAATCTGTCCCAACAGCTCTGCGATATGCTAATATTTTCTTCAGATGAAAGAGGAGATGTGTTCAAATACCTGCTACAGTAGGCAACTAATACCAAGAGTGCAGGCAAAGGCTGAGGAAGCAGGATCAGGAGGATGCGCAGGGGTCAGATAACTGCTGTAGTTGCCAGCTAACCCTGAGAGGACCATGTTTGGGGTTAAATCTGTGTGTTTTAGTAGATAATCTCAATTTGAGTTTGATGTGACTTTTAAAAAAATTCTTATTTGTGTGTGTATGAGAAAGAGAGGGGCACATGAGGAGGTCAGAGGGCAACTCTGTAGTCAGTTCTTTCCTTCCTGAACCACACTCAGGGCCTCACGTCTGCAAGATAAGTACTTCACTGACTGAGCCATCTGCCAAGTCCAAAAATAACTTTGAAAAGGCCTTTTTAAAACAGCTCACCTGTCCAGGAACAAGGACCGCCCCTTCCTCTAGGGTCTTCTCCATGAGGGCAGCACAGCTAACACGCAGCTCGCTATGTACACTCGCCAGTCATCTCTGAAACACAGGCTGCATCCAACAACTCCAGAGCACAGGGTAACCCCACCCACATTGGGCAGATCACCTGGTGTCCATCAGACACACCAGTCACTGCAGACCGGGTCAACCAGACATTCTGGGATCACGGCGCCCAAGCCCTGGAGTGCAGCCGAGGCTTTCCTCGGGTTTTCCTTTCATACTTCCTTAACTGAGTGATGCATTCTTGAATTCCGGTCTGGCTTGGGGCTGCTTTTATGTGGCAGGATGGGAAGGCTCCTGAGCCCTGGCAATCCCCACTATGTGCTGCCCTCCCCCAAGGTGTGAACTGCGGCACACCTCCTAGCCATCCCTGCATGTGGTTCCTGGTGGTCCCACCCAAGGCAGAGTGGGGTTTTCTTTGGTGAGTCTCTTCTATGTCCACTCACCACACACGGGAGTCCACAAATGATAAAGCAGGACAAAGACCAAAACGTTGCTGAGCTGACCACACCTAAACACACACTGACGCTTCACTGGTGGGACACAGATGACAAGGAAGGAAGAAATCAGAGGGGAGAACTCTAGAGAAAGAAGGGAGACGTAGTTGCTCTACAGGACAGGTGACTTCGCGGATGGACCAGCTCCATTTACTTGTCTGGTGGAGGCAAAAGAGTTGGTCTCAGATAAAGAGCAGCTCTGGTTATGGGCATGACCAAGTGCCATGTATTAAATGCAAAGTCAGCCTCGGAAACTTTCCTAAGAGGCCAGAAGGCAGGGTGGTCCAGGGCTGACAAGGAGGCAGAAGCCTTGGCTTCCCCTGCAGCTGTAAGCCCATGGCCAGGCTGCTGATTCTCTTCCTCAGCTCCCCTACACCCTTACAGAACTAGGGTGGCATCTGTCTCGTGGGGCTCTCCCAGGACCTCAGTGGTTTACTACAGCCATTGCTAGAGGAATTCTAGTAAGTGCTCAGTGCCTGATCTCTACTGGTCCTAGAACTGGCAAAATCCAAAACATGTCAGTGTTCAAAAGAGAACCAGACTGTCAGAAGCCTGCCGGCTCCGCCAGCCCATTCCCTCTCTCCCTCCTCCTTCCCGACACCCAGCCACTAGTCTTTTCTGGGTGGCCACTGATTCAGAGAGAGATGAGCAGGACTGGTTCTGGATGCTGGTGGGGACCAGTTCCTTGCCAGGTCAGGGGTGGGAGTGAGGAGTGGGGGGGCATGTTCCAGCTGTGAGATGTGGGGAGTTTTTCCTTGTGCTCTGGTTTCATTTCTGTCACAATGATGAAACACCCTGAGTATAAGCGATTTAGGGAAGAAAGGGTGTACGCTCACAATTTCAGGTCACAGCCATCACTGGGAATCAAGGCAAGAACTCAAGCACCTGGTCACATTACACCCACAGACAAGAGCAGAGGGAATGAAGGTACCCTTGCCCTGACACAGCTCAGGGCCCAGCCCACATTCAGGGTGGGGCTTTCCACTTGAATTAACAATCAGGACACTCCCCCACAGACACGCCCCACACACCATCCTGATCTAGATCATTCCTCATTCAGACTCTCTTCCCAGGAGATTCTAAATTGTGCCAAGTTGGCATTTAAAATTAACCATCACATTTGCCTTTACGGGGTTATATTGGAAGAGCCAGCACATAGGGTGGTATACCTCTGGAGCACCTCCTGTCTCACCTGATGGTGACAAGCTTTGGGGCCCAGAGGAGAGGCAGCTAGTCTACCCTGGGCCAGGACTGGTTCTATCTCTGCCCTTCTCTCCACTTCATCTTAGCTACTGAGCAGAGGACTTCTGTCCTTCATCTAGAAGAACACATGCCTATGTGGCTAGAGAGGGGGTGTGCCTCGGAGGGGAGGTGCCACTGGTGGCAGCTTACATGGTCACAGGGAGGGCTCGGCAGGGAGAACCAGCCTCACTCCTCATCAGGGAAGGGGTCTTCCCACCTGCTGTGCACAACTTCACCCCAGGGCTCTACTTGCATCATCCCCCTGTGGGTGCAATGTGAGGAAAACGGCAGTGAGAAGCATGCCCGAGGCACCTGCTGCTCTAGGAGGCCACCAGGGTGCCTGGTTTTCTCTGGGTCCCACTGCCCCCAGCCTTCAGGAACAGGACACCTGAACACTAGAGACCTCCAGGGCCAGACCTGGTGATTTCTAGCAGAGGCCCAGGCGGCGCAGAGCTACAGGCTTGTGTGTGATCACAATGAAAGCGGAAGCCTAGTGAAGAAGTCTGTGAGGCCCAGGCAGGACTCAGAGCGACTCAGAGTGGAGTGGAACTAGAATGTAGATTAAACCTGAGCAGGACCAGGCAGGATCTTCTGAGGCTGCACTGTGCTGGCAGAGGTGGGCCCCACTGGAACACTACCTATTCACACAAAGCCTTGGGGCATGGTGACTGGCCTGAGTTTCATCCAACCCAGCCTGTGCTCTGGGTAACAGATGAAAGCAAGGCTCGGCACACCCCGGGTTCGTGGGGTAAGAACCATAGACACAAGCTGGAAAGTCCGAGTCAGAAGGCTGCTAAACCAACCATCAGACCACACTCACCACACAGGACACCGGGGATGCCAGCAGTGAGGCCCAACCAGTCTGGGACCCCCTCACTTGCCATACGCTGGTTTCAGAAGGCAAGTCCACACTCACATGAGCAAGTCTGACCCCTAAATCAGGAGGCATGCAGGTTCTTGATACCACATGTGCTTATAGTGCAAACAAAATAATGTGTGGTCTTTCATTCCAAACTAACCCTCTGCCAATCCTGAAAGCAGGGAAGGGAGAGGCCTCACTGCAGTAGCCCATGGCTGTCTTCTGAGGCTCCCGTGCCATGAGGACCTGGGGAACTGGACACTGGCTGAGAGTGAACTGCCTGCTCCTCCCACTGGGGCTGCCATGTTCGGGGTGTAGGGACATAGAGATGTAGTTCTCTGGGTTCCTACATTTCAAGACACAGTGCTTAGCATAACATCAGTGGTCACCTCCACTCAGAGCACCTGGCTTCATCCTGGTGCATCTAATCACACACTGGCCCTTCCAGATGGGCACTGTCATCTACACCGACAGAAACAGAACCAGCAATAAGGGCTTGCCTAAGACCAGCTGGAAGACAGCAGAGCCCCAAGAGGGAGCCAGTGTGTGACTGGGTCTGAGGTCAGTTTTGTCTGGTACAGTCAAAGATGTAGAAGAACGGGGGCTGAGCCTAGACAGCTGAGAAATGTGGTGGAGTGACCCTGGTACCAGGAGATTAAGCATCTTGTCTGTTACCCACTAAAGGGCCATTCACCCTCACAGTCCCATCACAGGAACCTGCACTGAGGACTCAGACTCTCATGGGTGAGACTGAAAATGATGTCACACAGAAGCCTGGCCACTGGCAACCCTCCTCTTCCTCTGTGCTCATCAGGGTAACACTCCTGGTGGTTGATAACCCCAGCCTGCCTCCACTCAACCATAACACCACCTGCCCCATGTGTATGCTGCCCAAATGACCGTCCCCAATGCCCGGCTTTCTCAGGAGTGTTTTCTGAGCATGCCTTACACAGAGGTAAATAACGGACGCTCACTCAGAATACTGACCCTTTTTCACCGTCATCGGAGCCTTGTTCCAGGGCTCTCATCTACACCTGTCACAGTAACACGGGTTTGGGGAAATGCAGAATGCTACGGAATGATCACATGTGAAGACTTATGGGGTAGATGGGACTAGCCAGAGAACTTGAAGCAAACATCTTGTAGCTCTTTAGTTGCTTTTGATTTCGAATGTATGAAAGTCTCAGAAGAGTTCAAAAAAGAAAGAAAATGTGTCACATTTCAAACCAACATATTGGATCAAGTAAATTAAGCCACAGTTCTCAAACTGTTCATGGAACTGACAGGCTCAGATGCATTTTAAAAAGGCGTCCTGGCTCCAAGCACGGCTTGCCATCCATCCAGTCCAGCCATGGTGGGTGAAATCTAACCTGAGGGGCAGATTCACAAAGCCACATGCCTTATTTCTAGTCC
The DNA here is from genome assembly GCA_035773235.1 of Eospalax fontanierii. Lineage (NCBI taxonomy): Eukaryota > Metazoa > Chordata > Mammalia > Rodentia > Spalacidae > Eospalax > Eospalax fontanierii. The sequence continues at coordinate 73,634,479 of CM069537.1, forward strand.
CTCTTGGGCTAAATGACTCCATGTGTTAATGGCACTCGGCACTGCACTGGTTCTTTCTACCACGCTGCTCTTGACTGGCCTTTACTGCTCAAGAGCAACTGTTCCCTTGTCCTAGAGAGAAGCCTGCTCTTCTGACACTGAGTAGGGCAGGCAGCCCAACTAAGGCACATCCAAAGTTAAGACAAAATAAATTAATATCCCAGGACTTCTGCTGGCATTAGTCATCAGAGGCACCGCCTTCCGTGGCAGTTCCTGTGTCAAACACAAAGCCAGACAGTTACGAGTGACAGCTCAGATGACAAGGCGCCTCTCACTGTGGATCATCCGCCTGGGCTGACAATCCTGCTGACAGGAGAGAGGGTAAAGTACTTTTAAAGACTTTTATTACCTTCTCGGCGATTTGGGCTTCAAGTTCTTTGAGAGTCCGGCAGCAATCCAGCCCATTCCCATTTCCCCTTAAAAAGAAAATAAAAATAATCTTTGTTAAAATAGTCCCCCCAGTAGATGCTTACACTGGTCCTACAGATCTGAGTTAAAAGGCTTTCTAGATCATCTTTTAAAGTGTAAGGTGTCTGTGTGCCAGAGTATGAACCTGGGCAAATGGTGGCTTCCCTATGCCTCAGTTTCCTCATCTGTAAAATGAAACGCAGAATTTACTCATAACTGTGAGTGCAGGGACTAAATGGGCACTTACAATGCGCCAAGCCTCATCTTATCTAAACCCACAGCCCCTATTCAGGGTCAGGGTCATCCTGACCTCACCAGTATGGGGAAACGGTCTTCACAGACAGAACAGAGACTTATGTGTGAGCAGGGGAAATGCACCTCCCTGCCCCCGTGCCACTGCTCTCTGCTATGACCACGGGGGACCCTGGTCCAGTTTGTGACACACAGGAACCACTCAGTCAAGGACTTCCAGGCTGTTGTGAGCCCAGGGCCATCCCAAAGATTCCATCTGCGCTTCCTCAGCTCTCCTGTGGTTTGCAGGATTTTTGTAGCTACCAAGCCTCAGCTCTGTTTCTGTCAGACTGGAGGGGTCAGAAGGCTGGGCAGAGAAAACCAGGCAGAACTCCCACCCAGCCCCCACAGTGTTTGTCCATGGCTTCCCACATAGGAGGTCTGGGCTGGGAGCTGAGCAAGACACTATCCCTACTGGTGACAGTGGCAGATAGGAAAAACCAAACAAGTCAGGGCTAGAGATGGCTCAGTGGTTAAGAGCTCTTGCAGAGGACCCACGCTCAGTTCCCAGAACCTACGCGACAGCTAACAACCATCCATAAGTCCAGTTCTAGGGGCTATGACACCCTTTTCTTGACTCTGAGGGTACTGCATACATATGGTGCATTTACATATACACAGGTCAAACATTCATACATGTAAAATGAAAATAGAGAAATCAAAAGGCAAAAATACTCCAAACAAACAAGTTGAATTATAACAGGTGACCAGAAGAAAAAAACAGTGGTTGAGAGGCTGGCTGAGAGGTAAGATGGGGTGACTTCCGGATGGGATAGGCAACAAAAGGCCCCTGGTCAAGCACCATTTGAACAGAGACCAGCAAGCTGAGAGATGATGTAGCTCCCCAGGCCACAGGGCACAGGCAGCCCCAGGCAGATGCTCAGCCAATGAGGACTGACAGTCAGATGTCAGGCTGGAACTAGACCAACAGGCAGGAGGTATGCTGACGAAGTTTAGAGGCCAGCAGTGTTGTGGGCTCAGAAAAGGAATCTGTACTTTAACCCAAGGGAAGCCACTGGAGCACATCAAACAGAAGTTCACTTCACTTCACATGGTAGGAAACCAAGGCTCAGAGGGGGGAGGCTCAGTGCCTAAGTTCAAGACAGAACCAGGCAGATCCAAGACTCCAGCACTCTGTTAAACGTAATGTTCTTAATGTTGTCTTAATAATATATTCAGTCAACCAAAACACAGTTTCCAAAAAACTGGAAAGTTCAAAAATAAAAATCAACAGGAAATGTGTCTGCATCCACCGGCCAGCTAAGGGAGAAAACGGTGCCTGGACTGCGCAGCCCTCCTACCCTAGTGCGGTTTGAATCCGAAGTACCCCCAACCTGTCGCCGGCTCCTGTGAACACTCAGCCCCCTGCTTTGCTATGAAGTCTTTGGAGTATCTGGACAGTGGAGTCTGACTGGCAGAGGTGGGTCACTAGGTGGGTCTGCTGAGCCTGAGGTATAGCTGCTGTAGACTCCCTTCTCTGTTTCCTGTCCATAGCATGAACAAGCCTCCACCACACACTCCAACTCGGAACTCTGTGATATTCCTGCTATAATGGGCCACAACCCTCTGAAACCACAAGCCCCCACACTCCCCACTGCAACACTCTGTCAGGTATGTTATCACAGTCACACAAAAGTAACAAATGTACTCTCAGCCACACATATCCCCCTCCATCCCAGCCCAGCACACATATCCCCCTGCATCCCAGCCCAGTACACACATCCCCCTGTATCCCAATCCAGCCACACACCCCCCCCCCTCCCACCCCAGCACACACATCCCCCTGCATCCCAGCCCAGCACACACATCCCCCTGCATCCCAGCCCAGCACACACATCATCCCCCTGAATTCCATCAGCACAGCCTGGCCAAGACCTGCTCAGGCACCATCTCTCTCTCTCTCTCTCTCTCTCTCTCTCTCTCTCTCTCTCTCTCTCTGTGTGTGTGTCTCTCTCTGTCTCTCTCTCTCTCCTTCTTCTGCCTCCTCCCCCCCCCCCCCCCCCCCCCCCTCCCCCTCTCCCTCCTCCTCCTCCTCCTCCAGTCCTCCGTCCTCCATGGTGTCTTCCCCAGTCCACATCTTGCTACCAAGCTCCATCTCCATATGTGCTTCAGGAGACCCCAACATGTGACCTGTGGTTGACTATGAACTTGAAGACACCAGCTTTCTCTGAATTACCACTGAACAGCATCTTTTAATCTCTTGAACTGTTCACTTTTCTATATACTTTCAGTTACATTTTCCTCAACTGAATCTAGTCTTTCAAGCAGTATGTTTATGGTAATTAAACATTTAAGCCTTAAAAATCTATGTTGCCCATAAATAATACAGCTATACCAACTTTCTATTTTTGTAAAGATCACTATCTTTCTTTCTTCAACACTTTTAAATTTTTATTATTTTTATGTGTATGAGTGCATTGCCTGCATTTATGTAAGTGCACCTGTGTGATAGAGTTCCCAAGGAAATCAGAAGAAGGTGTTGGATCCCCTGGAGCTGGAGTTACGAGTGGTTGTTAGCCACCATGTGGTGCTGGGAATCAAACCCAGGTCCTCTGCAAGAACAGATGGTGCTCTTAATTGCTGAGTCATATCTCCAGCCCCCGCCACCCTGCAACCCTTTCTTAATTCTCTTACTGAAAGCATCTTCATTTAAAAACCCAAGCGCTAGCATTCTTATGCAGTCTGACCATCTCTGTATTTAACTGAGTTTCTAATCCCCTCCATTTAATCCCACTGTTTACATGAGGGTTTAGGGTTAACAGTCTGTTTCATGTTCTCTGTTCATTTTGTTTGTTCTAGATTCTTCTGTCCTATTTTACTTTTATATTGAATAGCTTCAAAATTATCTTATTTTTCTCCATCTGGAAATTAAACATTTTGTTTCTATTATTTGCCAGCTATCCTAAAAATCATGATGTGCACACATAATATTTCAGTGTCTAGAGTTAATACATCTAACCTCAATTCGGGTGGTAAGAGAAACTGAGAGGATTTCAACTCAATTTATCCATTTTATTGACTGTCTAGGACTTTAATTCTAAACCTTTTAACACACATAGAAATATGCTTGACTTACACAGCTAATCCTTTTTATTTACTTAATTTTGCCATTTTCTTTGTTTTCCAGTTCCCAAACCTCAGGCCTTTGACCTGGGATCATCTCTCCTCAGCTTTCTCTAGATCTCTGAGTCAGGATTCTCAGATTAAACCCGTTTCCATGGATTTTGAAAGACATTAGAAATATCCGCTGTTTAGCTTGCAGTCTTTATTTTTTTTTTAATATCTCCCACTGCCGTCATAGGAACCCCAGGTTTGCTTCAAACTGGCTACACAGTCCAGAGGGGCTTCCACCCTGTAGTTCTTCCTCGGCCTCCTATGTGCTGGAGATACCGGCAGGTCCCAGCACACCTGACCCTCACTGACTTTAATCATGTCTCTAATCTCCAGACATTCAAAATAAGCTGTCCACCTGAACTGGCCTTTGGGAACATTCAAATGCATGGCACTGCCACCCAGCAGAGCAGGGCCTCTCTTCCATATGGGCTCCTCTGCTGATGGTGAGCAACGGCCTACTCCTTCGCAGCAAAGAGCCTCTTACCCCTATGAACCCTGCTTCTCTAGGCAGAAACACTAACCCGCCTGGAACTGACTGCCCATCGGCTTCTGTAACTGGAGTTCTGCTATTGCTGCCTGTCTACACATGTGAACTGCGTAGCTGCCTAGGGAAACAGCACCTGTTGTCCATGAGGGAATTTAGCTCCAACAAAGATCGTGATCTCAGCGAGTTCTTTGGAACTGTGTGGTGTCTTCTCAGACAAAGCTAGGGTGCTTATTAAACAAGATCTGTGCTGCATCAGATGTGAGGATGACAGTTACTGTTCATGGAGTCAGCGCTATGCCCAGACCATGCAGGTACCACCCAGTACCCAGTGTGCAATGAGTGCTTCAGCTTACGTAAGTGCCCTGTGTGCATGTCGGAAGCAAACCATACTGACACTGGCTCATTTTAGCTGGGATGTAGCTCAGTGTAAAGCTTTCCCAGCATGGGGAAAGGCCTGGGCTTGATTCCTAGCACCATATTCACACTACACAAACACATACACACACATCACACACACATATACTCACAGACACGCATACACTCATACATACAAAAACTCACATACGCACAGTCACACAAGACACAAACACACATACATATATACACACATACACACACATCACACACACATACATACCACACACACATACACATGTGCTCACAGACATGCATATACTCATACATACAAAAACTCACATACACACAGTCACACACAGACACAAACACACATACATATACACACAACATACACATACCACACACACACACACTCACAGACATGCATACACTCATATATACACTCACATACGCACAGTCACACACACACAAACACCTGTACACACATGGGCACATTTGTACTCATACACATACTTGCACAAATGCACACTCACACACACACAGTGGAAAAAAGAGTATATGAAATATCTCACTAAGTGAAAGAATTCCGTAGCTATTTCTGAAAATGACAACACTGGTGTCATCAGAGTTAACACAAGGTCTCTGTGTTGGAGCCCACAGTTTGGATTGAACAGCTCTCTACTCAGAGCTACAGACTTAGACATCGAACGTTACGAATGCAAAGGCAAAAAATCATTTTGATGTTTGCCTTAGTCCAGTGCCATCGTATATCCAGGAAATCCCACGTGGTGGTCTTTTCACATGGCCAACTCTGCTATGGTGGAGGTGGCAGGGCAGAGGATGTGCCATTTCTGGGTCACTCAGAGATGTCAACAGCATCAACACTGCCTGGGATAAGTGTGACCTTGACAACCACATTTGTAGAAGGGAAATGCAGCGGACTGTGTCTTTCCACACAAACTGGGGAGTTTGAATGGCTGCTCTATTAGAACCCAGAGGTGCAGCCCAGGGATTTGGGGATTCCATGGCTGTGCAGGCTGCCCCCCCCCATTTTTATACAAGGCATGAACAAATCCTACAGGAGCTGGTTGAAACACACCCAGATAGAACACAATAGGCAAAGATGCCAGGCATTTCATCTTTCCAGGTAATGTTGTGCAATTCAGGATGAGGTTCTGCCCCTAATGCGTTAACCACTGCATGTAAAAACTATCAGAAACATGCTTATCACTTAAAATGAGATGGATACGTTAAAGAGAGCAAGCACTCTGATAATTGAGTTTTTTCCAAGATCTTTTAGGTGTTACTATTTTCTGTGCTCTAAGTTCTCTAAATTATGGAATTATGGGTATTTAATCCGAGATTACATATGGAAAATTATAATGAGATTTTTTTTCCTAATGCAGACAACCAGACTAATCACCCTCTGGAATTCACCCAATACACTATCATGCTTGCATACATATTTAAAAAAATTTAAGGGTCTAAGGGAATTTTTAAGGGGACTCTAACAATTAAACCCACAAGGGAGTCAGAATCTTCTTTAGTCTATAATCATTAGAAGTTGTCTGACTTCTGTGAGACACATAAAGCCAATATTTTTTCCAGAAGTTTTATGGATGGTGGGTCCTACACAGCCAGGATCACATTAATCAGGTAATAAAATATAATAACGTTAATAAAAAAATTATTACGGTCATACGGCATCAAAGAGATGCCTCGGTAAGAGTGACTGCTCTGAAAAAGGCTCTCCCTTCTTTATGGTTGCTAATAAAGAGTGAGATACAGGAACATTCAGGTCTCATCAGTGAGAACAGTGGCTAATCTGACAAGGCTGCTTCCTTGGGGTTCCCCACAAAGAGAGGCATATAGAGGTGCTCTAAAAGGCAAAGAAGGGGAAATTTGGTCATAGGGGTAACGAGACACCCATAGCCACTACCCATTTGGCTTAGATCTCAAAGAAAAAATGTCTGCTGATATTCTGCATTTCCAGCCTAGCCTAAAGTTAAAGTGGAAAACAAAAATGGCCTTTAATGAGATATATCATAGCAGAGAGGTAGACTGTCTGTCTTCACTTACAGACACAAGCTAACTAATCAGGAGTATAGTATCTGGTCACCCCAAATGTTGCCAGGGAGAAATTCAAGTTCAGAAACAGTAAAGGCAGATACTTTCATTGCTTTGATTCTCCTTGATTATGAGTGCTAATTGCTACATACCTGTGATCTTACAAACTTTAGAGATATCAGAGTGACTTTTCAAAATCAAGTATTTGTCACTTCCTGCATCCAATGCCAGACCCAGAAGGTCCAATTTAAGAGAAAAGCAAATGCCTTTTTGAAACATTAGTGAACTGCCATGTTCTGTTTGCATGTGCTAAGAAGTTGGCACAGGAGATGGGATTTGGCCCTCCCACTTAACACCAAGGCCTGTTCATCTCAAATGTCTTCTGAATGTCCTTGAGACAGGCTGGCCCCTTGACTCAGTGATGGAGAGGAACACAATAAAATAGCTCCATAATAAAGTCATTATGTCCTTGAACAGCTAAGGGATAAAGTATTTTCCAACAGAAGTTGCTATTACTTATTTCATTATATAAAGATGTTTCTAGAAAAATCAGCTTAAAGGAATGTGCTATTATGCCACTAACAATGTACCTGTGTGGGAATCATCCACTAAACCTTCCATCCCTTAGGTTACAAGAGAAGGGGAACCACCCTTAAGCTTGCCTCCTCCTAAATGATGAGAGGCAGGCCAGTTCCCTCCTTCATCCTAGGATAATAGAGAGTTTGCTTGTTACTTTAGATGTAATAGGAAAATTTAAAACTCCATAAAAACTTGTTTGAACCCCTTTAACAATATTTTTGGCTTGAGCATAGGTAATTCAAATTGGACCATAAAAAGTTTTATTTGCTCATATCTTGCTGATTCAGACTCTACTGGTCAAATTCTTATTATGGATTATTCTCAGCTACTCCAAGAAACTTAAATGGTGCTGCTAGTTTATTATTCACTTTGGTAGAATTAAACATCACTTTGTCACAAGAATATTACCTAATATCCCATCTAGAAAGTTCACACAGCTTTGTCAATAGATGTCTCATGGTGTTAAGAAGTAGGAGAGAATACTAGAAGGATGTAAGAATGGATGTATCTTTAGTAACAAAGGATTTATATATGAAGATTAAGATGGTTGGATGTTTCCCAAAATAAAGTAATAAAGTATACCTAAAATTCTTTTTGCATGTTATAAAGATTTTAATAAAGTATTTTAGATGCATAAAGGGTAAGACTTAAAGATATATAGATATAGATATAGATATATATAAAACTTTAAATCTTCTAGTCAAAGTTCAATTAAGCCTCTATTTAAATCAATGGAGTTACTCATCTAATATTGCTAACTAGTATAAGGATTGGTTTAAAAAATAAAATACATGTCTGATCAAGGTTTATTTAGGAGCATTTAGTTTTGGATAAATATTAAACAATTCCTAAAAGTCCCAGACTGTTATAATTGATTTCTGGGTGTTCAGTAAGAACACCTGGAGTTCACTCTCCTGCTAAAGTCCCTCAAAACTACCAAACTTTGTTGTTGATTTAAAAGATTGCCTTTTTAATGATTTGCCATTTCTGTGTCTGCTTTCAATAATTAGACACCTGTGTCTAATTTTTAAATGGCAAATTTTCACTCAGGGCTTGATCAATAGCTCCGCCTCTGTCAATATTGGGTGAATTAGGAAATGCACATTATCAGAAAAAAATTCCTAATTCCTAATACTTAAATATTTCATTATATGGATAATATCTTATTAGCCTCTTCTACTAAAGATATAAATCTAATTGTCTTAAAAGGCTTACAAACTTCACCAAAAAGCACTTTTATTTACAGCTAATCCCAGACCAAGTTTGGCTAAATGTTCCACTCCACTATCTTGAGTATATTGCCACTAATCTTTTAATTAAGCCTCACAAATTATCATCGTCTTTCCAAACAAGACAACATCCCATTGTTTTCAACAGCTTTGAGGCACGGTCAGTGGGCTCCGATCTTCCCCTATTTGTTCCTCCAGATCTCGAAAGTACTTCAATTTACTCAGAGCAAACAGACATGACTCTTTCTGGTACTTTAAGTCAATTTTCCTTGACACGTCTCGGAGCAAACACACATGAGTCTCTGGCACTTGACAACATGCTTTCTTTTGCTTCCTTCCACATGAAATTTCATTGCCACCTACGCAAACTTTTCTTCCATAAATATACATCCCATTCCTAATGCACTAACAATTTTTTTCAAATGGAGTCAATAAATCTGACAAAGGAACCACTGTACACCATTATACAATGATTCCAGAACATGGCATTCAATTGTAACCCTCAAAGCAACTGCCATGAGTGAGCAAAATTTTTAGTTATGGTTTCTTCTTTCAAATAATTTCCTAATTAACCCTTCTGCTTGCTCACTGAAGTTCCCTGTGGCTCAAGCCATCCACTACAGTTTCAAGCCGCAGTGGCACATTCCTCAGTCACTGTTACCAGCATTTGCCTTTGTACAAAGCCTCCCTGGAGATGAACTCATACAATGTATTGCATCCCGTATGGAAATCATCATGTTAACTGCCTAGGGATGTCTTTTCAATTATCACAGGTACATGTTCAACAAATTATGCAATCCTGTCCTGACTGCCAATCATTGAGCTCCATCATCCTGAGAGAAGTCAAACCCCGAGGTGTTTATCCTAATACTTTAGCAAATGAAACAACTCACATAAATTCCTTTGGTTGTTTTAAATTTGCTCATGTGTGTGTGGATACTTTTTACTTTCACTACTGTTCAAACACATGAATCTGCTGCAACCGTTTAAAAATACTTACTAACTTCTTTCTCCGTAGAGGGGGCCCCAAATCAAATAAAAATAAAACAGTGTCCTGCTTGTGTATCTGAAGCCATTATCTCTTTTTGTCAGGTTTGGAAAGTTCATATATCTCATGAAGCTTCTTATACCCCAAGGACAAGCCATAATTAAACTAGTTCATTTAGTTAAATACATAAACGAAGGGGAATTAAGGGTTAACTGCTCAGAACAACTACACTTTGAATCATTCAAAAACAATTTTACATTAAATTTCTTAATTGTTCCTTCCAATTTTCACCCTAGTATTTGCTGAAAAAGCACCTTAAGTAACAAGATGTTTTACCAAAACCCCCAGCCTTACATAAACTCCCTTAAGGACCAACTAATATCTGGGTCCCATGCCTCTCTTGGAGTCAAGGCTCTGAATCTGTGCGTTCTCACAGGGCTCTCTGGATCCCAGTGAGACCAGTAAAGCTATACCAAAAGACAAAAAGGTACAGCAGAAGAGAGGCCTTCTGAATTTCACCATGTCCCTGCAGTGCGGCCCTCCCTGTGCCACCATCTCCAGAGACCTAGGATGACATCAAGCTGACTCGAGCTCTTTTTCCAGCACACCACACCCTAACAAGCCCACTGCTGTGACCACCGTCATGGGCATGCTTCTTTAAAAAATGTCCATGAGGGAACAAGTTCTTTACAATGTGGATATGCTTCTTTGTTTATGAAACAGAGGAGGAACTGGAGGAATGGCTCTTACAATACAGACACAGTCTGGACTTCTACCCAACCTTGCAACCAAAACGTGAGCAATGTGAGCAAGCTCACTGAGTTATGAGCTCCTCTTGACCCAGGCACCTGACCTGGGTCCTGCAGGACTCCACCTCGGCCTTGGCCCCAGGCAGTGAGTATGGTGTGAGGTGCTTGACACATATCAAAGCGCTGGAAACTGCTATCCTCGTTGCTCGTTGCACACAGTGAGAACAGAGCAGTCTGCTAGAGTGTGTGCGGAATTTCAGGTCTGGATCAAAGGGCCAAGGTTCTCACATTAGACAAGGGTAGATCCTAGCCTCTACCTCCCTAATCAATGCTGGAAATACCTTCAATGAAAGTATTAGTGAAGCCTGGCTCAAGAGCACAGTTCCGTGCATCATCTGAAGGAATGGAGTTCTCAAAACCCAAGCCCACTCTAACCTAAAACAGATGCCAGGAGTCAGGCTGTATATTTATTTCAGTCTAACTGTAATGCAGCTTAGAAATGCCGAAGCCTCTAGTTCAGGAGAAGATGGAGACTCAAATGAGACATGTGACTTCTGCCCTAAGTATATGGCTCATGTGAACTGTCTGTGACTTTCCTTGTCACTGTCACAAAATGTCTGACACAACACAGGGAGGAGAGATTCTGTGTTCACAGATTCAGAGGCCTCATCTGCCAGGCAGAGAGTGCGTGGTAGAGCAGAGCTTGTTCAGCCTGTGGCAGCAGGTTACAGAGAGCAGTATCAGGAAGGGGTCAGGGCCAGGCGCAGCCCCAAGGACACAGCGCCCCCTGACCTTGTTCTCCCAACCTGACCACACCTTCCTCAGTTCTACCACATTCCCACTTTAAGTCCAACAATGAGTTAATCCAGTCACAAAGGCAGACAGAGCCCCCATCCAGTCACTTCCCAAAGCCCATCAGCTGTCAATCTCCACTCACAAGCCTATGGGGACCATTTCACAGTCAGACCAGCACATGCCATCACAAGGTTAAAAAACTGCAAGTCAGACAATCTCAGTCACGGGCTGTGTATGCTCTGACATCAACAGGGGGCACACAGTATGGCAGAAAGAGGAAGGATCCCACAGGGGGTTAAACGTATACGTTTTCTTACAAAACTAGAACCTTTTTTTAGCCCACTGAGGCGACTCTCCCACTGGCTTGCCTTGTCCCTGCTGAGGCTTCTGAGTCAGCGTGGGTCTGCTCTCAAGTCCACTTGGCTTTTTTCACTGGTTTTCTATTCTCTTTGAGATTTTAAAAGTCATGTTTAAGCTTATCATGTATTCATTTGTTTATTGTGTGGGTGCATGCATGTTACATGGGCCTTGTGCACAGTGTGGGAACCAAACTAAGATCCTCCTAGAGGATCACCACAGCCAGTGCTTCTTACCACTAAGCCATCTCTCCAGCCCCTACATTTACTTTTATCGTTGTTTTCCTAGCTCCAGAGAAAATGATCACTTTCCAACAAATGGCACAAAAATGCACAAAACCTGACAAATTCTAAACCTGCCATCTTAATATTTTACTTCAAAATTAAAACCCACTAGCTCCAATTGTAAAATGCACTGTATGTGGGGTATTTGAACCTAGTTTTATGTGCCCCATTCACGTCATATTACTGTTGCATTCCTCCTATTCTGACTACTGTCTGCATAGAAACTGGAACCCTAAGTAAAATGCTGATGGAGGGTTAACACATTAAATGTTATATAGACAAGCTCCACCCAGGCACTTTTCACATAGATGGGGATATGAGCTGGCGTGGCAGCATAGGCCTGTAATCCTGGCACTTGAGAGGCTGAGGCAGGAGGAGCCTGAGTTCAAGACTCAGTTTCAAAGAGGGAAAGAAGGATATGAGTAGAGAGACACAGATGCCAACACAGTTACAGACAGAGATGGGTTGCCAGGTTTGGTGGTAATGGCCTCCAATGGCTCTTAAGCATCATCTCAAATTGCACATTTTCATGAGTGAACAGAACACTTACCTCTTTATAACATTTATGTTGAGATCAATTCCGCCAAACCTGGACATGAATTCAAGGTACGGCACATTACCGGAGCTGGTGAGCGGGACCTGCGGTAAGATGAGACAGCAATGCATTAGAGAAGCAAGGCCTGAGCTGTGGGCAGCTCAGCAGGTTGCTTCACGGCCCTCTTGAGAAAGGGGGACAGTTTGGAAGAGGTAGGAGCACAGTAGAGAGCGGAAGGGGACAGAAAAGGTGCCTCAAGGAGAAAGGACATCCTACTGAACGTCAGCAAGTCCCTTCCAGGAGTCAGAAGTGGCACTCATTCTCAGAAAGGCTAGTCTGTGCTGTGGGAGAGACCATCAGCAGATTCTGTGCACTCCGTGATGCTCACTCTAAACTGAGGGAGAGGTAGAGACACTCATCTAGTTTTAACATAGAATTAGTTTTAATTTAAGGTTTTTAAAGTAAGATGTTTATTACATTTATTTATGGGGGGGGGGGTGCCACAGTGTGTGTTGGAGACCAGAGAACAACTTGGGAGAGTTGGTTTGACACCCCACAGACATACTTAAACATTCCTGTTTATCAAGCACTGGTCACAATAGCCAAGATATGGGCCAGCCCAGGTGTCCATCAGCAGATGACAATGTAATTTTATTCTGCCAAAGAAAGAAGGAATTGTGTCATTTGTAGGAAAATGGGTAGAGCTGGAAATCATCCTGTTCAATGAAATAAGCTAGAAAGATAGACATAGCATCTTCTCTCATATGCAGAATCTCGATTTAAAAATAAAGGACATGTGGTTTCTCTGCTTTTGGGATAAGATCACGGGTAAAAGTGAGGGTAGAGGAGGACGGTTTGGAAGAAGGTGAGCCGTGGCGATCGGAGGGGAACAAAGGGGTGAGAGAGTGTGATCAGAGTGTCACACATGGGAGTAGAAACAGTGAGGTGGACACTGTTGTTTTGGACGGTGAAGAGCCACAAATATAGATGCAGGAGAAGTGTATGTGAAGTAAGTTGTTTGTTGCTTGTGCACACACACGCACATAAACACACATACACACAGAGAGAAAATAAGAGACCCTGGTTTACAACGGACAACTCAAAATGGGTGTCTGATGACCACGTGTGCTGCAGGTGTGGTGGGTATGTTTGTATCATTTTTATGGAGGTCCAAAATTATTTCTAATACAAAGTTGAATTTTTTAATGAAGATAATTATTCGAAAAGGATAATGGGTCTGGAATTTAAATAAACAAAAACATATAATCAATACAAATATAATAATCCTCACGAGTTCACAGAGCACACTACCCGACACAGCCAAATGGCTCGCGGTCTGCACACACTAGCTGATATTTGCTTAGCCCTGAAAGTGGCAGCCCCACAGCCTAGTATGGTTATGTCAGTGTCCCCCAAGGGATCAATTTCTCTTCCATACTTAAAACATGTGTAACTAGAAAATGAGGCTAGAGGGATGTGGTTCACAGTGTGCCTCTATAGCTTTTCAACTATAATCAATACCTGTGACTTATAGCTTGCTTTTCAGTGGACATAATCTGAGAAGGCATTTCGAAGATTCTCTCAGATGACAGAAGTTGGGCAAGAATAGGTCAAATGTGTGGTTCAAGAAGAATGCCCTCAGCAAGAAGACAAAGGAGAACAGGGAACTGGGGAGATGGTTCAGTTGGTAAAGTGCTTGCAAGCACCTGGGTTCAGTCCCCAAGCCCATAGAAAAAGCTGGGTGTGGTGGCACAGGTGTGCAGTCCCAGCAAGAGGGAAGTGGAGACAGGTATCCCTGGACTCACTGGCCAGCCTGGTCTACTTCATGAATCCCTGGCCAATGAGAGACTGGCCTAAAAAAGGTGGACAGTGCCTGATAAACAACACCTGACATTGTCCTGTGGTCTCCACATGTGCACACATATACAAACACATGCACACATATTCACACATACATGTACATACATACAAACACATGCACACATGCATGCACATACTTATACACATGTGCAGACACACAGAAAAATAAAAGAAGAATGGAAGACACTTTCTAGCTCACACCCAATAAACAGACATGGGATGACTATCAGAGCTTGATACAAGAAGCCATAAGTCACCTGCAGAGTGCAGTCCATAACCACCTTTCATGGCACTCCCAGCCACGCTAGAGTCTGTGAATCCAGAGGCCAAGTCATCCTACGGCATTAACCACCCTGCCAGAGAGAGAAAGAAAGCCTTCAACAAGCCCAGCATTCCTGGCACTGCACTGAATTCTAATCTGCAGACACAGCCCACCTGGCTGTTTTCAGTCCTGAGCCCACTGGCAGAGCCAGGGTTACATGACTCTGGGGAAGGTTTTGCTCAGCACTCAACTCTGCAGGTATTGGGAACCACACACTGCTCAAGATTCTCGAGGATCCACAAAGACCTACAAGAAGCAAATTCTTAGACTGAAATTGGGGCTGGAGATGGGCCAATCAGTGTTCATTACGCTGCATGTCTCCAAAACCGTATTTACCAACTTAGAACAAACACAGGGAACTATGTTCTCTTTAGAAATCCATTTATCCACTAGATTTTTAAAAATCTATGACTGGGCTAGGGAGATGGCTCAGTGGGTAAAGTGCTTGTTGTATAGGCATAAGGACCTGAGTTCAGATCCTGGGATTGTAAATATCAGGAGTGGCAGGGAGCACCTAAAGCCCCAGTGCTGAAGGATGGAGATAGGCAGTTGGTAGGGCCTCAATGGCCAGTCTAGCCAATCAGTGATCTCCTGATTCTGTGAGCCTGTCTCCAAAAATAAGGCAGAGAGCAATAGAGGAAGACAGCTAAGTTGACCTCTGGCCTCCTCACATGCAGATAGAGGCAAGTGCACCCACACACACGCACACATATGCATATCGTACACACACACATGTTTATGTCAGTACTCAGCGACTAAGGTCATGTATAACACAAAGCTCCTATAACTCTTCATAGAAACAAAGCGGTAGCGCAGGTCACAAGGCTACTACACCCTTCTTGCTAAGACACTCGGATTAGATCATCCTGATGTGGCTCTCAAAGGACACCAGAACTAAAGGAAGTACAGACTGCTGCTGGAAAACCCTTCTCATTTCCAGGACAAATTGTAACGAAATCTTTTACTGATTTTATTTGTTTCCTGTTGGGCTTTCATCACCTCCAAGAATGAAAGGTGCCACCCCACCAAATCATGTACTGATCAATCTGTATGGCCCAGGTATGGACCAGGCTCCCATTCACACTCAGTGGCCTTGGGGAGAAGTGACCAGGGCTGCTCTTTAAAAGGCCTCAGAAACCCCAGTCCCAGTGACTTTCTTTAAAAGCAGATGTTTCTTTCTTGAACAGACACATATTTCATGTTTTCTTGCTGATTCTTTTCCTGTATAGCTCATTAGCTTGGTAAGACTTTCAAAATTGTAAATTTACGCTAGATCGTGACTATGAGGACAAACAGCAGGAAACAATATTTTAACTCTCCATTTGGGATAAGGTGTCAGTTAAAGCTAGCTTAGAAGGAGACTGATAGACGATTGATGTTTACAAGGACACATGGTCTGGAGAAGTCAGAACACAACCGGCCACGTGACACAACCAGTCAACCCTCAGGAGGTCCCCAAGAGAGTCGGTGACTCTGTCTCCACAAAACCTTGGTGTGTCAATATCCCCAAATGTCAGAGGGTGGAGACCATACAAAGGCCATCAGTGATGTGCTAGCGAGTGTGCTAGAAGTGTGCAGACCGGTCCAGCCTCCAGCAGGATCCAGGTACTGACATGGCAGGGCACGGCTGGTCTTGAGAACACGCCTGGGGAAAGCGACCACAGACAACACACTAGGTGACTCCACTATATGAAACAGATACCATCTACAGGACAATGGGATCAATCATCCTCAGGTATGGACAGGCTGAGGGAGAGCCTGGGAGTAATTGCTAAGACGTGCAGGCTCTCTCCTGGGAATGAGAACCATCTCTGTAAACTACATAGTAACAGCAGGTGCATAACTGAGGAGGTACTAATGATGCCAATTTGTATGTTAAAAGGGAGAATTTAGGGCATATACATTCTACCACCACAAAGCTGCTATTAAAACCCCAGCGAGCAACGAGGGCAGTCTCTCTTTGACTCAGGCATTCTGGCTCACCAGGTGATGCCCTCTGCTGTCACCTCAGGAAGTTTAGAGGACACCAAGCAGATCCCAGCATCACATTCTCAGACTTCCTGGTGTCCAAGACAAAGGCACAACATAAACTTTATAATTTGTAAGTTTTTATTTAATGCAGTTAGAAATAGAGAATAACACGAGGAAACAGACTGTCAGAGCAATTTCTACCAAGAAGCCTCAGAGCAAATGCCTCCCGACAGCATGGGCAGCCCAGTGCCCAGAGCCTGGATCCTCAGAATCTTCCTACAGTCAGAAAAAGAACTCTGGGAAGACAGATGATTCTAGAACCCAGGAGGGAGAAATACAGAAAAGGTGAATGTGTCTTAGAAAGCAAACAAGTGCTCAAAGAATAATGGTACAGAGGCAATGAGTACAGAGTAACGGGGCAGTGTAAGGACTATGAAGTGGCGTAAAGGACGCGGGGTGATGGGGCCCTGTAAAGGACGCGGGGTGATGGGGCCCTGTAAAGGACGCGGGGTGATGGGACCGTGTAAAGGACGCGGGGTGATGGGGCCCTGTAAAGGACGCGGGGTGATGGGGCCCTGTAAAGGACGCGGGGTGATGGGGCCCTGTAAAGGATGCGGGGTGATGGGGCCCTGTAAAGGACGCGGGGTGATGGGGTTACAGGCACACACCACTACCCTATTTTATTTGTTTTCTGATGACTCGGACTTCGGCCCTCATGCACAGTAGTCACTGTGCTGGTTCCCATGCCAGGACTTGAACCCATTCTGCCTGGATGAAAACCAGAGTTCCTAACAGACATCCAGCAAAAGTTGGAATATTTCAACTGATTTTTTCCACCCACATCAGGCTGCTTACCAAGACTGTAACTCCAGCTCCACACAATCTGATGCCCTCTTCTGGCCTCTACAAGCACTGCATTCACATGTGCATCCCCACAGACAGATACACACAAACATGCATCATTAAAAACAAAATAAGTATTAAAAATGTCCTTATGTAAACTGAACAGATACTTCAACATGACAGCTCTAAAAGCAGAAAGGGAAAGACAGATGCACCGATACACACACGAGTGAGTGCTGATGTGGCATCCACGCCGGCCAGAGCTTAGGTGAACTGTGAAAATACACAGGCCCGCGCTCCAGAAGGAAGAGGCGGCGTAGAGGCCCGAGCTCCTCCGCCTGCCCTCCCAGCTCCCGCCTGTGCACGACCCATGCTGTTCTGACGGTGCCACGCCTACCTGAGCCAGCACATACTGGAACTGCTCCCTGGTGAGAGGCAGTAGGAAGGCGGTGATGACGCGCTTCAGCTCACCCTTCGTCACCGTCAGGCTGTGGCCCATGTCCAGCATCTGGAAGACCTTCTTCAGCTCATCCCTTTTGTTGGAAATTCTTTGAAATAAAATCCGTTCAACGTCTAAGAAGGACAGTGTCGGGTTGGCAACGATGGTGGCTGCGGACAAGACAGAGCCACTGAGTAAACAGGTGAAGACAAAGTGCTATACAGAAACTACGGCGCCACAGGTGGAGCCGAGTGCATTTCTTCTGCATTTAGGTTTCCTGTCTGACCATCTGATGGCACGGAATAGAAAGCACACAGTCCCTTTCACCTCTGCTTCTGATCACTCACAGAGTTCCACGAGTGAGAAAAAGAGGCAAAGATGGCCTTCCCGAGAGGACGCAGGTGTCAGGAAGGGAACACTAAGTATGTAGAGAAAACTAATCTAGAACAGTATCATTAGATCAATCTTCACTGTGTGTACATGTGTACATGAATGTGTATGGGCCCGTGCATGCCATAGTGCATGTATGGAGGTCAGAGGACAAGCTGCAAGAAGTCCAATTATTTCCTTCCATCCTGTGGATCCCAAGGATCAAACTCAGGTTACCAGGCTTGGCAGCAAACTAGCTGAGCTCTCTCCAGCCCTCCACTTTACTTTTTGAGATAGGGTTTCTCCTTGAACCTGGAGCACCCAGATGGTCAACACTGACCGGCCAATTAGGCCCCAGGGTTCCTCCAGCTCCCCACTCCCAGCACTGGTATCATAGAGTCCCACCACCACTTTCTGCTTATGTGGACTGAGGATCCAAATTCAGGTCTCATGTTTGCACAGCTGAGCCCCATATCCCCTAAGCCATCTCCCCAGCCCCTAAAACCATCTTAAAAGCATCCTATCTGCCTCCCATGGCCTTGACTTGGGATCCTCAATCTGGATCCTTTTTTGTCTCCAAGACTAGAAGAAGTAAGTGGACTGGCTGTGGAAAAAAAATGTTAGCAGCACTCTAGATAGGTGCCCAAGGGCTCCAACTTCCTGAGGGGAAAGGAAAAGGGGCCTGACTGGAGCCCCACATCCCAAGGTCCACTGTGTCACCAACCAGAATGACAAGCTATAGACCTCCCTCTCCTCTGTCCCAGAGGGAAAGAACCATGGAGATGAATGTAGGACCATTCACACATGGAAACCCATCAAGACCAGCAGCTTGAAACCTGGGTGCTAGGTTTGATGTCCCACAGCTGACTGAGAAAAGAGGAGGCCAAGGAGGACGGAGGCCTGGCAGAGCCCTCGCGTTTATTGTTATTACAAGGCCTTCCCTTGCACAGCAGATTATGGGTACTAAAGGTTTCGTCTCTACTTTGTTGGTGTTCATAGGCGGCAGCCAAGGAGCCCTGGCTGCTTCCCTTGGAATGTGTGTTTCTCATCAGCCTGAGGTCAGCAGAGAGGCTTTTGACTCCGACGGCCTGGGCCAGTTTGGGAACTCAGAAGACAGCTCTTCAGTGTCATCTGGAACCCACCGCCAGGCTCTTCCGCAGCGTGGGCTGCCTGAGCCCTTCTCGTCAGTGGTGGTGTGGGAAGCAGCATGGGCTCCCGCAGTCAGGCTGCGATGGGCATCAGCCCCACCCTCACCTCCTGAGGGTTAGGCCCTGGGCAAGTCCTAGAGTTCGTTTTGATGCAGCCCAGGGCTATGCTGGCTCCTACTGAGGGGAGGAGTCTGTGGAACTGTGGACACCTCCTGCTGTGACAACCACGGCCCACAGGGAGGTGGCCAGGAAACCAGGGCTGGGTTGCAAACTGTGATGACGAGTTTAGGCATCTACAGCCCTGCAGACCTAGAAATGAGGAGCCGGTGTTCTGGGTGGCACTGTTTGGGGCTGAGGCACCACTAGGGGGGTAGGGTCCACCTGGTACAAGGCAGTCACCAGAAGGGGCTTTTGAAAATTGTGTCCATCTCCCTCCCTCCCTCCCTTTATCTCTCTCACTTTTCCTCCCTCTGTCCCTCCCTCCCTCCCCCTCTCTCCCTCCTCCTCCTTTTCCCCCCCTCCCCCGTCTCTTTCTCCCCTGCCCCTCTCCTCCCTGGTTCACTGTGATGTGAGCATCCTCCTCCTCTCCTTCCTGCTGCTGTGAATGGAGCACTTCTACCATGATGAAAACAAATGCAACAACGAGCCAGAATAGCCCTTTCTTCACGTAAGTTGTCTCTGCCAGGTGTGGTGGACACAGAAACACCACAGTAACAGCTGCAACTTGGGGTCCCTGAGAGCAAGGAGCAGGGCTGGATGCAGCAGGCGCTATAGGAACAGGTAAGCGGAGAGACCAGCAAGGCCGCTCAGCCAGGAGATGCCAAGAGAGCAGCTTGCGGGATCTAATTTGGGATGGTCCAGACCATAGGCCTTGTGCTCTGGTCATGGGCTGCCATGCTGGACTTTCCATCAACAGAATGACAGGACCGTATCCTTCCTCCACCTCCCTTCCAGCACACAGAGGAGGAGGGGGAGGGGAGGTGCCTGGCAGCGTGGAGACTGGTTGGGTAAACACAGTGCTCGGCGCTAGCGGAGTTCTACCTAGTAACGGCCACAAAACGGAAAGCAGGGAGAGTGGGAGAAAGGTTACGAAGGCAGAGTCCACAGAATCCTCAATTTGAAGAGGCCCACGCAGCCTGACAGATACAGTGTCCTCCACTGAGAAAGGACCTCAGAAGACGCAGGTGGGATTTTCAAGATGGTGGCCACAAGCCCTCCCTGACACTGTCCCAGTTTCCATTCCTGTTGCTGTGGTAAAATTCTCTAATTCAACTTCATGTGGATCACACTTTGGGGTTATATAGCCCATTATGTAGAGAAGACGGGGTGACAGGACCTTGAAGCAGCTAGTGACATCACAGCCCAGAGCCAATAGCAACCATCACATGCGCACCTGTGCTCGGCCCCTCGGTCCAGGGTCCAGTCCATGCAGGGGTACCCCCACATCCAGGGTGGGTCTCTCCGTCTCTCACAGGCATCCTACCAGCCAACCCAATCCAGACAATTCCTCACTGAGACTCCCTTCCCAGATAGACTGAGACTGTGTCACGCTGACAACTGAAATTGACCATCACATATCATGTTGCTGTTCCTCCCCCAAAGAATGGGAAAGTGTCTCCCCATGGATCTGGGTCGGCCTGTGGTGGTAGAGCAGTGGACATATTGACTTAATCACATGACATGCATCAATCAGAGCTGATTGGAATGTCCCAGACAAGGCCAGAAGAGGTGCCTGGGGTGTTCATGCCCAGTCCCCTTGCTGTGGGGAAGCCACACTGAGAGGCCACTATTCTGAACAACAGCCTAGCCTCGGTGCCAGCCAGTAGCCAATGTCAACTACCACTCATTCAAGCAATGCTTGGGCCTGTGCAACACCTGCAGAACTGCTGGGCCCCCTCACTTACCCCTGAGCCTGTGCAAGTAGAACAAAGCGAGCAAAGTGCATGACTGTAGGATCTTCTGTCCCCTGCAATCAATGCCTGGGACAGAGGCGGACAAGCCTGAAGGCAGGGCTCCTAAGCTCAGTGTAGAACATCAAGTGGCCTGCCCACTTGAAAGTTGAGTCCATAATGTAGAGATCAAGGAGGCCAGAGAAGAAGATGACTTGTGGGAACTGGCAGCCTACAGCACATAAAGTAAGCCAAAGGGCACAGGGAAAGGCTGACTTTGTCAGAAGTGGGGCACCTATCACCTGTCAGCCCTGTTCCTGGTGCTGAGAATATTGCAGTGGGCAGATAAGCAGAGTCTACCATTTATAGGAGAGAAGAGAGACCAGGGCCAAAACACCCAGCCATGAGGGTGATGGGAGATGGTGTCAAGAGCAGCCAGGACGTAAGACAGCAGCAGAGTCCAGGGCAGTGGCACCAGAGGCTGGTCCACATGGGCAGTCCAGGATACTCTTCCCAAGGAGTTTAGGAGCTGAGCCCAGAGTAGGAGAAATGAGTCAGCCAGAAAGCAAGTAACCAAGTTCCAAACTCAGATGGTAACAGCCTGGAACACCACTACGGTGGAACAAGCTGAGTCTGTTCCAGAAAGAGGCCAGGGTTGGGGGCGTTGCGGACAGGTGAGCCAGGTCACATGGGGGCAGGGGGAACAGCAGGATGGGCCAGGGCCACATGTGGGGGGACAGGATGAGCCAGGTTGAATGTTGGGAGAACAGAGTCATGTGTGGGCATCAAGCATCTGAGCAAAGGGTCAGTATTGTCTTAAAGTACAACAGGACTGGACTGGAGATGGCTGAGTAGCTAAGTGCACTGGCTCCTCTTGCAGAGGACCCAAGTTCAGTTCCCAGCATCCACATGGTGGCTGACAACCATCCATAACTCCAGTTCTAAGGGATCTGTCGCCCTCTTCTGACCTCCACAGGCACTGCACAACACAAGTGTACTTACATACACATAGGAAATACACACATAAAAATAAGATAAAAGTAATAAAAAATTATCAAAGTACAACTGAAAAGGGAGAGGGGTCCAGCAAGCACACAACGGTATTTTTTAAACCATTCCAAGGGCTACACAGACAATTGACTGAAGGGACAAGAAACGAGGGAAGGGACTCAGAGAAAACACAAGTCAAAAGGTCATTGGGAAGGTTGCAGATGTGTGTGCTGGTTTGGAGCTGACCATGTCTAGCAAATGGCTTTTCTGAGGGGTGGCAAGGTTTGGAAACAGAGATCTGAACCCTTCCTCCATACTGGACATGAGGTCCTAGACCAACAATGGTGCCACAGAGAGAGTGCTAGAACACAGGACCTTCAGGAGGTTATGTGATCACCTCAAGGGGCCCGCAGCTGAGGTGGAAGAAAAAGGCCATGTAACCAGCACCTAGTGGGAAATCAGTAGGCAGCTGATTACAGATTGCTTACAGATGACATTTTGGGTATGGGGCCAGGGGCCAGGGAGGAAAAGACAGAGCACACGGCTCTGGGCAGAGGGAGATGTGGGAACCTCCCGTCTAACTCTCTACGGTGCCCAGCAAGCGGTGGGGGGGGCTCCCTAAGATGCCCAGAAAGCTGGGGGGCTGGGCTGGACTCCACACTTCTCTTCTTTGAGACTCTCAGAAGCAGCTGGTTCCCACAGAGAAGCTGTTTGATTGGAATCAGCTGGTACACACTGCACTCTCTCTGCCCACAGAGTCACAGGGGACTTCTCTCGTCAATGCAAGCTTCCATCCTGAAATCTCTTCTCAGAGTTTCCATATTTTTTTTTAATTGCTTTCCAAGAAGCCTCAACTTGGCGCTCAAAAACTATAATTTAAAGGCAGGGACAATATTAACCAGACACTTGAAAGCAAGCTTTTGATTCTGCACATCTGATAGCTCTAGAAGGAAGGCTGCACCTAAACCTTCAAAAGTGCTGCTGGGAGAACAAGCTCACACCATCTTCCCAGGGGGTAATTTGACAAGCTTTCCTCTATCCATTTGGGATCTAGAAAGATACAACAGACTGTTGCTCTAGCCCCACTATGAGAGCAAGTAGGATAAGTTAAAAAAATATGTAGTTTCAAACTCAACTGTGGCCTGTGGATGAACAGAAATCAAATACTAGAAAAGACAAACTAGGGGGCTGGAGAGACAGCTCAGCAGTTAAGAACACTTGCTGTCTTACAGAGGACCCAGGTTCAATTGCCAGCATCTACAAGGTGGCTAATAAATGTCTATAACTCCAGTTCCAGGGGAGCCAATACACTCTTGTGGCCTATGGGGGTATTGCATGCACATGGTGTACTTACATACATTCAGGCAAAACTCATACACATAATATTAAAATAAGGAAAAAAAAAGGCAAACTAGTCTGTGACTGTCCAGAAAGACAATGCCTTCTCTCCCTGTAGAGAAAGAACAAGTACAGTGTAGATGGAGTAAGATATTCAGTAGCTACAATTCCAGGGCCCTCAGTCAAATGCACGTGAGGAGCACCCCAGAAGCCAGGCCAATGGCAGAGAGCTGCATGAGACATCTCAAGGCAGAAGAGGTTTCACACAAGCCCAAGGTAGCTGTTCTCCAAAGGCTGCCAGGGGAGAGAGTGGAGGCAAATCCCTGTGGAGCATGTGGGGTCTCCACTGGGGGCACATCAGGAGCCCACAGCAGGTTAAGGAGAGTAACGGGGTACACAGACATCCCCTCACATGCAGAAACTCTAGGCGGAGCTGGAGAACAAAAACTCCAGAGATCCAACCCACCACCACCCAAATGGCAGGAGGACTGTGATTCGAGAGACGTCCGCCATATTGGCAGTTCTGTGCCTGGCTCAGTGACAGACCTCGTGGTAAGGGAGAACTAGTGAAAAGGAAGTCAGGTCAGCCGGAAGGATTCCAGGTGAAATACAAGGACAAAAGCATTTCAAAAGAAGCAGGGTGTGTCACAGCGACAGTGACAATACTGTCAGCCAATACTGCTACACGAGCTCCATGGGTACATGTCTACAGACCTCTATGTTTGTGTGCAAAATGCGGTACCAAGCTGAGATGGGAGGGAAAGTGGTGCTGGGAGGTGAACACACAGTGTATAGAGAGAACTTTTGCCCTTTTCCGTATGGGAGGAGGGAGGAGGGGATATGAAGGTTTGGGGAGGGTGTGTGCATATATGTATGTGTGCATGAGTATATGTATGTGTGCATGTGTATATGTATGTGTGCATGAGTATATGTATGTGTGCATGTGTATATGTATGTGTGCATGAGTATATGTATATGTGCATATATGTATGTGTGCATGTGTATGTGTGTGTGCATGAGTATATGTATGTGTGCATGTGTATATGTATGTGTGCATGTGTACGTGTGTGTGCATGAGTATATGTATGTGTGCATGTGTATATGTATGTGTGCATGTGTATATGTATGTGTGCATGAGTATATGTATGTGTGCATGTGTATATATATGTGTGCATGTGTATATGTATGTGTGCGTGTGTGTATGTATGTGTACATGAGTATATGTATGTGTGCATGAGTATATGTATGTGTGCATGCGTATATGTATGTGTGCATGCGTATATGTATGTGTGCATGTGTATATGTATGTTTGCATGAGTACATGCATGTATGTATATGTGTGTATACATGTATATGTGTTTGTATGTGTGTATGTGTGTGCGTGTGTATATGTGTATACATGTATGTGTATGTATGTATGTGTATGTATGTGTATATATGTATATGTGTGTATATATGTATGTGTGTGTATAGATCAACCTCCAATTTCTTTCTCTGCTGCCCTCTACCTTATTTTTTTAGACAGGGTCTCTCGTGGCTTGGAGTTTACCAACTAGGCTCAGCTGGCCAGTGAGCCCCAGGGTTCCCTTATCTCCACCTCGCCAGCACTGGGGTGGCAAGCTTACACCACTGTGGTTCTTTCCATGTGGGTTCCGCGGAACAGATTCTGGAGCTCATGTTTGTGTGGCAGGCCCCTTACTGACTGGGCCATCCTCCAAACCCTGTACGGGTAACTTCCAAAAAGAAAGCACACTTTAGCACTTTAGAAAATATGAGTTCTAGACATGAAAAGTGGGTGAGAAAGAAGACAGGTGAGGCAGGGAGGGCAGCTCAAGGATCACAGTTTTATACAAGGAGAACTCACACCAATCAGTGGCAAAGACCAATCCGGGATGGAGATGGGCAAAGGACAGGAATGGCAATTCACAAGCAAAAAGGTACCTGAGAATAAGAGTTCAAACAACCACCAATGAGAAGCCACCAAAGGCTGAGGGACGAAGCTGCAGGGCACATTCCCAATTCCAGGGAGGGGACAGGAGAGTACCAGATGCCAGGGCCACCTGGCCTGAGGTGTGCATCGGTGAGCAAGAGACCCTCCCTCAAACAAGGTGGAAGTCGAGGACCGACGTGCCTAGTTGTCTATGATCTCCTATGGCACACACATGCCCTGACACTCTCTTAAATACATATATACTAAGAAAAAAGGAGGGAGGGAGGGAGGGAGGGAGGGAGGGAGGGAGGGAGGGAGGGAGGGAGGGAGGGAGGGAGGGAGGGAGGAAATTAAAGCCACTATGGAGCCAAGCATGGTGGTGCACACCTTTAATCACAGCACTCAGGAGGGAAGGGCAAGCAGACAGATCTCTTTAAATTCAAGGCCAGCCTGGTCTACATAGCAAGTTCCAGGCCAGTCAGGATCACATAGTGAGACCTTGTCTCAAAAACAAACAAAAAGACAATCATAGAATGCTCCTTCTGAAAGTGGACAAGATCTTTAGAGACAATGTTCTATTAGGAAACTTAGCAATGAGCAGTGTTGTGTTGTTAGGGGCACCTGCATACAAGCATCCAGGGGATCTGTTGGTAGTCTCAAGAACTCTGGGAGAAGGATGCCCTCACTTCAAGAAATCCCTTCATGCTAGTCTTCTTTGCTCTATCAGAAGGTTCGTCCTGTACTGGGACACACCCACACTATTCTATAGAAACGTTGCTCTGGAGCTGGCTCTATATTTTACTATATTTTTTTGTGTCAGAAACTACTGAGTTAAGCTCTTCTGTCCATTCTCTTACTCTTTAGCAACAGATCCCTGAATTAAAGTAGACAGGTGGCCATCAGAAATACAGTCTGGGGGCTGAAGAGATGGCTCAGAGGTGAAAAGCACTGGCTTCTCTTGCAGAGGACTGGGGTTCAAATCCCAGCACCCACATGGTGGCTGACAACCATCCATAACTCCAATTCTAAGAGATCCAGCACCCTCTTCTGACCTCCAGGGGCAATGCATAACATGGGTGTACTTACATACATGCAGGCGATATACTCATACACATAAAATATATTTTGAAATACAGCATATTTTCCAGACTCTCTAGTGAAGGCCGACTGCATGAGCAAGGCCTCCCCAACTGTGCGTGAGCATGTGTCCAGTGTGACTTCTGTCTCATACATCTTTCTCTACCGGCAGGGCAAGTCTATCTCTCCTTCACAATCTCCACAAGCTTCCAAACCCACCCCGCCCTGGCTTGGGTGCAGCCACTGTGCACATGCCTCAGGCTTCAGTCTCATTTTCTTCTCTCTGGCTGAGCTTCTGCCAGCCATCTCTCATCAAGCCACTCTCCTCAGCACCTATCACAGGGCTCCTCACAAACTAGAGCTCAAAACTGGTTTGTGAATAAATGAGTTAAAGAGGAAATGAGTGTGTGGTGGTTTGACTGAGAAATGTCCCCCATAGGCTCTCATATTTGAACACCTGGTCTCCAATCTGCAAAGGTTATGGAACCTTTAGAAGGTGGAGCCTTGCCAGAGGAAGTACATCACTGGGGGCGGGCTGTGAGAGTTTATGGCCTCTCCCCACTTCCAGTTTGCTCTCTGTTGTGTGTTTGTTTTTGAGGCTATGCTCTGGTGGCCTGCTGCCAGGCCTCCCCCACCATAACAGACTTTCCTCTGAAACTGTGAGCCAAAATAAACTCTTCCACAAGTCACTTTTGGTCATGGTGTTTTATCACAGCAACAAAAGCAACTGATATAGAGTGAAATTTAAGATATGCAATTTGGAGAAATACTAGGTCAACTTTTGTTGCCTTTCTAACTGAAAATCCAAATGTCAGACTCACATTTGCACAGAAACCAGGCTGCAGGTATTTATTTGTATCAGGTTAGTACATGATTGTCCCAATATGGAAGCAACCAAAAGGATAAGGGGACAAATGACTCTAAGGCATATGTTGGGATGTCAAACAGCAGTCAAAACAAACAAATGTAATGCAACAAGAAAGAGATCGCCATTTTAACAAACAGTACTGAAACAACTTGGCATTCATGTTTGAAAAAAAATGGATCTAGGGCTGGCAAGGTGGATCAGTTGGTAGAGTGCTTGCCTACCCCATGAGACCCTGGGTTTCAACCTGAGCACCCTATAAACAAAGGATGCTGGCTCATGCCTGTAATCCCAGCATCTTGGAGATGGAAGCAGGAGGATCAGAATTCAAGGTCAACCTTGACTATGTAACAAGTTGGAGGCCAGCTTGAGGTACATGAGAGTCTGTCTCAAAAAAATTGGAGGAGAAAGAAGAGAAAGAGGAGACACCTAGACGTAGACCATAAACCCTTCACAGAAACATGAATTTGACCCAAACATAAAACTCAAACTACGGAACCAGAGTTAACTTAGAAACCCTAGACTGTTCAGGACAGCAGTTCATGGGAGCCTTCAGTGCTCCTTCAGTTTTCCAGTCCATTTGTATAAAACTGTTACCAAACACTGTAACACCACCTGGGTTCAAATTCGGACTCATCCACTTTAAAACTGCACACCCTTAGGTAAGCAGCTTGATCCATCAGTGTCTGCATTTCTCCATACGAGAATGCTGTTGGAGCTGATTCGGTGCGCGCTACTTTGAGAGTTGAATGTCACCGAGCCTCCAACTGAGCCCGTACAGCTAACCAGCATCTGCGGACAATACTTTAACTGCTTGCAAAGACTCACCTGAAGAAGAGGGTCTGCGTGCATCTTGGGAACAAGTCCTTGAATACAATCTGCAGGGCGAAGAGTGGGGTCTGGAGCAGGTCAGCTTCCGGGTAGTAGGGTACAAACTGTGCCAGTCTGGCAAAACCGACATTCTATGCATTAAATCCCTGTGAGGGAAAAGAGAGCAGATCACAGCATTTCATGCATGTGAACATGGCTGACTTCCGGTCTGTTGTCCCTGAAAGGACTGAGCATGCATGACCCTCCTGCCCGAGCAGCAATGGCCATTCTTAATGGAACCTGAGTCCTGGTTTGAGACTCTCTCAACAGATCCTCAGAACTTCCAAAAATGGAGAGAGGATGTTATCTTCTTTAAACAGGTGTCACCATTTTTGTCGACTTGACACAGACCTAGACACACCTGGGAGAGGTAATCTCAACTAAAGAGTTTCCTCCGTCAGACAGGCCTGTGGTCATGAGCATGAGGTATTTTCTTCCTTGCTAACTGATGTATCCCTGGGCAGGTGACCTGAGCAATAGGAGAAAGGTAGCTGAGAGGCTGGAGAGAGGGCTCAGCGGCTGAGAGCACTGGCTGTTCTTGCAGAAGACCCAGATTCAGTTCTTAGCACCCACATGGCAGCTAACAACCGTCTGTAACTCCAGTTCCAGGGGATTCAACCATCCTTTTCTGACCTTTGTGGGCATTGCACAACATAAGTGCAGTTACACACAAGCCAGCAATACAATTATACACAGAAAAATTTCAAAATAATAATAACTTAAAAAAATAGCCTCACTGTAATCAAAGATAGCAGCAAAAACTAGGGAATATGAACTCTGAAAGTCTCCCTCCACAGCACCCAGGAAAACCTTGCAGAAAGTATCAGCACAGTAAAAATGCACCAGAGGCTCCTAAAAGATGGGGAGCATTTAATTCATGAAAAAGACCAGATGCCAGGATCAATGAGATGGCTCAGCAGGTAAAGGTGCCTGCCACCAAGCACGACGGCCTGAGTTCAATCCCTAGTACCCACATGGTGGAACGAGAGAAGCCAACTCCTGTAAGTTTCCCTCTGACCTCCACATGTGCACTATGACCCATGCCCACACACATATATAAATAAATGTAGTTTTATTAAAAATGTTGTGTTTTTTTAGACAGGGTCTCCCTGTAGCCCCAGCTAGCCTAGAACTCACTGTGTAGACCAGGCTGGCCTGGATTTCACAGAGATCTGCCTGCCTCTGCCTCCAGAGTGCTGGGATTAAAAAGTGTGTGCCACCATGCACAACATAAAAGAATTTAAGCACAGCTCCCTGAATGAGTAAGAAATGGGAAAAATAGCTGCTAATCAAAAAACTTAAAGGGAAAAGCTAGGGCTTTTAAGTTTCCACATATCCTGGGAGTCTAGGACACCACCCATGTACAAAAGGCTGTGGCTACTCCCAGAGCCACATGCATGGGGCTGCAAGTATCCCAGAGCTATGTACATTCTAGAGGTCTGCACAGTCAGGAAAGGAAGGCCAAGGTAGAATATAAACACCTGGCTAGGAGGTGAAGAGATGTACACTCACAAACACACACACACACACACACACACACACACAACACAACACACATACACACTCATGCACACACAAGCATACACATACTCACAAACACATACATGTACACTGGTGCACACATACAAAAACACATGAATACACATACACAAAGTGCCCCTTGGCAAGGCCTGGGAGACCTATGGCTCTCAAGCATTTTAAGAATGTCCAGTCATGTGCTGACGCTGGGATAACCAACCAGAGACTTCAGTGACTGCATATGGCAGAGCACTGACCTTACAAAGCTAGTTTAGAAAAGTTACCAGACCAAAACACCAATAAAACACGGACAGGGCTGAGAACAGTTCTGAATTCTCACATTTGTGGCCTTTAAAATGATAGGTTTTCAACACAAGATTTGAGATATGAGCAGGAACAAGGGAGTGTGGTCCAGGCTCGGAGAGCTCGGTCCAGGCTTGGAGAGCTCGGTGGTGCAGAGCACCTGCTGCTCTTGCAGAGGACCCGAGTTCGGTTCGTGTGTAGCACCCATCTCAGGCAGGTGGCAACTACCTGTAACTGCAGCTGCAGGGGATCTGACACTACAGGGGCACCTGCACTCCAGCTGCAGGGGATCTGACACTACAGGGGCACCTGCACTCCAGCTGCAGGGGATCTGACGCTACAGGGGCACCTGCGCTCATGCACATATCCACACACATAAGCACAAATAAAGTAAAGGAAATCTTAAAAAATGAAATTTAGAAGAAAATGTGGCCCGTGCATACTTGTCTCCAGAAGCTGAGCAAACACAGAAGGAATTCTGGGAAATGTTGTTGAGATGTTGAAAGAATAAAACCCAACCCAGAATTCTATGTCCAATATAAAAATAAAGGAGAAACACAGGCTTCTTCCGTCATATGAAAATTCAGAGAATTTATCACCAGCAGACCTGATTGTAAAAACAGTTCAAGAAATTTTTAGAAATAAGGAAAGGTGACAGAAATCAAAGACTCAGATCTGTACAAATAAACAGGGGCGTTACAGGAGAACAAGGGACGGTAAGATACACACGGACGTACTGGGAATAGGGCCCTGAAGCACAGGAGGAAGACCTCACACAACCAGAAGGGGAAGCAGTTCAACAGTCCTGGCTGGAGACTTGCCAACGACTGGCAGGAGAACAAGCCAGAAGATGAGAAAACCAAAGTCCCAAACCCTAAAGACCCAACAGACCAACAGACACCTATAGCACGTGTCCACCCACTGGAATACAGATTCTTCTCAAATACAAATGGAACACTCTCCCAGCTACACCATATGGTAGCACATAAAATGAGCCTCAATAAATTTAAAATGATTGAAATCACCAAAATATGCTCTTAAACCACAGTGAAAGGAAATTACAAGTCAAAAACAGAACATTGGATTTTCATAACTATGTGGAAAATAACATACTCTTAAATAACCAACACATCAAAGAAAAGAAATCACAGGAAAGTTAGCATTTGCACAGCTCGATGCACGATGTCAGGGGCAGTGCACCTGCACTTATGCAGAGCCTGAAGTGATCATCATAGTGAAATCTGTAGCTAGAGAGCAATATTTAATTACTTTTGCATTTATTTGTTGTGTGTGTGTACACATGCACACATGACACAGTGCACACATGGAGGTCAGAAGACAACTTCCAGGGAATCAGTTCCCTCCTTCCACCCTGTGGGTCCCAGAGATTGAACTCGGGCTATCAGCCCTGACAGCAGCTCTACCTGCTGAGCCATCTCACCAGCCCAAGACTCCTATATCTAAAAGAAAATCCCAAACACTGAAACTAAGCTGCTTCTTTAAGAAAGTGTGGTGGTTTAAATGAGAATGTTCCCCATAGGCCCATGTAGTTGAACATTTGGTCAGCTAGTGATGCTGTTTGGGGTAGTCTTGGAACCTTTAGGAGGTGCGGCCTTGCTGGAGGAAGCAGGTCACTGGGGGTGGACTTTAAGAGTTCATAGATTTGCCCAACTTCTGCTTGTGTCTGCTTCCTGCACTCCTTGAAGATGGGAGAGCTGTGCTTTCTGCTCTGGCTTCCTGCAGCCATGCCTCCCCATCATGCTGGACTCAGCCCTCTGGAACCACAAGCCAAATAAACTCTTCCTTATATAAGTTGCCTTCGTTATGGTATTTTATACCATGGTTACAGAAAAGCAACTAATCCAGAGAGAGGAAACTAAAACCAAAATGACTAGACAGAAATAATGAAAATATCTGAGGTAGGGGCTGGAGAGATGCTCAGTGGTTAAAGGCACTAGATGCCCTTGCAGAGGGCCCAGGTTCAAATCCCAGCAGCCGCATGGTAGCTAATAACTATCTGTAATTTCAGTTCCAAGGTGTTCCAACACTTTCTTCTGATTTCCACAGGCACTGCATGACACGGGGGCACTAATATACATGTAGGTAATTCACTCATATACATAAAACAAAAATAATAAAAAAAATTTTTAAGACTGAGGAAAAAAAACAATGGAGAAAAGCCACAGAGCAAAACGTT
Source organism: Eospalax fontanierii (assembly GCA_035773235.1). Classification (NCBI taxonomy): domain Eukaryota; kingdom Metazoa; phylum Chordata; class Mammalia; order Rodentia; family Spalacidae; genus Eospalax; species Eospalax fontanierii. The sequence goes on from CM069537.1 coordinate 73,666,687, forward strand.
CATTGTTTGAAAACATTAGCAAAGCTGAAATTTTTTGCTAGGGGGCCAAGACAAAAAACTTTAGAAAACACTTGAGTTATTAAAATTAGGAATATAAGAGAGATGCTTCTGACCTTCCAGAAATGAGAAAATTATAAGGACAATGGGAAGTTGTAGACTAGTCTGTAGGTAACTAAGAGAAAGTGAGACAGTCCCAGAATGACATGGTTATTGGCACTAGAAACAGAAAGTCTGCAGAGAACAAGAGAATGAATTAACATAAAACTATCACTAAAAGAAAGGTCCTGGCTCAAATAGATTTACTAGTGAATTTGACCAAACATTCAAGGAATAATTAAACACCAATCTACCACAGACACTTTCAAAGAACTAAAAGATATGGAGGTATAGTTCAATAATAAGTGCTTGTTTCATGATAAGTGATAAGAGGTGCTAGGTTCAATTCCCATGAGTAAAACAGAATAGGAACAATAACTTCTCAACCCAGTCTATAAAGTCAGCATCATCCCAGCACCACACCACACAATGTCACTGGAAGAAATCAAACGCAATGACCAATATGCCATATGAACATGGGAAAGTTCTCAACAAAATGCCAACAAATTAAACCTAGAAACATGGTTTAAAGCCAGAGAGTACGACTGCTAAGTGGGACCCATCCTGGGAATGCAAAATAGTTGAACATGTGAAACACGAGTCAGGGCTGGGGAAATAGCTCATCGGTGGAGTACTAACCTAGCATGATCAAAGCCCTGGATCCAATTCCCAGCACTGCAAAAACCAATCACTACAACAGACACATGAAATAATCAAGGACAAAAACAAAGACTCATGCCAATGTGGAAAGGCATTTCACAAAATGAGAGAGAGGGACTTTCAAAAAGCTATGAATATAAGGAGATTTCTTCACCTAACAAAGAACATCCAAGAAAAGTCCACAGATGGAGAGAGAGTAAGCTTTAATGAAAAATGAAACAAGTTTGGGGACAGGGGTATGCTCAGTGGTTAAGAGCACTGGCCGCTCTTGCAGAGGACCTGGGTTTGGTTCCCAGCACCCACATTGTGGGTGGCTAACAATCATCTGTAACTCCAGTTCCAGGGGTCCAACACCAATTTCTGACTTCCATGGGTACTGCATGACAAAGGTGCACTTACATGCAGGCAAAACATTCATACACACGACAATTTTTTTTAATCTTTAAAAAATATTTTTTACCCACTTGTACCTTTATCTAAAACAAGATAAAAGAAAGAGATTCAACACTATGAAGGCAACTGGGCATAAAGAAGAAAGGTGTCTCTACTGGGTCTAAGATGGAAACCATCTCTAACATGATGCTATTCTGTATACAGGAAATCTTCAAGAATACATATACACACTCACACACACACTCACACAGACACACACACATACACACATACACAGAACTAAGTTCAGCAATACACCAGGATACAAGATCAATATGCAAAATCAATGGTGCTTCTACACACTTACAATCCGCCATCTAAAAACAAAGAAAAAAAGAAACATATGTTTTTAAAGAGATTATCAAAGAAGTGAAAAAGGTGCTGGAGAGATGGCTCAGCAGATGAGCACATTCAGGATATGAATTGGGTTCCTAGTACCCATGCCATGCAGCTCACAACAGCCTGTAACTCCAACTCCATGGAGATCTGATTGATGCTCTGACTTCCAAGGGTACCTGTATGCACATGTACACATACCCACATACATAATTACAAATAATTCTTAAAATTGAAAAGACAATGCACGGAATGGAAACAAATAGTTACTGATCATATCCTGTGTGGAGGTTAAGGACACAGGAATATAATAAGAACTTTTCCAACTCAACAACGAAAAGACAAATAACCCAATTTCAAAGTGGGCAAAGGACTTGCACAGACATTTCTTCATAGACATATAAAAAGATGCTCAGAGTAACTAGTCATCAGAAAAATACAAATCAACTGGAGTTAGTGAGATGGCTCAGCGGGTAAAGGTGCTTGCCATCAAGCTCAACAACCTAAGTTCCATCCCCAAGACCCAAGCAACAGAAGGAGAGAACTGACTCCTCCAAGTCCTCTGACCCTCACATGTTCTGTGGCATGCATGCATGTGCACATGTGTACATACACAACTAAAATACATGATAAAAATTATTTTGAAGAATTTATTTAAAAAATACAAACCACTGAATGAATACCACTTTATACTCACTGCGATAACTGCAATCAAAGACAAGTAGGTAGAGCGCAGAGCTCAACATGACGAGCATGTGCAAGGCCCTGGATTTGAACCTAGCTCAAAGAGAAGAGGAGGAAAAAGAAGTATTGGCCAGAACACAGAAACATGGCTGGGGAGAGGGTAGTGTGCTAGCGCTGTGCAAGTGTGAGGCCCCAAGTTCAGAGCCAGAGCCCCGGGAGACTGCACACAGTAGGGCCTTTCTGTGATTCAGTGTTGCTAAGGCATGGGGTGCAGAGACGAGAGCACACAGGAGCCTGAAGGCCAGCTAGCCTGCAACAGAGACCCTGTCTCAAAGTCAGAGATCCTGTCTCATCGAACAAGATGGACAGCAAAGACCAGCAACCAAGGTTGTCTTCTGACCCTACAAATGCCTTGTACAGAGAGAGAGAGAAAGAAAGAGATTAAAAAGAAAGGAATGTAAAGTCACTGGAGTTCTTGAATACTATTGGTGGGATTTTCGAAAGCTAAGCTCAGAGCTGGTGCTGTGGCTCAGTTGACAGAGTGCTTGCGCACTTAGCACACAGTCCTGGGTTCAATCCCCAATGCCACATAAACCAAGTGTGGTGATGAATGCCTAGGATCCCAGCATTAGAGAGAAGGAGGCAGCAATACCAGAAGTTCATGATCACCCTTGACTACATAGTGAATTCAAAGCTACCCCCGATCGCATGAGACCCTGCCTCAAAAACAAAATAAAATAAAACGTAAAACAGAGTTACCACATGGCCAAGCAAGTTCACTCTCAGGCATATACACAAGTGAGTCAAAAACATATGTCCACGAAAAAATTCACACAAGAACACTCAGAGCAGCCAGAAAGTGAGAGAAGCCCAAAGTTCATCAGTGATGAGTGGATAAATAAGGTAACTGTGTGAAGGACTGCTACGCAGCCAGGAAGATGAATGAAATACTGGTCCTTGCTCCAGCACAGATGAACCTTAGAACACTGCACTAGGCAAACCTGGTAATTGCGTGCTACATTCTCTCCATGTATGTAAAGTATCTGTAATAGGAAAACGCACAGCAAGTCAGCAATATTCACCATGCACTGAAGAGAGGGGCAACAGGACTGCCAACAGGGATAAGGTTTCTTCTAGGGGAGACAACAATGTCATACCAGTTGAGGCTGTACAACTGAAGGACTCTCCAGAGGATCCATTTCATGGTACGTAAATGTAACAGGCATTATATTGGTAAGTTGCCATGTGCTGTCTGAGAAGCTGGCTGGAAAAACCATAGACCCGGGCTCCCCTGTCCCATTTCAGAGGCAAGCATGTTTGTTTCAGTGTCCTCCAAGTCCCCCCCTCGCCTTGTCTGGAGGTGGACAGGCCCCTAACTCTGTGACAGGGAGGAGTGAACAGCCAAACAGCCCACAGTAAAAACATCACATTGTGTCCCTGAGAACAGCTAGAAGGTGTCTGTTTAGCTGGAAGGTGAGATAAAGGAGCCTGCAATGGGAAGGAGAAGATGGAGATTCATCCATGGCAAGAAAGCTCAGTCAGGAACTCTGGTTTCTTCAGCATCTCCAGTGGGGCTTCCTCAGTTAGCTCTGACTAGATGTTTTGATTGGCCAGTGTTTTGCTATTCATCCATTCATTGCTCTATCCATCCTTCCATCATCAATCCTTCTATCCATCCCTCTATCCACCCTCCCATCCATCCACCCATCCTCTAATCCACCTCCCATCCATCCACCCATCCTTCAATCCACCTTCCATCCATTCATCCTTCCATCTACCCATCCTTCCAACCTTCCATCCTTCAGTCCATCCATCTATCCATCCTCCCATCCATCCATTCATCCTTCCATCTATCCCTCTATCCACCCTCCCATCCATCCATCCATCCGTCTACCCATCCTTCCATCTACCCATCCTTCCATCTACCCATCCTTCCATCTATCCATCCTTCAATCCATCCTTCCATCCTTCTTATTATTCATTATTTTATTGTGGCTTGCTCTGTACTTAATAAACTTATTCACTCAAAACTGAAAGTATAGCTATGATAAGTCACTCTCTGGACCATACAGAACACTGAACCATCCAGCACTTAGGAAAACAGGGGACAGAGGAGAGGAGGAACCAGTCACCGCTGGTGCCAGCAGCAGCAGCACCGCTGAGCCAAGGGAAAATCTGCTTCCCTAGGCACTTTAGCAAAAATCAAGGCTTTTTCAATAATTCTTAAGGCGATGTGTTGATTTGACAGTTATTCCGATTATGCCTAAAAAAAAAAAATCTTAGAACATACACAGCTACAGCAAGCTACCCAGACAGGTCCCAGCGGGGTCATGGGGTATCCTGTCTCCTGTCCTGGATGCCACCTGCACTAACACCCCACTGTTAGAACAGACTTGCCTGGACCCCTCGAATCAGCATGCCTGAGGGACAGGGACTATCACACCATTTTTGTGTACTTAATTTTTATTTATTTTTTTATTTTTATTTTATGTGTATGAGTGTTTTGCCTGTATGTATGTGTAAGTGCACCACATATGTGCGATGCCTGCAGAGACCAGAAGTGAGCACAGAATCCCCTGGAACTGGAGTTATATATCTGGGTCTCGTGAATCTAACACTGTGGCCATGGAAGGTGAACAATACAGACGATATGATACAGATGAAGGGCTCAGTGGGCACCATGCCTGTCTAGCATGCAATGTACTGAGTTCCATCCCCAACACCATGTAAACCAGGTATGATGGCTCATGCCTGTAATCCAAGCACTTGGGAGGTAGAGACAGGAGGATCAGAAGTTCAAGGTCATCCTCAGCTACATAGTAAATTTGAGGCTAGACTGAGCTATATGAGGTCCTGCCTCAAAAAAGAAAAAAAAAAAGGTGATATGTAAAGTTAGCATACAGTCAAACAAGTTCATTCCCAAGTTCTCAAGTGAATCAAGCACACATGTCCACACAAAAATTTACATATGAATAAACCAGCACACTGGTTTCAACAGCCAAGAAGAAAGTGAGCCAGTGTCCCACCAGATAACCGGGTAGGGAAACTGAAGGGCTGTGATCAGCTGAGGAGGCAGCTAGGTGTCTAGGCTCAGGTCAGAACTGGAGGGAATCAGGCTGGAAATTATTGATAAAGGCATCAAATCACCGAGACAGGAGATACAAGCCAAGAAAAAGTGCCAGGCCGACCTTGGGTATGTTCCGACCTTGAGTTCAAGAACACCAGGAGGAACCAAGGGAACCGAGAGACTGGTCGGTGAGACCAGTGATGCAGGAGCTGCCAGAGTCTGGGAACCCCAATAAGAACATAGTCCAAAGAAGAGGGTGCAATGGCCTGGGCCCCATGCTGCAGCCATGAGAACCCAGGAGATCAAGAGCCACCCTTGGTACTGAGTGACCCTACAGAGTCAGCGCTGGTGGCATAGGGCAGAGGGAGGCAAGTCCATCTTAAGAAAAGGACAGGGACAGGTACGCAAACAATATGCCCAATGGAGAACGGCAGAGGTGTGGTGGCTGACAAGGTTGGGGTCAACAGGACACTCAGCAGTGTGTCTAGACCCCATGACAGTAGAGGGAAGGTCCACCGCAGATTCCCAGGATTGGCGGGGCAGAGGGGAAACCTCCTGGACAACAGCAGACCCAGGGTTTTCTAGAAGCACAGACTGGCTGGTCACTGACCGACAGAACACAGGTAGCGCATGGGGACAGTGCCAGGGAGGTGAGAGTGCTTGCGGCAGCTCCCCTTGAGCCTGGTTTCTCATGGAGACAGGCAGTCAGTCATCAGCCTGGGTAAGACTGGGGAGAGGGCCTCAAGGCAGGGTAGAGGAGGCAGGTGGGGGAGCAGGAGACATGAGATTCCTCCCCAGACACACCCAGGGACAGGGAGACAAGGATTGGGTCTCACCTGGGGCAGGGTCTTGACCCAGAATCAAGTGGTGAAGTGTATGTAGCTTGACAAAAATCCAGGACAGATGAGAATTGCCCCAGAGGGAAGGGAACTGCCCCAGAGGGAAGGGAACTGCCCCAGGTGGACAGAAGCTGCCTGTGTAACAAACAGTGGGAGACACTGAGAGAAACTCAAGAGCTTGGCATGGTGATTCATGCCTATAAAGCCAGTTCTTCGGATGTAGAGGCAGGATGACTGCCACAAGCCAGCCTGGGTCTGGCTTTCTGGAACACATCATAAGTTCTAGGCCAGCCTGGGTTACAAAAAATTTACAGGGTCTTACTCCAAGCCCAGAAATGTACAGAAGCTTTCTGAAGACCTATCATGTGACCACCCTGCACCTAATCAGTCACTCCTCTTCCCATTTCACAGGTGAGTCAAGGCCTGTAAAGACCTATGAGCCACTTGTGGGGGCGGCGGGTGGAGGGGAGGAGGGCTGCACAAGAGCCGAGCCTCCTACAGGCTCCAGAGAACCAGGTTGTGTGCTTGTCAATGATCAAGGCTGTCCTGTTTGTTTTACAAAATTGATAACAAGTTCCTTGAAGGCTGCAGGGCTGTGTGACTGATGGGCACTGATTCCCTCCTTGGGACTGTGTAGAGCAACCTTATCCCCAGCAGTTATTTTATTTTCCCTATAAATCCCCTTCCTACTAGCAATGGGCATGCTGGGGCTTTGGCTTCAGGACTTATTACACCACCTGAGGAGCGAGATAATCACCCAGAAACCACTGCCTGAGGTGTGCCTCATTACTTGAGTACAAAGCAATTCAATTTGAGAAACACTTAGCTGAAGACAGCATGGAAAAAATCACCATCATATGAAAAGTAATTCCTGCTAATGGCACTGAGTGCACTGAGGGGAATAATCCTCTTTCTGTGGGAGGATGGCCTGGGTGACCAATTGGGTCACTTGGATCTATTCCTACTGATGGCGAGATCATACAAGCCAGTGTGATACAGTTACCATAGAGGTATTCCAAAGAACTTCCTTAAGAAACAGACCCCATATGATGTTCACCCTATTTCATTCAGCAAACACTACAGGCCATGCCATAACTGAGATCTAGGAACAGAGGGAGGTACACCCCTCCCTGCCTTCCAGCAACTTTCCAGAAAACTCAGGGGTTAGAAGAATATGTCATGTTTTAAAACAGAAACAGGGCTGGGAAGGTGACACATTGGTAAAGTGCTTGCTGCACAAACATGTGGACCTGAACTCAATTCCCCAGAACCCATATAAAAAAGAGGCATAGTAGCATGTGCTTGATAACCCTTGCTCAGGCGAGGCTGAGATGAGAGGATCCCTGGGGCTCGCTGGCCAGCAAGTATAGTTGAGTTGGTGAATTCCAGGGTTAAGAGTCCCTGTCTCAAAACATAAGGAGGTGTAAAGAGATTGAGGAAGACATTCAGTATCAATCTCTGACCTCTACACACAGGTGCATACACTCATACAGGCACACAGACACACAGACACACACACACACATGCACGCGCGTGCAAACGCACACACACGAGTTCAGGAACAAGAAACCCTTGTTCTTTAACTAAACCAAGGTGGAGAATAGGAATTCAGTGTGGAGGTTCAAGAGTTGATCTCATAGAAAAGAGTGGAACAGTGGCTAGCGGAGTGGGAGGGGACGCGGCAAGATGTCAGCACGGAACAGCTAGGCAGGAAGAAGTGCCCCGTATCATCACATTATAGAAGTGTGTGTGCCTAGGAAGACTAGACAACCTGTGAAGTAGCACTGAATTCTGTGTGTGCACGCATGTATTTGTGTACATTTTTCTGTACGCATGAATGTCCGTGCACATGTGTGTGGAGGCCAGAGATCAACTTCAGGTCATTCCTCGCTACTGATATCGATTCTTCTGAGACGGTCTCACTGGTCTGGGGTGCGCTCTGTTAAATGGTCAGGGTGTCTGCCTGCTTCCACCGCCCAGTGATGCATCTGCAGTGAGTTAAACTGCAGTGAACAACAGTTACTCTCTTTCAACATAGCCAGTAGGAAGGTTCCTGAACGTTCCAGACACAGAGAAATGAGTTTGAAGTAACAGGTATATTACAGTTACCCCATGCTGATCCTTATGCATTTTATATGTATATCCGAAGGGCATACTGAGGCTAGGGTCTAGCTCAATGGTACAGCACTTAACTACTATATAAAAGGACCTGGGTTCAACCCCCAGCACTGCCCCAAAAAAACAGAGGTCATATTGCATTCTATAGAAATATACAAATTACCATATATGTCTATTAAGAATAAATACTTTACCTTTTTAAAAAGGAATTCAGAAGTCAGGCATGGTGGCACATGCTTTTGATCCCATCACTGGTGAGACAGAGGCAGGCAAATCTCTGTAACTGAGGCCAGCTGGTCTACATAGTGAGTTCCAGGCCAGCTGTGGCTACAGGGAGGCCCTGTCCTCAAAAAAAAAAAAAGGAATTCAGGGTTAGGGAGATGACTCTGTTGCTGAATTATTGGACATGCAACTCTAGTTTGATGTGAAGATGCCTGGCACAGTGGCACACACTTGTGATCCAGCACCGGGGGTGGAAACAGACAGATGCCTGGGCCGTTTACCCAGAGCACAAGCCCCAGACCAGTGAGACAGTCTCAAAAAAAAAGGTGTCTCCATACACATGCGCACAGACATTCATGCGCACACACATATGTACACAAATACATGCATGCACACATAGAATTCGGTGCTGCTTCACACAATGTCTAGTCTTCCTAGAACTAATGAGCAAACCCCCATCTTGGGGGTTGGATTCCCCAGGGCTGACCAGCCATCAGGGCATCTGAAGGTGAAAAGAGCCATGTTATCTGCAGCATCCCAATTAGAATAACATCTTTATTGCTACTGGCATCATCATTTTGAATACAGTTACTTCCTACTAGTTATAAAAATGCTGTTGGGGCCCAGTGGCACAGGCCTTTAATCTCAGCACTTGGGAGGCAGAGGCTGGTAGATCTCTGTGAATTCAAGTTAGCCTGGTCTATACAGTGAATTCCAGGTCAGTCAGGGCTATATAGTGCGATTCTGTCTCAAAAAACAAACCAAAAAATAATGTTAGGGAGGCTGGAGAGAGGGCTTAGTGGTTAAGAACACTGGCTGTTCTTGCAGAAGACTCAGGTTCAGTTCCAAGCACCCACCTCGTGACTAACAACAGCCTGTAACTCTAATTCCAAGAGAATTCAATGCCCTCTTTTGACTTCCATGGGCATTGCATAACATGGGTATATTTACATATATGCAGGCAATACATTCATACACATTAAAACAATAAAAAACAATAAAGTATTTTCAATGATGTTAGGGCTGGAGAGAAAGCTCAATGGCTAAGAGCACTTGCTGTTCTTGCAGAGAACCCAAGTTCAGTTCCCAGCACCCATATCAGTCTGCTTACAACTACCTATACTCCAGCTCTGGAAATTTGACATCCTCTTCTGGCCTCTGCAGATGCCTGCACAAACTTACACACAGACACACACACACGCACATACACATAAGTAAAAATAAAACTCTAAAAATTGCTTGTTAAAATTTCATGGTGGTACCTGCCTTTAATCTTAGCACTCAGGAGACAGAGGCAGGCAGATCTCTGTGAATTCAAGGCCAGTCTGGTCTACATACCTAGTTCTAGGTCAGTCAGGGCTACACAGTGAGACCCTGTTTCAAAAAAAAACAAAATAAAACAAAAGCAAAGTTGCTGTTAAAGCAGGTTTGTAGCTTCAAAAGAGCAGATCTCCAAACAGGATCCCTGAGCCATCTCTGTTCACACCGCTTTGACCCCTTTTGGAAATATACTCCCAGGTCCTACCCAGACCAGAGCTAAACCTCTGGGGCAGGAACCAAGCCTGCTGTGCTGTGCCAGTCAGACCTCACTCCAGTAGCACAGGAATCTTGAGCCTGTGGGTTTACCAGAGTTCCCTGCTTAAAATAAAAGCAAAGTGGAAAGCTAGAAGGGGTGCATGCTACTGGGTCCATGAGCGCCACACAACACTGGTCCCTGTGTAGCCGGACACTGGGTACTAACTCGTCAACTCTGGGACAATCTTGTGGGTTAGATACCATTGTCTATACTTTCCAAGATAGTAAAACTAAGAACTAGAAAGAAAAGGCCAAGTTTACTAAGTAACCTATCCAAGGAGAGTCTTAACTTAATCCCAGGTGTCTTCAATAGTTATACCTGTGTGTTTGTGTATGTGTGTGTGTGTGTGTGCAGTGTGCATGGATTTAACAGCAAAAACATGGAGTCTTGACTATCAACTATCAACCCACAGGAACATCTCAGGCTTGAGGCTATGATTGCAGCTACTCAGAAGAACAAACGGGGGGCAGGGCGCTCATTTGGTAAAGTGTCTGCTACACAGCATGAGGACCTCCCTGACATTCCTGTAACCTCAGTGATGGCAGACAGACAAGCAAAGCCCAGGGAATTGCTGACCAGTCTGGTAAAAAAAAACAAGCTCAAGGTTCAGTGAGACCCTGTCCTGTCTCAAAATACACCTCTGGCCTGGTTCATACACAGGCACATGCTCAGAAACACACACTTCTATGCATAAGTACACACACACACACACACACACACACACACACACACACAGAGAGAGAGAGAATAATAAGAAATAGGGCACTAAGATTAAAACTGAGTTGTCTACATAGATTTCTAGACCAGTAGTAGGAATCCTGTTTCCACAGTGTTGATGCTGGAAGTCCAGTCTGGTGTCTCACACCCCCTCCACCTTAGACTGTGCAACAGCAGCACACCCTCCCCCAACCCTCCAGCTCTCTACATAGGAATTAGAAGAACACGAGTTGATTGGCAGGTGCCTTCCAAATGACAGGGTGTCTTAAAAACAATTTGGTCACCATCTGAATCTAATTTAGCAGAAATAAACTGACCTGTCCCCATGCATGTCTGAGCCCTAACCTTCCATCAGTGGGTCTCCCTACACCCTGCACAGTCCTCTCCTTTCTTCTGAACCCCGGCCTAACAAATGCCTCTCATTGTTGAGCTTTGGGGTCTGCCCCCACGTACCATGAGACATACCCTATAAACCCAGAAACCAAACAAGTGTAGCTCTCGAAGTTAAGCATCTTGATGGGTCAGAGTGGTCATTATAAGAATATGTAGAGACAGTACGGGGACAGGGGATGGCAGACACTTTGAATCCCAGCACCTGGGAGGCGAAAGCAGGTGGATCTCTGTGAGACTGAGACCATCCTGGTCTACATAGTGAGTTCCAGGCCAGCTGGGGGTATGGGAGACCCTGTCAAAAAAAAAAAAGGAATATATAGAAACATTCATTTTAGTACAATGTGAATAACAGGAACAGCAAGGAACATGCGCTTTTGCACGTGGACGGGCGGAGAGAAAACCGCAGGAATAGCTGCACTGGGCGGCAGAGACTCGGGTGGAGAGAAAACTGCAGGAATAGCTGCACTGGGTGGCAGAGACTCGGCCCATTTGCTTCACATGTTCCCCTGTCAGGGGCCCAGAGGGCTGTACCAGCTGACTGCTGCCCGCCTCTGCCTTGCACCACGCCCTGTGCCTCTGCACTTCTGGCTGACTTCTCTTGCCCTAACTGATCTTGGTGCCCTGGAGAAACCTACCCCAGGGCACCCCAGCAATACATGGACCCCCAAAGTTCTGAGAATTCAAAGGTTCATTCAGACAATGCTTTCCTCCCAACACACACACCACACTCAAATATTCCACACGTAAAACATACGCATCACACCCATCACACATGCAACACACTCACCACAAACACCACATACCCACAAACCACATACCACACATGCACCACATACCACACACTCAGCATGCTCTCATCACACACTCACATGCTCATCACATATGCACCACACCTGCACATTCATGTGCCACACATGTACCACAAATGCATAGCTCACCTCATACACATCACACCCCAAGCACATTACCACATCGGCACACTCACCACACATGTACCACATATGCCTCACACTCACCACATACATATTCACCACACACCACAAAATTACCCCATTTTCACACATATACACATTCACCACACATTCACCACACGTACACCACATACTTACTATATATTCACCACACACACCTGCCACTGTCTTACCACACATACCACACACTCACTATATGCACAGCATACATGCATCACATACTCAGCCACATTATATACACCACATGCTACATACCTCTCTCATGATACCACATGCCTCCACTGTACACATACTACACATACATACACATTAAAGACAAACTCATCCTCCCTAGACACACATACCACATTACATGCAACACATAAGCCATCATCTTCCCATGCCTAAAGACCAGCTCTCTGCTTCCCGTCAGTCACCGCTCCTCACCCTCCTCCCCTAGACTAACAAGTGGTCAGTGTTGGTAGCATTTTTGCATTTTCTCAACACCGTGACTCTAGTGAGTCTCCGAGTCTTCCCTAGTAGGCCCTGAATGTCGTGGGAAGATGGACCATGACCAAGTGCATAAACGGTATTCAAGAAAACGATGCATTTAGACAGGTATGGTAGTGTACACGTTTAATGCCGGCACTCAGGAGGCAGAGGCAGGTGGCTCTTTGTAAATTGAGGCCAGCCTGATCTATATAGCAAGTTCCAGACAGGCTGGGGCTACAGGGAGACCCTGTCTCAAAAAAAATAAAGACTTGAGCATCGCTAGCTGTGATCCCTGACATCGGCAGGAGCCCCTTGCTGCCCTGGAACAGAGATCCTAAAGAAAAAGCCCTTATGTCTAGTTTGTAATATGTGTTCTTGGTTGTGGATATAAAGATATAATTTCTGTGCTGTGCCAGAAATTAAATTCTCCATTAACTAGTGGATCTCTCTCTCTCTCTCTCTCTCTCTCTCTCTCTCTCTCTCTCTCTCTCTCTCTCACACACACACACACACACACACACACACACACACACAGACCTATGATGTTTGGCTGGCAGTTCCAGACAGTGGGACAGGAGGGAGCAGGGCCACGTCAGACACACTGGCCAGAGTCTGCTGCATGTTTGTCCCGCTGTCCTCTGAGCCTTTCAGAATGCAAGACTTGGAAGCAAGTATGCTCTCTCAGCCCTGTCAGCAGACAGGCATGTTTAGCACACGCTATTTATAGTCTGGCCAAGTCCAGGCAAGTCTCAGATCCAGCAAGGGAAAGTTTCAAGGGCCTCCTGGCTTCTAGGCTGAGCAAGAAAACATTTGCTGCTGCTGCCCCCTACCGCAGGAAGTGGGAATGTGGCTGCAAGAACCTGGTTTGTTCAGTTGGTCTCCCAGGCATCCCCCAGAACCAACCCAGTTCACTGAAGGAATCTTAATATTGGCCATCAGATGACACCCACACAAAAGGCACTCTGAGTGAAAAGGCTCAAGCTAGGGCTTGCTGATAAACAGGAATGCTATCTTGGCGGGTGTAGGACAGACACAAACCAGAGGGAGGTGGCACCAGGAATGTCCTCTCAGGTCATATGTGCACAGTGCACACATATGGGGCAAGCGGGGCACAGCGGAGCAGCCTCCTCGCTGCATCCCAGTGAGCCTGTGGTGGCACGGGGCTGGCACGGCAATGGCTCACCTGGCTTTGGTGCTGCCTGACCGGGTGCTGTTGATGTTGGCCACATTCATTTTCATATTACTTCTCCTCATTTTTCTTCTGGATAAAAATACTTCTGAATTTGAAGATTCTGGAAAAGAGGAGAGCCATGGGGTTAGCACCGATGGGCTGTGCAGTTTCCTGGGTTAACTGACTGAGCCAGAAGCAGGGAGTCTCGGGTCCACAAATCCATCTGAATGCTTCAGGCCGCTGAAGCCCTGTGGGTTGCTTAAACCTGAGGTGGATCCTCTCCTGGAATATCACCCCAAACCTGAGGCTTCCCAGGGGAGGCATTTGGGCTAAGCACTGTAGGAATAGCTTCCCCCTCCCAGGTCCCAGCCCAACACACACACACACACACACCCTATTCATCTACCCTCTATTGTCCTTACTACAACCAGAATAATCATTTAAAAGCTTCTTGTGTCTTCCAGTTGCCATCTATGCTCTTACACTCCCCCTCGACCTTTGATGTCGATACAGACACAGCATCAGTCCACATCTGCAGTTGCCTCACACTCCACACCTGATCCCTATACCTCTACCACATTGGCCGCTGCAGTTCCCAGGACACATGGGATCCTTCCCCGACAGACACCTTGTCCTCAAATACTGTCAGCCCCACCTAGCCCACTCACCCTTCTCCCTCTCTGTCTCCTAAATGCTCCTTGTCCTGAAGTTCAGGGTTTCTCAGGCTTGAATGTCCCCCAGAGTCTTGCGGAATCCTTCTTAGAAACAGATTGCTATACACAGTTCTAGATTCCAATTGCCATGAAGGGGGTTAGGAACTAAGAATGCAGGGTTTGCTAAGTTCCCAGGGCGGGGAGGGATGCACATGGGCCCACGTGTTACTCTGGAACAGGTTATCCTGATCTCAAAAACAAGATCACACAAGGGAAGGCTTGGCTACCTGCACAAAGGCCAGCCCCCCTTACATACTGTCCTGGGGACCTCACTTAATCCTTTCTCCAGTTTGTGATGTGTCTGTTGCTGTGAGTCTTTGATTAAGGCTCATCTCCCATGAGCCCAGTTCACTGACATCCCCCTACATCCTAGATCCCAGGCCAGGGTTCAGCTCAGCGTTCAAAACAACAGGACAAGGAAGTCATTCCACTCCCAAAGCTCAGGGACTTAAGACAGAGGGGCCCACTTCAGCTTTACTCCATCTCCTCTCTCATCAGTCAGTGGGGACTGTCCAGCTCGGAGAACACCTCAAGACTCCACCCATACCCTCCGAATCCTTGATGCAACTGTACATCCTCCTCATCAGGATAATGAGGCAGTCCTTTGAATTACTCACAGATGTCTCCTCTCATCCACCTGCCTGTGTTCAAAACACACATACCGGGTCTGGGGGCATGGCTCAGTCAGTAAAGTGCTTCCTTTGCAAATGAGGACCTGAGCTGGATACCCAGCACCCATGTAATAAAAAATTGGGTTGGCACATGTCATCCCAGCACTGCGGAGATAGAGCCAGGAGGATGCCTGGGGCTTGCTAGCTGGCCAGACCAGACTAATTAGTGAGCCCCAGGCCAATGAGAGACCCTGTCTAAAAGGAGGTAGCCAGCATTCCTAAGGACAAAACCTGAAGCCATCCTCCAGACACCCACCCGCCCTACACATGCATAAACAAGCAAAAAAACCCACTATTCTCTTTCTTTAAGATGTGTGTTGCCAGCTGAGTGTGGTAGTAGACTCCTATAATTCTAAAACTTAGGAAACTGAAGCAGGATTGTGAGTTTAAGACCAGCCTGAGCCACACAGACTCTGCCCTCATCTCAAATTAATAAGTTCAATTTGTTTTTCTGAAATAGGGTCCCACTATGCAGTTCTGGCTAGCCTAGAACTCACTATGTATACCAGGCTGTCCTTGAACTCACATATCAGCCTGCCTCTGCCTCCAGAGCTCTTGGATTAAAAGCATTGGTTTAATATTGATTTCTTCATGTATAATACCAATAAACCTCAATAAAACCATCATAGGAAGATGAGTGTGTGTAAAACCTTCTGAAATCCAGTTTTAAATTCTGGCTTAGGCTCACTGAACACTATATCTGTGTTTGGGTCCCAGTTTTGATCACAGTGATTAGTTATTCTGCAAGATGCTATAACTGCTGGAGCTGGGACAGCACCATCTCCCCATACTTATTTTTTAACTTTTTGCGGGTTTGGGGTTTGGTTGGTGTTGTTTGTTTTGAAATGTCTCAATATGAAGCCCTGGCTAGCTTAGAACTCACTATGTAGACCAGGTTGGCCTCAAACTCATAGGGATCCACTTGCTTCTGCCTCTGTGGTGCTGGGATTAAAGGTGTATGCCACTATGTCCAGCCAATTTTTCAACTTCTGTATGAATTTTAAATTATTTCTAAAAGCTTTTTGAAGATGCAATACTCACTCAGACAGACACGCAAGCTGAAATTCCAACTCTTAGTTGTGGGTAAAGGACCACTGGCATCCTAACCGCCTGGCCAGGGGCTGCTCTTCTTCAGGCATGACACTCCTCCCTTCTGAATTCTGGCTCCTGACTTTGTTATAATTTACTCCCTCCTCTTTCACCTAGGATGCTCCAACTCATCTTCCAAAACTGAAAATATACAACTACCTCCTTCATGAGGCCTCCCTATCTCTTAAACAGAATCAGTTATGCTGGTAGAGAGTCCTGTAGTTGACCTGCTGCTTCTCTAAATAAAGAAAAGGACCAAAGGACCAGAGGCACCTACCATTCCACTCCTACTCCAGGGCAGTGTTTGGGGAGGTGTGGACAGGAAGGTATTGACAGGGAGGTGTGGATGGGGGGTGTTAACTGGGGAGCTGTGGATGAGGTGGGGGATGGGGGATGGACCGGGGAGGTGTGGTGACAACGAATGAAGGAAACTGTAGGGACTTCCCATCTGTCCCTCTAGTCTGACCTCAACTTTCAGTGACTCTTTACTTCTCGATTTTTCTGGTGTCACTAAGAGACTTGAGTCAGAAAGCCTCTCTGGTGGAGACCCCACTGGCTTTTTAGACCTAGCAGGGCCTGCCACGTGGCGAGCACTCCACTAACCACACTCTAGGTGGACTATGGTTATGAACACCTGATACTGTGAGGCCCAAAAGCCTGGGTCAATTTTGCCCTTGACTTTGAAACCTAACAAAGTTCTGAGCAGAACAAGACACTGGCAGGTTCCACACATAGCTCTTCTCTGATTGTATCATAGGTGTTCCAAAATAGAGAATTCTGAGACATTAACAGCTGCTACTATTTCAGAACTTAAGGTAAAAACCAGCAGTGATTAGGAACCAATAAGTTGTAAATGAGCACAAAGCTTTTAAAGGGCCTTTAACGTGCTTTTGTTTTGAGACAGGTCTCATACAGCCCAAGCTGGCCTTGAACACACTATGTGCCAGAGAATGA
This sequence comes from Eospalax fontanierii, assembly GCA_035773235.1. Lineage (NCBI taxonomy): Eukaryota > Metazoa > Chordata > Mammalia > Rodentia > Spalacidae > Eospalax > Eospalax fontanierii. The sequence continues at coordinate 73,683,867 of CM069537.1, forward strand.
CCTTGAACTCCTATTCCTTCCTCCACCCCTGCAGAGTGCTGGATCACAAGCTGCACCACACAGCCAGCTCCAGACAGTCTCTGACACACAGATCCCCCTGGGCAGCGAGCCCCTCATACATTTGTTCACTGGCCAGAGAAGTGCTGGAGTCCAGTTTTCAGCAGACGCTGCTTACATCGGAATCATAACACAAGTGTCATCCATCTGCCTTGGCACCCAGAGAAAACATAACAACACAAGAGTGAAAACTCTGCAGCCAGATAGAAATGGCACCAAAAGCAGAAACTGCCAAAGCTGGTATCACACGGGTAGGCGGGGAGCAGCACTTGACTGAATTGAAAAATCCGTAAGTGACACAGACAATTTGGAAGCTAAATCCAATTGCCTGAGTGGAATCTTGTCCTTGTCTCTTCGACCATCAAAAGGAGGCTTGGTTCTAGTTGGGGATGTGTGCCTAGAATGTTCCCTTTGTGGCCTTCCACAGGCTCCACGGACACCTGTCACTGAGCACCTTCACGCATGATGGTAGAACAACCAAAGAGCTTGCAGCAAAATGTTCCACCATCTACAGTGAAGACAGCAGGCAGACTCTCCCCCAACCTAGCCTCAGAAGCCTGTATTCTCAACAGACTCTGAAACTGGCAGGAAAACTACAAGTGTCATGGGCTGAATATGGAGCCTCTCATGAAGCCAGTAACAATAGTAACGGATAAGGGGCCAGTCAGATGACTTGGAGGGTAAATGCACTCACTGCCAAGCCTGATGACCCAAGTTTGATCCCTTAGGACCCACATGGTGGAAGGAGAAAACCAACTACCCCTAATTGTACTCTGACCTCAACATACATACTGTGGCATACATGCTCCCGCACAAAAAAAGTAAATAAATACGAAAGGGACACTGTTCTTCTGGCTGGAGAAAGACTACAAAGTCCGTGGCACATGGTGAGTTCTCACAACTCAGTAGCTGTTATATTTTAAGATTCACAGGATGTACAGAACGATGACTCAGAAACAGACCAATGGCAACTTCTCAGGGTATTAAAGGATAGTCAAGAAAACCCACTGCAAGAGGAACTGCAGGATGGAAGCATGGGGGATGTCAAGACAGGACAGCGACCATCACTGTACCATCCTTGATGCCTGAGCAAGGGTTGGCATAGGGCAGGTGCTCAAAGAATCATTGCTAAGAAAATGAGCACACAGATGACCGAAGCCAACCCAGGGGACAGGGTAATCCCACTTATAAAGTCTCAGGAGATAGGGGCGATTTTCAGAAGGTCTCACTGGAAACTGTTGTTACTCCGAATTTTTTCATTTCAGATATTCAGCTGTTCTCTCAACACTAAGAACAGGGAGCCTCATCTGCTAGTCCTGATCTACACTCTTCCCAGCCTTGACTGGTGAACCCCAGCAGAATAGCTCTGCCACCTATAGATTAGAAAAGATTTGTTCTCTCAGAGGAACTAAAAGGTCTTGTTCTGCTGGATAAAACAAATTCAATTTTTTTCTTTTTTCAAGGGTGGAAAATTGAACAAAGGGCCTCACACATGCTAAGCTAGAGCTCTACACAAGTTTATTCCCAGTCCCCATTTTCCTTTTGAAGACTATCTTTCCTCAGGTTGACAGACGTGCAGAGTTAATGTTAGCCCAAGTTTACTAATCATTACGATCTGAATATTGTTTCCTCCCCATGTGATTTTCCTGTTTATTCTAGTTGGCTTTCTGTGGTTTATGACAAAACACTCTGACCAAAAGCAATTCCGAGGAGGACAGGATTTACGTGGCTGACACGTCCAGGTCACAGTCCACCACTGAGGGAAGTCAGGGCAGCAACTCCAGCAGGAACTTAAAGCAGAAACCATGGAGGAACGTTTCTCGCAGGCTCCTGCCTAGCCTATACAGGCCAGCCCACCCCAGGGGAGTGGCACCACCCTCAGCAGGCTGGACCCTCCCACATCAATTAACAATCAAGGCAATCCCCCACAGACGTGTCCATGGACCAGTCTCATCTGGGAACCCGTCCGTTTTGACTCCTTTCTCACCGACTCCAGGCTGTATCAAGATGACAGGTAAAGCTCACTAGGGCACCGTTCCATCTGCACTTTCCATGAGCTGATTTGCATGCTCTATTTTACCACATGGAATATGTTCCTACATGTCTCAAAACCCTGCCAAGACTTCGAAGTATGTAACTACTGGACAGTGCCAAGCAAGAACATAGGTTCTACTATCACACAAGACAGGAGTAAACGTCCCATTCTACCACTGACCAGCTTTGTAACGTCCCTTAACCTGAACCACCAAAGAGTGGTAGCAGTATTTGTACTTCTCTATGGCAGGTTCTGAGGACTAAATTTAAAAGGCACGTGAGGGCCGAGAGAAGGCTCAGTGTGTAAAGTGCCTACCTCCAAGACCAATGACTTGAGTTTGCTCTCCAGGACCCATACAGTGAAGGAAGAGAACTGTCCCCCGCAAGCTGTCCTGTGACGTCCACACTTACACTGCAGCATTTGCAAATACCTGTACACACACAATGAATCTGATAAAAAAAAATGTTAAAAGCATATGACGCCCTCAAGTATGCCTGAGTCTCAAAGTGTTCACTGAGTAGGAGGAGCAGCGATAAAACCACAAAGATGAAAAGGGGACAAAAACAACCAGCAAATGCACCTGAAACAAAACAAAACAAACAGCAGTCAGAGATCAAAACCAAGACAAAGCAATGTGGAGATGAAGCCTGTCAACACTGGAGGGGCCATGTCAGCCACTGACAGAGCCACAGGTTTCCCAAGAGTGTCTCTTCCTAATGCTGAGGGTGTCCTAGAGAAGACTGTGTTGAAAGGGAATCCATATTAAATATGACAGTTTGAGAACCCAACCTGTATCATCCTAAGAGGCCAGAGGAGGTAATTTTAGACAAACAGACCTTAAGAAAGGATCAGTTGAAGCATTTAGGGGAAGATGACTGCTGGCTCTTTTCTCACCGTTTCCTCTGGTACAGCCCGCAGCTTCTGTCAGTCTGGTGGTGGAAGCACCATTAGGAAACCCTCCTGTGATCTCAGCATCTATGAACTTGAAACACTTGCTCCCCATACGAGAAGCAGCTTTACTCAAAGCAACCAGCTGGTTAACACCCAGTTCCAGGGCTGGGCAGGCATCAGGCTGCTGAGCATTCCTGAACAGCTGGTTTGATCTGAGGGTGCAGATCAGCTGTAAGGAGCACAGCATGGACGCCCCATCTCTGTATAAAGGAAAGAAGCAGATGACTGGAAAGGGGCGAGGGAAAAGCAGACAGAACTGAAGGACAAAATATACGCTACTGGGTAAGTTTGGAGGGTTGTTTATGTAGTGGTGGTTTTTGTTGCAGTTTTCTTTCTTTTTCTGTGTCTTTGTATTTGTTTTTTGAGACAGGGTCTTCCTGAAACTCACTATGTAGACCAGGCTGACCTCAATCTCATCGAGATCTGCTAAAATTATAAAGGTGTAGGCCACCATGCCCAGCCCTCATTTGGTTTTAAAGCAGAGTTTCAGTATGTAACCCAAGCTGGCCTCAAACTTGAGATCCTCCTGCCTCTGCCTCTCAAATGCTGGGGTTACAAGTGTCCACCAACACACCTAGACTTTAGTATTTCTCTTTTTAACTATTTTATCATTTTTATTTTACATGTATGAGTGTATTGCCTTATGTATGTAAGTGCACCTGTGTTGTGCAGTACCTAAGGAGGTCAGAAGAGGGCACTGGAAGCCTTGGAATCTGTGATATGGAAGGTTGTTAAATGCCATGTGTGCTGAGAACTGAACGCAGGTCCTCTGCAAGAATATCCATGGTCTTAACCTTTGAGTCATCTCTCCAGGCCCCAGGTAAGTATTTCTTTAATAAGCACCTACTCTGAGCCAAGCACTAAAATGAATGAAGAAAGGAAGGGTAGCACACAGATAAGTGAAATAGAATCCTTGTCTTCACACTCATGGGGAGGCTGGAAGACAGATAAGCTCATCCACAATCCAAGGAGTCATGTAGATTCACTTGCAAATCTCCAGAACTTAGCCAAAGAAACGTCTGTTGAAAATAATGGATAAAAGAACACGATGAAGGAAGTGCAGTGTGCAAAAGTAGAATTTATTAAGGCATTTCCCTAAGGCCATCCTTTAAAGGACACACACACAATTAAAGAAACATACTAGTCCTCCTCCCAGTGATAACTTAAGAGTCCTTCTGATCAGGGCAAACGTCTGGAAGGTAAAGATTTTCAGAAAGGGGTCAGAGAGATGGCTCTGCACTTAAGAGCACTGGCTGCTCTTGCAGAGGACCGGGGTTCGGGTCCCAGCACCCACATGGTGGCTAACAACCGTCTTCCAGTTCCAGAGGATCCGACGCTCTCTTCTGACCTCCACGGGGATTGCATGACACGGGTACATTTACATGCATGCAGGCAGCACTAATACACATAAAATAGTTTCTTAAAAATAGATTTTCAGAAGGGAGAGAAAGGGAAGTGTTGGGGTGATGGGGAAGGGGGGACAGTCTTAAGCCGGAAAAACCTCAGGACACTTTGCAAAGTGTTTTCAGATGAAATCTTGGAGGGGGACTGCATGCATTCCAGGGGAGTGTAAAGACTGGCAGAAATGCGGCCGAGTCTGCCTCTGCAGCTCGCGGCTGCTGTAACTGACAGGCCCTCCATTCCAGTCCAATAACCACGATGCTCAAGGCTGCTGCGCGGCGCTGGCAAGCGCGGGCGAGCCCCGCCTCGCAAGCTGCAGAGCCACGGCCCACCACGCACGCGGGTCCGGGGACGCCGGAGTGACACGGTTGCCCGTCCGTCTTCCCTGCTCGCTCCTCGGCCCCGCGGGCGGCCTAGGCTCCGCGAACTGCCCCGCGCTCCCGCCCCGGGTCTTCGAGGCCCGCGCGCCGCCGCCCCACTCTCGCGTGAGGCCGCACGCCGAGGCCCGCGCCGCCTTACCCGGGCTGGGCTCGGCCTCCACTGGAGCTGAGCGCGGAGCGCCACCGAGGCCGCGTGCCAGGCGCGTCTCCAGGACGCTGCTGCCCCAGCGACCGCGGCGCCTGCCGATTGGACGACGCGTCCTCGCCCTGGCAGGAAGCAGAGCTATGATTGGTCGATAAGAGACCCCTTGGATGAGGAAAAGGGCGGAGAAGAACTTCCGCCGGAAGTTCCGGCGGGCGGGGCGGGGCGGGGCGGGGCGGGGCGGGGCGGGGACCCAGAATAGCTCAGTCCACAATCCCCACTCACAGCCCCCACTGCCACATCAGGTGAGCTAAGAAGTACTCTGCCCTGTGCTGCACAGGTGGACCCTGTGAAGTCTTTGCCTCGTGGCCTATTTAACTGTTAAACTAACTCACCTACCCACTCTGGTCAGACTGCTCACAGCTTTGTTTCTCTAATTGAATGGCCAAGGCCTTATATTTGATTGAGAAATAGAATACATAAGAACACACACAGGCCTGGAGAGATGATCCAGGGGTTAAAAGTATGTACTGTCCTTGCAGAGGCTCCGGGTTTGGTTCCTAGTACCCACATTGGGCAGCTCACAACACCCTGTAACTCTGGTACCGTGGACTCTGGCGCCCTCTTCTGATCTTCATAGGCACCTGTACATGTGTGGTGCATGTAACCCTCCACACATGCGCACACACACACACACACACACACGCACGCACATAATTAAGAATAAATCTTCCTAAAAACAGTGCAACAAGCAGGGCATTTACTCCCCACCTCTTTGACGCCCATTTCTTCTCTTGCACCCGAAGGGGACTGCTTTGCAGAGTCCAATCCCTGCACCCATGTCCTAGGTCCCACTGTGTCAGCCTTTGTTGAGTCTCTTGCTACATTGATAATAGTTCTCTAAGTGCCAAGGGAATCCCTGGAGGCTCTGGAGCCCTTTCAAAGAAATGATGTGTTCAAAACTGCTTTCATTATAAGGCAAGAACACCCCTGGACATCCCACTTATGCTCATCTGTGTGTGGCATTGCAAAAGACATCATAAAAGGAGATGTGCGAATCCAGGTGCCCGTCAGCAGATTTGCAAAACGTCTTTACTTTGTTGTTTTGGAAAGAATTTCCATAAAAACCTCTCGAGGTATATGATATTTAAGCCTGACTGTCATCCTGACAGGATCTAGAATCACTGTAGAGAAAAGCCTCCGGGAAACTGTGTGAGGGATTCTCTAGATTAGGTCAACAGAAGTGAAAAGACGCGTGCTGGAGGTGGGCAGGTGCTAGAATCCTCACTGCTTCGAAAGGAGGAAATGGGCTGAGCACCGAAATCCATCCCTCCCTGCTTCCTGACTGTGGATGTGATGTGACCACATGTGACCGTCTGCCTCACGCTTCTGCTGCAGAGCCTAGCCCCACCCCCATGATGGACTGGACCTTTGACTTGTGAACCCAAACCAACCCGCCTTCCCGTAAGTTGCTTCCATCTGGATGGAACAGCACAGCAACAGGAAAAGTTGTACTAACAATTAACTACTAAGTAACAACTAACTAAGCAATTAACAGCTAATATGGTGGATTTGATGTTTTATTTTTTTAAAGCTCATTTTATGATGGGCATGGGGCACATGCCTTTTAATTGTAGTACTCAAGAGGCAGAGGCAGAGGCAGGCAGATCTCTTTGAGTTCAAGGCCAGCCTGGTCTACATAGTAGGCTCCTGGCGTCTGTGTGTATGACTGTATGTCTGTGCACTTGCATGCACATACTGGCAGAGGCCAGAAGAGGGCATCAGATCACCCTGAAGCTGTAGTTACAGGCAGTTTGTAAGCTCTCCAACATGGGTGCTGAGAACCAAGCTCCAGTGCTCTGAAACAGCAACTGCTCTTAACCACTAAGCCTAATCCAGGATTTGTTGTCTTAAATGAATTTTTTAAGTTTAATTTCCTAAGATAAATATTGATAGATATAACCAACATAAAAATTTTGGGGGTATCCTCAATACTTTTATGAGTCTAGATGGATCTTGAGGCAGGTAGGGTAGAAGAAGAGTAGTCCTGAGCTTTAAAAGCTCCGTAAGGACATAGTATTGGGGGTGGGGGGGGGGTGGGGGGCAGTGGCTTGAACTGAGTGGTTTTTATGTGGAAACTGAACTTGCAGGTGAGTCCTTTCCTAACTCTAGGAACTGGCCACTCTGGGAAGGTGGTTGCTCCTGTTTACCTCTACAATGCTAAAGTCAATATATTGAGAAGTACAAAAAAGAGAAAAGAAGAGGATGTGTAACCCATGCTGACAGACTCTAGACCTACCTTTGGGCTACAGTCAATAATGTTGCTGTGGACACTGTCATGTGAACATGTGGTGGTTTGAATGAGAATGCTCCCCCGATCAGGCTCACATATTTGAACACTTGGCCCCAGTTGGTGGAGGTTTAGGAGGAGGTGTGGCCTTGCTGGCAGAAGTGTGTCACTGGGAGTCCTCAGCCTTGCCTCAGTTTTTCTCTGTGCTTCCTGTGACTGCTTGAAGATGTCAGCGCTCAGCTTTCTGCTCTGGCTGCCCGCTGCTGTGCCTCCCCTCCGTGATGGGCTCTATCCCTTTAGGATGGTAAACTCAATAAACTCCTCCTCTATAAGTTGCCTCCAAAAGTGACTAATGCAACATCTCAGGGTACTTTCTGTCCCTTTGACTAAACTGAGGGTGAATCTGCTGGATCCTGAAATTCTGAATTCTGTTCCTTGCAGAGCCGCTGGCCTGCTGTCACAGAGCCGCACCAGCCGATGTTCCCACCAGCGATGTGTGAGGGTTCCAGTGTCTCCATGTCCCTACTATGTGTCCTTCATTGTTTGGCGTTGAACTTTAGTTAGTGTGAGGTGGTTTGTCACTGTGGTTTTGACTTCCATTTTTCTCATGACTAACAATGTTAAATCTCCATAGGCCTTTTGGCCATTTGTTGCAGGGTACAAAATCAACATGCAAAAATCAGTAGCTGAGGCTGCGGAGATGGCTCGGCAGTTAAGAGCACTGGCTGCTCTTGCAGAGGACCCAGGTTTGATTCCCAGCACCCATAGAGTGGCTAACAATCATTCTTAACTCCAGTTCCAGGGAATCTGATGCCCTCTGTGGGTTTTGCATGACACAGGTGCATGTACATATATTCAGGCAATACACTCATACACATTAAAAATTAAAAATGAATAACCCAAAATTCAGTAGTACTCCTGTGTACCAATAATGACAATGCTGAGAAAGTAGAAGAAGATATCCCATTCATAGTAGCTTTTTAAAAAAACTACCTTGGATTAAACCTAACCATGGAAATAAAAGACCTCTCTAAAGAAAAATTTTAAACTGAAGAGAGAAATTGAAGAGAACACTGGAATATGGAAAGACCTTCTACACCCCAGACAGGCAAAATCAATACTGGATAATAGCCATGCTACCAAAAGAAACGCACATATTCAGTGCAGTTCTCATTGAGACTCCAATGACACTGTATACAGAGAGAGACAGACAGACTAAAACATCCTGAACAAAAACCCAATATTGGAGGTATCGCTGTGCCTGATTCCAAGATACACTATAGAACCATTGTAATAAAAAACACATGGTTCTGGCACAAAATCCTTTCCCGCTGTGCTATACTCTCAAGATAACTGTGTCTTGTTTCTTTTCCCGTGGTACTGAGGCTCGAACCCAGGGCTTCCCACATGCTAGGCAAGCTCGATATCACTGAGCTATATCTCCAGCCCTTGTTATATATTCTGAAACAGGGTCTCACAACACAGCTCAGGCTGGCCTTAAACTCACTCTTGTAGCCCAGGCAGATCTTGAACATGTAATCCTCCTGTCTCAGCCTCCCAAATAGTTGGGATTACAGGACTGTGCCACCAGGCCTGGATTAATTTTTAAATTAAGCTTCATCCATGGATAAGTGTATGTAAAGACAAAAAAAAAAATGGGATAAAGGCTTGGTTCTGGCTTCAGTTTCCAGCCTAGAAGAAGGTCTTAGAACAAAGACCAAGAGGTTTGTGGTTTAGGTTTGGGGTTTGGGGGATTTATTTTTTCCTATCTTTACTCCAAAGCACTTTCCTGCATTAGAAATTTTGAAGAGTTTATTTTTACAAGAATCTAAGCTCAGTTCACTCTTTACTGTTCCAATGAAACCCTGATGCCTATTACAGTGGATTTGAGCTTGGTTCAGGTTCCCCAATGGCTCCAAGATCGTTTCCTCTGGAAAAAAGTTCCTTGATGTACTGAGCCCTCAGTGAGTCTGCTTTCAGAGGGCAGATCCTGGATGGGGTGGAATGCATCCTCTCCGTTTCCTTCTCCGTCATTTACACCAGGAACTTGAGGGACTCTGCTCCCAGGAAACAGTTATGCCCATTGCACAGACCTGCAGAGAAGACGCCTTGCCCAGCACATTCACAGCCCAAATTCCACCCCCAACACAGCCACTAAAAGGGGGACAGGAACTATTTGTGCTCTAAGGACAGCCAATAGCTTGCTCTCCCCTCAGGAATCATGAAGATGGTCCAGAAGAGCAGAAAGTTGAGTGGCCGTGATCCTCGGGCCACCTGCAGAGTGGGCGCTCAGAGCAGCCTCCTCGCAGCTCTGTATGCCTGACAGACAGGGCCAGAGGGACCAGCTTGTGACTGTTAGTCTGTGAAGACCACAGTGAAGACTGTGCCTTTGCGTTGGAGGGGAGCAGAGGGACTGAGGGAGGCCCCGAGGAGCCTCGGGTTGCCCTCTCCAGCACAGCCTGATTTCCATCATTTCAGTAACCTCAGAACAGAGACAAGACTCCCCTCAGCTATCCTTAGGAGAAAACAAGCCACATAAAACAAATGAGGTCTAAATAGCTGCCTTGGAAAAGCTACTGAAGTTATTGTTCTTGACTGAAATAGGCTCTCTGGCTCTCTTGTGATCACCCCTCATTTTGGATAGTTACCTTGAATGATGATATGCCCGTCTATTTTCATTCAATAAACCAGAAACTAAGTTGTGCATTTTCAACATCGTCACCACCAATAATTGACAAATTGAAAATGTCTCACAAACAGGACATTTTCTAGACCACCTTAGGACACTGAGAGACCACACTCAGCTTCACGTGGCACCTTATCTGCTCCCGTCCCCGCCCACGCTGGTGTCCTGAGTCCTTCCCTTTCTTTAATTGTCACAGGTGATCTCCTTTTCTGGTAACAGGAATAGAAGTCCACTTATCTTGGTCCTGAACAAGATTCAGTAAAGTAACACCTTGAGATTTCAAATTTTAATGACTCCGGCCCTCCAAACGCTGCTGCAGCTGTTGCTGTAGAAGCTTGCCTCCCCCAACAGCCACAGTTAAAGAACAATTTTAAGTCTCACCCACCTGGGCAGCAGGCAAACCCCAGGCAGTCACCAGAAGTTCTCTTTGCTAAGAGCCGGGATCTTGCAACAGCTTGTAATTAGTGCTGTTTAGCATTTAATTTGCCTTTAGTTAGGTAACAAGCATGTATTGATTACCTGATTGAAACTGAGTGCTGTCTTAAGTGGTGTTCGGAGAGTGATGAATGGGGCACCAGCTCCACTTATAGGATACTCGGGGCTGAAAATACGTACTTTGGGAAGGAAACGTGAGACAGTTAAGAAATGGGGAAATAGCATCGTGTTGCAGGGAATTCTTCCTTTTTCAGAATTTGCATCTCTGAATTCTGGCACGTGCCCCTCTATGAACAGACACATGTTGTCACCTGGTCTGGAGACGGGACTAGGGACTAATACATTCCCCCACGCTGAGGCAAAGGCAGGCTCCTTTCCTCTAGAGAGACCCAAGTGTGGCAGGGGTCCAGGATAGACGCAGCCTCCACCAGCCTATGACCTAACACCTCAGGCAAGCACAGGGGCGGTTCAGCAAGCCAAGAATCACCCTTGAGAATCTGTTTTAAGGCCACAGTGTGGCAGGGGTGGACACGGACCAGCAGCACTTAGAAAGAGAGGAAGGGGTTTGGCCCAGCATTCACAGCCCCTGGAGTCTATCCTCGACACTCAAACTGAAACGGACAACAGGAAGACTTTCCAACAGGGCTCACAGTCCATCAAAGTGAGGTCGGCCAATGTGGTCCATGGCAGTCAAGGTATGGGGACCTGGCCAGGCTGCTCCTGTAGTCATGTTTATATAGAGTTATCATCATCATTGTTTTATGTATCTGAGCAGTTTTGCCTACAGGAGTACGTGCACTTATGTCATGTAATGCCTATGGAGGCCAGAAAAGGGCATTGGATCCCCTGGAACTGGAGCTAAGAATGACTTTTAGTTGCCACATGGGTACTGGGAACCAAACCCAGGTCCTCTGCGAGAACAGCCAGTGCTCTTAACTACTGAGCCATTCTTCCAGCTACTCTTCTTACTACTTAACACCAAGGACAGAAGAAGAGATAGAGTCTGACCTCCTGAAGCTTTCTGAGCAGCTGTTCACCATGTCCCAGGAGATGCAGTAATCAAGCAGTAGTAAGCTTGAAGGCCCCCTAACACACTGCACCGAACTCAGAGGCTGAGTTGGCAAACACTAGATTGAGTCCAGGAACTGCATTTCTGGCAGAGGGAATGGTGACTGAGACACAAAGTGCAACTGTCAGAAGGTCCCAAGCAGAAGGAAGCAGAGAACTTCCTCCCCTCTGGAGACTGTGGTAGATCATGAGGGGAGAACTGAGGCAGGCCACCTGCCACATGTCAACTGTTCCCAAGGTTTCTGAGGGTGCAGATGGAGACAAGGGTCTGGAGCATAAGATTCTGCAGAGACAGCCTCACATGTATTCAAACTTCCATTCAACTGGCACCCAATACCACATGTCAGAGTAACGATGACAACTTCAAGAAAGATAAGATTCTGGGGGCCAGGGAAATTGTTCAGTCGATAAAGTGCTTACCACGCAAGCGTGAGGACCTGAGTCCAACCCCCAGGACCTACACAGAAGATCCAGGCAGTGTGTGTGGGCTTATAACCCCAGTGTTGGGGAGGCAGAGACAGATGCCTCTCTGGGGGCTCACTGGCCAGCCAGCCCAACTCAAGTGGTGGTTCAGTGAGAGACTCTGTCCCAAAAAACAAAGTAGACACCCACCATGGACCTCTGCTTCCACACGCAGGTCACACACAATAATTTTTCACACACACAATAATTTTTTATTATTTTTATTTTATGTGTACGAGTATATTGCCTGCATGTGTGTAAGTGCACCCATGTTGTACAATGCCCTCAGAGGTCAGAAGTAGGTATTGGATGTCCTGGAATTGGAATTATGGATGGTTGTTAGCCTCTATGTGGGTGTTGGGCATCGAACCCAGGTCTTCTGCAAGAGTAGACAGTGCTCTTAGCCCATTAAGCCATCTCTCCAGCTGCCACAAAGTAATTTTTGAAATAAGACGCATCTCCCATGGCCTTCCAGTTCTTAGACACTCTTAACTCCTTTTCTTCTTCTTTTTTTTTCTTCCCAAACAACTACTTTGAACAGAGCATGAGCTCCCTCTGGCGATTGTAGGCAGCAGCTCCCCGGGGATCTAAAGGAGTAAAACTGCCCTCTGATGTGAAGAGCTGGCTGAATGCAGCACCCTCAGAGACAGTGACCATGGCACCCTGTGTGGCAGGTGCCTCTAGGACTGGTTTTCTCCTGCTGGCCTCATCCCCATTGGGCTACAGAGTCGTCCTACTGCTCAGCCACCCTCTCCAGACCAGTCCTAGGAGGCTGGGGGAGAGGGGCTTGCCCTTGGGACACTTGGTCTGAGATGGAAAGAGCTTTCCTCATGGTCGCCAGAACAGTTGCAGTGGAATCGCAACAGGGGCTGCGGGGAGGTGCTCCTGCTAAGGAAGCAGCCTGTCCTCACTTTCCCAAGCTGTCTGCTCTCCCATGGCTTCCCACCCTGTTTTGACGATGGCTCATTCCCAGCAGTCTCCCCTCACCGGCCTCAGGTTACAGGCTCTGAACCTCCAAGGTGTTCATGCAGCTCTCCTCTAAGGCTCCTTTCAGCTGCCTGGCTAGTAGTTGAGTTTTGATGGGCAGAGTACTGATCTCTATGGGGGCGGTGGGGATGGAGGGCTTAGAGGTAAGCAGAGACGAAGAGGAAGAGCTCACAGGGAATAAGGTGGTGGAGAGAATGACCAAAACCATGTCCAGCACTCAGCCTAGGGCCTTACCAGCAGGCACTCAGCAAGACGGAGGGGAGGGAGAGGCAGGTCCAGAGGTTCCATGGCACCATGTTCTGGGCTTGGGGACACAGACTGGGGACAGGCAGGAGAAACAGCACCAGGCTCACAATCTCCTCACTATCTAGGTATGGAAAGTGTGGGGACTTCTGTGCCCCACATAGAATAATGGGACACTGGAACCTGGCCTAGGCTTTCCAGTTCACCAGCAGCACTGTGTAGAAGATTTTGGTCTCTAAGCTGTAACAACACTCATTAATCAGCAGCCCCTGGTTACATCCTAGCTCCAGCCCAAGAAAGTCTTGACAGCACAACCCCTGCTCCCACGGGCACTTCAGGGGAGGTAGGCGAGGGCTTCAGGGGTCAGCCAGGCCTGGAGAAGGCTGCTCTGAGTTGAGGTGTCCAGGTCATAAAAGACACTCAGCTGCGAGGGATGTCACAGAGGTGGCCTTACCCAAAACTGGGTGCCACGCTGTTGTAAAACACACAGTGTACAGGGATGGACGAACACATGGAGTGGGACAGATGGAGCCTTAAACAGAGAAGGGCTGGTTGCACGGGGGCCACAGACCCTTCTTGGTACAGACAGGAAAATGAATAAGAACTATTCCACAGCGAGATCCCCAGCACCGAACCTACACTCCGAGGTATCTGCGATGGCAGTGACTCCCCGAAGCGTGAGCAAAGCCATGCTCAAGCTATGAGCGAGTGATCTCATCGTGGCCGCCAGGGGGCGATGGCTGGCCAGCAGCATGGGGCAGCACAAAAGACATCTGGTAAAGGTTTTTAGTTTTGATTTTGTTTTTCTGAGACAGGGCTTCACTGTCGTCTACCTTGGCCTTGAACTCTCAATCCTCCTGCCTCCGCCTACTGACTACTGGGATTGGAGGCAAGTGCTACTCTCTAGCCAGCACTGGAGCACAGGCAGGCAGACTGCAGAGGTAGAGATGCTGAATCCGTAGGAACATCACAGTTTCTCTCCTTTTCTTTCTCTGTTCATCCTTCCTTTCACTTCTGTTTATAAGAAGTCAAAAGTCAATGAGGAAGCTGGGGAGGGGTGTCTTGAACCCTCATTACAATTCTACTTCATCAAAACCCACCCCAGGCCAGGCATGGTGGCACATGCCTTTAATCCTAGCACAGGAATGGAGGGCAGAGGCAGGCAGATTTCTATGAGATCAAGGCCACCCTGGTCTACACAGTCAGTTCCAGACCAGCTGGGGCTATAGGGAGACTATGTTTCAACCCTCCCCCCCCCCACCAAAAAAAGGCCCAGCAGTTAAGAGCACTGGCTGCTCTTACAGAGGACCAGATTCAATTCCCAACACCCGTATGGCAGTTAACAACTGTACATATAACTCCAGTTCCAGGGGATCCACACCCTCTTCTGACCTCTGTGGGCATTGCATGACACAGGTGCACTTACATATATGCAGGCAATACACCCATACACATAAAAATAACAAGTCAAATATTTTTAAAGACAAAAAACCCCATGCCCCACCCCAGGCCATTTCCCCTTTCAGCCAGCCCAGAGGACAGAACAGGAATGGGGCCCCGCTCCCTCACAGACGCACGGGGAAGTTTTGACCCAGCACACACGCCACACCAGCAGGGAAGCTGTCTTTATTAAAGATGTAAGCAACACAGAAGTACCGTGTGCAGTGCTCCACAACGTCAGACACAACAGGAAGGCGCTGCCATGCCCACAGCACAGAGCCGCGTGCCAGGCCCTGCACAAGCTTCTCCCCACACAGAAGGCCCACCAGTGCCAACGGACCTGCTTCAGAGACAGCCCACAGCAGGCTCCTTCCAGAGCGAAGGCTCTTCCCAGTCATGCAGGGGACAGAGACAGCGTGGCCCCTGCTTGTGGACCCACTGGCTGCTGGCTCACCTCTCATCTGGCCTTCTAGCCATCATTTCAGCTAAATTTGGGCCAGAAGATAGAGTGGGGAGGGTAATACATGAGCTTTGCTCCCTCAGACACTTCAAATGATTGAGTGCAGAGACAAGCGAGCTTGCCAATCCCCTCTGAGTGAAGGAGGCCATTCAAGCTGCAGACGGGGTCGGCTAGGCGATGGCCCGGCCTATGAGTGATGCTGACCAGCAATTTTACCACCATACTGTGCCACTGCCTTGGAGAACAAAAGGCAAGGCTGTGGCAGGTGCCAATTCTCCATACAGTTTGGTATCTGTGTGGACTCTACACACACCATCAAAACTGTCAGATGCCACACGTGGCCTCAGGCCAACTTTCCTCTTGAAATATTCCTCAAGCTTTCTGTACTGGGCTCAAAGAGCTGCTTGCTGGGGAGTGTCTCTGAAAATGACAGGGACAGGTCCTGCTTGGTGTCAGGAAGGTTCAGAGGGCTAACTCCACAGGACGGAACCACCTCTCCCGCTCCCTCCAAGTGGTGACTACCAAAACAACAAACCCTGAGTGCTTCCTGCTGGCCGGGCACAGCTCGCGCTCGCCTCCCTTTGGAAATGGACTTGTGTTTGGTTGACTGACATTTATTTCAATTTCCAGTGAAAAGCTCTATAAAATACAGTGAGTAACATGGGATACGGGGCAGAGATTCGAGTTGCCTGTGGCATGGCCACTGCACATGAAGACTCAAATGCCACAGGCCAGGCTGCCGTGGGCGGTGTCATCACACTCCTCAGCTCTCTCCATGGGTTTGTCCCCTGTTGTTTCCATGCGGCTTCCAGAGTGTGTCCAGCAAGGAATAAACAAATGCAAACAGGACTTTTAGCTAGCAGAGCGTCTGGGAACCGTGAGCATGCAAGTTTGCGGTTCTGTTATTATAAATAGAAGTCAAACGTGAGGTCGCACTTCCCCATCTTCTGTTTATACACTAGATCGAACTTCTCATTCATGGAGACGGTGAAGATGTCCTTCCACAACCCGACTCTGCCTGCAACACAAACAGAGCACAGCTTACTGTGTCCACCAGCTTCAGGACAAGAGGAAGCTCTGGGAATGGGTCTGGAAGTTTCTACCTCGATTCCTCCACCCTTCTGAATCTGGCCTACTGGGTGGGATGAGCCACCTGAGCTACAGACCACGTGGGTCCTGCATGTGGAGGAACATGAATGAAACCGACTTCCCTAAGTAAAGAGTGACATCACAGCCACCTGCTGCCCTTCACTCTCCCAGACCCACACCTGCAGGCCATTGGGAGAGACTTCACCCCTCGCTCTGGGTTCAGCACCCACCACAGCAGTGGCACCCAAGGAGCTGAGTAGACAGGAGGTACTGTGGGGTGAGTGTTGGGCTCTAAGAAGTAGGAGACCTTGACTCAACTCCACAGTGCTACCTGTTGTTAGCAAACCAGTTGCCTCGAGGGAATTTTGTAAATGAAAAATTACCCCAAGGGCCAGAGCAAGAAGCTGTTCTGACTGGGGTCCAAGGTGGAAATTTCTAGAAATCTGAGCTCAGAACTCTAGGGGAGGCCTTAACATCGCTGGCATATGCCAGCTTTCCAGGCTAGATACAAATGGGCCACACACAAGACTTCTGCACCTCGACCCCAGAGTGAGTCTCCACACTGTCTCGGCTGCTGTCCAAGCTGATCAGAACCAGACCTCCACCTGGAAGCTCAAAGGGCTTCTAGGTCATAAGCTAACACACACACCCTGGGAAAGAAAAGGGCAAAAAGAAGCTGGGGACCCCGTTTTCCCCACAGACAACAAAACCTCCAAGGGTCAGGTGTCTCTGAAAATGACAGGGACAGGCCCTGCTTGGTGTCGGGAAGGTTCAGAGGGCTAACTCCACAGGATGGTCCCGCCTCTCCCGCTGCCTCCATGTGTAGGTGTCGTGAGTTTAGAGTCCGAGCCTCCCACCAATGGGAGCAGTGAGCAGGTACTGGGGCGGCCGCTCTGGACGTTTAAACCAGCCCCGTGCGGACAGAGCATTCCTTTAAGAATTCTCTCTGCTGTCAGTAGCTCTGAGGTCAAAACTCTGACTCTAGCAAACAGCCTTCCCTCGGCTCTTAACAGTCGCCCCCTCCCAGCAGCACGTAAAGCCTGTAGCAAACGCCCAGCTCAAATTCCTGATGCCTCAAGACTTTTCTTTGGTAATGAAAAGTCACCTATTCATGTTGGAGAAAATAAAATAGTTCTTGGTGCTTTCTAATGATACTACGGGGACCAAATCAGAAGCTTCTAGACCAACCACACCATACATATATTTTTCCACGATTATTTTTCTCAGCTCAAAGCCATCATAGGAGTCACCCACCTGGTTTAGGATTTGGAACCAAGACAACTTATGCTGTGATATGAATCAAATTTAAGCAATGCAGCTGGCTCCCCAAGCCCCTGAATCCTCACCCGCCTCAAGGCGATCTTCTGAGCAAAGGGGCAATGTGCTAAAAGAAAACAAAACCACAGAACTGAAATAAAGCAAGACCAAAGCCGACAATGAGGGCAGACACCTCTGAAGAAGCAGGTGGGCACACGGAGACACACGCACATCCAGCATCACCACACACAAACCACAGCAGGGCTGAGCAGGCAGGTGGTTGAGACCAGGATTAAAAAAATAATAAAATGAATTTAAAATATAGTAAAAGAAAAACAGAAAAAAATGGCAAATAAACTTGAAATAATCAATGCTTGTGAAGATGCAGTCAGGAAACACCTCACAAGGGAAGGGGTTTGGTGAGCTTCTTCCCGGAAGAGCACGCTGCCTGGATGTCACAAGGGCCATCTTGGGTACTTGACCCTCAGAAATGCCTTTGGGACCCATCAGCTGGCTTTTAGACAAAGGCCTAGAAGACCTCGTTGCTCCAGGACTGACCAAAGTCACATCCCTGGGGGGAGCCAAGCTGCAGTTGGAGCCCGCTCCTCTTCCCGCCTTGAGAACTACCCTCCGTCCCTAGGGTAGTTCTCAAGGCGGCAGAAGACCGGCCCGCGGTTCCAGACCCTCCGCTCATGTCCACCCATCCAGTTCACACTGCTGACTTCATGTGTCTGTGAGAGCCTCATTTACCTGCAGAGGGCATGTGGGATTCACCTTGGGCACTCTAGCAAGGAGCCCATGCCCTGAAGGGTAACCCAAGGCCCTGGGAGGACTTCACCTGGAATATCACCCCCAATGTCAACCTTCTTCCAACTCCCTCTTGCTGCCAAAGGTGTGTCCTGAGTCCTCCCGGGCACCTCCACAGTGCCTGCCCAGCCTACCCATGTTTTCCTGCCCTCATCCTGGCCATTCATCCCCATGCTGTTTGTACCCAGAAGACCCTCCCTCAGTCAGCACCCTCTGGGTGAAGGATGGAAGAGGGCATCTCCTCACATGGTACCCATCTTCCCGTTCACTGTAGCTCAGGTCCCCCACAATAAGTGGAAGACTGCCAAATCCATGGCCTGCCTTTTGCTGTGAAATGTCCTGGCACCGCAGCCCTAACCCCATGTCTGAGCTGTGGGCATCTGACCCTGACCACAGGGAGGGGTTCTGTGTAAACACATCTTGCCCAGAGCCTGTGCCAGCCCCAGCAACTGCCCCTGCAGCATCATGTGTGAAGGCAGGCAGGGCATGTCACTGGCCAGCAGGTACCTAGGCAAAACAGAGGGCACAGGCCAGCAAGTGTTGCTGCCCAGAGGAGAAATTAGTCCAGAAAGTATTAGGCATAGACAAGGAGGAACCAGATGGCAAGCAGGGAGGGAATGCGTACCCCGGCCCACAGGCAGGGCTTCTGCGTTGCAGCACTGGTCTACCAGCTGGTGGCAGTGCTCGATGAGGGATTCCAGCTGGGCCTTGTCACAGGACACACCCAGGAATCTGGCCAGCTGCTCCACCATGGTCACCAGGTCCTGGAAAACAAGGACAGAGAACAGAGCAATCCATCAGAGGTGGTACCCAGGACAGGGCTTAGCTGGGAACTGCACTCACAGCTTCCTTCCTCAGAGCTCAGGAAAAAAGCCTGGAGGCTACAAGTGCTACCTAAGGTGCTCGGCTTCCAAGCTACTGGTCTTGAATTCAAACCATGGTCCTATGTGAAGGCAGGTGCTGGGGTGCAGACAGAAGGCCTTGAGAGCTGTGGTACGTGTATAAAGAGCATCAGTAAGCAGGAAGGTCTGTCTCTGGCAAGATCTAGCCATCACCAGCCACAGGAATCCACTGGCCCCCACATGTCCCTGAGAGACCAAAGCCCCACCCCCATCACCTGCAGGAAGCGGGCCTGGGAAAGCAAGAGCCTACTAATATAGCTCACTGGGCAAAGCCATTTCTGGGCCCCATGATGCCCACTCCCAAAGGTAGAGCACAGTTGAGGCACATATACCCTTCTCCCCACAGCAGCCACTTACTCCCTGGAAATACCTGAGCTCCTCCTATCCCCAGCAGGATCTCTGAGCTGTCCTTCCCAAGTCCTCCCTCTCCAGAGCCTGCTGGCAGCTTCCCTGCTCTGTATCAGGAAAAGAGGCCTTTTCCCCTCTGGAAAGGCTGTAAAATAAGCCCACACCCTGAAGCCTCGAGGACTCCCAGGCAGATGATGGTCAAGTGTCCACTGCTCCCTGGACTTCCAAAGCACCCACCCAGTGGCCTTGACCCTCGACTTCCCACTTCGGCCTCCTTGGCCTCCCAGGGCAGATGAGCACACACCTCCAAGATACCATGCATAGGGCCAGGGCAATGAGTTACGCGGATAACAGGTGTCAGAGCGAGAGGAAAGGAAATCCAGCAAGCCTACTACATCAATCATTCTGTTAGAAAGAGGGAAAGACCAGAGAAATTAAACAGACAGGCCAGGGACAGGGCTCAGCACACAGAGAGACGATGGCACAGTCCGCGCCACTGAATGCTACACACGGTTTGGTGTGTATAAAACACTCTTCATGGAGAATGGACCACTTCTGCATCCAGCCTCGTGTTAGAGGGGACTCTCTGGTGGCTACCAGGCCAAGCTGAGAACAAGCCACCTCACTCCACTCCAAGCCGCACTTCCCACCAGAGTACCCACCTTGGGGGACGTGGAGGTGCAACAGGAGGCCTCAAGCCACACAGAACAGCCTGTGCGTGAAGACCTTGGGGAAGCTGGTCACGGATGCCCGTGACTGGGATGAAGTGGGGGGGCACCACATGACAAAGCATCCAGGAAGTGACAGGACCAGGACACTGAGAGGCTTGGACAGGGTGGGGAGAAGAGGACAGAAAGTTACAGCAAAAATAAGGACAAGACAGTGAAAGGAAGAGAGATCAAGACAGGTTCTGTACCTGCTTTAAGAAAAAGACATCAGGGGCTGGAGAGATGGCTCAGCGGTTAAGAGCACTGGTTACTCTTACAGAAGACTTAGGTTCAATTTGCAGCACCCATATGGTGGCTAACAACCATCTATAACTACAGTTCCAGGGGAACCTAATGCCCTCTTCTGGCCTCCATGGGCATTGCACACACAGGTGCACTTACACACATGCAGGCAATACACTCAGACACACAAAATAAACCAATAAAATGTTTTTTAAATTAAAAAAGTAAAAGGCATCAGTGTGCTGCCACATGGCAGTGCTGAACCTATGAGAAGATGCAGCTGTTGCCATTGTGATGTGCTCACAAGCCAAGTTTTGCAGGTGGTGGACACCTCAGTGTTCACTACTTCCCTATCTCTACGGCCTTTCCCAGCAGAGCTTGCCCACGGCAAGCCACACATCCACACCAGCCTTGCCAACTTCCTTCCCTAAAGACCCACTGGCATCCACATGGAGCCCAAGACAACTCCCTTCCAGGAGCACCTGGTAGGCAAGGGGAGGGGGCACCACAGGCTGACACACAGAGCCAGCAGCATCCTGAAAATCACTGTCAAAGGCAAAGAGACTCAGCTATCCCAGTACACTGCCCTAAACTGTCACCAAGGCTATGCTGTCAGGGCAGAAGATGAGTAAGACTGAGGCTGTTGCTAAGACAGGAAAGCCACAGCACCACATCATATGACCCAGTCCAGACCCTGTCCTGGGAACCAGCCAGACTGAGGCCATGTGCCAGACTGGGGACTCAGGCCCAAGTCTCCCCTGTGGTCTACATACATCCCACGCCACCTTCTGTGGCCTCTCTGGAGCCAACTGGCTCTGAAAAACAGCTCTGTGCTCTCACAGGCTGCAGCATGGCAGACAGATTCAGTACCTTGGACAGGTCTGGGACCCGGCCAAGCACCAGGAACAGAGGCTTCCCCAGGACCCACCACTGCCGCAGGTTCAGCACGTCGGACAGCTCCAGGCACCTAGCAACACGCAGCGACTTCCAGCTATCCGCTCTCCCTGCGGGCACCTTCAGAACCTCGGACAGCTCCATTCCGCCCAGCACCGAGGACAGCGGCTTTCCCCATTACTCACCCTGTGCATGTCTTCATACTTGAGGAAAAGCACATTTGAGTCCATGCGGTGCTCCCAGAACTCCTGCACGTGCTCAAACCAGGAGCCATAGCCCACTGTGGAGACAGGGACAGGGGACAGCTGGGGAAGGGGCTGTGCAGGTCAGTTGCACCTTGTCCCCACAGACTGCCCTCCTGCCCAGTGCTGTGAGGAAGACTGCAGAAGCTCCTGGAAGGAAGAGCCCACTAGAGGCCCCATACCTTTCCTGATCTAGCTGGCCTCTCCCACCAAAGCTCCCTGACCTCTACTCATCCCATCTCTGGATGCCATAAAGACTTTACGTGGCAGAAGGGCTCTAAAGACAAGATGCGTATGCTACAGGGTCAGTGAAAGGGGATGATGCCCAGATGGAGCACCAGGTGGAGTTACTAGTGGGGTGAATGAGGAAAGATCTAAGGCAGTTCCAGAATGCAGGGCCCTGCCCTATATGTCCTGGGGTCTCCAGGCATATGCAGTGAAACCTGAGATCTGAAGAGAGGTGGGAGCCCAACACTGTCCCACAGGTACCCTGGGCCACAGCACCTCAGGTCTGGGCTGGGCACATGGTGGGGTGAGGGACTCCATCATATGCAGGCCATGTGACCACGTTCCTAGTGACAAGTACTGATGTCTATCACTTCAGCTGAGCTGCACAACCTTGTGAGGGTCCTTGTGGCACACTTCCAATGGTGCCATGGTAACAGAGGCAGGCCCCCATGAGACACCATACAGGAGGGGCACCCAGACCCCACTGAGAAGAAGGAATGAGGCCGGCTGAGTGAAAATCAGGGGCTGGAAAGGGTATCCTGTGGGAACCACCCCTAGGTCACCTGTAAGCTCCCTTAGTGAGGAGCTGTACTGGGGTCTCAACACACCCACCCAGACACACCCCACCCAGACACAACTGGTTGACCTCTATACACTCTGCTAGGTAAACCTGCTCCCTTTACAGAGAACTGAGTCTTGGGAGGTTTACAATGGGTTGCTGTCACTGGAGTCAAAACCGGGGACCCAGGTCCCCTAATTCATGTGCTCAGCTGTAGCTGAGGGGCAGAAGGAAGGCAAGCCACCTGGGAAGAGAAAGGAGAACACACAGGACTTCTAGACCCCACTGGACCACATGGATGCTGAACAAGAGAGGCCAGCCAGGAACAAGAGCAAGGCATGTCTGACTCGTACCAGGGAGCCCAAGGGCACCCAATCACCTCCACCTGACACCCCAGAAGAAGAGGCATGTGTGGGTTGGTGGAAGCCAAGTCTCTCCAGAACAAGGGAGCCCTGCCAAGATTTCCTGCTTCTCTCCAAACCTCACTCTGCTGAGATGGCGAAACCACTCGCCCAAGGCTCCTGGGAAGTCACAGCTCAACACAGGTCCCTGCCTGTGGAGCATGTCCCTACACTGGGAAGTCAGTATCTGTCCACCAAGCATGGCTGACATGGCATCTGTCACAGTGACCCTGGCCAAGGTTATGTGTCACAGGGAGACTGTCCACAGAGCACCACACTGTGTGTTAGTGATACTGTCCAGAGAGCCCTACACAGCAAGTCACCTGGCCTGGGCCTCTCTTAACCCCAGCGTTGGAGTCTCAGGCCACCAACATCTTCATGTGGATCTTTCTCAAAGAGGCTGACCATTATGCTCCATCCTCTGCCCTGTTTCAGTACTGGGCACACTGAACCCAGGGCCCGACACACCAGCCAAGCATGCTACCACTGGGCTGTATCTCTAGCCCCTTTTCTACTTTTCATTTTGGGACAGAGTCTCACAAAGTTGCCAAGGATACCCTAGAATTCATTCACTCTGTATTCCACTGAGCCTAAGATCCAGAGCATCAGGATGATAGGCCTGTGCCACCAGTCTGGTCAGCAGTGTCTTTTAACGTTCCTTGTGCTCTTAGCCCCCACCTTCTTCTGGGCTTTGGATGGGAAGGAAAGGCCTCCCTGTCTCCTGTACTGTTGCTGTCTCTAAGTGGCTAAGATCAGAGCAAGGGAGTGAGCACCTAGGTCACAGCTTCAGGTGGGACAGGGGCCAATGAGTGTGGCCTTTGAACCCTGGGACCTTCAACTGTGACCTTGATGCAGGGACATATTTTAAGAGCTCTGGCTGAGCACACACCATGCTAGATGAGTCAAGAGTCTACATGAGGCCAGGAGGGAATGGTGCAGGGCCAGGGGCAGCTGCAAAGACACCTGGGAGACTGAAGGGGCTTCACCAGTAGAGCACAGGTGGCAGAGAGAAACCGGGTAAGGTCCTGGCAGGCTCAGGGACACCTCCCACCTGAGGGGGGCTCTCCTCCAGAACAAAGCACGGCTGAAGCAATGTTCAGAAGGGCACAGACTACTGAGGACATCCAAGTCCCTGTGGGTTCCAACTGCTGTCTAGCCTTGTCTGCACTTAGCCTGGGCAGGCAACTCATGGAGGCAGCCCCCAGGCCAGCTCCACTGAGGCCTTATAGTCCTGAACTCTGCCACCTCATTATCTTGCCTCGCAGCCTCCCTGCAGGACCCCAGATCACCCACACTGAGCAGGAAGAACAATAAGTGTGTTTTCAAACCTGGGCCCAGGATAATCTCAGTGTGGACTGAAGGAAAGTGCAAATATGGTCCCCTTTCCATGTGTCTGGATGCATACCACAATGCCTACTTGCCAGCCAGGGGACCCACAGTGGTGTAGGAGGAACCAGGGTAAGGTGGAACAGCACCACACTGAGGAGCTGTCAGGGCTCCAAGGACCTTGATGGCCTGACAGGATAAAGATAAACAAGTCTGGAAGAGAAGGGACTGCTTCCTCTTACTGTCCCCACCTTCTGGGAGGTAAGTGACTAGGCCCTGCTCACCCCGCTGAGCAAGAAGAGGCAATTAGAGAGAATGCACAGCACCCTGCCCAGCACACTCTGCCCCATCACCACCAGCCCCTGAAGTCCAGCCCAAGGCTCCATGATGGCTCACACCTAGCAGCAGCCTTCCTTCTAGCCTCTGTGTCTGGGTTCACAGTTTTCATTCTCACCTTGCTAAGAACCCACACAGGAGGGAGAGACACACAGGAGGGAGGTCCCTCAGAGGGTGGGGAGGATTCCAGAGTCCTGAGCACTGCTGCACTCCATCTTTAGGATACACAGACGCCCAAGCTCTGTGGCTCCCCCTATTTGGTGGGAACACAGCCCCACAAGTCCAGTGGGCTTCCAGAGGTGCAGGTGAGCCACCAGCGCACACCAGGCCCTCCAGGAATAGCCTGTCCTTGGGGCGAGAGCATACCTTACCAGCAGGGTACTTACGCTTGTCATTCATGAACCTCCGGCAGAATTCCTGGAAGGTGCCTCTGTAGCTCATGGTCCGCAGGGAGCGGTGGAACTGGTAGTAAGACACCACTAGGTCCTTGGGGTTGCGAGCCATATAGATGACCTGCGGGTGGCAGAACTGAGTCGGATCTCCCGCCTCCCACCAGGTGGAGTGGGGCCTCTGTGCCCATTCTCCCTCCAGCACAGGTGTGTCCTGGTCCACATGCTCTACATGCAGGACAAGCAGCTGAGTACTTTTTGTTGTACTGCTTTGTCCCAGAACTGCTTTAAATCTGTGCTGGATAGCTTTAGTGTCAACTTGACACACCTGGTTGAGGAAAGGCCTCCATTGGACTGGCCTGTGCGTGCCTGTGGAGTATTTTCTTGATTGTTGAGTGATGTGGGAGGGCCGGGCCCAGCCCACTATGGGCGGTACCACCCTGGGCAGGTTGTTCTGTGTTGAAGAAGAGAGCAGGTGGGGGGGAGCAAGGCAGCAAGCAGCGTTCCTCCATGGCTTGTGCTTCAGCTCCTGCTCCAGGTTTCTGCCCTGAGTTCCTGCCTGAGTTCATCCCTCAGTGATAAACTGTGACCTGGGAGATGAAAGCTCAATAAACCCTTTCCTCCCCAAGCTGGTATTGGTCAGAGTGTTTTGCAGAAAAGCAAATTAGAACAAGATCGATAGAACAGAGTGAGGGCTGATGGCTCAGATCCGAACAGAGCCTGTGAGCCCCACCCGTGGATGCTCCTCTGTGAGGGGAAGTCCTGAGTCCCCTGGAGAAAGAGCCACAGATATGACCCAAGCCAGCCTCACAGAGGACACTGCACACTGAAAACCTCAGGGAGGACTTCAGACCAGGAGTGGTGGGGACAACGGTGGCTACACAGGCCTCGGGCTCTGCTTGGAAGGACTGGGTGGAAGAGGCAGGGTAGGTTACCTTGGAGTCTCCATTGTGGAGGTCAGAGGGCAGGAAGCGGTAGGGGAGGTGGCTCTTGATGAGGCGGGGAGATGTCAGTTCCTGTAGGCGGAGGGGAGCTCTGAGAAGAGGTAAGACCCTCTCTCCCTCTCTCTCTCTCTCTCTCTCTCTCTCTCACACACACACACACACACACACACACACACTCACAGGGCCATTCTAACATGAATTAGAGGAGAAGGTTCTGATCAAGTAGGACTCCGCATATCCCCTAACCAACTTTCCTCCTGAGCCATCTGGATGTGGCCCATGCCAGGCTGAACAGCACAGGCGGTCCCTGTCCCCAGGCTGAGGGGCTAATCCCTTGTGGCCACAGGAGTCTGGCCGGAGAGCCTGAAAATGAAGTAGGGCCATGGGCAGCAGAAGTGAAAACACAAGTCCAGATTGGCGTCTGCAAGATCATGGGGGCAGCGGACACCCAGATGCTTTGGGCTTCCCTCAGCAGCTGGGTGGATCCTGGACAGCAGCTTCCGCTCCCTCATCCCTCTGCTGAGTCCTTCTTCCTATCAGCTTCCCCTGGGATGATGGAGTCTTGGTGCCCACTCAACTCTCTCCTCCTCTAGACCGTCATTTGTCCCCTCCAGATCCACTGCTCCCAACTCCGTAACTAGCATGACTTCTTGCCCTGTGAGGCAGGCACCATCAGCTCACTGCTTCACCTACTGCCAGGAGCAGCTCAGGTATGTAGGGGCTCAAGGTAAAGACACCAACACTTTGAGTGTCCCTTATGCAAGACGCAATGTGGCTGGGTGCAGACTGCAGACAGCAGAGAGACCAGGTGCAGAGACAGGCTTGTCCCAATGCTACTAGCTATAGAGGGCTCAGTGCCCTGATTTGGGGATGTATGGCTGGCAGAGCTATACTCCTGCATGCTTATCCACTAGGAAAGCAGGTGGGTGGGGCCAGGCTGCTGAGGCCACTGCAGACTGTAGGCCTGAACTAAAGAGATGGCAGGAGATGGAGTGAAAGGTCCAGAAATCTCACGTGGACAGAATGTATAGCACCTGGAGACAACCTTCCTTTTAGTTGAGCTAGGTTTCACTATGTAGCCCAGGCAGACCTCAAACTCACAGTGATCCTCCTGCCTCAGCCTCCCTAGTGCTAGTATGACAGGTGTGAGCAACCACACCTGGCTAATTTCATTCATTTAAGAAAAATTTAAAGTGTATGACCTACATGTATGTGGTCTAATGGGTTTTACCTACATGTATGGAAGTGTACCATATGCATACAATTTCTGCAGAGGCCAGAACAGGGCATAGGATCCCATGGAAGTAGAATTATGGATGGTTGTTAGCCTCCCTTTGGGCGCTGGGAATCAAACCTGGGTCCTCCACAAGAGCAGCAAGTGCTCTTAAACACAGAGCCATCTCTCCAGCCCTAAAATAGATTTTTGAGACAGGCTCTCCCTGTAGCCCCAAGTGGCCTAGAACTTGATATGCAGACAAGGGTGGCTTTGATCTTATAGAGATCTGCCTGCCTCTGCCTCCTGAGTGCTGGGATCAAAGCTGTGTGCCACCACACCTGGTGTTTAATTTCATTCTTGATGCCAAAGGCTTGCTGCAAACACATCCACCTCAGCTCCCTTGACAGATGAGGGAGGGGCTGGGCCTGCTTCCTCATTGGTGGTCCCTCAGCCTCCCGCATATACACAGATACACATATCTACCTCCTTCCCCTACACCTTGCAGATTCTCCAACCCTGACAGTCACCCATACCTGATAGAACCTCAGGTTACAATCATGGGCTCAAGCCTGTCATTCTCTCCATCTTGCCTAAATTGAACTACCCAGAGTCCCTCAGTTGTCCCCACCCACAGAGTCCCATGACCCCCTTTGAAGCAGCTGTTACTCCTTAGGTATAACTGTGTTGGTGGTGTCACACTGGCCTGCGTGCCCACACACCTTAATGATGTCCAAGCCCGGCTGTGGGTACTCCAACACTGGCAGCTGCTCGTCGATATTCATCAGGCCGATCTCATCGGGGTCGGCCCCCTGGCTCACCAGGTAGACCACCTCCTGCAGAAGGCTTGTGCCTAGAGAGAGAGGCAGAGGAGGGCGTTCAGAACAGTGCTGGGCCAGTCCCACCGTCAAGGCAAATTCCACTGCCTGAGAAGAAAGCAGACTGGAGAGAGCCTGAAAGAGAGCCCCAGGCTGGGTGTGAGTCTCCAACTCTGCCCACCTCTGCCAGCACCCAGGCTGAACCGTTCCTTATTGTTCAGCAGAGCAGGGCAGCTGCAAAAGCAAGCAGGACTTCACAGCTCTCAACCCTGAGGCCTCCAGAGTCTGAGCTCTCCACCAGACACAGGAGCAGCCACACTTGGGGAAGTGAATTTAGCTTCCCAGTGTACTAAGCACAGCAAACACACAGTTTATGGTCTTAGAATTAAACATCAAGTGAAATGAACCAACAAGTGCATTCCAGAACATTCCTGGCCTCATGATTCATAAAACAGCCAAGCCCTGTAAGCAGAAACATCTACCAACAATAGGACATGCTGATCGTCACACAATGGGCCCAGCATCAAGGAAGGATGAATTCACAATGCAGCACATTGGTGGTCCAGGGACCAGAACGCTTGCTGTGCGATTCTGGCTGTTCCTTTGCAAACCGAGCTACAGTGACAGAGGTGAGACCGGGGCCACATGAGCAGGCCCTTACTCAGAGACATAAAGAGCAGCGATGGTCTCTCACTGGGTCTGCTGGCAGTTACACAGTACCAGGCACATGGAAGCTGAGTTCACTGAGAAACAGAAACCACCTCAGTCTACAGCTGCCTGCTCCCCAGGACAGCAGGAGATAGCCAAGACCAAGGGCAGGCTTGAACCCACACCTGAGCCATGCAAGGCAGAAAGCAACCCATCAGGAGAGACAGGCACTCAAAGGCACAGTGACCCTCAGGGTCCCAGACATGTGAGTGACTCCCACCTCCACAGAGTAGCAACGCTGCACGCATGGTATGGAGGTTTGAATGAGAATGTCCTTCATAGGTTCCAAGAAGTTGGTGGCATTGTTTGGGGAGGTCTCAGAAGATGTGGCCATGCTGGAGGAAGCCTGTCACTGGGGGCGGGCTTAGAGAGTTCTAATCTTTGCCAGATCTCCAGTCTCTCTGTGTTTCCTGTGCCTACTTAAAGATGTGAGCACTTAGCTTCTGCTCCTCCTCCAGCCACCTCTGCTGTCACACGTCCTGGCCGTGGTGGGCTCTCGCCCCTTTAGATCCGTGAGCTGAATACACTCCTCCCTTTATAAGTTCCCTTGGTCAGTGCTTCTACCACAGCAACAGAGAAGTGAGTAGGACAGATGGGTCCCCCGGTGGATCTGAGGACCATTCCCCACACACACACCTCAGAACCAGGTCCCACTGCCTCCAGCCTAAGGCTGTTCTGCAACCTACCCCTGTTCATGACGAGGCCAGGCACCCGGGGTCCAGCTTCACCTCTGCCTGTCCCCTCCTCAGATTCAGGCCCACATGCAGCCACTGTATCTTTGCCCCAATGTTTTCCTCTCCAGGAGTCCCTGGGTGCTCACACCGCATGCCATGTGCACTCTGATTGCTCTCTCTCCTTCCCTGCAGCCCTCAGCCAGTGCTAGGGATGGGAAGAACAGGGCCAACCTATACTCTGCTGGGCACATAGTCCCAGACAGGGCACCAGGCCGGGTAGGACACCCAGCCAGTTCAGCTGGAGCAGAGGGAGAAAGGCCTCCCTCCAAGAAGGTGGCTCTGCAGCTCTCCAGTCCTGGAACCTTTCGTTTCAGGGGCTTTGGTCTCTATGGCTGGTCCCTTCTCTCTAGAATTTCAACACCCTCCCTAAGTGGCCGCACCCAGGCCCCCCTTGAAAGCTAGGCCCTGTGGGTGCCACACACAGCCCACTGGACCAGCATCAGGTGAGCAGTAGAAGGTGGAATCCTGTCCACAACCCCCACTGCTCAGCAATCCATACCTTCGAGAGCTGCTTACACCAAACAGCACCCTCACACCACCCACAGAAAGCCTCCAGGTGGCCCCTACTCTCCAGAGAGAGAGTAAGGTAAAGCCAAGTGTGGTTACACACACCTGTAATCCCATCACTTGGGAGGCTGAGGCAGGAGGATTGTGAGTCGGAGGCTAGCCTGAGCTATACAGCAAGACCTGATCTCAGAAAAACAAATCCAAAAAGCGGAGCTTTACCAGGCCTGCCGGCCTGCCTGCTGTGCCTAACCTCCCTGCTTGCTCCCGCTGCAGGTCCTCTGCATGGGCCCTTTCCCCCTCCCTCCTTCATGTATCTGCTCAAATGTCACCCACCAGTGAGGGCTCCCCTGGCCACACCCTAGAGCAAAGAAGAAAAGAAACCGAGGTGAGTCCCTCCCGCTTCTCCACAGATGACAGGAAAGGGTGAGTGCTGGGCAAGGCCTCTTGGTGGGCATTCCTAAGCACCAGACTCTGAGAATGCACACTGTGGGAACCACCAGCTGGGATAGCCATACAGAGGATACGTCATAGCTGCATGTGACGCAGGCACCCAGCCACAGACTAACACAGTGGGATAGCTCACGTGTGAGATGGTATGGGTCCTCCAGCCCCCAACCCTGGCCCTTAGGAGTGCGGTGTGTGCCACCAACAGGTCACCAGGTGCAAGTGGTAATGACAGGCCAGCATCAGTACTGGGAAAAGGGAAAGACCAAGGAGGGTCAGGAGTCTACCTTACACACACACACACACACACACACACGCACGCACACGCACACACGCGCACACACGCACGCACACGCACACACACGGAAGTAGGAGCAGCGAGGGAGCTCCCAGGGAAGAGCAGGGCTGGGGCGTGCAGCTGCAGTGCCCACAGCCATACTGGGACCCCTGAGGTGCATAGAAATGCAGGGGCATCCACAGTGCTGGGAGAGCGGCCCTGGATAGCCAGTCTGCTGCACCCGACAGATACGATCCGCAGGGTGAAGAACTGCTGGGCAGGGGCCGCCTTACCACAGGAACACAGCCAGGCTCTCTATGGGCTCTGCATACCGGTAGAGGACACCATTGTCCACAGTGCACTTTGCTGACACGGTCAGAGCCCGAGTGACAGAGTGTAGATACTCCCTCAGCGGCTGGCAGGACTCTGACCTGAGGCCTAGGTTGAGAAGTGAAGGTAGACCTGCCCAAGAATCTGGGGTGCAGCCTGTCAGCAGCACCCAAGGAGGCCAACAAAAATCTTCCCAGAATTCTGGAGATGGGATGCCTTGTAGGGTCAGAGACTACTGGAGCCAGACCCAGCATCACCGAGATCCTGGGAGTGGGCTCTTTTCATGTACATCATTAGCCAAAGCCACACAGCCACCTAGGTTAACTGGTCAGAGTCTCGTAGGATATACAATAGGTCCCCAGTCTCCTCCCCCAAACCCCCTCCCACAGGCAAACCCTTGGCCGGTTCTTACTCTCCGATCCTCCAGGTAAATATGCAAAGATTCATAACCTGTGTCTTTTAGATGATCTACTGATCTTCAACCAAGAAAGATGGGACCTTGCCAAGTCTCCCCCCCGAACCCCAGTTTCCCTCATCCCAGTAACTCACAGCATGATGTGGGCTCATCAGGAGCTTAAGACAACAGAGGATCACTGTACTTCTTAGGTATACCATGTAGTGATCACACATCCCATCTTCTATGGTACCATGGTTTTCCTGCCTGTGCATGCCTGGTTTTCTACGTAGTCATTAATTCATGTCTAACAAACACCGCCAGTGTGGCTAGAGACCTGGGCACGTCAGCTAGGCTTGCAGTGGTCCATCTTCTCCTCAGGGACATACTCCAAGACCCAGCAGATATCTGAAACTTTGGATACTACCAAACTCTACAAATAATACATATGTCTTCTCTAACACATACATGCTTACGATAAATGTTAACTACATACCTATGTCTTCTCTAACACATACATGCTTACAATAAACTAATTACACACATATGTCTTCTCTAACACATACATGCTTACAATAAACTTTAATTATAAGGGTTGGAGAGATGGCTGTGTTTCAGAGCACTGGCTGCTCCTGCAGAGGACTCAGGTTCAGCTCCCAGCACCCACATGGTGACTAACAACCATTTGTAACTCCAGTTCCAGGGGACCCATCACTCTCTTCTGGCCTCTGTGGGTACTGCATGCACACGTGCACTTCCATGCAGGTAAAACACTCATCCATATAAAATAAGAATAAATAAATAAAAACTGGAAAAAAAACTTGAATTACAGTAAGAAGTTAAGAATAATAATGGAACTGGGCGTGGTGGTGCACATCTTTAGTCCCAGCACTTGGGAGGCAGAGGCAGGCAAATCTCTGTGGGTTCAAGCCCAGCCTGGTCTACATACAAGTTCCAAGCCAGCTGGGGCTACAGGGAGATTCTGTCTCCAAAAGACCAAAATAAGAATAACAACAACAATAATAATGAAATAGAATAACCACAACAATTTACTGTAATAAAAGTTACGTAAATGTGGTCTCTCTCTCAAAATTTATTTGTGTGTTTGTGTGTGTGTGCATGTGTGTGTATAGGCAAAACGTCAACTTCAGGTGCCATTCCTCAGGATCATCCACCTTGGTTTTTGAGATAGTTTCTCACAGGATCTGGGGCTTGTCAGCTAGGCTGGCTGGCCAGCAAGCCCCAGACTTCCTCCTGTCT
Organism: Eospalax fontanierii; assembly: GCA_035773235.1. NCBI lineage: Eukaryota > Metazoa > Chordata > Mammalia > Rodentia > Spalacidae > Eospalax > Eospalax fontanierii. The sequence continues at coordinate 73,716,261 of CM069537.1, forward strand.
CTTCCTACCCAGCACTGAGATTACACACCCATGCCAACATGCCCAGCTTTTAATGTGGGTGCTGTGGATCAAACGTGCACCCTCACTTTACAGCTGAGCTCTCTCCTCAACCCCTCTGAGAATATTATAATTCCACCAGATATTTTATTTATTTTTTTATTTTATGAGTATGAATCTTTGCCTACATATGTGTATATATGTATACATGTATGTACCATATATGCAATGCCTGCAGAGGCCAGATGAGTTAACTGGAGTTATAGATGGTTGTTAGATGCCATGTATGTGCTAGGAACCAAACCCAGGTCCTCTGCTCTTAACTGCTGAGCTAATTCTCCTGCCCCAGTCCTACCATATTTTAATGCCACCAGGTATGACAGACACACCCATAAACCCAGCTTGGAAGGAGGAACAGGAGCGTCAGTGCAAGTCTGAGGCCAGCCTGGATCAAACATGGCCTGGTCGCAAAATAAAGTCTCATCTCTCTGTTGTACCGTAATAGTGCTTTCAGATCGGCTTGACTGTGGGTAACTGGAATCAGAGGGGAGGTGTGCTGTGTCTCTCGGGGATGCTCCTATCACTTAGCTATCCAGCCCCACCTGATGACCTGCCCGGGAAGCATGCTACTGTTTCTCCCACCAGTCTCCTTCCATCTCAGATGTCCCTCATTCACGTCTCCTCCACAATGTGCCAGCTGCTGCTTCGATGTGCCCTCACGGTCTCCGCCCGACATGTGACCCGCAACTCTGCTGGACAGAACCCTAGGCCAGAGTCGCTTCAACACCACAAGTGCCCTTGTCCTCATGCCTGCCCAGGCTGCTCCCAGGAGCTGGGAGCCCCATCATCTGGCGAATCAGATCGGTTATGATCTTTAACTCACTCTAAGGCTGATATGGCAGAGCTCACGGCCTTGCGTTCTGGAAACTCCCATCTCAACCATCCTGCCCCCACCCCCGCGCTCTCTCTCTCTCACTCTGGAATTCATTTTCCAGTTCTTCTACCTTTCTACCCCTACTTGACATCATTTTGCAAAATTTCTCTACTTCACAGACATTTCCTGGGTTTGACCATCCAGACGCTGCATCTGAGGACTTACCATCCACCTCTCAGGTTTCCCTCCCAGGACTCTCTCTGCCAGCCCCGCCCCATGCTGCTTCTGTTCTAAGAAGTCAGCAGCCAGGAGGGCCATGGGGGAGGAGTGGCAATTGGAGGAAGTGTCCCCTTTTCTGCACTTAGTGTCTGTGGTTCCCTGACATCCTACTGGAAGTCATCAGAACCTAAGCTCGCCGCCCCCACCAAGTGGAGGTGGAAGGAAGAAGCAGCCTTTCGTGGAAAGGTGGAGCTCAGGTGTGTGTGTGTGTGTGTGTGTGTGTGTACGTGTGCGTGTGTGCGAGAGAGAGAGAGAGAGAGAGGGAGAGAGGGAGAGAGGGAGAGAGAGAGGGAGAGAGGGAGAGAGGGAGAGAGGGAGAGAAAGAGAAAGAGAACACACAAGAAGCCCAGCTTAGCCACTCCCCAGAGGGTTCCACTGCCCCCATTCTCCATCGGTCTCTAACATCCCACAGGTCGGTTCTTTGGTGTCAATATTCCCCAAGGCAGGGTCCTCCAACCTCTGGTGTGGTGCTTGAGCAGGGGCCCAGGCATCCTGGGAGTCAAGGTCAGGAGGTACTGGGAACTTCACCTCTGGGTGAAGTTTCATTCAATCTCCATTTCTGACATCCTGTGCCCAGCTTCCACCTGCGACCTGCATCTCCATATCCACAGCCTTTCCATCAGCATCTCCAGAGGAAAAAACCTGTTTGCAACAGGCCCCCTGGGGCAGCCACCTCACTAATTCCTTGAGCTCCGCAGTGGAAATTATTCTCACCTGGCCAGTAGCACCTGAGCTCCCAGATCCCTCATGTCCACATGGGCCTGGTCAGCTTGATGAGGTTTCTAAAGCAAGCAGAGTTCTGCATGTGGTTCACCCGCCCCACAGGCTCACACACACTTCCCTGCCATCCACCAGGGGCAGCAAGCAGAGTCCTCCAACATCCTGGACGGCAGTGGGATGTCTGAAGTAGACAGGCACACCTGGATGGCCCACCCTGCCTGCTCTAGTGCTCAAAACTGCTTCAACATGCAGAGGAGCGCAGCAAGCTCAAGAAGAAGGCTGGTTACCTAGCTGGGTCCCAATGGGGAAGCCAGGGTAGGAGAAGGCACACAGTGCCCACCCCCACACACACTTTGGCACAACCAGCCGTGATGAGTCGTGTCAGCCAGGTGTAGTACTGGATCAGGGACCCAGGCATCCTGAGAGTTAAGGACAGGAGGGGTTGAGGAACCCCACCTCTTGGGTGCAGCTTTCACCCGCCCCACTTTCAACAAGCCCTGCACCTAGCTTCCACCCGAGACCTGCATCCCCATACACACAGCCTTTCAACGTCAGTGCAGGCCTTCAATCCCAGCACTCAGGAGGCAAAGGCAGATGGAACGCTGTGAGTTTGAGGCCAGTCTGGTCTTCATGCCAAGTTTCAGGCCAGTCAGGGCTACACAGTGAGACCCTGTCTTAAAAAAACAAACGAACAAAAATGAATCCTCACAGACCCAGAGAAATGCCCACTAATGTCTTCCTCCTCTGAGTCCAAACTTTTCCATGGCCACTACCACGACTCTCTCCACCGCAGCAGGTGGAGCCAGGCCACAAGAGCTTGGGCACAAATGGGAACATGGCTCAGTGTTAAGAGCACTGCCTGCTGTACCAGTGGACCTGGATTGGGTTCCCAACACCCACATGGCAGCTAAAAACCATCTGTAATCCCAATTTCAGAGGACCCAACGCTCTCTTCTGGCCTCTGCAGACATTGCACGCACGGGCACACTTACATACATGGCAGGCAAAACACTCATACACACACAAAAAAAGAATTTTAAAAGAGCTTAGGAACGAACCTGGTACCCAGAACCAGAGTGTTCTACACAGGTATTGAACATACGGCCCCCACAGACACAAGCAAGTCACACATGCATCCCCAAACTCACCACAGACACATACTACACACACCACATTCATCACACAAACACACATACATATTCACTCACATAACACAATCCATGCAGACAGAGATATAGATACGTATACACACACCACACATGGCAACACACAAGATATATATACACATACCCACCCATGAACACACAAACCACACATATACACAACTTACACAAGCATACACATAAGTACACACACACACACAAATACACACAGAGAGACTCTGGAGCCCACCCTGCCTGTGATATAGGGTCAACTTCACCCTCAGCCTTGAGAGACAAGAAGTGACCCCACACCCACTGAGTGTCCATTTCAGCAGCCAGAGGCAGTGGCATCCCCAGTCACCAAGGATGACTTCGCCCCGTTATTGAGACAGCACCACATGGCCATGCTACACTGAGCCCACAACCTGCCCCACCCATTCCCAGGGGCTCTGGCAACCCTGCCACACTGCAGAAACCCAGACCCCAGATCCCCAGTGTCCTAGTCCTATAGTCATAATATCGCCGAAACACCTCCTACAGCAGCAAGCAAGAGGGGCCCCCCATGGAATTGGGGCCGTGGTCTATGTTAGTGCTAGCCGTCAACCTGACACAGCCTAGAGTCATCTGAGGGAGTCTCAGCTGAAGAAGCCCAGATCAGATTGGCCTGTGGCCATGTTTGTAAGGTACTGTCTTGACTGATGACTGGTGTGGACAGTACCATCCCTAGGCAGGGGGATGGGGCTGTATAAGAAAGCTAAGGTAAAAAGCATAAGCCACGGAGTGATCCAGAGAGTGGGCCAGCAAGCAGCGTTCCTCCATGACCCTTGCCTTAAATTCCTGCTGACATCCCTCCGTGTAAGTTAATAAATCCTCCTTTCCCAAGGTGTTACTGGCCAGCGTATTTACCTATAGCATCAGAAAGCAAACTAGGACACGAGCCTGGCCCTGCTAGTGACTGCAGGGACCTGGAAAAGCCACAGCTCCTCTGGCCTCAGTTTACTCACAGTGCCCATTTCCGATCTCCCAGGCCCGCTGCTCAGGAGGTGGCAGGTGGCGGGAGGTAAGCAGAGTGTGGGGCCCCGCAGCGTGAAGAACGTACCCCTGAAAGAGCACCAGAGATTAGGCGGGCCCTCCTGAGACAGCACTTGAAGGAAGCTCCAAGGACAAGCAGGGTTACCAGGGGCCTCACTAGGGCCTGGAGCCACCTACATCTCCATCCTGTGACAGCAAAAAGATTTTTATGGCCCTGCCATAAAGATCCTCTGCTGTGGCTCTGGCACAACCACGTGACCCGCTGTGATCAACAAAGACCTCTGGGCATCTGACCTGCTCTCTGTTTCCACCATACCGAGGAGAATACCCAGTCCGGCCTCCTCATCCACAAAGCCAGAGAAAGACAGGAGCAGACCCGCTGGTCACCCTTCCTGGAGCAGAGCCCAATCACCCTGGAGATGCCAAACCCAGCTTAGTCAGATTTGGAGCTGTGACTCAAACCAGGATGGAGCCTAGGTCCCTTAAGCCTACCTTCCTCCAGCAGACTGTGCCCCTCAGCCACAGGGGGCCCTGACACTGGGCTGGACAACTCCCGGACGCATGAAGGTTCTGGCTTCTAGCCCTGAGCTAGCTCTACCCAGAACTGGAGGGGAGGTCCTGGCAGCAGCTCCCCACCTCTCTCCCAGAGGCCAGGATCCTGAACTCTGTCCCCCTCTCTCCAAAGGCCCCACAGACTGGATAGGAGGCAAGAGAGGACCCCTTCTCTGGTTCTGGCTCCTCACATCCCTGCGACTGAGGTCACCCCCCGACCTCATCAGTGGGGGTCCGTTCTCTCCAGGACTCGAGACCTACTGCCAAGCCCAGGCTCTCAGTCCTTGAGGGCACTGGCAGAAACAGGGGGGCAGAATGCAGTCAGGCTCATTCCTGAGAGCGGCTCCTCTCTGGAAGGTGGCCCCAATGCCATCACTCATGCAGGGCTCTGGGCATGACATCAGAACCTACGGTAACCACAGTGACCCAGGGCTGGCCAGCTAAACCCAGGACCTCACAGAGACACCACAGGCAGAGGCAGGAGGCCTGGCCAGCTCTTCTCCCAGGCTCAGTTCCTTACCCCCCAAAAGACCCACTTCTTGGGGAAGCCGGTGGGCAGCCTAAGACGCCTAAGAGGCGCTTGACCCAATGGCCTGCTGCCAGCTTCACGTGGGCAAATCTCCTACCACTGGAGGAACCTGGCTTGCTGCACCTGAGCCTCGTATGGAGAGCCCGAATGCTGGGGACACAGGGGAGGTCTGGTGGGGCATCTGGCCTAAAACAACTTGTTTAGCTTCCAGAAAATGTCAGTAAGTCTACAGAGCACCTTCTGGGAGACTCCCACATCCCTTAGGCCATCTTGCCACCTCATAGCTCCAGAGGCCACACAGGTCGTACTCCCTGCCAGTCACAGTCATGTCTGCACACACTCTCCACATGCTAAGAGCTTGACACATGAGAAGCTGACTCCCAACATAAGCTGTTCTGTGCAGGGGGCCTCGGGCTCAGAGGGTCAGGCTGCAGAGTGGCTCCTGGAGTCTGCTATGACATCAAGGCCCTCCTCCCCTAGGGAGTCAACTCCAGGCTCTGAAGCAAGGCATGAACCCTCACACCAGGGCTCCAGTGAAGACCCACTGAGGCTGGAAATGGGAAGGGGGAACAAAGTCCACAGAGGCAGATAACTAGGGTCCCCGGACACCAGGAAAGGGACAAGACGCTTCCACACAAAACTCCAGTAAGACAAACTCTGGTGCCACACAGGGGGTCTGAGAAAGTCCCCAGTGAGAGTGGGAGTGTGGAACCTGCAGACTTTGGTCCCCCTAAGGGCAGAGGTGGGGCCTGCCCCTCTGAGCTAGAGAGTCACAGTACTATGTCTGGGCATCCAGCCCTGGACGCAGACCTCCCACAATCAAAGCTGATGGTGGAGCAGGAACACTGGAAAAACTCTCTCTAAAAACTGGGCATAGGCACCATCACAGGATGGTGGAAGCCACCTGGGGTGCCAGAGCAGCAAGATACCCTGCTGTCTGACACACTCCATCCCAGGGCCAGCAGGGAAAGACACAAAGACCCCAGTCTACTGCCTGACACTGTGTTCGGCAGTCAAAGGCACTGTTCAAAAAGGCAAGAAAAACTGACTGCAGAGATAAGGCAGTGGACAGAACCAGGTTCAGGGGGCTGGAGAGATGGCTCGGTGGTTAAGAGCACGTACTGCTCTTCCAGAGGACCTGGGTTCAGTTCCCAGCACCCAGCACAGGGCAGCTCACAACCACCTGTGATTCCAGTTGCAGGGGATCTATGGCCTCTTTTGGCCTCACATATGTGCACAAACCCACACACGGACACATACACATAAATAATAAAACAAATCTGTTTTAAAAAAGAACCAGATTCAGGAGTGTAAAATAAATCTGACAACTGCCACAATATGCACAGATGGGATGCCTCAGAAAGACAGGAAAACGGACTGAAACAACACAGTAACAGGCACAGCAGCTTCTAAGAGCTCAGTGATGAGACACTTGGAAGAAATGGCAGGTAGACGTGAACACCTATAATCCCAGCACTCAAGTTGCTGAGGTAGGAGGATCGTTGAAAGACGGAGACCAGCCTGGGCTACTGCAGAATGAGCTCCGGGTCAGTGTAGGCTACAAAGTGAGTTCCAGAGCAGCCTGGGCTACAGAGTAAGTTCCAGGCTAGTCTGGTCTACAGGGAAACTTTGTTGAAAAGAAGAAAGAAGAAAGAAGAAAGAAGAAAGAAGAAAGAAAGAAAGAAAGAAAGAAAGAAAGAAAGAAAGAAAGAAAGAAAGAAAGAAAGAGGGAGGGAGGGAGGGAGGGAGGGAGGGAGGGAGGGAGGGAGGGAGGGAGGGAGGGAAAGGAAAAGGTCAGTTCGTATAAATCACAAGAAAAAGAACCAAAATTCAGAATCAAACACTCAAGAGTCTGAGTCAACATCCAACAACCTATGCGTTAAAAAGAGAGAGAGAGAAAAAAAGAGAGAAAGAGAGAAGAAAGGGTATCCCCACAGTGACAGAAGGCAGACGACAGCAGATCTAAGCAGCATGGTGAACCACAGACAAGATCAGCAGTCACACACAAAACACAATAAACCCCAGACATGGTGAAATCAAGGGTAAAGAGGAGACATATGCAGTAAAGAAAAAGACAGGTCTTTGAGGGAAACAACACAGGCACTGTTTCATCCCAAACAACTGTAGGGAGAAAGTGCTAGTGGGAGGTCTGTGATGCTAAGAGACTCTGGGAGAAAGGCTGGCAAGGAGGCGCCACCCACGGCTTACATACGAGTGAAGCCATTAAGCCAGCCATCCTCACCAGACATTTAGGGGTGTGAAGGGAAGGGAGAAGAGAGGAGAGACTGGCATGCCAGACGCCCGGAGCAGATGTGTGTGAGTAAGGAAGTTTGTCCCTGCAGGTTCTGTGTGGCTGGAGCACAAGGGGTGCGAACACACCACACAGAGCTCGGCTAAGATGACAGAGCAGGTGGAACACTGCCCGTAGCAAGTGGGAGCCGCAGAGGCGAAGGAGGGAGTGAGCACAGCAGACTGCTTCCCCAGTCACCTTAGCCACAGCGAGGAGGGAAAGCACAGGGCTCAGGATGCCACTGCGGCACCCAGGAAACGAGAATCCCAGTGCTGGAGATGGAGGCACATCCGAGCACCTAGACGGGAGGAGGGGCCCCAGAGGCCATGCCGAGCTGGCTGGTCGCCTGCATCGCTGTGGAGTAATTTCTATCATCTGAGAAGATGGGCGAGGAGTCGGGGAAGGAGGCGGTCATAGGGTACGGGTTGTCCTGCGGACTACGTGGGATGACGTGGTCATCCTGCCTGGGTCTGAGTTCCTCAGCTGCTCTGTCACTCTGAGCTAGCCTGCCCCCTAGGAGTCTCTCAAAAGGAACAAGAGCCCCACAGACCAACAAGGGTCAACTGTGGGGCACACGGGGCCACAGAGGGCAAGCCAGCCATCCTGTTACACTTTGAATATGAAGTGTCCTCATAGGTTGGCCGTGCCATTTTGGGAGGCTGTGGAACCTTTAAGAAACAGGGCCTACTGGGCAGAAGATCACTGGGGTGTGTTAGGGTTAGGGTTAGGGTTAGAGGGTTAGGGTTAGGGTTAGGGGTGGGATTAGGGTTAGGGTTAGGGTTAGGGGTGGGGTTAGGGTTAGGGTTAGGGGTGGGATTAGGGTTAGGGTTAGGGTTAGGGGTGGGGTTAGGGTTAGGGTTAGGGTTAGGGGTGGGGTTAGGGTTAGGGTTAGGGTTAGGGTTAGGGGTGGGGTTAGGGTTAGGGCTAGGGTTAGGGTTAGGGTTAGGGGTGGGGTTAGGGTTAGGGTTAGGGATGAGGTTAGGGTTAGGGTTAGGGGTGGGTTTAGGGTTAGGGTTAGGATTAGGATTAGGGTTAGGAGGTTAGGGGTGGGGTTAGGGTTAGGGCTAGGGTTAGGGTTAGGGCTAGGGTTAGGGGTGGGGTTAGGGTTAGGGTTAGGGTTAGGGGTGGGGTTAGGGTTAGGGCTAGGGTTAGGGTTAGGGTTAGGGTTAGGGGTGGGGTTAGGGTTAGGGTTAGGGGTGGGGTTAGGGTTAGGGTTAGGGTTAGGGGTGGGTTTAGGGTTAGGGTTAGGATTAGGATTAGGGTTAGGAGGTTAGGGGTGGGGTTAGGGTTAGGGCTAGGGTTAGGGTTAGGGCTAGGGGTGGGTTTTCCCTGCTCTCTTCCTGTCCCACACCCTGCTTCCTGCCGCACCCCTCCATGTGAACAGCCTTAGCCATGCAGTGGTGCAGACTGGACTAAAGTCCTATGCCATGCATTCCCAGAGCCCCCAGGGACTGACCTTCTTAGATACTGTGAGTCAGAATGGACCTTCGTGCTGGTGATGCTGAGTTGACAGAGATTTTAGCTTCAATGACAAAAAGTGACTTAACTCAAAAAAAAATATATCTTAAGTAAAATAGCGGGCTGTAGAGATGGCTCAGAGCACTGGCTGCTCTTGCAGAGGACTTGAGTTTGATTCCCAAAACCCTCATGGCAGCTAACAACTGTCTGTAACTCCAGATCCAGGTGATCTGACATCCTTTTTCTGTGGGCACTGCACACATGTGGTACATTCACACACATGCAGGCAAAACATATATACACTAACACAATTCCTGAAGAGCTCCAGGTTCCACCTTCAGCCACACCCTGTGCGTGATCCAGGTGACTGTGAAGGCTCCCAGAACTAGGTAGGGATGTAAAGTTCCCAGAACTCACCCAGGGCACCACCTGCCAGGATCAGGCTCAGTGGCCTTTCTGTGCCAGCCCTAGAAGGGTTGTGGGGCTTCTCCAGTGCAGAGCCATCTTCGGTAAGTCTAGGAACCAGGTCAGGCCCCTTATCTGGTTATTCAAAAGTCTTAGACATAGTGGGATGTAGGCCATCGAGCCCACCTCTCCTGTGGGAAATGCTCCCTGAGTCACGGGGGAGGGGAGAAGAGGCAAGAGAAAGTGGGTGAGGACCAGAAAGAAGAAGAGAGCCTGGGCAACCATCTCGGCCTGCAGACAGACACACAGGCGACTCCCAGAGCCACTGACCCACCTGTGACACTGGTGCCCCACCGTTCCCTACTCTCGTGTACGGGGAAAACTTTCTCTGTGGACCAGCACAGTCTGACAGATGGACGGCTGCCCAGAAGGTCCTGGTGCTGGCTGTGGAGTCACCTGTCTGGCCTGTATTCTAGCAAGGTAGCCTTCAGGTGGGAGGGGACAGGGAGCAGGCAGGAGGCAGAGGGACACACAGAGGTCACAGGACTCTCAGTTTGAAGAGGCGCCTCTCCAGGATGTTGGGGGGAGGAGGGAGTCAAGCCGGGTCTTTGAGTCTCTGCTGGGGTCTCATTGCTGAGCTACTGTTTACTCTGACGTGTGCTACTGTGTGTACTCAAAAGACGCACATTACACATAAGATGCCAATGTCTGTTACCCAGAAAATTTCCTTAAAACCAGTACCCAGTCAGAGGTGCTGGTGAACACCTGCAAGCTCCCTATTTGAGACACTGAAGCAAGAGGATCAGGACTTCAAGGTTAGTTCAAGTTACACAGCAAGCTCGAGGGCAGCCTGCACATGAACCATGAGATCCTGTCTCAAAAATAAAGAACCCTGTGGGGTGGGTGTGATGGGGCACCCTATAATCCTAGCACCAGGGAGGCTGAAGCAGGACGATTGAGAATTTAAGGCCAACCTGGGCTACTCAAAGACACTGTATCTCAAAATAAAAACAAATGCTTACCACCCAACTCTGGACCATAATGGCCAGGAAGCTCCCAGACCTCAGCAGGCCCCAGCATAGGGCTCCCCAAATACCCACCCGCCCCCTAGGTACACAGCTGGACCTCCAGCCCAGTCACTCCCTCAGGAGTCCTTGCCAATGGCCCCCAAGCCCTTTCCAGTAAGTCGCTCCTCTGCCCCCTCCCAAGGCAACACGAGCCACAATCCCAGGCATACCTCAGGGTCCCACGATTTCGGAAAACCAAGTTTTCCGCAGTTCGCACCCTGAACCAACAGGAGGCGGGCTTGAATCTATTAATCCCACGTACATGTTCATAACAACACAAACGTGTGTCCTCCCTAAGAACTGCCCCCATCTGTGAACAGACTCAATGGCAGAGTGCTTACTGGTCCAGCATGTGCAAAAACCAGGGTTCATCTCCAGCACCACCAAAAAAAGCCAACACCCTAGCACTACCGCAAACCCCACTGTAGAGCGCCCAGGCTGATGGCCAGGACACAGAGACCCCTCTAAACACTGCCCACCGGGCTGGGCGGAGGGGCCGGGGCAGGCCAGTCCTAGCCTTGGCCAGCGATGGATGGGGGCCTCTCCCGCCTCTGCCTCTTCTGGGACACCCCGCGGAGGGGCAGTGCCTGCGCTGGACTTGGGCCCAGGGTCTTCAAACCCATAGGCCTGGCCGAGAGAGCCCACCACCTTCCTGGGAGAGCGGGGGTGCTGGGCCGCTGCCCTGGGAGCTGGGACTCCACCCCAAGTGACAGTCAGCCTGCTGAGGGCGCAGCGGGGTGCTGAATACCCACCTTCTCACTACCCTGAGCCTCCAGGACACTGGTCACAAGGACCCCTTTGGGCAAAGCGGGGAGAAAAACAAGACAAGAACAGGCAAGCTGGGCTCTTCCCTACAGACCCATTAGAGGCACCACACGGCCATGACACCACCAGGCCTGCACAGCCCGGCGGCGTCAGACCCCAGCCCAGCTGTGTGACCTTGGGCAAGCCTCGTTGCCTCTCTGAGCCTCAGCCTGGACCGCGGTGGGTCTGACCAGCTCTGCCTCCCCACTCCGCCAGCCGCTGCAGCGCAGACGTGGGTTCCTGCTGGGGAACTGACTGCTGGGTCCTGCCGCGGGGCAGAGGCAGACCCTGAACAAGGATGCTCAGGGGCCAGGGCCGGCCCCCTCCCCCACAGAGCCATGCCGCTGGCATCCCCCGTCCCGGGTCGGCCCGGGCTGCCCCGGACCCGGGAACAGAGAGGTTCGGTGACCGGCCCAAGGTCACACAGCCCCGCCCGGTCCCCGGCTCACCCGACTTAGGGTAGGTGACGATCCACACGTCGCTGGGCCGCACCGGGAAGTCGGCGATGTCCTCCATCTTCCCGCGGCAGAAGGGCGGCAGCCGCACGCCGTGGAACTCGAAGTACTTGCTCTCGAACTCCCCCGGGGTGCTGGGGGTCTCGGCCTCGCTCTCCGCCATGCCGCCGCCCGCGCCCACCCCGCGCCCCGCGGCCGCAGCTCCGCAGGCGTGACGTCACGGCGCCGGCGCGGGGGCTCCGCGGCCGGGCATGACGTCATGGCCGCGCCCCACGCACGCCGCCCGCCCCCGCCGCGTGACGTCACGGCGCCGCAGCTCTCGCCGCGCCCCGGCGGGGACGCGCGCGGACGGTGCTGGGAAGCCGAGGGGAAGAGCAGAGGCCCGCGAGAGCAAATGCCCAGAGAGGGCCAGCTCGCGGCAGGTGCAGGGGCGGAAGTGTTCCTGACACCGCGGCAGCAGAGACGGGGCGACCATGCAGGCCCCCGGGCCACCATGCACACCCCCGGGCCACCATGCACACCCCCGGGCCACACCCCGGACACAACTGGGAGTAGCGACCCCCGGGTACACCGTGGAGCAGAGATGGAGCGACCATGCAGACTCCTGGGCACAGCCCGGGAGCACAGATCCCCCGGGCAGGCCCCAGGGAGGCCCCCAAACCTGCAGCTCTCAAGAGAACAGCCGCCTTCCCAAGAGCCAAATCCCCAGCCAGGTCAGGGCCCTGGCTCCCCTCCCCGCGCCCCACGCCCAGACAGCATCCTCCCAGTGCATCTGGGGGTACAGCTGGGGGACCAAGCAACTTACAACAAGGGCTGGAGGGGCTGGGGGGCGGGGGTAGGGCTTCTGCCCAGCAGGCATGAGGCCCTGGGTTTAGGTCCCACAGTTCCCCAGCACTAGGGAGGAAAGTAGTCTGGCTTAGTGCACACTTGTGATCCACCACTTGGAAAGTGGAGTTCAAGACCAGCCTCGGCTGCATAGTGAGTTTGAAGCCTGGGATACATGAGACCCTGTGTCAAAATAAGATTTGGAGCAGACAGATGGGCTCTTCTCACAGCCTGGCGCAGGAGACACCAGGGACTGAAGGGGCTGTATGCAAAGTGCGCGGACAGGGGAGGGGACAGGAACTGACCTGGGCTCGGGTGGCCTTCCACAGTCTACCATTGTGGAACGGAATCAGGGCTGCAGTTAAAGGTTGGGGACCCACAGCCCTAGTCCGGGGAGAGGGGTCCATGCTGAGTGGAAAGTGGAGGGTAAAGGCACTTGCTGCCAAACTTGAAGACCCGAGTTCGATACCTGCGATCCACAGGGTGGAAGAACTGACTCCCACAGGTTGTCCTCTGACCTCCAGGTATGTGCCATGACACTGCCACACCCACCCACACCTGATTGATTAATAGTGTAATCAAAAAATAAAACCTTCCCTCAACATAGAAACTCCCTAAGAATCTGCAACAAACAAAAACTACCAGAATTAATAAGTGAGTTTGGTGAGCTTATGGTGCACAGGACCCCCAAACAAAAGTCAATTCTGTTTCCACACACCAGCAACAAATACTTAGAAACTGGGGTTTTAATACCATCTGCAATAATACCAAAATAAACCTATGTAAAGGTCTTGACCCTGGAAAGAGAAATAAAAGACACCAGTTCGTGGATTAAAGACCAGCGTTATTTGGCCACTGAGTAGGAAGCCTCCCATCCGCGGAGGTCTGTGAAGTCTAGACAAGTCTGTGTTCTGAAGAAGACAACCTGAACAGTTGAATTCCCAGCGCTCTGGCATGGCCTCAGAGCCTGGGTGCTGGGATCGTGGTCGCTGTCCGCGGTGCTGAACGCTCACAGCTCAGCTGTCCAGGCCTGGCCCTCAATAGCCAGGGCTCCAGGCAGTCCGGTTCTACTTACAGTCACGTTTCTCTATTAAAATTGTTAAGATTAAGGGATGGTGAGATGGCATTTGAGTTCCAGAAACGAGATAGTTGGAGGAGAGAACTGAGTATCTCCAGTTGCCCTCTGACCTGTGACAGACACACACACACACACACACACACACACACACACACAATAAATACTTACATAAGTAAAATAAATATAATTTAAATAAAATTAAAATTAAGTACTTTTGGGTTGTGGAAATGCCTAACGTACACAAATTTTGAGAGAGTGAGATAATGAACTTCAATGCACCCATCACAGCCCGTCTCCTGGTGTCTCTTACCAGCTACAGTTCCATCAGCTCCTCTGGACCCACACACCAGAATCCTTGTGACACAGGACCTGTGTGTCTCATCTATGTGCACCTCCTCACAGATCTCTAAGACAAGAACGCTAAAGCACATTTCTAACACATCAGTATAGTTAAAAGGGGACGCCTGGGTGATCAGTCAGGTGTAGCACAGCACTCTGGAGCTGACAGCGGGAGGATCAGAAGTTCTGGATAATCCTTAGCTATGTAGCAAGTTGGAGGCCAGCCTGAGCTACATGAGACCCTGCCTCTGAAAGCGGAGCATGTGAGACAATAAACACCGTACCCTGCTTTGCTGAGGAATTGCTTTGCTGTGTGCCTCCCATAACACAGCTGTAGGTGTTTGAATCAGAAATGTTCCCTTGGGCCCAACTATTTCAACACTTGTCTCCAGTTGTCAGTGCTGTTTGGGGAGGTTGTGAACTTTTAGGAGATTTAAGTATGTCATTGGGGCGGATGTTGAGACTTCATGGCCTCGTTCCACTTCCAGTTCACCCTCTCTGCTCCATGTTTGCGGTTCAGAATTTGAGCTCTGAGTTTTCTAATCCTATGTCTCCTGTCCTCACTCCATTGCTATAGACTCTCCTTCTGGGACTGTGAGTGCTTGTAAAGTCTAGAAGTTGCCTTTGGGCATGGTATTTTATCCCATGAAAAGTAACAAATAAAACAATTGAAGTTATTTTATCTTTTGTCATTGAGGGGCTGGGGAGATGGCTCAGTAGGTAAGAGTGCTCACTGAGTAAGCATGAAAGCCTGAATTTGAACTCCAGAATCCATATTAAACAAAGACAGACATGTGACTCTAGCATGGAGGAGTCAGGTGTGCAGAGACGGGGGCTCCCGGAGCTCACTAGCCAGCCAGCTGAGCCAAAGGGTGAGCTTCGAGTTCAGCGAGAGACTTTGCATTAAGACGGTAAGGTGAGGAGCAGTCCAGAAGACAACCGGAATTCTCCTCTGTCCTTCCAACCTGTGAACACATACATATACACACAACACACACATACACACAACACACACATACACAAAATACACACAACACACACCAATACACACAACTCACATATATACACAACACACACCTATACACAACACACATACACAAAACACACAAGCACACAAAAAACATATACACCATATATACACAACACAGAGATACACATACCACATATACACACATACATACACATCATACTCCACACACACTACATATATAACTGCACACACACCATACACACACCACATACATACACCACACCACAAACACACATATCATACAACACACACACACATCATGTACCATACACACCATATATCACACACCACACACACAAGTGCACACACACAGAGACTCCTCTGGGATGTGACTCAGTTGCTAGAGTGCTTGTCTAGAATGAACAAAGCCCCAGGTTCCATTTCCAACCCCTAGTGAGCTGGTGTGGTGGCGCAGCACTCAGCAAGTGGAGGCAGAGGATGAGGAGTTCAAGGCTATATAATGAGTCTAAGGTCAGCCTGGGCTACAGAAACTCTGTCTCAACATAAAAAAATAATAATTTCTTAATGATCACCAAACACCTGGGTAGTGCACCCAACCTGCTTCCCAGCTGAAATGCAAAGTTGAGAGATGCTGAGTTACCACCTAGGGATATCACAGAACCAGCGCACAGCATGGGGTCAGAGATCATCATTCCTCAATGACAATAGCGTACAGTGTGAGGACAAAGATCGCCCTAGCATCATGAGACCTCAGCTGCAGATCGGCACATAGCGACCATCCTGCCACAGATGACATTGAAGACGTCTGAGGCACCGGGGCTGACTCAGTGAAATGGTCACACCCAAGGGGTGGTCAGAAACACTAAGGGTCCATGTGTATCCTGCCCAGATCAATGTCAACTGAGCATCAGCTCGTCTGCTCTGCATCCCTAGGCCGACATGGCTGGGTGCTGATCTCACTGAAACAGGCTACGAGTTAACAGAAGGAGATGCAGCTGAGCCCCAGGTTCCTTGTCAATCAAATTCACTGCAGGCCTCACCACCCTATAGCTGTCCCTAAGAGCCCCCAAGAGTCACTCTCCTGCCAACCCTCTCTAGCAGCCTGCAGACCCCACTCAGAATCCAGGTGTCTGTGGCTGAAATGGTAGTTCTTGCTCATGGTTGCCTACGTGACCAGTGTTCCAGACTCAGAGCACAGCTCCGGGCCCCCGAGAGAGTGGTGGCCCTCTCATGTAGCCCAGCCTAGCTTCTATTCTGTGTAGCCAAGGATTATGACTTTGAACTCCTGATCGATCCTCCTGCCTTGACCTTCTGAATGCTGAGATTACAGGTGTGTGTCACCACGCAGGCATATTTAGAGCTGGGGCATGGAGCCCAGGTTTCAGGCATGCTAGACAAGCCCTCTACCTACTAAGCCCCGCCCCAGCCCCGCCCCCAGCCCCTGCTTAGAAACAAGGGGCTAGGGAGCTGATGAAAGGACCCTCATTCCTAGTCATGAGCAGATACCCACAGAGTTGTGCTGGTTCCTGAATCCCTGGGTTGCCTGCAGCTCAGATGGAGCCATTTTCAGCCCACCCTCACCACCCCTACTGGGTGTGGGGAGAACCTTCTGGCCTCTCATGGGTGCTGGAGCATCCATTGTAGGTCTTGGGAACCATAGGCCCAAGCAGCTGGGGAAGGCTAGATTCCCATTACCTACATGCAGACAGCAAAGGAACACAGGATATCCTCAGGTATGATCTGCCTCAGGCAAGAAGAACCATCCAGCACACTCTCCAAGGCTAGCCATCAGGCAGGCACAGTCAGGTTGGATGGCACAGCCTGGAGTCTGGGCTGCCTTGGAGGCTGTCAGCAAGATCACATGTTCAAGGCCAGCCTGGCCCACACACTGAATTCAAGACCAATATGGGTCACTTAGTGAGACACTGCCCCCAAATAAAAAGTAAAGAGAGGGCATAGGGTGCAGCTAAGTGGAGAGGGCTTGCCTAGCATCCTCCAAGTCCTGGATTCAATGCCTGGTGTTGTAAGCTAATAAATAAATAAATAAATACCTCCAGGTGCATGGGGCTGCTGGCTGGCATGCTAGGAGAAAAGAAGAGGTGGTAGATATATGGGAAGATAACAGTGGCTCAGGAACCAAGAAGGCTCTTGACACCTGGGCTACAGATGACAGAGACCAGAGGAAAGTCTTCAGAGCTATGTGTGTGAGAGAGAAAGAAACACAGGGTCTCATGTGTCCCAGGCTGACCTCCAACTCACTGTGTAGTCAAGGATGACCATGAACTTCTAATCTTCCTGCCTCCACCTTGAAATACTGGTATAAGAAGAGAATATTTCCATAGAAGTGGTGCTAGAGATTAAAGCCAGGACTTTGCACATTAGACAAGCACTCTACCCATTAAGCCACATCACCAGCCCAAGAGCCAGGAGATAAGCATTGAAGACATTTCCCCAAGTCAGTCAGGAACCTTGGGCACTGGCTGTGTGACTGGGGAGGAAATGGAGAGCCAGGAGGGGGTGGCTGGCATCTTCCTCAAGGCACAGAGTGAAGCAGGGTAATAAAGGCCACCCAGGGAGGCCCTCCTGAAGAGGGAGGAGCTGACATGTGAGAGGGCAGCAGGGGGAGGCTTTGGCATGGAGCCTGTGATCACTACAAGGGACAAAAGTAGTCTTGAGGGCATCCTGAGACTCAGGGCTCCTGGACTGGAGTTTCAGTTGCTCGGGGGAAGAGACCCCACACTGGCAGTTGGATTGGGGGCAGGGAAGTCCCCCGAGGTCAGTGGAGACCAAGATAGTGCACCTTCTGGAACACCTGACTCCAAGAGAGACAGCCCTCCCTGACGTAAGGGACCAGCCTGTGCTTGGCCCACCAGGGAGACAGAGGTGAGGTTAGCTCAGCCTCAGGGGCTGGCAGGGAGACTCCACCATACCCAGTTCCCATGCCATGGTTCACACGTTTGTTTTGAGGGAGAGAGGAGTGTTTTGTTTTCGTTTTAGTGAGATGGGTTTCACTGTATAGCCCAGGCTAGTCTGGAACTCCAGATCCTCCTGCCTCTGTCCCAAGTGCTGGGATATAGGCCTGGGCCATTGTATCAGTTCCTTCTCTGTTGCTGTGATAAAACACCATGACCAAGGCAACTTATAGAAGGAAGAGTTTACTGGGCTTACTGTTCCAGAGAGACCAGAGTCCATCGTGGAGGGGAGGGGTGGTGGGAGGCGGAGGGGGCAGAAAGCTAAGAGCTCACATCCTCAAGCACACTCAGGAAGCAGAGAGCGAGCTGGAAGTGGAGTAAGGATATGAACTCTCTAAGCCCGCCCCCAGTGACATCTTCCTCCCACTAGGCTACACCTCCTGAAGGTTTCATGACCTTCCCCAAACAGCACCACCCACTGCCCAAGTGTTCAGATGCTTGAGCCTATGAGGGCACCTGTCAGCCAAACCACAACCACCATAGCCAGGCACTGGCTCTTCATTGGCTATTTGGTCTCATGCCCAGATCCAACCTCCTCAGTGACATGGCACCACCCCCACCAGCCCTCCAGCTCTCAGCATGCCCTCCACCCTCTGTCCCTCTCCAGCTACTGTGATAGACGCTTCCTTCTCTCCACCCAGCCATTGCTGCTCCCTCGCCATGCGAAGCTCTTGGTCTCTTGTCAGGTCTGGCCGTGGGGCTCCCACTGAGCTTCCCATCCTCACCCACTGTGCTCTCTTCAAAGCACAGTCACTCCTGGGAGGGGCTCAGGGTGCATTTCCTTGTGCTGCTCCAAGTGGGATTGTTCACACCTATGTTCCTGAGAACCACATGAATGAATAAATGAAGAACGAACGATGGATGGATGTTGATGAATGATTATATAAATGAATAATGAATGAAAAGAATGGCAAGTTAATAATAAAGGGTGAATCAATGGTAGATGAATGAATGATCCATGATCAGTGAATGAATAATGGATGCATGAATGAATGAATGAAGACACCCCATCTCTTCATCCGCTATCCCTTTGTCTCTTCTCTCATGGGCACCTCCAACTCTCCACAGTCCCCACCTCTACTTGGGCCCCGTCTCTCAGTCTGGCCAGGGGCACAGTGTGGATTCTGCAGGGATAGGAACAACAGGGACCCCCAGAAGTGGCCAGAGGAGGCTTGGCATGTGGGGCACCCAGAAGCCTTCCTGAGAGGCCAGGCCACAGTGGCAGCAGGCTGTAACCCCAGCAGAAACCCCTGCAAAGGGTCCTGGTAAAGCAGATTCCCAGCTGGCTGCCTTCCAACCCCTGTTAGGCTCCCATGTGGGGCCCAAGCACAGTCAGAGACTGAGGCTTGCCAAGTAACAGGAGTTGCAGGATCACCCCCAGTTCCCATGCCATGTTCACACGTTTGTTTTGAGGGAGAGGGGAGTGTTTTGTTTTGCTTTTAGTGAGGTGGGCTTCACTGTATAGCCCAGGCTGGTCTGGAACTCCCAGGCAAGGAGAGTGCAGAGAAGGGTGCAGGAGAGGCAGCCCTGTCGCTGCAGTGACTCCCCTGATCTGCGCTTTAGGACACTGGCTCTAGTTCCCGCCAAGTGCTCTGCACACAGCTTGGGACACACACACACCTCTGCCGGGGCCTGTGCCCCCGTGTCCCCCAGGCGGGCATCGCACCTCTGCCAGGGCCTGTGTGTCGGGGGCCATGTGCCTGCCTTGAACTATGCCCTAGTTTTGGGTTAGGCAGAATTCAATCTCGTGCACAGAAGTGCTGTTGGAAGCGGGAGTTTTCATTAGGCAAAATGATTTACATGTGAGGAGAAGTTTATTTTTCACCTAAGACTGAGGTCACATGAAGATCTTTGAAGGAAGCCAATCATATCTTGAGTTATTTTGCCTGTGTTAGTATTGTTTTGTTTACTTTACAATATAAATAGGGGGGACCTAATAAAGGCAAGCTGCTTCGGTGTGACTGACAGCCCTCCTGAGTCTGTCCTGTTTTTTCTCTCTCTCTATCTCTACATTTTCTCATCCTCACTCCCCGCTTTGGGTATGGTCTGATTTCTGCTGGCAGGCTCCGGCAAGTGGCGCCTGGACCAGGGACCTGAAGACTGGGGGTGAAGTGAAGGACACCACGGTATGAGTGAGCTCACTTAAAGAATGTAAAGTAAAAGGAAGAGTAAAGGAAAAAGTAAAGGAAAAGTGTGCAGTGAGAAATCTCAGGAGTAAAATGGGTGAGGGTGATAGTCGTTTGCTTTTTGTAAATATGTTGGAAAATATGCTTTATGCTCGAGGGGTTGGTGTAAAACATCAGCAGCTTTGTAAATTTTTGAATTTTGTAGAAAAAGTTTGTCTTTGGTTCCCTGAAAATGGGTCTGTAGATTTAAAAACATGGAAGAAAGTAGGAAGAAAACTTCAGGATTATTATGATGTTTATGGACCGAGTAAGGTTCTTTAGTTTGTGGGCTTTAATTAGGAATAGTTTAGATCTTAGACACAAAATAGAAAAGGTTTGGAAAAAGAAAAAAAAAGCAAATGGAAATGAGATTGGGCCTCAAGCTGCTTTGCTTGAGGAACTAGCTTTTGTGAAACCTGAAATTAAGCAACTATTCAAGAGTCATTAGATCCCAAAGAAAAAGAAAAGAGGAAAAAGGAAGCAGCTAGATGTCTGAGGAGGATTTTTCACCATTTGTTGCATAAGCAAAGCCTAAGGCTGAGCCAAAGGAAGAATATCTAGGAGAAATGTGGCATTTACAGGGTGTAGTTGAATATCTTTACAAATGTATTCTCCTACAGCAGCTCGTGGTCAAGGAGGCTAGAGCCTAGAGCATCAAGGCACCATGATCTCAGGTTTGTTACTTACCTCAGGTTTTTTTGCTACTTAATTACCAGGTGAATTACATAAATTTCACCAGTCCTACGGTGCTTTGTTTTCCGAAATAACTACTAAATAGGCAGTTCTTTTTTCAGTTTACAGTTTGCTGGGTTGAGACTATAGCTTAGTGGTAGGATACTTACCTAGCATACATAATGCTGTGAGCTCAATTCTCACCCACGTCTCTTATTTGGAAGACACAAGCACAACTGATCTTTTCCCAATCAGACAGCTGGTTCCTGTCATAACAGTGCTTGGTATTAGTTGTACTATTATTTTGCTACTCAGCAGAGGTGATGGCAAACATGAATAGGACAGATGTTTTCATTCCTTCTGGTAGTTACTGAACTCGGCAGCTCTTCTGTCCCTTGTAAACTCTGAGTTAAAGTGAAACAGACATTTTTGTGTCTGCGTGTAAATCATATTGATAACACTGAGAGGTTGACTCTAGAGCTGGACTGGCCATCCCACTTCAGACTCAATCCTGTTTACACAGGATGAGGCTGGCCACCTGACCCTGTGCAAAGCAGCCTCAGAGTAAGGACATTGTGAGAGTAACTGAGGAATAAACTAATTTTAACAGAGATGGTTATTCATTTTATGGTGTAACATGATTATAGCAAAACTAGTTCATGGAATTCTCTATTTTCTCACACCAACAAAAAGTCACTAATACAATTTACAGTTCCTGGAGAAGGTAAATGGCAACCTCTACCTAAAAACTTCTCAGATAGTGCTGTAAGCTTCAATTCGATAATATGTTCCCAGGAAGCTCTTTTGGGCATGGACAATCAGGACATCAAGTGAAGCAATGTCCTAATAAAACAAAATATGTCTAATCAAGGTTTATTTAGGAATGTTTGGTTTCTGCCCAAGTTTTAGCTGCATAGCATACAGTAATTTCATAAACAAGAAGAAACTTTGCAGCTTATGCTCATTTGCAGCAGGCTCTGAAAGAGCAAGGGCTAATTGTAGCACCTGATAAGGTACAAATCGAATCTCTGTATTCATATTTGGGTTATAGATTATATCCTAAAACAATTTTGCCTCAAAAAATTCAGATTAGGAAAGATGGGTTGAAAACGTTGAATGATTTTCAAAAATTACCGGGAGATAGTAATTGGCATAGACCTCATTTAAAAATTGCTACAGAAGAACTGAAGCCTCTCTTTAGCATTTTAAAAGGTGATTCAGATCCTAAATCGGCTAGAAGCTTGACGGAGGAAGCCAGAAAGGCACTATCTCAGGTAGAACGGGCTATTGAAAAACCAACAAATACAATATATAGATTATACCCAGGGATGGGCAGCATATATTTTGGCTATATTCATACTCCGACTGCAGTTTTATGGCAGGAGGGACTTTGCTGTGGTTGCGTTCACCTGTCTCACCTGCTGGAGTGTTGACTCCTTGTTATGAGGCAGTAGCGTGTTTAGCTCAAATGGCTGGAGCTGAGTCTCATGAGTTTTTTGGAAAGGAACCTACTGTAATAGGACTTCCATTTACAAAAACAGATAGATTGGTTATTTCTAAATGTGGATTCATGGGCCATAGCGTTCGCCTGTTATTCTGGCATCATAGATAATCAGTATCCGAAAAACAAGCTATTTGCAAATAGTCACACTTTTATTTTTCCAAAAATTGTGAAACAGGATCCTATTAAGGATGCTTTAGTGATATTTACAGATGGGCCCTCTAATGGTAGGGCTACTTATGTGTTACAAGGACAATCCCATGTTTTTCAAACTTCTCCAGCTTCAGCTCAAGTAGTAGAACTTCGGGCTGTGGCTGCTGTATTTCAGTTTATGACCTCTACTTCTTTTAATTGGTATACTGATAGTCATTATATTGTTAAAGCCTTGCAGGTACTTGAAACTGTATCTTACATTGAGGCAACTAACACTCAGGTTCAAGAATTATTTGGTCAAATACAAAGGTGTTTACATGCTTGTTCTCAACCCTGTTTTGTAGGGCATATTAGAGCTCATACTGGGCTCCCAGGGTCTTTGGCTTGGGGAATAATTTAGCAGATAAAGCCACGCATTTCATGGGTTTATCTCAATTGGAATTAGCACAAAATCTCATGCTCTTCATCAAAATAGCCAAAGTTTACGAAAGCAGTTTCACCTTACCAGGGAGGCTGCTAGGCAAATTGTTAAACAGTGTCGCTTATGTCCTGAATTTCATTCTGTCCCTCAATGTGGAGTTAATCCACGTGGACTAATGCCCAATCAATTGTGGCAGATGGATGCAACTCACATCCCGGAGTTTGGAAAACTAAAATATGTTCATGTGTCCATAGATACTTACTCAGGTTTTCTTATGGCTACTGCTCAAACTGGAGAAGCTACTAAACATGTTATAGCACACTGCATTAAATGTTTTGCTGTAGTAGGTTTACCATCTTTAATAAAAACAGACAATGGCACAGGCTATACTAGTCAAACTTTCCAACGTTTCTGTGCTCAATTATCCATTAAACATAAAACAGGCATACCTTACAATCCTCGAGGACAAGGGATTGTTGAATGTGCCCATGGAGCTTTAAAAAAATCAATTACAAAAAATAAAAAAGGGGGAGTTATATCCCAGATCTCCACAGAACTCTTTGAATCATGTTCTTTTTGTTTTGAATTTTTTAAATGTGGATGCTTTTGGTCTTTCTGCTGCAGATAGGTTGTGGCATCCTAAGACTTTGGATACCTATGCACAAGTGAAATGGAAGGATCCGATTGATGGGAAATGGCATGGCCCAGACCTGGTACTAATATGGGGAAGAGGGCATGTTTGTGTTTTTTCCACAGGACGCTGAGAATGGCAGGTGGCTGCCGGAAAGGCTGGTCTGGTTTGCAGGGACGGAACGGGGAAAGAGTGATGTTGCTGTTGCTGTGGAATCAGTTCCTGATGGACTTATTGGACTTTATGCTGCATCCAGCCATATGGGAAGAAAGAGATTGCAGTGATGGAGAATGATACTCGCCTATCAAGACATCGTTACATGAGAAGAACAACAGTGAATCAGGATTCTACTGCAGGGAATGCTGATGGGCAAGAAAAAGGACTAAGTATAGGACTTTGGTGATCAGATGACAGTTTCCCACAGACTTATATGGAGAAACAGGCAACAACCATGGACAAAGTTAAGAACGTGTGATAGCTTGCCTAAGTCAACCCTATATGTACTTTTGATTGGACAGTTTAAATATTGCTTATAATGGTACTAGTTTTGATGTTTTCTGTGTTCAATGTATTTGTGTTTCAATGTAACTTGATTAATTGCATTTCAATTGTTACCATAACTTGCATTCACCCATGGAATCTTGGTAATTTTCATTATGATTTCTGCAAATGTTATGTGTGGTTTGAGGGTTATAAATGTTGCAAGATTTTGGCATAATGAACATATATCCTTAGATTTATGTTAACTGTAAAAAATAGTTATTTGACTTTGACACAGCAGAAACTGCTGCTGATTTGTTAGATAAGCTAAAAGTCTCTTTGCCTTCAGGATCTTCTTTGACCTCAGATCAGGAAATAGTATAATCTTGGGTCTATGTTATTCTCCTTAGAATTTGCATACTCCTTCCATAGGACGCATGTCCTCAGCACATTCTGGGATGTTACAGCTGATGTGTACAGTGTTCAGCTCCGAACTCTATAGAGTTGCCCCTTGCAGGAGAGGCTGGCAGCCAAAGATGGGCAACTTTCTCTCGAACTAAGCTGACCTAAGACAGGGCGTGGATGGTGGGCATTCACATACCAATGACGGGTAAGGCTTGTGTTTCGGAGAGAATGGCCTAAGACAGGCACAGTCTTTCTGGCCATAATCAGAAGGGTTATGGTATATTTAGAAAATAAAGGGGGAGATGTGCCTGCCTTGAACTATGCCCTAGTTTTGGGTTAGGCAGGAGTCAATCTCGTACACAGAAGTGCTGTTGGAAGCAGGAGTTTTCATTAGGCAAAATGATTTACATCTGAGGAGAAGTTTATTTTTCACCTAAGACTGAGATCACATGAAGATCTTTGAAGGATCTTTGAGTTATTTTGCCTGTGTTAGTATTGTTTTGTTTACAATATAAATAGGGGGGACTTAAAGGCAAGCTGCTTCGGTGTGACTGACAGCCCTCCTGAGTCTGTCCTGTTTTTTCTCTCTATCTCTACATTTTCTCATCCTCACCCCCTGCTTTGGGTATGGTCTGATTTCTGCCGGCGGGCTCTGGCACCTGTGCCCCCGTGTCCCCCAGGCGGGCATCCAAAGCTGAGACATGTCTTGGCTTTTTCCGTTCTTTCTCCCCTGACAAGATGCTTAGAGAGCAGAAAGAGGCCTCGGCACACAGTAAGCTAGGGCCATCCAGACAGGCAGCGCCTACTCCAAAATTGTGTGCCACCACCACCAGCGCCCCCAGGTCCTAGAAGGGTACCTCTTCCCACAACAGTGAGCAGGCAGCCTGCACAAGGAAGACAGGGCCCAGGACAGCCAGCTTCCTTTACTAGTGGCTCAGCAACCCTCCCTGGGCTGAGAATCAGGCTCAGAGCTCCTGGAGGGGAGGCCTGACAACAGGCCATCTGCCAGAGTCACCAGAGCCAGGACAGACATGGGCACATAGGATGAAACCAGGATAGGGCCTGGCAGAGCTCACACTCTGGCCAGCCTAGCCCTGGGCACGATCAGAGGGGCTAAACTTCAAAGCCAGGTTCACAGAGACAGCTCTCCCAGGCTGGAAGGAACTGGAGCCTGTGCTGGCGACTGGGGGGCTGTAGAGGAACAGGAGACATGTGTCAGTTCAAAGCCTGAGGTTTGCCAAAGGCAGGGTGACACCGTAAGGAAGAGTCCCCCCCTCGCCCACCAGGAGAGGTCCAGGCCCTCAGAGGGGTTAGCCAGGAGGGATGGTGGGGCTCCAGGGTGATCCTTTTTAGAAGGACAAGATGGGGGAGGAGGTACACTAGGTCCCCTGGAACAGGGAGAGCAGACGGGAGGCAATCTGGCAGCTCCCAGCCACACAGGGCCAGCAGGGATGGTAAAGGAGACCTACTGTCCCCACCTAGCCTAACCCGTGCAACTGGTCAAGAGCCCCTGACTCAGGGTGGCACACAGCAGCAATGAACACACACAAGCAGGGAGAAACACTACGTGGAGAGACAGGGGCGCAGCATGGCTGCCGGGCATAGCTAGGTTCTGTGAACTGGATGATGGGTACAAGGTGGTAGGTTCTAGATTCTGTGAGTTGGGTGGTCAGCACTACATGCTGGGTGCTGGGAGGTAGGACACAGTGCCTACTCAGAACTGGCGAAAAGCCTATGCCCTACACACACCTGTCTTTCCATATGCCTCACCTGCCCAGTCCAAGGAGCTGGGTCCTCAGCCTGGAGCAGACCTCGAGAGCTACACTCTTCAGCAGACCCTGCATCCAGCACAGATCAGCTGGCATCTCAGGCAGCCACAGCAGCAGCCTATGAAGAGACAGTGTCAGCTTCCTGGACAGTCCAAGATCGGCCCTCAGCAGAGCTGGGCTGCACTCGGGGCACTGCTGGAGAGTGAGGGGAGGACCTCCCTGGGTAGGCAAGAAGAGCCCAGAGACACCGGAGGAAGAGCCTGCCCAGATGCTGGAGGCTACTTAGCTGCCTGTCATAGGCCCCACCCTTCAGCCAGGCCAGGTCACTGCACCTTCTGCTCCTGAAGTAGACATATTCAAAGGGCAGCGTACAAGGCAACAGCAGGTAGGTCAGGGCCCGGCCGGGCACAGAACACTGGAAACGAGCCCAGGGGTCCCGTATGCATGCCTTCCTCAGCGCTGCAAGGGAACCCACAGCCCCTTGGTACCCATAGGCTGGCGAGTTGCCACACCTGGCCAGTCCCTAGGCACCCTGGGGCCACCAAATTGCAGACAGCACCCACCCACTTCTCCACATTGACTAAACTATCACTGCCAGCAGAGGGCGCACTGCACATGCGCGTCAGTGCTCCTGCATGGCAGAGGGAGTGACAGGTTCAGGGCCGAGAGGTGCTGGTGAGGGTCACAGCCAGGTTATAATCAGTAATGAATGACACGGAAAATGCCCCCTGCCTTACTAGGCATTTAGTAGGGACTTGGTAGATGGGGAGGGGGACGGCAGGCAGTGAACGGCGTAGGAAGGGGCAGTACCAGCCTCCAGTTCTGGTGACAGCTGCTCGAAGTCAGCCACGTCCTTGACCAGCACATTGGGGATGTCCCACCTGACAGTCAGGCCAGCCTTCTGGCCTTGGTCATGGCCAGTGCCCTGGTGCCCCTCCATGGGGGTCGGAGGCTCCTTGGATACCAGAGACCACAGCAGTAGCTCCTTGGTAAGTCCTGAAAGAGAGGATCTGATGGTTGGCACAGCGGCAGCCCCCAGAGACAATGGTGTCCTGCTGTCCACATGCCCCTATCCAGCTCTAGGGCTCCGTCCTCTGCAGTGGCCCCTGCCCTCCTTCGGAATTGGGGCCCCAGAGACCTGGCTCTATGCTCCAAGTCTACCTACCCATACCTGCCAGCTACGTGAACTCTAGCCCTCCTGCCTCAGTTTCCCCCCTCTATAAAAGAGAGCTTAAGGACTGCTGTCCTGGGAATTAAATGCAGTGGTCTCAAGCCCAGATCTATAGTGAGTGGGATGCCGTAGACTGGGGGGGAGCACAAAGGTCAAAGACATGTGTTCTGGAGATGATGCCTTGGGTTCTCTCAACTCTGACTCACAGAGTAATGGCCACTCTCTCCAACCCTGGGGGACATGTGCCTGCCTCCCTCCCACTGGCTCATATATCACTGGGGTACAGTTCTGCTCCAGCACTCTGCCTCTGAAATCCTGTTCCAACCAGGCACAGTTTCTGCATCTGGTCCCAGTCTAGCAGGCTCAGCTGTCACCTCCAGGCAGCCCCCTCTCCCCCTTGTTCACCCCAGGCTGATATGAAACCCTCCTCTGCCCTTATTACTGAGAGACCCCTGTTACCACCCTGCATGTCACCCTGCCCCAGTCTTTTCAGGCTCCAGAATAGGAGCCACATGACTTGGTCACACATAGGGACCAAGCATTGAAGTCCCAGAGCTCAAACTCCAGAGAGGCAGAGTCCACCTGCCACCATCGTGTGGCCATGCCCTGCCACCTACCCCGTGTCTCCAGGAACCTCAGTGCATCCAGATAGCCTTGTCTGCAGTAGTCAGCCACCACCTGTGATTCACAGGGCAGAAAGAGGCAAGGCCTGGGGCTCTCTAGCTGCCAGCCTATCTGGAGGCAGCTGCAGCCCAGCCTGCTGCCCAAGTGATACTCCACAGAATGCAGTTACCCCAGGGGACGAGTACTGGTCAGGGAGAGCTGCTCCTGAGGTCCCTTCTCAATGGCCCGCTTCCCTTCATGGCCTCCCACTAGCAGACAGGATAGCAAGCCCTGTCCAGGATGGCAGGGTCTCTACCTGGCTCCCCACAGGGGAGTAGCCCCTTCTCTCTCTGAAAAAGGGAGTGGCCTGAAGTGGGAGCCACTGTCAGAAAGGAAGAAGGCCCCTGTGGGCTCAGGGAGTGCAGCCCTACCCACACTTGCCATGTGACCTCGGTCCAGCAGTATCACCCTGGAGCCCCTCGTTTTCCCTATCTGTGAAGTGGGGCTGAGAGTGTCCACCGTCACCAAAACTGGTGAGGAGGGCTGGCCTTGGCCTGTGAACTATCACACAGGGAGAGGGTGGGAGGGGCGGGGAGGGCAGAGCTGTGAGCGGAACTTAGCACCTTGGTCTGTCTGTTATCCTAGTAGTCTGTCTCTCCCCAGCATGCTAGTCACAGTCTCGGCCAATGTTAAGACCTTGGGCTGGACAGCCTGAAAGGATCATCTTGACTTGGCCACTTTCAGGCTATGTGACTTTCAACAAGTCACTTAACCTCTCTGAGCCTGTGTCCTCTGAGAAATGGAGCTAACTAGGGGCTAGAGACAGCTCAGCAGTTAAAGGCACTTGCTGCTCTTCCAGAGGCCATAGGGGACAGGTCACAATCACCTGTAATGCTAGCTACAGAGGATCTGGCACCCTCTTCTGACCTCCTTGGGTGCTGATGTGGGTGCACCCCCTGGTCTGGTTGTCCTGACTCAGCTCAAACCCATAAGGCACAGCAGAGTGGGAATCCGCTGAGCCCAGGCTTTGCCTCCAGGGACCGAGCGAAGTGAGGCTGAAAGCAATTAAAGTTCTGGGCAGGGGTCACAGGCAGGGACCACGCCCTTGTGACCTACCTCGGGCTTCGGGGGAAAGAGGGATATGAACCCCAGGAAGAAGTTCTCCGTAGAGATCTGGAAGCTGGCATTGAAGGCGTTCAGCTCGTGCAGACTGGCCGAGCTGCTCTGGGGACAGATATCCACCGTCCCGTGGAAGGGTGAGACAGTGATGGTGGAGGGACAGTTTGCGAAGGGCAGATTGTTGCTGAGAGCCCCGTCGATGTAGCGCTGGGAGGCAGGCAGGCGAGTGGGCCCTGCTGTCCTCGCCACGTGCCCCTGTGCTGCCCTGGGGCCCCGGCTTCCTCCCGTCCACACAGAGCCCAGCAGCAGGGGTGATGCGCAGGAGATGCCCATCACCACCTCCACCTCTGGACTAGTCCCTCCCCCACCTCATCCCAGCAGATGTCCCCAATGTACTCACCTCCCCTCTGAACTCAGGGGGGATTGTCCCGCAGTACAAGGGGAAATACAAAGTGCAGATCAGAGCCTGAAGAACAAGACCCAGTGATGGTCCCTGCTCAGTGGTCTACTCCCCGACACCGGCTCAGACGAAGACAGGCAACGGTCTTCTTACACCACTGTCCTTCCTTCAGAGGACACCCTCACTGCCTGGAACTGTGGGTAGGACCCCTCTCCCCAGACAAACAAAGGCACCAGTACCAACACCCCCAATCTGGCAGGAAGCCCAAGATGTGTCTTCCAGAGTGCTCTGGGCCATGGTCCACTAAACTCATGCTCCTCCGGGAAGGGATCCCAGCCACTCCCTCCCCTGTGGGTGGACCTCCTTCCCACAGATAAATGCTGAGAGAGCAGCTGAGATCCACTGACCACCTCTTATGTGCAGTCCAGGCGTGTACACTAGGACACAGACTCTGCTGTGCCTTATGGGTTTGAGCTGAGTCAGGACAACCAGACCAGGGGGTGCACCCACATCAGCACCCAAGGAGGTCAGAAGAGGGTGCCAGATCCTCTGTAGCTAGTGTTACACGTGATTGTGACCTGTCCCCTATGGCCTCTGGAAGAGCAGCAAGTGCCTTTAACTGCTGAGCTGTCTCTAGCCCCTAGTTAGCTCCATTTCTCAGGGGACACAGGCTCAGAGAGGTTAAGTGACTTGTTGAAAGTCACATAGCCTGAAAGTGGCCAAGTCAAGATGATCCTTTCTGGGGTCCCCTGCTGGGTATCAGCTCATGGCAGACGACATCTCTGAGAACTGAATAGCTATGTTCCAGCCACTCCAGACTGTGAGCAGGTCCCAGTGCTGGGTGCAGGGCACAAGGAGAATCTGAGTGTGTGGGGGACCTCAGTGTGAGGGGCCGACACAGACCATCATCAGATGGTAAGCAGAGCTGCTGGCTGGGCCTCCAGATCTGCTTCCTCCCTGCAGGGCTTCTGCTTAGCCTCCTGATCCCCCAAGCCAGCACCTGGCAGGTCAGAACAGATCCTCTCTTCCCCACCTGGTGGTCCTGATTCCTAACTGGCTCCTGCAGATGTGCTCAGCAACCCAACAGGTGTAAGTGGTGGGCTTTAATCTGTTCCCCTCCCTGTCAGAATCACAGACCCACAACAGCATTCCACACAGAGCAGATGCTCACTCAAAGCTTGCTCTGGAATCAGAAAGTTAGGAGAATGGGTGGGATGAAACTGGGCAGATACCTCTGGGAAGAACAGCCCTGGGGCCCTGATTGAGGAAGCTGACTGCCCCTCCGGGAGCTCCAGAGGTCCCTCAGGTCACTCTCCTCCCAGGACCCCGGAAGCCCTGGGCTGACTCTGATATGGATTCAGTGTAGCCCTGGATACTTCCAGAAGCCCCCGGACTCACTCTGGTATCTGTGGACTTTGATCCTGCTGCCCAGGACCCAGCCCAGCCCCTACTCACCTGGATAAGCTCATCCCGAGTGGCAAAGTCAGTGACGATGGAGTTGCGGCCATCAGGCCAGCGGGTCAGTGAGATACCCAGCCTTCCAGAGGCTAGGATGTGGCAGTCACTGGGCAGAGTGGCCTCCAGCTGCTGTCTGATGTGTTCTATGGGTGCGTAGGCCGGATGGAAGATGCCCAGACTCAGCCTCTCCACATGTTTCACCATGCCCAGGAGGCTGGAGCAGCAAAAGTCTGCAGGGCGGTGGGGAGGGAAGCCTCAGACACCTGAGGTCACTCTCACACTTACGGAGATCGCCTCTCTCCTGCGTGCCTGGGAATCAACTCAGAATTTCCCTGCCCAGCCCTGGCTTCAAATGCCCCCCAGAGACCTTAGGGAGCATGATCCCAGCTCTGAAACCAGATTCCCATCTTTGCAGATAGGAGTGATCCCAGACCTCGGATTCAGCAGCAGGGTGGAAAGACCCAGACACAGCTTTCTCTGAGCTCAGAGCACCTGCCCACTCACCTGCAGACTTGCCGAGGATGATGCTCACTGCGTTGAGAGCACCTGACGAGGAGCCATAGAGCCTGCGGGCGCCTTGGAGGAGGCGTGGTGCGCGCTGGCGCAGGCACTGGGTGGCTCCCACATGGTAGAGGCCCATGTACCCAGCACCTGCGAAGGACAGGTTCCAGCCGCCCTCTGCTTCCAGGAAGGCCATAGCAGGGCGCTGGGGACTCGGTTGCTGTGTGCTATGCGGGACCCAAAATGGTCAGCCCAGGCTGGGATGAGGATGGAGGCCAAGGTGGCCCCGCCCCAGGCTGCATCAGCCTCTGCCTCCCCCGTGAGGGGCTGGGAGCCGTCACCTGCCCCAGCTGTGCACAACTGCTTACAGGAGCTTGCCCCCTGCGGGCACTCTGGCATAGATGTCCTCGCCCACCCAGGTTCCAGATCTCAGTGGCAGATTTGTGGGTGTTTGCATTTTGAAAGAGAAAAAGAAGGCAGAGTGAGGAAGTGGGTGAGCCTGGTCTGTGAGGTCAGGAGGTGAGTGGCCAGAAGGATGTAGGAGGCAAGAGGCCTGGGATCCAGGCTCAGCAGGGGACAGGTCACCAGGGAGCAAACCTCCACCCCGAATCAATCATGGCAGCCTCCCTCAAGAAGGTGAGGATCCAGAGGCAGATTCAAAGGTGCCTAGTGGGCAAGGTGAGGTGTGTACACAGCCCCATCATGCCTGGCTCATCTGAAGGTCGAACCACCTGTGTCACACGGGGTGCCACAGAGGAGACCAGGGCATCAGCGTGGGGGTGGTGGGCAAAGGGGATCTCCGAAGGCGAATGGGCTGAGTGGAACCCAGAGGGACCCACAGAGTGGTCCTTAAAGACAATGCACATATTACATGATGCCTAATACAAGCACTTCCCCCAACATACTCCAGACTTAATCTTGAGGCCAGTGCACTGGCTCAATAGGTTAAGGTGCTTGCCACCAAACCTGACCACCTCATGTTGATCCCCAGTCCCCACATGGTGGAAGGAGAGAACCAGCTCCCACAAATTCAGCCTGACCTTCATACACACCATCACTCGAGCATGCACAGACATACACACACACACACACACACACACAAATAAAAGTAATTTAAACATTATGTTGTAAAAATAATATAGGTAACTATCAAAGAAGTCCCAGGAGAAAGTGGAGAAGAGGCTGTGCTCAAAATAAAAGTGAAAGGCCATAGACAGGCTGTGTGCACAGAGAGGGTGGAGAACGGCAGCACTGAGCTTGAGCTGGGGCAAGGGCCTCCGAGCAGCGGGAGGGGAAGGTGTGCAGACCCTGCCCCGTACTCCCTGAAGGTTGAGGAGTTTCTGTCCTTGGCAGTGAGAGTCAGGAGCCAGGAGAGGCTCAGTGAGGGGTGAAGGTTAAGGACACACTAGATCTACGCAGTCTCTGGTGGTGGTGCCGGCCAGCAGCCTAAGCATCGCCCCTCTCCCTCCCTTCTAGAGGGCTTCACTCGGGTGAAGTCAGAGCCTCAAGTGCATCACAAAAAGAATTTCAGGAGCAGCCAGAGCAAAGCACAGCACAGTTAATGAGTTTATTTAGACAGAGAGTCGTGTAAGAAAAGGACAGTGCATACCGGAGGCAAGTGTTGGAGCAGAGAGGGAGACAGACACAGAGAGAGACTTAGGGGTCTTTAACATTTGCTTGTTTGTTTAATTTGTTTGTGTGTTCCTGTGTGTGGGTACTCACATGCCATGGCCCACATGTGGAGGTCAGAAGACTTGTAGGGATCAGTTCTCTCCCTCTATCCTATGCTTCCCAGGGGCCAACTGCAGGTGGTCAGGCTTGGTGGCAGGTGCCATTACCCACCGGGCACCTTGGGGACGCCCCTAGCTTGTTGATCCAATGTGTTTCTCGGAGACATCAGGAGGATGAGCACCAGCTATGGTGGCAAGCCGGGCTTCAGCTGTGCGGAGGTTTCTGATTCGAAACCAGATTCTGGAGCTGGGGGGCTCTTTCTCTTTCGAGTCTTCACACGGCCCCCTCGTATCCTGCCTTGTTTAGTTTTCAATGGCACCAGACTAAGGCCTTCTGGATTAGATCATTTCATGTCTACTACAGACCCATGAGATGATATGACCATTTTACAGATGGAGTGATGGAGACACACACATCAAGCCATGAAAACCTGGGCAGAGGCTAAGCAGAGCAGAGTGGGAGAACCTGAGGAAAACTGGGTTCCCTGAAGGAGGGGCCAGTGGCAGATGTGCACAGATGGGGTGGGGGTGGGGAACTCAGCTGCACAGCTTTTAATTTGTTTTGGTTCGATTTTGTGAGAGAGGGTTCCCTGTGGCCCCAGCTGGCCTCTATGCAGACCACGTGACTCAGTGTGACTTTTGATCAACTGGCAGAAAAAGATGCACATTCAGGAGATTGAGGCAGGAGGATTGAAGGTTCAACGGCCTGTCTAGGCTACAGAGTGAGTTCAAGGCCTGTCTGGGAAACTTAGAGAGACACCATCTCAAAATAAAGAGTAAAAGCCAGGTATGGTGGTACAGACCTTTAATCCCAGAATTCTGGAGGCAGAAACAGCAGATCTCTGAGTTTGAGACCAGCCTGGTCTACATAACAAGTTCTAGGCCAGCCAAGCCTACACAATGAGACCCTTTCTCAAAAAATAAGAACAACAAAGGAACTGGAGAGATGGCTTAGCTGTTAAGAGCTCTGACTGCTCTTGCAGAGACCCTGAGTTCAGTTCCCAGCACACACATGGTGGCTGGCAAACACTGTAACTCCGGTTCAGGGACTCTGACGCCCTCTCTGGCCTCTGTGGGCACTGCACACGTGTGGTGGTGCACTCGCAGAAATGCAGGCCAAATACTCATACACACTAAATAAATAAGTAAACAAACAAGAACCCTCAGCTCTGTCTCTTGGGACAGAGGAGACTATAATGGGGTCTGTGGACAGAGGTGGGAGTGTCTGAGGGAGGCCAGCGGAGTTGAGCAGGAAGAGGAAGGACACTGATGAGCCCAGTCAGGTGGACAGCTTCCCTGGTGGAGGGCGAGGAGAAGGGGGAGTAAGACTTGGAAGAGGAAAGGGAGGGGGGTTAGGGGGGAAGAGGAGAAGGAGGAAGAGGAGGAGGGGGACAAGAAAGAGGAGGAGGGATGGGGGAGCGGGAAGAGGAGGCCTTGGCAGCAGGCAGATCTCTATTACCCCTCAGCTCCTGGCAACTCTCTTCTGCTGTTTCACTGGAGTTGCCAGATCTCCCTAAAGCACTCTGCCAGGACCCAGGAGCACTCTGCCCATTACCTAGGACTTGGGGACTGAAGAACTGGGCCCTCGGTGCAAGGGTCTTAAAGGTGCCACTCACTGGGGCTTAGGGCAGCTCCCTGCTACTCTGGGTCCCAAATCCACTTCCTGTGAATTGGAGAGCTGAACCATAGTGGGGTGCTGCTTCCCACACAAGATGGCCCCAGGGTGCCATGTGGTAACACCCATCAGCTGACATCCATGGAGGAAATGCTGCATGACAGGCTGCTACTGTGATTTGGGACACATTGGGAAAGACAGGTGAGGAAATTATGCTCTTGGCAGGAGAACAGAACCTATGTGTACAGAGCACTCCTGTGTCCTCCTGTTGTGCTATGGACACAGTCAGTTCCAGGGCCTCACTGCCCCCCATGTGTCTGGGGTCCAGCACAGAGCCTAGGTGCACAGTAGGCGGCCATGAAGGAACAGAGTCCAGACAGGCAACGAGTTAGCTATGAAGTCACCAAGACAAACTGCCACTGGATTTCAGTGCTGTCTCCTGAGGACCAAGATGCTGCTTTGTGGTTGAGCATCCTGGAAGCTGAAGGAGGGTTGTTCCCACCGTATCAGAACCCGGGGCCCCGGAGCATTCCCCCACACCTGCGCACCAGTGAAGACTGCACAGCCCGTGACCCTGACTTCATTATCATATTACCTGCATTGTGGTTTTGAGCTTTTGTAAAGGATTGTAGGAAAAAATGCTCCAAAAGGAGCTTGAGGGTCTGGAGAGATGACTCAGCTATTAAGAGCACTGACTGCTCTTGCAGAGGACCCAGGTTCGGTTCCCAGCACCCACAAGGAGACTCACAACCATCTGTAACTCCAGCTCCAAGGGATCTGACACCATCTTCTGACCTCCTCCATGGGCATTGCATGTGCAGACATATTTAACATACATGCAGGGAAAATACTCATACACATAGTTTTTTAATTATAAAGAGAAATCAAGTCCACCCTGATTTGGGAGGAAAATGGGTCCCCTTCCTCTGTGAAGGTACACAGCACCTTATGAATATTCACAAAACTTCTTTAAGCTCCATAATGCAGAACTCACTGGCTGCTCCCCCATCTACTCCAGTCTCTCTTTGGAGTGTTTTGCCTTCCCTCATGCTGCTGAATAAACTTCTGCTTAAACTGTCTGTGACCCTTGACTGAAGAACCAAGAGGACCCCCCCCCCCGCGGAAAGAGCAAGTCAGGCAGGTGAGGACCATGGAGGCAACCCTGAACCCAGGAGACCTAGCCACCCGCTGTTCCAGTTCCATGGAGAAGACAGGGAATCAGACAGCAGATCCAGGCCCCACTCGGTAACCCAAAGACCTTTCAGAAGGATAAACCAGCACAGTCATTATGTAAAGCAGTCCAGGAGCCCTCATAAAAACGAGCGGAGACCCACTCCTGCGGAGACCTGCTCTGGCATCCAGCAGCCCCCGCTTCTGGTATTTACACAAAAGGTTTGCAATCGGCATGATAAAGCCTCCGCTTCCTGAGGCTCTGTCCACAGTAGCCAAGATGTGGAATCAAACTGAGTGTCCATCAAGGGATGACTAGATGAAGAAATCTTGGTACATAAATGAAATAGAATACAATTCTGTCCTGAAGAAGGGACACGCTGTCATTTGTGACATGGATGGAACTGGAGAACACTATGCTAAGTAGAGTAAGCCAAACATAGAAAAGTACATCATGGGCCAGCAAGACGGCTCAGTGAGAAAAGATGCTTGCTGCCAAGCCTGACAACCTAAGTTTCATGCCCGGGGCCTACATGGTTGGTGAAGGATAGAGTCAACTCCTGCAAGTTGTCCTTGGACCTCCATACATGCTAATTAGCTTGTACATCCTCCTCTGCGTCCACACACAAAAGAACAAAACATAGCTGTGTGTTCTCACTGACCTGTGGGGGCCAAAACAGTCTCAAAGGATCAGAGGGCAGAACAGTGGCTCTTGAGGCCTGGGGGACTTGGGATCGGGAGGAAATGATAGTCCGAAGGCACAAAGCCTCAGTAAGACAGACAACTCAGCTCACTCTTTCCTTTCTCTCCCTCCCTCCCTCCCTCCCTCCCTCCCTCCCTCCCTCCCTTCTTTCCTTTCCAGGACAGGGTCTTTCTGTAGCCCCAGCTGGTCTGGAGCTGTTTATGTAGACCAGGCTGGCCACCATCTCAGAGTTCCTCTGCCTCCTGAGTGCTAGGATTAAAGGCATGTGCCACCATGCCTGGCCAAATACAGTTCCTTGTGACATCCAGCATAGTACAATGGGTTGAATACAGCAAATAATAACATACAGTATTACATGTTTCCAAATCACTAAGAAAACACATCTCAAAAGCCAGACGTAGTGGCACATGCCTGTAACCCTAGCATTTGGGAGGTAGAGGCAGGAAGATCAGGAGTTCAAGGCGGGGACTGGAGAAAGAGCTCAGTTGATAACATGCTTATTGGAGTATGATGTTAGTTTTGTCAAGTCGACACAATCTAGAGTCCTCCAGGAAGAGTCTCAGTGAAGGACCGTCTAGATCACGTCGGACCACACGCACACCTGTGGGAGAGTACCCTGACTATGTTACTGGAAGAGTCTCAGTGAAGGACAGTCTAGATCACGTCGGACCACACGCACACCTCTGGGAGAGTACCCTGACTGTGTTACTGGAAGAGTCTCAGTGAAGGACTGTCTAGATCACGTCGGACCACACGCACACCTCTGGGAGAGTACCCTGACTATGTTACTGGAAGAGTCTCAGTGAAGGACCGTCTAGATCACGTCGGACCACACGCACACCTCTGGGAGAGTACCCTAACTGTGTTACTGGAAGAGTCTCAGTGAAGGACCGTCTAGATCACGTCGGACCACACGCACACCTCTGGGAGAGTACCCTGACTATGTTACTGGAAGAGTCTCAGTGAAGGACCGTCTAGATCACGTCGGACCACACGCACACCTCTGGGAGAGTACCCTAACTGTGTTACTGGAAGAGTCTCAGTGAAGGACTGTCTAGATCACGTCGGACCACACGCACACCTCTGGGAGAGTACCCTGACTATGTTACTGGAAGAGTCTCAGTGAAGGACCGTCTAGATCACGTCGGACCACACGCACACCTCTGGGAGAGTACCCTGACTGTGTTACTGTAAGTGGGAAGACCCGCCGCTGTGGATGGCAGCATCTCCTCAGCTGAGGGGCAGGCCTCTGCTTCCAGGCATCCCGCTCAGGCCAGTGGCTCGTGCCCAGCAGAAACGAGCAGGGCTGGCGTTGAGCACTGCCTTTTCCTAAGCCCTAACGCCCTGCTAGAGAGTGTGAGCAGAGCCCCTCCACTGCACCCTGGGGGTGCTGGTGCCCTCACATTCTACAGAAGGAGGCCAGGAGCCGGCAGCAGGTCTGGGTGCTGCGGGTGAGTGCAGGGCCCAGAGGGTGAGGTCCTGGCTCCTGCTGGACTCCCTCCCCACCCTCCCTGGAGTAGGCCGCCCTTCTGCAGACGCCCCCCAGCCCCTGACCCAGCTGCCCTGTCTCTCCTCAGAGCCTCCCACCTGGAAGTGAAGTAAAATAAAATAGTTTGCAATAGTTATAAAACAAAATGTGCCCAGGACCTATTTCCAAATCTAAAACTGTGTAAACCCAAAATACTTCTTGTAACTTGTTTTCCCACACTCCAGCTTGTAAAACTGCTTGTTCTGCAATTACCCGTATTGCTTATTCTTGTGAAAGTAACCGTCTGTATTCACCCGCAGATTGCCAAACTATAGACCCTGTATAATATGTGCCTTCTATTCTTAAAAACTGTGGGCTTAGCAAAATTGTAGGTTCCTTGTTCTCACAAAACTGCTGATACCGCCCGTACCTACCCTTTACCACAAGTTCCTGGAACAGTCACAAACCCGGAAAGCCCCCTGGAAAGTCCCTTTGTGGTTTTTGTGAATAAAAAGCCCTCCCAACTGTAACTCGGGGTCGGCACTTCCCGTGGTGCATGACCCACTTGTACAAGTGTGTTCTGGAATAAATGCCTGCCTCTTGCTTTTGCATCTGATTCCCGTCTGTTCTGGTTTTTGGAACTCAACATTTTGGGGGCTCGTCCGGGATCTCCCGGGATCCCTGCTCGACCTACCTCGGGACGTGGAATCCCCGAGGGAGGGGTTAGAGTCCCCTCGAGGCTGAGCGACTGGTTGAGTTCATTGGAGGGATTCAGGAGGCTACCTGAGGGGTGACGGTGGAAGAGGACTGACGGGTCTACCCACTCACCCGCCGCCTGGAGGAGACGTCCTCGGGCGATCAGGTCTGGTCTGGTTCGCGAGCATTTGGTTTGGTTTCGTTTTTGTCTGATTTCGTTTTCGACACGGCCGTTGTTTGTCTGTCCGTCTGTTCGTCTGTTGTGCATTCTGGGTCTACATGTCCCAGTGGGCTCCGCTAATTGGCCTTTTAGTGTGTCTAACAATCATTCTCGCTCTGACTCTGCACTTTATTACTCTTCATTCCCAGCAGGGGAGCCTTAACTCAACCTCTCTCCCTCCGTCATAGCCCAGTAGTGTTATCATGGGACAGGAACAGTCCACCCCTCTGTCCCTCACCCTGGATCACTGGAAGGAGGTGCAGAAGAGGGCTTCTAGTCAGGGTTTAAAAGTAAAAAAAGGAAAATGGCAGGTCTTCTGCCGTTCCGAGTGGCCCACTTTTCAAGCTAATTGGCCGCCAGAAGGAACCTTTAATCTCTCTATTATTTCACAGGTCCGACATCAAGTCCTAGGGGTGGGACCCTCCATCACCCACCCGGACCAGGTTGCGTACATAGTCACCTGGGAGGACCTGGCTCGGGCCCCCCCTTCCTGGATCCCCGCTACAATGATGCTTAAACCCCCCCATTGCCTTTCGCCTCCCTTGCCCCCCGCCATCGCTCCTACTGCCGCTGCCAGCTCCCCTTCCGCCCCTGCGCCGCTCCCTCCTCCCCCCTCTTCTTCCCTATACCCGGTCTTGACCTCCACTGATCCAAAGGTCAGGCCGCCTGTGCTTAAGGAGGATCCCCCCTTGATTTCCCTCTTGGACGGGGATGATTATCCTCCCCCTTATGCTCTTCCCCCCCAGCCCCGACCCCCTGCGGCCACTCAGTCCCCTGTAAATAGCCCCATCGCGGGACGCCTGCGCGGCTCCAGGCAACCCGACCCGACGACCACACCCGATTCCCCTACTCCCACATCGTCCCTTTTTCCTTTGAGGGCCCTTCAGGGGCCGGACGGGACTCGGATGCAATATTGGCCTTTTTCCACCTCTGACCTGTATAATTGGAAGACCCATAACCCGCCCTTCTCTCAGGACCCTGTAGCCCTAACTGGACTAATCGAATCTATCCTCCTCACCCACCAGCCCACGTGGGATGATTGTCAGCAGCTCTTACAGATCTTGCTGACTACAGAGGAAAGACAAAGAGTCCTCACGGAAGCCCGGAAGAATGTTCCTGGAGTGGATGGAGTGCCCACCACTCTGCCTAATGAGATAGAGGCTGCCTTTCCTCTAGATCGGCCACCATGGGATTATAACACCCAGCCAGGACGGGATAGACTCAGACTCTACCGCCAGGTACTCCTAGCAGGTCTCAGGGCGGCTGGAAGGCGCCCCACTAATTTGGCTCAGGTAAGGACAGTACTTCAAGGTAAGGAGGAGAGCCCGGTCAGCTTCTTAGAGAGACTAACTGAAGCTTATAAGAGGTACACCCCGTTTGATCCTGAGAAACCAGAAGTGCAAGCAATGTTAGCCATGTCCTTTATAGGACAGTCGGCCCAGGACATTAGGTCCAAGCTACAAAGGTTGGAGGGACTACAGACCCTCAACCTGCAAGATTTGTTAAAAGAAGCTGAAAAAGTTTTTAATAAACGAGAAACTCCTGAAGAGAGGGAAGATAGGCTCAGAAAGGAGCTAAGAGAGGAAAATCGAGCCAAAGAGAACAGAAAGGTTAAGGAGTTAAGTCGGGTCTTGGCCGCCGTAACCATGGGCGCTAGACAGGGAGACAGAGAGCGTCCGGGAGGTGACCGTCCGAGACCCAGGCCGAGATTGGGACCAAATCAGTGTGCTTATTGTAAGGAGGAAGGACATTGGGTCCGTGACTGTCCGAAGAAGCCGAAGGGAAAGAAACCTGCCTCTAAGCTTCTTCAACTGACTGAGGACTGAGGGCGTCGGGGCCGGGAGCCCCCACCCGAGCCCAGGGTAACCCTAACCATTGGGGGCCAACCAGTTACATTCATGGTGGATACCGGGGCCCAAGATTCGGTCCTCAATGAAAACGATGGGCCCCTAAGCAACAAATCCTGTTGGGTTCAGGGGGCTACCGGGGTGCGGTCATACCAATGGACCACCCAGAGGGAAGTGCAGCTTGCCACTGGAACGGTGACCCATAGGTTCTTGTTTGTCCCTGACTGCCCTCACCCTCTGCTCGGAAGAGATCTGCTGACAAAGATGGGAGCGAGGATCCAGTTCCACCGGAAAGGGGCCCACCTGACTGATGAACAAGGAAAGCCAGTCCAGATCCTCACCGTAAGGCTACAGGACGAACACCGCCTGTTTGAAACCCCGACAGAGGCCCAGGAGGTGAAGGTATGGCTGGATCTAGTCCCTGACGCCTGGGCCGAGACAGGGCCCCCCGGGATGGCCCACCAGCAGCCCCCGATCGTTGTAACTTTAAAACCAACCTCACAGCCTATTGCGGTTAAGCAGTATCCTTTAACTAAAGAGGCTAAAGAAGGAATAAAAAAGCATATTAGGAGACTACTGGACTTGCAAATTTTGACCCCTTGCAAGTCTCCATGGAACACTCCCTTACTACCCGTCCGAAAATCCGGCACCGGGGATTACCGGCCAGTACAGGATTTGAGGGAGGTAAATAAAAGAGTAGAAGACATCCACCCTACGGTACCTAACCCCTACAATTTGTTAAGCACCCTACCTGCTCGCCACGTCTGGTACACAGTTTTGGATTTAAAAGATGCCTTCTTCAGTCTCAGACTGGCTCCACAGAGCCAGCCCCTTTTTGCCTTTGAATGGAAGGACCCCGAAAGAGGATCCTCAGGACAGCTCACCTGGACGCGGCTTCCACAGGGCTTTAAGAACAGCCCGACCCTTTTTGATGAGGCTCTCCACCAGGACCTAGCCCCCTTCCGCCTGGAACACCCACACCTGAGTCTCCTCCAGTACGTGGACGACCTCCTCCTAGCAGCAGAGACAGAGAAGGATTGCACCCGAGGCACTCTGGACTTGCTCAAGGTACTGGGAGAGTTGGGGTACCGGGCCTCTGCAAAAAAGGCCCAGATATGCCAGTCACAGGTTCAGTATCTGGGATATGTGCTAAAGGAGGGGCAAAGATGGTTGTCAGAGGGGAGAAAACAGACTGTGTCCTCCATCCCAACCCCTAAGAGTGCTAGGCAAGTACGGGAATTCCTGGGAACCGCTGGGTTCTGCCGCCTCTGGATCCCGAGCTTCGCCGAAATAGCGGCTCCCCTGTACCAGCTAACACGCAACAACCAGCCCTATAATTGGGGGCGCCGGCAGGAGGAGGCCTTCCAGCAGATTAAGACAGCCCTGTTAACAGCACCCGCGCTGGGCCTACCGGACTTAGAAAAGCCTTTTAATCTGTATATAGATGAAAAAAGGGGGGTGGCGAAGGGGGTCCTGACTCAGGCGATTGGGCCCTGGCAGAGGCCGGTAGCATACCTCTCCAAGAAACTGGACAATGTGGCGGCTGGGTGGCCCCCTTGCCTGAGGATGGTGGCGGCTGTTGCCTCCCTTCTCAAGGACTCCAAGAAGTTAACTCTGGGCCAGCCCACCACCATTATTTCTCCCCACCGGATAGAGACTGTCATACGGCAACCCCCAGACCGATGGGTCTCGAATGCCCGCCTAACCCACTACCAGGCTTTACTTTTAGACTCTGACAAGGTGCAGTTTGGAAATCCTCGGCAACTAAACCCAGCTACCCTCCTCCCAGACGGGTCCGAAGACTACACCCCACATGACTGCCCAATGATCTTGGCTGAAACAGTCAGCACCCGTCCAGATTTAAAGGACACTCCAATGAAAGATGCCGAAGTCACTTGGTTCACAGATGGAAGCAGCCGAGTGGTTCATGGGGTCCGCAGAGCAGGGGGGGCGGTAGTAGATTTAATAGGAAACATAGTATGGGCTGAGCCGCTTCCCCCAGGAACGTCAGCCCAGAAAGCTGAACTAGTAGCCCTGACGAAGGCACTACAAATGGCAAAAGGAAAAACAGCTAACATCTATACAGACAGTCGGTATGCCTTCGCCACCGCGCATATCCATGGAGAAATTTACCGGAGAAGGGGTTTTCTGACATCCGAAGGAAAAGAAATTAAGCATCAGAGCCAGATTCAGGACCTGCTGACCGCATTATTCCTCCCCAGAAAACTGAGCATCATCCACTGTCCGGGACACCAGAAAGGGGACTCTCAGGAAGCACGAGGCAACCGAAGGGCCGATGAGGTAGCTAAGCAGGTTGCGTCCTCAGCACCAGGCGTAGACTCGGAAATATTCGCCGAAGAAGCCCTAGCACCGGCAGCACCCCAGTTTGTCTACACCAAGGAGGATTTGGACACCTTCAAGCAAATGAACGCAGAGCTGGACCCTGACACCAACTTATGGAAACTGGAAAATAAACTAATATTGCCCCAGGCTCAAGCCCGCCTACTCATCGAAACCATCCATCGCCTGACCCATCTAGGCGCCAATAAAATGGGACGTCTCCTGTCGGACTCGAAGTTGGACTATGTCGTCCCTCGCAAAGCAGAGTTAATCAAAGAGATAACCAAAAATTGTATTCCCTGCATACAGGTCAATGCAGGGCGGGCGGTACCTACCTCTGGGGCACGTATGAGAGGACATAGACCAGGCCTCCACTGGGAGGTAGATTTTACTGAAGTGACACCAGGACGTTATGGATATA
This sequence comes from Eospalax fontanierii, assembly GCA_035773235.1. Lineage (NCBI taxonomy): Eukaryota > Metazoa > Chordata > Mammalia > Rodentia > Spalacidae > Eospalax > Eospalax fontanierii. Next base: position 73,759,729 of record CM069537.1, read on the forward strand.
AATATCTACTAGTCTTTGTAGATACCTTTTCAGGATGGCCTGAAGCCTTCCCCACCAAGAGGGAGACGGCGGCAGTGGTGGCAAAGAAACTACTGGAAGAGATCCTGCCCAGGTTTGGTCTCCCTCAGGTAATCGGGTCAGACAATGGACCGGCTTTCACCTCCCGGGTAAGTCAGTTGGTGGCCAAGACTCTGGGGCTAGATTGGAAATTACATTGTGCATACAGGCCCCAAAGTTCAGGGCAGGTAGAAAGAATGAACAGAACAATTAAAGAGACCTTAACTAAATTACAGTTGGAGACTGGCTCTAGAGACTGGGTCCTCCTCCTCCCTCTGGCTCTTTACCGAGCCAGAAATACCCCAGGTCCCTTTAACCTCACACCCTTTGAAATTTTGTTTGGAGCACCCCCCCCGGTGGTACACCCTCCTAATGTAAATGTACCTGACGCCTTCTCCCCATCCTTACGATTGCACCTGCAGGCCCTTCAGCTAGTCCAGGAGAAGGTCTGGAAACCTCTCGCTGAAATCATCCGTCCTCAAACGAGGGACCCCCTGCCCCCGCGGTACCAGCCGGGGGACCTGGTCTGGGTCAAGAGACACAACTCCAGCACCCTTGAGCCTCGGTGGAAAGGTCCATACACTGTGCTGGTCTCCACACCCACCGGGGTGAAGGTGGACGGAGTCGCGGCTTGGATCCATACCAGCCACGTAAAACCGGACCGGAGGCAGCCAGGGGAGACTCCAAACGACGCCACCGGTTCCGGAGAAGATCAACCAACATGGAAACTCCAACGGACCCAGAACCCCCTAAAGATAAGACTGTGCAAATGCTAATCATCCTATTTTTACTGCTGTGTTTGGCACCTGGTAGCTACCCCAAGGGCTCCCCCCACACCATAATGAATTTAACGTGGCAGGTTTTAACAGCAAGAGGGGAGGTGGCTTGGGCCATCAGCGGCAACCACCCTCCTAATACCTGGTGGCCCACGCTATACCCAGATTTATGTAAACTAGCAGTGGGCGTTACTTGGGGCATGGAGGGCATGACTATGGCGGACCCCGCCCCGGGAGGACAATGGAAGGAAACATACTGGAACCAATACCAAGGTGAGGGATTTCACTTTGGCTGCCAAGGAGCATATGGGCGACATAATCTAGCCTTTCTTGATTTTTATGTCTGCCCAGGGTTTCATCGGGCCCGACACCTAGCCCCCAAATGTGGGGGAATCTCTGACTACTATTGTGCCTCATGGGGATGTGAAACTACCGGAGATGCTTATTGGAAACCTGTTTCCAGCTGGGACTACATTCAGGTCAGGGCTAATTACACCAAGCCATCCAACCGGCCTCCTCGCGGGAGTACTGGTGATTTTGGAACCTGCGGGTCGTACTCGAATGCAAAATGGTGCAACCCCCTCAATATTACCTTTACCGACAAAGGAAAGCAAATAACAGATTGGGTGGGGGGTTATCAATGGGGATTAAGGCTATACAGATCACAAGCTTCGGATATGGGCCTCATTTTTAAAATTAAGTTAAAAGTACAGCCCTTACCAACTAAAACTGTAGGACCTAACCTAATATACACCCAAAGCAACTCCTCTACAGAGGAACGACTCCTGCAATTGGTACAAGGGGCCTTTCTAGCCCTTAATGACTCCCAGCCTGATCGAACCCAGTCTTGCTGGCTTTGCCTGACAGCACGCCCGCCCTTCTATGAAGCCATTGCCCTCCTAGGAAATTTCACTAATGTTACCAGCCCACCACTTACATGCGCCACACCGACCCCCCACAAGTTGACCCTCCCTCAGGTAGGGGGCTCAGGTTTTTGCATAGGGAACGTCCCCTTAACCCATCTGGCTCTCTGCAATCAAACTTACAACCAAAGTATAAATGAGGGAAATTATTATCTAATCCCCCCCAATAATACCTGGTGGGCATGCAACACTGGCTTGACGCCATGTATACATGGTACCGCTTTTAATGGAAGTAAAGATTACTGTGTCCTTACGCAGCTGGTACCCCGAGTTAAATACTATGATGACAGTAGCATGATGACTAAGCTAAGCCCTTTGGTCAGAGACAGGAGAGATCCCATCACCGCCTTAACTGTTGGGATTTTAATAGCTACAGGGGCCGGGATCTCAGGAGTAGCGGTAGGGTCTTCAAGTTACATCCAAACTCAGGGAATGTACCAACTTCAAGCGGCCATGAATGAGGACCTGCAGGTGTTAGAAAAATCTATCTCCCTCTTAGAACAATCCTTGACTTCCCTTTCGGAAGTAGTCCTGCAGAACAGACGTGGGTTGGATTTAATTCTACTAAAACAAGGGGGGCTTTGTGCAGCCTTGGGGGAGGACTGTTGCTTTTACACAGACCACTCGGGGGTCATAAAAGATTCCATGAGTAAACTAAGGGAGCGGCTCCATAAGCGACAACAAGAAATCACCAATCAGCAAGGGTGGTTTCAGTCGTGGTATAATTCCTCACCCTGGCTAACAACCCTTATCTCTACCCTACTGGGGCCCCTCATAGTTATCTTCCTACTCCTGACCATAGGTCCTTGTATAGTCAACAGACTGTTACAATTCTTTAAAGAAAAACTGTCAGTGGTCCAAGCCTTGGTCATAGCTCGTCAGTACCAGTACCAGCCTATAGCCCAACAAGATACTCCTTGCTAAACCATATTAAGATTAATATGGGTACAACATCAAAAGGGGGAAATGAAGTAAAATAAAATAGTTTGCAATAGTTATAAAACAAAATGTGCCCAGGACCTATTTCCAAATCTAAAACTGTGTAAACCCAAAATACTTCTTGTAACTTGTTTTCCCACACTCCAGCTTGTAAAACTGCTTGTTCTGCAATTACCCGTATTGCTTATTCTTGTGAAAGTAACCGTCTGTATTCACCCGCAGATTGCCAAACTATAGACCCTGTATAATATGTGCCTTCTATTCTTAAAAACTGTGGGCTTAGCAAAATTGTAGGTTCCTTGTTCTCACAAAACTGCTGATACCGCCCGTACCTACCCTTTACCACAAGTTCCTGGAACAGTCACAAACCCGGAAAGCCCCCTGGAAAGTCCCTTTGTGGTTTTTGTGAATAAAAAGCCCTCCCAACTGTAACTCGGGGTCGGCACTTCCCGTGGTGCATGACCCACTTGTACAAGTGTGTTCTGGAATAAATGCCTGCCTCTTGCTTTTGCATCTGATTCCCGTCTGTTCTGGTTTTTGGAACTCAACAGAAGTTGCCATCACCTACAGCAACACAAGCCCCACTGGGCTCCCTGGTGCTGGGGGTGGGAGGGAGTCCCTCCCCACAACCTCTGTAGCCCCAACCCAGGCATCTTCCCAAGCCTCCCCCGCAGCTCCTGACTCCCTTCCTGACAGGTCCAGCCTGTCACCTCTCACCCAGCAGCTGCAGCCACCTCCAGCTGCCTCTGGGCCATCCCATCCCTGATTTCAGCAAGATGACCCTGGTCCAGGTTTCACAAACTGCCCCTGCCTCCTACCACTGTCACACTCATTTCAGGGGCAGAGCCAAATACCCAGCCCTCTCGGGAGACTGACCTTCACCCCTCAGGGGTTCTGGATCCTTCTACCCGCCTATGCCATCACTGACAGCAGGTGGTGAGGGTTCCAAACAGCAGCAGAAGTCTAGCTGGGAAGCAAAGAATGGCTCAGTCCTCAGGGAACGGTCAGCCAACGGGAACAGAACCCACTTGGAAGACAGACTGTCAGAGGATGGAGGCTGACGACCCACTGGTGCAGAGCTGGAGGAACCCCAGGGTGCTGTGCAGCTGTGAACTGTGGCCTTCCGGGGGGCTCTGTGTGTGTGTGGAGGGATTGTCTTGCTTGTTGGTTGGTTGGTTTGTTTATTACTCTCTAGCCTGGCTGGCCTTGAGCTCTTGGCAATCCTGCCTCAGCCTCCTGAGCACTGGTGAGCTCCACCAGACCGACCTTGTGTTTGTTTTCATAAGGAAGGTTGTTCAGGGTATACACGTGGAGGGACCCTGGTGGTCCTGTGGAGCAGTTCCGCCACCTCACAACACTGATTTTATCATGGGCCCTTCAAGAACCTGCCCTTTCCCAAGGCCCCAGATATTCCACAAGGCCCAGCTTTGCAGAGAGGGGGACCTGCCCACCCCAGTATGCTTTACATACTGTAAGACCTGGTGCCCTCTACTCTGAGACCCAAGCAAGGCTACCTTTGTGCAGCCTTGGCTCCACACAAGAGGAAAGTAGTGGTGGCTGGTGTATGCCTCAGTTTACTGACCCATGCAATGGGGATAACTATCTGCCTCCTCCATAGATGGGTTCCGAGGAACATCGAGTTCCTACAGACTGGATGCTAGAACAGCCTGGCACAAGAAAGTTGCATTCAGCAGGTCCCCCTGTTCTGATGACACACATGCACAGGCCACAGCAGGGTGAGGCTTGCAGCTCCATGTATGTCTATAGGAAGTGGGACTCAGTGAGAGGGGCGGATGGGCCATTTTCAGAGGAAAGGACAGAGGGCTTGCTTCCCTGGGTACCCTCACTCCTCATGGGGCCCAGAGTCAGTCTAGTTCTACTCCCACAGCCTGGGCGTGTATGGGACTTGGTGGCCTCCTCACTGGGGGTCCTAGAGAGCCCCAAATAACTAAGCACTCAAATCATCCTCCTGACCCCCTTAGAAAGTGCCCAGCCTGGCTAGATTGCTGCTGAGGAAGACCATGTTCCCCAGGGTGACCATGAGAACGTACCGCCCAGCATGGGCTCAGCCTGTGCTTCCTCTGTCCTGGGAAACCGCCCACAGGTTCTCAGCACCTGCCACTCAGCGTGCATCTCTGCTGGTCCTCTGAGCCTGTTCTAGGTCATTCCCAATGTCAATGTCAAATGCCAGGTCCACACTGAAGCCTCACCCTCAGGGACAGCCTCAGCCAGGATCTTCACCGCCTTCCTTCTGGCACTCAGCTTCTATTAATACAGCCAGGGTCTCAGTTGTGTTTGGGTTTGACTGAGCTGAAGTCTCACACTGGGTGCCAGCTACCTAACACCCCAGGCTTTCCCTCATCAGACCCTCTGTCTGCAACTTGGGGGGCTTTTTCTTCTTTTAAACTAGACAATAGGCCAGTCCTGTAAAAACAGACTGCAGGCCTTGAGCCCAGTTTAGCAGTAGAATGTTGGCTTCAGACGTGTAAGACCTTGAGTTAATCCTGGGAATACACACTCTCACACACAGGATACATAGAGAAGTCAAATCCTGTATGTTATTCTAAAATTCTAAAGTACCTAGCTACAGTAAAAATCTAAAAAATTAAAAAGAGGTGGACTGGGCATGGTGGCGCACACCTTTAATTCCAGCACTCAGGAGGCAGAGGCAGGTGGATCTCTATGAGTTCAAAGCCAGCCTGGTCTACATAGTGAGTTCCAGGCCAGCTGGGGCTACAGGGAGACCTTGTCTCAAAAAGACCGAAAAAAAAAAGATGGGATTACTTTCAATAATGCATTGCATTTGTTCATCAGTTCATTTATTATGCACACACACACACACACACACACACACACACACATACACACACACAGACCAGCTGAGGCTAGTCTAGAACTCATAGACTCAAATCATCCTCCTGCTTCAGCTTCCCAAGCAGCAGGGACTATGGATATTCACCACCGCCCCCGCCTTCAGGGAAATTAAAATGTATTACTTTAATTAATCCAGTATATCTGAAAACTCATTTCAACTTGGAACTGACATGAGGGTTGATAAAATCTTTTTCTTCCTATACTTTATAAAGCTGTTTGCTCAGAACACTCAGATTCAGATGCTGAATCTTCAACAGCCAGTGGAAAATCTGCCTGACAACACCACAGAGACGTTGCAGTGGCTAAAGCACTTGGAGGACAGGAGTTTGGATCCCAGCCTCCACATTAGAGCCTGACAGGTGTGGTGGCTACCTATGATGCCTGCTCTGGAGAAGCAGAGACAGGATTCCTGGGCAAGCTGGTGACTAAGTTTACTGAATTGGCGAGCTCCGGGGTAGAATGAGAGACTCTGCCTCAATCTATAAACTGAAGAGAGATAAGGAAGATGTTGACCATCAACCTCTGACCTCCACATGTGCACCCAGGACATGTGAACACACCTACACATACAAAATAATCCTAAATCCTTCCCCCCTCAATGACTCACTTTCCCTCCAACCAAACCCCACTCCTCTGGACCCCATCTTTTCTCCCTAGTGAGCCCCTGTGTCCCCACTGTTTCCATGGACTGAGCATGGGAACATAAATGGGATGAGACAGGATCTCCCTCACAAGGTTCCCATGGGATGGAACAGGTAGTGTAGAGGCTCAGTGAGTTAAGGTGATTGCCACCAAGCCCGATGACCTGAGTTTGATCCCCAGGAACTCACATGGTAGAAAGAGAGAACCAAGACTCGAAAATTGTCCTCTGATCTTCAGGTGTGGAATGTGGCACGTGCCCACGAACATTCATGCACACACACTAGTATTAATAATGTAGGGCTGAAGAGATGGCTCAGAAGTTGTAAGTACTGACTGTTCTTGCTGAGGACCTGGGTTCAGTTCCCAGCACCCACATGGCAGCTAATAACCATCTGTAACTCCAGTTCCAGGGGATCTGGTGCTCTCTTCTGACCAACAAGGGCATTGCACTTATGGGGTACACTTACATATGTGCAGGCAAAACACTCATACACATAAAAGGGGAAGGGATGTGTACAGAGTGATTATCAGACCCTAGTGTACAATCACATCTTACTCCATTCCTGTCCCTGGGCAGACAGTCCAGTCACCTGCTCTGGCCACAGTCAGGGAAATTGTGGGTAGAGGAAACTCAGTGCAAGGAATCTAGAAGACAGAAACCGACTAATCATGGTGACAAACCCTGCTCAGAGCCAGCCAGGGTGGTCAGCAGCCCAACAGCAGCCCTGGGGAGGGAACGGAAAGCGTAGAGGTTTGAAATGGCTTCTGGCTATGGCCTCAATCCCAGCTCTATTTCCACAAGTTCCTGGTGAAGGGAACCAGGCTCCCATGACTCAAGACAAAGGGCAGACAGAGGGGCAGTGTGTGTGTTTGTATGCATACCAACTTCCAGGGCACGTGTGCACCGAGACAGTGCACAGGGCTTTGGAGCTGGAGCATGGCAGGCAGAAGTTGGGATAAAGAAGGGCTGTATCTGGGCTCGGAGGCTGAGGCAGCTGTCAGGGTGGAGGGATGGGGGTGCACCTCCCCCTGTGTGCATGAGTCCCAGAGACACTGGGTGCCAGAGCCAAGAGCTGGTGTCAGCTTACTAAGATGAGGACAGAGTGAAGGACAAGGCCCGGGTGTCCTGGAAGGCTTGGGCCAGCCTGCACTTAGCAGATAGGGAGCGGAGCCACAGAGAGACTGCTCTGCTGAGACTACACAGGGATGGCCTGGAAGCCTCTTCTCTGTCCCCCTCCCACTGCTCTGGACCCCTATGTATCCACTGCACAGGTGTACCCCGAAGCCCCAAGGTCCACAGCCCCATGGCCAGCACAGGAGCAAGTCATGGTCAGGGTGAGAGATCTGTGACACTGGGGCACGGGTAGAAGAAATCCCGACATCTGACTGGCACTGCTGGGTGGGCCAGGATGGGTATGGACAGGGCAGATCAGCCGGACTCCTCAAGGGGCCGGCCTTGTGATGGTCTGAGCCATGTCCTGAACCTATTCTAGGATCTGGGCACCAACCCTCCCCACATCTCAGCCTAGGACATCTCCTGACACTGTGAATTTAGGCCAGCTCCAGGGCACTGCCAGCCCCAGATGCCCCTGATGCCAGGGTACAGGCAGGCAATCATGCCACCATGCTCAGAGTGGCTGCTTCTTCAGGTCACACGTGTCCTGGGAGGTTCAGAACTAGGCTTCCCTTTCCTTTCCGACTGCCCCCCATTCACTCAAGCACAGAGATCTGGACACTGCTAATCCGTCTGAGGAGCCTGAACCCACACAAGACACCTTGACAAAGCCTGCATTCCATCTGCTCAGAGAGGAGCAGGCGCTGAGTCCTTGCAGGCCCAGTGCTCAGGGCTGGGTGGAGGCTGGGAGGGAGGGGTGGCATCCTGGGAACCTAGGCTGCCAAGAGGCAGAGTGCCTAGGAGGTGGGAGGTGCCAGGCTTACGTTGGCCCCATGCCCATTGAGCCACAGTGTGGCCAGTTGACTCAGAAAGCAAACAGAAGGAGCCGCAGGGGCCAGGGAGGGACAGCTGAGTTGTGGGTGGGGTCCAAGACTTCCTCACCCCCAATCCTCCAATCCTGCAAGGAGTCCTCACCTGCCAGTCCAGATGCCCCTGAGAGGCCCCACGGCTGATATTCTCTCGTCTCTGTCTCTGTCTCTGTCTCTGTGTGTGTGTGTGTGTGTGTGTATTTGAAACAAGGTCTCTCATATAACCCAAGCTAACTTCCGGTCCCTCCCAAATGCTGGGATTATGGGTGTGTGTCACCGCGTGCCCTTCAGTCACAGTCCCTTTCTCTACTCAGCCACCTCCACCCTCGCCCATGTCTTTCCTTCCTGTCTCCCCATCTCCCCGGTGAATTGTGAAGGATCAAGGAACCCTTCATCTCCCGTGATTTCATGAGGCTGCACCAGGAGTGGGAACCCTTCAAACTGTCTCCGTATCTCTCATCTCTGTCTGTTGTGCACATCTTGTGCGCACACACACCTGGGGTGCTAATTCAGACCCAAGGCCCTGTGCATGCTGCTGAGCCTAAGCTACGCCTCCAGCCGCCTCCAGTACGTCAACACGAATAACATCGACATCTCGTTTGCTCTTCCCAGTGTCTACTGTGACTGATTCTAACGACAAATCATCTAAAGATTTTGTATAGAGTAAGCAGGATGAATTCTCGGGCTGCAGGTGATTCTCCAGGTTCATGACGAGGTGGGTGCTGAGCTGAGCCCGGATTCTGACTCCCCCATGACTTCTGGTGAGCTGGGGTTCTGATCCCTGCACTCTGTGCACAGGCACCCAGGAAGCCAGCACACCGCAGCACACTGACTAACCTGCGCCTCTGGTTACAGAGCATGCTAACCCACTTCAGGACTATTTCTGGAGGCAGTGCCTGGCCAGGAATTCTGGGCCCGTGACCTGGCACCACCATCGCTCCCTCTTGGCAGACAGTCGTTTCTGTTTTGGTGCAGAGGGTGGCCTGATGCCACTCACTGGGTCAGCCTGACCTCTGTTCTGCCAGAAAAGCATATCTGTACCTCCTCCACATGCCTGGTGGGACCGGCTAGGTCCCCATTCAGTGGAAATGATCTGCAGCGAACGAGGGGCCCCCAGACCCTTCCCGGTGTTTTCCCTAACCGGGAGCATGATTTCAGGGTGGCTTTAGCCTCTGCTTCCCTTGCAGCTCTGACCAGTGTCTTCAGAGAAAGCCAGTTTCATCACAAATGACTCCAGGTCATTTTACAAAGACATTAAGATTAATAGGGATGGGGATGTTTAATGGCTCAGTGGATAGAGTGTTTGTCTAGCATGAACGAAGCTCTGGGCTTATCTCTAGCACTGCATAAAACAGCTAAGGTGGCACATACCTATAATCCCAGCACGCTAGTGGTGGGGGCAAGAGAATCCAACATTCAGAGCCATCCAGCTACATAGCAAGTTCTAGACCCATCTTTAAAGAAAGTGGGGGTGATCTACAGAGATGGCTCAATGGTTAAAGTACTTACTGCTCCTCCAGAGAGGAACTGAACCCAGCTTCAGTTTCCAGTACCCACATGAAAGCTAGCACCTATCCTTTCCTGGTGGACGTGCTCCTGGTACACTTATATACATACATGCAGGCAAAACACTCGTACACATAAAATGAAAAGAAATAGAAATCTTTTAAAAATATATTAATAATATGCCTTCGAGTAGGGATCCACATTTTGGAATTGTAAATGCTAATGCTAATTTTTTTCAACACACTTTATTCCAGATTTAGAGCAAGACATGGTGGTCCTGTAATCTCAGCACTGAGTTGGAGGTAGGAGGACCTCAAGTTTGAAGCCAGCCTGGTCTATTCAGTAAGACCCTCTTAAAAGCAAATGAATGGAAAAGAATCACTGGTGGCACACAGCTATAATCCTAGCACTCATCGAGGGTTTGGGGGCAGGCAGATCAAGAGTGAGACTCTGTGTCAACACACACACACACAAGCACACACACACACACGTGTGTGTGTGCAACAGAATGCTTTTCAATGCTGGCTGTGATGAGGGAACCATCATCTTATGCTGATCTAAGAGCTCAGAGCCTCCTAAACCCCAGCCTATAGGCATGAGGCCAGGCGAAGCCACACCTTGTTCCGGCAAGCAGGATGCCCCTGCAGAGGTCCCACCCGATCCAGAGAAATCTGTCTAGTCGGGGACTCCTTCTTTTGCGTCCTCTAGCCAAGTAAAAACCTGCCTTCCTCTGCCCTGGGGGACTCTGCTCTTCTCCACAGCATCCCTGTGAGTATCAGCCCACAGCATCCCTGTATCAGCCCACAGCATCCCTGTGTCATCCCCACAGCATCCCCATGAGTATCAGCCCACAGCATCCCCGTGAGTATCAGCCCACAGCATCCCTGTGTCATCCCCACAGCATCCCTGTGTCATCCCCACAGCATCCCTGCGAGTATCAGCCCACAGCATCCCTGTGTCATCCCCACAGCATCCCCGTGAGTATCAGCCCACAGCATCCCTGTGAGGCTCTGTTCCCGCCCAACAGCGTCTCTGTGAACCTCGACAACCAAGGACGCTTGGTCGCCACAGGGAGGCCGGACTCCTTGCTGGTGACTCTCCTCTTCCTCACCTCTGCTTCCCAACTGTCTCTCCTCCTCCTTCAGCCTACTGTTGGGACTCACCCACTCACCATCCACAGCTGTTGTCAGCACACTTTGATGATGTCATCTTCCAGACCCCTCTCCCCCACACAGCCTTTCTCCCCAACCCTCTCTTGTTCTCATTCACAGAGAATTCATCTTCCTCATTCTGTCTCTGCATCCCGTGGCCTCCTGAGGTGGCCGTGGCCTCCTGAGGTGGCTGTGGCCTGTATACCCCCATTCCCATCCCCTTGTACTGTAACTGTTCTGTCTGTGCCCCGCCCCTGGTTACCTGGCTCCTGAAACAATGGACCCAGAGAAGTAGTTCCCCCAGGAACCTGACTCCCCAGGGTCTCCATCTTTCTTCCCTCTGAGCAAGTGCCAGGACGAGGGAAGGTCTCATTCTGTAGCTCTGGCTGGTCTGCAACTCGATTTGTAGTCCTTACAGGCCTTATGCTCATAATCATCCTTGATCTCCTGGGGTCTGGGATCATAGGCATGAGCCACCACCCACCGCAGCTTCTAGGTCGGTCTTTCTTTCTTTCGGGGTATATGCCATGGTGTGCATGTGCAGGTCAGAGGACAGCAAAGGGGAGCCAGTTTGCTCCTATATTGAGGTTCCAGGGAGCAAACTCAGATCGTCAGGCTTGGTAGCTGGCACCATTTTGCGCCATCTTACTGGCTCTCTCTCCAGCTTCTTTCTCTGTGGCATTAGTCTACTTTTTCTTTCGTTTTGGCCTTCTGTGCCCCTGGCTACAAACCACCCTCTCTGGTTTGCCTTTAATTTTTATTTATTTATTCTTATTTTGTGCATGACTGTATTGCTGCATGTATGTAAGTGCACCTGTGCTCATGGAGGTCAGAAGGGGGCTTTGAATCCCCTGGAACTGGAGTTACAGATGGTTGTTATATGAATGCTGGAAACTGAACTTAGCTCCTCTATAAGAGCAGTCAGTGCTCTGAACCACTGAGCCATCTCCAGCCCCTAAACCACTCTCTGTAGATCATTCCATCAGAACATTTCGTTATTTTATGGACGGAAATGTCTAACCCAGAAATTGAGACTGAAGCCAATTCAAACCTTTAAGTCATTATGTTTGTTCTCTCCCAGTACCAAGGAGCCCATTTTCTCTATCTCTGGAGTGTGCCTCAAATCCAACCTCACCACCCAGTCCACACTGCCGCTGTCTCACAAGACTCCTGAACAGTCCACTGCTTCCACTCCTAGGTCACAGAACCCCTGCTCCATGTGCTAGACACCATTTCCATGAGTATCACAGTGGAGCCTATACACCCTGCCGCTTTGCAGAAGACTATATTTAAGCAGATAAAATACAATGAACAAAGTGTCAAGGATCACATACAGATCGTTATCAAAGTCTGTTTTTCTTATGGCACAATAATACAGGAAGTTCTTTGTTCATATATTAAGACATCGCACAGAGCCCGGAGATGTGGCTTAGTAGTAGAGCTCTGCCTAGCATCACAAAGCCCTGATTCCACTCCCAGCACCCAAACAAACAACAGTGAAAAGCAGAAGAAAAAAATGAGCACTTGGTCACTAACTCAGCTGGATTTAGAATCACCTTAGAGCATGCTTTCTGAGAGGTTTAACTACGGAGGACTCATCGGGAATATGGGCAGGAATATGTTCCTTGAGCTGGGATCCAGTCTGAATAAAAGGAGAAAACAAGAAAGCGAGCTAAGCACCAGCGATCATCTCTCTCTGCTTCCTGACAGTGGGCTTAGTGTGCCCAGCTGCTCATACTCCTGCCACCACACCTTCCCCACCATGATGGACTACACCCTGAACTGTGAGCCAAAGTAAACCCTTCCTTCCTTAAATTCCTTTTGTCATAGCAATGAGAAATGTAACTCGTGTAGTAGGCAACTAGTACAACCCCAAATCTTCAAACAAATACGTGTGGATAGGATCTAGATCTCTCCACCCGCCCTGTGATACTAAAGTTACAGGAGGCCATGGCTTTGGACTGTTTCTGCATGATACTTTGTACAGGCAAAGGGAAAATTTCCCTCCATCTGTTCAGATTTTCCTGGGATAGATGATAGACAGAGGTTGTAAAAGTTCTTTCTGTGAGGCTCCAGTGGCGTCCAGCCCCACCCTCCCCTTTAGGTCCTGACAAAGTGAGGTATACTTTTGCCAAACTGCAGTTTGGGAAACCAGAGTTTATTTGTGCTTGCTTACAGAACAATGGGGAGGGAAGGAAGGTTCCTTTTCTGAGGCCATACAACAGATTCTGCTTTTCCACAGGGACCCCGTGAGCTGCCAGGCACCCAAGGCCTAGTCTCTCACAGCTTTTTCTGCTCACACCTTAGTCCCTCCATCACATACAACTCAGGTCACTGGTTGGTTGGGGGGGATGGTAGTCAATTCTCCCGGCTCCATCCTTTCTATGGAGCACCAAAAGTCCAGTTTGTTTGTGCTGACCCAAGCAGGCAGGTGCAGGCTGAAGGCAGTCCATCTTGCCAGGCAGAGGAAAAATTCATACAACAGATGAAACCAGCCTATAACATATTAACACACAAGGGAGAAGCTCATACCACCAGTTCAATATAATTCAGGCTCTTGGATGCACCACAGCATCCCTTTGTTTAAAAAAATTCTTTTTTCTCTAGGGGAGAGGGAACAGGGGACATACACAATTGTAAGGGAGTGATGGGTGATTCTTTTAGATGGACACAGAGCACGCAGGGACCCAGGACACAGGCTGTCCAACCGCAGAGCAGACAATGGCTTGTAACGATTCTCAACTGGCTGAAGCAGGGAACAAAGATGGAACAAGAGTCTATGGAGGAGGAACTGAAGAGGTGGCTCAGTGGTTAAGAGCACTGGCTGCTCTTGCAGGGGACCCGGGTTTGGTTCCCAGTACCCACATGGCAGCTGACAACCATCCATAACTCCAGTTCCAGGGGATCTGATGCCCTTTTCTGGTCTCTTTGAGCATTGCATGATATGGTGCACTTATATACATGCAAGCAAAGCACATAAAATATAAATATCTAGATAGGTAGGTAGATAGATAGATAGATAGATAGATAGATAGATAGATAGATAGATAGGAAAGTAAATAAATATTAAATAGAATGTGAAAAAAGAGTCTACGAAGGTGTCTTCTACTGACGAAGGTGTCGACTGACTTCTGTCTTCCCTCCCTGCCAGTTCCGTTCCTCCTGAGTGACATTCCCATGTAAAGATAGGTGGTGGCTGTATTCTTTCAGTGGATCAGGCAGGTAAATGAGGGAACTTTCCAGAAAGCCTCTACTGGCATGAGTGACCTGGATTCTGAGGTGGGGTCCAAGGCCTCTCAGCATGTCAGGCATTGGTCTTTGGGGTGTCTTATTCTAAGCCCAAACAGACTAGGCTAAAAATCAAAATGGAGTCACTTCTGCTAAAGGTTCAGCTCACTAAGCCGAAGTCAAGGTTCTTATCTGTAAACTGCTTATCTGATTAGAGAGATAACAGCACAGATTTCCCAAACAGGCCAGTTTTCTCTACACTTTAATCCTTGTACAAAAGAAGCAATTTTGTTTTAGTCAACCAGCTATTTTCCTACAGCTCTGCCTTGTGAGAGGTTTATCTCTGCTCTAATCTTCTCTCTTCCCCCTCCCCCTCCTCTTCCTCCTTCTCTCTCTCTTTCTCTCCCCGTTCCCTCTCTCCCTTTCTCAACTGAGGTCTCATTCTGAGTCTAAGATGACTCAGACTCACAACACCCTCCTTCCTCAGCCTCCCAGAGCTCTGATCTTGGGCGTGAGCCACACACCACCACGTGTAACTACCTTGGGAATTTTGTTCAAGCCCTTTCCTATCTGTATGATCAATCCTTTCTGCTTAGTTCTTTAGAATACTCATTCTATTTTATGGAATTCTTGCCCAACTCTAAAATTGAAAATAAAGCCAATTAAGATTGCTAAACTAAGCTGTTGCAACTTTGACCTTTGACAGGGGCACAGACATATCTGTGGTTCCTGGTCATGGCTGATCCTCAGGCCCTCCTGATGCCACCTTGGTTTGTAATAAGGCCAGGTCATGACTTCACCATGACTTCCCCACTGTAACCAGAAAAAAAGGTCTACGATCTTTGCCTGTCCTTAGGCCCTTGGGCATCTCTCTAAAATACCTTCCATCCTCTCCTTTTGTCAGGGCTTCCAGCCCCAGGCACCTTTGTCCACATACAGCGCTGGGGCTTCTGGCTGCCCGTGCTAGTCTCTAGGTAGGTTCTTTAGGGACAATCACCTATGCTGGGGAGGAGGGGACTTTACATGAATGTTGATGCTCATACAGACATTTTTTATGGGGTGGAAATGTAGCTTAGAGGTAGAGCACTTGCCCAGCACATACATCATCCTGGGTTCAAGCCTTAGCACTGAAAGTAGTTTTATTTTATTTCAGGTAAAGTCTTCTGAAACTTCCGTGGAGCCAGTCAAAATCACTGAGTCATTCCACCTCATTCTTGTGGATGGCCTCAGAGGCAAACCTTGCTGGTAACAGTGCACAGCCCCTTACCCAGAGGCATTGCCAGCACCCTTTCCACACAGATGCATGACCTCAGACGGAGGGTCCCCAGAAGTGTGCCCAGGCATCCCATGGTGATGAGGCTTGGAGAGATGACTCGGCAGCTAATAGCTTACTGCTCTTCCAGAGGACCCGAGTTCAGTTCCAGGCACCCACATCAGGTGACTCACAAAGGCCTGCAACTAGAGCTCAGAGGGATCCCAGGCCTCTGGCCCCCGTAGGCACTGCACGACCCCACTCCACATACACATGGTTTAAAATAATAAAAATCAAAGTTTTAAAGAAGAATACTAATCCACCATGGGGAGGGTGGTGAGTGCTTCTTTACAAAAAGAATGATTCAAGAACTGGAGTCTGATTGTGCTGGTGTGTACCTGTAACAGAGATCCCAAAGAATTCCCAATATGGAGAGAAGCCCTAGAGTGCCGGAGAAGAGCTGTTGGAGGCCAGCAGCTTCCTGGGAGAGAGGGTTCTGAGGCGGCTCTCAGGGCTAGTGGGCACATGAGAACCCTGCTTTAGTCCCCCCCTTCTCTGACCTTTGACCTGCTACTGGCGAGCCTGGGAGAAGCCCAGAACTTTTCTCTTACTGCTTCTGGCCCAAACTGCCCATTTCTACTGACCCCTTCAGTCCCCTGGGTTTTGATTGTTTGTTAAGATTTATTTTACTATAACAACACATTTAAATTATGTGTATCTGTGTGTGTGTGTGTTTGTGTGGCTTTGTGCATGTGAGTGCGGGGTGCTGGGAGCCAGAGGTGTCAGATTCTCTGGAGTTGGAGTGACAGGCAATTGTGAGTCACCCCAAGTGGGAGTGGGTACTGGGAACTAAATTCGTTCCTCTGCAATGGCAGCAAGTGCTCTTAACCACTGAGCCATCACTTCAGCCTTCCCCTGGGTTTTGATGTGATAAGAACTGAGTTCAGGGTCTGGATTCCCAGTCTGGGCTGACAGGAGCAGATGCTCTGAGGAAATACAATTTGGTGGCGATTGGAGCCTGTGAGAAGCCACAAAATCCAGAACAGGGTGCCAAGAGGCAAAATTACAGAAACGTGGTTCAGGCTGTGTGCAGAAAAGCCTGGCTTGTGAGCAAAGTAGAGTAGAAGTCAGGAGTCAGAGGGCAGACGTGAAATGGCCTCTGCAGCTCCTCCTGTAGGGAGGGACCGGGAGACTCAAAAGGAGAAATGGCTAGATAGCAGTCCGGTGACTCCGGTGATGTGTGTGTGTGTGTGTGTGTGTGTGTGTGTGTGTGTGTGTGTGTGTATGTGTTTGTGCAAGGACTGAGGCCATTGACTTGTCAGTTGAAACTGGCTGGATTGGGAAATCAGGGCCATTTCACTGTAATTCAGATTTTTCAGCTCAGTGTCCCTGTGACTGCATGCTGGCAGGAGTGACAGGAATTAGAAATTTGATGAGGATCTTGAACTGCACCTTGAAATGGAAGTAAGGAAGAGACAGGATCAGTGCCTCGTCTTCAGGGACCAGGCTGGAGGTGGACAAGCTCGAGACGAGGGCACTCAACAAGAGGAGACCCATCAACCCAGTGAGAAGTGACAGCCACAGGGACTGCAGGCGTCGAGAACTCAACCCCCAGTCCAGAGGGAACTGCCCACCCAGAACAGGTACTGCTGGCCTGAGGCTGCAGCTCAGCAGACACACCTGCCTGATGCCGTATCAAGATACGTCAGCGACATATATGGAGGGACTGCAGGGATGGATCAGCTGCTAAGAGCACTGGCTGCTCTTGCAGAAGACGAGAGTTCAGTTCCCAGCACCCACATGGTGGCTAACAAACTATAACTCAAGTTCCCGGAGATCCACCACCAACTTCTGACCTCTACAGGCATTGCATGCATGCATGTGGTACACTTACATGGAGTCAAACATAGATATATAAAACAAAATAAAATCTTTTTTAAAAAGAAACCATAATGGTCACATTCACGCCTTTGTACAACATCCAAACTGATTGACTATGCCTTCAGAAACTGCTGCATACTCCTGATCTCGCTTGGCAGGCGTGGCTATTGACAGTTAAAGATCCTTTTGGCGGGTTAAGTTGATAGAGTGCTTGACTAGCATGCATGAAACCCTGGGTCTGATCCCCAGTACTGCATTAAAAAACAAAAAAATGAGCTAGAGCGATGGCTCAGCAGTTAAGAGCACTGGCTGTTCTTCCAGAGGACCAGGGTTCTATGGTGGCTAAGAGTTCCAGGGGATCTGACACCCTCTTCTGGCCTCCTTGGGCTTTGCACAGCATGGGTGCACTTACATACATGCAGGCAAAACATTCATACCCATAAATAAATAAATAAAACAAGTTGTGCATGGTGGCACATACCTTTAGTCCCAGCACTAGGGAGGCAGAAGCAGGTGTATCTCTGGAAAGTCAAGGCCAGCCTAGTCTACATAGTGAGTTTTAGGCTAGCAGGTCCTGATGGAGCTACAAGGAAAATCCCATCTCAAAAAAAGCAAAACAAAATAACACCAACAAAACTAAACAGGCAGTGCTGTGTTTCTGCAATCCCAGCGTTCTAGATGTGGAAGCAGGAGGATCAGGAGTCTGAGATCATCCTTGGCTACTCTATATATATTGAGTTCAAGGCCAGCCTGGGCTATGCCATCCCCGGTCTCAACCCCTCCCCACAAAAAGTTCTTTTTTGGGTTTTGCTATTTTGTGTTTCTGATAAAGTAGCTTGCCATGTAGTCTTGACCAGCCGGGTACCTGCTGTATAGTCTAGTCCGCCAGGCTGGCTTTGAACTCACAGCAGTTCTCCTGCCTCCACTTCTGGAGTGCTGGGATTTCAGGTATATACCACTATACCTAGCAAGTAAAAATTCCCTTTATCCCAATCTTAAGTGCTAACATGAAGTGTCAGGTCATTTATTACACATGTGTGTGTTATAGAATGGACACATAAAGGTTAAAGAGGCCACAGGGTCCAAAGAGGCCTCACTGAAGGGAAAAGCAGAGGACTGGCACTGACACAGAGTCAGTGCGGGTGCTCAGTGAACAAATCCAGTCACAGGACTGTTGAAGGCACAGAGCTGGTTCCAGAGCTGGCTCAGGTACAGCACCAGGTCCCAGTGGAGAGCAATTTTCATAACCTTGTTTAGTAGGGCAGTGCTGGGCTAAAACTCTGAGGACAGTGAGGATTGCGTTGTCTACCGTTCGCTGGTCTATGCCTCCGACCGTCTATGATGGGTGGTGCTGCTCTACCTCAGGGCTGTACTTGGTCCTGGGCATCCCCTCGATATGTGCAGGTGAGGGCGGTGCAACACGGTTGGTCTGGAGCACTCAGGAACGTCCCAGGTTTGATTTTTTGATTGTGTGTGTGTGATGTGTATGTATGTGTACTGTGTATGTGTATGTGTGATGTGTGGGTGTGAATCCACAGCATGCATGTAGAAGTTAGAGGACATCTGTGTAGAGACAATACACTCCTGAAACTGTTATCTCCATGCTTTCAGGAACTGAACTCAGGCAAGTGCTCCACCTGCTGATCATCTGGCTGGCCCTGTCTGATTTTTAAAAAAGATTTATTTATTCTTATTTTATGTGCGTGAGTGTTTGCCTGCAACTATGTAAGTGCACCTGTGTTGTGCAGTGCCCACAGAGTTCAGAAGAGGGTGTCAGATTCCTTGGAACTGAAGTTATCCGCCATGTGGGTGCTGGGAACCGAACCTGGGTTCTCTGCAAGAACAGTCTGTGCTCTTAACCACTGAGCAATCTCTCCAGTTCTGACATGGTTTTAATACACTCCAGGTTCAAAGGTTCCAGGTGGTGTGTTTGTGCTGCTGACTGCTGTCTGTGCCTAGCAGCTCCACTGTCCACAGTGTGGATGCTCACTCAGACTTACAAGGTACAGAGATCTGCCTCAGCATCTGTACTCCAGACAGAGCTGGCTGCTGTTTTATGGAATACTGCCACAGAGGGCAAGAAAAAGCTGGAGAAATGCTATCTTGTGCAACACAGATTGATTTACGGCAGGGCCCGATCGCCACATCCTGCATGGGCAAGACCCTGGATTCTATCCCAGCAACACACACACAGATACACACACACACACACTCCACATTCCACATACACACACAGATATACTCACATAAACACTACATGCACATGAGCACACACTAGACATACATACATCATGTACACATGCACACACTACATGTATACACACACATCTATACATGCATGTCCACAAAGGTATACATGAGGTGGTTTGAATGAGCAATGTCCCCCGTAGGCTCAGGTATCTGAACACTTGGTTCCCAGCTGATGGCAGTGTTTGGGAAGGTCATGGAGCCAAAGTGCAGCTTTGCTGGAGGAGTGTGCTCCTTGAGGTGGGCTTTGAGAATATGGCCTTGACCCACTTCCAGCTCAATCTTTCTGGCTTTGCATTTGCTGTGAAAGATGAGATCGCTCAGCTTTCTGCTGCAGCCACCTGACGCCAATGCCACTCGCCATTATGGACGCCCTCGGGAACCTTCAGCCAAAACAAATTCTTCCATAAATTGGTCATGGTGTTTTATCACAGAAAAGTAACTAGCACATACATATATTAACAGCTACATACAAACACACATACATACACACAGTCACACACACACTGAGACCTACGTCCTCTGTGACTATGTACACTCATTGAGAAGAACTTAAAGCTAGCCATCATGGCCGTGATGGTCATTGGTAGTTGTCAACTTGGCAGGATTGGTATGACCTAGGAGACAGCCCCTGGCACACTCATGAGGGATTATTTAGCCTCTGCGTGTGTCTAAAATGGAGCTGGGCACAAGCATTCATCCCTCTCTGCTTCCTAAGTGTGAATGTGTGTGACCAGCTGACTCAATCTCCTGTTTGCTGACTTTCCCACCACGATGGACTGTCCCTTGAACTGTGAGCTGAAGTCAACCCTTTCTTCCCTGAGAGGGTTTTGTCAGACTATTTTATCACAGCGACAGGAAAAGAAACTGAGATAGTGGCTTATGCCTGTAATTTCAGCAATTTTGAGGGAGAGGAAGGAGCAGAAATTTAAGGTCTTCCTTGGCTCTGTATTGACTTCTAGATAAGCCTGGGCTACCTGAGACCATCTCAAAAACAAAATGAAACAACAAACAAAACACAAAAACCAAAGAAAGAAAAAAAAAGGAAAGAACTTTGAGCAGATTGTGATAGCTTGCACCTATAATCCCAGCATTAGTAAGACTGAGACAGGAGGATTGCTGTGAGTTTGAGGTCACCCTAGGCCACATGATGAGACCCTGTTTCAAACAAACAAATGAAACAAATTGTAGCCAGTGACAGGGTTCTATGGCACCTAGACACACCGCGTCTGTCCCTCTGAAGGAATCCCGGCCTCCCTCCGCACTGTAGGGGCTCCCGGATCTGCATGAGAGGGCCAGTCTCCTGAGCCTAGAGAGGGGCAGTTTGCTTACCTCGCAGGGGAGGATGTGGAACCTCAGCTCCCACCCTGTGCCCTGTAAAGCTTTGTATAACTGTCACCAAGCCCAGAACAGAAGCTCACAGCTCTGCTGTTTCTTGTGGCCTTCCTTTCCTCATGAAGTCTCCTTGTCACAGGCCACAGAAACTCACTAAACACAGTAGTCTCCTTCCCTCACCAGGGTGGCTTCCGTCTGTCAGATGACCACCTGAAAGAGGGAGCTGGTTCATTCTTGTCAAGTTTACACAAACTAGAGACACCTGGGAAGAGGAACCTCAATTGAGAAATTTCCTCCATCAGACTGGCCTGTGGGCAGGTCTGTGGGGAATCTTCTTTAATGCTAATTAAAGTAGCCCACTGTAGGTGAGGCTATCCCTAGGCAGGTAGACCTGGGCAACATGAGTCTGGGAGCAAGCCAGTAAGCAGTGTTCCTCCAAGGCCTCTGCTTCAGCTCGTGCCTTGACATCCCTCAGTGATGGACTGTGCTGTGAGCCAAATAAACCCTTTCCTTCCCAAGTTGCTTTTGGTCATGGTGTTTATCACAGTCACAGAGGAGAAGTAGACTAGAACAGATAGCATTTCAATGAAATGTTCCTGTCCCCTCCAAAACTCACACTGAAACAACTTCCAGCACAAGGTGTTGGACAGTGAGGGTCAATGGAGACACCCAGGCTGTTGTCTGTCCTCAGGAAGAACTGACATGGCTCTGGAAAGGGCTCAAGGGAATGGATTAGTTCTTTGCTTCTGCCACACCCTGCCACCCACAACATCCATCCACTTCCCTCTCTGTCTCCTCATCCCTCATCCTCACCACATGAGGATGCAGCATGAATCTCTTACCTTGGTCTGGACTTCCTCGGCTCCAGAGCTGTGAGTACTCACTTTCAGTTCTTTGTAAATGACCCAGGCTCGGGTACTCCATTACAGCCGCACATTCATGACCACAGACTGTAATCTATGTGAATGACAGTTCCCAGAAAAAAAAAATCCTATATCTTCAACTGAGCTTTGTGCATGGTGATGCGGAATGGTTGAATGCCGCAGATCCAGAGCCTGGTTACGATGTCTCCTGGGCCATCTTTAGCCCCATAATAGCCATTTATTTGCCTATCTCTGTATCTTACCTAACATCCTGTGACAAATAGAAAAATCCTTCTGGAATGTATGAACAGACCTCATTTCCATGGGTCAAAGGACTAAGAATGCTGCCAGACAGCTTCTAAGATCTAGAGCAGAAATTCCCTGCCTTGCTATAACTAACCAACACACTTGAACAATGTCTTGAATCATGGCTTTCTTTGTTCTGTTACTCTGTATGTGGTTATTCCTGTCTGGTTCCAGAATAAACCACCTCATAATTATCCCCTTTGAGGTGAGAGTTACGTTTCTGCGTTGAGTTACGATGCCACACTGTGAATGTGTCCTGGGAATAATTTACTTTTCACCCGCAGACTTGCCTGGATGGAAGCAGGGTGCCAGTGTGGACCACTGAGTCCAGACATCTGGTGTTGTCCTCTCGGGTGGGTTGTGGTAAGTTCTTTCTGGGGCTCGGACCTCCCCTGGTTTGGTCTACTGTCCATTTGTGTATTCTGAACTGGTTGTTAATGGACCCTCAGTGCTAACTACCTTTGGGGGTTTGGTTTGCTTCCGAGTGTGTGCTTTAAGGTATCTGCTTTGTTTCTTGGCTTTGAAAGCATTTGGGTTTCAACATTTGGTTTGTTTTCGGGTTGCTTTCAGACCTCCGAAGATGTCAGTGATCTTTTTTCTTTTTCTCCGGACACTTCTCCTGTATCAGGCTGCCTCCAAGGGAGCAGCCTGCACAGTGAAGGAGGTTTGCCCACAGCAACGTGTTCTGGATCCAAAGCCGCTCACCGGGAACAACTCCTCTGTGTTCTCTTAGACTGAAGTTTCTGTGGGGATCTGGTTACTGAGCAAGGCAAGCAACTCCTGATACCCTAAAGGGATGGCAGGTGTCTGACCTGCTCTGCATGATGTGATAACCTGAAGCTACTGTAGATATGAATCTTCCTTTCCCCGACCCCAGACCAGAACCAGGTTTTTGGGTTTCGTTTCCTCATTCCTGAACTTCCAAAACCTTCCCGCCTTTACCCCAACACCCCACCTTTCCCGCCTTCTGTAACGGTCAGAGAGGCTTCCCTATATAAGCCCCTGCATTGGCTCTAATAACCGAACTACCCACCAACGTAGTCTCCCAGGAGGGAACTCCTCCCGCCGCACTCTGAGCCACCTGAGGTCCCGTTCCATCGTCCTCCATTCTCTGGCATGGCTGGAGCACAACAGCCGTGCTGGAGATGGAGACCCACCCACAGTCTTCAAGGCTCTCTCTGCTCTCTGAGTCTGTTTCCTGTGTGTCTCCTCTGCTCAGGAGAGGTTCAGGAGGAGGGTAGGTCAGGGATGGGATGGAGACAGGAAGAGGACTCCGCCAGCTTCAGTCCTCTACAAGAACAACCTTTTCATCAGTAAAGGCACCTTCCCTCTGCTGTTTATCTCTTAACTATAGGAAAAGATTGCCTCAGGCCCAGGTGACAAGCTTCACCTTTTAATCTTTCATTAAAGATTACTACTGCGAAGACATTCATCTTAGAGATAGGGAAATCAAGTTTCACCTTTTCCCTACTGGGTGCTCTTATATTTCAGGGAATTGTGTCATGTACCTATAATAATTGTTTTCACGGATTATTTGTATAAAAACTTGTTTAATTCAACAATGGGCACTTCAGGTTTTTTTCTTCATTCATTTTTACTCTGCCAAAGTCATTATTTCTATTTAGGGGTATGCCCAATTAAAATGCACATGTACATATTTATAAATGTACTCTGGGGATATATTAAAAGGCCTGATAAATATATTGCTTTATAAACTTGGGTGCTCTGAACCTCTTAAAACCTACATAAATGATATCTTTTGGTCTATTATGTGTTTTATAAAACCTTAAAATGCTAATTGTTTATATAGAAAAGTTCATTAGAATCATAAGATAAAGGTTTCATTCAGTTATAAAATTTAATGTTATATGCATAGACTTAATAAGAATTTCCCTCTAAAACAGTTTCTTCATAAATACATATCAGTCAAAACTTTTAATTTTAATTGTATAATAGAGGTAACATAAATATGATGTTTTCTTTTTCAAAATATTCTTAATGTAAAATTGTTAAATGTAATGTTTTTATTAAAGATGGATTATAGGTGAAATAGTGGACATATGTGTTTCCTAGCAACCTTTGCGTTAAGTTTCCTTTTTCATGGTGAGGATTACAGGAGATACAATCCCAATAAACAGTAACATACAAAATACTGGTTGTTAAAAATTTGTCTTATGTATGATTAGGTATGTATTCAAGGTCTACATATGCTTGTGCTTTTAAATATAATTTACTCAGTGCCAGACCGGCTTGGAAGCAAGTGCTCATATAAATTAAAGTTGTTAAATTGACCTAACTTCCTTTTTGGCTCATCATTGTAAAATTAAAAATTTAAGGGAAAAGTCTCAACTCCAACTGCCCCAACCCATTAAATAAGCATGGCCTCCTGTCCAGGATGCCAATGAAAGGGAACAGTAGCAAGCAGTGAAACAGGAGGAGGTGGCTGATGGTTCCAGATCTTTCTTTGTGAGAATTAACAGGGGTTTTTAAGTTTAAATTTTTAAAAATATTTTAAGAGACAAGATCCATGTGATTATGCAGTTCTGGTCTGGATGCCACCTCCTTGACCTTTGTCTCAATTCTGATTCTGTAATATGGCCCCTATTGCTTAGGGTGTAAAATAATTTTAGGAGATAATTACTTCTACTCCAGGGTACAGTTCTACCCTTAGGATAACTGTTCTCTTGAGATGCTAAGTCTTTTTCTAAAACTAAAAAGAGAGCTGATTTCCTTGTAGGTGATTTACATGTGCATGTGTATATACAAATATGTGTGTCTATATAAGTGGAGTATTTTAGTAATTTAAAGGCTATTTTTGTGTACTACCGCCTCTTTTAAACAACCTGAAGACCAAGCAGCGTTTTCATGGTTCGTATCTTAGCCAAGGCTCTGTAAGATTCAACTTTAAGCATTTGAAAAGCAAAAAACAAACAAACAAACAAAAAACAAAGGTAATTTTAAAAAACTACTTCCAGGGCTGAAGAAATGACTCAGCACTGACTGCTCCTACAGAAGGTCTAGGTTAGTTCTGAGCACCCACAACCCTAATTCCAGTTCCAGGGGATCTGAAGCTCTCCTGTGACCTCACATGGTGGGTGCACTTACACACATGCAGGCAAAACATACATACACATAAAATAAATAAATAAATTTTAAACTATCAGATTTTTTTAAAGGAGATAAAGGGTTATAGGTATGAGACGTATTTTTGGTAAAAGAAGGTTTAAAAATGCTTTTGGATTAGAAAGGGCTTTATAAGATAGAGATTGTCCCAAATGGAAATGGATGGTAATAATGTTAGGAGATTAACGTACATTGTAAAATGATTAAAAATTAAAGAATATACAGTTATTATTAAGCTGGTCATATAAAGGTTATTAAATTCTTAAGGTCAAAAATCAATATTCTGAGATTAAATTAATATTTGATTCTCTTTGTATAACAATAAGTTTTCTTAAATATTAATCTATTCTTTTTTTTTGATTGATTGGTTATTTGGGGGTTTTCTGAGACAGGCAGGCCACAATCTCATAGAGATCTGCCTGCCTCTGCCTCCTACATGCTGAGATTAATCCTAGGAGGATGGATGAAGTCAGGCCTGTGACAGGCTGGATGGGGGTAGACAAGATCACAGGGACCTTGAGCTGCTCTGGGCTAAGGGGAAGCCAGAGAAACCAGGAGCATGTGGCCCCTGGAGGAGAAGAAAAACACTTCCTGCTCCTCTCCGCAGCCTCAGCACTGTCAAGCTCTGAGGGAGAGACTCTCTGTGGCGATCCTGTGGCTAGAGTTCCCAGCTCTCAGGAGAATCCAGCACACTGGCCACCCCAGCAGAACCCCGAGACTCTTCCCTTCTCTCCCTCCCCTACGTGACCCCTTGCTGCTCCTCGTGGGGCCTGCTCTAGTGGCCTCGGTGTCTTCCTCCCAGTTCTCTGCACCCTGGTGTAGTCACAGACTTAAGGTAAAGCTGTTACATGAGGTGGAGAGGTCCAGACTCCAGTAAAGCCCAGAGTTAAGGGTCAGGAGGGTGGTATGCTGCTCAGTTTGTACTGGGGGTGTCGAGCCACGGGTACCCTGGCACAATCAGCGAGAGATGGCGTTGTGGTGACTCTCTCAGAGGAAGACAAAGCTTGGATGATGCTCAGCAGAGGGTCTCTTGCACACACAGCTCTATGGCTGGCATCCCCAACTCCCAGTCTTATGAACCACCTGCAGGTGACTGTTGTCACACTGTAGACAGGGCTTGGAATCCTGACCTTGGCTGTCAGGAGCCACATCTCTGGGTTGGCAAAAGGGCACCATCTGCCTTGTGGTAAAAGAGCCTGTCATGGTCTTGACTCTGGCCGGCTTCTCTGGCCCATTTTCTCTCAGAATTCTTCCTCGCTGTCTCACCTTCCAGTGACAGCAAACTTAGGCTCATCTCTGTAAAGGAACTAAGGCTGCCTGCTCTTGGGCACCAGCAGGCCCTGTGGTGCCAGCCCTGAGGTCACGATCAGCTAGACCATTTGCTGTGCTTCACTCAGTCTTTAAAAAATAAAAGTTTATGGGGCTGGAGAGGTGGTTCAGCAGTTAAGAGCACCGGCTGCTCTTACAGAGGACCCACTTTCAGTTCCTAACACCCACAAGGTAGCTAACTACCATCTGTAACTCCAGTTCTAGGGAATCTGATGCCCTTTTCTGGCCTCAACTGTCATTACATGACATGGGTGCACTTACATACATGTAGGCAGAACACTCATACAATAAAATAAAAGTAAACAAATCAAAAAAACCTTTAAATGCTTTTATTACATTTTATGTGTGTGAGGGGTTTGAAGTGGGAAATGAGTCACCACCCTCTGTCCAGCACAGACTGATCAATCACTTATCCACACAAACACAGAATGATCACCCGTCAGCACATCACATTAAATCCTATCAAAACCACAGCAGGCCAGTCAGGCCAGTGAGCTTGCAACAGACCATCGGGTGATGCAACTCCTCACCTGATCATAGGAAAGGGGAGCACTGGACCCTGAGGCATCTAAGCATCACCTACCCTAGGACTTCATTCAGGTCAGCACTTCTGCACGTGGTGGGCCTTGGCAGCAAGTGTGGGAACAGCTCTGCGCTAGGCTTAAGTCAGTCCTTTATCTGACCAGGTGGTCTGTATCTTTTAATCCTTTCTTAGCTGTTCTATAACCTGTGTGTCTGTGTGTGAGGGGGCCATGGGACCTGAGTGTTAGTAATACTAATATTAAAGCGTGGAAAGGAAGGGACTGGACAGATGGCTCAGTGGTTAAGAGTGCCGGCTGCTCTTGCAGAGGACCCAGCACTCACAAGGTGACTAACAACCATCTGTAACTGCAGTTCCAGGGAAACCAAAGCCCTCTTCTTACCTCTCTGGGCACCACATGACACAGGTAAACTTACACACATGCAGGCAATACTCTTATACACGTAAAATAAAAATGACAAAAAATATTTTTTAAAAGATTGGAAAGGAATAAAGAACTCATGCCGGACACATCCACGGTTACCAAGCCAAACCAGAAGACAGCAAGGAAGCAGAGGCGGCGGGTGGAATCAGAGGCCGCGGGTGGATTTATTGTTCAGTAGATTCCGGCACGTGGAAAGATGCATTGTGTTCATCTACATTAACGTTGCAGTGGCCCACAGCAGTGATACACAAAGATCAGTCAAACTCACAGGACCCAACAACAGAGCGGTGGTTGCCTGGGGCTGGAGAGTGGACAGCTGGTGGGGACAGTCATGTGGAAGATGGGAGAGTCCTGGAGAGGGATGGTGGTGACAGCGTAACATGGCGGGCTTGAAGGCTGAGGGCCACGTGCAGCAGCTTAGAATGATAACTCCTATGCTACGTGTATGTGCAGTTGAAAACCAGAAACAAAGGAGTGACTCACTGCTAGTACAAGGCCATGGGTGAAGGAGGTGAGGTGATGTGAACTGGTGTGGACCCCTAACCTGAGGCCATCAGTGAAGGCTGGGAGAAGTCGAGCCAGTTATGTGGAGGAGACCAGCCAGGTTGAACCCCACTCTGGGGAGGACACCAGTCACAGATGCTCCACCTCACCCACCCCACCACAATGCTAGTCCCTTTTTGGTCTGGGCTGGACTGAGTCTACTCACAGAGAATCTCCCTGCAGAGGACCCAGGCCCTTGGCAGGAGAAGCCAGCTAGGCCCTGTGTGTAGAGTTGGGCAACTGGGTAAAGGATGCTGGCAATCATTGGTCCAGCAGGGCAGAGAGGACAGCTGCCCTGCCCCTAGGCTCTTGTCCCCATCTGGACCCTGTGTGGTCAAGGGAAGCCACTTGCCATAGTTCCAGTCCTGCAACCTGGGGCTCACGCACCTACTTTCTCTTCTGAAGGTCTGCAGAATACACAGTCCTCCCCTTCCCTGCCTTCTTCCCCTCGCCCTCCCTCTCTCCTGCTTTTGCAAAGCTAGAGACTAAACCCAGGGCCTCTCCTATAAAGCAAGTATGGAACCTCTGAGCCACAGCCTAGATTACACGAAAATCAGAAAATCTGTAAAATCAGCATATATACCAAAAATCAACCAATTCCAAATCAATACAAGCTCAGGTTTCTGGAAGTCTCTTGTCATAAACCTCCTTTTATGTGTGCATCTTCTTTTCTTTTCTTTTTTTTTTTGCACCCCTCTCCCCTTTAAAAATATGTGCATTCTGATTTTTGTTTATTTTTTCACAGGATCTCAGACTTCAAACTCTCTATGCAGTTGAGGATGACCTCGAACTTCTTCCCTCCCCACCCGATCCCCAGCGCTGGAACTTTGGGCTTATGCCCCGACTCTCAGTTTATTCCATGCTGAGAATTGAACTCAGGACTTCATGTATGCTAGGCAGGCAGTCTACCAACTGAGCTGTAGCTCCAGGCCAAAGTCTGTGCCTTCCATTCAAAAACACTTTATTTTGGGGCTGGAGAGATGGATCAGTGGTTAAGAGCACTGGCTGCTCTTGAAAAAGACCTGGGTTCAAGTCCCAGCACCCAGATGGTAGCTAACAACAGTTGGTAACTCCAGTTCCAGGGGATCTGATGCCCTCTTCTGATCTCTGTGGGCATTGCACTACATCCATGCAGGAAATACACTTACACATGAAAAAAAAGTAATAAAGAAAATATGTTTCAAAAAGCACTTTACTTTTTTAGATTTTATTTTAAAATTGTTATTGTTTTATTCATGTGTGTGTGTGTGTGTGTGTGAGTATATGCCACATGTATGCAAGTGCTCACAGAGGTCAGAAGAAGGTGTCGGATCCCCTGTAGCTGGAATTACAGGTGGTCCTTTGGGAGCTGCCTGAGGTGGGTCCTGGAGGTGAACTCAGGTCCTCTGGAAGAGCAGAGCAGCACTATTTTTGTTTTGTTTTTGTTGTTATTTTTTGAGACAGGGTCTCTTGTAGCCCCAGTGAGCCTGGAACTTGCTGTGTAGACAGGCTGGCCTCGACCTCACAGAGATCCTCCCTCCTGCCTCTGCTTCACTAGCTGGGAAAGGCGTGTACTGCCACTCCCAGATGGGCAACTCCAATTTTTAAAAAACTACTTTAATATTTTTATGTGTATGTGTGTGTGTCTACATGTATGTGCATATGTACACAGGTGCCCTCAGAGGCTAGAAGATGGTGTTGGATCCCCTGGAGCTGGAGTTATACCTATGTAGGTGCTGGGAACCAAACCTGGATCCTCTGCAAGAACAGCAAGCACTCTGAACCATTAAGCCATGTGTCTAACCCTGCAACTCAAATTTTTATCCAGCTTTATGCATGTCCACACTGTCCACAAAAGAGCCATAAGTGATGACAGAGGAGTTACAGCTAAACTTCAGCAAGTAGACAAAATAAATGCAAAAAGCCCACAAGTTTTAAAGGAGTCACGGAGGCTGGCTTTTTGTTTGTTTCGAGACAGGGTCTCCCTGTAACTCCAGCTGACCTTGAACTCACAGAGATCTACCTGCTGCTGCCTCTCAAGTGTTGGACTAAAGGCATGTACCACCACGCCTGGCTAAAACCTTTAGTTTTCAACCCTACTGTTTCCTGGGTTCCTGCTTACTGTAGTGACAGAGTCATGCTTCCTGTAACGACTCAATTCTGTAGCAATATGAGGAGGAACAGCGCAGCCTTTGTGCCCAGCTTTGACCGTCAGTCCCACAGAGCACTTTGAATTAGAACATAAGGGCCTCGGGAAAACATGCTTTTTCTCCCAGGAAAGAGTGTTTCATTATTCAGACTTGTATGACGTCCATGCCTTTGTGATATGGTGAGTTTCCCTGGGGCCAGAATGGGGAGCTCAGAATGGAAGCTGCAGCCACCCGAAACACTGCCAACAGAGCCCGTGTGTGTATGTGTGTGTGTGTGTGTGTGTGTGTGTGTGTGTGCAAGAGCCAACTGAGAGCACAGGTGTGGGGCAGGCACAGAGACTGGGGGGTGGGGGTAGGACTGTGTGCCCAGGCACCCTGCTGGCGGCTGTCTGCCCTTCATACTCAGCCCCACAGTGATCCCCGGTCAGCTGTTTTCTCCTGCAGAGTACCAGTAAGCAGACCGAAGCTCTTCAGGTGTAAGGCAGAGAGAGAGGAGAGCTACCCAGTCGGTGAGGATGCTTAAGAGGGGGACATGTGAACGGGCCCTGAAAGTTTCTAAAATTTAGAAAGGAGACCAAAGAAGCTAGAGCACTGGTTCCACAGTTAAGAACACGTCTTGAGATTTCTTCAGAGGACCTGGGTTCAGCTCCTAGCACCCGTATTGGATGGCTCATATCCATCTGTAACTCCAGCACCAGGGGATCCAACATTCTTTTCTGGCCTCCATGGGCACTTGCACACACAAGGTGCACATACAGGCACACACACACCACACACACGCACACACGCACCCGCACACATAGTGAAAAATAAAAAAGGAACGAAAGGAGACCAAGAGAGGAATATTAGGTGACGAGGGGAGGGGGCAGGCAAAAGGACGCGTGAGTCATGAAAGAGGGTAGAAAGCAAGTTTTTCTAGTTTCAACTCTTCCATAGTTCCCTCTCCCCCTGGTGGATATATGAATTCAACTTTCTGTGCACTCAAGTAGCAAGAACCATTCTCATATTCCCAAAGAATTCAGCATGTGACATTCCTTGGAGGCAGTGCTTGTGAAAATTGCTTTCTTTTTAATTCCATTGATCATCAGTACAATAATACACCAACAGTACAATTAGACATGACAGTCACCGAATACACAAGTCCCATTGATCCACTTAGAAAAGTGATTTAAAAATAAAGTTCTTGGGAAAGATTTTGTACCTGGAAATTTTCCCTTTTTTCCTTCTGCTAAAAAGCGGTATCAAATTAGTCTACTGAAGTGTTATTCAGTATGTAAACTGTACTGCTATGCATAGAGTTCGTTTTTTTCATGTTCCTGGGCAGACATGCCTTTAATCTCAGCAATCCAGGGAACAGAAAGCTTCCAAGGAAACCAAGCCAATACACTCTATTTAGAAGACGCTGTGGTGCTGCCCGCTTCAGGTTTGCATGTCCTCAGCGGAAAAGAAAAGGAGAAAATGTCAGAGGCTGGCCCAGAACAGAAGGGACGCTCCTCTGGGCCCGCCTCCAGCCAGGGGCTGCCCCGTCCCGGCCGGGGCGGGGCCGGCGTCCTGCACGCCCATTGGGCCTCCCGCCGGCTTATTTGCATGGTCCGAGAGGGGCGGGGCCCCGGGCTGACGTCACCCGGGGATCGCCTGGGCGGCCGCGGCGCGCCAGGCTCAGAGCGCGAGCGGGCGGGGAGCGGAACGGAGCGGAGCTGTGGCCCCACTGCGCGGGCGCGGGTACCGGCACCGGCACCGGCACCGGGCGCGCCCCACGATGTGCGACCCCGAGCGCCGCTGGAGCCTGTCGTTCGCTGGCTGCGGCTTCCTGGGCTTCTACCACGTCGGGGCCACCCGCTGCCTGAGCGAGCGCGCCCCGCACCTCCTCCACGACGCGCGCACCTTCTTCGGCTGCTCGGCCGGGGCGCTGCACGCGGCCGTCTTCCTGTCCCGGGTCCCGCTCGGTGCGTCCACGTCACCCCCGGGGCCTCGGGGACCCCCAGGAGCCGGCCCAGGCGGGTCCCCACGCGTCGCAGTTCTGTCTGTCCCCGGGAGCAGGGAGGGGACGCACCCCAGGGGCGCCTCACGACTTTCGGGCGTGGGAACCCCGAGCGCGGGCGGCCAGGAGGCGCTCTGGACCCAGAATCGTTTGAGCATCCTCTTCCCTGGACCTGCTAGATGGGGGAGCCAGGATGCACGGGGTGGGTGGGTGGGGGGCACAGGGTACTCTGGTCCTCTTGTTATCAGGGCTGGATTTGCCCTGGGTATGGTCATGGTGGGTGTCACCAGGAGGACCTGAAGGCACTTTGGGTCTTGGTCCAACCATCACATCTCCAGTCTTCACTGATCTGGGCCAGCCCTCCCCTCCCAGTGACATTCGGCATTTGAATCATGCCTAATTAGACATCTGTCCATGTGTGGAGGGGAGAAGGTGGGTTTGCTTCTCTCTCCCCACAAACTACTGGGATGTCATACCCCACCTGCCCGGGTGTCATAGCTTGAGGCTGACAGTAGGCGAGGCCTGGGGTAAGTGCCCTTGGGGATCTGCTGACAATCAGAGGACCCCAGGCAGGATGATTTTGTCCCTTATCAGCCCCCATTGATCTGGGTCTCCTTAACACTTTACTCTTTGCTCTGCCTACTACTGCCAGCAGGGAGTGACTTTGGCTGGTGTGGGGAAGCCCCTGCAGATAATCAGGCTCTGCCATTGGATAGAATCAGTGAGGAGACCCTGGGCTGATGGAACTCAGGGATTAGGAGGCTAGCTGTCCTGGCTGCCTGCCTGCTTGTCTGTCTACTCTAGCAAGGGAGGGAGATAGGGGCAAAGGGCAGAGTGGCCTTTGGGAAGACTAGACCAGCCCCTGGCCACCTGTACTCCCTGGCTTTCAAAAGGGACTGAAGTCAGTTCCTACTTGGGGGCCAGGGGGTCTGTGCTCCAACATGGATGATTAACAGCACAAGAAGCCCAAAGTACACCCACTCCCATATAGAGGGGTTTCTTAACTGTGCAGAGGACAGGGGTAGCCTGGGGCTATACTGGCAGGACACAGAAAAGCCAGAGCTACAGGTTGCCACAGGTGCGAAAGCTAACCCTGGTGCCCCAGGGTCTGTGACTTGGGCCCAGGTCCTTGGCGCATCTGAGTGTTGGCTGGACTTGGCAGAGGAGAAGTGGGGCAGAATCTGCCAGCAATGTACAAGTTCACCCCTCTGGCCAGGCTCTGGAAGCAGGTGGGGTTTGCCAGGAGTCAAGGTTAGAGTTGGATCAGGACAGGCTGAGGCATGGCTGTTCCTGTGCAGCCCAGGACTTTTGTCTGCCTAGGGTTGGGAGAGGTGGTCCTATGTGTCAGGGCAGAACAGATTAGCCAGAGGGGCCCTGGCTGGATAGTGAGGGCAGGTGGAGCAGAAAGGAGCCATGCATCCACCACACCATCAGGGAATGCTGGGGTTCGAGGCTTCTGCGGAGACCAGCCCCGTAAGCAGCCTTTTCTGGGTAGGGCATTTTACAAGTCTTACTTCACTCAATTCTCTCTCCACAAAGGCAGGTAAATTTTGTTTTCCATGAAAAAAGGTAGTCTAGGGTGTAGACAGGTGGCAGAGTGCCTTCCTGAGGATGAAATAGAAATAGTAGGATTCAAATTCAGGTATTTCTGCACCCTCTGACACTGAGTCCATCTGTAGAGACTGTGGTACTGATGTGTTGGTGGTTTGTGGCTTTGTGGGCATGCAGGTGGGAGTTCTTATAAACATGGGCTACTGGAAGGGGTAGCCATGCCCCCCGTATCTTAGACCCAGCCTGGCACTGTCCAAGAGACACACGCCTCATGCCCTAGAGACCGTCTGACATTTCCTAGCTGCTCCACTAAATATAGTCAGACATGGGTGAATTGATTTTATAGCGCTGCTATATGTAGAATGCAATCCCTTGTCCATCTAATCACTGTGAACCACTGTTAACGACATAGTTTTGCCTGGGAAACCATTGAAGGGCCGAATATGCCCTACCATGACTGAAATACAGGATGTATTTTCTATAGAGGTCTTAATTTGGGCCGGCTAGTCTTCAGTGTGGTTTCTGGTCTTCCAAAATAGTATCCCCTGTCTCCTGTATGGTTCCCTGATGTGTGTGTTTGTCCTCTGTCCCCAGACCGGACCTTAAAAATCCTCATGGACCTGGTGCGGAAGGCCAGGAGCCGCAACATCGGCACCCTCCATCCATTCTTCAACTTAAATAAGTGCATCCGAGATGGGCTCCAGGAGACTCTCCCGGACAATGTCCACCAGCTAATCTCAGGCAGGATATGTGTCTCGCTCACCAGGGTGTCTGATGGGAAGAACGTGCTGGTGTCTGATTTCCATTCTAAAGATGAAGTGGTGGATGTAAGCACTTTGCCTCTCTGGGCGTGGTTAAATAAGAAACAGCATCCTGGACCAGGGTAGCTTGAACTGTGAATCAGTGAGTTGCTCTGTAGTTTCTGGAAGCCCTACTGTGCATGTTACTTTGCCCCTCTCTCTGTCTCTCTTTCTCAATTTCAATGCTGGGGGCGGGAGCCAGGCCCTTGGCATGTCAGGTAAGTGCTGTCCTGAGCAGCTGCACCCTGACTCCATAGTTCCAATTGTAGATTGCTCTTCTCCCTTCAGCCCTCAGAAGGCCCCGCCCCGCTCCCCACTACCCCCCAGAGAACCAGTTCTGTGTGTGCCCTCACCTCAGCCTATGCATGTTACATAGTGAGGTTGGCTTTTTGAGTGAAGCTGCTCCAGGATGGGAACCTGTCTTACTTTCCTCTAGTCTCCAGATCTGGCACAGACAAAACAATTTGCAATATTAAAATGACATCTTAAAGGCCTTAAAAGGCCTGTGCTTCTTACAATTCCTGGATGAATGACTGCATTAACTTAGTCTGTATGAAGCAGCAACCTACACCTGTGGCCAGCAACCCTGCATATACCCTTGATGTCTACTTCAACTTCTAGAAGCTTTTGAACAACCAGCACCTGTTGTCCCTATACACACCTGTTCCTCAGTGGACAGTGTGCTGGCCAGCACAGTGACTCTCAAAGTATGGTACAGGGAACTGACCGGAGGGTCCCGCCTCCGATGGGAGAGGGCCTGGATTTGTGCTTCTCCCAACCCCCAGGGCTACCTCTGTGGCCATCAAGTCTACAGTGTGGCCACTCTGGGAGCAAGGAGACTGAAGTGCACAGGCAGTGTGGTTAAGGAGCTGATCCTGCCCATAGGACCCAAGGCCTCAGGTACAAGTGTGAGTGCCAGTCATGTGCCCAGGTATAAAAGCACCTATTGTGTACAGAGAGCTCACTTGGGGAGGCCGGAAGGTCCCAGGGAAGTCGCAGGCCCCAGCCTGGCTGAGCCCTCACACCCCTTTGTTCTCACAGGCCCTGGTGTGCTCCTGCTTCATCCCTTTCTATTCTGGCCTGATCCCTCCTTCCTTCCGAGGTGAGGTAAGTGTGTGCCAGGGGCAGCGGAGTCCTTGAGGCCTCCTTTACAGCCACCAGGGCTACATCTGACTTGAGGACACTTTTGACCTTGGGGACAGAATTCATTCCAGGACTTCCTGGTGGCCTGAGCTATAGGCTCACATCCTCTGGGGTCACCCCCACCTCCAGGTCTGCTGTCTGTTGGGTAGCTGGCCTGGCTCCCTTAATCTGTTCAGGAGCATCCCAGGGAGCCTCCCGGTGGCCTAATTAAAGTGTAAGGTGCTTAACCATTTATTACTCCTACTAGGAGTTTCTCAGGGGAAAATAGACCAGCTGGGTGTTTCCTTTGATTCTGACAGGGTCTCCCTATGTAACTCTGGCTGGCTTGGAACTCTCTACATGAATCATGCTGGCCTCCAACTCAGAGATCTGCCTGCCTCTGCCTCTGCTGGGATTAAAGTCATGCCCAGCAGGCCCAGCAATGGAGCTGTCTAAATTTTCTATTGTTGAGGCAGGGTCTAATGTAGCCCACCCAGGAAGGCCTGCAGCAGGCTGAGGCATAGTATGACCTAGTATGAATTTGAAGTCTTGGTCCTCCAACTTCTTCCTCTGGAGTGTCTGGAATCACACCACCCCTTCATTTAGGCAGTGCTGAGGACTGAACAGAGGGCCTCTGGTATGCTAGACTGGCGCTCTACCCACTGAGCTACATCCCCCACCCAAGTGTGCATTTCCTAACATCTGTCTACATTTTCTAAAAATCTGTCGGGCCCCACCTGGATGTTTGCTTTCGTTTACCACTTTGTGACACCCGAGAAAAAAAATCTGTAACATGCTAGGCTCTTAGGTTCTTCCTTGAAATGGAGACCAGTGGCAAGAAAAATGATGAAATCCATTAGATAACAGAGGGAGTGTGCTGTGGCTAGAGACCTCACAACCGCAGGAGAGTGGGGGTGAGTTTAAGGCGAATGCTTTATTATTGAACTGTGTCCCAGACCTTTAAAATTTTTTTTCATACTTTTTATTGTGAGATAAGGTCTCACTAAGTTACCCAGGTGGGACTTGAACTTGCCTCAGCCTCAAGCAGGCAGTGCCTCACTCCACAGCAGAGCAGCTCTTGTCCTCTGTGGGTTGGAGCACAGGACTGGGTCACTTGGGGGCCCAGCCACTAACCATGTCTTAGATCCCGATAATGGTCCCAAGTCCTCTTGTTGCTAACAGGCATGTCATGAACCAAGAAACATGATGATGGCCCCTGACTCCCCCATGCGCTCCCCTGAGTTTCTTCCAGGCCACCCAGTGTCAGGTCAGGCTTCAAAAGCAGTGCTGTCTGCACAGTGCTGAAAGTTTCAGGGTCCCAGACCACTCCCAGATCACTCTTCACCAGCCCTGTGGTGTCATCCCAACTCACAGATGCAAACAGTGGAGTCTGAAGCCAGGAAGGGACTCCTAGCCTCGTGGCAGACAGCTGCCTCCAGTCTCCGTGCTTCCCACAAGAGCCAGGCCTTTTGGGACACATTTTTTTTTTAATTGTTTGTTTGATTTACTGTGTGTCTGTGCGCAGGCCTGTGTGTGTGCCTGTCCGTGGAGGCCAAAGGGCCACACTGGGTGCTTTTCCCAGTCCTTCTTCACCTTAGTCTTTTGAGACAGCATCTCTCATCTAACCTGAAGCTCACAGATTAGGCTGTGCTGACTGGTCAGCGAGCCCCAGCCATCTTCCTGCCACCACCCACTCAGTGCTGTGTTTTGTTTTGATTGGCCATGTGCTGCACCCTATGTTTTATGTGAGTTCTGGGGATCTGAACTCAGGTCCTCATGCTTACGCAGAAGGT
Organism: Eospalax fontanierii; assembly: GCA_035773235.1. Taxonomy (NCBI): domain Eukaryota; kingdom Metazoa; phylum Chordata; class Mammalia; order Rodentia; family Spalacidae; genus Eospalax; species Eospalax fontanierii. The sequence continues at coordinate 73,797,028 of CM069537.1, forward strand.
ACTTTATTGACTGAGCCTTCTCCACAGCTGCTGTTTCACTGGAATCTTCAGAACCCAGCCTACCATATTGTCCTACATCTGTAATCTTTGTATTTGAGAGGTAGAGGCAGGAGGATCAGGAGTTCAAGGCTAGCCTTAATTACAGGAGACCCTGTCTCAAAAAATTAAAAATAACAAGAAATAGTATAAGGAAAGAAATGAACTTTAAAAATCCATGTGCCAGGTAAGGTGTCTTACACCTATAATCCTGATACATAGGCGATGGAGGCAGGAAGATCATGAGTTCAAAACCAGTCTATAATGTCCTCTAATCCCCAAAAGAGGGCGTAGGAAGGAAATGGGCTCAGTTAGATGTCTTATCCCAGGTTTCCAACTAGCAAAGGGAGTCTGGGTCTGAACCAATGTGGTGAGGCTCTTTTGGGGGTAGGGTTTACACCATAATCTGCCTCAGGTGCATAGAACACCCCTAGTTTATATGGTGACTTTCTGCACATGATAGGGCTCACGTGTAGGCAACCACCTGGCCTTAGGCTCTGAGGGGTGTAATATGGGGAGACTAGTCCACCCTCTTGGCCTGGTGCTTTTGCCCAGTGCACCCTTCACAACCCTGAAGGCCAGTAAGGGTCTGCTGGAAGAGTGATTTCCAGGCCTCTGTCTCCTTACGACACTGGCTGCCTCTCAGCTAGTGCAGAGACTCAGCGCCAGCCCTTTCCTTTCCTTACAGCGGTACGTAGATGGAGGTGTGAGCAACAGTGTCCCCCTGCTGGATGCCAGCACCACCATCACAGTGTCACCTTTCTATGGGGAGCATGACATCTGTCCCAAAGACAAATCCACTAACTTCTTCCAAGTGAATGTCACCAACCTCAGCCTCCGCCTCTGCTTGGGAAACCTCCATCTTCTAAAGAGAGCGCTCTTCCCACCTGACGTCAAGGTGAGTGGGTTGCCATTCTCTGCCCGCCCCACCCAAAGTTGGAGATGCCATTTAGTTCCTCCAGGAGCAAACAGTGTCATAATGGCAACTCTGAGGAAAGGTGATGTCCTAGGAGTGGGTGAGGCCACTCTGACCACAGGCTCTTCCCCCAGGGGTCCTGTGAACTGTCCCAGAGTCAGACCTTACTTCCAGGTTGGGGTCTAAGGAGTCAGGAGCAGAGAAGAGTATCTTAGTGTCATTTCCTGTTGCTGTGATAAAAATTCCTGGATAAAAGCAGCTTTCCTTAAAAGGTTTATTCCAGCTCACAGTGCAAGGGGTAGTCCGTCACGGTGGAGGTCAGGGCTGCAGGCACTTGAGGCCACTGGTCCATTGCATTCGTAGTCAGAAGCAGAGGGATGAGCACAGGCTGCTGCTCAGCTCCCTCTCCACTCACACAGTCCGGGCCCTGCCAGGGAATGGCGCCACCACAGCGGGAGGGACTTCCCTCCTCCATGAGAACAGTCCGTCACCACGGTCCCAGCCTGGGAATGGCGCCACTCACAGAGGTGGGACTTCCCTCCCGTATGAAAACAATCAAGACAATCCCCACAGACATCCCAGAGGCCAGTCTCCCAGAAGATTCTAGATCCCAACAGGGTGACAGTTAACATTAACCATCACCCCTGTAAGTGGGGTGGCGTTTGCCTATATTCCAGCATCCAGGAGGCAGAGGCAGGAGGATGGAAAGTTTGAGGCTAGCCTGGGCTACCTAGCAAGACCCTGTCTTAAGAAAAACAAAGTAGTAGCTGTGGAAAGATTGCATGACTTGGGTGCACTTACACACATGCACGCAATAGACTCATACACATAAAGTAAGTAAATAAAATGAATAAACTTAAAAAATAAAAAAGCCTTTAAATAAAACCAAAATAGACTGGAGAGGTGGGTCAGCAGTTAAAAATCGTGCACTGTCTTTCAGAGGGCTCAAGTTGGGTTCCCAGCATCCACCCTGGGCAGCTTACAACTGCTTGTAACTTCAGCTCCAGGGGATCTAGCACCTCTGGCTCCATGAGTACCTGCAGTTATTTACACACACAATAAAAGAAAAATAAAATAAATAAAATAAAATAAAAAGAATGAAAGGACCCTGGAGATGGCTCAGTGGGTGAAGGTACTTGCTTCGTGGAAGGAGAGAACTGACTCCTGCAAGTTGTTTTCTGACTTCCACTTACACACTGGGCACACATGTGCTTGCATGTGCACACACACACACACACACACACACACACACAAGAAATGAAAACATAGTAAAATAGGGGTTGGAGAGATGGCTTAGTGGTTAAGAGCCCTGGCTGCTCTGGCAGAGGACCCAGGTTCAGTTCCCAGCACCCACATAACCCCTAACAACTGTCTAAAACTCCAGTTCCAGGGGATCCAATGCCCTCTTCTGGCCTTCATGGGCATTGCACTCATGTGGTACCCTTGATACCCTCATGTATACTCATGGTATACATGCAGGTAAAACACTCATACATATAAGAATTAAAATAATTTGATAAAAATAAACAAGCACAGCCCTAGGTATTTGATATCCTTTCTTTTCCTTTTCTGTGATGCTGAGGATGGAACCCAAGGCCTCCCACATGACGGCAAGGACTCTACCCTGAGCCCCTGTCTGGTGGATTCCAGGCAAGAGCTAGGTCATACCCCCAATCCAGAATCTTTCAGTTTTTAGTGCCTAATGTGATTCTGGTCTGCACCCATGGGGATGAACCACTGACCCCAGAGCCATCCTTTTCTGATTGGTCTTTTGATGCACCTCCCACTCTGCCATGCTAAGATCATTTGCACGGTACACAGGGTGTGTTCTGGGAGAAGGTGGCTGCATGCATCCAAGGTGTCACCAGTCACCCAGCTCAGTCAGTAGTGATTGTACCAAGGACAGTAGGAGTGGCTACAATGGAGGCATAGCCCAGGGCCCAGGCAGCCTAGGGCAGAACCCCAGCCAGCAGAGTCTGCACGGATGACGTCAGAGCAAAGTCCTGAGGAAGCAGAGTCAGGTGCTCCCTCTCTGTGTGGGCACAGGTCCCTCTACGTGTTCCTGGTCCTCAAAGGGCATGGTATTCATGACCCCTGCAGTTTACCTGCCTGATTTGCTTGTAGGTGATGGGAGAGCTCTGCTTTCAAGGGTACCTCGATGCCTTCCGGTTCTTGGAAGAGAATGGTAGGTGGTGGTTTGGGGGTCACTAAAGTCCCTTGGTTTGTCACTCAGGCTCAAGGCCTTCTCCACTGTCACCCCTGTGGGATAGGAAGCCCTGGCCCATCTGACAGGTGAGGTGGCGGAGATGGGGAGGAGAGGCCAGCAGAGCACAGGCAGCCCTTGTGGGGTAGAGCTGGGATTGAACCCGGGCAGCCTGACTCCACAGTGGGTTGCCTTGCCTTCAGGCAGCTTGATTCTCCTGTTGAGCTCCCTTGAGAGCCTTTAGTGTAATGAGCTGAGGTTTCTGGCCTGGGACTCATAATTGAGTCCTGAGCCAAGTGTGGGCCCTGCCCACCAGGTAAGTCATCTTCCCAGCTGACACCCGCACTTGAATCATCGCAGCCTCCAAGTTGGGCTGTGGATACCGTCACAGTATGGTGACATTTTGACTTCATGGCCATGTAGGCACACCCCACAGTACTGCCATGTGATGAACTTACCTGACCAGGCACTTCTCAGAACATGACATCAGGGCCTGGTGGCACAGACCTGTCATCCCAGCTCTTCAGGAGGCTGAAGCAGTTCAAGGCCTGCCTGGGTTGTAGAGCAAGCTCAAGGCCAGCCAGGGCAACTCAGTGAGAGCGCTGTCTTAAGAAGTAAAAAGCGGCTGGGGATGTGGCTCGGTGCTGGAGTGCTTGCTGAGCTCTTAGAAGGCCCTGGATTCAGTCCTCAGCTCCGTCAGGAAAAGAAAGGCAGGGAAAGGAGGCAGACAGACAGAAAAAGGACCGGAGTGTGCCACGGAGGGAGAGCGTTTGCCTACTGTGTGTGGGTTTGATCTCTGCAAAAATGGGAGGGGGGAAGAAAGGGGAGGAGGGAAGGAGTGAGGAGGAGGAGGAGGAGGGAGGAGGAGCAGGGAAAGGAGGAGGAGAAGACTTGCTTTATGGGGCAGGTGCCGGGAGCACGCCTCTAATCTCAGAGCCATAAGGTGGAGGCTCCCCTCCTGGTGAGGATGCTGGGGACAGCAGGTTGGGCCAGAAGCTGGTATGTCCCTGAGAATAAAACATACCTGAGGAGAGTGGCCCTTTGGAGAGAGAGGAGTGTAATGGAGACCCCGCTTGTCTCCTTCAGTGTAGGCATGGGCTTCTTTGGCTTTCTCCTGCAGCCGTGGACCTGTGTTGTCCACGCCTGTGCCATGCCCAGCCCAGACTCCTGTGAATCCAGAGACCGTGCACTGCATTCAGCAGCTCCTTGGACAGGGCACACATGGATGTACAATACTTGGAGCCATGGAAGAAAGGCTCCATCTTAGATGCCAGACCTGACTCTACCATGTACTAGCTGTGTGACTTTGGATCAGTCTGTAAACCTCTCTGTGCCTGTGATTCCTTGGCTGACAAATGGAGCTTATGATTCTGGTTGTTGTGTAGTCCAGTGGTGCTCTGCCTGGCTCAAGGCTTGGAAAGATGGCTCAGCCAGTGGGAAAGGAGCTATCTGTTCATTGTAGTGTTTGACCGTGAATCTTATGAACCTAGATGCAGATGTTCCTACATGGCTGGAGAATGAGCGAGGCAGGAGCCACACTCACGTCTGCTGGGTGCATACACCTGCACCTCTGTCTCCCAGCCCGCGTGCCCGCGGCCTTACCCCCACCGTGGGTGTGGTTCTGGGCTGTCACCTGGCCCGAGTGAGGTTGGGCAGGTGACCTGCTTCCTGCCTCCCCTCATGGGTGTCTTTCCATGTTCTTTGCAGGCATCTGTAATGGGCCTCGGCCCAGCCTGAGTCTGTCCTTGGAGATGGAGCCAGAGGCCACTGTGCCCTGCTTGGAAAATAGCGGGCCGGTGGAGGACGTGCGGTCCAGTGGCCTGCACCTGCACCGCACAACTGTGCCCTGGGATGAGAGTGTCCTGGAGACTCTCTCACCAAAGCTCACCACAGGTACCAATGCGCTGGAATGGGCTGGGACCAGGGCATGCTGGGTGTGAGCCACAGGGCTGCTTCTCGTGCATAAGGGCACTGCCCCCTGGAAGACATTGGATTGACTGGGACAGGCCTCAAGAATGGCACCCCCACTGTACAGACTGGACACTGCCACCCCCCGTCTCTTCTAAGCCTCCCTCCTCCCTCTTTAGAAGCCATGAGCCGAGGGAGGAAAGCAGGCTCCAGCTGAGCCCAGGGTCATACACAGGCCCAGCAGCCCGACCTGGGCTTGCCCTGTGGAGTTGCCTCCCTGCAGGCCCCACCTCCCCCCTGACAGGGTTGTGGACATCAGGACCGAGAATCCACCCTCTAGATCCAACCTCTCCCTCAGAATGCCTTAGGGTCTCTGTGATCTGCCTCTCCTTTCTGTCCCAAGTCTGTCTTCATCCCTCTCTCCCTCCCTCCCTCCCCACAGTCTTGAACATCTATTGGGTAATATAAACGTCATTGGCTGCCAAGTAGACAGTGCTGTGCTGTAAATGTTTGTGTCACTCAAAATTCCTGTGCTGACAGCTAGGTGTGGTGGTGTCCTTGGGAGGTAGAGCAAGGAGGATCAGGTGTTCAAGGCCAGCCTGGGCCATGCGAGACTCTGTCTCAGAAGAAAAACAAAAACACAATTTCCTGTGCTGAAATCCTAGCCTCCAAGGATAGCATTGGGAGGTAGACATTTGTGAGCAACTGGATCCCAAGGGCAGGGTCCTCCAAGTGGGATTGTTACTCGTAACGAGGGAGGAGAGGTCCATGACTCCTTCTACCGTGTGAGGACAGAGATGCTATCTGTGGGCCAGCCTGTCACCAGACACAGGCATCTGTTGGCGCCTTGACCCTGGTCTTCCAGAGTCCAGGTCTGAGGAGTCAGTGTTCGCTGTTTACAGAAGCTACTGGGTCACCACACTGCGTGACAGCCAGTCAGCCAAGCCAGACAGACCAGTCCACAGACCAGCTTCCCACCAGGCTGGAGAGACTCAGATGAATGGAACCCAGTGTCTAGCCTGGAGGCAGCAGCTGCTTCAAGGGAGAAGTCAGCAGGTCATCAGGGGGATAAGAGGTGGGGCTCCAGGAAGAGGAGCCTGTGTGTGTGTGTGTGTGTGTGTGTGTGCGTGGTCAGATGGTAACAGGGCTGGAGCGTGGCTGCTGGTAGAACTCTAACAAGTCATGTGCCAGCAAGCAGAGAGAGAGAGAGAGAGAGAGAGAGAGAGAGAGAGAGAGAGAGAGAGAGATTTCCATTCCATCTTTTCTTTCTGAGAATCTTACTGTGTAGCCCGCACTGGTATCAAACTTGAAATCCTCCTGCCTCGGCCTCCTGGGATCACAGCTAGGATTACAGGCCTGCTCCACCATCCTAGGCTTGCTGTGAGAGGACAGCTTATGACTCCCAGGATGTACTCCTCTGGAGCTGCTTCTAGCCCGGTTCTCCAGGCTTCCTGTATTTCAAAGCTGCTCCAATCTCCAATCACCAACTGGTGAGAGTATAAAGACACATAGCTTCAAACTGTCGTTTCAGCACTGTTTGAAGCAGTCAAGGACCGTGAGGGCTACCTGAATAAAGTCTGCAACTTCCTGCCCGTCAGGATCCTGTCTTACGTCATGCTGCCCTGCACCCTGCCCGTGGAGTCAGCCATCGCTGCCGTCCACAGGTGAGCTTTGAAGCGTGGTGTGGCCATTCAGTGAGCTGTAGAGGCTCAGCCTCATCCCAGCCTGACGCACGTGTGTGCTGCAAGTTGTGGCTTACACGGGGAGCCCCCAGAAAAGGTCCTCCTGTCCTGAGAGCCAGCAGCCACGGCAACTCTGCACAAGCTCCCGAAGCTATTTGGAGAATCCTAGAGCCAGCAGCGGCCTTGCCTAGCACCTGGTCCAGCCATTTATGGTTTCCTAGGAAACTGAGGCAGGGAGAGTTGGAGGCCACAGCTCTGAGGCTACTGTGCTAACAAGTGGGAAGGCCAGACGTAGAAAAGGCCCTGCTGTGCCTCAGGCCTGTCTTACTTTAGAATGGCATTCCGACGGTGTTGATCAGGGAGGCCCGCTTTCCCTCTGCCCATAGAGTCTAGTGCAATTAGGAGATGGAAGTGAGGTGTTTCTGGAACTTAGGGATGGGGGTCCCTCCGATATGAGCCACAGTAGGACAGCAGCTCAACCCAGTCATCAGACTGTCCCTATTTCAGACCCGCCTGCACTCCTTTCCACAGCTGTGTGACCCTGGACTAGTGAATGTGCCAGTCTGTGCTTTGCCTTCCCCTCAGGGAAATGGGAGGGGTAGAAGCTTGCCTGGAGCAGAGGGTGTTCCAGAGGCCCAGCAAAGTGCTCTGTGCACTGGAGTGAGCTTACACACGTACTTCAAGATGATAGTTTGTTTTTAGGTGCAGGTTGATGGCTCTTACCTGAAATGCTGGTGACCAAAATGCTTCTCGTTTCAGAGTTTGGGTTTTTTAATTAATTTCTGGGTATTCGAATAGGCTTTACTAGTTGGGCAACCCTCATTCAAAAAGTAAATCTCACCCTTTTTGAGCATCATGTCAGTACTCAGGCTTTTACACCAGGTATGGTGTGCACCTGTGAGTCTAGCTTTCTGAAAGCAAGGAGCAGAAGTCCAAGCCAGCCTAGACTACATAGTGGGTCAAGGCCAGCCTGGGCTACATAGAGAGCTGTAGTCTCCAGTAAACAAACAGGGCTTTAATATACATGAGGCCCTGGGTTCAGTCTGCAGCACTATGAAGATGAAGGAGGGAGGAAAGGAGGAAAGACTTGAGGGAAGAAGGGGGGGGAGGGAAGGAGAGGGAAGAAGACTCAAGGAAGCGGGGGAGGGAGAGCGCTCCATGCCACTCAGACCCTGCCCTCTCCCAGGTCCTGTTTGGGCAGGTGGCTCCCGATCCCACCTCACAGGTCGCCCTTGCATCTTCTGTTCTGGCTCCTTGCTTGTTTTTCTGGAGCAGAGCCTCACCAGATCCCCAAGGAGCCTTTGGATTGTGTCCCTTGGGCTGACCGCTGACTGCTCACAGATCTGCAGGTGGATTCATTCCCCTGTGAACACAAGCTGGGATTCCATCCGGGTTATTCATGAGGAGTGGCTGAAGCCTTTCAGCCTTCAGCCTGCAGTGGTCTAGATTGCCTGAATCTTTCATTCTGCTGGTCGGCCTCCCCTCAGCCAAAGCCTCTGTCTGCGCAGTCTGAGGTGTGACCCTCTCTTGTTACTTCTGTAATCCCTCCTTTCCTAACCCTTCTCCCCACTTTCTGAGGCTCCTGTACGATGGTCACCTCTTAGGTTGTATTCCTGTCTCACTGACATCTTTCTATCTTTTTCTTAAAAAGGGATTATTTTAATTATGTGTGTATGTGTGTGTGTGTGTGTGTGTGTGTGTGTGTTTGTGTGTGTGTCTATGTGTGGGTTTGTGCACGTGAGTGCAGGTGCCTGCGGAGGTCAGAAGATGGATTTGGATCCCCTGGAACTCGAGTTGCCGCTGTGTGGGTCCTTCTCAAGAGCAGCAAGTGCTCTTAACTGCTGAGCCATCATCTCTCCAGCCCTGACCCTTTGTTTTCTGTATTTTTTTTAAGCATCTGTCTTTTTGCCTCTAATCTGAAATTTCTTCAAATTTGCCTTTCAGTCCTAATTTACAGGTTTTAATATCAGCAAGCATAACTGAGCTTCTAAACACTGGCGTGTTCTTTTAGGTTCGTGTTCTGTTCTCAGCTCAGTTTTCTTTTTGTTTTGGGATATGTGTGTGTGTGTGTGTTTTACATTTATTTCTTGTGGGATTTTTACACATTTTGTAGCCCAGGACTGCCTGGAATTTACTACATAGTCCAGGCTGGCCTCACGCTCAGGTCAGACCTCCTGCTCAGCCCCCACGTGCAGGGGTAACAGCATGACTCAGCATTCCTGCTCACGTTCTCGCTTTCTGATATCACCCTCTGCTGGAATGTCTGCCATCCTCTCAGTTGTCCATGTCTCTCGTTGGGCCAGCTCTTCTGTCTTAGCCTGTGTGTTCTTGGCATGTGATTCTAGTTTGTGTGTGGACCTAAGATTCCACCTTGGGGTTCTGGGTGCTGTGGTGAGAACCAGTTTGTTTCTAGCCGGGTAGACTCCCTGTGGGAGGTGAGGTGTAGGCGTGTCACAGCACGCCCAGGCTGTGCTGACAGGCTGGGCCAGTCCCCTGAAGCTGGAGGCGGGCCTCCCAGGGCTGCTTCCTCCAAGGGAGCGCCTCTTCTCAGCAGAGCCTTGGTTACATGTCAGACCTCAGTACACTGCAGCTCCCATGTGCTCTGCAGGGTCTGGCTCCCTCCCCTTCTCTCGGAGGCCCATTAAACTGTTGAAATCTGTTAGCCAGGTCAGTGGGGTATTCCTGTATTCCAGCTTCTCAGGAGGCTCAGGCAAAAGATCACTTGAGCCTGGGAGGTCTAGACCAGCCTGGCAGAGGAATGAGACCCTGTCTCAGAAGAAAATGAGGTGCATATGTGTGCATGTGTGTGCCTGTGTGTGCGTGGGAGGTGGTGGCTCAGTGGTTAAGAGTACTGTGCTGCTCTTGCAGAGGACCCGGGTTCAATCCCAGCACCCACACGACAGCTGATGATCACCTGTAACTTCAGTTCCAGGGGATCTGACGCCCTCTTCTGGCCTCCACTAACACCGCCTCCAAGTGGCGCACTTACATACATGTAGGGACACACACACACACAATGGAATAAATAAGTGAAAAGAAAATTTGAGAAAACAAGGAAATCTCTTGCTTGTTGGTGAGCCCTAGCCTTGACTCCTCTCTCTGCCCCTGCCATGTACTCCCCCTGTGTGCGTCCGCTCACACTCCTGGTGGGACGTGCACACCGCTGTGCCCGCTCACACCCCAATCCTGTGTCCTTCTCTGGAGCCAGCCTCCTGCTCTGGGCAGGCACGTGCCAGGGTCCTGGCACTGACCAAGCTAATGTGTGATGGGGCCCTGTGGTGCCTGCCACCCCTGTGCTCACAGAAGCCATCTCAGCTGGCTAGCACTTGCCACCAACCCTGTGGCTCCCACAAGAGTGAAGCCTTTCCCGTTCATTCCCAGGAGCTTTCTAAAACCCAGAGTGGCCTGGCCTACTTTACAGGTTTTAGGTAACTTTGTCTTTATGGTGACACCCCAAATCTGCTTTGGGAGCTCATCAGATTGGGGTCACAGGTGACACTGGGGTCTCATCTTGACAAAGGGTACCATGGGAAGTTGGCTGCTTATTGTTGGCTCTCTCCTGGCTTGCCTTCAAGCTGGTACAGTGAGTCTGTGTTGTGTTCTTCTGCATGTGTGCGTGTGCATGCACATGTGTGTGCATGTATATATGCATTCATGTGCATGTTTGCATGCATATATGCATTCCTCTGTGTGAACATGTATATATCTATGCATGTGCATGTTTGTCTGTGCAGGCACACATGTATAGTGGCCCTGGCTTTGTTTCCACAGGCTGGTGACATGGCTTCCTGACATTCCTGATGATATCCAGTGGCTTCAGTGGGCAACGTCCCAGGTGTACACCCGCATGACGATGTGTCTGCTCCCCACTTCCAGGTAAACAGTTTGGCCAGGGGCATGTGGGCCAGAGGGGCACCTCTGTTGTTCACAGAATTGTTGGGGTCATAGCCAGGGCTGTGATGGTCCTAACAAGCTGGGCTTAGCCCCCCGACCCCAGTGTACCGATTAAAGAGGCAGGTCATAGTGAAAAACAGGGAGAGGAGGCTCGTCTGATGTGGCTGCATGAGGGAGGAGCAAGGGAAGAGGACCGGGGATCCCCAAGTTCATCTTTGGGGTTCCAACACGAGCTTTAGGTCTGAATAGAGGGCAGGAGGTGTGCAGAGCTAAGCAGTCCTGATCGAGGGGTGGTCCCACCCATCGCTGGGCTCCAGGCTCTCGTGTGAGGTGCCTGACAGGTGATCAGGACTGTGGGCCATCTCTTCCCAGCGACAAGCCCTGTACCACTTCAGCCTTGTCCTTCCCCAGCACACAGCTCTAGGGAATGCAGGTCTCTGGGAGTCCTTTGTTCAGGGGTCTGACAGCCAAAGGGAGGGGCACAGGTATCTCTCCTTAGAAGGTCTTCTGTCTAGCCTGACCCTACACTGTCATGGACTCAGCCACATGCCACACTCTAGGGACTTCTGACCTAATGCCACATAAGTGTTAGGGAGCCTGCCCTTAGGTGGAGGGCCCCATCCTGGAGGAGGCCCCGAGTCCATCAGACACCCTGCACATCTGCTGATACCTGCAGCAGAGGCTTGCTGCCCTGGGGAGCTTTCACCTACCAGTCAAGGGGACTACACCCCTCTCCAGCGCACACCCCTTCCCTGTGCCCAGGTGCCCGGGGCTCCTACTCATAGGCACACCGACCCTCCACACCATGGACAGGCAGAGAGAGGGACAACATGCTGGGGTTCTGAGGAGAGTCCAGGCCTCGGCACCAGAGACAGACAGCACGGGGGAGGGGTCCGTGAGGCAGAGGAGAGCCTCCTCTTAATACCTTTTGACACTGACCACTGACATGCACCTACTGGGACACTGTCTGTGAGCCCTGAGCACAGGCTGGACCCTAATCATACTTTTAAAGTATGGAAGATGCTGGGGGTGGCTGGAAGGGCAGCCCATCTTTCCTCCTTGTTTCCTTCAGAGCCCAAGTACCCCAGAGTGGCCAGTGAGCATCCCCATGCAAACCCCAGTGCAGCTCTGCTGGTGTGTACATCACGAGACTCCCTATGGACCTGGACGTTTGCCCCATGAACAGTAGAAGAGGGGCTGACGCTGACGCCGCTCTGAGCTCCATTCCACCCAGGTCCAGCCCTGCCTCACCTGGGGCCACACAGTCTGGTTAGCGGGGTGGCGCTGTCCTCCCTGTTTCTGCGTCGGAAGGGCTCTGTCGCCTGGGGAGGCATCCAGGAGGTTCTGCCAAGGAGCTGACCCTCCTCTCTGCAGTGGTCCAGTGCTTATGATTCCAGGATCCCAGGCTTGGGGCTAAACTGGTAGTTTACAGAAACCAAAGCTGCTCTGGGTCTGGGTGAGGGCTGGTGCTTAAAAGAGATGACCTAAGCCTCAGCCCAGCAGGTGGGGTGTTGCTGGGAAGTCCCAGCTCCAATGGGCCGCCCACTGTCTCTCAGCCTGCCCGTGGTTGGGGATGCTGAAGGTGGCAGTGTTTAAAAGGGGGAACCCTGTGGCAGGACAGTCGCCTGCAATCTAGGAAGGAAGAAGGTGTTAGGGTCCCCCCGGCTTGTGCAGGACTCGCAATGGGAAGGACATGACTATCCATGAGAAAGGGCCCCCCAAATCAAGTGGTAATAAAAGATAACTTGTCTACATTTGGACATCCTTCCCCCTAGGTAAAATGGTTTCTAAAGTGTTTTTTTATAAACACGTAGTGGATTCTGTATTTGAACCAATGAGCTGTGAGTAGAATCAGCCTTAGAATAAAACTTTCTGAATGTGGGAGCAGAAACAGCTTTGGGAGGAAGGAAACACCAAGGACGGTTCAGTCTCCTGTTCCTCAGCTTGAACTTGGCTTGCTTTTCCTTCGTACGATGCCCTCCCCCTCCCTCCACTGCTCCCCGTGCTCAACCACTTGGATGGAACTTGAGCCAGGAGCCACTGCTTCTTGTTTGTATGTCCACACTGCAGGTGGGATGTGTTTCCTGTAACCCATGAATTAGATGCTAACAAAAATGAAACAAAGATCTGTTTACACTCCTAAGGTCAGCAGGGAAGGCTATAGCTCTCCCACAGTTCCCGTCTCCTGGAGTCTGAGTCAGGACCACATGCTGAAGGGTTCATCACACCTGAGTGCACTGTGATCCCACCTGGGGCACTAAGAAGAATGGGATAGAGGAAGAGGACTCCGAGGGAGAGTGTGGTCAGGGCAAAGCCCTGGGCTACATTTCAAGACTCTGACTCAAGGGAATAAAAATCAAACTAGACATGGGATGTGGCTCAGCTGGTAGAGTACTTGCTCAGCATGCACAAAGCCCTCAGTTCATAACTCAGTACCACTTAATCTGGGAGTAGTGCCCTGGGCCAGTCTTCCTAGCACCTGAGAGGTGGCGGCAGAGGATCAGAAGTTCAGGGTCATCCTTGGCTACAGAAGAGTTTGGGGCCAGCCAAGGCTACATGAGTCCCTGCCTCAAAAAAAGAAAAATGAAATGGCAGCTGAGCATGGTAGTGCACGCCTTTAATCCCAGCACATTCCAGGCAGAGGCAGGCAAATCTGGTGAGACCAGCCTGGTCTACATAGCAAGTTCCAGGCCATCCAGAGGGGCATATTAAGACCCTGTCTCAAAAAAACAAAGCAAAACCAAACAAAACCCAGAAAGCCTTGAGCTGCCCCTCCCTTCAGGAAGTTTCCCATCAGCAGGGGAACATTCTTGGGGTCCTACTGTATCAGGTAAAACTTCCACTCTCAGGGACACTGGGTATGGGGTCAGCACCAACAGGGAACAGCTCTTAATTTTCTAAGCAGGTAGCAAAGCTTGATGCATTTAAGCATGGGCGTGTTTATGCAAATGAGCTTTTCCACTCAAGAATGGACAGGATCCACAGAAATACCCTGATCTCCTATCACCATGCTGTGATCTGTGATAGCATTTTACTCTGGGGGCTGCTGTGTGTCCCAGATTTCTGGGGTGAACATGAATTCTGTCTGAAAAAGGTTCATAATAAATACTTTTTAAGTGTGCTCTCTGTCCCTGACTACCCACTCCTCCCACAGCCCATGCAGCAGCACCCTCAGGTTTGTGTCCTCCCCAAGCAATGCTCTGCCTCCTGGGCTGGCTCCCCTTCCTCAGGTCCCCAGATTCTGATGACCCTGCCAACTCCCATGTACCAGGCTTGTTCTTTAGGCTCAGCAGAGGCTGCTCTGCCGTCTGTGTGCAGCTAGCTGCTTCAGAAAGGCCTTGCTTAATTGCGGAGACCCCCAGGATCTGGCTGTGTGGGGGTGAAGCTCATTCAAATTTCTCAAACTGGAAATGGGGGTCTCAGGCACTGCTCTGAGGCCTGCTGGAGGCTGGCCCTGTCCTCGGACCACTGCTGCCCTGGCTAGGCCCTTTTTACCAGGGCTGCTAGATCAGCCTCAAGCCTCATGCTTTCCACCTAGCTTCCAGGGCGGAGCCAAAGCACTGACCCACCCCTTGCAGAGTTCAGCATGCAGCCCGCCCTCCAGCCTCTCTGGGGGTCATCCCCACTGTGGCCTCTGGCAGGTGGGGCTGTCCCTATACTCTTCTTGCCCCATCTTAGTCTGACTCATCTCCTGCAATGTCATTTGGGAAGGGGACAGCAAGGCCACGGCCCCTATGAGCTCTGCCATGGAGTATCCCAAAGGAACAGACCAGTCACTCCAGCCTCCTCCCAAGCCCTGTTCCAACTGGACCAGAGCAGCACAAGCAAGCACCGCAGGTTCTGTCAGATAGGATGCACCAGCTGATTCTGTCAGATAGGATGGTCTAGACTCACTGCACAAATAAACCCCCACGAGACCTGTTTCCCACACAGGCCTCTCTGGCTTGTTCTGTCTTAGGATGCCCTCACCCCTGTGATGGTTAGTGTTAACCTACAACTTCACAGAATCTGGAATCACCTAGGAGAAAGTCCTCTGCAGTATATTCAGGACTTATTGAAGAGGGCTTTGCACCGCAGGACTTTTCAGAGCATTGAACCCATACTCTACCTTCTGACTGAGAGACAGTGGTTTGCAGGAGGGCACTGCATGTGACTGCATTCCTTACATGCCCCATGCTCTGGTATTTGGTGATTATGTTGCACTGCAGGGCAATTATGTCTTCCATAATTGTCTTCTCAAGAATGAGGAACAACATGCAAGAAGAGATTGGAAAAAAAAATCTAACGTCAGTGTTTGAATGTGGCAGCCTGAGGCCGGGCCAACCAAACCCCCAGACACCGGAGTGTTAGAAGTCTCTGTGGTCCTGTTTTTACAGCAGTGAAAACTGACAGAATGAATGTCGGAAATGCATTCAGCTCGTGTGACTTTCGTTCATTGTGCTAGATTCTCTTCACAAATGCTCACATCTAACATGGCCTTTGGAGTCTGAGCTGGTGTTCAGCAAGACCCCAAAAGCCAGGAGGGAGAGATGGTTTAGCGGGTAAAGGTGCTTACCACCTAGCCCAACAACCTGAGTTTGATTCCCAGGGTCCACGTGGTAGAAAGAGACAGCTAATCCCACAATTGTCCTTTAACCCCACATGCATGCTGTGATAGGCTTCTGTGTACGCCACATGCACGCACTCATGCACACACACTGTAAATATCAAAAAAACAGCTGGTGTGGTTCCCACCTTTATTCTTAGCACACAGGAGGCAGAGACAGGCAGGTGTCCAGGAGTCCAAGGCTACCCTGGTTTACATAGTGAATTCCAGGCCAGCTGGGGCTACGGGAGACTCTTTGTCTCAAAACAAAACAAAAACACACAAACAAGGAGGACTGGAGAGATGGTTCAGCAACTAAGAGCATTGGCTGAGCTTATAGAGGACTGTGGTTTGGTGGCTAACAACTGTTTGGAACTCTAGTTCCAGGAAATGCAACGCCCTCTTTTGGCCCCTATGGGCATTGCGTGCACATGGTGCACTTGCGTACATGGCAGACCAAACACTCATAAAATAAAAATAAATATAACCCCTCCTTCCCTTTTAAAACAACAAAAGAAGCCAGGAGCATGCCTTTAATCCCAGCACTCAGAAGTCAGAGGCAGGTGGATCTCTGAGTTCAAGGCCAGCCTGGTCTACATAGCAAGTCCCAGGCCAGCTTGGGTTACAGGGAGACCCTGTGTGAAAAAGACAAAAACAAAACAAAATGAAAAGTGTTCGGGCTGTAGAGATGATGGCTCCATGGTTAAGTGCACTGGCTGCTTTTGCAAGAGGACCCAGGTTCAGTTCCCAGTACCCACATGGGGTCTAACAACTGTCCATAACTCCAGTTCCAGGGGATCCAATGCCCTCTTCTGACCTCAGGTATTGCATGACACAGGTCCACTTACATTCATGCAGGCAATACAATCATACACATAAATATAATAAATACATTTTTTAAAATGACAGAGTGCTGCTGTATAACCCAGGGTAGCCTGGAACTCTGGGTCATCCTGCCTCAGCCCCTCCAGTGCCATGCTTACAGCCTAGAACATATGGTTTTAGTAAATGCTGGGAAAGGACAGTGGTGTGGTCATGATTCTCTTGGGCCACTGGTAAAGTTACTGTGGACAGAGCCTTGAAGGCTGCGTGAACACTCTAGGAAAGGCATCTGATGTAGATGAACAAATTGTGCCCAAGCTTGGGCAGGATGTCCGGGTGGAGTCACCTTCAGTTATCCCCATGACAATAGCATAGACTTATTTCCTGAGCACCAAGAGGAGGAGGAGACCTGGCATATGAGTGACAGGAGAACCATGGAATCCTCCCCGTGCCGGGTCTGCCTTTGGGGAGTGGAAGGGATTGCAGCACTACCTTTGTCTGTGCTGGTCTGGGTAGGGCAGTAACTGGGCAAGTATTCATGAGTCCCTGCATGGTGTCAGGCTCCAGATTCTTGAGAGCCAGACAACATGGGGCCCCATCTTTGCAGGGCTGACACTGTACTGGGAAGCCAGTTGGATAGGCTGACTGCTATGGGGTACAGCAAGCACAGCGTAGGGGCAGGGCCAAGCAACACAGTGAGGGCAGAGCAAGGACAGATCTGAGGGTACAATGGGCATAAAGAGGGCGGAACTGATGGCCAGGCCGACTCAGGGTTCTGCCTCGTTCCAGGCAAGAGGGCGAATATGGACTTTGAAGGCTTATCCCAGGATCGCTGGGTATTGCTGTTTAAAAACGAAAGGGTACAGGGTCTCCAGGAGAAAGGAGGAAAGGAAATGGTGCTCCTGTAGTCAGAAGCCACTGGTGGTGAGCTGACTGCGGGTCTGAGGAGAGGGAAGAGTCCTTCCCCATTCTCCCACTTGTGCTCTGAAGTTCATTCTTCACTTTAGAGTGGATTTTATTACATATTGTTCTTCTGAGAGAGGGTAGTTATTTCTGCTACCAAAACGCAAGCCCACAGCTATCTGGTTCAGGGATGTGAGTGCCCTCACCCAAACACTTGGAAGGCCCCATTCATACTTTTAAAAAGATTTTAAAAATTATTTATTTTGTGTTATGCTCACATGTAAGTGCACCTGGATCATGCAATACCCACAGAAAAGAGGCGTTGGATCCCCTGGAACTGGTATTACAGACGGCTGTTGCTCCCATATGGGTTCTGGGATTCGAACCTGGGTAAAAGCAGCCAGTGCTCTTAACCGTTAAGCCATCTATTCAGCTCTAAAAATTTTACTTATCTCTATGTGTACAAATGCTTTGTCTACATGTATGTAAGTGTACCATGTGTGCAGTGCCCATGGCGGCCAGAAGAGGGCATTGGATCCTTGGAACTGAAGTTAGGTACCGTAGCTGCCATGTGGGTGCTCCAAACTGAACCCAGGTATTCTGGAAGAGCAGGCAGTGCTCTGAACTGCTGCGCCAGCTCTCCGGATCCCCACTGATTAAAATAACGCCTCTGGGGTGCGGCGAAGGTGGTTACGTATGTTAACTATAACTGTGAATGTGAGTGGGGAACACACGCATGTGGCGATCAGAGATCAGAAAACCCGCACAAGTCAGTTCGCGCCCACCCTGTGGGGCTCGGGGATTGAACTCTGGTCTTCAGACTTGGCGGCAAGCGCCTTTAACCGCCAGGCCATCTCGATGGCCTGGATCCAGGTGAAGGAGAGCTGGCCCTTACCAGAGGCGCACACGCTTCTGCCGTCCCTGCGTCCTTCTTGTCGTGCCCTAAAGAAGCGGAAATGACCCGGGTCTTCACTTTGACAGTGAGGCTTCTAGGACTGCGAGAGTGGAAAACTCAAACACCGCAGGCGCCCAGGGCTTGGCCTTCTCCAGGATTTTCAAGCCAGCAGCTTCCCGGGCGTTAACACACACTCCGCTCCTGCGTAGGTACCAATCTCTTCCCGAGCGTCACTGTACGTTCTGCGCATGCGTTTGCGCCAGGCTTCTTCCAGGCTTCAGTTTGCGTTCTGCGCGTGCGCAAGCGCTCTATCGCGGCGCTGCCTAGCGCTTCCGTGGACATCCGGGTCGCTGGTGCTCACGGACCAATGAGCAAAGGCGCCTGGCGGTCGTGGGCGGGGCATCATGGCCGCCCTCTGCGCGCCGCATCCGTGACCCACACCTCGGCCTTCGAGTCGCTGTCAGTAGCGGGACCGGCGCGGGTGCGCGCAGCTCGGCGGGCGGCTCCGGAGACGGAGCCATGGGGACGGTGCACGCCCGGGTGAGAGGTCCCGTGGCGGCTGGCCCGGGCAAGGACGGCGGGGCGGGCGGGACGAGAGCCGCCCGTGGCCTCGGGTGCCGAGTTCGCCGCCGCCGGGACCGGGTGACCGCCCAAGGTCGTCTAGCGGTCTGCCCGTCTCCCCGTCGACCCCTGGCTGCGGTCAGGAGACCGAGTCCGACACGTTCATTGCACACTCGTGTTTTTCAAAAAAAAATGTTTTTTTAATTCTGTATCTTTTACGTGTATGAGTGTGTTGCGTGCATGTGTGTTAAGTGCACCCGTGTCGTGCAGTGCCCACGGAGGTCAGAAGACGGTTCGGATCCCCTGGAACTGGGGTTATGGACGGTTGTCTGCCGCCTTGTGGGTGCTGGGAATCGAACCCGGGTCCTCTGCTAGAGCAGCTAGTGCTCTTAACCACTGAGCCATCTCTCCAGTCCCGAAACTCTATTTTAAATTGCATCTATTTGCCTGTGTGTGTGTGTGTGTGTGTGTGTGTGTGTGTGCACGTGAGCAAGTGAAGGTCTGAGGACAACTTGGCAAGAGTTAGCACCCCTTTCTTCTATGTGGGTCCAGGGGATTGAACTAGGTCACAGGTCATCAAGCTTGGCTACAAGTGCCTTTACCCGCTAGGGCCTCTGGAATTGGAGAACACTTTTATACAACAGAATGAGTGTTCCCAGTCTCAAAGAGTCTCCTGTGTCCTTCCCTCCCTCCCATTCTGCTTCTGGCCTTGTAGTTCAGGCTGGCTCAAAATCACAGCCCCCAAAGCCAGGGGATGAGTTATTTGTGCAAGCTCACACAATGCTTCAGAAAGCCCTAAGTTCAGCCCTGGACCCAACACAGCTTGCTGAGGCATCTTTCTGGCTTTCAGACTTGAGCGCACCCCTCCCTCACATAGCTCTCCTTCACACACTGGCGCTTCCGAGGCACTTCGCACCGTGCAGTTGCACTCCTCTTATGGTGCTGGCTTCCACACCCCGCTTTAGCTGGCAAAATACGCACATCCTTTGGGCTTCTGTTCGGATTAACTTCCTCTCCGTCCCCTGTCCCCATACCCTTCAGCACCACAGGCACCAGCTAGGCAAACACTCCTTACTGAGCTGGATTCCTAGACCTCTTTTAAACATTCATTCCATGACAAGGGCTCACTAAGCTACCCAGACTGTCCTTAAACTGACTCTCTTGTCCAGGATTGCCTCTGAGCTCACTCTAGCCCATGCTGGCCCTGAACTTCCTCTGTAGCCCAAGCTGGCCTTGAACTCACCCTCTAGCCCAGGTAGACTTGAACTTGCAATCCTGCCTGAGGGCCTGGTGGAGCTGGGATTACAGACCCTTTGCCACCATGCCTGGCCCAAGTTAGTGTATAAACTACTGTTTCTTCACCTTTTAAATGCACTAACACCTTGCCTGGGCTTTTTCAGAGGAACCATTGATTCTCTGCCTGTCTTACCCATGAGGTTCAGTTTCTGAATGTAGAGAAGGAACTGTCTTACTTGGCTTGCATTTCTCATAGCATCCTTTTTTTTTTATCTTAATTTTCTTGATATTTTTTGTGGGGGCGGGGGCACAGGTGCTATAGCACATGTATGAGAGTCAAGGTACAACTTGTAGGATTTGGTTCTCTCCTTCCACCACGTGGGACACAGGGATCAAACTCAGATCTTCAGGTTTGGTGGCAGGTCCCTCTATCCACTGAGCCATCTCACTGGCCCCCTCATAGCATCTTGAACAATGTGAGCCATGACCATCTATTTGGCTGATATTTATTAATGGCTGACTGTGTGCTTGGCACAGTTGAAAGTGCTACAGATACAGCAAACAAACATATAAAAAAGATCTAAATCAGGCTGGGTGTATTCTCATTTGGTAGAATACTTACCTAGCATTCATCAAGCCCTGGGTTTAGTCCCAGGCTTGCCATGAACCAGATGTAGTGGCACATGGCTATGACCCCAGTATTTGGGAGATGGAGATCCTCTGATGCTAAAATTTTTGCTCCTTTGGTTATATGTTCACATAAAATGGGCTTCCTTAAAAAGTGTTTTCCATTATATATGCCTGTGTGGGTTCTTGCATGGAAGTGCAGTATGGCAGTATGAGGTCCTCCTGGAGCTGCAGTTACGGGCAGCCTAGTGTGAATACTGGGAATCAAACTCAGGTCCTCTGCAAGAGCATGCATGTTCTTAGCCACCGAGCCGTCTCTCCAGCCAGTTTTCACTTTTTAATTTGATGTTTACTTCCAGCAAGTGCTTCTCTAACATTTTCCTGAGGATTCAGGATTCCAGTAGGAGCACATTGGACCTTGTCCCCAGATGCTCTCAGGCTTATATGAAACAACAGATACTTGAAGCACCATCTGTCACTAGTATCTGCTGTAGGTTTTGGCGTTTTCTGATTCTAGCTCACTTTGAAGATGCCCTTCAGAACTCACCCAACTTCTGTACCTTCATGGTGCTTAGCACATGGGGCTCAGTAAAGTATTGCTGGCCGGTGGGCGCCCGATCTGGTTGACGGTTAGAGGCTAGATGCAGACATTTCTCCCCATTCCTTGCATGCTGGTGTGAGAGTGCTGGGAGTTTGGCAGGGTCTTGCCAGTTAGCATGTGGTGAATATTCATTAACACAGGGGCTGGTGGACAGTTTTGGCATAAATGCAAGCCACAGTGACGTCCTGATTTTGCATCCCAGAGTACAGCTGGGACCAGTGGTCTCCATGAACTATGTTCCATGCTTTGACATTGAGGATATGTATTGGGAATTTTTTTGAATAATAGCATGCAAATTGCCCAGACAAAGCACATTTACTAATTGTTCAGATTAAGTATAAATGTTTGCATGCATACCTAATTTGCCTGATATTTAGTAAGTGCTTGGCTGTATAGTGAACTTGAGCTGAGATTCAGGAACACACAAATTGCAAGGGCTGGGTATAGGGCTTGATGATTAAGCATTTTGCCTTACAAATGCAAAGACCCAGGTTCAGTTCCCTGTCCCACACACATACACACATGGTTCAGATTGAGGAAAGTGACTGTTCTCTGGCCCATTGATGAGTGTGCATTTTTCTTTAAATCTTGGTTTTATTTAGTAATCTGGTGAGTGCGGTGTGCTAAGCTCCAAACCCAGGATCCATGCCTGTTTCCCACAGCAGAGGGAACAGCTGTCCTGAATTTTGTGATTCACCTGAGCCCAAAGGCAGAGACTTGGCTTATTTTTCATATGTTGTAAGTCGATTTCTTTGTGGTTTCCCTGTCCCTTGCAGAGTCTGGAGCCCCTTCCATCAGGTGGGCCTGACTTTGGAGGGTTGGGAGAAGAAGCTGAGTTTGTGGAAGTTGAACCTGAAGCAAAACAGGAAATTCTGGAAAACAAAGATGTGAGTTTTCTGTGAATGATCCTGGTGTGGTTGTTACTTCATACACCTCTAGGGAGAGGTTAAAAAAAAAACTTGTCACCAGTTACAAGTGACAAGTGGAGGCCCCCGACTCCGGGACAGTAGCACTCGGTCCCAGAGCTTTCCTGAGCAGCTATTTATGTGGATGCTTTCGACACGCACATTTTTATTTCTTCTATTAAAAAAAAATTTTTCAAAGATAGACTGACATTGTGGGTTTCCATATGCCTAGGTGACGCTAGGGATCAATCCTCGGACCTCGTCCCTTCCAAACGTGCTCTGTCCCAGAGCTATCTCCAGCCCTGGAGCTCAGACTTCTGTTCTGTTTACCCAGGAGAGTTGAGGCTGAATGGCACCTGCTATGGGACATCCGTGTAGGCTCTTCAGCCATATCAAGGACTGGGTTTAGCCCAGGTTAGGAGGGATGGAGACCTGGGTTGTCTGCCTGGAGAGCAGCGCTCATTTGTGGGCAGAACAGGCCTGGCACAAGTTCAGTCTTAAAGTGAGTGTAAAGCCAGGAGTGGAAAGTGTGGACATCACACTGGTCTATCTGCAGCTTTGCTCTTTGGCTTCCTCCCACGTTGTGGGTAGTGACCCTTGCTCCCTTGTCCCATCCAGGTGGTGGTTCAGCACGTTCATTTTGATGGGCTGGCAAGGACCAAAGATGACATCATCATTTGTGAAATTGAAGATGTTTTTAAGGCTAAAAACCTCATTGAGGTAAGTTTAGTCTCTACTTGGCACTCTGTTCCTGTCTTTCCAAAGTGCCTGAAGCAACACACGGGGCACCCACCCCCAGTGCCCACCTGAGGGAGCCGGGTTGCCACCATAGCCGTCCCGCTGTACTTGCAGTTGTTGTACTGCCTCTTGTTCTGGGAACGGGCATGTCTGCTCTTGTCTGTGGGGAACCATCTTGTGCTCCTCCTGCCCCATCACCCCTTGCAGCCAGCCAGGCTCCTGCTGAGCTCTCTGGGATCCTCAGGTCACCCACTCCTGTCTGCCTAGGCCTTGCTTTGCTCATGACTGAGCCTCTCCCCACACTGCACCGTCTACCCCCTGCCGGTGTTCTTCCTGTCCTTCTGCCCTTGAAGCATGATGAACGGGAAAAGCAGCACAAGAGTTTATACAGATATTTACATGTGTAAAACCTTATATAATATATATGAATCTTTTTATTGAAAAAATACTGTTTTATGTGTATGAGTGTATTGCCTGCATGTGTATAAATGTAGCAGAATAGTGCAGTGCCCTCAGAGGTCAGAAGAAGATGTCAGATCCCCTGGAACTGGATTTGAGATGGTTGTTATCCATGTGTGGGTGCTGGGATTTGAACTTTGGCCCTCTGCAAGAGCAGCCAGTGCTCTTAACCACTGAGCCATCTCTCCAGACCCATAAATCTTTTTTTTAAAGATTTTATTTTTGTTTTATGTGAGTGCTTTGCGTGCATATATGTAGGTGCACCTGTGTATGCAGTGCCCAAGGAGGCCCAGAAGAGGGCATCGGATCCTCGGGAACCAGAGTTATAGATGGTTGTTAGCCGCCACGTGGGCATTTTAAAGATTAATGTAATATGTAAGTGCAGTTACATGGAGAGGTGTAAGCCATCACAGGTAGAGAGGGTTTTGACGTGGGCACGTGTGCTTCCCTGCTGCTGCCTGCCCACTCTCCAGAGGCTGTGTGGTGGCCAGGCTCTGCTGTGTCCTTCCAGGTGTGTGGTCCATATGATGTACCCGGGATCAATGCACAGTGTCAGTGTGGCGGCCATCTCTGCCTCCCTGTGTACACGGAGCGGAGCAGTGTGCCCTGCAGGCAGTTGGCGTCCCCTGTTGACACTGATGAGCTGAGCCCTTGGCAGGCAGACAGCCGTGCTTGCAGCCCCCGCATGAGCCTGTACATGCGGGATGGTCTCCTGACGGCAAAGTCACTAGGTCAGAGGGCATGTTCTTTCTTGTCAGCAGGCTCTAGCACGCTGTTTTCCAGAGAGTTCACACCATTCCACACCTGCAGTGGGACGGGAGCTGAGTGTGCACTGCACCAGCTAAGGGCCTGCCACCTGTGAGGCGCACGGTGCTGTTCTGTTTCAGTTTGTAGTGTGGTGGTGGCCAGTGAGAGTGGGGGCTTTTAAACATTTTTATTTTGGGGGGCTTTCTGCACGATTGTGCACACGTCATGGCTTGTGTGTGGAGGACAGCTTGTAGGAATGGTTTCCGCCGTCCATCATCTGGACCCCGGGCATCCTCTCAGCCCCTTCAGCTCGGTGGCAAACACCGTTACTTGCCAAGCCTCAGTACTGGTTTTTACATTTTAATTTGTGTGTGTGTCAAAATGTACATGTGCCACGGTGTGCATATGGAAGTCAGAGGACAACTTGGGGGAGTTCATGCTCTCCTTCCATTTTGTGGGTCCTGGAGATTGAACTTGGGTTGTCAGACTTGGCGGCAAGCATCTTTACCCACTGAGCCAGCGTGCAGCTCTCAGGTGTTTATTCCCCTCATTTGTTGGCCACCCCTTTCTCTCTCTCTCTCTCTCTCTCTCTCTCTCTCTCTCTCTCTCTCTCTGGTCAGAGTCTCACTGTGTAGCCCAGGGTGTATTCCATCTTGTGATCTTCCGGCCTCAGAGTTCTGGGGTTGCAGCGTGTGTGTGGCCATGCCGGGACTCTCCGGAATCGTCCATTGATTTTTCTGTTGTCCTTTGGTTCTGGGTGTTCGTTCATTCATGGCAACTCTGACTGGCTTTGTCACCTGTGTCAAGTGTTTTCCCAGTCCTATCTCCTCCCATTCTCCCTCCTCCTTTTCTGTCCCTGCTGGGAGCTCTCCATCTCGGTCACCTTCACATGGAGCCTGCGTGGTGGTCCGCTTCTTTGTCTTTGAGTATTCCCTGATATTGCCCTCACTGGCCTCAAATTTTAGTTAAGGGCTCAGGCACCCCGAACTCGTTTGTTGCCTACTCCTCTCTTCTGACCACTGAACATTTCCTCAAGGAATCACAGTGTCTGCTCCATAGCTGGTCTGGAGTTCTCGCCCCGCACGTCCTCCCATCTGCCCTCTGTCTTCCCTGCTGGCAGAGCTGAAGTTTGTGTATCTTCCCCCTTCATCTCTTCTGTGTAGCCAGGCTGGTTCTGCCATAACACTCTGGAAGCCACAGCCCATACTCCCACCACCAGGCCTGGGCTAGACAGACCTCCACCCCTGCTTCCAGCCTGTCTGCTGAGGAAGCCCCCCTGGCTCCAGTCAGTGCTTTCTCACAGCAAGATGGTCCTGTCTTTCGTGGAACTCTTACATAGGCTTTAACCTATGCTGTGCATCTTACCCACGTCCCTCGTTTTCCCCCCTCCTCCCTGACTCCATCCCACTGTCACCTGTCCCCTCCTCCTCTGCCTTGCGCTCTCTTCTAGCTTTGTGCCATCTCTGTTTGTCCTTCCTGCCCTGTGTTGAAGAGGGAAGGTAGAACTGTGTTAGAGAAGGCCGTTCTGGGGAAACCTTGCAGCTCGGGCTGAGGGGCCCGCCTCTGAACCTTTCCTTCACCCAGAAGGTTCCATGGTGCTCCAGGTGTGCTTTGTGCTCTTAGCAACGGTTTCCTGTCTGGACAGTGCCCCTGCTCAGGCATCAGCCCCCCAGTGCAGACTCCTGCTGTTCAAAGAGGCTCTTCTGCTTCTGCACCTTAGGCCAGTTCATTCTCTGCTTTCTTTCCCACTCACAGGTAATGCGGAAATCTCACGAAGCCCGAGAGAAACTGCTTCGCCTAGGAATTTTTAGGCAAGTGGATGTTTTGATTGACACATGTCAAGGTAGGTGTCACAGAGGATTGTCTTTCTGATACCCTCTGCCGGCCTCCAGGGTCACAGAGCAGCCGTGGAGTTGGATGCAGAAAGCACCGGAAGGTGTCTCAGAAGGTCTCGGGTGGGTCAGGGTCCGGGGGACAAGTCTGTTGTTAGAGCAGCAAGTGCCTTTAACTTCTGAGCCTTCTGATGGCTTTGTAAACATTTTTGTTTTGTCAGGTGATGAGGCACTGCCAAATGGCTTAGATGTCACCTTCGAAGTGACGGAGCTGCGGAGGCTGACAGGCAGTTACAACACCATGGTCGGGAACAACGAAGGCAGCATGGTAAGGGTTTGTCTGTGTGACTGACAAGCCGAGAATCACTGCCCGCCGGGCTTGCTTGGAGCGTGCTTGTGTCCGCTTGTTGCTTCTTCTCTTCAACCACCCCAGGATGGGTCAGGCTGTAGCTGAGGTCCTTTGACAACAGTCTGACCTTCAGTCACTAGGGAGGATTTGACAGTTGTTCACATTAACAGACTAGATTGACTCTTATGTGCCCATCGGGGTGGTTGGTTCTGGGTGGGGACGTCTATCCTCTAGCTGGTCACTGTGGCCTGTCTTCTACCTGGCCAGGCCTGTGGGGTTGTTGTGCACTTGACGAAGGCATGTTGCAAGGAATGGAAGTGTCATGGGTGCTGGGTCTGCCCAACTGCATCCACACTGGGCCTCATTGCCTGCCTGTCTTCATTTCTTCTCTCTCAGGTGCTTGGCCTCAAGCTCCCCAATCTTCTAGGACGTGCAGAAAAAGTGACTTTTCAGTTTTCCTATGGAACCAAAGAAACTTCCTACGGCCTGTCCTTCTTCAAACCACAACCCGGAAACTTTGAGAAAAGGTAGGAAGCCAGGCAGACCCTTGAGCTCGGTGGCTTGGGTGCAGGAAGACAGGCAGTTGACTGCCTTCACCGAGGTCACTGTCCATAGGATGAGCTCCAGTGCAGTCTTGTCAGGCCTGGAGCTGAGCTGTGTGCAAGCTCTGTCCTGGCTCGCTTTTAAAGCTCTGTCCCATTGCCTCCTAGTTTCTCTGTAAACTTATATAAAGTTACGGGACAGTTCCCGTGGAGCTCACTGCGGGAGACTGACAGAGGAGTGTCCGCCGAGTACAGCGTGAGTACAGCAGATGTTCTGAGTATTGGGGGCGGGGGACAGACGGCAGATTCATCGATCTCACAGAGGAAAAGGGAGGTGGGCAAATTCGGGCTCTTCACCTCTGGCCGCTACCTCCTGGCTGGGCCCCTCTTCTCTAGTTAGAGCAGACAGCTAGAGGACAGAGCCACCCAGTGTCCACCCTGGCTAGGGGCCTTCCAGAGGACAGAGCCACCCGGTGTCCATTCTGGTTAGAGGCCTTCTGTACTCCTGGCTGCCTCTGGCACTGGCTGTTTGTTAAGACTGACAGATTCTGAAAGCTGCCCGAGTTGCTGCATATCTGGAAGGTTCTATTCTCTGTTCACAGTTACTATAGGTCCAGAGGGTATGACAGTGAGGCAGATGGAGGAAGTCCCATGTGATTGTCATCTGGGCCCTGTGAGGACCTGTTCTTTCTCTCTTTTCTACTTTTCCTCAGCCAGGCCTTGTTTCTAGGCTTTAGTTAAAAGAAAAGAAAAGATTTTGAGACTCAGACTATATAGGTAGGTCTGGCTGACCTGCAGCTTTGACTTGCCTCTGGCTTTGTAGAGGGGCATTTGGTACAGTGCCAGCAGCTGCCCAGGCCTCTGATCTTGTAAACCAATGTGGCGAAACCCAGAGCTGGCAGAGGCCACCGGGCACTGTTCAGGCTCAGGGTTACAGATATGCAGCCAAGAGCTCTTGCACCTCCATTTCCTCCTCTGCCAGAGTCCTTGTGTGCCCTGTGGGGTCTCTTGGGGACATCAAGGCAAAGGCTGTTCTCTCCACTCTCTACCTCCCTTCTGGCCCACTGCTGTCTGAATGAGGCTCGCTAGGTCAGGCATGGTGGCGCAGGAAGGAAGCCTCAGCTGTGCGAGGTGGTCCCTTGTTCCTCTGGGGCTGATGCCATCCGGGTGACAGGTGACTGGCCTGTCTTCAGATAGGTCATGTAGGCCAAGTGACTGTGTCACATCATCTGTGTGTTACATTTTGAGGAGATGAAGACAGACACCTGCTGGTTGATGGTCACCCTAGCTTTCAGGGTGACCCTGTTCCTTCCTCTGTACCCTCCTCCACCCCTCCTCCCCACTTCTCCCGTCTTCCCTTCTTTAAGACAGTTTATCTTGGGCTGGGTGTATGGCTCAGTGATAGAACACTTGCCTAACATGTATGTATAAAGTCCTGGGCTCCATCCCTGACCCTGAAAAGAAAATGATTCAGCGACGCCTCATTTCAAAGGATGAATTGAGGAGGCCGCTCAGGATGAGCCATACAGAACGAGGCCGCATTTCCCTGTGCTTACAGTTTCCTATATGGAAGACCAGCCACACTGTCAAGTGGGAGGGCGTATGGAGGGAACTGGGCTGCCTCTCGAGGACTGCGTCATTCGCCGTGCGGAAAGAAAGTGGACACTCACTGAAGTCATCTCTCTCGGTAGGACTGTGCTTTCTGCGTGGACAGGGCCCTGCTGCCCATTGAGTAGGGTCCTCCAGTGTGGGGCTGACTCGGGCATCACTGAGATGGGTGGGTGGCTGGTACCCTCGCCTTTGTCATCTGCTGCCTCATGGAATTTAGTTCTAAATAGCGTCAATGGGAACACGTAAAGGTGTGTTTAAGAGCTGGCTGCGGGATTTTAGCTTCCAGAAATCAAAAGAAAGCTGGTGCTAGGCTCTGAGGGAGTGAGGCAGGCAGGACGGGGTAGACGCCCAGGGACTCGGCTGAGGCGAGTCTGTGCCCTGCTCCCTCCTGGTAAGGCAGTACCAGGTGGAGTGCTGAGGCGAGGCCGTGAGGGCACTCAGCAGCAGCCCACGGTGGTCAGTCCAGTGCTCAGCCAGTTCGTCATCCTTGGGCAGAGCTTCAAAGTACAAGTGCCCCTCTGATTACTTCCAGCACGCCATGGTCATCGACTCTCGGAACTCATCCATCTTACCGAGAAGAGGGGCCTTGCTCAAAGTCAACCAGGTAGCGTTTCTCACAGAGCTGGTCGGTGGGGCCAGGGACATCTGCACAGATGAGTCACCTGATGGGGGAGGGGTGCGAACCTAGGATTCACACTTTTATCTTCAAACCTTTCCTTTAATTGTAAAAGCTGCCCCAAGGGCTGGCCATATGGCTCAGTAGAGCCCTTGCCCAGCCTGCATGAGGAAGACCCAGTGTTCTGTCCCCAGCACTGCAAACAGGAAAAATGATACCCTAGAACTGTCTGCAAGGACTGTGGGCTCCGCTGTCTGAGCTCCAGGCCCAGAAGTGCCCCCTGCTCCCTTCAGGTTGTCTTGTGCCATCACAGCAGCCAGGGTGGTATGATGTAGTGGCACCTTCCCGTGTCACATGATGGGCAGGTGCAGAGTTGCGGGAACAGCTGTAGGAGGGACTGTCACTCAGACCTGCAGGGTGAGGTAAGGACAACACAGGCCTGCTGCTGTGCAGAGGGGCCTGGCACCTTAAAGAAAGTTAGCGTCCCTGCCAGCGTGGGGAGCTGGGCCATGCTCTGCATGCTTTAGTGCAGCATCCCTGGGAGCCCAATGTGCATTTTCAGAGGAGCAGTGAGACATGGGGTTTCTGTGTGAAAGGTTCCTCTTTCGAAAGCTCAGTTTTCAGAGGAGGACACCATCCTTCAGGAGCTCTGCTGTCCACGCTTCTACCGCCGCCATGCCTTTCAGTGTGGCTGCTCAGTGCCTGGCTGATTCTCCTCTGCTGCCCCCTTCCACCTACAGTTAGGACCTGGCTCTAGGAGGCAGGATGGCAGCTTCTGCCTTCCGAAAAGCACGAAAGGCAGAGCTGGGACTGCAGAGGCAGGACTCCGGCCCTGAGTTAGTCCCCTGCTGCCTGTGACTGTGGCTTCTTCCTCAGGAGCTGGCGGGCTACACTGGAGGGGATGTGAGCTTCATCAAGGAGGACTTTGAGCTGCAGCTGAACAAACAGCTCATGCTGGACTCGGTGAGTCTCCAGCTGACGCTCTACCTGCCGTGGTCAGCCTTCACCTTGGGATCCTGCTGGGGCGATTTTGGAGCGCTCCCGGAAGAGTCCGGGCTTTAATCACTAAACAACTGAGGGACTTAAGACCCTCCCGTCAGCGTGGCTGACCCGATTGGTGACCCTTCTGAATCCTGGGATGTTCCCCACAGGTTCCCTCCCGCTCATAGCCCCCCACCAGGCTCCCAGTAACTCATAGCTGCCACACACACAGACCCCTCCCTGCCTCCCACTCACCCATACACCCCTAGGCTGTCCCCAGCTGTCACCCTGGCTGCTCTGGGTCCTCACCCTCACAGCCACCACCTCCAGCCAGCCTCTCCTCCCTGCCCTGCGCCACCAGTCCTCCGGTTCACCTTGGCGTGGAGCCACACCCTCTCTTCCTGTGCCTGCTTCCCTCCTGCCCTGCTGAGTGACTGAGATGCACGCCTTCCCTGTTGCTTCCTGAGTCTGTGCTCCTCGGCAGAGCGGTGCCCCACACACCTTGACCTCATTGCAGTGCTTCCTACGCTGGGTCCACAGGTGCACTTTGCACAGAGCTAGGCTTTCTCCACCACAGGTGCTTGTCCTCTGTTCTCAGACGCTGTCACTTCCGTTTGTCTCCTGTCTTGGCTCAGGCTCCAGGCTTTAGGAGTTGGCACAGGCTTGTCCTCTGCTCTCTTTGCTGGCCTCCCAGCCTGGGATCAAAGGATGGGGCTCCACTGTGCTTATCTGAAGCACCCTTCTGTCCATTCTCCTTCTGTCCATTCTCCTTCTGTCCATTCTCCTGACCCCCCATCGTCCTGCCCATCCGTGCTCCAGCCAGCTCACCCATCATCCCACCCACCCACCATCTCCCCATTCCCCGTCTCCACCGTCCGTCCACCCGTCTCCACTGTCTGTCCACCCGTCTACACTGTCCGTCCCCCGTCTCCCTGTCCCCCGTCTCCACCGTCCGTCCACCCGTCTCCATTGTCTGTCCGTCCCCCGTCTCCCTGTCCCCCGTCTCCCTGTCCCCCGTCTCCATTGTCTGTCCGTCCCCCGTCTCCCTGTCCCCCGTCTCCCTGTCCCCGTCTCCCTGTCCCCCGTCTCCCTGTCCCCCGTCTCCACCGTCCGTCCACCCGTCTCCATTGTCTGTCCATCCCCCATCTCCCTGTCCCCCGTCTCCCTGTCCCCCGTCTCCACCGTCTGTCCACCCGTCTCCACTGTCTGTCCGTCCCCCGTCTCCCTGTCCCCCGTCTCCCTGTCCGTCCCCCGTCTCCCCGTCTCCCCGTCCCCGGTCTCCCCGTCCCCCGTCTCCCTGTCCGTCCCCCGTCTCCCCGTCCGTCCCCCGTCTCCCCATCCGTCCCCCGTCTCCCTGTCCGTCCCCCATCTCCCTGTCCCCCGTCTACACTCACCTCCCTCCTGCCTGCCTCCCTCCACTTCTCCACTTCACACCTACAGCTTGTCAGGCGTTTTTTAGGGGTCAACAGCAGCAGGTGGGAACTTGAGGGTAGAAGGCAAAGGGAGTTTGAAGAATTGGGGCTGAGGTGAGCGGATGAGCGAGGGACGGTGGTTAACTGTGTGTGAAGAAAGGCTCAGTGTAGCTGGCACCTGGCTTACTCCTGAAGAAAGGGAGGGACCATCCATGGAGCTGGTGGCGTCCATATGAGGTCCGAGTTCTTCAAGTAGGAGGCAGCTCCTTTAAAAGACAGGGCAGCTCAGTAGTGAGGGATTCTGGGCCAGGGACCCTGGACTGTGCCTCTGTCAACCTGAGGCCACCCCCAAGTAAAACGCTTCCTTTAAGAGACAGGGAGGACAGATGAGAGAGTAGATCCTCTTGGTACCTAGAGCCGGGTGAGGGCACATGCAGAAGGCTTGACAGGAAGGGACCTGTAACCCTGAGTGTCTGCTGTTGGGAATATCGAAACATACACCTCTGAGAGGGGAGCAAGTGCAGGGCCAGCAGGAAGAGGAGCAGGACCCAGCTCTTCTCAGAGGGGCGCAGAGAACTGCCTGCCAGCCCAGGGACAGCGATGCATGCGGGTGGAGGAAGGAGAAGGGTGTGCATCGGGCAGGTGAAGTCAGGCCTGCAACCTAGAGTGAGGACCAGGAACGGATGCAGCACCTGCACAACCAGGCCAGAACCTGAGTGCTGTGCGGTGAACACCAGTGTGTCCGCAGTGTGCAAGTCCCCCACCACAGGCCACGCTGAACTTCAGCCAGTTGAAAGTATCAGAGAACAGGTACTCCCTGACAGATCATGGGGTCACATCTCAGTGGCCTGACTGTTAATTTGAAAATGTCTGCTCAGCCTGGCCATCCTCAGACTCAAGCACTTCCTTAGCCTTCCAGAGGCAACCAGGGTGGTTCCTAACCATCTGCTGCATAACTCTGGTTTACTGAGTATTAGACGGATAGATGGGTACAGAGATGTGCCATCCGACTGTTACGAAATTGGGGGATCCTGCCCTACCATTGCCAGTTTGTGGCCTTATCTGTCTTTATGCTGTCGAGCCTGTTCTGCCCGCTGTTTTACTCAGCATCTGTAGTCCTTCCCACTGAAACTTCTAGAAAAGAACCATCTGAGCAGCTTTGGAGAATGTGGGAACTGGCCAGGCAGAGGACTTGAGATGAGCAGGGGGGCCTTCCCAGTCCGATACCATGAGGGCTTGGGGCTGATGAGAGGGGCTTGAGGTTGGAATGGTCTGAGTAGGACTGGTGGGTGGGCGCCACACTTTGAAGGTTGAGTCACTGAGCTCCTGAGTCGGTAGGACTGCCCAGATGGTGATCTGGGCTTGCATCTGCATTGTGTGACTGCAGGAACATTGTAGCCTGCACCATCCTTCAGCCTGAGGGGTTGCGTGCCCCAGTCCCCTCATATGTCTCCTGGTGCTAGAGTGGACAAGGGATTGCATTTTCCAGGTCCCGGTGGCTCTCCCCCATCAAGCCAGCACCCAGGTGATCCTCCTCCATAAGACCAGGGTCCAGGTGGTCCTCCCTCTTCAGATCAGGGTCCAGGTGGTCCTCCTAAGCAGGCCACTTCTTGTTCTGTGTTCTGCTTGCAGCAGAGGAGAGACTTGACTTGAATTGATGGGGAAACCAGGCCCTGCTGCCCATTTGTGAGACTTTGTTGGAATTTAAAGCTGTTTCTGAGACTCTCACTGAGTCCCAGCTGTCACTCTACTCCCCATGTTGTGGGAATTCTGGGCAGAGCAGCTCTGTCTGCCAGTGCTCACGGGGCAGGAGAGAAACAGCTGTGTTTGCCCTGCACAGGTGCTCTCCGCTTCTCTCTGGGGAGGCATGTTGGTGCCCATCGGTGACAAGCCGTCCAGCATTGCTGACAGGTACGTGCCAACAGAGGAGCTGTCCCTGCAAGGTTCCTTGAGTCTCTGGTGGGTTTCTTGAGGCCTTTGGAGGAACCCTAGGAACAGCATTCCAGACTGCACTTCATGCTTACGTTTGAGCCGCTTTGGAACTGTTCAGTGAGTACTCCCCGAGCATAGTAGCTTTTTGCTTTTTGTGTTTTTTTAATGTATTAGCATTTTGTGTTTCTGTAAAGATTTATATGCACTTGAGTACAGATGCCAGTGGAGGCACCAGCTCCCTGGAACTGGAGTTACAGGTGTTTGTGAGCTGTCTGATGTGGGCACTAGGAACCAAAGTTGGGTCCTTTACAAGAGTAGTAAACACTCTTGACCACTGTGCCATCTCTCTAGCCCCACATCTGTCTTCTTACCTGGGTTTAGGGATTGAACTCTGGGTTTCAGGCTCGCGTGGCTATCGCCTTACCCACTGAGCCATCTCCCTGACACATCATTGGCATTGGATGCCCAGCATGTCACTGCCTGTGCGTGGCGGCTTCTCGACACCTGTTCCTTGTTTCACTTGCACAAAACAAAAAATCACTTGTTTTGTGATTTTTATGCATCATTTTGCAAAGAAGAACTTTGTAAATAACTTGTTCACTTTATTTTCTGAGATTAGTGAATGTATAATCACTGTTTTGAAATCAGGCTTCTTTTCTAATTTTATTTATTTTTATGTGTATGAGTGTATTGTCTGCATGCACTCATGTTGTACAGTGCTCAAGGAGGTCAGGAGAGGGTGTTTGATCCCCTGGAACTGGAGTTACAGACAGTGGTGGGTGCTGTAACTCCCACCATGTGGGTGCTGGGAATTGAACCCAGGTACTCTGCAAGAGCAGCCAGTGTTCTTAACTGCTGTGCTATCTTTCCAGCCCTTGAATCAGGCTTAAGACTTAGAAAGAGCATTTCTGAGCCAGGTGTAGTGGTTTGGGCCTATAATCCCCAGTACTTGAGAGGCTAAGGCAGGAGAATCTTAATTTTAGACTTGCCTGGCCTGCATAGTGAAACCCTACCTCAAACTAAAAGGAAGGGAGGGGAGGAAGGAAAGAGGGACGGAGGGTAGGGAGTGAAAGAGAGAGGTTGGTTAAAAACCTGCCTGAGTCTATTGAGTGGACTCCTCTCTGACAGGGCACCAGTCTTCAGTGCCAGGTGTATGTTGACAGGTGCAGCTCTGAGAGTTTGGGAAGTTGGACACAAGAAAGTGATGGGGACACTTGAGAGTGGGGTGTGCTGGGCAGAGGAAGGAGGGCAGGACAGAGTCTAACACTTGTTGTTTCCTGAATCTCTTGAACTCTTTCAAGAGCACGTGTCATTGACCATTTTAAAAACCAAGAGTAAAACTTGCTGTTTGCTTTTGTGAATATTTGTGGGCTGTTCAGAGAAGGTTTGCCTACAAATCCAGACTGGAATAGCGCAGTATGAGCCTCTGTGAGTTCATAGGAAGAAGTCAGAGACTTCCTGTGGCAGGAAGGTCAATGCCTGTTCCCTCTGCTGTCTCAGCCTCTTGGAACAGTCTTCCAGTCAGTGGCAGTGTAGCTCATGGACCCTCATGCTGGATAGACCCAGCTTCTGCTGTGATGTGTGTGTGTGTTTGTTTGAGTCAGGGTCTCCCAGTGTATTCCTGGCTAGCCTGGAACTCAGTGGTCTGCTTGCTTTTTCCTCCTAAATGCTGGGATTAAAAGTCTGCCATCATGCTTGGCCCTGTGAATGTGTTTATTAGTCATCAAGATCCAGAGCAGGTTCTGAAATACTGAGCCTTTCAGAAAGTGGACAAGCTTTCTCCATCGGTTTTGATTCATGCTTTTATGTGTTTGGCTGATAATGTGTAACTCAGTCCATTAGGAACCCGGAAGGAGGCTGTTTTTGCTTCTGGGGTGCTCAGGGTGGAAACCAGGACCTCACACTGGCTTTGCATGTGGTTTCCCACCTAAAAATTACAAATCTAAGAAATTAGAAGTCCATTTTTATTTCCTGATTAAGAAGTATTTCAGGGGCTCATGGTTCCAGTGGTGATCAAGCACTTGCCTAGCGGTGTGGAAGCCCTGGGCTGCATCCCCAGACAAATAAAGGGTGGTAAGGTTGACTGTAGAACACAGATACTTTGTTCCGCTTCCCCTTGGTATTTTCTGGCCCTCGTGTAGTGTTGGGATTATACTGTTAGGGACAGTTGCTCCTGACTTTTTAAGCCTCACTTAGCGGGAGATTGTAGGAGGCTGGACTGGGTAGAGACTGTAGACAGCAGTCCATCGCTGCACTGCAGGTGGTCCTCCCATCTCTCTGTGCACGTATTGGAGCTCTAGTTTGGTTGGGTCTGTGGATTTTGGTGAGTTTCACAGGCCCTTCCGTCTTCCCTTCCTGTGGCTCTGCCTTGTATGGGTGACATCTGGTGCCGTCTGTACTTGGGTGGGTCTTGTGGTACTTTTCCTAATGACCTGACATGTCCCTTTGCCATAGATTTTACCTGGGAGGCCCCACGAGCGTCCGAGGATTCAGCATGCACAGCATCGGGCCCCAGAGTGAAGGTCAGTGTCCCCCTGTCAGGGCGGGGCTGTGGTCACCTGTCTGTCTAGTGTTCGAACTTTACAGTGGTACAGTTAACCTGACAGAATTTACCATACAGCAGGTGGAAAATATGTGCTGAATGAATTGTAGAAAGAGAAATATATGTCTAAGCAAAAAGTGTTTGGAAGCCACTTGCCTCCCATACCCCGGAGAAGGAAGTGGGGCTTTGCTGTTTGCCCCCAGGCTCCATGCTGGGCCTTTGGCCTCTTAACTTCATTTACTCACACCTGGTTTTCAACCCATTGCATTCACTTTTAATAATACAACAGTATCTTCACTTTTATATTTTTACATTTATTTATTTATTTATTTTGTGTTTATTCACCGGGGCCTGCTTGTGGAGGTCAGAGAACAACTTCCAGGAGTCAATTCTCTTTTTCTACCATGTGGGTCCTCGGGGGATCAAACTCAAGTCCTTAGGCTTGGCAACAGGCACCTCTGCGCAGCCATTTTGCCAGCCCTCGCTGTCCTTTTTAGTGCATATGAAATCTTAGCACACACAGCACACACACTGCGATTGTTTTTAGCTATGGACTTTATATTAGATCAGCTCTAGGTTTGCAGAAAACTGAGCTGAAAGTGCAGTTTCCCTCACCCTCCTCAGCGCCTCCATGCTCCTCTCCTGTTGGTGTGCTTGGCCCTTAGCACCGCTGAGTGCCCACTAGTGACCAGTGTTGATTCTGTCCCTCATTAGGGATGTGTCATGTAATCTCATACCTCCCTAGGACCATACCCCATCCCCACCCTTAGCATTGACCGCTGTGCCACTGTCTGCAGGCCCTACAGTTAACTGTCGCCTAGTTGCTCCCAGAGTTAGGTAGTCGTGTGCAGAGTTTGGGTACTTGTGTGAGGGTTGGTGTAGACAGAAGCATTCACATCAGTTGGGGAAGCACTGAGGAGCATGTTAAGGTCAAGGATGAGGCATGTGTACCCTTCCAAGACGGCCAGACCAGCCCCCAGATAGACAGCTGCAGTATCATTTTGTTTTGATGATGCATTAGAGTTTTTTAAGAACCAGACCCCGGATTCTAGGTATTCAGTGAGTGCTGCAGTGCAGGTTCTGAAGCAGCGGCTCAGGCTGCACACTAAGCTCTGCTTAGCTCAAGTTGGCTGCACAGGACTTCTGGGTATAGAGTTGCTGGGCCAAGGAGCAGATAGATGCAATGGGTGTTATTAAGGCTTTACCTAGGTCACTGGGAAGGGGCTGTAGTCACACACACCCTCCTATGCAGGATGACAACCCCTGGTTTCTGGAACCCTCTTCAGCACTTGGCCTCTTCCAGATGTGTGGCTGTGTGCTATTGAAACCTAACATCATGTAAATGGGTGGTTTTTACCTCTTTAGGAGGTGTGCCCCTTTGTGTGACTCCCTCCACTGTTGTCAACAGGGCTGCAGACCATCCACGCAGAGTGCAGGTTGATGCTTCATGCTTGTTTGGAATATTCTATTAAATATTCCTTTTTAGAAAAATAACCATTACCGAAAAGTTTTTATTATTGTTACTATAAGCTGTTTGATACAGACTGTAAATTTGGACGTCTTCCACTTGCCTGGGAAGTAGTCTCTAGCAGTGATCCACTCCTTATCTGTCATGATGGGCAGGAAGATTTTGTGAGTGAGCTTGTAAATTGCCATGGCTTTTCTTAGAAGTGATTTGCAAGGTGGATGAGCTGGCCCAGAGGTAAAGTGCTTTTTGTGCTCGCCCAATGATCTGAGTTCCATCCCCAGAATCCACATAAAGGTGGAAGAAAAGGACTGACTTCCCAGAGTTGTCTTCTGACCTCCACATGCATGTTGTGGGATGTGCATGCCTCACACATCACACACACACATAAATAAAGTTTTAACAAAACTCAATTTGATGTATTAAGAGCCTTAAAAATTATGTTTTTAAGGGCTGAGTTCAGCGGTAGAGCAATTGCTTAACAACGTGCAAAGCCTTTCTATCCCCAGCACTAAGAAAAGAAAAGAAAAAGTGTCACTGATTGCTGAAAACACTGTTGATAGTAGCCCCAGTCTAGATAGTTGAACCCTAAAATGGCCTGTCAAGAGCAGAACGGACAAAACCACTAGCCGCGTCTTCACACTATAGTAATGATGAAGAACTGCTAGAGCCTCCGGCTGTATCCCACTCACTCTGTGTGGCCTGTAAGACTTCAGCATTCAAAGGATTAAGCACTGTGAACATCTGAGTGGATAGATCAGCCTGGAACTTAACCATGGAGGCACACAGTACTTCTTTTCTTCAGGGGCTGTCACTCTGAGTGGGGTCGGAGCCACTGTGACAGTGCTTTGCAACAGGCAGGCATCAGTCCATGGCTTTACTGTTCCACGTCTTCATAGCTCAGTGTAAGGACAGGAGCATTTTCAGCAGCCACACGTACGCCTGCCCCGGTGGGGCCTTGTGAATTCTGGCAAAACTCTTTGTTCAAAAACCCACAGTCAAGGAAGCAACCCCTTTCTCACTGTAGACTGAGTGGCCCCATCCTCTGTGCCTTTTCTCCCAGGTACTGCGGAAGCCTGTGCTGTGCTTAGTCTCCGTTGGCACTTTGAGAGTTTGCAGTCGTCTTGTTCACAGGTGGAGGCCATGTGGCACCCATGGCTGTGGGCAGAATGATTTTGTTGAGATTTGGCTTTTTAAAGATAAGTTCTCACTATGTAACCCTGGCTGGCCTGGATCTCACTATGTTGACCAGGCTTGCCCCAGAGATTCCTGCCTCTGCCTCCCAAGTGCTGGGATTAAAGGCATGTACCACCATGCCCTGCCTCTTTTTAAACGGGCAACAGCCTGTGTATGCTAATGCTGTAATTGCAAGTTCAGACACCATCCTAAAAACTTTCCCATTTTACATATATATATATACATTCATTTCAAACTAGGTGTGCCAGGAATAGTCATTTCATCACTCAGTAAGTTAAAAAAAAACGAAGCAGCCGCAGATTTGGCACTCGGTTATGGGAATTAAGGGTAGATTAAGTTCCGTTTAGACACGGAATGATGTGTGAAAGATGTATCCATTTAGAGCACAGTGCTAGGTAAACTGTCATGCACTCATAGATGCTGGCCAGTCAGCTGGGAGTCTGCTCATCAAGATCGCACACTTAGTATTCCCCACACTGCACAACCTGCACCGGAAGTCACCCAAACACCCTGTGCTTCTGCGCCCTTCTATCCAGTAACCACCAGAGCTGTGGAACTCAAGCCTTACCACCACACCTCACAGCTCAAAGGAGCCTGAGAAGCGGGCCCTCACACAGCTCCCCCGTGTCGGGAGAGGGGACGCCAGACCTCAGCGCACTGATGGGGAGAACATAGGTCAGACTTGGAGGTTTCCAGCCCAGCTGCTCATTTCCATGCTTCCGTGACCAGTGGGAGAAGCAGCTGACTGACGGAGGCCTGCGTGGGAAGATGGAAGTCCCCAGATGAAGTGATTCCAGCAGCTGCATGGGCCCCTCCATCTTTCCTCAGCTTCTGGGTTGATATGAGCAAATGGCTGACTCCAAAAAGAAATGTTCTCCTGCTCTGGTTTGCCACAGTCATAACCAGAGTTTTTAGGGCAAAAGCCTGGGCTGTGGTGGCCCTGGTTGGCTAAGCTTGGATACCGGTGCCAAGTGCCAGTCACGGAGATCACAGGGAAAGATGGAGGGAGGGGACTCAGCACGGCCGCTTTCGGAAGAGGAGCAGGCGAAGGGGCCCCACGACTCCAAACCCCTCAGTTATGTTGGCGCAAAGGGAGTCCGTCCTGAAAAGGAGGCTCACGGATTCCTGGAGCAGTAGTGCTCGGGAGCTGGAGAGCGTGGGCTTGTCCTGTATTCGTGTGCAAGCGGGAGCATGCGTGGCATTGGGTCATGTGCTGTTCTGTTCTTCCTCGCTTAGGAGACTACTTGGGCGGAGAGGCGTACTGGGCTGGCGGCCTGCACCTCTACACCCCGTTGCCCTTCCGGCCAGGTCAGGGAGGCTTCGGAGAGCTTTTTAGGACCCACTTTTTCCTCAACGCAGGCAACCTCTGCAACCTCAACTATGGTGAGGCTCGCCTTCTTTCTCTTCAGATGCAGGCGCTCTGCCTTCCATACAAGCCCTACAGTTCCTGTGAGAGCACTCAGACTAGTGCTGGCTGAGGCTGGGCATGGTGGCACCCACCTTCAATCCCAGCTCCCAAGAAGCAGAGGCAGGCAAATCTCTGAGTTCAAGTTCAGCCTGGTCTACATAGCAGCTGGGGCTACAAGGAGACCCCGTCTGAAAAAAAAACAAGAGAGGTGCTGGTTAAATGAAGGAAATGTATGGGAAAAATAGTTACAAGGTGCCATCTTGGAAGGGAAAATTTGATTTCTCCACAAACAAGCCTTGAGCATGGCCTATGGATAGTCCATCCCAGAGCGGAGCAGCTGAGCAGGTCTGGATCCTTTCCCTCAGACCTCTACCCCAAGGAGGCACACAACAGATATATCCAACCGGAGGGGTGGGGGAGCCCCAGTGAGCTGAGGTGTGGGGTGGGCCCCCAGCCACTTAGGTGGGAAAAGCCTTTCCAGAGAAGCAGGCGGAATGTGCCCGCCCCAGAGAGTCGAGAAGGCACAGCTGTGTCTGGGAGGGCAGGTTGCATGTTCCAGCCCCCTCTAGAGATTTTAAGAATCTGCGGTAGCCCTTGTGGGGGGAGGGCTGCAGGGGGAGCCCCACACATCTACTCACCTGGTTCTCTGTTTCCAGGGGATGGCCCGAAAGCACACATCCGGAAGCTGGCTGAGTGCATCCGCTGGTCATACGGAGGCGGGATTGTCCTCAGGCTCGGCAATATCGCTCGCCTGGAACTGAACTACTGCATCCCCATGGGTGTGCAGCGCGGTGACAGGTGTGTGCTTGCCAGAGCTCAGAGTGAAGGTGCTCACTTCATAGTCACTTTTCCTCTGCTGAGCCCTCTGTCAGTTTGGAGAGAAACCTGAGGCGTCCATCTCCTCCCTTGGGATGCTTGCTGTTACTGTCTCCACCACAGTTTGAGTCCAGGCCCAGATGGAGGTGCTGACGAGGTGGGCAGCATTGGCCCTTCTTACTGGAAGCAGAGTGGGAGAGTGAGCTCCGCTTGGCCCCAGGAAGGCCCCCACTCTGGGTGTCTCCTTTTTGGCTCTTTTGAGGACGAACTGGCCAGGTACATCTGGTCCTAAGTTGTCTGCCAGCTCTAGGGCCCCTGACAGCAAGTGCACAGATGATTCAAGCCCTGTATGTGAAATGACATCATGCATGCTTCTGTGTGCTTTTAGTGCATGTATGAGTGTGTGTACGTGTATATGAGTATGCACGTGCACTAGGCGCACGCACATGTGTGTGTGTGTGTGTGTATGGGGACTGTGGCTCAAATTCCAGGCATTAATGCATCTAAGGCAAACACTCCTCACTGAGTTCTGGCTTTACTTTTTAGGTAATTTTTCTTTTTGAGACATCCTGGGTAGCCCAGGCTTGAACTCATAATCCTCCTGACTCAGCCTCCACAGTGTAGGGATTACAGGCTTGTGCCTGGGCACAGACTGTTCTCCTGCAAAGTTGAAGTGCCTGGTGTGTGAGGACTGGGCAGAGCTGGGCACGCTGTCATTAGTGTTGGTGGTTGTGCTGGATAACTTTAGTGTCAACTTGACCCTCCTGGGTGGAGGGAGCCTCAGTTAGGGGATTTCCTCCATTGGACTGGCCTGTGGCCATGTCTGCGGGGCATTTTCTTGATTGTTGAGTGATGTGGGAGGGCTCAGGCCACTGTGGGTGGTGCCACCCCGGGCAGGTGATTCTGTATTGTAGAAGAAAGCAGGCGGAGCTCACGCCGGGGAGCAAGGCAGTGTGGTCTGGATGGTGCTCCTGGTACTGCAGCCTGCCTT
The DNA here is from genome assembly GCA_035773235.1 of Eospalax fontanierii. Lineage (NCBI taxonomy): Eukaryota > Metazoa > Chordata > Mammalia > Rodentia > Spalacidae > Eospalax > Eospalax fontanierii. The sequence continues at coordinate 73,838,440 of CM069537.1, forward strand.
TCTGCGTTCCCTTAGGTGGCATTTGCTCTCCAGGCCACCCTGCTGCCTGCTTCCCACTGTGTGATGTGCCATTAGGATGGCACTCCTGATTTCAGGGTGTAGCGTGAAGAGAAGTGTTCAGGTTCGAGATGTGGGCACACAGTAGAAGAGGGCTTACAGCACGGCTCCTCAGTCCAGCAGGGTCCTTCTGTGCAGGTGGAGCCAGACTCCTCAGTCCATGCTCCTGGGAAGGCCTGCAGGAAGCATTGTGGGGGCAAGTTGGCCAAATCTGCCCCCATCCTCGGGAGTGTGGGAGGGGTGCACTGTGTTCAGGCCCTCTGGGAGTGCGGGCTGCCCCACTGGTGACTGCTGCTCTGAGCGGCTTGGCTTTTGTGGCTTGATGTTGCAGCACTAACAGCAGCCACAGGGTGGCAGTGTGTTCCAAGTGGTGGACCTGCCTCTGCCGCTCAGGGACCGTCCCCTCAGCTCTGCCTCTCTGTAAACCTGAGAAGTGTGTCTCAATACATTCCAGAACATGGCTTCTGGAAAGAGGCAGCCTGCTGGTCTGGGCAAGAGGCAGCCCCGACCCAGGCTGTCACAGCAGGTGTGTGCTGTGGGCAGTGACCACTGTCCAGGCGTAGCCTTGAATGTGGAAATCCCTCCCCAGTGTGGCTTGGCTTCTGACTTTATCAGCAAGAGTGGAGTTGTTGACCTGTGAGGGATGTTGCCTGATAATCGTCTTCGTTTCTAAAATTAGGCAACCGGGAGATGGGACAGTTGTCTGTAGCCCCTCCTCCATAGTTAATTCAGGCATGCTGCAATTAGGGATTGAGGCCTTTGCAAAAACCAGACAGTTTTGAAGTGTTTCCTGACTTCTGTCCTGGGTGATTTGTGGCACTGTCCTCTCTGGGACCCGCCGTGTCCTGTCAGAGCATCTCCTCGGGCCCTGTCTCTGGAAACCCAGTGTTGACTTAGTGATGACTCAGTGGCTGCCGCAGCTGTACAATGGGAAGCACACCATCATTGCAGCTGGGGAAGCTGACCATCCTGGGAGAGATGAGCCTGCTGGGCCCTCTGAAAACTGGAGTGGCGCGCGCCCCGGCCGCAGGCCCCGGCCCCCGGCGTGCAGCTCTGCTGAGCTGTAGAAGGCACTGTGCTGTGCGCTGGTGGGCCTGGCTTCAGTCCCCTCCTTCAGTCCCCTCCTTCAGTCCCCTCCTGCAGCCCCCTCCTTCAGCTTCATGGGCATTTCCCCTCGGGGGAGGGCTTTGTGTTCAGGGCCTGTGCCTGTGCTCCCCAACACCGGGCGCACTCCTAGGACTTGGGGAGAACGGGGAGCAAAGCACTGTAGTTATGAGCAGGAGGATATCATCAGTGGGCCTCTGATGACCTCTGGTAGGAGGGCAGGGGCAGGACACAGCCTGTACCTGGCCAGGATGCGGGACCTCAGGACAGGTGTGCAGAGGCCGGGAAGGCCTTGAATGCCCACCATGGGTATTTGTGACCTGTGTTTCTGGTCCCCAAACAGAATGCCATTTGGTCCGTTTACAGCTAGTTACTGAGCTGCATGATGCCTCCTGGTTCTCCTAATTTCCCCCAGCCAAGAGCTTGGCCGCTTTATCTTGCGGCTTTTCTCGGGCGTTTTCTAGTGTTGTGACCATGGCCCTTTTATGGGCCTCAATAGTGTAAGATGCAAAATAAGCCCCAGACCCAGGAAACACTTCTCGGTGTCTCAGTCATGTCTCTGACCTGTCAGGTGGGAGGGAGCAGCAAAGCAGACTCAGAGCTCTGTTTCTCCATCTCTCTTCTCCAAAGCTGACTCTTCCTAGTGCAAGAGGAAGAATGGGGCCAGCGAGGAGACCAGGCCAGGCCTGTGGACCAAGCTGCTCAGCAGTGTTTCTGAGCTGTGTGATGACCGTGTCTGACCTCTCCCCTTCCTTTTAGGATTTGTGATGGCGTCCAGTTTGGAGCTGGCATTCGATTCCTATAACTGAGTGACCCCATGGCAGCTTGGACAAGCAACAGGAGTCTTTAGGCCACATGGCTGCTCAGAGGCAGCACAGTTGAGTGGTTCTGGGCTGTAGTCCTTGTGGGAAATCATGTCAATAAATTTTGAACAGTTGGCTTTATTGTGGGTGTGTTCTACTTTCTTCGGCCATGTCAGACCTGCTTTTCCCAGGACACCTGGTAGACTGACAGCAGTCTAAAGGCTTAAGTTCCTTTTCCTCCCAGACTCTTAGAGTCCACTGTTGGGTTCCCAAGTACCAGAAGTATACACAGGGCTGGAGGGTGGTGTGGCATCAGAGAACACGGGGCCCACCATCAGAGGAGGCCTCCTTAGTGGCAGTGTGGGCCGACGGTGCTGGAGTGGTGTTAGAAAGTGGAGGGGAAGTATGCTGTCTGTAGACTAAGCATTGTTCATGAGACGCCAGGCCGTTTCCTGTGGCTGCGCCTGTGTGTCACCACACCCCATGGCTCCAGCCCCACAACCCTTGTCCTGAAGGGAGATATTTGAGAAGTCCAGAAGGTCCCCGGACTCAGCTCCAGGAGCCACTGGGCTGTACTCTACAGAGGCTGAGGGTCTGTGTCTTGCCTTTCCATCTTCTAAAGCTGTCTGAGCCTCTTCAGAGCCAGCAGGCCTGCCGTCCACCTCAGCTCTCTATTAAGGACCCTTGTGATGATGTTGGGTCCCCGGTGGTCCAGGATCATCTCATTTCAAGGGCAGCCTATGAACACACTCATACCAACCAGCAATAATACACAGTCCACATCCCATAGTCTTTAAGAGGTGATGAGTTCGAAGCCACTCCCTTCTACTCTGGATACCCACATCTGTGACTGCTCAGCCTCCCGAGTTCTGGGGTTAGAAGTGCACACCACTTTGCCAAGTGCCAGTCTCATGTCAGTATTTGCATATAACCTGCACACAACTACCTTAGGTGGTAAGTTGCCTCTAGGTTATGGAATAAATGCTATGTAGTCGAACTGAGCCAGACAGGGTGATGCACACCTGTGATCCCAGCACTCAGAAGGCTGAGGCAGGAGAATCACCATGAGTTCAAGGCCAGCCTGGGCTACATAATAAAACCCTGTCTCAAAAAAACAAAATAAGTACACTGAATTGCTTAGAGATAATGTTGAGAGTCTGCATGTGTTTAGGACACAGGGTTTTCCTGAGTTTTACTTTGTATGTGAAGGTGACCTTGATCCTGTGATTCTCCTGTCTCCACCTCCAGAATGTTGGGATTGCAGGCATGCACCACCGTGCTGGGGGTCAAACCCAGTGCTTCACACACACTAGACAGTCACTCTTCCCATCGAGCTACATCCCCAGCCCCTCCTGAGTGTTGTCCCCCTGGGGTTGGTCAGATGCCCAGGCTCCCTGGCACAGGAAGACTGTCCCACCCTAGCCACCCACAGCAGAGGGTTGCTGTTTCCTGAGATTAGACACATGCACCTTCCAGTGGTTGGGAGTGTTGTCAGTTTTGTGCAGTTCCACATTGATGCTTTTAAAAAGCAAGAGAAGGAACCCACTTAAGACCTTCTCGTGTTCCAACTGCAAATTGCGAGCACTGGAAATTCTGCAGCACAACCTCACAGACCTTTGAGAATTCATTGCCAACATCTGCGGAGAACCCAGAGAAGTCACTTGTGAACGTCTGTGTTTAATCAAGCGAAGCCGGGTTGCCCTGGGAGCTGCTGCAGGCTCCGTAATTAAAGCAGCCTGGCTCTCTCCGTCAGGCCGGGATGTGTTTAATTTGCAGGCGGCTTCTTGGTGAGGTGAGAAGACCAAGGTGGAAGCTGAAGGCCCAGGGTGGAAAAGTAAATTCTGTCAGCCCTCAGGGGTAGAAGGCAGCCAGAGCCTCGAAGTGGGTTTTCCACAGATGGGGCTGGAGAGATGGCTTAGCAGGTGAGTGCTGACTGCTTTTGCAGAAGACCTGGGTTCAGTTCCCAGCACCTATGTGGCAGCTGACAATCATCTGTAACTCTAGTTCTAGGGGATCTGATGTCCTCTTTGACTTCCATGGCATTGCATGACACAGGTGTACTTACCTACACGCCGGCAAAACACTCATACACATGTAAAATTTAAAAAGTGTTTTAAAAAGAGACTTTCCGCAGAGTCCAGAAATAAAGCAAGCACTTGTGAAGCCCAGTTCCCAGCTACTGCTGGAGGAAGAAGAGAGAAGCTAAGGTAGGGGCTCCGAATCCGCTTTGGCCCAGATTCTTTGCATCTTAATGCTTCGTTTCTTCACCAAATGCTGAAAGATCTGGGTTGGGGCAGAGTTTGAGATTTGTTTAATTAACTGTTTTCTCAGCTCTGCAAAGGATGAGCCTTGTAGCTTTGCCTGTCCCACAGTGGATTCCGAGTTCCCTGCTGGGAGCCTGCTGGCTCAGTCACCATCCATTTATCCAGAGGAGGCTGATTTTCCTGAAGTTGATGCTTAGGGAAGAACCTGCATGGCTCCCATCCCCCCAGAGTCACAAGTCCCTAGTGTTCTCCAGACATTCCCAAAAGGAGTTCACCAACAGTGACATACATCTACTGTCCAGATCTGCTCAGGTGTTGAGGACCAGGCTGTTCCACCAAATGCTGTGGTTACACAGGACAATCCAGTGGTTCCCCAAAGCTGACCAAGGTGCCACCAAGACCGCCAGGCACCTATACCCGTGGCCCCCGCAGGGCTTGCCCTACATTCTGATACCCTCCCACCATGTTAGAGAAAATCAGGCAGCCAAGAAATCAAGCAACTCCCCTAGAGGGCTGGAGAACCCGCCATTCATTATGCTAATGGTCCCAGATTGAGCTCTTGCTCTGAAGCTCTGGGCCCCAACCAGAAATACACACAGGTCTTCGGGTTTTCTGCCGCATCTCTTGACAGTACCCATACCAGAGGATTCAAGGGGTTCAGATGGGTTTCTACATAGGGCTCTACACTGGACTCATAGGAATCCTGTGGTCATTCAGCCTTTTTTTTTTTTACAAAAAGTACCCATTGCCCACCACAGCTAAGTAGACACGGTGGTTGGGGGAAGGTGGATTTGTCTTACCTGCAGCCTCAGGAAGTTGTATAGTTACTAGAGAACCGTAGAACTACCCAGCCGCTCTCCAGGCAGGTGTGGGCACCTTCCTGTCTGTCCGGGAGCTTAAGGCAAGGCTGTTCCCAGCCTACTTTGGATGCCTACCCTAGAAAGTTTCTCCCAGCCACTGCAAAGGCAGCCAGTGGCACCTAACAGCATCAGCTTATTCACATTTGAGCTCAGGAATATAACTATGTACACATTTCCTTGCTTCCTTTTAATTATTATTTGAGCCATCTAGTCAGATCATTAGGGGCAGCGGTAGTTCTCACACTCTGTGGTCTCAGGACCTCATCTAGTATTGGAAGTCACTGGTGGCCAGATGGAAGTTAAGCAGCGTTTTTGTTGTTTGTTTTTTTCAAACAGGTTCTTACATAGCTCAGGCTGGCTCCAAACCTGCTATGTTGTCAAAGATGACCTTGAGCTCCTCCTCCAAATGCTGGGATCACTTGTCCCTTCCTCCCCAAGCATATATAAGCCCCAAAGACAGAGAGTCACTGTCAGACCAGCCACTGGCGACTGAACCCAGGGCTGTGCAATCGTCCTGCCTCAGCTCCTGAGCAGCTGGGACTGCCAGTGTGATCCAGTAGCATTGCACACAGGTCCTTTGGGGAGCATCGGTTCCCTGGGTGATCCAAATCCTCCTGTCACAACTGTGCCAATAGATGGATGGAATTTACTAACACTGGTATCAATTGAGTCAGGAAGATCTTTGGGTGCCGGGCAGCCACCAAGCCTGGGTAGTAGGTACAAATTCCTCAGGTTCCAGTTTTTTATTGAAAGCTCACATTTTAGTTGGCACCAAATACTTCCTGTTGTTTTCCTTGATGATCATTCTGTCCATTTGCAAGGAAGTGTCTTCCAGAGCTCCAGGTCTGGGTAAACGCACAGAGTTCCCTCAGAGCTCCCCTGACACCTAGGGCCTTGGCTTACAGGGGAGCACTCGGCCTCCTTAAACACAATGCTGGAGGCCAGAGACTAAGAACGCTAGTCAGGGGAGCCAGTTGGGTTTCCCTCCTGTGGGTGGGGCTGAGTGCAGGAGGGTTTGGGGCCTCTAGTCTCTGGGTTGAATTACAGACCCCAGTGCACTTTCCTCGAGGAGTGCATCTGCCAACCCGGTGAAATATTCCAAAATATTTTCAACTTCTCAGACCCTGTGAAACAGTCTCAGGACCCACAGGGATCCATGGACCATACTTCCAGAACCGGTGGTATGTTGTATCAATTATTTGCAACAGAGTAATCATCAGAGTCCCAGTAACCAAACAGCTTTGCTGAGAGTTAGGCTAGAGATCCAAAACCTCCATTTCTAACATGTACCAGGTCCTAACACACACACACGCATGCACGCACGCACGCACACAAACGAAAACCAGCGTACAGCTTCTTTTATCGTCAGGAGTAAATCCTCTTTTCCTCCCTGTTGTGTGAAACAGAGATGGCCGGGTCTGTCTGTAGCAAGGACTCTCTCTCACCAGAGAAAGTTGTTGCGGTTCATGGTGGTCAGCACAGGGACCCACAAATGTTTCATTTATGTGCAGAGTACAGGAGACTGGGGGACATTCAGCCCCAAATGAGACACCTCTGTCACACCCTCTGCTCTCAAGAAGAGCCAGAAGAGACGGACGTACACAAGGAAACGTCTGGACAGCACAGGGAAGTTGCACATATGATGGCATACACCAGACCTGTGCAGACCCAAGCCAGACAAAACCCCAGCATGGGAGGGTGGGGCAAGAAGCCCCAGCCCTAGCTGAGGAACTGTTAGAAATGGACATCCGCTAGGAGAGGGAGGGTCAGCTTTCCTCCCTGGTGTGCCACCCGGCAGGTTGCCCAGACCCATGCCCAGGAGCATTTGGGGAACCCGGATTAGACTTGATAGCCCTTTAAAGAAAGAGCAGTGACGACAGCGGTCAGGAAGGCAGTGGGGGTGGTAAGCTGGGGGTGGGGTCTGAATGTGATCAAAATACATTGTATGAAATTCTTGAATCAATAAAAATATATTGTTTTAAACACATGGGGAAGAAGGCGTGGCACCTGGAGGGATTCCAAAGGCCACAGCATGGGGTTGGAGAGGCCGAGGTGTTGGGGGGCGCGCAGAGCCTGGCGTCTGGGTAGAGCAGTGTGGGGGTGTGGGTGGGAATCTGCCTGGGGACCACAGGAGAGGCATAGAGGGAGTGAGGAGAGGGGCTCCCCACACTGCAGAACCCCAAAGACTGAAGATTGCTGCTCAGTTCTGAGTTAAACGTTCAGTGTAGTTAGACTTTCAAGTGCAGATTTCAGTTTGGGGCGGGAGCTGCCGGAGGCTGTCTCAACACTGCCTTCCTGGGTTGAAACAGCCGAGGTGTTTTAAAAAGGAGCTGTGCTCGGCCCCAGAGCGGGCTGATGGTGTAATCACGGACAGCCTGTCTAGGTGCCAGAACCTGGCTGACTTCAGAAGTGGCACTTGCCTAACAAGTAAATTGCCAGATCCCGCTGCCAAATCATTAGATAACTTTAAAGAACAAAGATCACTTGGGCAAAAGGAGATGCTGTATTATCTTGTGAGAAAAATAAATAGTAATCATTTTTGAAAAGAGAGTACATTCGATGAATTTGACCCACAGAAAATTACAGTCTCTCTTCCCCGTCCAGCTTCGATCCATCAGCCCCTAATGGAGGAAGCTTCCCATGTTTGTCATGGCAGAGATGTGCCGGTCAATTAAAGTAGTCTGCTTCGTCTAGTGGAGATAATAGCAGGCCTGGACCCATCCATCACTGTAGATTGGAAGGTGACCTCCCCATATTGAGTCAGAGACCCGAATGCAATCTCTCCCGCCTCATTATCATACGCAGAAATTACTGCACATTGAATGTGATTTCCCTGAAATATCAAGCTGCCAGGGCGACTGCTGGAAATATTAGAACTTAATGATTAGATGCTGTGGCCTTGAGATAGAACTTCAGAGTGAAAATTGACACGCTGCCTAATGGGGAAGAAGTAAGTGGTGGAGCTGAATGGGATGGGATTTCCTGTGATGTTCCTCGTGCCTGGTGGAGGTGAACCGTGATTGTCACCAGATGTGAAAACAGAGACATTAACCGGGCACTGATGGGAGCCCGTTGCCACAGCCACAGCAGATTGGCACGGTGGATCTGACCTTTTCTGTGCATGTCCACGTCCCGGGCGGGGCCTGCATCACTTCCTCTCTGTCCGTTCCTTGGGCAGGTTCAGGAAGTCAGGTGGGAAGAGCCTGGTACCCAGAGCTTCCCAGAACAGCTGCAGAGAGGCACCCGGGCAAGGGGTGAGCACTCCCCTGTGGGCCACACAGAAAGCCACTCTGCTCCAGCAGATTTGTGCCAAGGGCCAATGTGACGCGTCTATTCCAGTTTGTGGCCCCGGAGTACAGAATCCTTCTGTAGAACACACATGGTCCTGGGTTCAAGCCCCATCACACACACCAAACATTAGTGCACATGTTACAAACTGTGAACATCAATATTAACAATTTACTCCTATTTCCTTAGGGTTTTTATTTTTGTTGCTGTTGAGACAAGGTCTCATGTAGCTCAGGTTGGTCTCAAATGCACCACGTAGCTGAGGATAACCTCAAAATTCTGATCCTCCTGTTTCCACCTGCTGGGATTACAGGTGTGTGCCTCCATGCCCAGTTGACATGTGCTGCGATCCATCCCCAGGCTTCATGCACCTGAGGCAGCACTACACCCCTGGCCTTCTTCAGCATGATCCTGAGTCATTTTCCCTTTTTTTTTTTTTGCTGGGGGACCCTGTGTCCCAGTCACTAAGTCCCTTAAGCCCCTCTCAGTTGTGGCAGTTTCTTGCCTTCCTTGTTTCTGTGAACAGGACGGGGACTAGCCTCATTAGAGTTGGACATCCTCTTGATTAGGCTGAGATTGCAAAATCCCCTAGCCACCTGACCTCCTCGTCACACTTAGTATTCCCACAAGGTCGCCGTGGGTATTGACTTTGGTCACCTGGCTGATGTGGTGTCTTTTGACTCCATAAAGTCTTTTCAAAGCAGAGCCTTGATAGGAGAGGTATGTGCTGGTTCATGAAGTCTGGTCCCCTGTTGATATTTACCCGAAGACAGATGAAGTAGAATTTACAGCTGCCACTTGTCATGAATGATGTGGGACCCAGTGGTGACCTGGAGAAAACTGGGATCCACTTGAACCACAGAGGCAAGATAGAAGGTAAGTTCAGGAGGTCAACATGGAGCCTCAGCAATGCCATCTCTAGTCCTGGCTCTCTCCACAGAGCTGCTGGGGTTTGCTGGGGCCTGGCTGGTTCCAGAAGGGCCACAGTGATTGGAGCTACTGGAGATTAGACTGTGCTCCAAGTTAAGTTCTTCATTCTGTGTACAAAGCAGTGTTTGTGCCACTGTGAAGGACGACCCCAAAGGCGTCTCACTGTGTAACAAGACCTCAGCGCTGTCTAGAACGGCCACGAGGCGCGTGGTAGAAAATGACGCTCCTACGAGAAGAGTTCCCACCTGAAAATCATCCTCCCCTGTGGGTCCACATGAGCATACTGGCTGATTCAGGGAACCGCACCCTCACCTGTACCCATGAAGAGGACAGACCTAACACCATGACAGAGATGGCTTAGCAGCCTGTCATTGGACCACTTGGTGGTACAGCAAGACACCGACGGGCAGAGAATTCCCATCTGTTCCTGGGACTTTGGTTCAGCTTGGCGTGTTCTGTTGACACCACTTACTGGAATCGCCATCTGTCCATCTGCCTGTCTGTCAGTCTGTCTGGACCCAGTCCTGGGCCTCACCTCCACAGTCCTGCATTTCTGCAGCTCTGCTTGGCCCTGAGGCCCTGAGGACCCTGCTCTGAGCAGCAAGCAGCTCTCTCTGCGTGTCAGCTCTGCCTCAGCCCCTAGGAAGGCCTCTAAAGCTCTGTAGCCATCAGTAACACACATGACTGTGCAATGTGTGATGCACAGTCTGTCAGCTGTGATTGGAATAAAAGAACTGTGTTTGCCAATGGCCAGCTATCCAGGGAAACTGGGACCAGTTGACAAATTGCTAACCAACGCAGCTTGGGAATTTATTGTTTCATAAATTCCGGTGTTGTGGGAAGACACAGACTGTTTCTGGCAACTAGAACTTATAGCTGTGCCACCAAGTCCAACTTCAAAAGGCGTTTTTGACCCCAGGTTGGCTGTGCTTTCCCCTCCCCAAAACAACTTTTCCGGCACCCGAACTCAGCGCTCTCAGAGTCCCTGCAATCGCCTTTTAGTTTAAGGCTAATTTATTTTAGATCTTCAACACTGGTTTTATTTTTCTTTTCATAAAATAATTTAATTAATTCACGTATGGCTCTTTGTGTGTGTGTGTGTGTGTGTGTGTGTGTGTGTGTGTTTGTGTGTGTATGCATGTAGGTCAGAAGACAGCTTATGGAAGTTGGTTTTTTTCTACCAAGTGGGTCCCAGGAACAGAACCAAGATTATCAGACTTGGTGCAAAGTGCTTTTTTTTTAAAAAAAAAAACACCTAAGTCATCTCACCAACCCAATTCTGGATTTCCTTTGCAAAAACTTATAGTAACATACACAGAACTCACCTGTAGTCCCAGCACTTTGGAGGTAGAGGCAGGAAGATCAGGAGTTCAAAGTCAGCCTTGGCTACATCATAAATTTGAGGCTAGCCTGAGCTGTATGAGATCCTGTCTCAAAGCAACACCTAAAAGGTTCAGGGTCATGGACATCATAGGCACATGGACATCCTTGGGCACTGTCACTAGCGCCCATCTGCAGACCCCTTTCATGTCCAGGAGGGACACTTCCCACCCACTGGGCAGCAGCCCCACCCCCACCCCACCTCTCTTTCCTGCCATATGGAAGCACTTTGTCCTTTTGTAACAGACTTTTATTTTTATGTGCATGAGTGCTTTGCTTACATGTATGTATGTGCACCATGAGTGTGCATGATGCCTGAAGAGGCCAGAAGTGGACACCACCTCTCATGGCACTGGAGTTACAGATGTTTGTTAGCCACTATGTGGGTGCTGAGTATTGAACCAGGGTCCTCTGCAAGAATAGCAAGTGTTCTTAACCACTGAGCTATCTCTCCAGCCCTTTTAAAAACTTTACTTTTATTTTTTATGGAAAAAGTTTTTTAAAATTATGTGTATGTGCATGTGTGTCTGTGTGAGAGCATGTGCACATGGAGTAGGTTCTCTCAAAGCCCAGAGAGGGAATCAGATCATCTGGAGTTGCAGTTACAGGTGGTTGTGAGCAGCCAAATGTGGGTGATGGGAATAGAACCCAGGTCCTTGGGAAGAACTGTACATGCTCCTAACCTCAGAACCATCTCTCCAGCCCTGGACAGCTATTTATTTGTTTATTTTTACTGAGCTCAGACCCTGCAGCTCTGACTTGAATCTCCTGTGCATAAGATGCAGGTGTCACATCTGGTCTGGCCCTCCATGAGTCAGAGGAGGTTCTAGTCAGCTCTGCTTCAGAGATCATCCAGGTCCTCCCGAATGCAAACCGTGTCCAAAGCACCACACATCTGAGAAACAGTCTCCTTCCAATTTGTCCAGGTTACAGAAAAACAGAGCCTTCTGCTATGAAGTGGTCTTGACTGTGGCTGACTGTGACCACACTAGTGGATGGTACTGCTGAGATCTGTGTGGTCAGCCACAATGAGGTCACTGTTGTGTAATGTTGCTTTTTAAATTGTCTTTTAAAAAAATTTTGTAGGGCTGGAAAGATGGCTCAGCGACTAAGAGCACTGGCTGCTTTTGTAGAGGACCTGGGTCCAATTCCCAGCACCCACATGGTGGCTAACACCTGTCCACAACTCCAGTTCCAGAGGATCCAACACCTTCTGACCTCTGTGGGCATTGTACAACACGGGTGCACTTACCTACATGCAAGCAATACACTTGTACACATAAAATAAAAATAATAAAATATTTTTTTAAAATTCTGTATGAAAGTCGTGTATGTACATAAGTGTACTACATGTGTGCAGTGCCTTCAGAAGCCAGAAGAGGGAGTCAGATCCCCTGGAACTGGAATTAGAGAGGGTTGTTTGCCATCATGCATGTACTGGGACCTGAACTCAGGTCTGTACGAGTAGCCAGTGCTCTTAACTGCTGGGACATCTCTTAAGCCCCTGTGCAGTGTTTCTTGAAAGAAAAAAGAAAAAAAAAAAACCAACCACTAATCTCCATATTTTAATAGCCCTTGATAATAAATATTCAGAAATCACTGATGTTTGAATAGTCTTTCCAAACCTTGCATTTTACTGATTGCCTTGCAAATTTGAAATGTTGACAGTCCTGAGCTAATCCCCCCGGAGTGGAGTCAAGCTGTGTGTCACTCGCTCTTTGTCTGGCTCACAGCTGCAGACACTCTGGTCTCTACTAATGTTCACTTCGGTGGGTGTGTGGGGTGACCAGGCAGAACATTCTGACACCCAAGCTGTGAGCTTGAGGGATTGAGGCCTCTGTCCCTTCCGAGTTGGCCTGCGCTCTCAGCTGACGGTCAAGCTATACTGCCACTGTTCATTTTCCCAATCAAGAAACACTGTTATTGGTTTGGAAACCAGCCCTGTTCACTCTTCATAAATACCAAGTTCTTTTTCCCATCAGCAGATAAAAGGGTTCGAATCAGCTATGTCACTTAAACAGACTGTTCTGGGTTAAGGGTAAAGCTTCCAGAGCCAGGGGCGGCTCAGTTAGAACGCTGCCCAGTGTGCTTGAGATTCTGGTTTCAATCCCTAGGGCCCCTCTTGAAGAGTGGGGTTTCCCATCAAGACACAAATAGGGCTGGCAAGCTGGCTCAGCGCGTAAAGGTGCTTGCCACCAAGCCTGACAACCTGAGTTCAACCCTGGAAACCACACAGTACAGAGAGAACAGTTGTTCTCTGACCTCCATAGGACACATTTACCCTCCTAAATCAATCATTCATTCATCAATCAATCAATCAACAAATAAATTAACAAATGTAGTAAGAAAACCGGGGACTAAAAAGATATGTGTAAATTAAACATTTATTATTGTGTGTGTGACATGTACGCGTGGGTGCATGTGGAGGTCACAGGACAGCTTTTTGGGAGTCAGTTTTTTGCATTGTGGGTTCTGGATGGAACTCAGGTCCCCAGGCTTGCACAGCCCTTACCTGCTAAGCCATCTCAGTTACCCAAGATGTATATGTAAAACGTGTGCATCTGAACACAGAGATGTAAGACTTATGGAAACAAAACACATATGGGTTTTCAGTTTGCAGTGACATCCCTTACCAGCAGAATGTGAGCTTCCACGGCAGGTCTTTTTCTTTCTTTTGAGACAGGGTCTCATTCCATACCTGAGGCTACTCTTCAGCCTTCAGTGATCATCCTGCCTCAGCCTTCTGAGTGCTGGGATTACAGGTGTGAACCACCAGATCCACAGGTCTGGGCATCCCCATTTCCTCGTGGAGTACGGGGTCGCCATAGACCCTCACCTTTGCTTAACGGCAGAACTTCTTCACTTGGTAAGTTACAACAAGTGGTTGTTACGGACCCACTTGTGGAAATGCCTTGAGATTAATGCGTCATTAACAGTGTGAAAGAATCCATGCAGCCCCTCAGAGTCAGAGGGCTTGATCGGAGTCCCTGTGGTCCTGCAGCCATCGTCCTTCCCTTCCTCCCTTCCTTCCTTCCCTCCTCCTCTCCCCCTCTTCTCCCCCCTCATCTCCCTCCTCCTCCCCCCTCCTGTCCCTTCCTTCCCTCTACTCTCCCCTCCTCCTCTCCCCCCTCCTCCCTCCTTCTCTTCCTCTTCCTCTCCCTCCTCCTCTCCCCCCTCCTCCCCCCCTCCTCCCCCCTCTCTCCCTCCTTCCCTCTCCCATCCCTCATTCATTCCTTCTGTCATTCTTTGTTCCCTTCCTCTCTCTCCTTCTTTCTGTAGGGCTGTGGCTGGAACTCAGGATGTCCTGCACACCAGGTGTGATGGTTCACCTTGGCTGTCAACTTGACTTGATCTGGAATCAACTAACAGGCCAGCCATTGGGTACATCTGTGTGTGGGTTTTTTCTTACTGATTCTGTGAGAATTTCATTCAGTACATTTTGATCATATTCAGAACCCCTCCCCCAGCTCCTCTCAGATCCTCCTTCCCGCCTTAATATTCTATATTATTTTTCTTTAAGGTTTATTGAGTCTAATTTGTGCTCCTCAAATAGTCTTTTAAAATTTTTATTTATTGTTTTTCTTTTATGTGTATGAGTGTATATCCTGCATGTATGTAAGTGCACTCATGTCATGCAGTGCCCACAGAGGTCAGAAGAGGGCATCAGATCTTCTGGAACTGGAGTTACAGATGGTTGTCAGCCGCCATGTGGGTGCTGGGAACCGAGCCAGGTTCTTTGCAAGAGCAGCCAGTGCTCCTAACGGCAGAGCCAGCTCTCCAGCCCCCCGTGTTCATATTTTTAATGCTTGGGATGAATGTTTTCATGACGTATCAAACTGGAAGGAGTCCTCTATCTATTTAGTAAATAGTTTCTCATGTGAGCTCATCTCTGTACACACTATGCTGTCCAGTCCAGGACTGAGCTTCCGAGGACTTTGAGGTCCATAGCTGCCTTCAGGCTTCCATGGTAAAGATGAGTTGTGACAGGCTGGCCCCTGTCCCTAGTTGGGACAGACCTCTGCCCCAGACTACACTCTTGACCCAAGGATAGCCTCCCAATGTGCTTTAGTGGCCTGTTTTCCAGCATCGTGGAGCAAGTCACCTCCAAAACTCATGCCCTTCTCTCACAGTCATCAACCCTGCTTCTCCCAAACACTGTTCTCAAATTAGGTGGGAAGGGAAAACAGCCTTTTATTTTGCAGACAGGTGATACACACATGACAAAATAAATTCAGACTAATGTGTGAATGTTTAACAAGCCTGGCATTTGTCATCCTACCCACACGTAAAGGGCTTTTGTCTTCTTACTCCATTGGTGAAGGTGTTTCTGGGGATGGGAGGGGACATGTTTAAAGGAGTTTGCTCATCTATTCTATAGTAGCCAGGGGAGTCAGATTGGAAGGGTGAAAGTCTTCTCAGGGAATCTCATGACAGCCTGAGAGTCCATGCCTCGGTGCCCAGTTACCCACTCGTCGCTCATCTATAAAATATTAAAGAGAACCAAGTGCACGCGTGACCACATTTGCCTGCCGTGGAGGAGACCTCAGAGGGTTCGCTAAGTGCAAACGCATCCTCCCGTCTCTGTGTGATCTGTAATCATTTGAGCGGAAGGCTGGTGGTCTCAGCAGCTGTGAGAAGTCCCGCTCAGCTCACACCTGGTGGTGGGGAATGGCACTGCATGGGTTGGAGACTTGGGACATCCTCTCAAGCTCTAAGCTTTTACAGTAAAAAATCACAACCAACTCTCCTGCCAAATCACTAAATTAGCAAACTGATTAAATAACGGCTCCAAATGCTGACTTAGATGATCTGATTACAGAAGGCGGGAGCTCACCATCCCAAGCGTAGAAAGATTGCTTCTGAAGTGTGACCTGGGGGAACTAAAGCATTTTCTCCATCAGCAAATCAATTAAACCTGTCCATCCCTCCTCGACACACTTCCAACTCTTCCCAAATTGCTTGGAGCTTTGGAAGTGAGCAATATGGGAAAATCCCTCATGGTCTCAGATCCCCCCCCACGCCTCCATGCCCTCCACACCCCCCACGCCCTCCACGCTCCCCATGCCCCCCCCAGGTTCCTTTCCTCTCTTGAAACCTATAAAAGCTGTTTGTATAAACATATTTTGAAAGATAGCAACTTCTTTTTATTCATAGGGAAAGGGGAATAAAACTCACAGGTTTTAAAACTCTGAGGCACTTACAGTGTGTTTGGGGGTGATGGTTTGAATGGGAATGTCCCACACAGACTCACATGTTTGAATGCTTGGTCCCCAGTGGTGGGGAGGTTTGGGAGTTTGGGGGACCTTTGGGATGTGGAGTCTAGCTGGTGGAGATGGGTCACTGGAGGCAGGCTTGACAGTTGTGCCCATTTCCGGATCTGGGTCTAGCTCCTCTGTTTCTGAGGTGGCCAATGTGATGTGCCTTGGGACATGGCTCAGATCTCCTGCCCTGCCCAGTGAACTGAAATTCATGGAAACTATGAGCCATAATAAACCTTCTTCCTTGAAGTTGTTTCTGTAAGGTATTTTGTGACAGTGTTCAGAAAGGTCACTAAGGCAGGAGACACTTTGATAAGCCTTGAGCCTCTAGGGCAGCACACTAACGCCTGGGCTGGGCTGGACTGGCATTTAGGGGTGGATTGCTTTGGCAGCAGCCTGCCAATTATCCTGCATGAGATAGCACTTACTGCTTCTGTTCCGCAAGGCATCGTGGGGGTTGATTTACATGTACTGACGCGTGAAAGCTGTAGTGTATGTCTGGGTGACTCCTTTCCTGTGGGTACACTCTAGACATTCTCCTGGGCCAGGCTAGTGAGTGTGTTAGCCAGAACGCCTGATGCCCATCTGTAGGAGAGACTCCCTGCCCCTTTGGGTAACTGCCTTCAGATAGAGAATAGAGGCTGCTGGTCTTAAGGGAAAATAAATATATTCATGAAGCCAGCAACTTTGTGTCTGCTTGCTTCTCTCCATCATGATATGTACATTTTATTTATGTTGTGTGTATATCTGTGGGGATCCATACCATGGCTTATATGGGGAGGTCAGAGGATCACTTCTGAGAGTCTGTTTTCTCTTTCTACCTTATGAGTCTCTGGGATTGGACTCAAGTCATCAGGCTTAGCAGCAAGCTCCTTTATCCTCTGAGCCATCCATTGGTTGATGTGATTTTTGTCTATTTGATAGTTATTTTGTTTTAACTTTTAATATGTTTTTTATTTTATGTGTATGAGTGTTTTTGCCTGCATGTGTGTAAGTGTATCTGTGTTGTGCATGCTTGCAGAGGCCCAAAGAGGGTGTGAAAGCCCCTGGAACTGGAGTTATAGACAGTTACTAGCTGTCCCAGCATATGGGTGCTGGCAACCGAACCAGAGTCCTTTGGAAGAGCACTAAGTGATCTTAACTGCTGAGCCATCTATCCAGACCCTATTTATTATTTATTTATTTATTTTTGAGGTATGATCTCCCTAATAGAGCACATGTTGGCCTTGAACTTTTGATCCTCCTGTCTCAGCCTCTCAGGTGCTGGAATCACAGATGTGAATCACCATGCCTGGCTCACAATGACTTTTTCTTTAAGTGCTATTTCTTTTGAGATTGGGTGTTTTAAAGTCCAAGCTTGCCTTGAACTATGTGGCCCAGGATGACCTTGAACTTCTGAGCCTCCTGCTTCACCTCCTGAGTGCTAAGATTACACATATGCACGGCCACATCCAGTTTATGGGGTCCTAGGGACCAAAATCGCAGGGCCCGGAGCTGTGAGGGAGCACTGTAGCTGACTGCGTCTCAGCCCCAGGACGGGGTGTTCGGGATGCCCATGCCGCGTTTTTCTCATACCCGTTCCTTCTTGGTTGCCTCTCGGGATCTCACGGCATGGACATGCTGGCTGGCTGTTCACGCTCCTCCCTCATTCTAAGAGCTGTCTGTTTGGTTTGCTTAAGCTGAAATTTGGACAAATTAACACCATGCGAGAACCAGGTGAGAGTTCCTGGTGTTCATTATGCTGCCAAGCTGGCTCCACATTTTAACAGCATAGCTCTCTGTGGACCCCTAGAGAAGGGCAGCTGGACTCTGGACCATCTGTCTCTTCACTTAGCCACTCTGTTTATAGGGAAGATGGCAGGAATGTAGGTAACTGAAGTTAGCTGATAGTGCAACCCAACACAGGGCCTAGGGCCTGTGTAGTGTGAGCTGGTGATGAGAGCATTTCTGTCCTCCATTCAGCTTACAGGGAGCTGGCCTCTCTGGAAACCACAGACTAAAAGCCAGTCAAGTGGCTTCTGTAACAGCAGCTGCACGAAACCTGACTTTCCTAATTATTCTTCAAATACAAGGTGTCTCCAGTGCCGGGTGGGCTATGAATGTTACATGCTAAGAGACAGAAGGTGGTCTACAGAGGTGGGAGGCAGCCCTCATTCTGCATCTCATTCAGTCCTCTCTTTGAACTAGAGTCTTACTTGGGTCACACCAGAGAGAGGCAAAAGCTTAGAGGTGTGAGGAGTGGGAGTTAGGACAAGGTCCTTCCTTTCTCTCTGAAGCAAATGCAAATTAATCCACAGCCATCAGGGAAGTGTATGTGTTCACATGTGTGCATGTGTACGTGGAAGCCAGAAGTAAGCCTTGCATGCCCTTCCTCAGCAGCGGTCCACCTTGTTTTCTGACCCAGAGTCTCTGTGGGACCCGAGGCTTACTAATCAGGCTAGACTGGCTGGTCACCCAGCCCCAGGGATCTGCCCGTCTTTGCCTCCTCAGTGCTGGGTTTACACGTACCTTCCAAACCACACTAAGCAGGAATGCATCCCATCTTGTGGTAAGCATGTGTGGAAAACAAGGTGAGTGTATGACTGTCCCTGAGGCGGCTGCGTGGTCACTGGGGAGGGGGTGCCTTGAACTTCACCAAGAAGCCAGTTCCCACCTTGCTTTCAAACAGGATTCTGGTTTTGTGCAAATCAGATTTATAGAACACCAGGTCCCACTGTCACACATAGCCCAGGTCAGTTCCTTGACAACCAGCAGCCCCCTGGCTGTAGCTTCTCCTCTTGAAACACAGGGTCCCCCAACAGGTGCTGGGCATCTTCTGAAATTTCCTTCACACTGTATGGTATTTTTAAAAGTAGAGTTCAGAAGCTGGGCATGGTGGCACACACCTTTAATCTCAGCGCTCAGGAGGCAGAGGCAGGTGGATCGCTGTGAGTTCAAGGCCAGCCTGGTCTACATATCTAATTCCAGGCCAGCTGAGGCTATAGGGAGACCTTGTCTCAAAAAACAAAAAACAAAAACAAAAACAAGATAAAAGTAGAATTCAGGCTGGAGAGACAGACAGCTCCTTGGTTAAGAGCACATAATGCTCTTGCAGAGGACCTGAGTTTGGTTCCCATCACCCACAGTGGGTGGTTCACAGTGCTTGTAACTCCAGTTCTAGGGGATCTGACGCCCTCTTCTGGACTCTGAGGGCTCCTGCAATCATACATACACAGACCCACACACATAATTAAAAACTAATAAATAGTTTTTAAAGTAGGATTTGATCTGTCATTAAGGTGTTTAAATTGGAAATTACTAAAGGAAAATTGTAAATTCTGTTGCTTACTGGGAGCGGGGATCACTGATGAGATAGCTCGGCCTGGAACGGCCCTGCTGTCTCTGCCTTGGACCTTGGCTCTTGCTCCCTGTCCCCCAGCCCATCCCCTAAGAAGATCAGGATGGCGCTTCCCCATTTTCTGTTCAGTCATACTTCCCAGTTCTTCTCCCCTTGTCCCTCCCAGACATGATCCCTGGGGCGTGGGGCTGCGGTGGGGGGCGGTGGGAGTGGGCGCGGGCAGTACGCACAGTTTCTGTGTATTCTTTCCAAGCTCAGATTCCAGGAAGCCACAGAAACCTGAGTCTCTGTCCTGTGTCACATACCGATGTCAGAAACTGATGCTCTTTAGGGTTCTCCCCAGCTTGTTAGCAACATCCAAACCAGGTCTCAAGACTGAGACACCTCCAAGCCCCCATGCTTCTTTTGTCCCTGATGCCGGCTGGCGCTCACTCCTCCAGGGCTTACAAATCCAGCTCCGATACCAGATTCTATTCCCCTGTCCCTTGTCTCTGCCGCAGCCCTGGTACACAGAGTAGTTACCTGTTCCTGTGGAAAAATACCTGACAAGAAGCAGCTGAGGGAAGGAGGAGGAGGCCATCCTGGCTCACAGTTCAAGGATGCACAGTCCATCATGGTGGGAAGGTATGGTGGTTGGAGGCGTGAGGCAGCTGGTCATGGCAACCACAGTCAGGAAGCAGAAAGAGATGCATGCTATGGGTCAGCCCACTTTCTCCTTTTTATTAAGACCAGGGCTTCAGCCCATGGGATGGTGCTGCCTACACTGAGGGTTGGTTTCCCCACCTCAATTAATCTAGAAAATCCCCAGGGCATGGTCATGCCCAGAGATTTGTCTTAGGTGATTCAAGATGCCGTCAAGCTGAGACAACCAAGCTGTCAGCTGTCACAGTACAAGATCTGGCAACTTGCCTGGCTTGTGTCAGGCCTTCCTTGAAATGCAGGGGCCAGTCACTGGGCATTTTCTGAAATTCCTTCATGAATGTTAAAAAGCAGGATTTATCCTGTCTCTGGGTTTCATGGGGGTCTCAGACACTCCCCCACGGTTAAGGTGGATGGTCTGTGAGTTGTCTCTTTCTCACTGAATGAAGGGAAGGCCTCATGAGGGTCTCAGAGGCTCCCCTATAGTTAAAAGAGATGATTGGATTTGCCTTTCCCATCTGCTGGTGAGTTTTCTCATAGGAGGCAAAGGTCATTTCCTCCAGGTCCCAGGACAAGCATCCCTTTCCAGAACGCTACCTCTCTATCCGGTCCTAAGCTCCAGACCTCTGATCCTTGTCCTCCTGCTGGCGTCCCTGCTATCCCTGTCCCACCCTTGCCTCATAACTCATATATATACTGGGTGGATTCTTCATGACAGATTCTGAGGCTGGGCAGAGCACATCCCAGCTGGAGGGACAGTCGGCACTCCCTTCTGCCGGCGTATTCCCTGCACTGAATTGAAGGCCGACCGCAGTGCAGTAGTTGGTGCTGAACCTGTACACAGGGAGATGGAAACCCTACCTCACCCCCCACAGCTCCACCACCAGGCTCTTACCCTAGTCCAGGTCTTGGTGTTCTCTATCCCTGTAGGGCCCACCCACCCTAGTCCTGTACCCTGGAGCTGCTTGACTTTCCCTCCACCTGATCTCTCAATGCAGAGGTTGCTTCTACCCCTACCCAGCATGTCTAGAAATCTGCACTTCCTTCTGAGGATGTCTCCCTGCCTCTGGCCTTGGCCATCACGGTCTATTCACTAGTCAGCCACAGTCAACTACGTGGGCCACAAACTTAGTGTTCTAGTTACTTTCTATTGTGTGATAAGAACACTGACCAAAACCAACTTGGAGAGGAAAAGGTTTATTTTCTCTTACATCTCCCAGGTCACTGTCCACCATCCAGGGAAGCCAAGGCAGGAACTGAGGGCAGGAACTTGGAGCACAGACCATGGAGGAGCGCTGCTTACTGGCTTACTCTCCTGGCCTGTGCTCAGCCTGGTTTCCTATACAACACAGAACCACCTGTCCAGGGGTGGCACCACCCACAGTGGGCTGAGCCCTCCCACATCACTCAACATTCTGGAAAATGCCCCACAGACATGGCCACAGGCCAGTCCAATGGAGACAATTCCCCAACTGAAGCTCCTTCTTCCCAGGTGTGCCAAGTTGACACTAAAGCTCTCCAATACACGTGGTCATGTCTGTCAGTCAGCCTGCGATCCTTCCCAGTCCCTTTCCCTGGGTCTCCCCTCTCCCTCCCAGTCCCTTCCACCTCCCTAAGCTGTTCCCTTACTGCTTTCTCAGGGCTCCTGATTCTGACAGGAGCTGCCCCCTGTCCTCTGGGTCACTGTATGTGTGCATAAGGCCACTGTTGCCCAGAGGCACCCAGTGCACCCTAAGCCTCCCCGACGAAGTATCCCCAGTCCCGTGCCTGGATCCTGACAGAGGCTCAACAGCTGACTTGACGTATTGTGGGGCTAATTGAGTCTGGGCTTTCAGGACACTGAGTGGCACAAAGAGGGCGGCGGTGCCTGGCACGGCAGGCAGGGTCCCTGTGCAGGGCGTCCCCCCCGCCCCTGGCTGCAGCCAAGGCCAGTGAGCGGAGTCCCGGGCGGGGCGGGGGCGGGGACGCTGCGGGCCGCGCCCTCCCGGCCACTCCCCCGTGTCCTCCGCGCACTCGCCCATGTCCTCCGCGCCACCGCGATCGCCCACCCCGCGGGCCCCCAAGATGAAGAAGGACGAGTCTTTCCTGGGCAAGTTGGGCGGCACTCTGGCGAGGAAGAAGAAGGCCCGCGAGGGTGAGTGCGCCCCGAGCCCTGCCGGGGTCCGAGCTGGGCTATCCCACGCCAGCGGTGCCAGCTCCGCGTCCGCCCGCGCGGCGCCCATGCGCCCTCCTTCCCTGCGCCCCGGGCTGCGCTGCCCGCGACCTTCGGGACAGGCCCTTCCCCTCCCCAGGCCGGACGGTGCTGGCCCAGGGCCCGGGCACGCGAGCTACGCCTCTGTCCTGCGCGCTCAGCACCAGGCGCCCGGCAGCGCGGGTTGGCAGGCCCACCCTTGCGGGAGCCACATGCCGCGCCCTGCCTGCGACCCTCTGATCACAATGGTTGGACACATTCTGGGCAGCCCGAGAGTGAGGACCCGCTTCTGGTCCTATCGCACGGTCCCTGCAGGACATGTGGCTTGCATCCCTGAGCCCAGAGTCAGGAAAAGGGCAAGGGATGCAGGCCAGGGCGGGGAGTCCGAAGCCGGGGCCACAGCTTCTTCCTATCCCCCAGGTTCATGCCCCTGTGCCCACGAAAGCAATCTGAAAGCCACCTCCATTTACTTTTTAAAACTTTGAGAAAAGAGTTGCAAGCAATTTAAGGCTGGCGCCATGGTCTGTGCCTTAGGTACACTGCTGTCCCCAGGCCTCTGCCTGGAGGTGGAGCGGCATTCCTCAATTCCCCATTGTTTTGGCCTGGAGACTCTTCCCTGGGCCTCCCTTTGTCTGGCAATGAGATTCCTTAAGTGCGGTGGCTGGTGCTGACCAGGACTATGAAGGCTTCTGGAAAGGGCAGGCAAAGGGAAGCCCCAGGGTCCACCCTCTCCAGGGGTCGTCTAGAACGGACAGTCTAGGTAGGATGGGCAGAAAGGTCTCTCTCCTTCAATCACTGGGCCTGGCTGACTTCCTGGGCCAAGTTACACCCAGGCCTGGCCTGTGTCCCTATTGATTTTCCACTGGAACACTTGTGTTATTTGAAATGCTTGCGCCCCCAGGACGTGGGGGACATATTTACTCTAAAGTTCCCCATTCTGAGGCTCTGAATCCCGGAGGAGGACAGGATTCATTCTCTCTCTTCAGGGAAACTTCCAGGAGTACTTAAGGGAAAGCCCCGGGTAAAGCTTGGTACTGTCTGCATTTTGACATGACCCCTAAAGTCGCCTGCCACACCCCCTTCTTCCTGCCCAGACATGCCTCCCCAGGCCTTCTACCCGGGAATGCCCTTTACCAAACTAGACTGTCCAGTTCCCTGAGGCCAAGCAGGCCTCGTCCCCTTCTAGGGCTAGGTAAGTATTTCCAGAGAAATGGGCCCTCCTCTCCGGCCTGCTTTGGAACCTCACCCTATTTCCATTTATCTCCTGTGGAGACGGGGTGGTTGTCCCCAGTCATCACCTGCTGGCTGTCTGGTCTGCTTCCTCCTGCCCAGTCCATCCTCCCCAGAAATCACATCTCTTCCTCTTCTTGCCTGTGATGGTGACAGATCTGTGTTTATGCCATTGTTTGGATTTTGTTTTTGTTTTGAGATGGGGTTTTCCTATGTTACCTAGGATCATCTTAAACTTCTGGGCTCTCGAGATCCTCCTGCCCCAGCCTCCCTGGTAGTGGGAACTGTGGGTATGTGCCGCTGTTGATGGCTTACAAAATTGTGTTTTGGAGGCTAACGGGACCTTGGGAAGTAGAGGAGGCTCTGTCCTTCATTGTTCCGGGAGTAGGAGTCTTACCTGTGAGCCTCTGAGTAGTCCTATGATCCTAAGCGGTCAGAGGGCCCAGGGGAGGAAGAACCTCTGGGAGTGGAATAATGTTTGGGTTGAAACCTAAGAGTTTTTCATAGAGGGCAAACACATGAAAGGTTGTGAACAGTTATAGCTTGTGTGTATGTGTGTGTGTGTGTGTGTGTGTGTGCATGCGTGTGTGTGTGTACATGCATATGTAGGCCAGAGGTTAATCTTGAGTGTCTTTTTACTTTTTGAGGCGAGGCCTATCATTGAATCCAGAGCTCACTTCCACTAGGCTGCGTGGACAGCAAACCCCAGGGTTCTCCTGTATTCACCTCCCCAGAGCTGGGATTACAGGCGAGAAACACTTGACTTTGGGCTGTTTTGTTTTGAGACAGGGTCTTCCTCGGTAACACACCTTACTGACTGAGCCATCTCCCTAGCCTGTTATAGCTTTTCCTAGGTGGTACCTACACTCTTGGTGCACAAGGGATACACACCTGAAGTAATGAGCTGGCCTTAGTTTCCAATGTTAAGTGCTCCTCTGTTTCACTCATGAGCTCATGTGTATCAGACGCCAGGGCCAGTTCTGGGATCCCAGAAGTCAGAAGACTCTCGGTGAGTATCCAGACACTGAAGCCACAGGGAGCAAGGTCCCTTCCTGTGTGTTAGCTGGACCCTTTCCCCTGGTCCTCAGTGTTGGGTTGCCATACAACCAGAAGGCCACAAGCCCTAATTGGTCTCTGAGGCAGGAATGGAGGGAAAGGATGGGGCTTGGAAGGGCTTGATGTCTTCTGTGTGGTCCTGTGGGAAGGAGAGAAGGAAGGAAGGCCTAAAGTGAAGACTGTGTAATGAGCTCTTGAATAATTGAGAGTTGAGAGCTGCCAGTATTTCCACAGGCCTGTTGCCCTGGTAACTGGCCCTCTTGACTGTTCTTGGCCCTGACTTTGGGCGGTGGGAGTTTATCCATCTAAGCTGCTTGGGGTTGACTGGGGGGGAGCGGTCCCGGCCTGCCATCTGTGCACTCAGCCTCATTTCCTCCTTTGTTAGAAAGTCCAGGGTAGGCTCGGGAGAGGGGATGTGACAGGGACATTGCCTGAGCCCAGGACCTGGGAAGGGGGAGGGGATGGCCAGTGAAGTTCAAGGTTCGATATCATATGGACATTTAGCTCCACCCAGCCTGGCAGAGAGGAAAAACAGGGAGGGACCCACTGGGACAAAGGTCCTGTCACGTTCCGTTCCGAGAGGTGGGGTAGGAAGTGGGGCATGCTGGGTGCAGAGAAACCAGCGCAGGAAATGTATAAGAATGAACTCCCAAGCGTGATTCAGCCCAGAGGCCTTCACTATGGTGTCACGTGGTGGCCTGGTCAGAAAAGGGAAGTGTGACTAACTGTGCCCATTTGAGAAATGGAAGGCGCACTTACAACCCTCAGGGCCTGCCCTGTGAGTCTGTGACTCTTATAGCCAACCTCAGGGCTCCCACAGGGAGTGTGTGACAGGAGAGGTCAGTGTCAGGCCCAGCTCAGCCTCTGGAGGTGGGGAAGCCAGGACCTGACAGGTGCAGAGGGAAATCCCCATGCAGCATCCACTGTGACTGCAGAAGAGGCCCCTTAGTCTAGCTGTCCAAGGGTGGGGCCAGGACAGCACAGCTGCTGTCTAAAGTGGCTGAGGCATAGCTGTCCTCTAGTGAGACCCTGGATGAGAAGGGGATGCAGTCAGGCCCACCCATCTGTGAGAGACCTTTCTCTCTGGACGAGCATCGGACAGCAGGCACCACACTCACCAGTGACCCTGACTAGCTTAGAGAGTCCAGGCCACCAGGGCCAGGTCTGCCAGACCAAGGTGGGGCAAACAGGAAGTTCCTAGTTCCCGGCTGCTGTAAGCCATACACATGTATGCAGTACAGAAAAATATGTCGAGTATGGTATATTAAATATATTTATCTGTATCATCTATTTACTGTCTATCATACCACGCCTGTCATGTTTTGTCATCGGTCTATGTATCTATATAATTATATTCTCCTTGTATTTGTCATCTGTCCATCTTTATCTATCATCCTGTATGTTATCTATCTATAGCTATCAATCAATGATCAATCTATTAATCATTTATCTATGTACATATACTTTTGGTTCCGAGCAAAATGGGGTAGAGACTGGAGTGTCCTCACCCATTCCCTGTCCCCTCCCCAGCCTTCCTGCCTTGATATCCTGAGGCATGTGGGACACTGTCACAGGCATAAGCCACCATGCAAGATCATTGTCACCATGGTTTACAGTGGGACGGCTCTCCGAGTTACCCTGAAGGTATAGACAGTGTATGATGCAGGACTTACCTCCGCATGGTTACCCGGCAATGCTACTGTAGTCCTAAGGGCCTCTCCTCTCTACACTCCCTGTCCAGGCCTCTCTCCCCTTCCCCAGGCCCCTGAAAATCCTAGATTAAAAAAAATTATGTCCATGGATTTGCCTTTGTTGGAATCAGGAGTTGGAACACTGGCACACGGCCTTTTCATCTGGCTTCCTCACTCGATGGCCCCTTAAGTTTTCTCTGTTTCCATGGCATCATCGCACCTGGCTTGTGTGGTGCTGGGAGTCCAATACAGAGCTTTGTGCACGCTGGGTGAGTACTCAACCAGCGGAGCCATGCCTGGTCCCAAACTTCTGAAGTTTACTCCGTGCTGTGGAGTGGAAAGAAAACGAGGAACTTTCAGGACACGGTTTCGTCAAGATTCTTTTCTTTCTTTTTCTCATCACACCCTCCCTCAAGCCCCTGGGTCTCTCACTGAGTTCTGGTACATTCTGAGCCCAAGGGAGCCACCTTGCATCACACTCACTGTGGTCTTGGAAGCCTGGCTGGAGGTGCTGCTCGACCCCAGAGCAGTGCTCTTTGTTGCCTTGCCTTCCTGGGCCAGGCCAGCTCCACAACTCCTGTTAGCTGCGCTCTGCTTTGAATTCCCGCCTCACCTCCGTGGAATTAGTATTTACGGCACACTCTGAGGCTGCCTACTCCAGCGCTCCCTGTCCAGTCCTCAGAATAATTAAGAGTGTTTAGGCAGTGTAAGTGGGCCAGCACCTGCTGGGTTGGTTCTAACACACTTGTTTGATTGATTCCACCCTGCTGCAGCTGGCCGAGGCTGGCTGTCCATACCTAGTTATTTTCTTCTGTGCAAATATGTGGTTCATCACATCAAAAATGCACTCGAAGAAAAACATGCTTGTCTTGGCATTAGCTGAGCACTTCACTTTTTAGGAAAGCTGGTTTCTCTCATAATGAGTGCGTTTGCCATTTATTACCTGTACAGAGGCTGGGAAACGTCCAAGGCTTATGAAGTTTAGTCTACAATCGACTTTGCTTAATAGCATACCCTTGTCTGTGTGGATGGCTGTTGGGATAAGAGAGTGCAGACACAAATCAACCCATCCTAGGGACATGTGGCTTCTGCATCATTAATTCTTAGTGACACATATTCAAAAGGCAGATTTCTGGCTGTAAGAAATTATGTAGCCTGGGGTTGGATAGATGGCTCAGTGTTTCAAAGCACGGACTGCTCTCACAGAGGATCAGAGTTCAGTTCTCAGCAACCCACACTGCAGCTCATAACCACCCGTATCTCCAGCTCCAGGGCATCCTACATCCTCTTCTGACCTTCTTGGACACTGCACTTACATGTGCAGAAACACACATAACATAACTTTTTTTTAAAAAAAGGAAGCTTTGTACCCAACAAGGGTTTCCTTCTAGAGCTGTCAGCATTAGCCATATGACACCAGCCCCACTGAACATGTCTGGGCCATGGGGACCACACCCATTGGAACTGCACAGCCAGGCTGTGTGTGGGGGGGGGTCTCATTCATTCCTAATGGGGCGGTGAGCGGAGGCTGAGGGACACCAGTGCCGTCTCGCTGAGCTGGTTGGTTCTAGTTGGTTGGTAGATACAGCCATTGAGAGTTGGGGGCTGGGGTGGAGGTAGGAGGTGTTTGCAGCACACAGCCTGACCTCAGATCTGTGATGTCATCTCTCACAGCCTCAAACTTCAGTCCCAAAGACTCTGCAGCACCTTAGCTAAGATGCAAGGAAGGAACAAAGCCTTGTCAGCCGCCAGACAGCTGCCAGTAAGCGTTACTTGTTTACAGACATGGACAAATGAGACTTAGGACCTGGGCTGCAGAGTCAGGGTAGGGGCACTGTGGGAGGCTGGGAGGACGTGGAGGCTGGCAGTTGGGTTTCTACTTAGGAGCAAAGTTGCCTCAATTTACAGTGACTGCTTAACCCTGTGTTGAATAGGGTACTGAGGGAACATTGGAGCCTAAGAGAAAAGGATGCGGAGACCCAAGCATCTCCCTCTCTGTCTCTGCCTCTCTATCTCTCTGTCTCTTTCTCTTTCTCTTTCTCTGTGTGTCTCCCAGAACAGAGGCTTCTTCCTGGTCTTGGGTCTTTTCAGCAGCCCTGGCTGCCTCTGTCCCTCAGGGTTCCACCCAGGAGGTGGAACAGTCGCAGAGTCTCTAAGCATATCTGCCATCAGGAACCTTGGTATCTGAACCCTTTGTCTTAGTTTCATTTCTGTTGCTTTGATAAAATGCAACTTAGGGGAGAAAGGGTCTGTTCCAGCTCACAATTGTAGGTTCCAGTCTATCTCTGTGGGAAAGTCAAGGCAGGGACTTGAAGCAGTTGGTCACGTCCACAGTTGAGGGCGGGGTGGGGGAAGGGGGGGAGGGGGGGCTGGAATAAATGAATGATTCAGGCTGGAATAAATGAATGACTCAGTGGTTAAAAGCACTGGCAGCTCTTGCAGAGGACCCTATCCACATGGCTACAACAGTCTGTAACTCCAGTTCTAGGGGACCCGGCACCCTCTTCTGGCCTCTGTGGGCATTGCATGCATGTGGTGCACTTACACATATATATGTAAAACCCTCATACACATAAAAACCAAAAAAGAACTGAGAGAAATGCATGCATGCTTAGTGCCCAGCTGGCTTTCTCTACTCTCATAAAGTCTAGGGTCCCAAATCAGGGAACAGTCCCACCCACTTTCAGGCTGGTTCTTCCCACATCAATTAAGGTAATCAAGACAGTCCCACACAGACACACCCAGGGGCCAACCTGATCTACACGGTCCCTCACTGAGACTCTTCCCAGGTGATTTGGGATTGTGCCAAGCTGTCTGTTAAAACTGACCATCACACTCTTCCACGGAACCTATGGCCCAGAACCTCTTGGTGCCTTCTGAAGTCTGTGCTGTGCAATGCCAGGCTTGCATTCTTATTTCCAAAAGGGCAGGTGATTTGGAGCCCTGTGTTGGGAGCCCACAGCAGACCCCCAGTGATGGCAGCAGGAGGCTTTCTCTCCCACCTGGCTCTCCAACCTGTCTTCCAGCCTGGCCAGAGGATGAGAGGACACCAGGAAACTCAGGCCTTTCTTAGCTGGCTGGTCGTTGAATGCATGGCCCTTTAAGCCTGGACCCTCTGAAATGCCAACCTTGATTTATTCTCTGAACCTGTCCTTGCCAGTCAACCAAAATTCATCCTTAATGTGGGTTTTCCCAACAGTGCACACCAGGAGTTTATTCCTTTAAGAAGCTGCCTGCTCTTTAGAAAAATTATGCATTTCCCACTTCCTCATTTAAAATTTACAATTCCCAAGAATCAAGACTTTAATATTAAGTTATTGCAGAGTCAAAGAGGCCACAAAGATTTTTATACCTCCCAGGACACTGTGCTTTGCCTGCTTAAATCTGGAGGCTTCTGGAAGCAGCTGCTTGGTTCAGGGAGCCAAGGCCCCCAGTGGCTCAGGTTACGGCAGGGAGCTAGCTGGAGCCCCCAGGCCCAGCTTTAAATATCCGGTAGCTGCCTTGGTGCCAAGCTCCTGCACATGTGTTGTTGGTGATTTATTTTTAGTACGAATGGAATTTGAGGGACAACTTGCACAAGCACAGTTTGAACTGTCTTCATCTCTCACTTTTAAATTAACATCGTCTTTCAACGTCGGGCCCACAGGTGTCCGTACCTGGAATAAGTGTTTATGAATATGCACATGTGTCTCCCAGTTTCCTTTTTGTTGCTCTGATAAAATATCCTGAACAAAAAACAAAAACAAAAACAAACAAAAAAAAGAAAAAGGTAAAGAAAAATAAGGAGAAGTTTTACTGTCTCTCAGTCCCAGGTCACAGCCCGTCACTGTGGGGAAGTCAAGGCAGGAACCTGAAGCAGCAGGTCACATCGCAGTCAGGAACAGAGAGAGAATGCACACAGGCCAGCGCTGGGCTCATGTTCTCCACTCACAAGTTGGAGACCCAAATCCAGGGAGAGGTGCCACCTTCAGTGGGCTGGGCCTTCCCACATCGCCTAATACCATCCAGACAGTCCCCACAGGCTAGCCTTCCTTCCTTCCTTCCTTCCTTCCTTCCTTCCTTCCTTCCTTCCTTCCTTCCTTCCTTCCTGCTTCCTGCCTTCCTGCCTTCCTGCCTTCCTGCCTTTCTTCCAGTCTTTTTGAGACAGGGTCCAGCTGACCTGGAACTCCCTATGTAGACCAGACTGACCTTGAACTCAACAGAGATCTGCCTGCCTCCGCCTCCCAAATGCTGGGATTAAGGGCGTGTGCCACCATGCCTGGCCTAAAAAAAAAATTTTTTTTAAAGAAGGGGCTGGAGAGATGGCTCAGTGGTGAAGAGCACTGGCTGCTCTTGCAGAGGACAGTTGCAGGTAACAACTGTCCATAACTCCAGTTCCAGCGGACTCCAACTCCCTTCTCTGACCTCCGAGGGCATTACACAACATGGGTGCACTTATATAATGTGTTTCTATATGTACACACGTGTGCATTTTTGTATGCATATGTATTTGTTTGTATATTTATATGCTTATGTGTGTATGCTTGTATATGTACATGTGTGTTTATATTTGTGTCTGTGTATGTGTACGGATGTTTATATATATGTGCATATTTATGTTTGCATATGTGTGTGTATGTTTGTGTGTGTATGTGTGTGTGTTTGTGTGTGTATGTGTGTGTGTTTGTGTTTGTGTGTGTGTGTGTGTGTGTGTGTGTGTGTGTGTCTGTGGTAGAAGGCCACCTAAAATGTGAGGAAAACAGCAAAACAATTCAAAACAGAACACGTCAGGACAGAGTTCAGTGTGGCCGGTCACACTCGGCTGTGACTGGGCGTCTCGCGTCCCTGGCCTTGCCCACACCTTGCAGTTGTACCCTGATTTACTCCATAGAGCTGAGAGCTGGCACAGCTGGGAGGCAGTGTCTCTCACCCCACACATGTGGAGGAGTGAGCATCCCATGTCTTCCTCGAGCGCTCCAGCCTGGAGGATGTATGGAGTGCTCCATACATCGCCCCAGAGTTAGGGAGACAAAGTGCGTCCTTTCCATGTGGAGCGAACCAGAAGCCGGCCTGGCAGCCCAGTTCTCCTGCCAGAGCACATCCTTACCCTCCCTGGGGGTCATGTCTGGCCATGGGGGCCTTGTTCATTACTGGAGAACAAAGTAAGCAGAGATGCTCACCACATGATGGCCGGAGGCAGAGAGACAGGAAGGGGGGAGGTCAAAGTTCATCTTTCCAGGGCCTGCCTCCAGGGAGGCCTTTCTTCATGCAGATCTCCATTTTACATTCCACTATCTCCCAGTCATCCACGTGATCATCCATCAAGGGGGGTACATTGACTAGGGCCCAGCCCTCAAGATCCAGCCACTTCCTAAAGTTACTTCAGCAGCTGCCAAGCCATTAACACAGGAGTCTTCTGTGAGCGTTTGGGATTTATACTATAATGTTAGGGTTGCCTTACTTTTTAATTAAAATTTTTATTGAATTATCTCTGCTCTGTCTCTCTGTCTGTCTCTGTTTCTGTTTCTCTGTGTCTCTGTCTCTGTCTCTCTATCTCTATCTTTGTCTGTCTCTGTATCTCTGTCTCTGTCTTTGTCTCTCTGTCTCTGTGTCTGTGTCTCTGTCTGTCTTTGTCTCTCTGTCTCTGTGTCTCTGTATCTCTGTGTCTGTGTCTCTGTCTCTGTCTGTCTGACTGTCTCTATCTCTATCTCTGTCTCTGTCTCTGTCTCTCTATCTCTATCTCTGTCTGTGTCTCTGTCTGTGTCTCTGTCTCTCTGTCTCTGTGTCTCTGTATCTCTGTGTCTGTGTCTCTCTGTATACACATATATGCCATAGAGTGCATGGGAGCCATAGGACAACTTTTGGAAGTTGGTTCACTCCTTCCATTGTGTGAGTCCCAAAGATTGATCTCTAGTCCCCAGGCTTGGCAGCAAGTCCCTTTACTGCTGATCTACCTCTCTGGTCCCCTCCTTCCTTCCTTCTCTCCTGCCTCCCCTCTCCTCCTCTCCCTCTCCTTTCTCTCCCTCTTCCTCTCCCTCCTCCTCTCCCTCCTCCTCCTCTCTTTCTCGTCCTCTCTTCATCGATTTTCTCTTTTCTCTTGTTTACTTTTTTCTTTTCCTTTCATGGGTGGAGACTGAACCCAGGGCTCTCTACGGCTAGTCAAGTGCTCATCCCCCGAGCTGCCCAGGTGTCCATAGGAATGTTCTTGTTGGAGGGCAGTAGTAGAGTCACAGCCAGGGAGGAGCCAAGTCCCTGAGAGCAGAGCTGATGACGTGGAGCCAGGATCTGCATCGCTGCCTGTGGCACTGGAAAGCCGGGGTTCTCCCTGCAGGCTTGGGGACCAGCCCTACAGACAGCTTGCGTTTGGAGTTCTGACTACAGCATCACATGTCTGGGGTGTTTCAAGATTTTATCTGTGATAATTTGTCATGGCCATTGGACACCAGTGATTGCTGATGGACTGCTGACTACATTAGAAGAGGGTGAGCTCACTGGGCAGGTCTTTACATGTCTCTGTGTGACCACTGATTTTAATGTAAGATCTTGGGGTCACATCAGCCCACACAGCTGTTAGCATCTCATCCTCAGTTCCCTACTCCATCAATCACACTGGGTCATCCTCCCCACTGGACCATCCTTCCCACTGGGCCATCCATCACACTGGACCATCCTCCCCACTGGACCATCCTTCCCACTGGGTCATCCTCCACAATGGACCCTCATCACAAGGGACCATCCATTCCACTGGCTCCACATTGGATCATACATCACACAGGACCATCCATCGCAGCATATTTGGGTAGCTGCTTTCCTCTGGGAAGACCTAACCATGAGGATTCAGAGTGGGGACAGGTGCTGGGTGCTCTGAGCTCACCTCTGCTGTTTCTGCCTTGGGCGGGTGTGATCCAGGCATGGGCATCTTCAGAGATGTACAGGATGACAGACATGCTACCCTAGGGAGAGCCCAGACCTCCCAGCTTCTTGTGGCGTGCTGCGCTCTGTCAGGGGAGGGGGATGTTGTGCTGACATGTGCTCAGGAAACATGTCATTAGTATAATGAGATTTTAATGGTTTGAGATTTTGTTGGGGCAGCACACACAGAGTTTTAATCTTATTGTGTGCAGCTGCTGGTGTTTCTGTTTTATTTGTTTGCTTGGGCTTCGTTGCAAGGATGCATCGCTACAATGATTGTTTAGTTTTGGCTTCACAGGGCTCTGCTTTTAAGTCACTCTCAATGTTTTTGTTGAGAAGATTTCTTGGAGAAAAAAGAAAAAAAAATTTTGTAAGCTGGGAACCGGCTTGATCAGAACTGGGATGGGAGTGTGGGGTTTCCATTAGCTCTCTGTTCCCTGCCAGAATTGCTGTAGAGTGAGAGGTCTAGCCTGGGATGGGGATGAGGACCTGGGGCAGGCATGGGAATGTCCTGTTTTTCTCCTTCTCTCCCGGTTCCTGGCCCTGCAGTGGGAAATGCTGTCACTCAGCAGGGGCTCCTGCTGGCAGGAGGCTGGGTGGGGTGCCACTCAGACAATCCTGCCTGCTCACAGCCATAGAGGCTTTGAAACACAGGATATCCTCATTGGGAAGCAAGAACGGGGACCTCAGAGGTGATGGGTGCCTCTTCCTGACCATGTGTTTGTAGGAAGACCAGAGTCTTATAAGCCATAAACTCTCTCTCTCTCTCTTTCTCTCTCTTCCTCTCTCTCCGTGCTTGAACCCAATACACTGCTCATACATCTCAGGCAAGTTCTCTTCCCCAAAGCGAGAGCACCGGTCTTTTGTTTGTTTCTGCTTTTGATTTATGACCCTGTTCCTCACGCTTCTGTAAATATCACGGTCCACACGTGGCATATCCAGGTCTGTCCACCGACACACTAAACCTATAATACTTCAAATGATCTCACAGGTGTTTTATCTATTTTAAATATTTTACTGAGTATTTTTATTTTATGTGTATGGGTGTATTGCCTGCATGTAGGTAGGTGCACCTGTGTGATACAGTGCCCATGGAGGTCAGAAGAGGGTGCTGATCCCCTGTAACTGGAGTTACAGTTGAATGTTAGCCACCATGTGGTGCTGAGAATTGAACCCTGGTCCTCAACAGTTAGTGCTCTTAACTGTTGAGTCATCTCTCAAGCCCCATAATTAAAAAACTAAAATAAAATGTGCTGGGCGTGGTGGTGTACGCCTTTAATCCCAGCACTTGGGAGGCAGAGGCAGGTGGATCTCTGTGAGTTCATGGCCAGCCTGGTCTACATAGCGAGTTCTTGGCCAGCTGGGGCTATAGGAAGACCCTGTCTCAAAAAAGACAAAAATAAACAAACAAACAAACAAACAGATAAATAAATTAAACATCTGGAGGCTGAAGAGATGGCTCAGTGGGTAGGACTCTTTCAGAAAATAAAAATACTGTACTGGACAGCTTTAGGGTCAACTTGACACACCTGGGTTGAGGGAGCCAGGAATTTCCTCCATTGGACTGGCCTATGCCAGGTTTGTCGGGTATTTTCTTGATTGTTGAGTGCTGTGGGAGGGCTCAGCCCACTGTGGGTGGTGCCACCCTGGGCAGGTGGTTCTGTATTGCATAAAAAAGCAGGCTGAGCACGGGCCAGGGGAGCAAGTCAGTAAGCAACGTTCCTCTATGGCCTGTGCTCCAGCTCCAGCCTCCAAATTTGTGCCCTGAGTTCCTGCCTTGGGCTCCCTTAGTGATGACTGTGACCCAGGAGATGTAAGCCAAATAAACCCTTTCCTCCCCAAGTGTTTTATCAGAGTGTTTTGTCCCAGCAATGACAAGTAGCCATGCTGAGCTGCAGGGAAGTTGATGCCTTCTTCTCACCTCTATGGGCACCACACTCATGTGCACAGAAACATACCCATATATAATTAAAAATGTACACTTATTAATTTATTATTTTGTGGGGGTGTGCCATGGTGCTCAACTGGAGGTCAGAAGACAGCTTGCAGGAGTCAGCTCTCTCTTTCTAGCACGTGGGTTTCAGGGATTGAACTCAGGTCATTAAACTTGGCAGCGAGTGCCTCTGCCTGCTGAGCCTTCTTGCTTGCTCTGACCTTTTTTCTTTTCTTTTTCCCCTCTCAAACAATCCCCCTCCCTTTCAGGTCTCATATAGCCCCATCTACTGAAGGATGCCCTTGAAATCCTGATGATCCTGCCTCCACCTCCCGAGTGCTGGGATCACAGGCTTGCAACCCCACAGCTGCCTTAGCATTGAAATGCTCTGCTCTGCGTGCTGCTCCATTTCATTGAGGAGCTGTGTTGTGCACAGCTCACTAAACCATTTTTATAATGCATGATGGTTTCAATGTTGCTTGGGAAGACAGGGAGGTTAGTCTCGCTGGTCCCAGAGCCCTGGGATAATCTCTGGGTCTTCCACTTGTAGGCATATTTGCTGAAAGCAGGTCCTGGGGTCCCAAGGAGCAGTCCTGGTCCCCAGTGCCCACTGCTTATCTTCCACTGGACAGTTGTGGCACTTCTGTTGAAAATATGCCTGCCAGAGATTTATTTCTGGGTTTCAGTCTTATTCCACGGGTCTGGGTCTATCTTTTGCCACTTGTAGATGGGTGAGCTTTGGAAGACCTACCAAGGTTCTATAGACTGGTAGGCTAGTAGGCTTTTCTATCTGTAAAAACCACCATTGGGGATTTTGGTAAGAGTTGCTCTGTTTGAAGGTTCTGTTGGCTGCATTGCTTTTAAAAGTATTTATTCTTATTTTATATGTATAAGTGTATTGCTTGCATGTATGTTAAGCAAATCTGTATCATGCACGAGGGCCAGAAGAGGGCATCGGATCCCTTGGAACTGGAGTTGCTAATCATCATGTGGATGCTGGGATTTGAACCCAGGTCCTCTGCAAGAGCAGCCAGTGCTCTTAACCACTGAGCCAGCTCTCCAGCCCTCTGGTGCCTCTTCCCAGCTGCTGCACGGGGAGGTGTTTTCTGTGCCGGGGTGCTGGGCATAGCTGTGGCCTCTGCCTGCACTGCAGAACCTCTCGCCGTCCACTGGCCTACCTCAGGCCACTTTTCCTGGACAAAACAGGAATCAGCCAATTGGGACAGGCCCCTTAGCATGTCAGAACTGCCCCTCAGTGCTGGCGAGAGGCTGTCGGATCCCGCCATGTTTCTTGTGAGATGTTGCTGTTGGTGGGGACGCATCTCTGCTAGGCTTGGCTGATAGAGTTGCGGCTGAGGGAGGGAGGAGCCTGCAGGTCCTGAGGTAGGCTCAGTGGGTCTCGTCCGATAGACACCAGGCTCAGGCAAAGGGGAGGACACCGTTGACACAGGCTGGTCTCGATTACATGCTATCTCTGTACACAGCCCCTGGATTTAATGGATGTATTTTTAACTTATTTGAGTGTGTGTGTGTGTGTGTGTGCGTGTGTGTGTGTGTGTGTGTGTGTGTATGTATGTGAATATGGGTGTGTGTGGAGGACAAAGGACAACTTTCAGGGCTCAGTTCTGTGCTTTCACCTCAATGAGGCAGGTCTTTCTTGTTGTTTCTGCTGGGCTGCCTACTCCAGATTCAGCCCCGGCTTCTGGATGATTCTCCCGCCTGCCTCACATCTCACTGTGGGAGTAATGGAATTCCAGATGGGTGCGCCTCTGCATCTAGGGACTGAGTTCGGGTTGTCAGTCTCCTCCTGGCCATGGACATGCCTGGTTAAAGAGGGTCTAGGGGCTGTTAATATTCCCTCCTGGAGGGAAGGGAGTGGCTCATAAGGTTCAGGAGACCCTCAGGATTCCTTCATGAAATTCTCATGAGACATTTGAAACCCTAATGAGATCATCAGTAGACTCTCAGGAGGGAGATTCTCAGATGATCCTTGAAATCCTTATGAGGCCCTCTGTTCCCCAAGATTATGTAAGAGGTAAACAGTTGACTGGGATGGGACTCCTGTGGCCGTTGATGCCGTGATTCGCCCAGTGAATAGCCCCAGTACGCACACTGGTTCACCAAGCTGGACTTGGACACTCTGTCAGCCCCCACCCCTAATCTGGTGTGATTGGTCTGTCAGCGCCCCCCCACCCCAATCTGGTGTGGGATATTTAAAAGCTATGAGCCTTTATTGGCTTTTGGTGCTTTAACCTAGGAGTGGGCTTTGGGACCATGATAGTCACCAAAGCCAGTGACATCAGGATTTGTTGTCTCATGCTGAAAAGAACAGGAAATGGGGACAAACAGGCTAAGCCCAAGAAGTAGATTTACTAAAGAAAAGTGAGGCAAACTTCCCAGAGTTGGAGCTGTGTCAAGGAAGGAACCGCTGTGTTGCCCACGGCTTTTGTGGGTTTTGCGGTGGAAGTGGATAGAGACAGAGGTGACCTGTGTTGAGACTGGTCATTCTGGAACATTCCAGGTGAGCCAGCGAGGAGTCCACATGACCTGTGATGTCCTGGCCCTATCGGACATCATTAGCTATTCGTCCAGTCAGGGACGTGGTCACTTGTGCTGTGTGGCTAAAGTGTTTTCTACCTTTGGCTCTTGCCTGACTTCTTCCTGCTCACTCCTGTCTCAAAATGATTCTTGCCATTCATTATTTGGGGAGCACTAGTAATCTGTCTTCGGGGTGTCAGGAACCCTCTGTGGCTTTCCCTGTGTGGACAAACAGAAGTTCAGTCCTACAGCTGTCTGGTGTGAGAGTCAAGTGCCAGGCCAGGCCTTTATTCCTTATACTGTACAGCTTTGATAGTCAGCAAAGCCAGTGATAGCCGGATCTAGCACCCCATTTTACAGATGGAGAACTGAGGCCTGGAGAGGGATGAGAAGCCTGGTCTCTTGTTGAGTGATCTCACCAAGTCATATGCCTGTGGAAGATTCTGGGAGGAGCCGAATGTGGTAGGATCAGAGTGAAGGACAAGCTGCCATGACCCTGACCTTGATAGGCACTCAGCCGTTTGCCCTTCTCTTCTAGAGCAGGCGCTGGCCAGAATCAAAGCCCGTCTCTCACTTTTTTTGTGGGAGAGGGCCTGAGAGTTGAGCTTTGGGTCTCACACATGCTGGGCAAGCGCTCTGACAATGAGTTCTCATCTCATGTTCCACGCTTTTTAACAGGCATAAAAATATGCACTAAGTGGCAAAGACAGAGGTCACACAGTGAGCTGCGCACTGAGGTTGATCGCATAGCGGATTCCTCCACTGTAAACAGCCCCTCTGAGGCAGTGTCTCCTCACCTTTATGGACCTGTTTACTGGTTATTTTCTTGTGCTGGTGTGATCCAGTTTTATCAGAGCACGTTGCAGAGAACCCTGGGGGCCACAACAGCCCTAGAGAAGGGGCTGGAAATCAAACTCAAATGGCAGCTCATTTCTGGGAGTAGAGACGGGAGGCTGCCCGGGAGGTGGCCCATCCTAGCCATCCACATCACAGAAGGGTAAATTTTTTGTTTTTCATGCTAGAGATCGAACCCAGGCTCCTGTGCATGCTAGGTGAGCACTGCAACACTGAGCTGCATCTCCCATGATCTCAGTATGTAGCCCAGGCTGGCCTTGAACTTCCAATCCTCCTCCTGTCTCAGTTTTCTGGGATTGCAGGTGTGCTTGACGCCTAGGATGAGGATGTAGATGATTGTCAGAGCAGCAGAACTCAGACTCTCCCCCTGGGCAGGGTGTCTCCATGCCGCCCGGTGAAGCGTCTCCCCTGAACAAGGGCCTGCTTGACCTTTGGGGTTCTGTTTCATGTTAGCTTTGACTTCTTGGGCACACAGCGTCCTGGGGCTGTGGTTGCATTCGGACCCCCTGTTCCTTGCTGGCTAAGCTATGCAGTGTGGGACAGTCACCTCTGGGCTTGGCTCTGGCAGTGGTGGAAATAGTCAGGGGTGGTCTCCAGGCTGCCCTGTGTCCCACCATCTTGAGTTTCTACTTCTCTAGACACTTGGCTATTTTGAACCATGTTCTTCCTTCTTCTGAGTCTTCATCTACAGCCAGGGCTGGCAGCTCTTCTGTAAAAGGCCAGTTAATACTTTAGTCTTTGGGAGACAGACTGGCTCTGTCATAACTGTTGAATTCAGTTCAGCAACACTGAACAGCCGCAGACACAAATGAGTCTGGCTCTATTCCAATAAAGCTTTATTGACAAAAAACAGGCTGAGGGGCCAGTGGCTCTGTGTTATATAATTTGCTGATTACTGGTCCATGCCATAGTTACCTAGCAATAGATCAGAGTTGTGTGTGTATGTGTGTGCATACCTGAGTGTGCATATGTGTAGTGTATGTGTGACGGTGTGGAGGTCAGAGGTCAACTTCTATCTTCCTGTGGCTCTTTACTTTGCTTTTTGAGACAGGGTCTCTCAATGAACCTGAAACTTGATATTCTAGCTAGACTGGCAGGCCATTGAGTCCCCAGGATCTTACCATCTCTGCACCTCAGTGCTGAGGATACAGGTGAGAGCCTTCATGGCTAGCTTGTATGTGGGTACTGGGGATTGAACTCAGGTCCTTGTGCTTTTGCTAAAATCACTTTTCCAACTGAGCTGTCTTCTGAGCCCTCAGCTTAGGTAATTTCCATGGACCAGTCCTGGGTAGTTTCTAATGCACCCCTTGCCTGCTATTAGCGTGGTGAATAAGCAAAGATGGTCAAAAAATGGAGGGTTGGGAGATGACTCAGTGGGTAAAGCACTTACTGTGCAAACGTGAGGATCTGAGTTTGGGTCGCCAGTACTCAAGGAAAAGGCAGAAAAAGCTGGGCATGGTAGATCCTAATCCACTGAGTCATATCCCAGCCCCTTGTCTTCTTAAAGTGTTACTTTCAGAGAAACTCCAACAGCTTCAAGCCCCATGCTGCACTTGACAGTCTCCAGGCCTTACGTATTCAAGACTGGTGGCTAGCCCAGTGCCCGAGCTGGACTCAGCCTCTATCTCCAAGCCAGGGGACAGTAGAGGGATTTTCCTTACCTTTTGTTTGTTTGTTTTTTGTTTGCCTTGAGACAAAGTCTTATGGCTTAGCCCAGCTGACCTTGAACTGGAGACCTTCCCATCTCTGCCTCTTGAGTGCTGGAGTCAGAGGCTGGCCCCTCCACAACTTCTTCTCATTTTTGTCTGTCTCAACACAGCAGACATGCTTGGTTTGGAAGTGTGTGGTTCTATTTATGGGAAAATTAAACACATTTAGGAGTAAATTAAATTAAAGGCTTCGTGATCATTAGCTAAGTAAATTATTTTTTTAAGTAATGAACGAGGCAGCACACCGCGTGAGGCGGCGTGCTCAATAAATATCTGTCGCTGGGAGCGATCATTTTATGAGCCAATCAAGCTGTATAGAATGGAATTATTTGCTTCTGAAAGTAATAAGGTAACTGTGGGGCACTGAGGGCCACTTAAAATAACCTTTATGTTTGTAAAATCTCCAAAACAGAGGCGTACTCCCTCCTGGGTGCTGAGGCCTGGGGACAGTTGGCACACTGCACTCCAGGTGTCATCCACGAGGCTTCATGACCTTGCTGAGCATTTGTCAGCACCGCAAGCAGACTGGGTCCTGCAGCGCACCTGCCTTGGACACTTAGGGATAAAACTGGGTGCCTAGGGAGGACTGTGAAGATAAAACTAGGTGACAGTTGGTATATGGGTGAGGCCTGTCAGAACTCAGGTTGCATAATGGGAGAGGTCAGGAGCCTAAGAGGGGTGGGGCTTGAGGCCTGATCTGGTGTGTTTAGGGCCTGGGGAGCCCAGAGGGTTGTTCACATGACATGAGATAGGACAGAGTGGGAGCCCAGGGCCTCCTCCCCTACAGCGTCACAGCCTGTAGCTTTGTTGGAAACTGGGCCTCTAAAAGGCACTGAGGTTATCAGCTGCCGGATCAGGCTGTCCATCTGGGATGTGCACCCCCACCCCCACCCCGGCCCAAGGATATGACATTGAACCTCAACTGCCTCCTTGTGCAGGAAGAAAATTAACATTGCACCTAACTGAGCTCTAGAAAATAACAAGCAAAGGCCAGGTGCTGTGTTCTGCACTCAAGAGGCGAAGCCTCGGCTGCGCAGGCCAGCCTGGGCTACAGAGTGAGACCGGTCTCAAAAGAACCACAAAATCAGCCTGGTGTGGTAGCACATGCCTGCCACCCAGCACTTAGAAGGCTGAGGCAGGACTGCACCAAGTTCAAAGCCAGTCTGCTCTACATAGTGAGTTCTGAGTCAGTTCAAGCTATGTAGCAAGATCCTGTCTCAAACATTCATCAAAGAACAACAGCAAAAATTGAAAACATAACAAACAGGACTACACCAGCTGTGCACATGTCCCAGGCTGCAGTAAGAAAGCACCCCAGCTGGCTTGAAGGGTAGGGCTTTGCTTGGTCACCCCTCTGCAGTGACCACAGGCCAGGATGTGGCAGGACCATGTCCCAGCAGTCCAGGAGAGGGGCCTTCCTGTCTCTCCCACCTGGGCAGCTGCCCGCAGTCTAAATAATGCTCTGTGACTCTTGACACAGCTTTCCCCGGTACACAGTGGTCTCCTGATGTACCTTTGTCTCTCTGTCTTCCTCTGTCTCTCTGTCCTCTCAAGCTGCTCTGCCATCTGCTATAATTTCATTTTGAGCATTTTTGTTTGTTTTGGCTTTGATTTTTATTTTGAGACAGGGTCTCCCTGTAGCCCCTGGAACTCATTATGTGGACCAGGCTGGCTATGAACTCACAGAGATCCACCTGTCTCTGCCTCCTGAGTGCTGGGATTAAAAGTGTGTGTCATCATGCCTGGCATCAGGTACTCTTTCTTTCTATCTTTCTTTCTTTCTTTCTTTCTTTCTTTCTTTCTCCTTCCTTCCTTCCTTCCTTCCTTCCTTCCTTCCTTCCTTCCTTCCTTCCTTCCTTCCTTCCTTCCTTTCTTTTTCTCTTCCTTCTTTCCTTCCTTCCTATTTATTTTTATTTTATGTGTATGAGTGTTATGCCTGCATGTATGTAAGTGCACCTGTGTCATGAAATGCCCAAGGACAGAAGAGAGTGTCAATCCTCTGGAATGGGAGTTACAGACAGTTGTCAGCTGCCACGTGGGTGCTTCGAACTGAACACGAGTCCTCTACAAGAGCAGCCAGTGCTCTTAACTGATGAGCTATCTCTGCAGCCCCCAAATACCTATTTTCAAATAGGTACATTCTCAGGTTCCAGGAGGACATGAATTCTGGGGGACACTTACTCAGTTCACAATATCTAAGACTCTGTCAGTTATCACCATTCTCTTCCACTGCCTCAGTCTTATGTAGCTCAGGCTGGCCTCAAGCTCACTAAGTAGCCAAGGATAGCCTTTGAACCCCGATCCTCCTGCCTCTCTTCATCTCCAGTGCTGTGAGAGACAGGCCTGTGTTTCCACACCGCTGCCTGTTGCTGTTATTTTCAGAGGCCAGGAAACAGTAGGGACTAGATAGTCAAAACAGAGCTGTTTTTTCTTTATCTGGATCTTGCACCCTGTGGTTCATTTGGAAGGACTTTTCTTGGGTTCCAGTGGGAGGAGGGAAAGGTTAGTTTCTGTGTGATGAGAGAGACTGAGAGGTTGTGTGTGCACAGGGTCCCTTACTTCACCCTGCTGTGTTGTTTTGTTTTCTATACATTTTCAATCCTACAGTAAATAGTAAATTTTCTGACATATACACCCATAAAATAAACGGCACCCACTTTTCAGCCTTGGGAAACTGGGTGAGCTGACACAGCACCCCAGGCCTGTTCGTAGAGGGGAAGAGATGCTTAGAGCTCTGAAATTCTGCCATTGCCCGTGAGTGCAGAGTACCCTGCACCTGGTGTCAATCTCGGCTTAGGCAGAAAGACGCTGTACATGGGGCACGTGGTTTCCTGCAAAAAGTCTCACTGAACTTGTTTGACAGGTGCATGCGGCGTGTCATTAAACACAGGCGACGCCTGCTGTCGTGTGGCTTTAAATAGCACTTGTCTTTCTGCCTGTGGCAAGCTTGCTAAGCAGAGCTGAGCGGCGGGTGTGACATCCCAGGCTGATCGTCCTCCCTTCTCGCTCTTCTCTCATCATAGGAAGCAAATGTTCTTCTTGTGCTCCGAAGGTGGGAGTGATGCTCAAAATGTGAGGGGCCTCCCGTGAGAGGCCTTTGTGGCCAGTTGTCAGTCCTAAGCCCAGGGATGACTGGAACTTTCCCTTC
This sequence comes from Eospalax fontanierii, assembly GCA_035773235.1. Lineage (NCBI taxonomy): Eukaryota > Metazoa > Chordata > Mammalia > Rodentia > Spalacidae > Eospalax > Eospalax fontanierii. Next base: position 73,881,602 of record CM069537.1, read on the forward strand.
CTTCTTCCCCTCCAGTCTCACTCTGAAGGCCAGGCTGGTCTTGGTCTTGAGATCCTCTTGCCTTCTCCTCCTAGTGCTGGGATCACAGGTGAGCTTCATGACACACTATAGAAAGCTTCAACAGGAGACCTTTGCACAGTCTACAGGGGGACTGCGGCTAAGCCCTAAGAAGCCTGTGATGTGGGCCCTGGTGAAGGTTTGTGGTCTGCTCTGTGAAGTTCAAAGCTTTGTGTGAGTCACACCATGTGTGACTGGGTGTGTGTCATCAGGCCACCTGACTGTTGGACAGGAGTGACTGCATGGCACGTGATAGGCCTGAGTTATTGGAGGACCCATCAAGGAGATGTCCTGGCGTGTGGCATGGTGGATGGGGACCTAGACTCATCCCTTCTTCATGGCTGTCCCCTCTCACGCTCTCCCGATGACTGCCACAAATGCAGCCAGCAGGCTTCTTGTGAGGCTCCAGGCTCGTTTCTGGCAGCAGATCAATATGTAATCTGCTTTTGTATGTGTTACTGTTCAAGACACTTTGCTTAGTCAGGGGAGCTGACAGCTGTAGAGGCCCGTGCACCTGTAATCACATCACTGGGGAGGTAGAGGGACCAGAAGATTCAGTTCAAGGTCATGCTTGGCTTCACAGTGAGTTTCAGGCCAGTCTTGGATACAGGTGATCTGGTCACAAAACAAAACAAAGTAAAACACACACCACACATATACCATGCACACCACACACCACTCCCCCCAACACCACACACTGCACACACACCACACACCACACCCTGACACATGACACATATCACACACATACCTCCACCATACCACACACATCACACACACACTCACGTACACACCACACACCCACCACACACACACCATACCTACACACATCACACACATCACACAACACAACCCCCCCTCACACACATCACACACACTGCACACCCCTGCCATCACACACATTCACCACACACTGTTGATGCTGATTCATTAACACAGCGCTCCCAGCTTCCAGTCATCATTCGGCCTGAACGCACCCCTGCCACGGGCTCCTCCTCCTCTGGCCCTGTGGTCCTGAACTTGCTCTAGCCATTTCACTCTATGGGGTCCATTCAGAACCGCAGTCGCCAGCCGAAAGCACAAAAATGCAAAGAACGTGGCACTAAGTAGACACTTGCTCATAGTCAAGGGCAGAAATAGGAGGCGAAGCACAGCTGGTTTGAGTTCACTGGGCTGTGATACTCAGGAACTCATGCTTCCTGCCTTATTGATCTCGTCCCCTGACGTGAGCACATCAGTGCTGGGAGCATCAGTTTGGGGGTTATGGATTCGATGAGTTTGGAACCCAGAACCCTCGGCTGTAATGCTGAGAACTGCAAGAGGCAAGGCTCAGAGCCCTTCTCTCTGCAGACATTCTGAGACTTGTCCTCCACACCAGTGGGGTGTTGCAGAGCAGCCTTGAGGCTCAGCCCTGGAGACCATCCACTTCCAGTCCAGGTGCTAGATTAGATGCGGGCTGCACCTGAGCTGCTGGAAGGCGGGGTTTCCACTCCCTCCTCCGTTTGGTTCATTGTCTGGGATGCCTCAGGGAACCCTGGGAGCATGTCAGTCCTCTGCCAGTGAAGGAGCCAGGTGATCAGGGGGGTCAGGGGCATGGTGAGTCTGGGAGGGTCTGACATGGAAGCACCCTTCCTCTGGAGGGAAGACATGCCACCTTGCACAGGCCTGGTCTGGTGTGGTGGGGGCGATGTAGTGATGCCTGCCCCAAAGCAGAGCCCTTTGGGTCGCTGGCCTCCCTGAGGGGAGGTATTCTTTCTTTCAGCTGAGCTTATCTAAGCAATGAGGAAGAGGGGTCTGTGGAACCCTGGTGGAGAGACTCTAAACTCTTCCACCTGCTGTGGCCGATAGGGTGGGGTCCAGTGAAACTGATGGATCGAGAGGGTCCTGCCTGGTGATGCAGTGGTCGGGTCACTCACACTGCAGTACATTCCTCCTTGTCTGGGGAGACACCATGTGAATAAACCCTATTCTGCTCGTGGGATGAAAGTTCAGCATGCAGTCTAGAAAAGGGGGCTCTGGAGAGATGGCTCAGTGGTTAAAAGCACTGGCTGCTCTTACAGAGGACTGGAGTTTAGTTCCCAGCACCCACATGGAAGCTAACAAACATCCATAACTCTAGTTCCAGGAGATCTGATGACCTCTTTTGGCTTCCTCGGGCATTACATGCATGGGTGCACTTACATACATGCAGGCAAAATACTTATACACTTAAAATAAAAATAAATCTAGAAAAAAAGCGCAGCATGTGTGCTGTGCATGGGCACATACATGCTTTGTTGGTCATGTGCTCGGCATGGTCACTCGCTCCATGTGGTCATGCGTGAGGCCTCAGTACACATCAGTTGCTAGTGCGGAAGGATCAGAGAGAGCCGACTGCCAACAGCCTCCGTGTCCCTTAGCCACAGTCTCATTTGTTTGTATCCCCTGAGTCCCTCAGCAGCATCAGGAGGCCTCGTGGAGTGACAGACCCACACTTTTTAGATGTGTGTATGTAAATGCATCCCTGATCTCCTTATGATGAAATTGGCCACTAGTGCTCAGAACACACATCTGCTGGCCAGTGATGCACAGCCGTAGTTATAATTACAACCAATAAGAACAGATCAGCGCTCTTGCTCTACAGGAAGCTGCGAGCGCTGAGATGGCTCTGAGACCAGGCAGGGCCTAGCAAGGGAGGACGGGAGGACAGGCAGTGGAGTCCTACTTTGGCTTCTTCCAGTTCTACAGCCTATTTTTGCAAAAAACAAAACAAAACAAAAAACCCAGGCCTGCTGGTGTACACCTGCATTCCCAGCACAGGACCTCAGGTCATGTCAGCACAGAGGGACAGAGATGCTGTCTCCAACAAAACCAAACTGAAACACGGAACAAGTGGTTGTGCTTGGTTTTAGCTGCTTCTGGACTGGATCGCTATTGTCATGGAAACGCGATGCTCAGGTTTACTCTTCTGCATACGTGACAGCCTCTAGACGTCGTTGCCCGCCACCCATGCCCATGTCATGACACCTTCCCCTGGGCCCTGAGAGGTGGCAGACCCCTGTCCTTCCTGGCCTCAGCCTACACCCCAGAGAAGTCAGTCCTAGCCAGGAGTTGCTTACTCAGTTTCCCAGCAAGGCTGACAGGTCAGGTCACCCCATGTGGTCCTTCCTTCTTCCTCTCAGAGCCACCAAGGTTTCTGGAGAGCAGGTGGCACGCTGAGGCTCCACAGTGGTCATGAAGCCGGGCATGATGGTCAGTGGTGCTATCTCAGAGCACCCTAGCCTCTGTGGTTTCATCAGAGGCTTCCAGAGCAGTGTCTCCGTTTGCAAGTCATTGTGGTGGCCCTGTGACTCTTATATGATGCGTGTGTCTCCACCTGCCTGACCAGTGCCTGTGACTGCTCCCTGGTGGGTTCCAGAGTGCTCCCGATGCCCCTTCTGCTGCATGTCCCCAAGAGTGAGTTACCCCTGGCCCTCTTCAGTAGATACCAGGCTCAGCCAGTCCTGGTGTGGGTCTGCTCTATGGGTGTTGTTTTGCAAGATTGGATCCCAAGCTGGCCTTTTCCCTGGAGGATAACAGGGTGCTGCTGTCAGGGTGATGGGAGAGTCTTGGTCATCCAGCAGCCCAGGGGAGTGAGGGTCTGATTTGGAGGATGAAACTTTCATCACTTTGGTGGGTCACTCGGGTTCACTGTCAGGATAAGTTGTAGTTAGGGTGTGTGTGTGTGTGTGTGTGTGTGTGTGTGTGTGTGTGTGTGTGAGATCTGATGGGAGGCTGTCCATGTGATGATGGTGGTTTCTGTCTATTCCTTGCAGCTGGCCACTCTTGGCCTATGTCAGCCACTCTTGGCCACCACTACATTAATGCTTTGATTGGTCTTGTATTTGATGTTTTAAAAGTATTTGCCGTGTGTATGTATGCGTGTGCACGTGTCCTTGTGTCACATCATGCTTTGGAGGTCAGAGGACAACGTATAGGAATCAATTCTCTCCTTCCACCATGTGGGTCCCAGGTTTAGAACTCAGGTCATCAGACTTGGTGACAAGTGCCTTTACCCACGGAGCCATCTTGCCAGCCTGGTCTTGTCTTTGGAGCAGTCGATGGGAGGTGTTTTGTGCTGGGCAGGCCTGATGGGGAAGCTCAGCTTCAGGGCCCACTATGAGAGTCAGCACAGCCGAGCGTTGTACAGCAACGTGCCCTGAGACGTCCATGTCCTCTTGATGTGTTTTCTTTCTCAGCAGAGAAAACCAGAGCCCAGAGAGGTTGAACAACCTGGTCACTCAGTGAATAAGAACAGGAGGCAGGAACCTGCTTACCCAGCAACCTAAATCCTCCGTCAGTGCGCCTATCCCTCCCTCTAGGCTGCAGGGGGCAGGTATGGTGATGGCTGTTCACCTATGTGTGGCTCTGACAGCCGTGGGCACTGTCTCTGGTGGCATGGCGACTCAGTGTTTTAGTTACTTTGCCTGTTTCTGCCGCAGCAACTTACAGAAGGGTTTATATTGGTTTCTCATGAGGGGGTGGTCCATCGTCGTGTGCTAGCCTTGCCGGTGACAGGAGCAGCTGGTCATGTTGTATCAACAGTCGGGAAGCGGAGAGAAGGGGACACTGCTGACGAGCTTCCTTTCTTTTTTTTTAACATTTTATTTTTTGTGTGTGTGACAGAAAGAGACAGACAGACAGACATGGAGCATGTGTCAAAGTCAGAGCACAACTTGCCCTCGGGATGGTGGCTGGTGTTTACGCACGTGTCCTGGTTCATCCCAGTTCTTGAGGGCAGTTGGGGTGGGGCATAATGGTCTTATTTGTGGACTAGGTCTAGCAGATGTCTATGAGGCCCTGTGAGCTGGAGCCACCTGGTTCTTAGGGTGCAGATAAAGACAGTTCTGGGCAGCCAATGTACAAGTTGGAGGCTGGGGTAGGGAGAAGCAGGTGCACCTCAAGGGCTCCCTGGAGGTCCTCAGCTGGACAGGCTTCCAGCAAAGGGCAGAGGAATCCTGCCATGAGCGAGGTGGTGCTTAAGGAAGCCGGTGGATGATGTGTGTGAAAAGGCCCATGCAACTCCTGAGAACTTGATATCTGAAGGACAGTGGCTGGGAGAAGGACGCATCTGTCCCAGTTAATTAGGGGGCAGGGGGTGGTCCTGGAAACAAAGAGGAGACACAGAGGTGCAGGAGGAGGGAGGTTTATGGGCACAGCTGTGGCTGGAAATGTCACACAGTTAGCGTACCTGCAGTTGCTCTCTAAGAACCGTTAAATAGCCAGGTGGGAGGGAAAGCCTGCATAGGCCTGCAGGAGGTCCTGTGGTGTGTGTACACAAAAAGCCACACGTGTCAGGGGGCTTGTTCCCTAGAAGCCAAGCTCCTGGGCCTCAGTATCCTGGAGTGTGACCTCTGGCCACCTGGGGAGGAGAGGGTGTTCTTGTTCACAGTGAGGTCAGATTGATCGTCTGGTCTGTTCAGTGTTCTGTGGTGTGACCCAGGCCTGACCATGTCAATAGCTGCTGATTGACCAGTGGGAAACTTCCTGGACGTTTGCAGTCCCTGTGACAAGATACTAGAGCCTTAGTGGTTTGAACAGCACACTCATCTGTCACTTTACAGGTGTGTAAGTCAGGGCTGCAAGTCTCTGGACGCTTGATGGAGACTCCATCTCTGATCTCTTCTAGTTCCCAGAGGCACCACATTCTCCTTTCCTTCCCAGCTGTGGATTCCACATCCCATGGTCTGTCTCTGCTCCAGGCCCGTAGCTCCTTCTCTTCCAGCCTCACAATCTCATGGGGCCACCTGCACCGCCCAGGCTCACCCCACCATACCTGCACCTCCCAGGCTCACCCCACCATACCTGCACTGCCCAGGCTCACCCCATCACATGGGCAGAGACCTTTTTGTCACAGAAGGTCCCAGGTTCCTGGGATCAGGAAACGGACATCTTTAAAGTGGAGCGTGTGGAGCCATGAAAGTTGCAGGAGGCCTTGTTCCTCACCTGAGGCTCTTGACCCAGAAGCCTTGGGTGGTGCTGCAGGTGGCCATGGTCAGTCACATTCCATTGGGGATAGAAGGAGCTGCCGGTGCCCAGGTGGAACACTGGCTCTTTGGGTGTCTAGGTGGGAACAGAGGTTTCTAGAATCCAGGGCCAGTGGTCTCTGCCTCCTATACTCCCTCCCTAAAGCACTGCTCCCAGCAAAAGGAAAATAATCCGGGTCCCAACTGTGCCTCATTCTATGGCCACAGCGTTAACGGCCGCTAGAGGGTGCTGTGCCCCCAGCGTTGCCCTCTGCGCCCTGTGATGGGTCCCCTCGCAGGTGTACAGCAGGGGCCCTTTGTGTTGTTAATGACTTAATGATTTAATCTCCTTATTTTTGAAGCAGAACTATTTTGGACTTCCCTGGGTACAAGGGGACATTACCGATCAGATTAATTAATAGGAGTTGCACAACTCCTGCCACATCGGCTCTGCAGACATTTACTATGACATTTCTGTCTCTGGTTATGAGCTCATTTCTCTGTCAGTGTCAAACCTCATGGGCTCATTCCATTGCAAGTGACAGGAGGATTTGTTCTCGGCCTGCCTTCCTGGGCACTTTATACAGCTTGCCCACAAATGGCCTGACTTACAGAGACCATGGCCCCGACAGACACAGGCAGGGAGCTGAGAGTTTCTTCTGAGTTTCATGCCCTGAATTTCCTCCTTCCATTACATCCTTCTTCCCTTTATCCTGAGCTGCTGATGGGTTTTCGTGACCAGTGATTGAAATTGCTTTGAAGTGCTCTTGAAAAGTCAGTACAATTGATTGGAAAAAATGTCACAAATGCATCCCTCAGAAATCAGGGACCAGACACTCAAAGCAAAGGACCTTCGGAGGGGGAGCGTGGGCTGCGGCTCAATGCAGGCGTCACTGGGCACCTGAACCTGAGGTAGGAACCAGGAAAATGGATGGTGAACACATTAGCCCTTTTGGGCGGTAGGTGGCTGGCTTCAGCTGTCAGTCAGAGGTAGGGAGCTGGACCAAGGGCTGAAGTACTCCACACCAACCAGGATGGAGTGGTGACTAGCTGGGCAGAGTAGTTCGTGACTATAATACCAACACTTTGGAGTCTGAGGCAGGAAGATTAAGAGTTCTAGGCCAGCCTGAACAAGACTCTGTTTTTAAAAACCCGAGGACTGGGAGCACAATTCAGTGTTAGAGCACTTGCCTGTTGCGTGTGAGACCCAGCCTTTCACCTTAATGGTGACCGAGACACCAGTAGCTGAGGTGCCCAAGGTCTCGGGCTTACTTCACACTACCACCATCATCTGGAGGCTGTTCCTCCACTGTTCTTTTCCTTCTGCTTTGAGGTCCTGGCACCTTGAGCCTCCGCAGGCCCTGAGTTCAAGTCTCTGGTTGGCCCTCATTGTGACTCCCCTTGTCTCCTTTGCCGACCGTGTCCTACTCCATCTCTCTGTAGGGACTCAGGGAGGTCCCAAGGGCTTTGCAGAACTGGCTCGAGCTCAGGTTGGCTGTGGTGTGGGCTGCAGTCTGTATCTCCCTCTGTAGCCTGATGGGTGTCTAGTGGGGACCCACACCTTGGTACAAACACTGCAGGTGCTTGGGCAGAGAATTCAAAGTCTCCCAGTAAGCTGAATCTGGTTTTCAGGAAGAACATTTCAGAATCCAATCCTTTGAGATGTGTGACCTGGACGCCTGTCTTCTGGGCTCCTTATGTGGTTGCACCTTGAGGTCCTCTGCACTCGGCACTGGAGGTTAACTGAGGCTTCCAGAACAAAGATTCTTAGTTTGGTTCAGGTGGAGTGGGTGAACCCAACTAATGCCAAATGTGCCCTGAAGCCTGTGTGTTGGTGACGGGGTAGGTGAGAAACCGGTAGAGACCTAACACCCTCAGCTACTTCACACTCCTGATATAGGTAGTTGTCACGACAACCACGTGACCCAGCTCAGTCATTACCCCAATGAAGAACGGGAGATGCCTCCTTGCTCTGTCTAGCCTGGAGGGATCTGAGCTAGGGACTTGAAACAGGGAGATGACTTCTTACAGGCCAACAGAAGTCAGCAAAGGCAGTCCTGGGGGGCAGCTGGGATATGGCCCTGGGGCGGGTGTGCAGCCTGAGCAAAGATCAGCTAGAGGGAGGGGGACGGCACTGGAAAAGTCAGCTGGGCCACGTGGCAGGTGGCTGGTGGTGACCTAGTAAGACGTGGAATTGACTCTGGGGACAGCAGGGGACGGGCTCTGGCTGCGGGGGGCGGTGCTGGATGGCCAGTGTCCAGAAGCACAGTGGAGTGGGGTGGAGGTGGGGACCCCCAGAAGATAGAGGCTCCCACCTGCTTCCTGAAGGTCTGATCTCCATCTAGCCCCCAATTCCCCCTGCTGTGTTCGGAGAGTGAGCTGGAGAACTGGCTTTGTGTGTGGAGAGCCAGCTGGACTAGCTTTTATCCCTAAAGGACTAGTCCTCTTTGAGAGAGGAGCCTGGGGCCCCTCCTGAGTTCTGATTTAGCCTGCCCAGGGGGCCCATATGGTAAATCTGACATTTCACCGGGAACCTTTCTTCCCATTCAAGTGACTTTTTTTTCTGTAGTTCTAACATTTTTCTGAGCACCCTAGGGACAGAGGGGAAGAAAAAGACTGTGTTTCTGGGTTGAGGGAATTATCTGTTTAACCCTGACTTCAAGTTTCAGCTACACACACACACACACACACACACACACACACACACACACACTACCAGGCTGCATGCTGCATTTAGACCTGGTTTCTGAGGCAGGTATGTTCTGCCAGCATGGGGTAGAGGTCCCTGGGACGACCACTGCAGGCAGCTGGTCTGCATACAACCTGGGTGACGAGCTGAGCCAGGTCCCAAGTCTAGTTAGGTCGTGCCTGCCTGACCTGTTCCTGGGAGTGCAATGTTCCTGTTGGCTTGGGTATCTGCTCCCTGATAGGGCTCAAACACGAGCCGGGAAGCGAGGTGGGGTCTCCTCACAGGGAAATCAAGTATTATTTGAGTAGAAGGTGAATGGACACAGAGAGAAAAAGCAAAATTAACAGTGCCTAGGAGAGGCACCTGCAGAAATGGCAGGACGGGCTGATTGGTGAGAGGACCACAGAGGCTCAGAGGCTGCCCTGGTGGGCCCCCAGATGTGGGCCCCCGGAAGCAGATGTGGGCGGTCCCAGGATAGCACCTGGATCCTTCCTGTTTCCCGGGCATTCGAGATGGTCCCACAGTCTTTGGCTTGATGAGCTGTGCCAGGCACTTAATTAAGGAGTGGGGGCTCGAAAAATGGACCCCAGTTCTCCTCCTCTAAAAACGACTGTGTTCCCAAACAGAGTGAAACCATGGCTACCCTAAGGGTCTTGAGTTGGCTCCTGGGTTCCAGAGTTATTTCTGTCATTGAACCAGTTTTTATTCTTTCTTGTAGAACCAGCTGCCACTTCCTGGGCCCCACTGTACCCCAAGAGTACCCTGCCAGAGCATGTCTTTACTTTCCAATCCTTTTTCAAAAATGTATTATTTTTATTTTATGTGTATGAGTGTATTGCTGCCGAGTAGTAAGTACACCCGTGTCATCAATGCCTGTAGAGGTCAGAAGAGGGCAACGGATCCCCTGGAACTGGCGTTATGGACAGTTGTTAGCTGCTATGTTAGTGCTGGGAACTGAACCCAGGTCCTCTGCAAGAGCAGCCAGTGCTCCTAACCGCTGAGCCATCTTTCCAGCCCCCACTCCTTAATTAATTAACTAGCTTGATTGTTTATTTAGGTGTGACCCAATGAGTTTCACTAGAGCTGCTTACAGGAGGATGGGTAAGCAGTTACAGACACAAGGGCCCCTTACCAGGTGGCTATATTACTGAAGAAAATGTCTTTCTCCCCAGCTTGACTGTCAAAAGCTCCCCAGGGAGCCCCTCCTTCTTTAAATCTATATCTTATCAGGAATATTGTAGGGTCTCCTTTCTCCTCACCTTCGGTCACTCTGCTTTTAGAGGTAACATGGCCTGAGTTAGAGGCCAGCCCGGTCGACAAACCCAGTTCCAAGCTAACTAGGTTACATACTGAGACCCTGTCTCAAACACAAGAGCAAAACAGAAACAACCAGGAGACAGGGTCTCACGTAGCCTAGGCTGGCCTTGAACTTGCTGTGTGGCCGAGGATGACTTTGAGCTTCGGATTTTTCGTTTCTGCCGTCTTGGTATCTTGAGGTATCACACCCAGTTTTTTTTTTTTTTTTTTTTTTTTTTTTGCTGCACTGAGGGTTGAATGCAGAGTGTCATGTTTGCTGGGCATGTACTCTGCTGACTGAGCCACATGTCCAGCCCTGGGACTTGCTTGTTAAGCTCAGCACCAGGCTGTGTTCACCAGGGTGTGTTCACTGGGGTGTGTTCTGTGCCTCGCTCGTCGTGTACACTGGTTCCTTCGGCTGTTGGAACGGAGATGCACAGGTGAGTGGGAAGCTGGCCCCGCCCTGGGACGGCCTTGCTGGGATCCTTGGCATGAGCCCCTGGTGCTTGCCTCTTTTCCTTTGTAGCTTATTAAAATGCACACACAATGTTTTAAAAGCATCTGAACTTATTTTGTTTTGAGAAATGGTGCCCCAGCAGACCAAGCCCATAAATCCAGTGGTTCGAGTCCCTACGGCGTCTTATTACTGAGCCTTGTCAATAGTGTGGAAACTCCTCTTAGAAATTTAAATGTGCCCTCAGTATACCCAGCTGTGGCCTTTGTGAGAAAACCAAGTCCATCCTTCACAAACAGTAGCCCTGATCGACCTCGTGGCAGTGGAGATGATTTCTTTGAGGGTCTGCTACACGGATGGCTGAATGTCACTCTTTCTTTTATCTGGGTCAAGAGCATCAGTCACTCCCTCAGGCCTTTCTGTGTCTCATCCTGTGTGTGGTCCTGGGAAACTCGGTTTCAGGCTTGACCATCACAGTTCCCCAAAGGGCCAGCCTCCCACATCAAGGCTTTGTGTGTGTAATTCATCAGGGACTGTCACCCATCCCTTAGCCCTTCTGGCCCCTGTCTGTGGACGTCTGGCACTCATCTGCCCCAGCCTCAGTCTGGTAATATTTTTACCCAATTTGGTTTATTTCCAGAATCTTGCTGAAGAACCCCTTCGAGGCTGACGAAGTTAATTATTCCGATAAATTATAACTTCTGCAAAGTTGGAGAATTCATGGAAAACTTCTTTCTTGGCTTCATTTATCAGAGCACTCCGGGATCCTTGGTGCGTGTTGAGGTGACTCAAGGTCCCGGCACCCGCTCCATTCTTCCGCGGCCCACAGGGTGCTCTGTCTTTGAGCAGATCCTTGCAAGGGTGCTCTGGGGCCAGCTCGTGGAGGCCTGGCTAAGTGCCCCAAATTGAAGCAGCTTTGCTGCCATTCTCTCCAATTCTTCCTTTGATGGGTAGCAGGTAGGCAGGTGTGTTATTTCACTTTGATTGTGGCTCAGAGGGGGTACACTGAGAACCCCTCCAATCCTTTGTTCTCTGCGAAAACCAAGAAGGCACAGAAAGTCCCTGTGGGTAGCAGACTCAGCTGCGAGTTGAAAGGACAGAAGGATGTCAGGGAAGGCGTCACTGTTGTTCTGACCTCTTGAGAGCCTGAGCACCCTGCACCCTGTTAAGTCTTTGCATCTTTGTGGTGCCCACCCCACCTGGAGCATTTGTACCCCATCTTCCCAGGGGGCCATTGTAGCCCCTACCTACACACGCCTGTAATTCCTCCTCACCTTGAGGAGAGCCTTGCTCTTCCAACCCGATTTCAAAGCCTGAGACTGTCAAAAAGAAACAAAGGGCTGCTGAAAATCTGGTGGTTTTTTTTTGGGGGGGGCAAGTCTGGCTAGAAATAAATAAATAAATGGAGCCATACAAAGCACGCATAAGAAATCAGATCAAGCCAGAGCTGGGAGCATGTGCTTGACTCTTAGAGGCGCCATGGGGGCCCGGTTAGGTTCTGAAGTCCTCTCTTCCCTCTGGATTTCCAAGTCAGGAGAGGGGGCTTCTTGCCCTTCTCCGTGCTTATTTACATTTTGAAACAGGCTCTCTCATGGCTCAGGCAGGCCTCTAACTCATTATGTGGCGGAGGATGACCTGGAACTTCTGATCTTTCTGCCTCTACCTCCCCTATGGCAGAATTAAAAGTTCCAATCCTGGAGTCTCACCTTTTGCCTTTTTAAGTCTTTGATGAGGGAGCAGGCAAGAGACTTGCCTCAACCACACTGGCTCTGCGCTCTCTCTTGGCCTCCATCATCTCCCCGGCCTCCATCTCCCTCTCCCCGGCCTCCATTTCCTTCTTCCCTGGCTCCCTCCTCTCCTTCCTCACCTTGTACTTCTTGCAACCCACTGGCCATGGCCCTCAGGATTCAGTGTAGCAAGGTGACCTCTGGTTAGAGGCACCTGGTTGGTACGAACTCCTTATGGCTGGCTGCTGCTGGGTTGCTTGTGGACAGAGCGTTCACCTTGGAACAATCTGGGCATTTGGAAAAGCAGAGGCAGCCAGTCTCCTGTGAGTCAGTGCCCTCACAAAACCACGCCAGGTTTGGACTAAACACAGCCACTGCCCAGCCAGCCACCAGGCCACCCACCCATCTTTAGATCCTAAGCCAATGGCGTCTCGTATCTTTGAAGTGTATGTCCACCTGGCAGCTGGACTGGGACTTTAAAAATCCGAGCATTCCTGGGATTAACTAAAAGCCACTAGCCTGGCAGGCTGGTAGTTGGCAGGGAGAAGGACACAGACTCAGCAGGTGGGTGGGTACCCTGAAACTGCCCACAGAGTAGCTCAGTGTCAGCCAGGACACACAGAAGACTCAGGCTGGACCCTGACTGCTGTTCAGCATCTGTGTGTTGCTGGGCTGGGCCCTGCCTACCACACATTGCTCTGCACAGACTGGATGCCTCCTCCAGGTGGCCTTCTGTGGTTTTCCCTGCAGGAAGGACCCCACTCTCCTCCTCCTTACTCTTCCTCAGTAGAGACTTCCTTTAACCTCATCTGGAGTCATTTATCAGTGTCAAGGCTCCTATATTCTGAGCCAGGTGCAGCGTCTCTCAGACCTCCCTGTTCCTCCACTGTGAACATGGACTCCTTACACCCTTGTATAACACTGGGGAAACTGAGCCATCATGAGGTACAGGGGCCTGACCTGAGGCCCCCACACCAGTGTGCTGTGAAATGATACCCCAGCCAGGGTTTGGTGACCTTTGTCTGCTCACAGTGCTGGTCCTGGGCCCTGTGACCATGTCCTCTTGTATCTGGGGATCTGTGTCCCTAGGGCCTTCTTCAGGCAGGAACGGCCCAGGGAGAGTGCATGGAGCCCAGCCTAAGGGTGTGTGTGCGCCTTTCTTGTTTATTAAGGTCACGCAGTCCCTGGCCCCGTTTGGTGTTTTTGATGTTCAAGGGCGGTGTGGAAATTTCTGTTTTTATGTGACCTAGTTTCTCTGCTTTGATAATGCCATCCCCTCCCTCCTGCTCTGAGATTTTGGAATTAGGTTCACAGTCCTGTTCCTCCCTCAGCTGCTGGGCTTTGTGTTCCACATCTGGGTAGGAGGCCGACGTCTGGTGGTCTTAGGGTCTTTGTTATTGTTTTTTATTTCACTGTGTGTATATATTCATTCATGTGCATGTACATGTGTATGCGTGTGTATGTGCATGTGGGGCCAGAGGTCAACCTTTTATCATTCTTCAGGATCTGTCCACCTTGGTTCTGTTGTTGTTACTCTTATTTATGCAAGACAGGGTCTCCCTGTAGCCCCGGCTGACCTGGAACTCACTATGTAGACAAGGCTGGCCTCGAACTCACAGAGTTCTGCCTGCATCTGCCTCCTGAGTGCCAGTTTTTGTGAGGCAGGGTCTCTCACTGGGCCTGGGGCTCACAGACCAGTTTAGGCCAGATGACCAGGGAGCTTCAAGAAGCCGCTTGTCTCCGCCTCCCCAGCAGTGGGATCACAGATGCACCACCATGCCCAGCTTTTTACATGGGTTCTAGAGTTTGAAGTCGGTCCCATGCTTTCCCAGCAAGCACTTTACTGGCTGAGCATCCCCAGTCCCAGGCTCTGGGTCTTCCTGAGGTGTCCTTGCTGTGACTCCCCTGCGTAGCTCACCCAGTCTAGCACGTGCCCCTGAGTGACCTCATTCTCAGCTGACACGTTGCTTTTCTTCCTCCTTGACGGTCAGCCTGGCTGACCACTGCTTAGCCTTGGCTGGAGGGACCTTCCGGAACTCCCTGTGCTCGCCGCTGGCTGTCAGCACAACAGGATGTGGGAGACCTGGGTCACCAAACTGCTGTGCAGTGAGTTTCCCTGGGGAATGTTTTCTTCTGTGTTCTGTCTCTACCTTGTTCTGAAGTATAAATATTTGTTGAAATTTGGTCTGTTTTCTATACTAGCGTGGGACCCTGGGGAGGAGTCTTTGTGTGTCTGAGGGAAGTGAGCAGAGGAGTCAGGGGTCCTATGCCCGACTGTGATCATTGCTCACAAGAAGTCAGCTATTGGCTCTTTCTCACAGAGTCACACTGAGAACTTAGAGGATTCAGAAATTATTGGTAGGGGCTGCAGAGAAGGCTTAGTGGTTAAGAGCACTGGCTCCTCTTAGAGAGAAGCACTCGCCTAGCACCCACATGACCACTAATAACCAACCACCTGTAATTCCAGTTCCAGGGGTCCAGTGCCCTCTTCTGACCTCCTCTGGCACTGCACACACATGTGCATATTCATACACAGACACACACATTTACATAAATAAAATTAAACTTTAAATAAAGAAGCAGTAAACTGGACGTGGTGGTACCTGTCTGTACTCCCCTCGCTACTGCAGCTGAGGTGGGAGGACGGCTGACACCAGCTTGGCCTCCGTTCAGGTTGGAGCAGGGCAGCATCCACACTAGAACGTTGGCTACCGTGGGAAGGACCTCCATCTGTTTATGCTGCTTACTCATATCATAAGATAAACCAACAATCCTTTTTTTCCCCGGTTTTTTGAGAGAGGATCTCAAGTAGCCCATGCTGGCCTTGAACTTGTTTTATAGTCAAGGATGACCTTGAACTCCTTCCTCTACCTCCTGTGAAGGAGCCTCAGTGAGCCGCTGTCTGTGTGCTTTTCTGGGTGCTGGGACTATCTGCACATCCACAGCATACCCACAGCTTGGCATTCCTGGGCAGCAGCCCCCACGCTGCCAGTACGGAAGGTGGGTTTTCTTAGTCTCCGTCATCTTTCCTACCGGTCCTGGTCCTGACCCCTGACTGTATTCTGTAGAAAGGAAGGCATGTATGTCCCTCCACAGGTCAGGAGAGAGGCAGATAGAAACATTTTGTTACTTCTGGACCTCGGCTCACGTGGCCACTAGAGCATGCATGTGCACATGCAGAGCTCAGAGAGTGTGCAAGGAGAGAGGGGCCGGTGGGTCACACCTGTGCCGCGCCCAGGATGTTGTCCAGGCAGAGTCCTGGAGGAGCTCTGGGTGGGTTGAGAGAAGGTAGGCCTGAGAAGCGGCCGGTGAAGGCTGGTCCCTGCAGCTCTCTGCTTAGCCTATGCGGGAGGGTAGGGTCAGCGGGGACAGGCAGTCCGGCTGTGGCCTGTGGCTGTCCCCTTGGGAGGTGGTCTGATCCCAAGGGTCACTTGTAGAGGACAGAGATCTGGAAGGACTGCACCCAGCTGGGGAGGGGACTGTTGGAAGGGGCCCCGTGTTGTGTCCAGCGATCTAGTTTCTGGTCTGAAACTCCAGCCTGTTTAAAAATAAACATGGGAACCATGTAAACTTAGAATTCACTACAGCTCTATCAGACTTCCGTCCCCAGGGGTGTGGCCATCAATTGCAGCACACTTAAATTCTGGTCATCCATGTGTTAAAAGAGTCCTGTTCATGCCTTGGGGTTACAGCCCAGGATGCCAGGAGGCAGAGAGAAGGGCAGCTGCACCTCTTTTGTCCTTGCTGGGGTCTAAGCTTTGTCTACCACAGAAGCCTCAAGCAGGTCTGGAAGCCTTTAGAAGCATCCAGATGCTTCTAGAAACATCTAGAAGCTTCCAGAAGCAAAGCTTCCATGTCTCACTCACATGTTCTAAAGAGCAATACCAACAGACTGGCAGAGTGTGATGGGATCCAGGAGCCGCTTGGTGTGGATGGGACCTGCAGATGCTCTGGGCAAGGCGCAGGTTCCCTGGCTTCTCTGGGATGTCTGCCCTGGAGGACTGTCTGAAATGCTGGACACCTGGGGCTGCCTCTCTCTCCTGTGTGGTCTCTGCATGCTGATGGGTCTCTGTTCCTCTCTCTGCCCAACAGTGACTGATCTGCAAGAAGAAGGCAAGAGCGCCATCAACTCGCCCATGACCCCTGCCTTGGTGGACGTCCACCCAGAGGACACTCAGCTAGGTACCATGACTGCTTGGTGATCCTTCCTGTACATGCTGCTGTGGGATACAACACGGGTGGGCGGCGGTTATGAACTGGAGTCTCCGACAAGGTCTTGTTCAGAAAGATCCCCAGGGAGAAGAGGTTCTGTCCGTCTTCAAGTGTGCATTTTATTGTCACTGTGTGTGGGGCCCGCAGACTAGGACCACATTGAGAACACAGCTTGCTAACGCTCACAGTTTCCAGCTGCCTCGTGGGGAGCCCACAGTGCCCTGGGCAAGCTGAAGGAAGAAGGATGCTTTGGCTGGGTGTCTGACCACACTGGCGGAGGTGTGAGTGACTTGGGGCGCTAGACTGAAGTGCTGGCCTGAATTAGCTGATGGCTTGCCGGGGGGATAAGCGCAGGAGAGGTGAGGAGTGTAGGTCTTGGGTGTGGGAGGCCCTGAGACCTCCTAGAGAGGGAGGCTGGGGGAGGGACAGCCTCCCTGGGATCTGAGAGCTTCAAGGTCTCAAGATGGGAGGAAATGTAGAAACCAGGCACTTATCCACACATCTCCACTCTGTCCCGATGTCCACACACCTTCCTCCATCCCAGCTCTGAAGAGTGCCAAGGCCTGCAGTGGGCTGTGTGGGACACGTGGGTGGTGAAGGCCCCGATCCTTGCAGGATGCTGACAGACTGGCTGCCCAGGTGTCCTTTCCTGGACCTGTGTCTTATGATCCCTTCAGCATGGAAGGCAGGCGTGACACATTCTGCCTACTTCTGAACTCTGGCTCAGAAGGAGGTCCTGGGCCACCCCTAGCTCCTGAGACAGGGCCAGAGCAGCCAGGGCTTCAGGGAGGAAGCAGGTCCCAACCTGTGGTTCAGAGCTGGCACCTTGGACCTCTGGTTCATAGGGTCTTTCCCGGAGGGACCTCTATGCCTACTGCTGCAGGTAACCATCGTCACTGGCTGAGGCTGCTGTTCCAGCAGGTGCTTCTGGGCTAATCTGTGCTTGGGAAGCCCGGGCCTCCCTCAGTTAGGGAGGTCGCTGTACCCTGGCTTCTATGGACATCGGTCCTTTCCATTCTGGCCCGTGCCCTTGCTCCCCCTGCCCGCTTCCATTGTGCACTCTCCTGATGAACTGCCATTGGCTCCCGCTGTCTGTGGGATCCAGGCTGGAACATGGAAGAAAAACCAACAACCCCACAGAGGGAGGGCGGGCTGGGCTCGTTTTACTGTGAAATGTCATCTCTGTGTTTTGCTATTTTTTTCTGCATTTCCTACATGGGCTGTTTGTATTTGACACTGCATGCCCGTCTGTTCCCATGCAAAGTCTCAAGGGTTTTCGTGGTGCTGCCGCATCCTGTATCTGTGTGAACCGAGGCTCCAGGAACTGCCTGGTGCTCGAGGCTGTCCTTGACTCTTGGGTGTCCACAGGGGCGCTTTCCAGGCCACTCGAGTGTCATCTTCTGTTGTTTCTCCCTGCACCAGGGTGGTTCAGACTTCCTGTTAGCCCAGGAGGAGGAGGCCAGGCGGAGTGATGAGTTTGGCTTCATCCCCTCCTGCTGACCTGTGTGATTTGATTTTGGTGTTGGTGTGTGGCCAACCATGCCACTGGGACCGTCCCACAGAGAATGTGACGGGACCCTGCTTCTCCACCCGTTTCCTGCCCCATGGGAGTGAGTGCAGAGCTGGCCCCCTGGCACCCCTGTTGTCCCCCTCATCTTACCATGGCCCTTCTTGCCTTTGGCAGAGGAGAATGAAGAACGCACCATGATTGACCCCACCTCCAGAGACGACCCCAAGTTCAAGGAACTGGTCAAGGTGAGATGGTGTGATGCAGCTGGAATGTCCCTGCTGGCTCCAGGCCTTGTCCTGGGTGCCGGGGGCTCCAGTGGGCACCTGGTGGGGGCCACACCTCTGAACTCTTGAAGGGAGCATTGAGACTCTATCAGAAAGGAGTGGCAAGGGGGCAAGGGGTGGCATGTGGGCTGAGGAGTCGGGGGGAGCGTGGGTCTGCAGCAGCTGCTGCTCCCCTGTGCCAAAACAGCCTAGATGGGGTGAGGGGGTGCTTTACTTAACTGTCTCTTGGCACCTGTCAGAGCCGTGCTGGGCTTTCAGCTCCGGTGGAGGGAACATTCCCAGAGTCCTGCAGATAAGCCTGTGCTGTCTGCTTGACACAGCCTGGAGTCGTGTGAGAAGGGAGTCTTCAATTGAGGGATTTTCTGGATCAGACTGGCCTGCGGGCATGTCTGTGGGGGATTGTCTTGACTAGTGATGGATGTGGAGGGGCCCAGCCCACTGCGGGTAGACCCAGTCCCTGGGCCGATTGAAGGTAAGCATGAGCTGGTGAGACCCAGCAAGTAGGTTTCTGCTTCAAGCTCCTGCTTGAGTTCCTGCCCTGACTGTCCTCAGATATGGTCTGACCTAGAAATGAAAGCCAAATCCACCTTTCCTCCCGTAAGGTGCTTTTGGTCAGAGTGTTTCATCATAAGGACAGAAAGGACACTAGAACACTCAGAGACCTACAGGATCCCCATGTGGGGTACAGAGCCCGCACCCCCCCCAAGTGTGTGGAACTATCAGCCAGGTCAGGTAGTAGGCTGTTTTGTTCTGGAAGGTCACAGGTATGCGGTAGGCAGGGCTGTGACTCTGGCTGCTAGGGACAGGGGACAGTGCTTCTTAAGTGCATGTCTGTCCTTGTTCACCGGTAGCTTGCAGCTTTGATTGCTCAGATCTAAACCACAGCAGGGCTCCTGAGGGTCACCCACCCTAGACAGAGGCAGAAAGGACTCTGACAGTGTCCTGCCCCACAGACTTGGAGGCAACTGGGGTGACCTCTGGGAGGGGAGCTGCTGCCGCCCTCACTGTCCCGGGGCCTCAAACCAGCACTGAGGAACGGCAGCAGTCTGCGCCCCTGTGAGGTCACCTTCACATTGTTCAGGGAGATCTGGGTGCCCTGCGGGCCGCTGGGGCTGGAGGGGTGCCTGAGATGCCTCTCTCCTGTTTGGAGCCCCATGTCACTGGGCCCCAATTTGCTGCTGCTTCCTGATTCCCTGCGCCCCCCTCAGCCCAGCACCTGCCTCGTTTGCCTCCTGAACCCTAGGCTGCTTGGTGGGTTGGGGGCTGGCTGACCATTTCTGGCTCCAGCCCATTTCTGGCATCGAGGGACCTGTGGGCTCTGCCTGCTCTACCTCTTCTCAGTTCTAGATGGGTGAATGGCAGAGTACACAGTAACCAGAGAGACCCGAGAGGTAGAAAGCTCTTGCCCTGGGGGTAAAGTCCCTCTCAGGACAGGCAAAAGTTGAGGGCTGATTGCTTCAGCCTCTGCTGGCTCTGTAGAAGGTGCTTAACGTGGTTGATAGGGTACCATTTTTTTCCTGAAACTTCGGCCGTGGCCACACATCTGGCTTCCCTTTTTGCCAGTCACTAGCCTGGGATGATGACAGCCTTCAAAAGCATTGGCCCTCATTCTCAGGGAGCCTGGGTTTGGTGGGTCCCACCAGGGCCCACAGGGGCCCCAAAAATGTTCAGCTAAGTTGAAATCACCTCCCACGGGAGCACAGAGCCTGCGGACACCACTGGAACGTGGAAGCTTGCGGTATAGTGAAGGCTCCTGTGACAGGCACAGCGTCTTGGGTAATCAGCTAGTGTTCTGCCTTCATTTCTGCTGCTCTGAGAAAATGCCTGGACCAAAGCCACATGGGGGAGAAAAGGTTTATTCCGCTCCCAGTTACCCCTCATCCCTCATGGCAGGGAAGTCAGGCAGCAAGAACTTAAAGTGATTGGTCACATCCATAGTCAAAAGCAGAGAGGAACGAACGTGTATATGCCAGTTAAGTCTCCACTTTTACGTGGTTCAGGATCCTCTCCTAGGGAATGGTGCTGTCCACAGGTGGGCTGAGTCTTCCCCCATCAGTTAACACAAGACAACTCCCCACAGACAGGGCCACAATGCAGACCATCCCTCATGGAGACTCAGGTTGACAGTAAAGATGAATTACCATAGCAGGGCAGAGGGGACTGTGCTGCAGGTGGGATGTCACAGGAGGATCGAAATAAGGTGTTAGCCTTTGGCTTAAAGGAGGAAAGCCATGCCCCAAGGTCTGTGGGCGCTGCACTAGGCAGGGCATCAGGGTCCCCCTAGAGCCTCCAGAAGGGCCGGTTCCCCTCTCCTGACCCCTGACTTCAGCCCTGTGAGGCTGGTCCTGGACCTCTTACCTCCAGCATGAAAGAGGATCCACTGGGACCATTGAAAGCCGCAGGACTGAGGACAATCCTTCAGGCAGCCTGGGGAAGCAGACCTCCCCACTCCCACCACTCCCCCTTCCTGACATAGCTCACGCCATCCACATGGGCCAGCCATGGCGGCTTGGTGGCTTGGCATTGCAGCAGTGGCAGAGTCCTTGGCTGTGGTCCAAGAGGACACTGAGACATCTGTTCCATAACCTCCCATCGGTCTGTGCACCCAGAGACCCAGCCTGTGGGTTTCACCTCAAGGCAGGATGGTCTTGATAAAGTTAGTGTAAACACTAGGAGCTAGGGGACCAGCCCTGGGGGCGTGGGAGGCCGTGGCCTGTCTCTAGGCTTAGCATTGTGCTTGTGCTGTGACTTGAGGATGGTTGGTCTTTCTGCTCCTGCTAGGGCCAGAGGCCAGTGCCTCACCTGATCCCGGCTGTTGCGGGGCTGAACTCTTCGGGCCACTCTATCCAGTCCCTCTGCACCCCCATCTCTGCACCCTTCTGGGTACAAGGTTAGAGGGGTAAGTCCTCCCCATACCTGATGGTCTCCAGGTACCCCAGGGTAGGTAATTCGCCAGAAGGACTCCAGGACCCACTGGGCCCTGTTGTCTCCAAGGTCACAGTTTTTGATAGACACATGAAGTCAGCTGGGGGAGGCACACTTGGGATCAGGATCTTGGGGAAGGGGCTGTGAGAGAAGGGGCCGGGGTCACTTATGATTGCACCCCAATGCAAATGGTTCTAGAACACAGGGGCAGCCCTCGTGTCATTGGCCTGAGTGGGAGACACAGATACTGCAGCCCTCCCCCTGCCACCGACTCCCTTTGTTAGAACATCCCACGTGCTGCAGACGGACAACTTGCCTCCTAGCAGTCCTTTGTGGGGGTTCCGTCCTGAAACTGGTTCTTTTCCTAGTGATGGAGATGAAACCCAGGACCTTATTCTACTACTGACCTACACCTCTGGCTCCCAGAAGCAGGCATTTTTAATGGAAAACCTGCCTGCTTGCACTGGTTTGAGCAAGTCAGAGGACAGTTGGGGCTGGCTGACTCCCTTCCCTGCTGAACATGGCCTCGTGGCCATCTGTCCTTCATGGACACTCCCTGTGTTGGGACCAGGGCAGCGTTTCAGACGCTGGTCTCTTCTTCCTGTCCCTTCACTGCCCTCTGTTGTCCAGGAGTGGTGGTCTTTCCTGTCCCTCCTTTACTTCAAGATTGTCACCTTTGTTGTGTTGAGAGCTGCCCTCTGCCTCCTGTCAGACATCCCTGCTGCGGCTGGGCAGGGCATTGGAATGAGGTTGGCCATTAAAAACTATTTTGAGCATCTCTCATGCAGATCAGTCATAAAGGGGTGAAGGTCTAATCCCAAGCCAGAGGAAAGTGGATCACTGCAGCCCACACCACGGTGCCTCCTCTGCGCCCAGCCCCATATTATCACTGTTGGCCAGATGCTGGGCCCTGAGATGGACCAAAGCTGGTGGGGAGAGGGTACGGGTTAGCTAGGCATCACCTTAGAAATGGCCTCCCACATTCTGTGGGCTCAGGAGCCCCAAAGACGTGCCCTGACATCGCTTTCTGCAGTTGTTTCCTCATGTGGGTGGACAGTTGACAGAGGCTTATGGCTGAGACACTTCATGTTAACTGTTCTCAGAGGGGTGTCCTGTGTTTTCCTGCCAGAGAGAGGCCTCTGTGCTCAGTGTCTGCTGTGGAGTCCCATGTATGTGGTCCTTGTCCCCAGGGCCTGGCACAGAGCCACAACACACTCAGAGATGCCTGAGTGCGAGGAGTCCTGCACTGTAGCGCAAGCTGGTTAGCCACACCTGGTCGCTGCTGAGGAGTGCACTTGGTGGCCCCTGTTTAGCTTTGGATGGGGGTCATCCCTAGAGGGCCCCACACATGGTCAGGGGTTGGCATTCTTGACCTCTGGAGAGGGGAGAGTCTAGAGATTAGGTTCCATCTCTTATAGTAGTGACTGAGCTTTGAACCCAAGGTGCTGGGCTCTCAGTAGTGAGTATCACTGGCAAATGAAATGCAAAGATCAGAGAGCTGGTGTTGGAACGATGCATTTTGGAGTTGGGACTGCAGCCTTTCCTCAGCACCCTGGCCACAAACAGCCAAGCACCCCGCTGGGTGTCTGCAGCTCCACAAGAACAAATTCCACATCTTGCTGCCTAGTTACTAGGCAAGACTTGAGCTGGTCTTGAAGTGTTTTTGTTGTTCGTTTTGTTTGTTTTTTCACTCTTTGTGCCTGGGAAGAAACTTGCCCTTGAAGACACGGTCCTCTGGGCCAGGTAGTGCCATGGTGCTGTGTGGAGACCCTCTGCCCCAGCTGCGCCTGCTACAGTATGGTGTGCGCCTGTCCCTGGTGCCAGGACTCTGTTTGGAAGTGATTAAAATGTAACTGTCATAGCTCTGGGGGAGAGAGACTGCAGGTCTGATTATAATTCAGAAAGAACTAAGAGGAAAGTAATTTTTTATTCTGGTTAAAGCAAGCTTGTGGAGCCATTGGTGACACCGTACCGTGTAAGGGTGTGATTAATATATGTCCCGGGTGTTCGCCCGGAGGACCTGGGGCTTGCGGATGAGCAGGTCCCTAAAAATAATGGCCGGTGCTATCTTTAAAAGTTCTTTTGTGAATGGAAGATTAAGATGGATGGCTAGAAAGTAGGGTGGGGTGATGGGTGGTGTCCCCAAGTCACCCGCACCTCCCCAGGGTGGCGGCAAGACTGGGTTGGGCAAATTTTTGCTCCTTAGACCTAAGAGCCTGATCCACTGTGTGAGGGTGCATTTTGATCTTGGGGCTGTTGTTTTTGTCTTTGGGCTTGGACCAGGTCGGAGGTCTAGATATGATTGTTTCCCCCTCATGCTTAACATTTTATATTTCACAGCAGACACAATCTCTCTTGTGTTTCCTCCTGGGGCTGGCATTTGGGGAAGGCAGCCTCTGGAACCAGAGGTCTGCAGGACTACGAGACCTTTCTAGAATGCCCCCAGGCAGTTATTCAGTTTGTCTGAGAACCTGAGTCTGTTCATGTCTTAACCACCATGAATTACAGTGTTGAGTAAAGCAGAGGCCTCACTCTAAAGCTCACAGTGTCCTTGGACGAAAGACCTGACAAGGGGCAAGTGGATGTGTGATTGGGTGGCAAGGGTACCTCGAAGCCGAGATCCTCTTCCGCTTTGTCCTGTAGGGCAGCCAGGGAGGTGGAGTTTGAATGGAGACCTCTGTGTCACGACCCAGGAAAAGGGTCGTCCACTGCCCAACAGCAGAGGCAAAGGTCCTCCGGTACGCAGGTACCTGGCCTGTGCTGGCAACTGTGAGCTAAGACAGACACAGTAATAGGTCTGGGAACCAACGATAACTGCGTTCTTATCTTGGCTCTTACTGTTTTTATCGCAGCTCTTCCTAATAACCGGTGAATGGGGAACGGGACTGACCGCGTCAGCCCTGCGCACCCTCCCTCCATGCCGGGCCCTTTGCAGCGCACCGTAGCACATAGCTGCCATAACTGCCCGCCTGCATTTCTGTGTCCCCACTGCCAAGTACAGCACACATGTGCCCTCTTCCTCAGGGGAGATGCTTTGGCCCCCAGGGCAGCTTGGACCTACAGATAGATCCAGACCCTGTAAATGACTGCCACTGGTCCGTCTTGGCTTAGCACTTACCAGGCACAGTGGCTGTGGCTGAGGTGGAACAGCAAGCTTCACTGTCCCCAAGCTTGGCCTCCTCAGTGCACCATCTTTTTTTTTCTTTCTTTATGAAGCTGAGAATGTTCACCATTTAGTGCTGAGCCAACACTTGCTATAGTTGGTTGACCCGGGGTAAGAACTGAGCCCTGGGCAGAGGACAGCAGACATGCAGGATATGCCCCAGTGACCTGTTTCTTCCAACTAGGCCTCGCCTCCTGATTTATGTCCCCCAAAGGTGGCCAGAGAACCCAGGTCAGGCCAGAGCCCAGTCAGTCAGAGGGGCCAGAAGGGGTGCTGGAGGTCTTCTCCTGCCCCCCAGAGACGGTTTGATATGGCCACAGCGCCACAGGACCTCAGGGCTATATGTATAGCCCTCCCCACCCCCCAGCCCACCCCTCAGCCTCGTTTCCACTTCCTTTGGTCTCCTACAGTCACTGGGAAGATGCACTGGACTTGGTGTGAGGCTAATCTCTCAGGTTACAGCTGTTTCAGAGAGTGACAGGGGACTGTACATTTTAGATTTGTGTCCTTTGATCTCTCGGATCATGGCCACATGTCACAATGTCCCAGAAGATAGGGGACCAATTAGATAACTTAATTGGCGTGGGAGAGCCACAGCCTGGGGGTTGTGGCTGTAGCCTGGACAAGGGTCCACTTTATTTTGAAGGGTTGAGGTATCTTGGAGTGCTCTCCTGGTGGATCCTGCTGTCCCAGAGACACTTTCTCAGTGGAGGTGGCCTGCTTCCACCATGTGCTGGAAGGGACTGGGTGGAAAAGTCTGTCGAGGCAAGGTTCCTGGAGCATGTGACGCATAAAAACGTTCACCGTGAGGGTTCATAGCAGTATGATGTGCAGTTCCAGACACAGTTCAAATGTCCGGCCACGGGGAAGACAAATGAGACATGCATGCAGTCGTCCCACATGGGCACGGCATTTAGCCAAAAGGAGGGAAGTGACGGGCCGTAATGGGATCGAACTTCCAACACAGTGCTGAGAGAAGCCAGGCATGAGGGCGACAGCCCAGAGTGACGGTTACACAGTTCCAGGACACCCCACCCCCACCCCCAGGGTGCAGCGGGTGGATTCGCTGTCAGCGGAACATTTCCCAGAGTGCTGGGTGATAGCACCCCAAGGGGACTTCCTGCACTGGCCTGGGACTCTGGGTGCCTGCGATGGCTGTGGGGGAGGCTGGGAGGGACAGAGGGACGGACACTTAGTGGGCCTTCTACTCTCTTCTCACAGCTTACTCTCGTAGTGCCCAGTGCCTAGGTAGAGTAGTGAACCCCTCTGCTGGGAGGCTTACTGTCCCTTGTCCCAGGTCCCCATAGGTTTCCAGCCTGCCTCTTCTGGCCAGGGCTCCATTGGAGACTATCCCTGCATGGGTCTGACTCTCCGCTTCTGTCCTGGCAGTGTCCTCCATGGTCAGCAGGCCCATGTCCAGCAGCCCCTGTGTGTTCGGGCTCTTGCCTGTTTGAACATGCTCCGGCCCCGGCCTCGCTGGGCAGTGTGGGAAAGTGAGACTGATACTCCTCCCGCCCATCTCAGGTGCTCCTGGACTGGATCAACGATGTGTTGGTGGAGGAGCGCATCATCGTGAAGCAGCTGGAGGAGGACCTATACGATGGCCAGGTGCTGCAGAAGCTTCTGGGTGAGTGCCAGGGCCCCACCATGTGGCACCATCCTCCTCCCCCAGATCCTGGGAACAGACTCAAACAGACTGGGACCAGTTCATGCCTCCTAATCACTCCCCTAGATCCCGGCCATGGCTTCACTGCCATCTGTCCTCACGGTCTGTCGGTCTGTCTGCTGGACAGTGCGCAGAGAACCCAGTAGGGTTGCAGCAGTTCGCATGTAGCTTCTGGAACAGTCCTTTTGGGTGCTCACACCAAGGACCAGGGAGATGGGAAAGCAGAGCATGCCCTGTCATCATGTGGTGCCCCGACTCTGGCTGCCCTCGGTCCATCTTGTTATGAACACCCTCAGCCCAGGGTGGGGCAGCAGAAGGCTGGTCTCAGAAGACCCCTGTGAGGGAGCCCTCTCCACCCTGACTCCTGCTCCCTTTACTGCCCGATGTTCTGGCTGAGGGTGGTTGGGTGTGTTCCCAAGGTGGACCCGTGGGAAGAAAGGTGGACAGGCAGGTTGCCTGCTCATCAAATGTTGCTGAGCCTTGTTGAGCACTGGGTGCTAGGCCAGTGACTTTCGAAGCAGACATGTCCTCTGCCCCCTGGAGTGTGCAGTCTGTCTGAGCAGACAACAGTGAGCGATGCTGTTGGGTCTATGATAAAGGCCCTGTGGGAGCCATGTGGCCTGGGTTGGTGGTATTACCAAGCCCTGGCGGCTCAGCTCCTGGGGAAGGTGGGTGAACAGTTGTCAGGTGAGGAATAGAAGATTCGAGGTTGCAGGGAGGAAAGGAAATGGTCATGAGATTCATAATGCTTTAGCGGGGGATGGTGACTTAATGCCTGTTAGCCTATCATTTGAGAGGCAGAGTCAGAAGGATCCCTGGTTTAAGGTTAGACTGGGCTACATAGCAAAACAAAGAGCAAAATAAAACAACAGGAAAACATTAACGAGACAGGCTCAGGACTTCTGAGTGCCTGGTGCCGTTCTAAACCCTTCATGTGGCCTTCTGTATCTGGCTGTCTCAGTGGCCCTGGGGTTAGCACTGTTGGTGAGGGCTGGAGTCTCAGGGCTGGAGTCTAGTGTCAGGTCTCCAGGCTTGCAGTGGCCATGTGACTTACAGCTGTTTATCAGTTGCCCACAAACCCTCGGGTACAATCACACAGGTGCCTCCTTCCCACAGCAGATTCTCACAACAGCCCAAGGACAGACTGTTGACCGGATGTCCCCAGGGATCCCCAGAATGCCTTTCATTTTTATCAGGACCAACCGCATACCGCCCTTGTTCTGTCCTGGCCTCGGCTTCAGTCCTTCCTTTCCCTCTTTCCTCCTTTGCTTTTTTTTTTTTTTTTTTCCTATCTTTTATGATGTCTTTGAAGGACCTTCCGTCCTGTAGAAGATGAAATGATCTGGATCTGTCTGATTCCTCTTTTCTTAGGGCTGGGTTCAACATCATGACTCTTTCCTGGGGACCCCGTGTGTCCTTGTCACAGTTGCTGGAGGTTCAGAGCTCCAGGCTATCAAGGTGACAGATGTGACCAGCAGGTCTCTGCTCTTTTTAAGGTCTTGTCACTTCTGCAGAGTGAGCCTAAGACCATGTGGACAACCCTTTGTTATCAGCAAGGATGACTGTGGCCCAAAGTAGTTACTACACTGGGGTTGCAAAGTAACTGCTGCTTTGCATAGAATACGATTTCCTCTTGTGTTAGGGGAAAGTTGATGAGAATTCTCCCTTGTCGCCATCTGCCACTCTTCTCGAACCCCAGTCTGGCTCACCAGGCTGAGTAGCCAGCAAGCCCCAGGGATCCTCCTGTCTCTGCCTCCCCAGAGTTGGGACTGAGGACATGTAACTCTAAACATGACTGCATTTTAAAATGTGGATTCTGGGGAAGGAACTGGGGTCTTCATGTTTACATAGCAAGCATTTTACCAGCTGAGCTATCTCTCCAGCCTTGATGATGTTTAAAAAAGAGGTTTATTCTTATTTTACTTATGTAGGTATCTGTCTGTGTGTGTGGTGGGTGCCTGTGTGTGTGTATTTATGCCTGTCTGTGTATGTTTTCACACATACGTGTGTGGGTACTTAGAAGAGAGCATTGGATCCCTTGGAGCTGGAGTTATAGGCATTGGGAGCCCTGACACAGGTGCTGGGATCTGAACTCTGGTCTTTGTGATTGAGCAGTAAGTACTCTGAATACTGAACCATTTCTCCAGCCCCTGGCCTACTTTTCTATTGAAGCACTCCCTTGGATTGGTGCTGGATCTCAGGCTGCAGTACAGTCTCTGGCTTTTCATTCACACCAGCTGTGGTTGGCTGTCAGCAATGCAAATACTATCCCAGGACCATCTTTCAGAGCAGGAACCTTTGACCTCTCAGGACACATCCTTCTGGTTCCCTCCTCAGTCGGCCTGGCAGCCACAGCCCTAACCTGAAACTGTGAGTCCTGCCCCTCATTGCTCTCCTCTGAAAGGAGGCCCGAAGCTCACCCGAGCTCCTCAGCCTTTGTTTTATGAGTAGCTGTGGCTCCTTCCTTTGAATATCTCAGTCAGTACTCAGTCAGCACTGAAACCTCTTGGGGGTCAAGTGGTCTACATACCACATTGAACGGGACAAGAACAATGAACGAGAATATTCAGATTTGGAGAGGATGGAGGATACCATAGTCTCTGTCTGGTTGTGTGGGCAGTGCTGTCACTCTAAGATGTAATGGTCCCTAAGCCCAGGAAGTCTAGGAGAGACCTTGATGTGGGGATTGAGAGTGAAACCAGATAAGGAGCAGTGCTGAACATCGAAGCCAAGGCTGACTTCAGCAGTGGAGCTGGGAGTGGTCAAAGGGGAGCCCCAAAGGAGTGTGGTGAGGTCTGCACACGGGTGGGGACACTGAGGAGTGTCGCATGTGGGAGGAGCGGAGGTGGAGGGGTCTTTTATTTATTTAAATTACATTTGTGTGTGTATGAGTTGTGTGTATGTGAATGTGGGCATATACATGCCATGGCACACGTGTGGAGGTCAGGGGACAGCCTTAGGCGTCGTTCCTCTCCCTCCACTCTGTCTGAGGCAGGGTCTCCTGTCTGCTGCTGTGAGTGCCAGGCCAGCGGGCACTAGGGAATTCTCCTGTCTGTCTCCCACTCCGTCCCGTAGGAGTGCTGGGGTTACCCGATGTGCGCTCTCCCGTGTCTGCCTTTTTTCATGGGTTCTAAGGATTGAACTCTGGGCCTCAGGCTTACATAGCAAGTGCTTTTTCAGCTGAGCTCCTTCCCCAGCCTGAGGAGGTGTTTGGAGTGGATGACAAGAGCAATAAGGTGGTGTGTGACAAGTCTCAGGAGAAGCCACCTTATTATCAAAGACTTATGATCCCAGGGCAGGGAGAATGAGACTCTGTGGGCTAAGTCCCCAGGTCTGCGGCCCTTTGTTATGCAGCCTGTGCTGACCCATGAGGTTTCCTTCCCTGTTTGGTTGCTTCCTCTGCCATTCCAAGTGACATGCCTAGTCTCAGGGACAAGAAGTTGTGCGGAGTTCTCTCTGTCTCCCCCTCCCTCCTCCTTCCTTCCCAGTGGCCCCGCTCTGCCCTGTCTTTGCTGCGTACCTGCAGGTCCTGCCTGATGTATTTTCGGGTTGTTTATGCATACAGCCTGGGTATCCCTGCTGGGACCTTGGACAGAGGTGACAGGTGGCAGGAATCCACAGAAGCAGGCTCTCTCCCCACAGGCAGTGTGGGCCGGCCAATTTGTTTGCCATCACACTCACCTCTGCCCAACCTGACATTACTTTGTCTGCCTTCCTTCCTTCTTGGTTGTCAAGGGCCTTGTCTGTTCCCATGCTGGGGGCCTCTCTAGGGCACCAGGATAACACCTGTGCCCAGTAGCTCTTTCATGAGTCAACAAACAATTGAAGAACTGTGCTATGTGCGGCAGGCCAACCTGTACAGTCTAACCTTCCCGGGGACTGCAGAAGACTGTTAGTTCTAACTGAAGTGTGGAGGGATCAGGGGTGACGGGAGAAGGGGAGAGAGCATGCAGGTTCAAGACTGCTGAAGTTATGGGTCCAGCTAAGATACGGGCAACAGAACCTGTGGGACCTCAGTGGCATTTACGGTCTCCGTTAGTGTCGGCAGCCCTGCATCTGGACCCTTGGTGCATCGGGCTCCTGCCAAGGATGTGGTAATTGCGTTCCCAGGAAATCACCGAGTTGCCCTGGGCCTTCGCTGGTTGGCAGAGGAGACCTGTCAGGAAAGACTCCGTCTTGGAATGAAAGACTAGCAGGGAATGGGGCTGCACACCCTTTAGCAGGTGCCCTGGAGCCCTGGCTGCTGCATCTGAGGCCACCTGACCTGACCTGCTGCCTCTCTCATTCCCAAAGGAAATTGAAGGCAGCTGGGTCTCCCTTTTCAGTAATTGAATCTTGAGCGAGTGTGACAATTCTTGCCCAAACTCCTCCAGAGTGCTTCCTGCTTCCTCTTGGAAATAAGCCGTCACCAGCTCAGCAGATATCTAATCAAGCTGCTTCTTGTGGTGTGAAAATGTTAGAGCCAAGAGAAGGGGAGTCTGGGGGTGCACAGAGGCAGAAGGCAGGCTTAAAACCTTTTTATCATGCCCATCAGACTTCTTCCTCCGGGACCCTGTCCGGAGCCCTCTCCCACCCACCCCCTCTCCGGCTGACCAGGTGACTTCCTCTTCCTTGTCTCTCAACTACACAATTTTTATTAATTTATTTTTATTTTATGTGTATGAATGTTATGCCTGCATGTATGTAAGTGCACCCATGTCATGCAGTACCCGAGGAAGACAGAAGAAGGCATTGGATCTGGAACTGGCATTATGAATGGTTGTTAGCTGCTTTGTGGGTGCTGGGATTCGAACATGGGTCTTCTGCAAGAACAGTCAGTGCTCTTGGCTGCTGAGTTATCTCTCCAGCCCGCAGCTCTGTTTTTTTTTTTTTAATATTTATTTTTATGTGTATGAGTGTTTTGCCTACATGTATGTGAGTACACCTATGTCATGCAATCACCACAGAGGCCAGAAGAGGGCATCATGTCCCCTGGAACTGCAGTTCCAGATGGTAGTTAACTGTCATGTGGATGCTGGGATCCGAACCTGGGTCCTCTCCAGGAACAGCCAGTGCTCTTGAGTGCTGAACCACCCCCTCCCTTTTTTAAGAGACAGAAAGAGAGAGACAGGGTCTCAATCTGTAGACCAAGCTGGTTTGGACTCTCTGTCTCCAGTCTCTGGCTGACAGGTGACTGCCACCCCACTTGGCCTCCAGCTGCATCCTGAGGGACTCCTCCAGCTCACATGCAGAGGCTGTTCCCAGCTGCTCGGCAGTTCACCTCTTGCCGCGTACAGCGCTAACGCCCGGACCCCTAGGGCCCTGCTTCAGCTGGGGGTAAGGTAGCTGGACCCCACCCCATTCCCCTAACAGTTGACTCCTGCTCTCGTCCTTACAGAGAAGCTGGCGGGCTGCAAGCTGAACGTGGCTGAGGTGACACAGTCTGAAATTGGACAGAAACAGAAGCTACAGACTGTTCTGGAAGCTGTGAGGGACCTGCTGCGGCCCCATGGCTGGCCACTGAGCTGGAACGTGGACTGTGAGTGGCCTCAGGATGGGGAGGAAAGGAGAGGTTGAAAGGAAAAGTCCTTTATTCTTCCCTTGTCGTTATCCATCAGCCTTCGGGGTCTTGCAGTTATAGCCTTTGAACCTCTTAACCCTTCCGTCAGCGGACCGGTAGCAGAACGGGGACAGCTGGGATGGAGAGCACACAGGGAGCGCCAAGTCGTGTATGGACGGTCTGCTCTCTGTGCTTCAGAGATGTAGCTCAAGGGGTTTTTGTCTGTTGTTTTGTGTGAGTGTACATGTGTGTGTGTAGGCCAGAGGTTACCCCACTTTTTTTTTGGTCTTTTGGAGACAGGGTCTCCTGTAGCCCCAGCTGGCCTGGAACTGGCTATGAAGACCAGGCTGCACTTGAACTCATAGATACCCACCTGTCTGCCTCCCAAGTGCTGGGATTAAAGGCATGTGCTACCATGACCAACTTCCACTTTGTTATTTTGAGACAGGATTTCTCTCAATCCTGGGGCTCCCTGATTAGGCTTGGCTGGCCAACCAGAGAGCTCCAGGGAGCCTCCTGTGTCTGCCTCCCCATGCTGGGATTACCATACGCCCTGTCATATCTGGCCTTTTACATGGGTATTGGGGATAGAACTTGGGTCATTATACTTGCCTGGGAAACAGGCTTATGGACTGAGTTATCTCCCCGGGCCTATTTTATTTTAGGGAGTCTCATGTAGCCCAGGCTGACCTCAGACTCAATAGGTAGCCAAGGCTAGCTTTAACTCCTGGTCTTCCTGCCTCCATCCCCTGAATGTTGGAATTACAGCATGTGTGCCAACCATACCTGACTTGACTTCAAATATCCAGTGACACAGAATGAATTGTTATGCTAGTGACCCACTGAGGCAGGTAACCAGGAGCCCATGCCAGTCCGGAAATGTCACCTGTCAGCTGGCTTGAGGGGGCTTGAATGGGGCAGAAGAAAAGAGGCTATAAAAGGTGGGAGGCCAAGCTGTCCCCTGCAGGGAGGGACTGACTTTGCCCTTGGCTTCTTCGCATGCCCTGGGTAGGCCTATCCCGCCTTCCAATTTCCAGGGATTGTGGGTGGGTGGTGCCTAGTGGCTGTGAATTCCTGCACAGATGTACCTGTAACTTGGCCTGAGACTTCCCGTTCGTTGAGACCTAGGGGAAAGTCAAGCCAGGCAGCCAGGACCCATGACATGGGCCCTTCAGGAGTTAAATGTGCCATTCTCAGAACAGCTCCGGTCACCTACCCCCACGGGGATGGCTGATTGCATAGCAGGGGAAGTTTGCTCATTGCCAAAGATAATGACATGCATTATCGTGGTGGGTACACGGCCGTGACCTGTCCTTCTCTGTATAACCTGCAATTCACTGCTTTCAAAAGCACGATTCTTTTCAACGTGGCTGCCAGAGTCACCTTGGGCCACTAATAAAAGAGAAGCCAGACATAAGTCCCCTGGACAGCCCCCTGTCTCTGAGGTCTCCCTGAGACACCCGGTTGGGATGGGGCCCCTGCTTGCTATTGTGTCTGACCTGAGATATCTCCCATCTTCCCTCCCCTCCAAAGCCATCCACGGGAAGAATCTGGTGGCCGTCCTCCACCTCCTTGTCTCCCTGGCGATGCACTTCAGGGCCCCCATCCGCCTTCCTGAACATGTCACAGTGCAGGTGGTGGTCGTCAGGGTGAGTACCCAGGCTGTCTGCCTGCCCATCCCTCTGCGAGCAAGGTGACCTGACTTTTTCCTCTCGTAATTTTCCTTCCTCCCCATCCCAAGAGGCTACCTTCTATTTTTCCCTTGTGACAAAATACGTGTCTCACCCTGCTCTGTGAGAAACGATTGGAGGAGGAACAATGGTGCTGATTTGAAGAGTAGTACACGGGTGTTGAGGTTTAATTTCCCAGATTTCTGAAAAGAACATTCATTTCTGTCTAAAGCCAGCGAGTCGGAATTCAATCCCCTTGAATGTACTTGTTACTCGCTGGAGGAGGCTGCGACCTGAAGAGTGAAATAGATACCCAAATTAAAGGCTCTCCACATTTGCTCTGGATTATAAGCCATCATTTTCTATTTTCTCATTTTTTAGGATCATTTCTCTTGATTCACTTAGAGAGAAGGAGCCAGGACCCAGCTTCCTGCTAATGGAGGCAGGCAGCATCTGCCTTGTTATTTGTCCCATTGTCTTAGTGTTCAAGTGGGCAGAGGCTAGCCAGGGTGGGTTTGTGTACACAATTTGATCAGCATACTTGTATTAAGCACCTACTAGGTGCCAGACATTCACCTGGACGGCCAGGGATCCTGAGTGAGGAAAACACACTCAGCCCGGAGGAATCACAGCGTCTGCCAGAGGGGCTGAGGTTATACCCGGGACCTGCAAGTCTCCGGTGTTTATGTTCCTGGCCACACCCGGTTTCACTCTGTTCTCTGTGTTTTAAACTTATCAGTCCTGTGGTCTCTGGTCCCTGAGGACCTGTCTGAGCCTGTGTTTTCTGAAGATTCTGACGTTCCTACTGCCCCGGGAGCTTTGCCGTTCCCTACCAGGAAGGCCTTCCCTGGCATCAGGTGAAGGTCACCTGCCATCTCTCTCTGTTTTCCTCCCAGCCAGGATGTTTGTGGTCAGTGAGAGTGATGCAGACCTGGGGGACCATTCCTGCGGCCCAAGTTCTGGCCACTGACTTGCAGGCAGCCAGCCAGGAAAGGCTTCCCAAGGACACATGGGACCATGGTTCCCAAACCCACCTACGTCAGCCCCGGCCCGTGAGCGCCAGCCAGTGGCCTTGCAGTCTGGGTATTCCCTTTCAGTCTTGCCGTTTGGTCCAACTCTAGCTCGGAAAGTTTGACTGCCCCCGGCAATCCCTTGCTGGCGTTTCCTTTCCTGACCAGGACTCGGATTCTTTGGGTCAAACCCAGAGTGGAAGAAGCCAGGAGAGGAGCCCTGAACTGACCCGTGCTCCTCAGAAGCTGTCTTCCAGGCCCTGCTCAGAGCTGTCCTATGCCTCTCCTTAAGGTCCCCTAGGCTGTCCCTGCACTACTGGTCTTGCTCAGGTGGCCCAGGCTTACCAGAGATGGCAAAGCAAGGCATGTGGCATTTTGTGACCGGAAGGCACTAAGCCAGGCTTGGTCTATACCCAGCAGTGGAGACTTGGTCACTTGATTGCTTTAAATGGATTACTGTCACCCAAGTTACAGCGATTTCTGTACGAGCTCGGGGTGATGCGGTATAATCCATTCTGCTGTCCTGAGCATCCCATGCTCAGTAACTAGTGGGTACCTCATGTGTACTTAATTTTCAGAGGAGTGAACCAAACACCTGAGTCCTCCTCAGCAGGCTTTCCTGTGTGTCATTTGGCATGAGGTTGGGAGTGAGGAAGTGGGGTTATTCACTGACAAGAGTCTGCAAGCCTCCGGGCGGCTGGGTCAGGGTGGGAGGGGGGGAGACAGGAAGAGAGAGAGGGGGCGGGGCCTGGTCAGGACCCAGGTTCCTGTTCCTCAGCGGCTTCCAGCAGGGCCTTGTGGTCCTGGTGTATGTGGGGCTTCCAACCACCCTCACCCCCACTCCCCCACCCTGGAGCCTCTGGGTACCTGTGGGGCCTGAGAAAGGCATCAAGGGGTCTATTAGTTTCCAATGTTGCTGGGATGAAAATCCACTAACTGGGCCATCAAATAGCAGGTGGATTTCTTCTCCCGGCTCTGCGGGTTGTAATGGACCAGGCATCTCCTCTCACCTTGCCCTGCTTCCGCAGCTGCTGACCACCCTCAGCATCCCAGACCCACTGCATTTCTCTCCTCTGTTTCTGTTCTTTCTTTTCCCAAGAGTGCCATTCTCCCCAGCTCCAGGGCTTGCCACCTAATATGGCCTACCTTTACTGATATATCAAGACTTGGTCTTCAAGAACTGTCATGTTCTGAGGTTCTGGGTGAAGTCTGAGGGAGCCCAGTGTGACCTGGTCCCCACATGTTCTTTCCCTGGTGTCCCCACAGTCAGACTAGTGAACCTTCTGATTGTTTTCCTCACCTGCCCCAGCTTTGAAGTATGGAGTCTACTTGGGGAATCTGGTTGGGGTGTTTCTGAGTCCAGCTTATTGACCAGTTCCTATGGCACCATGGAGAACAGAGGGTCACGAACAATTTGGCGATAGTCACAGCTGCTGAAGAAGCCCCCCTATGGTCACTAGGAGTGCACCTGCCCAGGCATGAGGGGGACTTTGGGCATGGGGTCCTTTGTAGGCTGGCGTCTTCCTGGAGGGTCATCTGCTCAGGCTTTCCCATACCGTCAACATGTGCTTCTGCAACCCACCCCTGCCTCATGGTTTGTTTATTGATTTGTTTACTTTGGGGTTTCCAGAAACGGGAAGGCCTGTTACATTCCAGTCACATCTCGGAGGAGCTGACCACAACCACAGAGTAAGTGGACAGTGGCTGGCCCTCAGGGCCCTGTGCCTCGTACAAAGTGACCCTTGAGGGCCTGTGCCTTACAGAAGCTGGGTTTGTGAGCCTGCCCTATGTGAGCTGGGCCCCATCAGCGGGGGATGCTGTGTAGGCCTGCCTTCCCCTCTCTTGGTCTTAGTGTGTGCTTTTCTTACAGGCTCCTGCCTGGCTCCAAGCTTTCCAAATCAGAGTCCAACTACCCTCAGAGGATTTCTCATTCCTTATTTTAGAAGGGGAGATTTAAGAATATCTGATAGGACCTGGAGAGATGGTTTAGTCAGCACAGTGCTTGCCATGTAAGCATGAGTGCCTGAGTTTGGATCCCCAGCAACTCTATTTTTTAAAAAAGCCATGTACAAGGATATGTATCTGTAACCCAGCATTGAGTGTGTGTGTGTATGTGTGTGCAGAGAGAGAGAGAGAGAGAGATCCTGGAGATCGCTGGCCAGCCAGCCTAGCCAAATCAGTGAACTACAAGTTCAGTGAGAGAGCTCAACAAAAAATGGGGGAGGGGCTGGAGAGATGGCCCAGCGGTTAAGAGCACTGGCTGCTCTTTCAGAAATCCCAGCTTCAATTCCCAACACCCACATGGCTGCTAACAGCTGTCCATAACTCCAGTTCCAGGGGCTCCAATGCTGCCTTTTGACTTTACAGGCACTGCAGGACATGGGTGCACTTACACACGTGCAGGCAATACATTCATGCACATAAAATAAAATAATAAAAAGAGGAAATCAGTCTCTGGTGTACACACACACACACACATACACACACAGACACACAGACAATAGACACATAGACAAATAGACACACATACACATATATACACACATACACAAACATACACACACGCACTTACACACATACACACACACCCCACACACATGCATACACATACACACACATACACACACACCCACACACACATACACACACATACACACATGCACATACACATACATGCACACATACACACACACACACAAACACCTGCACATGCTTTTTTAATTAAGTAAGAATGTCAGAGGATACTGTTTGTTAGCTCGGGGTGGTGAATGGATCAGGTGTCCCCTGGTCATTTTCTCATCTATCTCCTTCACTTGTTGGTTACCATTAGCTCCCTCAGAGGGAAGAGCCACGTGTCCAGCTAAAACTTTCCTTTTGTGGGCACTGCAGGTGCCTCTGATCTCTTCTAGAAAGCCAGAGGGCGATTTTTTTTTTTTCAAAATCTAAAAGGCTTTGACCCTAATAGCAAGCCAGATAGTATATATGTATGTGGTGTTTAGGAGCCCCATGACACCCTGTGAAGGGCTGTGTGAAAGTCCTTGCATTTGCTCCTCTTAACCAAACCTGTTCAAATGTTTAAAAAGTTGGATGTGTCAGCTAGCTTCATTCAGAGTCACAAGCCATGCATCACAAATGGCCTTTCTACAGCTGACTGGCACAGAATCCACTGAAAAGCATATAGGACCTGCAGCCCTTGGGGGCTCTAATCCTCTGCAAGGGAAAGGTGGGGACCTGGGGGTGGGGTGGGGTGTGGGTCATGCCTGCACCACAGGCATTAGGCTGCAGAAGGGCTGCTTAGAGGAGCAGAGGTCGGGATGGGGTTGGTGATCTGTAATACCGCCCAAGCCCCAGATCATTCCATCCACCTATAAGTCCTTGGTTGGGTGTGGGCTGGGCTCAGTGGGGGTTCCTCTGCCAGTCTAGCCAAGGTTGGTCCTGTGATGTCCATAGCTGAAGGTGCCCCAGGGCTGGTTGGACCGAGGTGGCCTCTTCTGCTGCCTTTCCTCCTCATAAGCCTTCCAGCTTCCTCCTCAGCTGGTGAGGAGACTAGCTCTTGGCCACAGACCCTCAAGACTCCATCTTGGATTTTCGTACATGTCTTCCTTTTATGGATCAGAGCAAGACTCAGGTTATCCTGGGTCAGGATTTGGGAGACAGACGTTATACGTTATACGTCCAGGTACGTTGCCATAGGAGGCGTGGAAGGCAGCTGAGTTGTATTTTCTTGTAGTCTGTTGGGACGAGGGGGACAAGCAAGGAGGATCTGGGAGCTCCACAGTTATTGTGGGTAAAACCTGAAGTCAGAGAGCGCATGTGTGGGCAGACGCCTTCCCACCAGCCCGCCAGCTGTGGGCAGAAAGCCTGCTGTGTTGCCCCCTGAAACTGGGCACTGGGAGAGGCTGGGCAGGCACAGTGCCTTTTCTCCTGGCTCAGGTCAGGCTGACAAGATGATTGAATATAACCTGAAATCAGGCATAGTCAGGAAGGGAGCTGAGATAGTCTATCAGCCTACCGGCCTCCTCTCTGGACCCCAGCCCTGGGTTTGCTCTCCCTGGAACCCTCCGCTCCTGTGGCCACAGTGGATCTGATGGACTATCACAGACCATCAGACCTGCTGCCATGATCCCTGCTGTGTGCAGGGGTCACTCTCGGGCTACATCTCATCTGCTTCCCCTCCCCAGCACACAAGCCCCGGCATGCGCAGGCTTGAGGTTAGTTTCTCGATGATGTCAGCATTGTTAGCTACTACCTCCTATCTGGTTTCCTGAGGCCGCTACAAGGCTACTCCTCGGCCCTCCAGGCTTGCCAAGCAGGAGCACCAAGCTGCCTTTTCATTCTCACAGTGTCTGTGTCTCTATGTCTTACACATAGTAGGTCTTCTAGTAAATGTTGATTTATTTTTACTTTTATTACTTATATGTGTATGATTGTATTGCCTGCATGTGTGTGTACAATGCCTTTGGAGCCCAGAAGAGGGCATCGGTTTCCCTGGAACTGGAGTGACAGATGATTGTTAGCTGTCATGTGGGTGCTGGGAATCGAACCCAGGTCCTCTGCAAGAGCAGTCAGTGCTCTCCAGTCCTGTAAACGGAGTTCAAGGACTTGCCCCAGAGGTGTGTAAGGAATAAATGAGTCTCCTGACCTCCAGAAAGGGACCACAGAGGTGACCTGGATCCTGGCAGGAAATTTACCCCATCCTTCCTTGCTTGGCTCCAGGCCCAGGCTTATAGACTTTGGGATCTGTGGTCACGTTTTCTCACCTCACTGCAGAAGCTGGGTTAGCACAGTGTTACCCAGTCTGCCGGGCCTGGTGCGGGATACTGTCTGCAGCTTGAATTGTCCTCATATCGTCACCTCCCATGATGCATTAGTTCTGTCCCCTCCCCTCCAGGGCATCCAAGGACAGGGGCCTTGTCAGGAAAGTTGCAGTTCTTGTGCAAATGTCAGCCCCTCCCCAGGCTCATCTCACCTCGGTGGGGCTAGAGCAGGAAGGTCTGGGGGATTCCAGTCCAGGCTGCACTGCCATGCCCTGGGGCAGGGTGGCAGGGTCTGGTCAGCTCCGCTCTGTGAAGATTGGGGACTGGGTCCAAGCAAACTTTTGTCCTAGTTACTTTCTGCTGTGTGATTAAACACTGACTGACCAAAACCGATTTAGTGGGAAAAGGATTCATTTCCCCTTACCACATGGCGGGGAGGCAGGGGCTCAGGGAAGGAACCTGGACGCGAGAACTGAAGCGTGGACCAGGAAGGAACACTGCCGCAGTGGGCATCAGCCAGCAATCAGGAAAATTCCTTATACACACGCCACAGCCCAGTCCAGTAGAAGAAATTCCCCAGTTGAGCATGTCTCTTCCCAGGTGTGTCAGGTTGACAATGAAACTGTCTAGCACCATCTGACTCTCTCCCTCCCCCTCCTTCCTCCCCTTTTCTCTCCCTCCTCCTCCTCCCTCTCTCCTTTCCTTTCTCCCTCATTCACAGGATGATGATGGGTCGATTTGGTAAGTACTCTGGCAAGTACCCTGGTGGTGGTCAGATGGGACCCTCTGAGGTCCCTGGGCGCACAGGGGCCACCCAGGAAGCTCAGGGACTCACAGAGTTATGTGGGTGAGGAACTTGTACCATAGAGCACTGGGGTAAGAGAAGTAAGGATTCAGGGAGAGAAGAATCCTGTCTTGGAGAGAGTGGCAAGGGAGGGAGTGGGAGGGAGGGAGGGAGGCAGGGAGGCACACTCGCTCTTACTCTTGGGGAACTTTCCTGCCCAGATTTTCTATTGAAGACCTCTGGCTGACCTCCCCTGGGTCATGTAGTTGTAGCTTGGTACTTTGGAATCCTTGGGGGTGGGGGGGTGATGAAAAGAGGCCGCTGAAGCACCGCGTTGAAGAGCGGACACAGCTCTGATGGTTGGGAAAGTCATGAGTTCGAGAGAGCACAGCAGCCGTTGGTCCTGACCTCCCTCTAGCGGACAGACATGGGCCTGATTAGGAAAATTCACAGGCTTTTATATTTTTCTGAAAGCAACTCAGCCTTCGCGTCTCCTCCCTCATCTTTCAAATTTTTCTTTACTTACTATTTTTATTTTCTGTGTATCAGAGTATTGCCTGCATGCATGTAACTGCGCCTATGTCATGCAATGCCTGGTCAGAAGAGGGCATCAGATTCCCTGGAACTGGAGTTACATATGGTTGTTAGCCGCCATGTGGGTGCTGGCAGTTGAACCTGGGTTCTCTGCAGTGCTCTTAACTGCTGAGTCATCTCTCCAGCCTCCTTTAAAAAAAAAAGCTGCTTTATTTATTATTTTTAGCCCTCCCCATCTTTAATGTCACTATTACTAAACAAGAAATAAAGGCGAACAGGCGTCTCCTTGAAGGAGAACAGGGCACCAGCAGCCATGGGTCCATGTGGGACACCTGTCCATTTCCAGGTAGAGGCTAGTTTGGAGCTGGTGTCTCCCTGTCACCCCTTCTTCCTTCTTCCTGCATGGAGGAGGCTCTGAGCCCCTGGGGATGGCAGAGGCAGGAAGATGAGAAATGGGAGCACTTCTGAGATCAGAGTCGGCCTCCCGCGTCTGTCTAGGCTGGCTTTGTTTCAGGTTCTGGCCATTTCGCTAGGGGAGGTGAGCCTGGTCTGTGGGGTGTCCCAGGAGCCTGGTAGCTGGGGAGAACACCAGGCCAGGTGCAGAGGGTACAGCTCATGCTGGGAGAGCCAGGTGCTTCAAGACTCGCGTGGTTCTGAGGACATCTGAGGCCACTGAGGCCTTGGGGGCTATACGCAGTCCTCCCCAGGTTCTGGCGGGAGATGAAACAGGCTATTAGTTGGTGACAGGCAATTAGTTCCGCCCCCGCCTAGAGCTTCTGCTGACGCAAGTTCCAGGTCTCCTAGTTACGACTTGAAGCAGTGAGTCCCCTGTGTCTCCGGCATCCTCTTGGGGAAGCAGTGCACATCAGGCCTGATTTTCCTGGTCGCATCTGGCCTCATTCCCCTGCCAGAGTCTGACCACCTTCAGGCTCCACGGCCCTTCCAGGATGTTTGTTGGTCCCTAACTACCCCTTTCACTGTTTTTTTTTCACATTGCCGGGGTACCTCTAGTCATGTCTCCTTACTGTCCCCTGCCCTCTAAGGACCTCCCAGATACTCAGCCCTCTCTGGTCTCCTCTCTCCGTGCCGTGAGTGTCCAGCCCTGTGGCCCCTCGCTTCCACCACTCTCCACCTGAAATGCTTCCCCCCAGTCACCCATCGCTTCTTTCTTCAGTGGCTCAACTGTCACTTATGAGGGATTCCCCTGCCACAAACCAACAGGCCTCACTCTGCTGCTCTGGACTTGTCTTTATTTCTGTGACCTCAGGACTTATGCAGAGCCAGGTCTACCCAGGAGCCTCTGTGTTTGCATGTATTATCCTCCTCACGCTCCTCAGACAGCCATGCAGTTATTTGTAGGCATGTCTGACGCCTCTTCCTCCACCCAGGCCTCTTTGAACTGGAAGCATCCTGCAGGCTGGTGTCACTCGCCCCCAGTCTGTTCTCTCAGCAGCCAGCCCTGAACCACTGTCTACAAGCAGCAAGGAGCTTTCAAGAGGAGCAGGCTGACCCTCTGGTCTGGGCTTTTCTGGAGAGGTTACCCTCAGCCTGCTCGACTTTCACATGCTCTGAGGCGGGGAAGGAGGGGGTCTCTGGTCACCTCCCTGTCACTCCTGCAGGTGAAGAGTTCCCAGCCCCCTCCTGCCTGCTTGAGGGGGGGAGCAGTCTCCCTGGAAACAAGTCTCCTGGGAGTTGGGAGGTTAGAGCCTGGTCTCCATGACAACCGCTTTGCTGGTTGCCTCTTCTCTAGCTGGAGGCTCTTCCTCTTCCCCGGCTCCCCAACTTGGAGCCTGTTCTGAGGTCGTCAGGATGGGGGTGACAAGGGAGGAAGCATCCTCCTTCCGCGGCCCCTCAACTTGCTAGGACCTAGCCTCTCTTCCCCTCCGAGCTGATGTCCACACGCCTGCCCCAGCGCTGGCCAGGAGCTCTGCTCAGCATCCTTCCTGTGCCACCTGGACTTGAACTGACTGTGGGCTTTCTAGTGCTGCTCTTGGCACATTCTGTTCCCTCTGGCTGCAATTTCCCCTTCTTCTCGTCTGGTTTCTCCAGCCTGATTCATACCCGCAAGGCCCCTTCCTTGTCCCACCCGTGGTCCATGGGTGCAAACTCAGGGTCTGTCAGGAACCAGTCAACAGCATGAAAGTGGGTATAGTTAGATTATGAAATGCGAGCTGGCAGCCCCCAGCCACGGTGATGGGGCTGTGAAGAGTGGGGACCCAGGGAAAACAGACCCCTCTACCCCCATCTGCAGAGGAAGCTTCCTGATTACAGGCCGGCACGTGGCTCACTGTGGTCCTCGGCTCCGCTCTTGAGGAAAGGACTTTTTAGTCTAAACACTTGCCTGCAAAAAGTCTGTTGGTGACCTGGGGCGCAGATCTGAGGGCTCCAGGTGGCAGTGGTTGTGCTGACCAGTACCCCTGGTCTGTGCCCTTCTCAACTGGTGACTTCCTCAGGATAAGGAGGAAACTGCTGGGGGAAATGTGCCTTTGGGCTTGTTCCCTGTGGCCACATCCTGATTCCCAGTCCTTACAGCAAGAGAGTGCTCCTGCTCAGCAGGAAGAGATGTTTAGCAAGGGACTAAGGTGGCTTGAAGGCTGTAGGCTTTCAAGTCATGCACTGGGAATTTGAAGCCAAATCTGTTTAATCCCTGCTGCCCCTGTTCAGAGCCCCCAGCCCCTCCCAGTCAGGGAGCCACATGATATGCCCTCTAGGCCCAGGTAAGCAACCAATGTGGGAGGTGTACAGTGGCTGCCCCAAGTAGCCCGATTCCGTGAGCCCAGCAGTGGCCCAGCTAAGTATACTAGTGACATCAGTTGCTTGGGTTCCTGAGCTTTGCCACAGCCCTTTCATAGGTCCTGGATGATTCATGAAGACTAAGCTCCTTTGACCTCTTAACAGATTGTTTTCAGGAGGATAATCTGACTTAGATGATTGAGGAAGTAACAGCTGGTCGAGACTCAGCTGGGGGTGGCCTTTGTCCCCACGGGGACTGTCTCCCCTCCCCCACAGGCACCTATGTGTACACATATGCATATACACAGACACACACACAAGACACACAGTCCCTTCTCCCCCTTTGCCTCTCGCCTTCCTCGAGGCTGAGGAAGAAGCTCCCGGGCTGGGTTGATGGGCACTGCCTCCAGTGCCGGCCCTGGTGTCCCACGCCTTCTCCGTAGAGCTAGGTGGATAGAGGGCTTCCTTTAGACTGTTTCTCTTCCCAAAACCTGAGCTTTCTTGGCCTATCCCAGCCTTCTTGTTCCTCCTCCCTAACCAGGCCCCTGAGTGATAACAAGCAGTGACCCTGCCCCCGACCCAGACTCCATATTGGAGCTGGCAGTGGAAGACCTCAGTGCCAGACTGGCCACAAAAACATACACTGCCCCAGGAACTGAGAGGACAGAAGGCCTTGGCCGTTTCCAGCACCTCCTCCTCCCTCTCCAGTGCTCTGTCAGACCTGGAGACCCCCAGGCCTCTGTTTGCCCTGGGCTACAGCTGTCTGTCCCACAGGCCTCCGTGCCTCCCATCTCTCC
Organism: Eospalax fontanierii; assembly: GCA_035773235.1. Classification (NCBI taxonomy): domain Eukaryota; kingdom Metazoa; phylum Chordata; class Mammalia; order Rodentia; family Spalacidae; genus Eospalax; species Eospalax fontanierii. The sequence goes on from CM069537.1 coordinate 73,925,393, forward strand.
CAGATATGTCAGGTATCAGGGTTCAGGGCTCCAGGTTCTTGTGTCCCTGAACAAAGACGTGAGAGGAGAGACAGAGCTGTTGAAGGGCAGGAAAGGCCCTGCTGCCAGGCAGAAGAGGCTAGAGCAGGGACCCCAGGAGGTTCATTTGCATAGCAAGGGCATTGGGTTCATTTGCATAGATTGGGCTTTCTGAGCATGCTCTGTGTGTTACTTGGAGCTCTACATGAAACTCCATGCATGGTATGTCTCAGTAGCATCTTAAATCCACCCTCCTCCCCGCCGAGGTCTCAGGGTCACAGCAAGCCATGAGTCAACTGCATACAGCAAAGAGGTACATGAGGATTTTCAGAGTGTTAAGCTACTCTTGCAAGTCTTCTGTCCTCTGGTGGCCTCGAGTAGTTGGAAAGGCAGGGACTTTGTGATGATTTTCAGCGGCTTGTGCACAAATGGCAGTTAGAACAGGATGGGGTTCACATGGGAAGAAGAAGGTGGATGGGGCACCTTGGGAGAAGCGGCCTGTTGGTCCTCACAGGTAACCTCAAGGGATTCCGCCTAGGGCTGGGTACCTTTACTCTGAGCATCTCTGTTGATTCTTCCCTGTTGGGCAGAAGTGGAAGATCAGCAATGTCCTCCAGGAGAGGCTGATGGTCCAGCATATGACACAGTAGGGGGACACAGTGCCATTTCAAGAAATAAGTGCAGACCTGGAGGTGGTTGGGCTTCACCAGAGACGGTGATCTTGGAAAGAAACCTGGGGTGGCGAGGCCCGAAGCAGGAATGTATCCAGTGGATGCAGGACAGATGTGTGAGAGACTGGTCTGGAAGGCCCAGGAGATGTTTGGGAGGCTACCAGGTCATTAAACCCCCGGGCCCTTGGGAAAGAGGATGGACTGTATTCTAAGTGATGTGAGGTAGGGCTTCAGTGAAGGGGTCTAGCCGTACTTTAAGGATCTCTGGCTGCTGACAGGGAGGAGGCTGAGTGAACTGGAGGCTGTAGCCATCCCCAAGAGAGGGGTGGAGGGCTGGGCATGGGATCAGGAGATCTGGTCAAGAGTAGAAGTGGTCAGATTCTCAGAGGAAATGATAGAAGGAAGAGTCGGTATGCCTCAAGTGTATGATGGTTGTGGACAGGAGCCTATGTGTGGTCTAGTATCCCATCCAAAGCGTCACTCCCAGTTAACAGGTTCCCAGGAGCCTGCCCAGCCTTTGCTGTTTACAAGGCAGCTCCATACCCTGAATTATTCAGACATGAGCTCCTCCACGCTAATGGGAAGCAGAAAGGTTAGGTTGGGAACACTGAGGTAGAACATCCCGAGGGTGTGTGTCAGGGGCCTGTCCCCAGGACAGACGGGTGGACAGACAGATGGCAGGGGACTGGGATCATAGCAGCAGGAGGCCTTCTCAAATTCTCCTCTGCATTCTCCTTACATGTCATGGCAGAGCGGGACGCCTTTGACACACTCTTTGACCACGCACCTGACAAGCTCAATCTGGTGAAGAAGGTAAGGCACCCAGGGGCTGGGGATTGGGGACCAGTGTCCTGCCACACTCTGTCCAGACGCTCTACAGTCCCAAGACCTGCTGAGACAGAGGTGGTAGGTATTTCAAATCGCTAAGGTTTGCCCAGAGTTCAGTGGCTAAGACAGCTTCCCCGCCAGGGGAAGTCCTGATGTATGCGGGACTTGTCAGGGCCTTTACTGTGTTGGCTGGGTTTGCTGTTCTCCAAGAAGGAGTTTGGTAGGGAATGCTTCCTAAACTAATTTGTTGACAGTGGGGTTTGTTTATTCATTTTGGAACAGCATATATTCCACTCTGATGGAATTGTACATTTAGAAAATCTTGGTTCTGGCCTAGATGAACAGGCTGTTAGTTCCTGGAAGTGCTTTTTCAGAAGGCTGTTGGAACACTCCCAGGTCTTTTCTGGGCCAGAGCCATCCTGGAGTCCTTGGATGCTGAGAGCCATGTCTTGTAGCCTCAGAGCAGCATCCCACCTTCATTCCACCACGTCAGGTCCCAGGGAGCCTGGCTAGACCATCTATTGGACATCTGAGAGAAGAACCAGTTGGATTCCTGGCTCCATGGCTGTGGCCTGTGGCAGGTCACACACCCCAAGCCTCAGTTTCCCCATTATCAAGTGGGAACAAAGATATTGCCCACCCTGGAGGTATAACGATCTAAGGGACATCAACACTTTTTTAAATTTTAATTTTCATTTTTACATATGAGTGGTTTTTACCTGTATGTCTGTGAGCACACTGCATGCATGCACAGTGCCTGCGAAGGCCAGAAGAGGGCATCGTCTCCCCTGGAACTGGAGTTACGGGCAATTGTTAGCTGCCCTGTGGGTTCTGGGAACTGAACTCAGGTTCTCTGTAAGAGCAGCCAGTGTGCTCTTAACTGCTAAACCATCTCTCCAGCCCCACCAACACACATTTTGGAAAGATTAATTTTGGGCAGTGTGGCCATGGTGACTAGGTACGGGCAAGCCCTGCGCTAGAGTCTCCTGGCCTCCCCCTCCTGCCCTAGGGCCAGCTACAGCGTGGACAAGGCTGGATTGCCAACACTTCCCCAGGCTTCCTTGACCCTCCTCCCCCATCTCATGGCCTGAAGCCATGGGGTTCATAGGCATATGCTAGGCTGGGTGTGCATGTGGCCTGCTTCCACCTCCTCCCTGGTTACCCCAGGACCAGTCAGATCCCTTCTCCCTGACTTCCCTGGGTCTGCTTTCCTCTGCTGTGGGGGCTCCCAGAATACCCCTGCTATGCAGGACCTTGTCTCACACTAGGTGTGCATGAAGTCCTTAGAGCTCCTCACAGTCCCAGCACTGGCCAGTGTGCCTGGATTTGGATGTTGAATGCAGGGTCATCTCCCCAGGTGGGACAGGTAGTAAGTTTCAGTTACGGCTGGGCTTGATGGCTGCGAGGTTACCGGGATCAAGTAGTAATTTGAGCTTTGATCAAAGAGAGGCCAGTGTCCTGGATGCACATTTACAAGACCCAGAGAATGGTCACGACTGAGATGGACCCCCAAAGTTGCAATGGTATGGCCAGCACACCCTCCCACTGGGTGTGCATGGGTCGCTGTGGTTACGCCTGGGATATGTATGTACATTGCATTCTTCTCACATGATTCAGTCATTAATAGCATGGCCCACACATGTGGACTGGACCTGGGTGCTCAGCTTCCTGAAGAGACATTCCTGTTGGTCTGGAGTGCTCAGTCTGGTGTGCTGGGTGCTGAGGAGTCTGGCGGGTGATTGCTGATGAGTCCCTTGTCTCTGCCTTGACAGTCCCTCATCACGTTTGTGAACAAGCATCTGAACAAGCTCAACTTGGAGGTGACGGACCTGGAGACCCAGGTAGGCAGGGCCCGGGGGGAGGCAGCTCCCAGCTCAGGTGGGGGAGCGGGGTAAGTTGGGACCACCTTGCCCATCACAGGAGGCCCAGCCACTCGGGCCACTCAGACCTGCTTCCTGTGGCTGTGGAAGCTGCCATCCAAGGGCTGGAGGTTGAAAGTCCAGAGTCATGGTGGGGTCAGTCTGGTATCTTCCAGTTCCACACCAGTGGTTTCCCCTGTGTCCCTGCGGGTGGGCTTTGGAGGTGCTGTGTGTGTGTGTGTGTGTGTGTGTGTGTGTGTGTGTGTGTGTATATATATATATATATGTTTTATTTCCATCTCGCCATGGCTGCTCTCCTCTGTGTGTCTCTGTCTCGACACATCTGTGTTTGTGTTCCTGTCTGTTCCTCAGGGCTAGCTTCTAGAAATGGAGGCATAAGAGTAAGGCTGCTACATGTGGGATTGGTGCACACCCCACACCATCGAAACTTGTTCGGTCTCCAGAGACCCTGTTTCTAAGTGAGCTCACAGGCTTAGGCTCTGGGGATTAAAATTCTTAGGCAGTTTGGGGAAACAGAGTCCAACCCATAGCACCCCTCAAAACTGTACTCTACCCTGTCACAGGCCCTTTGTATGTACAAACCTATGGGTCTAGAATGTTCTGCCACTCCTGTTTCTGTAATAGAGATGCACCTTATTCTTGGTCCTGTGGTGGCACTGAGCCAGTGCTCTCTAAGTCTGCCTTCTGGGGCCCGTGAGATGGCTTAGTGGGTACAACTGATTGCTGCTAAGTCTGATGACCTGAATTTGATCCCTGGGCCCATATGGTGGAAGGAGAGAACTGACTCTCGTAAGTTGTCCTCTGACCTCACATGTTCTCTCTCTCTCTCTCTCTCTCTCTCTCACACACACACACACACATCACGTACACACAATAATAATAGAATAGAATAAATGTCCATCTGTCCAGCAAATACGGACAAATTACCTCTGCCAGGGGTTTGTAAAACACACCCTCCCCAAACCCGCAGCAGCATCGTGGTAACACGTCTTAAAGCATACAACAGGCCTTGAAAGCAAAATATAATTTTCTCTGGATTAGCTGTGTGCTGAGTTCCGAGTCTGAGTTCTCAGAGTCTCTAATGCAGAGCTGATCCTCCTTAAACCCCAGGGCAGTTTCTCCCACTCCTTTCTCTCACTTTAACTTCTCTCATTTGCTTTTCTAATTAAAAAGGTAATTCAGTTTCATTGTAGAAATGTCTGAAAGTGAAGATAAGGAAAACAAATAAAATCACTGTAATTCTGTCACCCGGAGGGCACTGCACCCCAGGGTTTGTTCTGAGCCTCTCCTGGTGTGGCCCTTCCCTGTGTGGCTGGGCTCCATGTGGCTGATGGAGGCAGAGTAGTCTGCGTTAACGAGAGGGATGGTCTGCAACTTGTTTTATTGTTGGTTGGTTTTTGCAGATTCACAAGCTCATCTATTATCCTAGCTGTTTGCTCCCGTGGCACTCCCACTCTGTGTTGAGTTACCAGTGTGGAAGCCTTGCCTTCAAAGTGAAGAGCTGCCTCTCTCCCTCCCACAGGCTCCGTGAAGGGCTACCCAAGTCTTTGCAGATGTTCCGTGTACTCAAACACATCTTTAGTATCAGTCTATACGCTGAGCAGCCGTTCCGTGATGCGGTGCTTTCCTCTCTAAATACACTTGATGTCTTGGGAGAGCACGAATTCCTCTCTGAATATCTGGCGTCTTTTCTCTCGTTTAATTTGTCGATCAGATCCTCCTCTCCCCTTTCTTTTTTTTTCTTTTCTTTCTGTTTTTTGGTCTTTGTGAGATCTACCTGCCTCTGCCTCCAAAGTGCTGGGATTAAAGGCACCACCATACCCAGCTCTTTACATTCCATCCCCCCTTTCTTAAGATAGGCTCTTCCTCTGCATCCCAGGTTGGCCTGAGATTCACTTTGTAGTCCAGGCTGGCCTTAAGCTTTTGGCAATCCACTTACCTTAGCCTCCCGAACACCAGGGTTATCAGCATGTCCTACCATGCCCGGCTTTGGTTTCTTAACAGCAGCCTTCTCAGCCTGTGGGTGGGGTGTGACTCAGTCATAGAGCTCTTGCCTAGCATGCTCAAGGGCCCTGGGTTCCTTTCCTGGCACTGTTAACAGCAGTGTTTTCAAGGTGTGAAGCCTCTCTGTGCTTGATTACAGCAGCCCTGCTGCATGCCTTTCCATACATGTGCACAGCTGTCTGGAGGGTGTGCTGCATACAGCTACTTGTCCCGTTTCCCCGGGCTCAGCTTCTAGAAACGGAAGCTAGGAACAAAGTAGGGACACTGGGAGGCCTGGAGATGTCTGGTCATGGGAACCAGCACCGGCCGCGTGGGCGGCTGACCCACATCTGTGCAGCCTGCCCAGCATCTCTCTCCTGGCCCCCTGGTACTTGAAGCTAGAGCATCTTAGATCAGGATGAAATGTGCACTGATTCTTGTTTTTGCCAGTATCTTCTTTCCTCCCCATCACCACGCAAGTAAGATAGGCAAAGTCTGGCTTATCCATCGATGGCAATCCTGTTAATTCTTTGCTCCACACTGGTCCACGAGAGGCCTGCTATCTGCTCACAAATTACCTTATGCTTTTTGCTGCTTAGAGGCAACTTCTCCTGAGGGTCCTGGCTCTTATCAGATGTTTGTGATTTTTTTTCTCTTCCACGTGAATGTCATGGAGCAGGAGTCTCCGAGGCCTGCCTGAACGGTAGAACACTGAGCGGAAAAGGTTTGAGGCTTTAATAAGATGCCTTACCTTCTGCAAGCTCCCATTTTCCCGTTTATGAGTTGCTAGTCCCAGGCAGTTGAAGGCTTCCTGGATAACTCAGCCTATCCTTTCCAGGACGCTTGCTTGAGAACCTTCTAGAACAGCATTGACCAGTGCACCCCCCTTTAATGATAAGGGTATTCTGTGGCTGTACTCTCCACTACAGCAGCCACTAGCTGTGTGCGCAGAGCCTTGAAATGTGGCCAGTGCCCTCAGAAGCTAGTCTTTACATTTTACTTAGTTTTTAAAGAGCCAGGAGCCAGCTAGATGGTTCAGAGGGTAAAGGAGCTTGCTTCCAAGGCTGACAACCTGAGTTTGATCCCTGGAACCCACAAGTTATTCTCTGACATCCACACATGTACCATAGCACACACATGCTTGCATGTGCACACACACAAAATAAATAATGCAATTACGAAATGAGTCAGTTCAGCAGTCCTACATACTGGTTGCACGGTAGCAGTGTGTCTGTCTGCTACAAGTGGAGCAGGTTTGTGTGGAGCTGCAATTATAGAAGGATTAGTCAAGAAGAACAGTCAGCAGAAGCCCGGCAGATGCTGTGTGAGACCTCCCCCCCGAATCAAACCTCTGGAGACAAGAAGAAGCCGGGCAGATGGTGGCTCATGCCTCCAATCTCAACACTGGGGAGGCTGAGGCAGGATTGCTACAAATTTTAGACCAACCTGGCCTAGAGTGAGAACATATTTTAAAAGAAAATGGAGCTGGGGGGTGGCTCAGTGGGTAAGAGAGCTTGCTGTGCAAGCATGAGAACCCAAGTTCAAGTATCCAGCACCCACATAAAAAGCAAGGTATGTAACCCCACTACTGCAGGGGATGGGACTGGAGGATTGATGGGATTTAATGGTTAGTCAGGACAGCTGAAAAAGGGTGGATGTCTGTCCACCCCTCCCCCCAGCTCCCAGAATTGTCACTGAGTCTTCTCTGCAGTTTGCAGATGGCGTGTACCTGGTTCTGCTCCTGGGCCTCCTGGAAGACTATTTTGTTCCTCTCCACAACTTCTACCTGACTCCTGAGAGCTTCGACCAGAAGGTACATGCCTGGTCTCCATCCTGTGAGCGGCCCCAGCATGCTCCCTGAGGCGGACAGCAGGGTGTCCATCTCGCTGTGTCCTGCAGAACAGGAAGCCACATAACACATGGGGCTCAAATGGATGTGCTCTGGGTAGACAGAACAGGAAACCCATTAGCAACGTGCAATGCATCCAAGTTTGGACATGTTTCTGTCCCAGTCTTTCCCCCAGGCTCGTGTTTTTAGAGGCCGTGGTCAAATGCTGCATAGCCCTTTGGGCTTCCTGCTGCTTCGAGAGCCTGCAGATGTTGTGCCGGGTCGGCACATGCCGCTCTGCAGTAGGTGTCCTGCTTCCCTGCCAGGGCGTCAGTCCATTTATTCCTCCTAACACAACAAGGCTCTTCTCAAATATTTACAGTTACCACTCCTGTGAGTGCTGGGGACAGGTTCCAGGGCCCTGGGGACCAAAGCCTGCAGATGCTCAAGTCCCACGTGTGAAATGCTGTAGTATTTGCATAAAGCCTACACACTTCCTCCTGTGGACTTCAGATTCTGTCTGATGGTTTATAATACCTAATGCAATGTAAATGCTATGCAAAGAATTGCTTGCTGCATTGTTGATGGAGTGACTTTGGGAAAGCGTGCTTGTTCAGTGTGCATGCTGTTCTCCAGATCCTGTCCTGCAGTCCGTGTCTCTGTAGATGTATGTGTGAGTGTCTACATGTGTGTATGCATGTGCTTCATGAATGTGTGAGAAGATACTTGTGTGTTTCTACATGTATGTGTGCACATGTGATTTATGTGTATATGTGTGAATGTTTATGTATGCTTGTGTGTGCTGAATATATGCATGTGTATGTGTGTGTATGTCTGTATTTGTGTATGTGTGTGTATGTGTCTGTGTCTATATATCATGATATATTTGTACATCTGTGTGCATGTCTGTGTGTGTCTGTATGTTTATGTCTGTGTGTTTATGTTTGTATGTATCTGTGTATGTATATGTATATCTCTTTGTGTCTGTGTATGTCTATGTGTGTCTGCATGTATCTGTGTATATATTTGTATATCTGTGTGTGTGTCTGTATGAGTCTGCATACATGTCTGTGTGTGTCTGTATGTCTATGTGTGTCTGTGTGTATATGTATATCTGTGTATGTATGTCTGTGTGTATGTATATATATTCAATATATATACAATCTGTGTGTGTCTGTATGTATCTTTGTGTGTGTATGTGCACGTGCGTGGACTCGCTCCCACTTCATTTCTGTGGGTATTTTCCTGGGAACATTCCTCCTACAGGAGCCTCTGGGTCAACCCTTGGGTCCAGGTGACCTTGCCACTGTGTCCCTGGCATCTTTGGCAGCTCCTCTTGTACCATCTGTCCCATTCTGGCTCCCAGCAGGCAGGCCTGTCGTTGCCCTGTTTCTGCCTCGCCTGTAGAGTCTCGGCCATGACAGTGGGGTGCTGGAGAGTCACAGCACCTGCCACTTTATTTTTCCCAAGTGCTAGACCAGTGAGTGAGGGAAGCAGACAGTGGAAGCCATGATGGGAGCCAGAGGAACAGCAGAGGCCGGGCCAGTGTTTATCAATCTGCTGGCTGCTGGCACCGAGCAGTCTGTCTGCTCTTGGCCAAATGTTGGTCCTGTCGTGCCTGCCGAGTTGGAATCGGACAGATTAGAAAGGTCTCGGCATGTCAGAGTGCACGCTGGGGAGAAGGCGAGAGCGAGTGCAGCAGCGGCGAGCTGCTCTGAGCTGTGGAGCTCGGATCTCAGTTCGACAGGTCCTGTGTTTCCAGGCCCCTGGGTGGCTGGCCACTGAACATCGTCCTGGGGAATCTTGTCTTTGTTTAAACTAACAAGGAGGCCAGTGAGACTGTGGATTCAGACAGATCTAAAACTGGTCTCTATCCAAACAAGGCTTTGTACAGATGGCAGAGGCTCTACTCCCCGCCAGCCCTGCTCTTTCCTTTGAAACCAGGATGAAAGTCTATGTCGAGACTGCCCTGGCCTGGAAGGCGTCAGACCTGACTCATCTGCCTTGGCCTCTAAATGAGAGTCAGAGAAGAGGGTATTTGGGATCAGCACACAGCATGCCCTCCTCCCATTCTCCTGGAGAAGGAGCTGGGCATATGGCTCTGTGGGCAGCTGTGGCCCTCTCCTCAGGGAGGTGTGAGGATTCCTGTTCTGTCTACATATATGATTTACATGTGTGTGTTTACATATATAGTCTATTCTCTTCCTCCAGGGGTGTGTGGGGGGGTGTCACCATGGCAGCAAGTGGCACATCTGTGTGACCCATGACCCAGGTATTTCTCTCCTAATCCAAATGGTTGCTGGGCAGGGACAGCCTTCCTGGCCAGACCCGAGTCCTGCTCCATGCTCCTTTGCTTTGGCCCTGGATATCTCAGCATTTTCTCCATGGTGGAAGGACAGAGGTTCAGCAAGCAGAGTGGGGAATGTGCCATGAGTTGCTCCCTCAAGCATAGTTATGACTTACGTTTTTATTTATTATTTTTATCTTATGCGTATGAGTGTATTTCCTGCTTGTGTGTAAATGCACAAGTGTCGTACAATGCCCACAGAGGTCAGAAGAGGACACTGGATTTCCCTGGAACTGGAGTTACAGACGGTTGTTAGCCACCATGTGGGTGCTGGGAAATGAACCCGGGTCCTCTGCCAGAGCAGCCAGTGCTCTTAACCACTGAGCCATCTCTCCAGTGACTTCTGTTTTTTAAATAATGGCATTAGGCTGTGGATGTGGCTTAGTTTGCAGAGTGCTTGCCTAGCATGGGCAAGGCCCTGGGTTTGATCCAAGCACTGTATTAACAGAACATGGGGACAAATACCTGTCAATCCAGCTCTGGTTCTCCCAAAGCTAGCTGGGAGAGCAGAATGCCACCCCATCTGGCTCCAAGTGGGAGCCTCTGTTTCAAGTCCACAGGCGTGAGGACCAACCAAACTATACCTGGCCTCCACTTGCCCTGAGTAGGCAAACCTGGAAACCAGCAAGCAGGCAGACATATGTCAGCTGGACAGGCTTTGGGGCTCAGAGTGACCAAAAGCCTCCAACAGTAACACTGTCACAACTCCACTGTGGTGGAGCCAGACACCCAGGTGATAATCTCCCCTGCAATGCCATTCAATAATTAACTAGGAGGAGATGCTGGCCTTGCAGGGTCCAGCCCAGCCCACAGGCCTGCGTAGAGACTCAAGGAGCTGTGGGGAGGCTTCTGTGGCACACAGCTGTGGTTGGAAAGGTGGAGGAATCCCTACCCCTTGGAACACTGTGTCCCACAGACACTAGTTCTTAACCGCTATCCAGCAGAGAGGCTCCTCCATGCTGGAAGGAGCGTCCAGGGCTGGATACCTTTGCAAGGCACCTGTCTTCCCTGAGCCTGACTTTCTCCACCTGCAAAATGGGACCATAGTTACTCTTTATCATGTGACATGGTCTGGATCAGAGCCAGAACTTGGCTGGGCGTTCTGGGAAGACGGCAGGCTAGGACCCTCCATTCTTCCATCCCTTAACTCCAGCTCCTCGACATGAGGACATCTTCTGCTGAGTTGCCCCAGTGGAATCACCTCTCTGCCCTCCCTGTGTCCTTGCGGACTGAGTGCACAAATGGATGCAGTCTGGGGCATTTTGCATAGAAGCAAGAACTGGTTGTGGTTGGTTAGGCATGGGTGCGTGCGTCTAGGAATGGGCGGGTGTGGTCAGCCTGGGTGGGGTGTCAGGTGTGACTGGGTGGAATCAGACTTGGGTGGGTGTGACGGAGCTGAGGTGGGTGTGATGGAGCTGGGGTGGGTGTGACGGAGCTGGGTTAGTGTGGTCCAAGCTGATCTTGACCTGCTGTCTCTTTCTGGCAGGTTCACAATGTTGCCTTTGCCTTTGAGCTGATGTTGGATGGAGGGCTCAAGAAACCCAAGGCTCGCCCTGAAGGTAACGCCCCCACCAGGACTCCTGGAGCAGCGAGCAGCCCTGTGCGAAGAGAGGGACGGGGGGAGAGGGGGCGCAGGGCTCCTCAGGAAACCTGCATGTCCTGCCTGAGCATCCTCCACGGGGCTGCAGGCATCTTTCTGTGCATGTGGTTGCACGGCAGAGGCTGAGAGCTACGTGGGAGAGGGAAAGTGTTAGAGGACCGTGGGGCCTGTCCTCTCCTGCCTCCAACGCTGTTTCCTTCTGCAGATGTGGTGAACCTGGACCTCAAATCCACCCTCCGGGTCCTTTACAACCTGTTCACCAAGTACAAAGATGTGGAGTGACAGAGCAGTCAGCCCTGATGGCTGTCCATCAGTCCCCGGGCCTTCCCAAGAGATGCCTCCCCAGGGAGACCACAGCCTTCCAGCTCCAGCTGTGCCCCACCTCCCTCCCCCTCCTCCTCCTCTCCTTCCACCTCCCCCCTCCCTTCATTTCTCTCCTCCCCTCTTCTTCCCCCACCCTATCCCTTGTTTTCTGCAGCAGGTCAGGCCTTTGAAATCTCAGTGCTGTAAACAATACCCTTCTGGTTTGAGGCCTCCCCTCATCATCTCTTTCAGGGAGATTCTGACTCCGTTTTCTCTTTCTCCATCAAAAGATGAAAAAGAACAAAGCCCAGCTCCAGCCCTCAGCTGGCAAGGACCGCCCACCGCACTCCAGCTTCTGGAGCAATTATCAAGGGCAGGCTCTCCACAGCTGCAGCCACTGTGGCTCTGCGGTTCCAGGGACTTTGCCCAGCCTGTCCTCAGGAACCTCCCCAGGTTGGGCTCTCCTTGGAAATGGGGTCTGTCTATTTAGTAAAAAGATTTTGCAGTTTGAACAACTTCGCACCTGAGTCTCAGAAGCTGTACATGTGTGACCAGTGTCCCCACCTGGCCTTCCTCTGCTTTCTCGGTTTTAACTGACCTTTTACATAAACCTTCATGACCCAGAATGAGCGGGTTCCTGGGGCAGCCTCACAGGGCATGGATGTTTTGCTGGCTCTGAATGTGCAGCTTGGAGCCAGAACTTTCATCTGAGTGGCCCTGTTCAGGAAAGAACCTGGTTTCAGAGACTTCACAAGAGGGCAGGGATCCATTACTGGGACTGCCGACCATATGCTATGGAGTAACAGAAGTGAGTGTCCCACAGCTCTGAGGCCCCGGCTGCGTCTCCTGCCATCCTTTCTTCTTGCATACTTTGTATTGGTTTCGTCTTCATTCTGATGTGGGAACCCCCCACCCACTCCTCATGGCCTCGGACCCCGAGCCATCTTCAAGACCCTTGTCTCCAAATGCAGTTTCTCTCTAATGTGCCAGGAGTGGAACTAGGGTGTGGGGTGTGACTCAGATAGTAGTCGGGGGCGTATGAAGTACCCGTCTCCTCCCAGATCTCTGCTGTGTGCCCCACTTCAGTGTGTCCTAGGAATGCACTCACCTTGTGCTGGTCTTGACTCTGGCCAGGCTGCTGACTGGCCCCTTGTCTAGTGGGTCCTTCTGTGGCACACCACCTCCCATCTTCCTCCTGCCCCCTCTTGAGTCCACCCTCCCTTCTTTGCCTTGAGCCCTCAACCTTCACAGCATCTACAATGTAGCCTTCTTTGATTCCCCACCCTGCCTCAGACAGGGTTGTAGAGTGAATTTTAACATTAAACTGAACCGCAGTCCAAAGTTCTCGAAGCCAGTTTAATATTCTCCCTCAGTCCTACTGTTGCTAGGCTGGGGACCGGCTCAGAATAGCCTCTCCGGTGGAGGTGGCTTCCCAGCAGGGGAGAGAAATAATTAACACGGCATTCCCGTGTCTCCCTGCGGGATACGGTGACATTAAAGAGCCAGGCTGACGAAGTAGCCAGGACCCGGACATTCTGCGCTGCCTTTCTCACGTGCACAGAACCACGCTGCAGCCTGAGCTTCCGGCTGCCCTTCTCACAGTGGCCTTGGCCAGGGTTCTTGCTTCCTTAGGGCAGGCGGCAAAATGTTTGCAGAGAACACAGCAGTGGAGTCCTCACCCACTCTGTCACGTTGAAGGGAGAAACGGGGCTGCCCCAGGAGGGGCCATAGCTTTATGGTAAACCCCATCTGGATGACACATGTCCCATTTTGATGTGCTTTGTACACCCCTGCTTGGAGCCGGACAGTACAGGCTTGTAGGAAGCGGACAGCCCCTCTGCCTCACGGCTGAATGGTGAAGCACAGATTATCACCCTGCTGACTCTGGGGGGTGAGACCCTGGTAGTAAGATGTCCCCTCCATGACAGGCCCCCACCCCAGCAACTTGCCCACCGCTGTCTTTGGGGCGACGGGTTCACCTGGAATGAACATACTTCTGCCTTGCTATTTCAGTGACGTTCTGTAACTTTCTAACCTCCTCCTGCCTTGAACATACATTTTTGTGCTATTGTGATTTTTTTGAGACAGGGTCTCCCTGTGGTCCCAGCTGGCCTGCCTCTGCCTCCGAGTGAGTGCTGGGATTAAAGGTGTGTGCCATCACACCCTGGAGCATATTGGTTATTTGAACTGGGGTCTGGCCTAGAGGGCTGGTAGAATTTAGATGGTTCGTCACTCCCGTGTGGGCAGCACCTGCTTGGCCCTTTACCAGGAAGAGTCTACTCTGCACCTCCCGGGGCTGCAGACCAGGGCCAGGGATCCTCCCCCTCTATCCTGTTCTGAGTGTCGTGTCCCCCTCGGCCTCCACTGGCCTTGGCTGGTCTGCCGGCCCTTCTTGTTCCCTTTTCAAAGGCAGTTGTGCAAGTCGGACCCCAGGCCCCCACGGCTTCCTGACTGGTCTGACAGAGCGATCTTATTTTCAAATAGTGGCGAACCCTTTCCCGCTTCCTGTGCCAATGGTTTATTGTCTTTTTAATTGTTCTGAGCAAAGTATCCTTTGGATTTCTGGATATTAAATAAAAGCCACTAAACCTCTGGCTGTGCTTTGATCAGACCTGCCTGGCAGCCAGCAGGGTCGGCTGTGCTTGCAACACGCTGCTGCTCAAATGCAGCACTTTCTGCACCAGAGACCCAGGCAGGGGAGCCAGCACGAGTGTCAGTGGGCTTCAGCTTTCTTCAGTAACAGCTCCAAGCACCCGCTGGCCTCTGGCTCTTTTGGCTGCCAAGTCCCTGCCACGTTCCACACATTTGTGTCCTGCCCGGAGCTGGGCTGCATCATTCCCACTGCCTGGCTAGTATCTCTTTCGTCACTCCCATGTAGGCAGAGCCTGCTTGGCCCTTTACCAAGAAGAGTCCACTCTGCACCTCCCAGGGCTGCAGACCAGGGCCAGGGGTCCTTCCCCTCTATCCTGTGCTGAGTGTCGTGTCCCCCTCGGCCCCCACTGGCCTTGGCTGGTCTGCTGGGGTTGATGCTTCCAGGAAGCTGAGCAGAAACTAGGGGAAGACACTGCTGGGGGGGCGGTTTCCCACGGGTCCCCTGCTCTCTCTTTGGAAGGGTTGAGAATCAAAAGCACCCTGGTGGTAGCCTAAACTTGGTACTCTATGAACCACCCCTCCCTCACCCTTCCCCCACCCCCATGAGGTTCTGGGCCACCTCGGGTTCTGAACTTTTTCTCTTCGAAGTGATGCCCATTGGGAGGCCAAGACCATAGAATGGCTCAGAGTTCATGGCTAGCCTGTGCCACATAGTTCTAGGGTAGTTTGGGCTATAAGGTGAGTCCCTGTCTCAAAACAGTCTCCCCCACCCAACTTTGTTTCCCTGTCATGACTGGTGGGTAAATTTGCTCAAGTCTTCCAACTGAGTCAGTTTAGAGGGACAGAAACCAGTGGGGTGAGCTCTTACCCCTCAGGCTGTACAGCAATGCCTGGAGGTGGTCTGGTTGTCATACTTGGGGAGATGAGACTCTGGCCTACGGTGGAGGCCTGGCTTGCCCCCTCCACATCCAGAGAGCACAGCACAATAGTCTGTCCTCACATGTCGCTTGTGGTCAGTCTGGGACACTGAGGCAAATCTCTAACTCTTGGGGCAGCCTGTTTCCACTTCTTTCATTGGACAGAATATCTGTTCTTACCGAAGGAAGGTAAAAAGCTTTCCCCTTAGGTCCCAGGGCTGTAGCTCAGTTGGTTGTGTTCGCCTAGCATGAATGTGGCCCTCTTGGGCAGGCTGAGTCAGGAAGAATGCTGCAAGTTGAAGGTTAGTCTAGGCTACAGAATCCTAGGCTCCATCTCCAGCATTGCATAAACCAGGTACAGTGGGTGATGGACTCCTATAATCCCAGGGAGATGGAGCCTGAGGATCAGGAGTTCAGTATCATCTTCTGTTATGCAGTAAGTTGAAAGTAAGTCTGACCTATGTGACACTGAAAACAAAAAGAAAGGCGCTGTCTCCTTGGCAGCCCCCAGAGGTCGGTCATCTGGGTTTCTCCAGGTCTTCTTGTTCCGAGGTCTGGTTGGTCAGCATTTGGGCACAACATGCGGGACCGTGGTAGTTAAACCTGTACCCGGCAGCGTGGGGGCAACCAAGCCCTGGAGCAAGGGCTCAAAGCCAGCTGAGAAGGAGGGCAGTTGCTGAGGCTTCTCAGGCCGCCCCAGGCCTACCACCTCTCCCACTCTCACCCAAGTGTTCTGCGCCATCTCCCAAATGACCTCTGTTGTCAGGCAACCGGGAAAAGCCCCCAGTTCTCAGTGGTTTCTCTGCTTGGGCGGGGCCCCTCTTCCGCTGAGGCCGGCCTGGGGAGCTCGTCCACAGGTGGCCGCTTGCCCTGGTGCGCTGGCGCTGTCAGGGATTCAGACTGGGAAGGGGGCGCCTGCTGTGATCAGTCCAACCCGGGTTTAATGGGGTCGGGGAGTTGCTCCCGGCTTTGCCTGCAGACATCTCCTACTAGAAAATCCCTCTGTGAGTCTGAGTGGTTTCAGGAAGTTACTTCTGTCGTCATCCTGGGTGAGCTTTGCCTTGGCACGAGTGTGGGGAACCCCATGGGCCCCACGCGGAAGGATCTGAAGACATTTACTGAATACTTGCTGTGGTCCACAACCCATGCTACATGCACTGGGGTGCAGAAGGGAGCAAGAACACGGAGAATGTGGGGTGGGGGCAGAAGGCCTGCGTGTGAAGACAAGTTTGGGTGATGCAGAGGGGGGAGCGTGGCAAGGAGGGATAGCGTGGGAAGAATGAGAGATAAGATGTCATGTGAGACAGGTTCCCCAGGAGCCGGCTGCAGCCAAGGAGGAGCTGGAGTGAGCCCACGCTCTTGGGGTCCCTGCCCACCGTGGATTTCAGTGGGTCACGTGGTTCGGTTCAGTGGCCTCACCTAAGGAGAAACAAGGAAACACTTGTTAGCCCACTTAAGTACGTATCACCTCCATTGACACAGTGTGTGTCTCAGAACTGCCACATGAGACTCTAACGCTGCCAGATGTGCTGGGGAAACTGTCCCGTGACAAGGCAAACCTGTGGGCCAGGCTGGTGGGGTGGGCTAGAGAGACGTCAGATCAGGGCCTTCTCAGTTTTGGGTGATTTGAACATCAAGAACTGTGCGTTAAAACATGAATCCGCTGAGTACGGTGGTGATGCATGCCTGTAATTTTACCTCAGCACTCAGGGAGGCTGAGGCAGGAGGGTGGAGACTTGGAGGCCAGCCTGGGCTACATATGGAGTTCCAGGGCAGCTTGAGCTACAGAGTGAGACCCTACCTCAAACCAAACAAACAACTATAGATGATAGATACATACATACATAGATAGACATAGATGACAGATGATGGACAGGTAGATAAATGAGATAGGTCTCCGTGCACACATGATGATAAGGGTGATGTGGGGCTTCTATTTCTCTCCACATTCATCTTTATGTCATATCAAGCTCACAGAGAAGTCACAGGAGTCACACCTCATCCCAAGTCTGTCCGCTGTCTGTAAACACTGCCGAATCCCGGCATCAATTCAACTATCTCCCATCTACACCTTCCCTCCCTGTTCTGTCTCTGGCTATTTAAAGGTGAATTCCAGTCTATGTATCTATCATCTATCTACCTATATTTATCTATCTATCATCTATCTACCTATGTCTATCTATCATCTATCTATTATCCGTCTATCATCTACCTATCATCTATCTATCATCTACCTATCTATCATCTATCTATCATCTATTGTCACCTCTGTCATCTTCCCTTTCCTCTATCGCTATCGTCTCTATTCACTTCTATCCCTATTCTCTATTATCTATCAACTGTCTCTATCCATCTCTGTTTCTATCATCTATTGATCAGTTGATCAGTTTGTCATCTCTCCATCATCTGTCCTTCCCTTTAGCACTATCATCCTATCACCCTTATCTATCTATCTATCTATCATCTATCTATCTATCTATTTATCTATCATCATCTAGCTATCGTCTCTCTGTCACCTGTCTTTCTTTTGATCTTGCACACAGCTCATCCTTATCTGCACACACACATCTTTCCTGAAGCTGTCCTGTGACATGGTCTTTCTGAGGAAACAACGTTGTCACAATGTGTTAATCACATCTGTCTGGTTGCCCCATTGATGTCCTTGATACACAGGGAATTCCAGCCCTACTTTGCAGTTTAGGTGCTAAGAGCTCTCAACTGGAAGAGCCTGAGCAGCGTCCACATCCCAGCTGACCCTGAATGAAGCGGTCACTTGGCAGTCAAACCACCTGTTGATCAAGCTTCTTTATTCCTCAGTGATCAGATCCTGGGACTTTTCCATGAGTGCACAGGAGGAGCCGAGGAGAGGCAGCCACACCATGATGTATACTTATGTGACTGGGCCTGCTGGAGTCTGACCCCACGTGCACGTCTCCTATTGAAACACACTGGCTTTCTAGATTATCAGTCAAATGACACCCAGTGTAGTGGACTATTCAGGTATATGATCACTTAGCACACTATCTCATCTTTTCTTTTGCTATTACAAAACATCTGAGACTGGGTAAATTATAGAAAATAGAGGTGTATCTGGCTCATGATTCTGGAGGCTGAGGAGTCCACAAGCATGGTTTGGCACCTGTCACAGATCTTCCAGCTGCAGGACAACATGCTGGAGAGTGCTTCACAGAGATGCAGAGCAAGCGTGCCTGCCAGGGTCTTCATTCCTCTCACAGAGCCTACACTCAGGACCTCATCTAACCCCAGTCACTCCCCTGAGCCCGGCCTCCAAAAACCATTAGCATATGAGTTTGGAGTTTGGGAGCCAAGTCTCCAAATCCCAAGGCATTGGAGGAGGGCACATTCAAACCACAGTCTGCTCCAGCTTTAGCTGGTTCTGGGACCAGTCGAGTCCTCAGCAGAAGGAGTGGAGATGAGACAGGATGTCACTGGCCCTTAGTTCCCAGGCTGGGACTGTCCAGCATCCTGATGCATCCCACACACATACGTGGACTTCTGGGCTTACCAGGGCCAGGTGGCTGGGCTGTGGGCACTGCTTCTGCAGGCTGCTTTGTGAGCTGTGAGACCCAGGTGGGACATACATTGCTTCATCATCCAAAGAGCCTCCATCACAGAGCACGGGCCTCCTTCTTAGGTGTAGAGGAAAGGCCCAGTCACTCCAGTTTCATTGGGTGAGGTCATCCCTAGGTTTCTAGACAAATATTTCCCCAGGGGTTCAGTGGGCAGCTAGTCCCTGAGCCAACATGCTGGTGTTCCCACAAGGCATCTGGACACGGCTGTCCACTGTTGCCATGCCACAGGATACATACAAAGCAATCGTCCACGGGGCGGTGGACGGATGGATAAAATTGCTCATGAGTAGCAATGTCCAGCCTGAGTTCTGAGTACCCCACATACCAGAGCAAGCAAGTCAATACATTATGAGCCCTCTATGGGAAGTTCTCACTTCTGGCACCTGCTGTGGTTTGCCCACTGGTTCTGTTGGCATCCTTGGAGGGCAGAAGCTGAGCTCTGTGCCCCTGAGATGATGCTGTAGTCTTTGCTGCCCTAGGCATGAGAATGTACTGTTCTCCCTGCTCAGTGAGAGTGCTCATCTTTCAGACTCATCAGGATCGAGAGGACTTTGTTGGCTACAGCTGCAGGTGTGGTTTGGCTGCACTGTGGCGAGCTTGCTCCTAAGCAGCTGCAGTCTCTCGGGTCTCGTCCCTCTCTGCACTGCCAGATGCCACCTTGCAGGTTTGGGTCTGCCTTTCTGAGAGCGCAGGACACCGGCCTTTTCCTGTCCCCAGAGGGGATCACTCTGGGACTCTGCCAACTGGGAAGACTGAGCAGTGAAAGTCTGGGATTGGGTTTTGCTGTGACCCTCTGTCACCGTAGCTACTCCTGGTCTGCCGAATTGACCTGAGTTTCTCTGGTGTTGACCTTTGAGCAGGCCGTTGGTGGGTGGCCAACTGTTTCAATCCTGGACCAATTTCCTGATGGCCCTGTGGCTGAACCCTACCCTGGCCTTGAGTTGAGTCTTAGCACAGCATCCCGTTACAGTGTACGGGATTTGTACAATGCTGTAAAAATGCTGTAGTTACTGCGACCGCCCTCCCCATGCCTTTGCTGAACTTCACATTGACTGAATAACCATACATGCTCAGTAGCATATACGCTTTATATCAACTGTATAACCATACATGTTTTATAACCATACGTGCTTTGTACAATATATGCTTTATATTGACTGTAGAACCATACGTGTTTTGGCCCAAAGGACAATTAGGAAAGTGACACCAGAGGACATTTGAAGAGTGCCTAAGCACTGTCTGTCTTGCTGGGGACAGGAGTCCTGCTCAACAGCACCTGGAAACAAGGCTACAGATGTTTGAGAAAACCAACCAAGGTCTCCAGACAAAGACCCTCCCAGCCTCCCAAAACCATGTGGTAGAGAGAAGAGCTGTTGGTTTGAGCCACGATTTCTGGGATGGTTTATTATGCACTAAAGACTGACTGCTTTGAGTCGGCTGTTGCACAGGACCCTCACCTGCAGTTCTCCTGCTTTGAGTCGGCTGCTGCACAGGACTCTCACCTGCAGTTCTCCTGGCCCTTCCATGTGCTCCTGTTCTCCCTCCAATAAATCCACCTCTTTAACTGGCAAACTCTTGGGCCATCAAGACCCTCTTCCTCTTAGAAAGTTGCCATGGTCCCCAGGATGGTTAGTTCTCATGGTCAGTTTGAGTGGGTTTAGAATCACCAGGAGGCACAACTGGGTGTATCTGTGAGGCAGTTTCCAGAGAGGTTTAACTAGGGAGGGAATGTCTACCCTGGATGTGGGTGACAACATCCATGGTCTGCTGTCCTGGACTAAATGAAAAGCAGAGAGTGAGCTGATCGCCGGCACGCATCTCTCTGCTTCCCGGTGTGGACACGACGTGACCAGCTGCCTCACAGTCTAGCCACCGTGCCTTCCCCTCCGTGGTAGATGGTGCCCTCAAAGTGTGAGACAAAATAAACCTTTCTCTTTAAATATTTGATCATTTTAAATTTGTGTGTATGCATGTAAGTGCATCCATGTCATGCAGTGCCCACCAAGTTCAGAAGAAGGCATCGGATCCCCTGGAACTGGAATTGTGAACGTTTGGTAACTGTCATGTGGGTGCTGGGAACTGAACCCAGGTCCTCTGCAAGCGCAGCCAGTGCTCTTAACCACTGAGCCATCGCTCTAGTTCCATAAACCCTTCTTTCAGTTCCTTTTGTTAAATTTTTTCTTTTCTTTTTGAGACAGGGTCTCACATAGCCCAAGGTGATCTTGAACTTGTTACTAGAGGATGAACTTGAACTTCTGATCCTCCTGCCCCATCTCCTGAGTGCTGGGATTACTGGTATGTTCCATCATGTCTGATTTATGCAGTTCTGGGGATTGAACTCAGGGCTTCCTGCGTGCAAGGCCAGTGATCTACCAACTGAGCTACATGTCCCTGCCAGGTATTTTTTCATAGCCACAAGAAAAGTAATCAGCACAGTCTCTACACAATGACAGGAATCAAAGTGTCTTCACAGAGCCCCATTTGTGCTGGTGTTCTAGGCACTTGCTTTGAACGGTAACCAGAAAAGAGGGCCTTCCCTGTGGAGCTCCTGGTGGGACGGATACAGGAATCACCTGCCAGGAAACCTCACTGGTGGTCACGAGCCCAAGCAAAGGAGCACCTGTGTTAGGCAAAGCAGTCAGAGGAGGCTTCCTGGAGGTGACGGCACGCAAGCCTGTCAGGAATGAGATCTAAGTCATGCTTATAGACCTGGGGAACAATCTGTGTGAAGTCAAAGCAATGGCATTGTCAGAGAACAGGCAGATTGCAGCATGGTGGGAAGGAAAGAGAGGGGCGGTCTGGGGAGCCGTGGAGGAGGGGCGGTCTGGGGAACTGTGACGGGGAGGCTGTGGATGTGGAGACGGATGTGGGCTGGAGCCTACGTACTGACTTGTATTTAAGAGCTATTATTTTTATTTATTTATTTGTTTTTTTAATTTTTATGTATGAGTGTACTGCCTGCATGTAGGAACCTGTGCCGTGCAGTGTCCATGGAGTCCAGAGGAGGGTGTCGGATTCCCTGAAACTGGAGTTGGGAATCAAACCTGGGTCCTGTACAAGTACTTTTCACCACCGAGCCATCTCTCCAGCCCTTATATAAGAGCTACCGACTGTGTGTGGTAACCTGTAATCCAGGTACTTGGCCGGTCTGTTGGATGCCTTTAGCTATCAACTCGACACATCTGGGTGGAGGGAGCCTCAACTGGGGAACTGGGGAACTCCAGTGGACTAGCCTGTGGTCATGTCTGTGAGTAGTTTCTTGATTGTTGAGTGATGTGGGAGGGCCTAGCGTTGTGGGTGGTACCGCCCCTGGGCAGGCGGTCCTGCGGTGTGTAAGAAAGCAGGCTGAGCACGGGCCAGGGGAGCAAGCCAATCAATGAGCAGGTTCCTCCGTGGCCTGTGCCCCAGCTCCTGCCTCCAGGTTCCTGCCCCAACTTCCTGTCCTGACCTCCCTCAGTGATGAACTGTGACCCAGGAGACATAAGATAAAATAAACCCTTTCCTTTCCAAGTTGGTTTTATCGCAGTAATTGAAAAGAAACTAGAACAGGAAGCAGATAAAGGCAAGAAGCTCAGGGTTCGAGGTCATTCTCAGCTAATGGTGAATTTGAGGCCAGCCTGGGCTACACAAGACTCAAAAGCCACGAAAATAGAAAGAGCTATTGGACATCTCTGGGGGCTCCTCAGGTGGTGGGTGGGTTAGGGTGGAGCTGGAGGCAGAGGAGCGCTCTCAGAGGCCCTGGCCCGGTTTCCAGGCAAACAACTGTTGGGAATTAAGGGGGCAGCGGCAGGGAGCGTGGTATCAACACCTGTGCTCAAGAGGCCCACGAGCCCGTGGGAGACTGGGAGACAGGGCAGGGGCCGGGGCTCTAGCAGCTTCCGGTGGGTTTGGGATGCCTCAGTCACCGGCACCTTCCCCCAAGCCACAGCTCAGAGAAGAGGAAGCTCCTTCAGCCACCACAGAGGCAGAGGAAGCGAGCCTTAGGCGCTGCCCCCACTCCCCACGGTCAACCCTGGACCGGAAATGCCTCTGCTGGGAACCTGCTGCTGCAGGCTGAGCTGGTGGCTTTATTTCCTGGTATAGAGAGAAGCAGCAGGTGAGTACAGCTCTTGGCGTGTGGGAGTCCTAAGCTACTAGAACCTTCTACAGGTCCATATGCTCGGTGCCGGAACTCACAGGAGGGCTGAGATGCTGCATGAACAGGAGCCCAGAGTCATATCTCAGCCGTGGCTCATGGCAAGGGGGCATCTGTCAAAAGGGAATCCCAAGTCCCACCACGTTGCTGAGGCTGTCACCTCATTTCCTGAGGAGCTGTGAGCCCCATAGCAGGACCTTGTCTGCCTCTTCTACAGCAAGATGGATAGTTCTTATGACTTAGCTACACCCTCCTCCCCCCAATGACACTGCAGAAGGCGAGAGTTCCCACAGGAGGATGGGGTAGGAGAGAGACTCTGGGACTGTGGTCACCAGAGGCAGTTCCAGGTCCCTGTACACTTGGCTGGGAACAGAGTCCAGATCTTATCATAAAGATGAGTTAGGACCAGAGGGAGGGAGGAGACTGGCCTATAGTTACCCAGCCTGAGTCAGGAGGACTGGACAAGGCTCCCTACGCCAATCTGACTCTCTTCTCTCCAGCCATCTGGGGTTAGTGGGGTGGGAGGCACTCCTAGAGGCTTACTTCAGGGCAGCGTGGAGCCTCAGAGGTCTGAGGAGGGTGGCTCTGGGCCCTGTGAGTGCCTCTTTCTCCCCCATCTTTTAGGCTCCTTGCCTTGGCTCCTTCCATTGTGACTCCAGACCCCACATGTCTGAGTGGGTTTCAGAACACTGGTGAAGGAGCCGAGAGTGGAGAGAAAGGGAAGGTCAAAGGCCAGCAAGTTTGAAACTTCCACAGAGAGGAAGTGGGTTGGGGACCCGGAAGGGGGCCGTTGGCTTCTGGATATGACCCCCTGGCTGTGGGGTCGACCTGGCACTGCACATCATGATGCTGAGGGGGCGTTCTGGTCCTCTATTGGGAACATGGCACCCTGGGCTTCATGGGCTACAGCCCTGAGCCTTGGCCCCTGTCCCAGGTCTGAGGATGCCAAGAGAGAAAGCCTCATTTATAACTGGGGCCAGATGGGCCAGTCCCCCTCTGCAAGTCAAGCCAGCATGGGTAGGAGACATGTCTGGGTGGCTTTGGCCCAGTAGCCTGATCCACTTCATCCAGAGCCAGTGGAGTCCGTTCTCGGTCAGTCTGTCTTGGATTCAGGGACCCTGAGGAGGTGGATGGAATTTGGCCCATACACAGACCCGGAGTTCCTCCTCATGCCTGCCGAAGGTTCTTTGGGAGCCCTGAATAGTACTCCCTATCTCCTGTTCTTGCTGTGCGTGGTGGCTGAGTTCGTGGGCAGGGCAGGATGGGCGGGCCTCTGTGTACCTGGCTGACATGGGTCCGGCTTCCCTGCCAAGCCTTTACCCAAGCTGTGTCCTAAAATATTGTGACTTCTGTTATAAAATGCTTGATAAAAGCAACTCAAGGAGAGAGAGTTGTATTGGCTCACAGACCAAGGGTACACAGTCCATCATTGTGGGAGAGGCCCAATGGCAAGAGCTCGAGGCAGCTGGTCCCTTTGTAATGCCCAAAAAACGGACTCCCCCAAAGACCACCAAGGAATCCAGAGTGTATGCAAAAACAAAGAGCCTTTATTCAAGCTTAAGCTGGGACTCTCCGACCTCACCAACTCAGTGGATCCGTGCTGAAAGCCTCGATCCTAAAGGGTGTGGGCTTTTTATTGATTACAGACAAGGAGCGAAGGGGCATTACAGTGGCACATCATGATTGGTCAGGGGAGCCCGTACGTGCAATATAATTTAAATTGATTGGAGGCCGGCTAAGACGTTTCTTATTGGTGGGTGGAATGTGCTGTTAGTCAAGCTCACTGCAGGCTCCTGCTTTTCTTAACACGCCCAGGCTTGGGCTCGTTCCCTCAGCCCCTGTAGACGTTTGCAACAGCTTGAAGTAGGCAAAATGGAGTCACAGCAGTTGGATTCCTGTTAATCTAAAGCCAAGCATTTTACAGAATCGAGAAAGAGCAGTTAACCTGAAGGGTGTGGGGCTAAGGAAAGGAAGGGAGGGGGCTCCATACCTTTACATCTGCAGCCAGGAAGCAGAGAGAGATGAATGCTGGGGCTCAGCTTACTTCATCTTCTCTCTCTCTCTCTCTCTCTCTCTCTCTCTCTCTCTCTCTCTCTCTTTTTGAAACAGGGTCTCTCTGTAGCCACAGCTGACCTGGACCTCACTGCGTAGACCAGGCTGGCCTCGATCTCCCTGAGTTCTTCCTGCCAGTGCCCCCTGCGTGCTGGGATTAAAAGTGTGCACCACCATACCTGGCCCACTCTCTCCTTTTCTCTTTGCAAATATTTTATTTTATATGTACAAGTGTATTGCTTGCATGTAGGTAGGTGCACCCGTGTCATGCAGTGCCCACAGAGGTCAGAAGAGGGAGTCAGATCCCCTGGAACTGGAGTTATAGACACTTGTTAGCTGCCATGTGGGTGCTGGGAATCAAATCCAGGTCCTCTGCAAGAGCAGCCAGTGCTCTTAACCGCTGAGCAAGTGGTTTCTCCTTTTCATCCAGCCCAGAATCGCAGCCCATGGAATGGTGCTGCCACATTTACAGTGGGTCTTTCTATCTTAACTAATATAATCTAGAAAATCCCTCATAGGCATGCCGAGAGGCTTGTCTCCCAGGTGATTATAGGTCCTGTCTGGTTGACAATCAAGATTCATCATCACAGTTCAGGGCCTTCTCCACACCCTAACCCTGCAAGGCTCAGCTCCAGGCCTCTCCACAAGGCCCCTCTGCTCACCCCTGTCTTGGTCCTTGGGTGACTTGTCCAATCAGAGCCGAGTTCCCATCCTCCCATGCCTTCCTGTCTGAATGAAACCGTGAACACAGAGTGAGCCTGGGACTTGGAGACAGTCACACACTCTGTCCTGTTCATCCTCCAGGGCAGACAAGAAGATGGAAACTGAGTCCCTCTACAACCTTCTGCAGCTCCCAAAGGAAGAGCTGCCCACGGAGGAGGAGCTCCCAAGAGGTGCCAGCCCTGGAGGGCTCAGGGGAGGGAGAGGGTCTGCATCATCAGAATGAGACAAGCTGTGCCTGGGGACTATGAGTCTAGCTGTCTAGCCATCCTCCACCTATGCATCCTACATCCATCTCTCTATTGATCTATCCATTCTCCATTGATCTCTCCATCATTCATCTCTCCATTGATCTACCCATTATCTATCCATTCTCCATATATCTCTCTGTTGACCTCCCCCCGTCCGTTCATGTACGCACTGGCTCAGTCATGTGATCAATAGTCCATCCTAGGTCGGGCGCCTAAATGTCATGTTCTAGTCATTCTCCTGTCAGGTGGGCAGTGCCCCAAGGTTTGGGGGGCAAGTTTCTAGAGATGGGTCATGTGGCAAGGTACATTTTATGAGCTTGGGCAAATCAGTGTGTTGACTCAGTTTCCCCATGTACACTAAAACCATCTAATCTACAGGGTTCCCCTGAGCCTGATACTTTGTGGGGTCTATGAATTTAAAACGTGGGGGCCCTAATGAGAAGGGAGTGGCTGGCCTCAGAGGACACAGGTGGCATCAGTGCCCCACCCTGGCAGGATGGTGACCGCAGCCACCTCCACCCCATACGGCCTTTGCTCCTCTGAGCCATGCTCTCCTCTGAGGCTGAAGATGGAACCTGAGTTCCTCTACAACCTTCTGAGTTAGCAGGCGATCCGAGACATCAGCTACTCTTGACCTTCAGAGGACTGAAAGGTAGCTGAGTTTACGGTTCGCTTCCATGGAGCTGAGCCGAGCCTGTGCCGAGAAGGAAATGTGGGGAGGGAAGTAGCGCTGGCTTCCCTGGGGACCTAGGTTCTCTGAGGGATCTGTAGGGAGGCAGAGCCCTGTGGATGATCCACCGAGGGCCCACAGGGTCTCTTCCTGCCACGTAATACCCACATCTGCTTCCAGGGACAAAAAAGAAATACCTGTCTCCTAGTTCCAGGAGGGACCCCAAGTTTGAGGAACTACAAAAGGTACAGCAACCCCCATGCTAGCCCTGATGTGTCTGGAACTTGGTGCCAACAACTCATGCCTGTCCCCTCCACCCCACATTGCCTCCCTCTGTTCCAACAACACACCCTGCTCTCTTCCCGGGACCTCAACAGAGCACCTGCGGCCTCCAGGTCCTCCAGCTCTCCCTTGAAGGCGGCATGGCCTTGTAACCAGGCACGCACTGCTAGCTGCTGCCATCACCCAATTCCATAGCCACATCCCCAGTTTCAGGTATTTGCTACAGCAATGCCAGCTCCCTAGCACCAAAATTCAACATACCATGACAGCCCCGCAGGGCTCAGCCAGGTGGGGAATTCTGGAGGCCTTTGGAACTCAGAGTAGGGCTCCTCATGGTCAGAGAGAACAGGAAGGGTGTCCTAGAGGAGGTGTCACTTGCCACCTTGAAGGGTGGGTAGGAGTCAGCTGGTAGAAGAGGAGACTCCTGGCTGAGCCAGAGCTTGGCCAGGTGACCTCCTGCCTTGTGAGTTGTCCTCTGTGGTCAGCAGGTGTTGATGGAGTGGATCAACACCACGCTCCTCCCAGAGCACATTGTGGTCCGAAGCCTGGAGGAGGACATGTTTGATGGGCTCATTCTGCACCACCTGCTCCGTAAGTAGAACTCCAAGCCCTGCCCCACCGGTTACCTGTTCCCTAGGTGGTTGATCTCAGGGTTTCCAGGTCTCGTGCACCCCCAAAACCCTCCTGGCTCCACACATGGCTTCCTGCTTCTATTCCTACCACAGACCCTGGGGAAGGAAGAGACTTCTGGTTTTCTAGACAGCTGAGCTGCAGAGGTAGAGATGTTGCTTTAACCCGGGCTGGCAGGACAGTTACGGCCTCAGCTGGTGTCTGAGGTCTGAGCTGGAGCACCTTCTGCCACACCGTGGCCTCTGCAGCATTTATGGAGCATCTCCTCTTTTTAAGGATGGCAATATCCATTGTGTGTGCCCTTAGCCTGCCTTGGGCTGTTGGAATGGACTCAGACTGTCCTGAGTGAGGAAGCCCAGAGACCAATGTGAGGGTGACTCTGTTTGGCAGATCCCATTGTGCCTGAAATGTTCACAGTCAGGCCACGCCCACACCGTTGGCAGGATTTCCTACACGCCCCACAGCTCCCGTGCCTTCACCCCCGATGGTCATGGCTGGTCCGTTAGAAGTCTTATGTAAGGACAGGGGCCTTGGGACAGCAAAAGAACCTAGCTCCATAGTCTCAGAGCCTACCGGGGCCACAGCTCCACTGAGATGAGCAGATGGGCTCCTGAGTGATCTCCCAGCCACTGCCCAGGGAGCAGCCTCAGTCGGACCCCCGCCACACACACACACACACAACTCCCAGGCTATTTTTCTCTTAGATGAAACTGAGGCTTCTAGACACTGATAACAAAAATTAGGGGTTAGCCTAGAAGCATAAGATTAACCATCGGGCCACACCGCCCTGTGGAAGTGGCATGGTTGTGCCTGTGCAGAAGCTAACGGCTGAAGTGAGGTGCAGAGGGCGAGGGGCAGGGGTTGGGACAGGGGTTCCTCAGGCTGATGAGTGTGTTTGGCTGAGGGGTTACCCTGGGCTTAGCATTCACGATGCGTCTCCTAGATCTGTGTACCCCAAGTGCTATCCAGTTCAGCCTCCCAGAGAGCCCCCTTCCTGGTCTTATGCCCCTCTGCCCTCAGAGAAGCTGGCGGCCCTCAAGCTGGAAGTGGAGGAGATTGCTCTGACTGCTGCCAGCCAGAGACAAAAGCTCGGGATCATCCTGGAAGCCGCCAACCACAGTCTGCAGGTGGACGAGCCACAGGCCAAGTGGAGTGTGGAGGGTGAGTGGGGCCGAGTAGACAGTGCAGGATGTGTGGAGCTGAGCCAGGCCAGGCACCTGGGAAGGGAAGGGTGGCTTGGGTGCAGACTTTTCCTTTACCTGAAGGCCATGCTTATTTCACAAGAACCCCTGGGGCTGGGAAGGTTTCGGAGGCCCCAGGCAGATTGGAAAGCAAGTGCAAGGCTGGAAACAAAGTCAGGTATTTAGGCAGAGCAAACAGCCCACACGTGGGTGGCCCTGAGGACATCCCTTCAGCCAGTGCATCAGAATACGGACTTACCAGTGATTGGGCTAGCCCTGAGTCAGCCCACACACATGTGGCCCCGAAGGCTTCAAGTGGCCAGTGCTGCCCAAGAATAAGACTTACCAGTGATTTGGCCAATGCTGAGCCTGAGAACCATACCACACCCCTCAGCCTGGGCAGACGGTGTTCATAGTCCCACTCCATCAATCATTAATTAACCAATGAATGTATTGTATGCACATACTTCCCACCAACCCTGCCAGTCAGTTTGGTAAGGATTGCATGCTAGGCCTGCTGGTGCATGGGAAGCCGAGGCATGTAAGTCCCTGGCTACTGAGCGAGTTCAAGGTGAGCCTAGGCAACTTAGTAAGACCCCATCTCAAAATTCCGAAAGCAAAAAGTGAGCTGGGACTGTAACTCAGTGCTAAAGTGCTTATCTAGTTTGCACTGAGTCCCTGGGGTCACACACACATGCATACATGTGTGAATACATGCATACACATGCACACCCTGGGGTTGATCCCCAGTGATGCACTCACATGCATGCACATACATGTGTGCTCACAAATACACATACATGTGTACTCATACATGAGCACGCTGTGTACATGGTGTAGATCCATAGTACAACACATGTGCACACACATGCACACATGCATGTGTATACATGAACGCAGATTTCCATCCTCCCATTTTCTGAAGAACACTAAGGCAGGGAGGAGTTGCGGAGCACTCTTTGGGAGGATCATTTTTTGGGTCCCCACTGTTCAGCCCCCCATCCAGCTATAATACCCTGTAACTCAGTCAGCATAAGTGTCTGGATGGTTCAAGTGACACCTGCCAAGGGATATTTCATTGTTTCCAGTGTAAACAAGGCTGAGTGAGCACCTTTGTGTCTCAAGTCCAAACACAGACGTCAGTGTGATGACTTTCGCTTCTGAGCAAGGTTCCATTCTCTGCCCCTGGGTCCAGGTCAGGGGAGGGGTGGGGACGTGTCACTCTGCTGCCTTGAGCTGGGTGGGTCTTTAGATTTTAAACTCATGCTTCACTTTGTGCTTGCTGTCTAACCAACACAAGCTGCTAACATTGTCAAAATCAAAATGGAGTTGCTTGTGTCAAGCCTAAACCCAAAAGTAATCTAGCCTGAGAGCTAGAAGCTGGCCACCAACATCATGTCTGCACAGGGCAGTGGTTGTGGTGGCTGCTCAGCTCTGACCTGCTGACCTCTCCCCTCCAGCTATCTTCAACAAGGACCTGCTGGCCACCTTGCACCTCCTTGTGGCCCTGGCCAGGCGCTTCCGGCCCGATCTGTCCCTTCCAGTCAATGTCCAGGTGGAAGTCATCCACATTGAGGTACTCTCTGGCCTGAGGAATAGGACGGGTCTTCTGAGCATCATGCTCCAGTCCCTGCAGCCTCACAAGGCTGCTGCATGGGGAGGGGCTCCAGGAGGGCCAAGGAGCATCCCTCCTGCCGGAACAGCAGTGGAGGCTGGACTGCCTGACCAGTCCTGTTCTCAGCAGCTGGCTTTACCTGGGCGGATACAGGACAGGGACTGATGGGAAGGTCTAGCTGGTAGCACAGGTGGCCATCTGAACCCTCACCCATGAGCCATGACCATGTCCTATCTTTTGATGAAAATTTACCACTGAACTGATTCGTGACCTTTTCGAACTTACATACATCAGAGGTACAGCTGGTGAGATGACTCAGAGGGTAAAGGCACGGGCTGCCAAGCCTGACAACTTGAGTTTGACTGCTGGAACCCATGTGGTAGAGAGAACCCACTCCCAGCAGTTGTCCTCTGCTACTCCACATGTGTGTTGTGGCCTGCATATGCATATACATATGCACACACACATGCATGCACACACACAATTAATGGAAAAATTTTAAATCAAAAGTGACCATTACCTTGTTCATTCATTCATTCATTCATTCATAACAAAACATGTTCATTGACATGACTCGGGTGTCTCAGGAAAGAGGCTCAAAGCTCACAGGGAAAAGGGGCCATTAAGCTGAATCACAGGACATCCTGAGATGGGACAGGTGCACAGTACACCAGTCCCTGTCATTGCTCTGACCCTGGAAGCTTGGTTCTGGTATTTTCTAGGGTCAATCATTTCTTCCCCTTTCCCTGCAGAGCACCAGGACTGGCCTCAAGTCAGAGAAGCTGGTGGAGAAGCTAACAGAATGCAAGTGAGGGCACTGGGCTGTGGCTGGGCCGTGGACGGGCGGGGGTGCTGAGTGGGGTAGACCCTCACGTTACCTGCTGCCTCCAGCAGCCTGCAGGAATCCCTCAGCCCTGACACCTTCGTCCCCATAAAGCGGTGGTCCTGTTACACAGCATCCAAGTGTTCTGGCAATGCAGGAGCCTTTTTGTCCCCTGTACACTGCATGCTGCACCTCCCCTGACTGGACTGCCCAGGAAAATGTTCTGGAATCCTTTTGCCACTTGCTGGCTTGTTACACGAGGAAAGGAGAGGGCTGACGACTTTAACTCTGCTTTTTGTCTCCTATAATTTCTCCTCTAGTGCACACGAGGACCAGCAGCCACGTGAGTAGTTCACTAACTGAGGAGAATCTTTCCTGGTCTGATGGTGTTGCAGCAGATGTGCTGGGGGTGGGGTTACTGCTGGCTCACTTCACCATGATTCTCTTGTGGTCTATTATGCTCCTATGACAAGCTTTGTTCAAGAATCTGCCCCTCTTTCTGTCTGCCCAGCTCTAAGCTGGTTGCTTGGTACTGTCCCCTTGGGGAGAGACTTACAGTCGACAAGCAAGGCCGGAATGGTGGTGACGGTGAGGGCCACGAATTCCCCGATTTGTTAACCATACACTCTTAGGTAGGTGCCTTAACCTATCTGTGATTCAGTTACTTCATCCGTAAATTGGGATAGATAGTGGCGCCCATTTCTTAAGCTGGTGGTGAGGGTTAGAGGAGGTAATCTGAGTGTGTTCAGCGCATGGCAAGCTCTCAGTGGTGTGTGTCCAATGATGTAGCTGCTGCTCCCATGATGCAATGGTTTCCCTGTCAGTCCCCTGATCTAGCTGTTGCTTCTTTCAGTATCTGTTCCTTGGTCAGTTGGTCAGAATCAACATGAGTCACTATTTATCCACTTCATTGATTCATACATACTTCCAGTTACCCATCTCTCCAGTCATTTATACCTACTTACCTTCCCATCAGTCATTCAGCTGTGGATATACCCAACTGTCCTTCCGCCCATCCATCCATCTGTCCGCCCGCCTGCCCATCCATCCATCCATCCAGCCATTCAGTCCCTTCATGCAGCCAGTTATCCACTCATCCAGCCAGTCAGCTATATATCTATTTATCTACCCAACCATCCACCCACCATCTACCCATTAATCTACCCACCCATCCACCCATCCACCATCATCCACTTACCACCCACCCATGAACCTATGCACCCATCCACTCATCACCCACCCATCCACCCACCCATCTATCCACTCGCCCACCCACCCATCCACCTACTCATCCATCCACCCATCTATCATCCACCCATCTATCACCACCCATCCATCCATCACCACCCATCCATCCATCACCACCCATCCATCCATCATCCACCCATCCATCCATCACCACCCACCCATCTATCCATCACCACCCACCCATCCATCCATCATCCACCCACCCATCCATCATCCACCCATCCATCCATCACCACCCATCCATCCATCCATCATCCACCCACCCATCCATCATCCACCCACCCATCCATCATCCACCCATCCATCCATCACCACCCACCCATCCATCCACCACCCATCCATCCATCATCCACCCATCCATTCATCATCCACCCATCCATCCATCACCACCCACCCATCCATCCATCACCCATCCATCCATCCACCACCCACCCATCCATCATCCCCCACCCATCCATCCATCACCACCCACCCATCCATCCATCCATCATCCATCCATCCATCATCCCCCACCCACCCATCCATCATCCACCCATCCATCTATCATCCATCCATCCATCATCCCCCACCCACCCATCCGTCATCCACCCATCCATCCATCATCCACACATCCATCCATCATCCACCCATCCATCCATCACCACCCACCCATCCATCCATCATCACCCACCCATCCATCACCACCCATCCATCCATCCATCATCCCCCACTCACCCATCCATCCATCTGCTCCCCTACTGATACATTGTACTACAGTCACTGGGCTGTGTGTCTCTACCCACTTTGAACTCTAAATATCCTAGCCTAGCAGATGTCACCAATCAGGCCTTTGAGAAAAGGAAGTTGAAGCACAGTGAGGGGAGACCATTCCCTCCTCTCCTCCAGCACACAGACATAGTCAGGGGACCTGTGCCCCAGCCCAGCCCTATTTCATTTAAGAATCAGGAGATCAAACTATTGTTCCCACTGGGCTAGTTATTCTGAGAAACTTTTGTGCAAAAACATTCCATTTGATTCAAAGATAATAGCATCATAAGGAACTGTTTATGGTCTTTGGTCTGCAGAGGACGTCTTTGATGAATTATTTAAGCTGGCTCCTGAGAAAGTGCAAGCTGTGAAAGAGGTAGGGGAGATAGATCAAAGCTGCTAACCGGGCTGCCTGCCCCCACTGCCCACCTGCCTCCCTCTCAGGGTGATGGGGAAGGACACAGGTCTCAACCCACATTTGCTGGGTGCTAGGTGTCAAGTGGGGGGTAGGTTCTGTCACCCCGGGGGGACGGTGGTATGCCCAGGTCCCTGGTGGCTGAGGACTTGGTCTTCTGTCATTAGGCCATCGTGAGCTTTGTCAACCAGAAGCTGGAGCGCCTGGGCCTGTCTGTGCAGAGTTTGGATACACAGGTAGGGATACCACTGGGTCCAGAGGCAGGGTAAAGGGCTCCATAGGTCCTGGGATCTCACTGTGTGACCCGAAGTGAGGCATCATCTCCTGAGACAGTGGGGTGTGCTGTTGGCAGGTAGAATTTCCATGGGGACACCTGGTGCCCTTCTCCCCCAGGACCCTGGGCAAGGCAACCATTTGATACTCATGAAGCTGGATACTCGGCTGCTAGTTCATTTATCGCAAGGAATCTTAAGACATTCAACTTTGGGACTCAGTGAGGACCCTCCCCTGCCATTGGAGTCACTCAGATGTGGCTCTGAGATTCACACCAGGGCCATCTCCTCTGTTGGTGCCAGGTGTGGCTGGAGGTTAGTGGGCTCAGCGTCTCCTGAATGCCAAGGGCTCAGTCCACTTTGGTGACACTCACCAAATTGTCTCTGGATAGGAACAGAAGCCTTCAGAGCTGACTAAGGCCTTCATGGAGATTCTGTGTCCCCAGTGTTTCAGCAACACAAGGGACAGAGGAGCTGAGACTCTGACACTGCTTGGTCCCTACAGGGGAGTGAGGGGTCAGCTGCCACTGGGCTGCTCCTACCAGACACGTGCTGTCTGCTGAGGTGGAGGAGGGCAGAGGGCAGATCGCAAGGCCTGTAAAATCTGTTCACTGCTGCCGCTGTTTTGGACAGGCACTGAGCAGTTCCGGGTCACGTATTCCTGAGCCCGGGGCCAGACTAAAAGCTCTTCCAGTATTTACTCTGTCTTGAGCAAAGTGTTTTCTGCCCATTAGCTAGATGGCCTCCTGATGTGACAACTGCTAAGCTTCCACTCAACACATCATCTGTTGAATGAGCATTAAGACACAGAGAGGCTAGGCAACTGATTTGAGGTCACACAGTGATTAAGTGCTGGCCCTAGGATTTGAACCCAGGGCTCAAGTATGTGCCAATAACCACTTCATATGGTGGCCATGTGAGCTTTGAGAGTGCTGTGGCAACATGGTGGGATGGAAACACCAGACTTCGGGTCTGAGTGGACATGAGTTTCTGTCCTGTACCTGCCACTTATGGCCCTTGGGCTCTGAGAACACTTTCACAGTGGCTGCTGTGTGACTTTGGGTGAGTTCCTGCATGTCTTTGAATCTTGGGCTTCTTGCTTTATGAAACGAGTGCAATGGCAGCAGCTTCACAGAGCTGTGGTTTGGGGAGTGTTGCTTTTCCATTTCCTTTAGCTGTTGCCTAGCTCACTGTGACTGCAACCGACAGCACATTAGTGCTCAGCCTGTGTGTGTGTGTGTGTGTGTGTGTGTGTGTGGAGAGGGAGAGAGAAAGGAGAGAGACCCAGAAACCCTGGGATGGTGGGGGAGGACTCAGAGTCAGGTTCTCCAGCTGCGTTTCCGGGACAGCAGCAGAGAAGATTCTAGGCCCGAACTAATAACATCGGAACATACTTAATAGGAGGAAATTCCATTAAAGACTCAAGGCAGCAGCTTTCCTGCAATATCCAATCTTGTGTTTTGTATCTTTGAAGAGATCCAATAGGGTTATATTAGCATATGGCGCTTGTGGCAGAGGCGGCCGCTTTATCAGAGCATACAGACAAAACAGACAGAAATATTAATGGGCTTGTGTGCTCCTCTGTGCCAGTTCCTGACGGGATAATTTCAGACTTAACTCTGTTTTTGCCTGTGTTTCTCTAGCTCAAGGAACAGTTTGTCATTTAAAAATGGACACAGGAGGGCTGGGGAGATGGCTCAGCTGGTAAAGTGTGTGAGCACACCAGCCTGAATCAATCCCCAGGATCCCGCAATGTGGTGGTATGCGCTTTTAATCTCAGTGCTGGGAAGGCCGGACAGGTGGACGGGTCCCGGGAGCTTGCTGATCAACCAGCTTAGCCTAGTTGGCTAGTCCCTTCATCTCCCAACAAACAAGGAGGGAGGAGGACAGCTCTTGACGGATGATGCCCTGCGTTGCTCTTTGGTCTCCACACGTGTGCGTGCGCGCACACACACACACACGCACACACACACGTACACGCATGCACACATGCTGGGCATGGCTATTCCACAGCAGGTTTAGGAATAGCTCTTTTTATTGAACATACCCTGGGAACCAGGCAGCCCACACCGGCTTCATGCCGTCGACAGCCCTATGAGGCTGAGGACGCGGTACCCATTTCTCAGAAGGAGCCTGGGGCTCAGAGAGATGGTACCACTTCCTCCCACTCATGTGGCCTGTGAAAGGCAGAGCGGGACCCTCTGACTTTGTGTCTCCCGCACTGGAGCTCTGGCTCCTTTCTGTTTTACCTTTTCATCACGGCGACAGATGCCTGAGAAAAGCCACCTAAACGAGGGGAGGATTTACTTTGCTTCTATTTTCAGAGGGTTTTGCCCCGCGTGCTTGGGCAGGTCATAGCGGTAACAGGAGCATGTGGCGAGGAAGGCTGTTCATGTTCTGGTGGCAGGAAGGGGTCAGGGATAACATACACCCAAAGCACCTCCAGTAACTTCCTTCATCTACCCAGGCCCCATCTCGCAGTGTCCAAAGCAGTGCACTGCTTGGGGGCATTCAGCACCTGAGCTGGGGAATGTGGAGGACTGAATCCTGACACCTGCAGTTTGCAGATGGCGTCATCCTGCTCCTCCTCATTGGACAGCTGGAAGGCTTCTTCCTGCACCTCAAGGAATTTCATCTTACTCCCAGCTCTCCGGCAGAAATGGTGAGATCCCTAGTGCTTTCTCTGTGACCTTCCTCTGGGTGGACGGACCTACAGAATTGCTGTTCCAGGCTGTGGATTCACTCCCGGGCAATGGACGGTGGAGAGGCAGTTAGTTCATGTGCCTGTCTCCCCATCCATCCACCAATTCATCCACCCACCCGCCTATCCGTCCATCCACGCACGCACCCATCTGCCTCCCTCACCCCACTAAGCACCCACTCACCCACTCACGCACCAGCCCCTACAGTGTCTGCTCAGCGCCAGGCCATGCTGCCCAGGTCATAGAACAGTCCCACACAACCGTAGCGTTCAAGCTCCTGCACCTTCACCCACTGCATTTTCAGCATTGTGGTCTTCCAGGGCAGAGAGATAGGGGATTAGCTCCTGGTATGTGAGGTAGGGCCTGCAGAGAGTGAGGCAAGAGGCCTGAGGAAGTCAGGAAAGGGACCTGGGGAGGCCTAGCCTGGACCACTGACTGAAGTCTGTTTTGAGTTGAAGAAGAGAAGGGTGCCCCCAAAGAAGGACACAGCCTCCGCAGAGGCTTGGGATGATGTCAGTGACTTGTCTGCCTCTTACCCAGCCTGCAGGGACTGGGTAGGGCAGGCCAGGCCACACCTAGCAGAGGAGGCATTCAGCATGAATCCTGAGGCTGCTGGCAGGACTCAATGCTGTGCTCAGACCAGTCTGGGGGAGAGAAATGGACCCGGCATGTCCGCCACGCAGGGCAGCTCTCTTACCCTGCCTGAAACCTGTCTGCAGACTGCGTTGTCCCAGGGCCCCACCAACTCCCACTTCTCTCCCCCTCACCCTACCTCCAGCACGTTCTGCCTATCCTGCTTAGCCACTGTCCCTGCAGGTCCCCACAGTATAACCTTGAGTGTAATGCCCCTGCCTGGCTTTGCAGCCAGCTCTGACCCCCAACTTGCTTACTCAGTTCCTGGAACTCAGCAGGCCTCTGGATGGAGTTTCTTCCAGGTCCCACCCAGGCCTCACCTCTCCTGGCCCTTTTCCTCCATACCCTGGAAGGTGGAGGGCAAGATGTGTCTCCATTTTACAGAGGGTGAGACTGAGTCCCCAGGATCTGACAGGCTTCCCATGCAGATCCCTGTCACAAGTCTGACCTCCGGAGCAATCTATCCCTGATTCCTTCTTAGCATGAGCCTTTTGGAGGGAGGGAGCAGGAACCCAAGAGGCTCGCAGGGTAGGGTACATTCATCAGGTTGGATTTTGCAGCATGAAAGTCCAGGGAGGCAGCAGGACCCCGCGGGAGCCCAGGCTCAGCAGTATGGGTTGAATCCTTGCCACCCGGTGGCTGGGCTTCTTAGGACTCAAGGTTTGAGCTGCCTATTTTACATGCTCCAAAACCCAGCTACAGACCAGAATAGCCACCCAGGCATCCAACATCCCTGGCACAACCAGCTTGTGAGCCCACCAACAGTAGGACCCGCTTTGGACCCTGAGTAGGAATAAATGGGAGAAGGTGCAGCTGCTTAGGGCCAAGGCCGAGGAGTTCGGGGACCCAGGGAAGACTCAGGGCTGGACCAGGGGTGACAGCGCCCACAGACCTCAGCTGGAGGCCGCAGCCCTCCCCAAGGTGGGGTCCAGTGGGCCATTCTCCTGCAGAGCCGCCTCCAGGAACTGTGTTTTTCATTATCAGGCCATGCTTGCCTGCAGTGTTGATGTGAGGTGTCACTCGTTTCTGGAATGGAGTTAGGGATGGAGGAAGAAGTGGTCATTTGCTCTGTGGAAATCAAAGCTCCAGAGCCAGGAAGTGCTGGCTTCCTGCACATTCAATTATCTCTCCCAGGAAGATGGGAATACGCCTCCTGGGTTCTGACCCTCTCCAGCTCTATGGAGCACTGAGTTTCTCCTTCATCATCTCAAACTGCTTGGAAGCAACGGACAGGCTGAGGATGGGCAGGCAGGCTTCTCTGGAGCCTGGTCAGCCATTCAGGAAACAATTCAGTTCAGAATGAGCTTTGAGGAGGAAGTTGTGGGGGGGAAAGCCAAGGTGTTTGAGTGTCTGTGTGCCATCCTTCAGCCCTGTGCCAAGAATGAGCTTTGAGGAGGAAGTTGTCGGGGGAAAGCCAAGGTGTTTGAGTGTCTGTGTGCCATCCTTCAGCCCTGTGCCATGCATGTGGCACCTGCTCAGAACTGATGACTAAGGTGAGGGAGTGAGCTCTCCCTCCATGGGGCATGGAAGGAGGTGCTGGAGGCCCCCTGCCCACTGTTATGGTGCAGTGACTCGACCTTGGGAGATATGGATGGATGTCAGAGGAGAGGGGATGGGCCTGGTGCCTGGACCTGGGGTCTCATTGGCTGACACCCTATTGGCCTTGTCATTGTAGCTGCACAATGTCACCCTGGCCCTGGAGCTGCTGAAGGATGAAGGCCTGCTCAGCCACCCCGTCAGTCCGGAAGGTGAGTGTTCAGTCACCTGTTGCCTGAATGGCCTACCTTGGATGTGTCCTAGAGCAGGGAGGCAGGGGACAGACGTGCCAATGGCATTCCCCTGCGTGTAGGCGCGTGAGGAGATGCCGACCATGGGTTTCTTGGAAGGGGCTCTGCAGCCACCATGTCTGCCTGCAGGGGCCGAGGACCCTAGGCGTGAGTGTTCAGAGAAGCCAGGTTTTGAGTTGCTGCTGCGGAGGAAAGAGGGGCGTGTGTGCTGGGGACTCAGGCTAGGGAAGGGACACGGGCTACCTGGTGCGTGGCAGGGCTCCCAACGAGATCCTTTTTGCAGCTTGCTGGGGATGCCCCTGTTTGAGCAATGACTTCTCCCCCAGACCCATCTGTCCTGGCAACCTGGACAGGTAGGTGGTCCTCCCGCACTCTGGCTGATGGTCTTTCTTGCTCCCTCTGCCCACAGACATCGTGAACAAGGATGCCAAGAGCACACTGCGGGTGCTCTACAGCCTGTTCCTCAAGCACACGATGAGGACGGATGGGGATGGGGCACCCCGTGCAACCCCAAAGTAGCCACCTGCACCTCCCCAAGCTATTTCTCAAGACCTGAAGCCTGGGTCCAGCAGAAGGGCCCAGTACCCCAGGTCCCCCACCCCAGTCCTGCTCCTCTGGGTTGATGATATTCGTCCCTCCCAGGCCTCTCCTGCCTCTGTGCACAGGCCAGCCAGTGCCTTTGCCCTCACGAGGCAGGGGTCTGTTTTGAGCCAAGCCTGCCTTGCTCAGTGTATCATAACAAGCGTGTAAATGGATTGCTGTAGGGACCTCTGGAGGTCAATGGCGTCCTGAGTGGGCCCTTAACTGTGGTGAGGAAGAGTTCGGCCCCCAGCCCGCTTCATTACTCAGAAGCCTCCGGCCCATCCTCTGGGACTGTAGGTAAACAGCTCAGCTGTCCACAGAATTCCCCTCACAAAGCCAGGCTTGCCCCATTTGAGGCTCTTAGGGGTCAAGGTTGAAGGCCTCAGATCAAGACCTCATTGAACTCGACTACCTGCTGCCCACCTGCTGCTGGGCTGATGGGCCAAGATCACCCTGCCTGGCCCTCCATGGCTCCCCTCATCCTGTTTGATAGGAAATTTCAACCATAATTCAAATTTTGACTTTACTAAAGAATAGTGAACCACTATTTTCCCAGTTTAAATGTACAGTTTGGTGAGGTTTGAGAGCCATACACGGTCACATCGCCTTGACCAGAGAACTGAGCCCTGAATAGGCCTGCTACCTGAGGGTCTGCTGCCTGCCAGAGCTACCCCTCTCCCAGCGCTGGAAACCACCTGTCTGATTTTGTCATTATTGTCTTCTAGAATGTTTTACAGACCGTGCTGGAGAGCTCTGTGTGTCCCTCTCCCCTGCCCGATGCTGTGGTCTCCACAGTGACCCCACAGCCCATCCCTTCCACGTGCAGGACCCGGGCCCCTTCGGTGGGGCCAGTGCTGGCTGCCAAAGACCACGGGGGAGCGCCTTACTTTTTAGTTTTGTGAACTGTAGTCTATAGGATTGCCATTCTTGTTTTTTGATATTGCTATACATGTTCAAGTCTTTGCACCCACATTTTCCCTTTCCTTGGCTGGATATCTAAAATGGACACAGCCGATTCATACAGTAATTATGTGTTTAATTGTATGTCTTATGCTATAGAAAGCTGTGGAACCATTTTCTGAAATATACCTCTTTGCATCCTCACCTGCAACATGTAAAGAGTTCCAGTTGCTCCCTGTCCTTCCCAGCACGTGGTGGTGACTGTCTTTTCAGTTTTGCCATTCTAGAGGGTGTGAGTGGTATCTCACCGTGGCTTTAATTTTAAATGTCACTCCTATAATGACTAATGGTTTTGGTTTTGAGTATCTGCTTAGCCCTGGTTACTGAAACAAATAGACGAGTGACTTAACTAACAATGTGTCGCAGTGTTCTGGTAATCGGGACATGAGGTGAAGGTGCTGCTTTGGTGAGGAACCTTCTCCTCCTGGCTTACAGATGTCCCTTGTTTCTGTGTCTTTGGGAAGGTTCCAAGAGAGAGGACCAGAGTGGGGGTCAAGAGGGGGAGGGAGGGGGAAGGAGCTCCTTCTGGTATCTCTTACCCCCTTATTCTGGGGGCCCCACTTCCATGGCCTCATCTAAACCTAATCATGTAAATCCAAAATTTCACCTCCAAACACCATCCCACGGGGACAAGGGCATCGGCACGTGGACTGGGGAGGAGCAGCCTCCACTCAAGGTGGCGTTGTCTTCCGCTTCCGTCTCTGTCTTCCTCCAAAACAATTCTGTGTGCAAGCATCTCTGCACAAGCGCACAGAGCCTAAGAGGCCAGAAGAGGTGTTGGATCCTCTGGACCTGGAGTTACAGGTGATTGTGAACTGCCTGATGTGGGTGCTGGGAACTGAATTCAGGTCCTCTTCAAGAATGGAAGTGCTCTTAACTGTTGAGCCGACCCTCCAGTCCTATCTGCCTTTTTATACTGTAGAAAATTATCGTAATTTAAACTTCATATGTAGTATAGGATCCATTTTGAGTTCATTTTACATAGGGGGTAAAGTTTAAATTCTAATTTTCCGCTATGGGCGCCCCATTGTTCCAGCCCAATATACAGTAAAGGCTTCCCTTTGCCCACTAAATCTTCTTGGGAGCTTGGTGGGAAATCAGTTGGCCACAGATCTTCTGGCCCAGCACTGGGCTGGGTTCATCTTTGTGCAGGTGGGCATCTCAGGGCCAGCCTTGGGGGTCTTTGCTGCCAGAGAATTCCATAGAGTCCTGAAGGCAGGAAGTGGAATCCCTTCAGTTTTGTACTTCCTTTGAAAACTGCTTCAGCTCCTCAAGGTCCTTTTAATTTGTTTGATCATTTGATCTCTATGTAAAATTAGAATCAGTCATTTCTCATTAACAATGAAAAAGCCTCCGAGATTTTGACTGGAGTTGTGCTGACCCATCAGTCGAGCTGGGGCAGGGGCAGCTGACCTCCCCAACACTGAGGAAGATATTTGATGACCTCCTCCTCCTGCTCCTGCGCGCCCTGCTCTTCTCCGTCACCCTTTTTCCCTTTCCTCCCCCTCCTCCACCTCTTTTCGATTTTTTGAGACAGGGTCCCACCTTCATCTCTCCTCTCCCCCATCTCCTTTTTTAGCCTTTTGAGACAGGATCTCACTGGCCTCACTGTGTGTCTGAGGATGACCTCGAACTGCTAATCCTTCTGCCACGACCTCTCAAATGCTGGAATTACAGATGTCCAGCACCACACCCAACTTGTGTGTATGTGTGTGAAGACAGGGTCTCTCCGTATAGCCCAGGCTAGCCTTGAAGGCAATCCCACCTCAGTCTCCCGAGAACTGGATGGTAGGAGTGTTTCTTTTCCACTTGAAACTACAGCTGTAGTTTTTCTCCATGGGGTCTCCGCAGCCCACCAGTGTTGATCATCCTTCATGAAGGTCACGGTACTTCCTAGTTTCTCAGGTGACCTCCTCTTTGACTGCGCTTGTTCAGAAGTATTCAGGCATTGTCTCAATGGACTTCTGCACGTTAGTTTCTGTATGAATGTACTCAGGATGATTCAAGTTGCTTAGAATGGATTCTGACTCAGGACTGGAGAGAAGGCTCAGCAGTTAAGAGCACTTATTGCTCTTGCAAAGGGACCAGGTTCAGTTCCCAGCATCCACATCAGGCAGCTTACAACTGCCTGGAACTCCAACTCCAGGGGATCCGACGCCCTCTTCTGGCCTCCGTGGGCACCTACACAGGTGATGCCCATGCATACACGCAGGCAAACACTCATACGTATACAAAATAAAAATCCTTAAATTATATTCTGATTTGATTTGTGTCCTGGTGTAAGGGACCAAGTCCCGAACAGGCAAAGCAAGATTACCAGTAAAGCACACTTCCTGCTGCTGCTTCCTAAAGGCCTTCCAGAAAGGCCTAATTTTTATCTCCAACAGGCTCCTTTCAACTGACCTGCTTAGAGTCACATAGCCCTGGTCAGATCCCAACTTGGGGCTGTGACCTATCAGCACTCACTTCTTTGTTTAAATTGATCAATCCAAAATCAGGGGAGGGGAAACCAGTAAAACCCTTAAAACCCAGGCCATGCCTGGGGGACTTTGGACTTTGGGTTTCCAAGGCCTTTCTCCACTTGAAGAGAGCT
Organism: Eospalax fontanierii; assembly: GCA_035773235.1. NCBI lineage: Eukaryota > Metazoa > Chordata > Mammalia > Rodentia > Spalacidae > Eospalax > Eospalax fontanierii. Next base: position 73,968,251 of record CM069537.1, read on the forward strand.
TTTTTTGGTAATAAATGTAGGTATGGATATGATTTCTATCTTTCAAGAAAGGCTGTTCACTGGTTGCTTTCTGCTGGTCTGAGATTTTTCCGGACTTTTAATTCTTTAATTGGCTGGGAAAACAAACTCAACTCCTAGATGGTGTGCATCCGAGACCCCTTGATGGATACAGGGCCACAGCAATGGAACACGGCTTGTCTTGGCAAGTGTGCAGTGTGTGCTGGAAAAAGACCAAAGACAGCAGCCAGGTGTGGCAGCACACTCCTGTAAGCCTATCAGCAGAGGCGGAGGCAGGAGGGTTGGGAGTTCAAGCCCAGCCTCTCCTCTCCGTTATTTCAGGGTTTTTTCATGAAGGTAGGAGATGTATGTTAAATACAATCACCTGGGATTCAGTGTCCTGTTTGTTTGCTGCGGTACTGGGAACTGAACCCGGGGCCTCACATGCAAAGCAAGCACACTACCACTGGGCTATGAATCCTCAGCCCCTTTTCTATTTTTTATTTTGAGACAGAATCTCATTAAGTTGTTCAGGCTGGCTGTGAACTCAGGCCCAGACAGGCCTTGAACTTGCAATCCTGTTTCAGCCTCCCCAGCGCTGAACAGTGGTGTGCACTGCCATGCCTGAATCTGAAAACCTCTGCCTTTTGATTAGGGGGTATAGCCCATTTACATTTTTTACTGTTGTAAATTACATGCAACCTGCACTTCACTGTGCTGTCCTTCCGTCCTCCTGGCCCTGGTGAGCACCACCTTTCTCCTTTGTGTCTTTGTGAAGCTGGCTGTGCCCGATGCCCAGTGCCTTTGAAGGCTGTGTCCTTGTTGCTGCCCATTGTCCACATGCCTCAGCTGTGTTCTGTTTGAGTCTTCTCTTTTGGACTGAAGACATTTTCACAGTTCACTTTTATTTCTTTCATTGGTGCACTAGCTGCATTTTTTTTTCTTTTTCTTTCGTGGGTCTCTCCAGAATTTACACTTAGATCCATATGAGCTTCCTGTGGCTGCTGTGCTATGTGGCAGCAGACGTGGTAGATTAGAACCTCTCACAGTTCTGACGTTGGAGTTAAGGTGTCAGCAGTGTTGCTCTCCCTGGGGTGGGGTGGCGGGAATCTGCCGCTGTGCTTCCGGTTCCTGCTGGCTGCCTGCATGTTTAGATTCCTCCTCCTCCTTTTTCTTCTTCCTTCTCCTCCTCCTCTTCTTCCTCCTCCTTCTCTAGACAGTCTCTCTACGTAGTCCTGGCTAGTCTTCAACTCAGTATGTAGACCAGGCTGGTCTTGAACTCACAGATCCAACCTGCTACCACACCCATCCCTTCTATTCTTTTTATGATTCGCCTGATGGATCTCCTATAAAAACACTTGCTGTGGGATTTAGAGTTCCCCGTAACCTGAGAGCATTTAATCTCAAGATCTTTAACTTGGGACAGGGAGGACCTGAGTTTGATCCCTGGAAAATGCCGAGTGTGTGGGGCTGGAGAATGGCTCAGCAGTTAAGAGCAGAAGACCTGGGTTAGAATCCCAACACCCACATGGTGGCCAGCACCTGTCCATAACTCCAGTTCCAGGGGATCCAACACCCTCTTCTGTCCTCCAAAGGACTGCATGACATGGGTGCACTTACATACATGCAGGCGTGACACTCAGACACATTTAAAAAAATACCAAATGTGGTGGTACAGCCTTGCAATCCCAGTGTTGAGGAGGGGGAAACAGACGGATCCCTGCAGCTCACTGGCCAGCTGCTCTAGCCTAATTGTTGAGCTTGGGGCCAATGAGAGACCCTGTCTCTCTGAGGACAGTGTTTCTGTTCCAGAGGATGACACCTGAGCCTGTCCTCTGGCTTACACACATGTACACACATGTAGGTTCATCTGCATACACGTGAGGACACGCATACAGATTTTTAAATATCTCTAAATTACATCTACAATACACCTCTACCTCTCCCATCCCCCAAATGAGTGTTGTCCAGTTCTGGACACCTGCATGTGGACAGATCTTGCTGGAAGTCGCCATTCAGCTGACTACAGCCCCTGACTGTGCACAGCTTTCCCGGTACAGTCTGTGGCCTCCTCCGCCTGAGTTCCATGTATCTCGTTCTATATGTGTTATAAACTTCACAATACACGGGTTTGGGTTTTCTTTTTTGTTGTTGGCTTAAAGTCTGTATTTTCAAAATAGATGTTTTAAACTGCAGAGGAGAGTTTCCAATTTGCACAGACACATTTGTCCTTCTCTGTGCTGTTCTTCCATCTGGCGCTACCTTCCTCCTGCCCGAAAAACCGCTGTCTTCATTTTTCTGCTGCTATCACAGAATACTTGAGGTTGGGCACTGTATAAAGGAGCAGAGGTTTGTTTCTTACAGCTTGGGAGAGTGGAGCGACTGTTGTGAAGGGGACAGCAGATTGGGGTCTTTGTGTAGCGATGTCCCATGGCGGGAGGCAGATGGGTAGAGAGAGAGGAGCAGGCCTGGGAGCGACATCAGCCTCCCGCCCTTCAATAATGGGCACGCCTCTGTTTATGGAGGCTTAGCCTGCAGAACCTAAAAGCTCCCATTAGGACCTGAGTGGGGGGCACAGAGCAATGCCTTCCTTCAGACTTTGCCACCTTGCTGGCCTGTTACTGTGAGTCTGTGCCCATAGGAATCAATCTACACTTGAAGAGCAGCTCCTATGGGTGTGAAGGTCCAAACTAACCAGTTTTGTTTTTTTCCTATTTATTTGTTTAGTTTATATATTTTGAAACAGGGTCCACTATGTAACCCTGCCTGGCCTAAAACTCACTATGTGGACCAGGCTGGTCTTGAACTCACAGAGATCCACCTGTCTCTACTTCCTGAGTGCTGGATTTAAAGATATGTATCACCATGCCCTGATTTTATTCATTTAGTTATTTATTAATATTTTAAATAGTTTATTTCTATTTTATGTGGATGCCTTCATGTATGTAAGTGTACCCATGCATGCAATACCCCTGGAGGCCAGAAGAGGGCGTCAGATTCCTTGGAACTGGAGGTAGGAACGATTGTTAGAGTCCATGTGGGTGCTGGGAACTGAACCCCAGTCCTCTGCAAGAGCAGCCAGTGCTCTGCATTGCTGAGCCATCTCTTGAGTCCCGTCATTATTTTCATCTCCTCACTTTCTGGTTCTTTTTAAAGAGTCTTCAAGGTCTTGGGTTTCCTTCCCATGTTCCAGTGAGACCTCAACCGCTTTGCTCTGATTCTCCTAAAGTACCCTTATTTCTATTTGGCTGTTTTCTGTGATTTTCTTTTGATTGATGTTTTTCAACCATGTGATTTTGACAAGGCTTGGTGTGATGCTGTACCTGTTTCTTTTGGGTCTGTGAGAATCTGGGTTCTGCGGGATTGATTTTTATAAAATTTGGGCAGGCTTTGGATGCTGTTTCTACAAACATTTTTTTTCTGTCCCTTTTTCTTTCTAATTCATCCTGGATTCCAGGTTAAGAGGCTTTTGATGTTGTTACACACAGACAGACGCTGCCTTTCTTTTCTTATCCTTGTGCTGGGGATCAAAGTCAGGTCCTCACACAGGCCAGGCCAGCGTGGCCCTATACCCCCCTATCTGAGGTTTAGCGTGGCCTCTGCTTCTATCTGTCCAGCCTTTCTTTTGTGTGTTTCCTAGTCCATTGATGGCTTCTCAACCACCATCCCTCCCTCTATCATGTTTCCCATCGTGTTACCTTCAGAGGTTCCATTTGGGTTGTTTAAAATATCTCCTCACCCCTAGGTTTTCTCTACCCTCTGTGCCTCTGTGATCTATTTATACTGGTGTTTAGACAGCCGTCTACAGATCTGCTGCCTGTGTTATTTCTGAACCTCGTCCCATTGATCAGTTCTTTTCCTGATCATGATTCGTGTCTTCCTTTAAGAAAATTTGCATCCGCAGCAAAAATTTACATGGTGAAATTTACATTGTTGAGCACTGGGTTTCTTTTTCAATATTTCTTGAGGCTGGTTAAGAAGGTTCAGTGTGCAAAAGCACCAGCCATCAAGCCTGAGGACCTGAGTGTAATCCCGGGGATCCACATGGTAGGAGAGAACCATTCTCACAGCTTGTCCTTTGACCACCACACAGATGCAGAGTGACATGCACATGCCCCACGAAATATATAAACAATAAACAAACTTCTTCTCACTAAAGATGTTTTATGTATCTGACTGTTTTGTCTGTATATGTCAGTCACTATGTGTGCAGTGCGGGAGAAGGGCAGCTGTCGGCCACCCTGTGGTCTCAGGTCCTCTGAAAGAGCAGTAAGTGCTGCTCTTTAAGCCCCTAAAATTTCTTCACATATATTTGAGATGCAGTTAAGTTGTTGGGGGTCAGCTTGATCCTTTTGTATCGAACTGTGGGGTGCTGAGTCTCAAGCCCAGGGCTGCTGCTTCTCCTGCTCCCTATACAGAGAGCTCTACCCTGGAAGTATACCTCGCCCCCGCCAGGCCCTGCAGGCACACTTTACCCCTGCTAGGTCAGAGCACACAGGGCCTTAGCATAAAGGCAATACTAGGCTGAGGACGCCCCTCCCCCGTGGTTGGAGGTCTTTTCCCTCCAGTTAATGGGAGCTGGACCTGGTGATACATGCCTTTAATCCCAGAACTCCGGAGGCAAAGGCAGGTGTATTTCTGTGAGATCTGGGCCAACCTGGTCTACATAGCAAGTTCTAGGCCAGCTGGATCTGTGGAGAGAGTCTGTATCAAAAAGACACACAAAAAAGTGGACAGATCCTGCAAAATGACACCTAAGGTTAGCCTCTGGCCTCTACACACGCATGCACACATGTATACATATGCCTTCACATAGGCACTCACACGTGTACGCATGCAAACATAGGCACAAAGCTCCCACATGTACACATGCACATGTGTGCATACACACACTCATGGAAGAAAGAAGAATCAAATAGACTAGAGCGGAGCGGGGACAGCGGCTCAGGCCACAGAGGCAGAACAGCAGAAGGAGGGGCTGGGCGAGGGGTCTTGGTGTCCAGGCTAGGGCTCTGTGAGTCACAGATCTCAGGTGTGAGGGCCAGGATGTGGCAGGGGCTGGGGGCTGGGGGGTGGATTGAGAGATAAGACAGAGAGGCAGTAGGCAAGGGGCAAGGTGTGGAAGAGGAATCTCTGACTCTGTGTAGGGCATTTGAGTGGCATTGAGGGGAAGCCAGGCTCTGGGCAGTTACTGTGGACCAGGTCAGAAGGTGGTGCAGTGGCTGCCGGGAGCTGGAAGAGGGAGGAACAGGGACAGAGTTTCAGCGTGGAGAGATAAGGGAGTCTGAAGGGGGTGATGGTCACTCTGGGACGAAAGACTCAGCACTGCTGGACCACAGCCAGACCCAGCACATCATCAGGGTGGGGAGAAGGCTTACCTTGCGAGCACAAAGACCTGAGTTCAGTCCCAAGAACACACTTCTAATACTGGTTCTGGGGAGATGGAAGGCAGGACTGGAAGACAGGAGGCAGGACCGACACTCCCTCCTCCAGGAAAGCAAAGCAGGAGGAACCCACATACAGCATGTGGCAGGGACCAGAGAGAGCCCGGGGAGAGGAGGTGGGATTTGTGGTTGTCTGTGGTCAGAGTTCCAGAGAACGGGCACTCCGGAGAGAGGCCAGAGGTGGTCAGGCCCTGCCCTGCATCATGGGCTGGGGACCGTTTGTGTGGTGTGTTACTCTGGGGAGGGGGCCATAGGCAAGAGGGAGTGATGCTGTCCCCAGAACTGGAGCCAGGTGCAGCGGCTGCTTTTCTATTGCTGCAATAAAGCATGGTGACCAAAACTACTTGGCTTAGGGGTCCAAAGGGATGACAGTCCATCATGGCAGCAGGTGTGGTAAACGCGAACCCGAAAGCACACAGGGAGTGGACAGTGGTGGCCCTCTGCCTCAGCCCCTCCACTTCCATCCTGCCACTGTGGCCCGAGCGCCTGTTTCAGAGCCTGGCATCCTTGAGACCTGTTCCAATGCGCTACCCAGTCCCTGCGCACAGCCTGCTGCTGGCTCATCCTCTCTCTGCACGCTGTGCCACGCCTCTCCTGCCTCGGCTTTCCCAAGCTGTTTCCATTTAGTGCCTGGCATCCCCAGTGTCCATCCAGTCTGTCTGATGTCATCACCTCTGCCTAAGAGGCACCGTTCCACCCTGCCAGAATGGTGACGTCCCCTAAGGGACTGGGGCATCCTTAGAGAAGTGAGCTGGGTAGAGAATGCTCTGGGTGTGGGTGGGGAAGTGACTGCCTAGAGGAGCCAGTTCAGGGTTTGGCCCACTCTCCTCAGTCCGCTCCCTCCTCCACCCCAAGAAATCTGACTCCAGTTGCAACTGCTGCAGAAGCTGGAAGCACGATAATTATAGTGGGCTGAGTGGGAAGGCGTCCAGGGCCAGAGAGGGAGCTGGCAGCCCTGGGCTGGGCGTGCAAACAGCTTTGGAGTGACGGGAAATGCCTCGAAGGCTGGGGAGCCTCAGAGTTGGGCTGCTTCTCAAAATAATCCAGGGGCAGCTGTCTGGGTTTCAGAAACTGGGTCTGGCCGCCTGAGCTTCAGGAAGCCCCAGGCCCCACACCAGCCCCACTCTGGGAACAGATGGTGCTAGAGATTTTTCTTTCTTTTACAGAAGTCAGCTGGTAAGCGAACAGCTTGTCTGGAGAAGCGTTGCCCACTCCCCCCTTGGAAATGGATCAAAGCCACCCTTCCCCCTGTCTCTACCTCCCTGGGCAGAGCTGGCTGAGGGGCACAGGCTCCTCTCCAGAGCGCATAGGGTCTTCCTCCCCTGGAGTGTATAGCCCGGGAGTGTCCTGGTTCCCCACGTTAGTGGGAGTCTCGGCTGAGATGGGCCTGGCTGGGTGCAGGGGATACCCCAGAAATGTCGTCTAAGAACTGGTCCACTGGCCCTGGGCTGGCCAGTAATTGCCCACTTCTTCCATGGTGACTGGCATGCCCCCAAAGGCATGCTTTCCACCCAAGCAGCTTTTCCATCTGCTCTAATCAACAGTCCTCCCTGTGTGCCTACTGTGTGCAGGTTTCAGAGCTGAGATAGAGAGAGTGCAGACAGAGGCGGCCCTGGGAGCTCCCAGCCACTGCTTGGCATGCTGGTTAGGGATCCATATGCCTAGGTCAGCCTCTGTGAGATGGTCCTTGTGAGCAGCCTCTTCCTACGTGGGACCCTGGAGAGATGCTTCCTGAGCCTCAGAGACCTTATCTGTTACATGAAAATAAGGAGAAATCTGTTCTTCATGGGGTTATTATGAAAGAAAAATAATCCATCTAAAGAGCTTTAAGCATGATTGGGCATATAAGCACTCAATAAAGTACTGCATGATACTATTAACACCAGAGCCATCACTGTCACATGCTTACCATTGCCATCATCATCACCATCATCACCATCAGCATCATCCCCACCATCCCCACCATCAATCATCACTGTCACCATCATGACCATCACCACAACCATCATCATCATCATCACCACCACTATCATCATCATGACCATCACCACTACCATCATCATCATCACCACATGAGATCACCACCACCATCACCATCAAGATCACTATTACCATCATCATCACCACCACTATCATCATCATGACCATCACCACAACCATCATCATCATCGTCACCACCACTATCCTCATCACGACCATCACCACAACCATCATCATCATCATCACCACCACTATCATCATCATGACCATCACCACAACCATCATCATCATCATCACCACCACTATCCTCATCACGACCATCACCACAACCATCATCATCATCATCACCACCACTATCCTCATCACGACCATCACCATTACAATCACCACTTCCACAATTACAACCACCACCACCCTCACCATCATCACCACTGTGACCACACCGTGACCATCACCACCATCATCACACCGTCATCACCATCACACCATCACACTACTAGACAGTGCTGAAAGTCCCCTAGTAAGGATGCAGAGACATGAGGCACGCAAGGTCAGGAAGCTGGCACACTGTTGGAGTCCAGAGTCAGGCACTGCAAAGCTCAACAGGAGAGCCCCACGTGCATTCCAAGTGCCCCTGCCCGCAGGCTTGCTGTGGAGCAGAGGAGCTTGTGAGTGTATAAAGACAGTGTAGCCAGCTGTACTGGCTACACTTCTGTTGCAGTGAGTCAGCATTATGACCAAAGCGATTTGTAGAAGGAAGAGTGTATTGGGCTTATGGTTCCAGGGGACAGGAGTCCATCATGGCGGGGGAGGCGGTGGCAGTGGGAAGTGGAACAGAAAGTGAAGAGCTCACGTTTTCAAGCACTCTGAGTAAGTACAGAGAGCACACCGGAAGTGGGGTGAGGAGGTAAGCCCGCCCCCAGCGTCGTGTTTCCTCCAGCAAGGCCACCCCTCCTGAAGGTCCCATGACCGTGTCCAACAGTACATCAGCTGTATTCAAATACGTGAGCCTATGGGGGACACTTCTCATTGAAAGCACCCCAGTGGCCAACATTGACACTGACAATTTAACTCCCAGAGTCAGGCAGATCGGGAGATGCTGTCCCCATTCCCAGACTCTGCCCCACCCCCCAGCAACCTTTAACAAGCTGGGCTCAACTCCAGACTCTCTTCCCTGGCCTCTGTCCTGTCTGTGATCCCTAGGCTAGACTGGTAGGCGTCTCTGCTTAGCCTAGAAGATGGAGGAGGAGCTTGGAGGAGCTCAGAGCATGGTCCCTTCCTTGCCCTGCTGTCTAGAGTGAGGGCCAGTGATATGGAATGGGCAGGCTGGGCCCCAGCCCCGACCTGGCACCTGTGTGCTGTTGGATAAATCGCTGCCTGGTTTTGAATGAGAAAGTTGTAGGCTGTTTAGTCTGTAGACACAGGCAGAGAGCCCCTAGCCTTCAGGGCATGGAGAAGAAAGAGTCATACCTGCTGGCCAGCTGAACATCAGCCATGGTGTGACAAAGGACATCCTGTCCCCTCAATTGCTAAATACCTTTAGGGAACATCTTATATGAGTAAATTCCTTCAAACACACTTAGCTACACATTTGTCAAACCGCCTCTGTGGGTAAGGATAAAATTACCCACAAGGCACATTGGCCTCAGGTAAAAATATCCTGTGTTCGCAGCAAGGCTAGGCATAGAGACAGCCTACTGAGTAAGTAGAGGATGCATTGGTCCTTGGTGCTCCCTCCCTGCACGCCTACTGTGTGCTGCTCCTGGCTGTTAGTTTCCAGCCCTCCTTTGCCCTCAGCAAGAGCCTTCACACGTGCATGTTCCAGGAGCCCAGAGTGCACCGGGCCAATCGCTCGTCCACTCTCTCCACTAATGTTTGCAGAGCTTCGTCTCTTCTACAGGTTTTGTCATTTTTTTTCTTGGGGCTGGATGGAACCTGGGGTTCTTGTCCATGCCAGGCAAGAGCTCTGCCTCTGATTCACTTTCCACCTTTCCCCAAGCTGGGTGGCGTCACAGGACACAGCCTGCTTTGCTCACAGCTATGGAAGTCAGCATCTGAAGTCCAGGTTGTGCTGGGCTGGGACCTCTTGGAGGCTCTGAATGTACCCCAGCCTCCCTCCAGGTCCTAGTGGCTTCTGGACTTGAGGTTGCTCCCTCCTGCCTCTGCCTCCATCCCCACATGCCTGCCCCTCTGGGTCTCTTCCACGCCAATGTGGCTCAGACTTCTTTCCCAGCATCCGTTTCACTATCTTAAAACAAACAAGAGGGCCGGGGAGATAGCTCAATTGGTAACACTTGTAATCCCAGCGCAGGGGGTAAGGGCAGAGACAGGCCAATCCCTGGGCCTTGCTAACCGGAAAATCTAGCCTAAATGGTGAATCCCAGGTGAGATCACTTTCTCTCTCTCTCCCTCTCTCTCTCTCTCTCTCTCTCTCTCTCTTTCTCTCTCTCTCACACACACACACACACACACACACACACACAACTGTAAACAAGGCTGACCGTGCTAGTGCACACATATCTATAATCCCAGCACTCAGGAGGCAGAGACAGAAGGATTGCCGAGAAGCAGCAGTGTGCGGAAGTGGAGATGGAGGGCCACTCCACATCATCGCATAAGAAAACGAACTCTCACAGAAGTCTGTGTCCACCATCATAGACAAACCCACAGTACCAAAACCCACAAAGCCTGGATCGTCCCCAGAGGTGAATCAGAGGCCCCTGCCTTTACAGGCTGCCTGCCCACGTTGGGGGCAAATCCCCCGAGCCCTCCGCCCTGGCTCCCAGCCCCACCACTGGGCTCCCCAGCCGAGCCGGTAACTGGCCCGTCACCCACGCACTGACATACATTTCATCTCCATTATATGACTCTGAGCACCTTTGTGGTAGTACATTTTAATCGACATGTTGCATAAAAAAAAAAATCTTCATTTTCAAATGAACGCTTTCATGGGTTTAATTTAACAGTGGGAACTTAATAGGCGAACAACTCTGCTGTTTAAACTAATTCACAACAGCAGGGAAATGTTTGATTTTTAAAATATAACCAAGACGAGACAGTAGAGTTCTGAGCTGTGACTTACTAGAGAACAGATGCTCCTGAGCCTGGTGGCACAGGTCTGCCATCCGACTACTGAAGAGGCTGGGGTAGGAAGATGGCAGGTTCAAAGCCAGCCTGAGCTACAGAGGGAGGCTAAGGCCAGCCTGAGCTACAGCCTGGACCCTGCCTCAAAGTGAATAAAGAAAAAGGCTGGCATACAGTTCATGGTACAGCATCTGTCCGTCATTTGTAAGGCCCTTAGTTCAATCCCCACCAGCTACTAAGTCAACAGTACCACAAAACAAACAAGTAAGCACACAGCCAGCCCCTGCGTAACCCAGGCAACTTCTCCCGGTGGCATCTTGTTGTGGACACTCCTACGTTGTCTTTTTGTTTCAGAGGTTCTGGTGGATCAAATCATTTCCCACCTCCCCAGTACCTTGAACTACAGAAGAAACAACTTAAAGAATCAGTGTTCTTCCTGGTCAGAGGTGACCAGAGATGGCTTTTAGTGAAGGGCCCACAGCCCGCCTGCCCATGGTTATCTATGTACAGTTGAGTGGGCTTCCCCTGTGATCACTACCACGGGTGAAGCTTCACTTCCTGGCCTGGCCTAGCCTTAACCAGCCCCAGGAACACACAGGGGAAGGTGTGTCAGGTCACTGCCACCTCTCCAAGAGGGTGACTGCGGATAGGTACCTGGGTGCCTGGGCAGCAGCTGGAATCCCTAGTTCTTGGCACCTGTGGGCTTGTCTAGGCCCTGGACCAGACTGAGCAGTACCCCGACAAGTCACAGTGGGTCCCTTGCATCCTCACCCCCACAGAAGCTGCCAGATGGCTTGGGGTCTGACTCCTTCCTTCCTCCTGAGACACTTCTGGTTTTTAAAACTAGAAAGCCTTATGGTAACTACATCTTTGAGGACTCAGCAGGCGTCGCCATAGCTTCCAGAGGCGGGGTGTAGACTCAGCTTCTGGGGACAGTACAGTTGGCTGTTGTCTTAGGGAAGGCCCTGAGGGACAGGAATTTCTTTCTTTGGGTCTCGACAGGGTTGTCCCCAGGAAAAAAGCCAGCAAGCATGTGAGTCCCCAGGGCAGGGATGGACAGTGGGTGAGTAGAACACGCTCACCATGGGCACAAGCCCCTGCCCGGCCTCACCCCTCTGTCTGCAGCGTACCCCTTACTGCTGTGAAGCCTCTTGGTTCTCAGCCGAGCTGCCCCGGCTCTGGTCACCTCCTCTCCCCTTGCTGCTGTGACTTCCTGTGACTCTCTCTTGACAGCACAGCTCAGTGGTTCTTATTCACGGCACCCCATGTCTTCGATGGTGTACAAGCTTTCAAAAAGAAATTTGTCAAACGAAGGACTTTCCAATATTCAGAACCATCCAATGACTGAATAGACGCTGGGTGGCCATGCTCCCCATCACTGGTACCTAAGCAGCAGTCGGATGAGCACTGGTAAGGTGCACCAGAGAGACTCCGATCAACGTCCTCTGCCCCATCCTGCCCGAGTGACTCCTACCCTTATCCCAGGCCCCAATGTCCCTGTGGTTCCAGAAAACCAGAGGTGGCAGCCCTGATGGGAGCCGCGCAGTTGGAACAGGCTGCAGGAGGGAGGCCTGGATTTACTCATCATCATCTTCAGAAATTAGACCGCGAGCCATAAATAGACATTTCTAGCATGAGCTGTCTGTGCTTGCCTGTGTGGCGCGGGCTGCTCTTTCCTGCTTGTCACGTCTTGCCACCTCCTGCTCTGGAAGTTGGATATTTGCCAGTCACTTGGTTATTTCCTGGGAGATTAACGGGAAGGTGGGCTGTCCAAGTGCCAGCAGGATGCTCTGAGAGTCGTGTGTGCCGAAGGACCTCATCTGAGCACCAAGACTGCGAGCTCAAATGCTGGCCTCCTCCTGGCACAAGCACCGGAGGTCTCGGCTGGGAGGCACCCCGCCAGGCAAGGCCTCATCCCCGGCCTCGCTGCTCTCCACCATGCGCTTGGTCAGAGCCCATCTGCGTGAGGCTCAGGAGAGGTGTCCGACAATACCCTTCCATCCTCGGCTCCCAGCAGCTGATCCTCCTCATCGCGTCTGTCCACCCATCCCCGTAGGCAGAGCTCCCCGAGGCTGAGAAAGGCCGCCCCACCTTTCCCAATATGCTTTATCCACAGATGCCCGGGACCGGCTCATGGTGGAGTCAGCAGCGATCTCCCCTAATCCGGACTCTGCCCTCACCTTTGAGTCGTGCCAGCCCTTGACGACTTCTGCCCACCGCTGGGTCCCCGCTGTGCTGCCCTCTGTCCCCGGGGACTCCGCAGAGCCGACTTTAAAAGCAAATATTTTATTTATTATTTTTATTTTGTGTATATGAGTGCTTTGCCTGCATGTTTGTAAGTGCACTCGTGTCACACAAAGCCCGAGGAGGCCAGAAGAGCGAGTTGGATCCCCTGGAACTGAAGTCACAGATTGTGGGTGCTAGGGTTCAAACCCGGGTCCTTTAGGAGAACAGCAAGCGTTCCTGATTGCTGAGCCATCTCCCCGGTGCCTGCAGAGCTAAGCTGCTCTGGACAGTCTTCCCTCTCCTCCTGCCTCTGTTGCTCCCCTTGACCTTGAACACGTTGGAGCTCCAGAGTTCTGCATCTTTCTACTCATTTCTTTACCAACCTTGTATTTTCTGGCAGCTTTAAATACAACCAGGATACCCAGGCCTCGGCTGTCACCTCCACTAAGGTCTCCGCCTGTCCATCATGGTAGGGAGTGCGCAAGCCTGCTGGTCACATCACATCTGCAGTCAGGAAGCAGGAAGAAAGATAGATTCTGGAGGTCAGCTTGCTTGCTTGCTTTTACGCCTGTTTGTACTCAAAAGGTAGAGGAGTGATCACTTTCTCCTTTCCATGTCTGGGACATTCAGGAGGCATCTCCCTTTCTCAGTTAAGTCTTTATGGAAACACTCACAGACACACCCAGAAGAGTGTTTCCATAATTCTAAAGCCAGCCAAGTTGACAATGAAGATTAATTATCACAGGCAAATAGATGGACAAGTGGGTGGATGGATGGGCAGATGGATGTGTGTACATATGTATGCCTGTGTGTATGGGAAGATGGATGGATAGGTAGGTGGGTGGGTGGGTGGATGGATAGTGGATGGATGGATAGATGGATGGATAGTGGATGGTTGGATAGATAGATGGATAGTGGATGGATGGATGGATAGATGGATGATAGTGGACAGATGGATGAATGGTGGGTGGGTGGATAGATAGTGGATGGATGGATAGATAGATGGATGGATAGTGGATTGATGGATGAATGGTGTTGGATGGATGGATAGTGGATGGATGGATGAATGGTGGGTGGGTAGATGGATAGATGGACGGATAGTGGATGATAGTGGACAGATGGATGAATGGTGGGTGGGTGGATAGATAGTGGATAGATGGATAGATGGATTGATGGATAGTGGATTGATGGATGAATGGTGTTGGATGGATGGATAGTGGATGGATGGATGAATGGTGGGTGGATGGCTGGGTAGATAGGTAAGCGGGTCGATGGATAGACGAATGGATGGTAGATGGATAGACAGATGGGTGTGTATAGTTGAATAGAAATAAATGTAGTCCAGGTAGACTAGTTGGTCTTTCCATCAAGTTACTAGAGAAACGGGAATAACACGGGTGTTGATTTGTCTGTAGACTTACCTGGTGTCTGTTCTCTGCCTCTGTGTGGAAACGCCACCTTCCCCTCAAGTTCCCTTTTACCAAAACCAGACACTGGACTGTACATTCAGCAATTTCTCTTCCACTCCAACTCTCAGCAAACTCATGATTCTGTGTGTGCTGAGGCCACGTGTGGATCTGGATGGCCGTGGTGACTCCCAGAAGCCACCACAACATCTCCACCCCATGCAGCGTCAGCATCTGGCCTCATTACTTCCTCACCAAAGATAAGGTCAAGTTCCCCTCCCTGTGAATCTGAGATGACCCTGTGACCTTTCTGACCAATTGAATGTGGCAGAAATGATCCTGCTCCAACCTCGGCCTCTTGGACTGAGCTCAAGTACCTTTGAAGAGAGGGTCAAGGGAGGGAGCTGAGGTCTCGTGCCATAATTGCCAGAATCAGTCACCTACTGGTTAGGAGAGGCCACTCCACAGCCCAGCCAGTACCGGGTGGAGCAGTAGAGCCATAGCACATCCTGCAGAGTTGTCGCCGTGCATGGGGGATGGTGATTGCCTTGTTCCATTTTGTGCTGGTCCAACAGAATGCTTGATGGTAGATTATTTTATTTATTTTTAACATTTTTATTTTATGATGTGTGCATTGCCTGCATCCATGTAAGTGCACCTGTGTCATGCAATGCCCATGGAGGTCAGAAGGGGGCATTGTTAGTTGCCATGTGGGTGCTGGGAACCTGGGTCCTCTGCAAGAACAGTCAGTGTTCTTAACTGCTGAGCTATCTTTCCAGCCCCAATGGCAGATCATTTATAATGAGCTGAAATTTATCTCCACACAGATTGGGAGCCTGGGAAGCCCACAATGAGTCAGGCACTGGAGTCTTCTTGCTTTACTTTCACACAGCAGAAGGCAAAGGCCGAGCGTGTAAGAGTGCTCCTGGTGGCTGAGCCCTTTCCATGGTGTCATGAACCCACCCCTGAAGACACAGCCACTGTGATCTAAAAGTGTGTCCTGGGAGACCCTTGAAATGTTGGAGCCAAATCACCAGTCAAAGCGGGGGTGACTTGCTACATAGCTATGGAGACGCTAAGCTCCTATCCAGAGGAGGGCTTGGCTGAAGAGCGGGCTGAAGAGCAAACCCACCTGCGGATGGTGGATGACACACATACGCTCTCTAGGGTCCATGTGCACAATCTACTCTCTGGCTGTCTCTCAGTCCTGTTTTCCTGTTGCCTCCTTTTTTCTTTCTCACTCAGCCCACCCTGTCTCCAAACCCAGTTGATTTATTCTTTCAAGTTTCACGGCACTGTGTATCTGTGTCCACAGACATGTGTATAGAGGTGCTGGGGCCCATGGCGTGTAAAAATGTGATCAATAGGGGCTGGAGAGATGGCTCAGTGGTTGGGAGCACTGACTGCTCTTGCAGAGGACCCATGTCCGTTCCCAGCACCCACATGGTGGCTGACAGCTGTCTGTAACTCCAGTTCCAGGGGCTCTGATGCCCCCTTCTGGCCTCTGCTAGCATTGCACACTCATACACATAGAAATAAATAGTTTGAAAATGTGATCAATGCTCACAGCAGTGTTGAGAGCACGCGCAGACCCTATGCAGGCTCAAACCAGACAGAATGGTAGTGCAGACTCGGGAAAGTGGGTTAGAAATCCTACCAAGCCTGAGGAACTTCGGGCAATTTATGGCTATTGGGAGGGAGAAATGCAGTGTTTCATTGGGACAGGACACTTGGTGGACCCAGTCTGCGGACCCAACACATCTGAATGGCATTTGGGACACAAATTGGACTCTATTGACTATCTATCTATCTATCTATCTATCTATCTATCTATCTATCTATCTATTTATCTATCTATCTATGTATGCACACACACGCACACACACACACATATAAAGAGAGTACATTATTGGGGAGGGGTGATGTGGGGACATGTGGAAAGGAGGGGAATCTAAGTACATCAAAGTACATTATATGAAAACTGCAGAAATTCAATTAAAAAGTAAATTTAAATAAATAAATAAAAATTTTAAGATATGATTAATAATTTGCCATCTTTGATCTGTATTTTGTTTTGTTTCTTAACCATTGCTTGTGAAAATTGCTTTAAATCTACCATACAGATGAGTTAAATCCCTTTAATTCATCCTATTTAAACAGCTGCAAAGAATTCTGGGGCCCTGGTGTATCAGTCAGCAGTGGCCCTCAAGCGCAGACACCTGAGACAGTCTGCTGTGAATTTCTGAGGGAGTTTAGGAGTCAGTTAAACACTGTCAGCAAAAGTTCATAACAGGGACTTCTCATTGAACTCCTTACATTACAAACCCGGGTGATAACTATGCAGAATCATTGACTGAGCCTCCTTTGCCGTGGCTGGTGGCCTGGAGATTCTTAATGATTGCTATGAAACGTGACCCCATGGCTCACCATGAGTCTCTCCAAAGACCAGTCAGAGACATGTTGGCGGTTCAAGTTGGGTGCGAGGAGTGTGTGCCCAAGGAATCTGGCAAGTGCTTCATCTCAGGGCTGGATGGTTTGTTTTACTGTTTTCTAGACTTCAACATGAGGAAAATGTTACCAATGTGGTCTGTGCTAGACAGCTACAGTTATCAACCTGACACACCTGGGTTGAGGGAGCCTCAAGTGAGGAACTCTCTCCATTGGACTGACCTGTGGCCATGTCTGTGGGGCATTTTCTTGATTGCTGAGTGATGTGGGAGGGCCCAGCCCACTGTGGGCAGTACCATCCCAGGCAGGTGGTCCTATGTTGTATAAGAAAGCAGGCTGAGCACAGGTCAAAGAGCAAGCCAGTAAGCAGTGTGGTGAGGTCTCCATGGTCAGTGCTCCAGGTTCCAGCCCTGAGTTCCTACCTTGGCTTCCTTTGATGATGGACTGTGCTTTAGGCCAAATTAACCCTTTGCTCTAAAACTTGGTTTTGGTCAGTGTTTTTGTCACAGCAAGAGAAGGCCAACCAGAACAGCATTGACTTAAAAGCATGTCACATTCATGGCTGCTGTGTCATGACCAGCGTGGTAAGACTGTAGAAATATTCTCTGATTTGAAAACACTCCTTTGGGAAAGAGGACACAGATGCCAAGGACTGAATCCCTTCTCGGCACCTTCACTTCGCTCATCCGTAAGAGTGAGAATAGTCCTGTGGGAGCCACATCTGCTCTTCCCACTGCAACTGGAGGCCACTGTGGAAGACTGGAAAGTCATAGAGTGGAATGACTACATCAGTGGACTTCATGAACTCTGCAATAACAGGTATTATATACCGTAGCAGGTGAAATCTCTGTTTTGCCATACACCCATTATACTGCCAAGCTTTATGGTGAATATTTACACACACACATATTCACATATATACGTTTACCTTTTATTTCTGGATGGGAAATTATTACTAGCATACTCTCTAGTCTATTCTCTGTTGATGGATCTCTGTCTCACACACACAGAGGCACAGAGGCGGGGAGGGGTGGTGGAAAGAATCAATTTGTTCCCTGCTCTATTAGTCCTGGGCCACGGGGTATACCCATCTTTCATTTAAATGGATTGCTTTCAGTGAAAGAATATTTCCAGTCTCCAGAGTAAAACACGGGGCCCTGCTCACAGACAGCTACCAAGGAGGGACTTGTAAGACTGTTCCTGGAGCCTGGCAGGGGTCAGGTATGATCTCATCACTTCACCTGCTCGCTCTCCTTACCTCTGCGCTGGGAGTCCAATGGCTGTTTCTCAGTCATCACTGTTCCGTGTCCCTCACACTTTTCTGTTGGGTGGCTTGTCCCTGTCAACTTCTGTTGTTCTCAGGATGCTAAATACAAGATTTACTCGTGGCTTTTCTGTTCTGAGTCTCTTATTTATGTGTTGACATTGACTGTCACCTTTTGTCAGGTAAAAATTAGTTCTGGTATTCCCAAATGTTCATCAAGTCTCCCATGGTGTCTTGGTCTTGGTTAGGAATATTCCCTGCATCTAGCATTATGTGACCTGCTGGATTACTTGTTCCATGTTCAGCCTTTATTTAAATCTTTTTTTAAAAAGATTTGTTTTTATTCTTGTGCATGTGCATGAGCATGTGGATGTCTGTGGAGGCCAGAAGAGGGCGTCACATCCCCTGGAGCTGGAGCTCCAGGTGGTTATGAACCTCCTCACCTGGGTGCTGGGAGCTCCCGTCCCCTGCAAGAGAGGCAAGTGCTCCTCACTGTTGAGCCGTCTCTCCAGCCCCTGTAGTTAAGGCTTGAACAGGAATCTTATTTGCATAGGGTAACAAAAAGGTGCCCTAAGTAGGGACCTTGCTTTATTTTCTTCTCGGTGAGTAGTCAGTTGTGGTCACATTAAAATGTCCTGACGGCGATGAGTGTACTCTTGAGAGACACCTGTGTCCCTCCCTTTGCCTGTTAGACTAGGACACAGTGGACTGTGAGGAACTGGGCTTTCTCTGGGAATCTTGTGCTGGGAAAGGAAAACACTGAACCTGGTGCCAGCCAGAGAAGGAGCTTGTCTCCCAGAAAGAGTTCAGTTTTGACACTTGTCAGACCACCTTGCAGGACAAACTGACTGCCAGACAGTGGTGACCGGGCAGGACCACACTTAGCCAGGTCTGCTTGGTTCTTGTGCCAGCTAGTTTTAGTCAACTGGACACAGACTAGAACCACCTGGGAAGAGAGCATCTCAACTGAAGAGTTTCCCTATCAGATTGGTCCGCAGCGAATTCTTGATTGCTAGTTGGCGTAGGAGGGCTCAGACTGCAGACATGTGTTACTTCAGCCTCTCTGTCTCTGTTTTGACCTCTTCTGTCCTAATAATTGGTCCTCTGCATCAAAAAGCCAAAATATAGGCATGAGTGTGGTGGCTGGTACCGAGGAATCAGATTCTGGAGGCTGGGGAATGGCAGTCCACACCTTGAGCCATGGCAGGGTTAGATGGGCACCTGAGTGAGCTGATGGCCCCAAATCAGCAACAGTGGAAAGAAAGGAGGAGGAGTGGGCATGGTGGCACACACCTGTTATCCCAGCATTGGGAGTCTGAGGTGGGAAGATTGCTGTGAGTTAGAGGCCAGCCTGGGCTACAAAGCAAGACCACGTCTCAGAAAACAAAAGCCAAGTTATGAGCGCACGTTGGTTGCTGACTGTATTTGAGACAAGCCAGGCACTCAGGAGAGAAGTGGTTGGCGTGTGAGGTAGCACAGCAGAACAGAGACCCACAGGGGTTGCAGGTAGGCAGAGCTGCTCCAGATTCAGGTGGAGAAACCTACTGAGCAGCACAACCACAGGCCACCTCTGGGCAAAACAGATGCACCAGTTCCAGCAGAGGCCCAGGAGCTGCCTTTGTAGTGTGTGTGAGTGAGGCTTAGCTGCCAGGCAAGAAAGCTCAAACTCAGAGCTCATAGAAGTTTTTAGAGAACTTTGCAGAGAAGAGCTCAGAGAGACTTAGTGCCATGGAACCTTCCCAGAAACAAAAATCAAAACTCTACACCTTTTAAAGGGACTTTTACTGTAAAAGGACCACAGAGCTGGGACCAAAACAGGCTTTGACTGCTCACGACTTAAGAAAGCTTGGGTCCCTATTTTCCCGTGGGCCACCAGCAGGTATGGTTCATAGCCTGTGAGGACAGCCTGTTCTACCATGCTCAGCTGAGATTTGGCTGAAGAGGAACATGGAGAGACTTGGACAGAGCCAGGCTGTGTGATGACCCAGGGTCTTCCCCAAGATGAGGCAAGAGGTAGTCCTACTTCAGGCTAGTAGCCTTTGGCGTCGGCCCTGCAGGACCCAAGCTGTCATCTGCATGTCTTTACCCGCTTCCAAGTGGCTGTTTGCTGAAGCTGTGTGACCCACTCTGTCACTGGCTCTGGCTGTGACACATAACTTCGAGTCAAGAAGTCTACAAAGGAGACAGACACCTTGGCCATGGAGAGCCCTAGGATTGGGAGCATCTCTCCTGAGATGCTCTAGTTTCATTCTTTTTGTGATATAACTTCAGACCAAAAGCAGCTTGTGGGAGGAAAGGGTTTATCTGGCTGATACTTCAGGTCACATGGTCCGTCACCTTCACTGAAGGAAGTCAGGGCGGGAATTCAACCCGGGTAGGAGCTTGAGACAGAAACCATGGAGGACGCTGCTTGTTGGCTTGTTCACAGGCTTTTGCTCAGTTCGCTTTCTAATACAGCCCAGGACCACCTGCCTGCCTAGAGGGTGGTACCACTCAGGGGACTGGACCCTCCTACATCACTTAACAATCTAGACAATACCCCACAGACATGCCCACCGGCCAATCTGATCTGGGAAATCCCTCAATTGAGACTCCCTTCTCTGTGTCAAGTTGGCAGTTAATGCTTACTAGGACAGACAGAAGCTGGGGACAAGGACCACACAAGAACATTGCACTTCTTCTTCCTGATAGTGACTGTTCTAACCAGTGAAATGCAAGTTAGGACGACGCGGCTCCTAAGTGCTCAAGGGTGGCTGTGTTGACCCTGGACTCCCATTTCCCTGCGGTGGTGACCAGTGGTGAGAGGCTCACAGCCAGGACAAAAAGTGCTCAGCTGCCCCCATGAGTGCGGGGAAGACATCTCACCAGCCCGCATTTGATTTCCAATGAGTGAGATGTGGTTTTCTCATCTTGTTTTGATTAATTTTCACTGTTTTAATTATGTGTGTGTGTGTCTGTATCCATGTGGGTATTATGTACATGGGGCGCTGGATCCTCCAGGACTGGCGTTAAAGGTGGTTGTAAGCTGATCAGTGTGGGAGAACTGGGAACTGACCTCAGGTCCTCTGCAGAAGTTGTATGTGTTTTTATCTGCTGAGCCATCTTTCCAGCCCCTTGTGTGGTTTTCTTATACCTACTTACTGGGCTTAATTTTATTTTCAGTTATTTTGAATCTTCCACCTGTATGATCACAGCACCTGCGAAAAGTGACCTCCGTTTCAGCCCCTCCTCTCCACCTCCTGAGATCTTGCAGTCAATAAAGTAAAGGCCCAGGTGATGGGGGCACAGTCAGCTTCTGGTAGGTAGGAAGGGTTTTCAGTATTTCACCCATGGATACGTGTGAGACACTTTCTATGACTTTTTTGTTGATGTCTGCTGCTCTCTGATGTTAAACCAGTCTGATGTTTCTAGGATACACGTGATTGAGTTGTACCAGATCACACAAACTGCCTTGATCGGAACTTTGCATGTCCGCTGGTGCCCGAGGCCCATTCCACTTGCCCTGGCTCCAGGCTCACCATGGGCTCATGTGCAATATGAGAACATTTTTCCCCCTTTTGTGTGAATTTTACCTTCTTTTTCTAGTCACAGAATGGTTTCTACCAGATCAACATGATTTTTTGTGTAAGTTTTCTGTTGAATGTATTGGGCCTCAGATTTTCTTAGTGGAAAAGATTTCTCTGTAGATTCAACCCATCATAGGCACCTACAGGTTTTTATCTTTCCTGGTCACAGTTTTGAGAACTGACATTTCTAGAAAATTATTCATTTCAAATTCTCAAATGCTTTAGATGTAAAGTTTTTGTAGCAGTCTCTTATCTGAGTCTCTTTGGAACTGGGTGTTTTATTCGTCGCTGTCACCAAATGTCTCTGAGAAGCCAGGTGAGGGAGGAAAGGCTTGTTTTAGCTTATGGCTCAAGGGGAGCAGTTTGGAGAGGTGGGCAGTTCTCTGGGACTAGCTCCTTGGGGCTGCTGGCTCAAATCTCAACAGAGCAGGAAGCCAGAAGAAGGTGGGAAGCAGGGCAGGACTGAACCCCCAGGCTCTTTCTCCCATGTCTCCTGTCCTTTAGCAAGCCTCCCACCCTAAAGGTACTACAACCTCTCAGAACAGCATCGCCAGCTGGGATGAACCATCCATACACACGAGCCTTTGGGGATGTGGTAGTGACTTTTCTGTCGCTCTGATAACATCCCTGACAAATATACCTTAAGGAAGGACCTATTTGGCTCACAGTTTGAGCTGTCAGTCTGTCACTGCTCAGAAGGAAAGGTGTCAGGAGTGGGGGCGGCTGGTCACATCACATCCTCAGTCAGGAATCAGAGAGACACACGCTGGTGCTCAGCTGGCTTTCTCCTTTTCATTCAGTCCAGGACCCCAGTCCATGGCATGGGTCTTCCCCCCTTGACTAACCCAGTCTATGCAACCCCTCACAGGCATTGTCTCCTAGGTGATTCTGGGTCCTGCAATTAACCATCACAGCATTCATTTCACACTGACACCACAGCCTTTCGCCTCTGTGCCCCCTAGGCTCATGTCTATCTCACAATGCAAAACTCATTCTGTCCAACGTCAAAAGTTCCCACTGTCTTACAGTTCCGGTTTCTTCCAAAGACTCTTCTGAGACTCAAGGAAATCTTCTGAGCCGCTGTGAAAAAGAACTTATCTATTTCAAATATTCAATGGCAAAAAGTGAACTTTCAAGCCAGGCACAGTGGCTCATGACTTTAATCCCAGCACTCAGGAGGCAGAGGCAGGTGGATCTCTGTGAGTTCAAGGACAATCTGGTCTACATAGCCAGTTCCAGACCAGCTGAGGCTATAGGGAGACCCTGTCTCAAAAAGACCCTTCCCATTCCAAAATGCAGGAATAAGGGCTCCACTAAGAAGGACCAGACCAAGTCAAGACTGAAGCTCCAAATCTAGCCCCTGGGGCTCATGACAGCACCGTCTGCGTTCCAACAGCCTTGGAGAGCTTCCCTTCCAACTCTGCGGCCTGCAGCAGACACGGCCTGTCTTCAGGGTCACCTCCGCTCAGTGCTTAGGGCTTTCCTTGGCCGATGTTCCATTTTTCTGGCCCCTCTAATACACTGGTATCTCTGTGACAGCACTCCACACAGTCCATCCTAGTTAGCTTTCGATTCGTGTGATAAAACACTGACCAAAAATAACTCGAAGGAAAGGATTTGTTTCAGCTTATAGGTCACAGTTCATCACGGAGGGCGGTCAGGGCAGGGACTCAAGGGAGGAACGCGGGGGTAGGCGTTGAAGCAGAGACCATGGAGGAACACCGCTTACGGGCTCGCTCCCCCAGCTTGCTCAGCGGCTTTTGTTACACCGCCCAGGCCCCCCTGCCCAGGACTGGCACTTCCCACGGTGGACTGGGCTCTCAGACATGAACCAATAACCAAGAAAATGCTCCGTAGACACACCCACAGGCCAGTCGGATGGAATAAATTCCTCAGTTGGGGGTTCTCTCTTTCCAGGTGTCTCTAGTTTGTCACGTTGGCAAAGACTAAGTGGTACACAGCTCCGGGCAGAGAATCTGACAGTGCTGTGTGTCGCTTCAGCACCTGGGTCCTTCGTGTCCACCTCCATGACCAACTTCTCTTGCGTCTTGAATGCCCTGCAGATCAGCGTCACGTGAATGGTGCCAAATTCTGCTGCCGGCTCGAGATGTAGCCTGGCACCTTGGACCATCGCCGCGGTGGCCTTTATAGGCTTTCGCTGTGGAAGCTGGAAAAGCCTCTCCTAAGTGCCAAGCTTGAGCAGGAGGCCCTGAAGGCTTTCTTTCTTCAGACTCTCCCTTTTCAAATGCAAGTCTTTCAAATGAAAGAAGTCATTTCATTTTTTGCGATGGTCTGAAACTCAAAGCACCTTTCCTTTTGTCCCAGTGCCAAGTCCATGGTTTTTCTTTTACTGTCTGTCTGTTTATTGAGACAGGGTCTCACTATGAAACCCTGCCTGGCCTGGAAAGCACTATGTAGACCAGGCTGGCACATAGTGCATTCCAGGCCCCGTGTCCCTGGACCCACTACAGGTGGGTGGCCCTGTGCCTTTGGACCCAGTGTGTCCTGTCTGGGATGAAGTGTGACCATGGACCCACCTTCTGCCTCCAAGTGCCTTGTGTGCCACCATCGAATCCCTTTAATAATTACAAACACCTCTCCCACTCCTGTCTTGCCCACAGCTTTACACTTGCTCATATTTCCTACACTGTGACTGACTAAGAGCAGTGAGCCGCAGCCTGGATGTTATACTGTCCTGAAGTTCCTCTGACAGTTTGTTCTGCCCATCACTTCCACAGCCACAATCAAGTTTTTGGGACACAGGCAGAATGCAGCCAGATTCTTGACTTCCGGCCCAGTTTCTGGAGTCCTCACGGGCTCTCTGGAACCTCAGGGGTGTCGTCTTTGCTGCTTGGACTTCTTTCTGCATCCTGGTCTTCTAACTTTGCACACAAATGGCCTATTAATCTTTGCTCCTAGTATCCCAGGGCCCCCCTAGCCCTCCGTTCCGAACTCTAATGTTCCTGCCACAAACCATTTCCGAAGGCCCGAGAATCACAGCAGCAGCCCCACTTCTCAGCACCGGTTTTCTCTATTCGTTGTTGTTCTTCTGTGGTAATCAAAAGCAAATAGCAGCTTAGGGGAGGGAGACTTATTTGGGCTCACGCTTTGAGGTAGCACAGTCCATCGTGATAGGGATGGTGTGGTGGTGGGTGGCTCAGTGGTGGCGGGTGGCCCTGTGGCAGCTCCAAGGTAGCAGAACTTGTGGCAGATGTCTACCAACATCTCAACAGAACAGGAAACAGAAGGCTTGAAGCTGGGGGAAGCTGTAACCCTCCAGATGTGCCCTCCCCCTGTGCCCTAATCCTGCAGCCTGGCTCCCCCTCCTGAAGGCTCTCCAACCATCCGTCCCATTCAGATGCCTCGTCTGGGAATCAAACATGAAGTCAGTCTGTAACATTTCATGTTCAAACAACACTGAGAAGCCCACAGACATCAGCCCTTAATAAGGTCTCTAATCCCATTCATGAAGGCTCCATGGTCACACTTCATCTCAGACGGGACACACTGGGTCCAAGGGCACAGGGCCACCCACCCATAGCAGGTCCAGAAACATGGGGCCGCCCACCCGTAGCCGGCTCTCCCTTCTTGTGCTTCGTGTGCAGTGCTGTCGTCTTTTAAACTCGGGATTCTGGGCCTCTCTGTGCAGTGGATTTTCTCCCCCCTCAGTTGAACGTTTGTCTTTCTCGATCTTCCTCTCACTCTGTGTTTATTTAACTATTCTATTTTTAATTTGTGGGAGCTGTGGCTTGCTCATTAGCTTTTAGTCAGCTAAACTCAAATACCAATTTGGATGCAGTTTCCAGAGCCATGAGCAGTCTGTCTCTGCATCATTTAGATCTTTGATTTCCATCTCCTCCCTCCCCCTTCCTTCCTTCCTCCTTTCTCTCCCCTCCCCTCCCCTCCCCTCCCCTCCCCTCCCCTCCCCTCCCCTCCCTCCCTCCCTTTCCAGTCCTTCCCGTCCTTTCCTAGCCCTCTCCTCCCCTCCGCTGCCCCCCTCTCTGACCACTGCATGCTCCTAAGCTGAACCTCCCCTCGGGCTCCAGCCCACCGCTTCACACAGGCTCTCCGAGGCACACCCCCTTATGCCAAGATGTTTTCCTGTTTCATTGTGATTTCCTCTTTGGCTTTTATCTCTCTGTTTTCCCCAAACAAATGGCTGCTCTCTACTCACACACCTGCTCTGAGTGGGCTTCCATTTCAGTGACACTGTCGTCACACTCCGTCCCCTGAAGCTGCTTTAGTCTACGAGACTTCCTGTGAGCTCTGTGTGGAAGAAGACGTTCACCCCCCGGGTGGGCAGGCCATGCTGCTCTAGGCGCACACTGGGCTTCTTGGTCGCGGTCTTCCCGCCGGTCCGCGCGTCTCCACCTGGCATCTCTGTTCTAGAGCATGTGTCCGCATCTCCACTTTCAGTGCCATTTTTCTGTGCTTTCCCCTCATGATACTACCAGTTTTGGCTTTCTATATTTTCAAGTTAAGAGTTTCAGGAAGATCTTGCCCCCTTGCTGAACTGGCCATTTGTCTGTGTGAAATGCCATCTGTATGTTGCTGCTCCGCCTTGTCTTTACGTCCACTCCGCCACATTTCTACAGACCCACCAAACTCGTACATATTCTCCATGATTTCATTTTCATTTTTTCCCTCCATGTTAATGCTGTGAGTCTTTCATAAACACACATGTCCTCTAAATATTTTATCTATAGAAGTATATGTCTTCACGTATGTGTGTGCACAACACATGTGCAGGTGCCCGTGAAGACCAGGAATGACCATCAGATACTCTAGAACTGGAGTTAACAGATGATTGTGAGCCATAATGCAGGTGGTGGGAACTGAACCCCGGTCCTCTGCAAGAGCGCCTTGAAATCTGAGCCAAAATAAGCCCTTCTGTAAGTAGCTTTTGTCTGCACAAGAAAAGAAGCCGACACAGCATGGAGTTTTCTGTTTTCTTGTCTGTGCATCTTTGCGACTTTTCTGCTGTTTAAAGCAGGGTTCCTGCAGCCCAGCCTGCCCAGAACTCATTACACAGACCAGGCTGATCTGGGTCTCACAGTGATCCCCCTGCCTCTGCCTCTCAAGTCTGGATTAAAGGTGTGCACCATCACACCTGGCCGCCGCCATGGGTTTTAAGGTCATGCTGTTTGTGTTCTTATTGATATTCTTGATTAAAAATTTTTAAAATTTTGTGTGTTGGTGGGGGTTGTGCATGTGAGTTCAGTGCCCTCAGATGACAGAGGTGTAAGATCCCCTAGAGCTGTAGTTTACAGGCAATTGTGAGCCACCTGACATGGGTGTTGGGAAGTGAACTTAGGTTTTTCTTCAAGAGTGGTATGAACTCTTAACCACTGAGCCATCTCTCCGGCTGATTGTTGACTTTTAAGGCTTTCTTTCGTGTATTTTGAGTAACATAACAAAAAGTTGCCGTTCTTTTTGGCCAGCATTCTTTCCCGTTCTCTGTCTTTTCCTGTCCTTGACAGTGTCTTCAGAGCAGAAGTGGCCATCTCAGTGAAATCTAGCGGATCCGTTTTTCTTTCCATGATTAGTCCCTTTGAAGTGTTGGAAAATGACAGTTAAAGCCAAGGTTCCCCGGGCCTCTCCTTAGATCTGTCTCTATTTATGTTTGGGTGGATGGTCATTTTAAGCTGCTTTTTTATGAAGGGTGGGTGTAAGGCCTGTTTTCTGGATACATTCGCGTGCACACACACACACCCGCTGCCCAGGGCTCCGGCACCATTTCTTGACGGCAACCTTTGACCCCATCTCTCTGCCTTGCTTCTGCCCCAGCTCGGTCAGCTTTAACCTGGGACTTTATTTCTGGCTCTCTGCTCTGTTCAACCAGTGACGCAGTGAAATCTGGTCTGTGAAATCTGCTTTTGAAGCCATTTACTGAAACCTTCATTCTGGTGATTCTATTTCTTATTTCTGCAGCTTCTAATGGCTTCTTTGAAAACTTTCCTGTACCTTTTGTATGACTGTCAGACATCATCGCATTTATTCTGAGCTTATTAATCATAGTGGCTGGAAGATGTGTCTGAACAGCCCTCCCCCGGGAGCCACTGTGCTCTCTCCAGGGACCCGCAGCCCTTCTGCTCCCAGGTCGTCGTCACAGCGTGTCTGCTGTCTTCTGTGCCGAGCTCACAGTGAACTGCTCCAGGACGCGCAGGGGTCTGTTCTCTTGACAGTGACAGCCTGGCCTGTGAAATCTGCGTTTAACCTCATGCCCCAAAACCTGAGGCTGTCCTCGCCTAGGACAACCAGCAATTGGCTCAGGCCTGGGGAGGGGCAGCCGTCCTGGCCCCAGACGAAGTGAGGCTGGGCCGTAAAGGCTGGTGCGCCCGTACTCCAGGGTGCGGCCTTCAGGGTTTCCCAGCAGCCGTGCTTTCTCCCCAGTGTCTGACAACTCTGATTCACTGTGTGGTGGTCTAGAATCATGCCAGGCAGCTCAGGGCCCCTCACTGGGCCTCACTCACTTCATCTCCACGGAACCACGGGCCTGATGGCCTTGCTGATATGACAGGGACATCTGAGGGTAGACTCTGTCCCGTGACTCTGGATGTTCTCTGGAGAGTGCCTGACACAGTGGCCATTTCAGGGAGCATGGGCCGGAGAGTTCCTGTCTTCTTGGTGAATACTGATGGTCACTGTCCCATACAGAGGATGGAAAGATACTTCCAGTAGAGGGAGTCGGGTGGCGTGAAGGACAGAGCTGCCCCTGGTGGCTGGGGCCTGGATGCTGTGTTCCAGGTCACTCATGCCTGTTTGAGTTGAGGACAAGGATCCCTGTAGAATGCCTTGGTTGGACACTGAGTGTGGATAGCTAATTGGGGAACCCAGCCAGCCACCGATTACAGTCTCTTTAGGGAAGCACTCTGTGGCCCATCCCAGGGCTCAACAGAGCAGAGGCCGTGAGCCTCTCTGTCCCTTCACACTGAAGAGAGTCATGTCTCTGGCATCTGCCATCACCACTCGGTCACCAAGAGACCAGGCATGACTATCCTTCCATGCCCAAGGTCCACTGGCTGCCCTAGAAGATGGACCTGTGATGTCTCTCCTGCCCCAGACCTGACCCCTGCCCTACAGCCTGTTGACCATGTCTCTCAGCTGGGTGCCCATGGCCCGAGGCCCCCGAAGCCAAGCCATGTCTATTGTCTGCAGTTTCAACAATGTTAGGGACTCCAAGGAGGGACGGTGGCTTTCCAGGAACCTGGTGCTAAGAGGCTCAGAGCTCGCGGTGCTGTGTTGGGGAGCTCGTGGCGGCGCCCAGGCCTAGCCGCCTCTCCTGGGGACCCAGACAGAGCAGAGCCGTGTCCTCTCAAAGGAAGTTGGGCTGTACCCAGGAAAGGGCCCAAGGCAGCAGAGCAGCCTTAGCCAAACACTTCACCCCAGGGACCCTCCCTCCTCGGCGCCTCCTCCAGCCTCCTCCTCCCTGTACCAGCTCCCCTGCCCCACTCCCGTGCCTGCCCCTCCCACCCTTGGCCCTCTTCTGTCCCTTCTCTGTGGCAGCCCCCACGTTGGGAGTCAAAGTTGGGGTCAGGGAGGAGATGGCCACTGAGAGAGCCAGCCCCCCACCAGGCCACCCCCACCCTCGTCTTGGGGAGGGGAGACCGAGCCTGAGCAGGTTGGGGCAGACACCTGTTGGAGTGGGCCAGCTTGGGCCTGCTTTCTGGAGCCCCCCTGCTCAGGAACTGGCCCACCAGGTCCTGGCAGCAGAAGGATGACTAGTGAGCAACTGTCTTCAACTCGTGAGATGTACTCTTCAGGTCTGGTTTGGGAGCTACAACAAACCCTAACGACTGAGTGATTTACAAAGATGGTTATCTGCTCACAGGTCTGGGGGCTGCAGGTCCAAGAGCAGGGAGCTGGCACCCAAGTTCTGAGGGTACCACCTCAGAACTGAAACTTGGTGGTCAGAGATCTGGCAGGACACAGATTGGTCCACACTCTGGCCCCTTGTACTGTGACCTGCCAGAGGGCACCTCAGAGGAGACAGAGCCAGCAGTCCACGCTCGGTCTCTTTCCTCTTATGGCCACCCTCATAACCTCATCTGTCCCAAGAGCCTCCCAGAGTCTCACCTCTAAATGCCATAGACATATACCTTGGTGGGTTTTCTCCAGACCCTGGGTTTTAAGGTGGAGAAACCTGCCCAATCTCACGCCATCTCCCAGTGCCCAGCCGGGGGCCTTCCTCCGACTGCTCTCCACTGTCCATCCGGACATCTGCTTTGGCCGCTCCCTCTGCCCTTGACTTGAAAAACACCCGCTCCACGGGACCCACTGAACCTGCTCCACTCTCTTCCCCCTGCTGAGATTCCAAACCCTGGTCTTCTCCCTCAGCCCACAGCCACAAGTCACACAGCTCAGGTTCCCAGAGCACATTTTGAAACATTAAAGCCGACTTTAAGCCAGGGAACAGTTAACATGACTCTCCTTTATTAAAACTAAGGATGTCATTATAAAAACTACAGTATAGAAAGACAAATGCAGAGCAACAGCAGTCGGTGAAAAACACATTATTATTACGTTAGATTAGGAGGAGGGGGAGGGATATTAGTTTTTGGTTTGCCCAGTCATCAGCTCTGAGAGACCCCGTGTCCACAAGGCTGGAGCTTCTAGAATAGAGACTTCCCGCTTCACCCCTGCCTGACTGCTGTGTCCCCTGAGCCAGGGAGGACATGTGTCCTTTGGCGGGAGATCCCTTGTCTCACCAGGGTCTCTCTGTCCTCCTTCTGCAGCCCCGGAGCCTGGCTTGTTATCGTCCGTCTGCACACTCACCTGTGGATATCAAACAGTGAGGTTCTCCCTATAGGACCCTGCACATTTGGGAGGGTGGTTTAGGCCACCAGCCAGATTGAGGACCACTGTCCCTCCAGCAGTCCCTGTAGACTATGCCTCTGGGAGCCTGTCACCACTCGGAGGGACGGTGTTGTAGAGGGGGCGTCCTGGGGGTGGCACTATGTGCAGCCCTGAATTTCAATCTGTCAAGGGCAAACAGGTCGAGGTTTTGATGTGTACACAGGAGTGTCAGTCACAGGGTGACTAATGGTTAAATTCACTCATCCACCAGATGTCTCTAGCACCAGCTACTTGGCAGGGATTTGGACTGGAAACTGGGGGTGGGGCAATGCCACCTCCAAGGTCACTTTCGTGGGTGGGACCTGTAAACGTTCCTTATTGATTCTATGGGTTGGAGCATCTCTAACTAGGAGGCACAGCTAGCCATGTAAGCAGTGGTGGAGCCCAGCCTTTCACAGAGTCACTTGTATTCTCTGACACATCTGTCTACACAGGAAGCCGGGGACAGAGCAGGGTCAACAAGAGCAATTTGTGCAGTGCATGGGCAATGGGGGTCCCTGCCCTGATGGCCTCAGTCACCACCTTTAACCGTGAGTCCTGCCACAGTGCACACGGGCTGCGCAGGCTGCGGGCGGGATGGGGACCCACGGGGACGCCGATGCACAGTGGGCACGAAGGCGACGACACCGACGAAGGCGACACCACTCTTGCTCGGTGTCGTCCCCACCTGGCAGCCTTCTGACCCGTCAGATGGTCCTGGGGACACTGGTCCTTGTTGGGTGACCAGTCCCTGAAGAGTCCTCCAGGATCCCAGCCCAGAGTTCCCTGGAAAGGGGCCTGCCATGGCTCCTGGAAATGCCCTTCACATGGACAGGAAATGCCTGGGAGGTCACGTGCCTGGCTGCCTGCAGAATCTCATTTACCCCCGGACTCTTCCTTTTAGTGGGAACCAAGCAGCTGAGTTGAAAACACAAGCCATTAAGAGGTATCCTGACGACTGAGGAACTTGGCCTGACAACCTCTTAAAGAACTAGAGACCAGGTGTGAGGAAGGAGCCTGGGGACAGCGTCTGGAGAGGCCTGATATGTCCTCCTGACATGGACAGGAGGCTGGTGGCCATCAGCACAGGGCATGGCCAGTCACATTCTGTTTACAAGGACCTGAGGGGAGAACCAGATGGGCTGGGTGCCCAGCTCTTGCTCGAAAACAATCTCTACCCTCCTCCCTGGCCTGTTTTTCCCAACACCGCAAATCCTATCTTTTTACTAGAGCTGAACTTGCCTGAGGGAGTTTCTGATGGCCCAGGAAGTGGTCTGCCTGGAAGCCACCCCGGTCTGTAGTATCAGAACCCTTGAGAGGCCAGGTCACATGTGCAGGTGTGTGTGTTTACAAGCATGTGTGTGAGGATGTGTGAGCATGTGCAAGTTTTATTCACAGGTGTGTGCTCATGTGTGGATGGACGCTTGTGCATGTGGGTGCACATATCTGTACTCATGTACACATGTGTTCTCAGCTGGACATAGGCATATATATGGTATACTCATAGGCATGCATATATGTGTTCACATGTAGATGTGTACATGTGTACACACATGTGTTCATGAGCATGTTCAACTGCACTCATAGGTGTGTGCTCACATGTGTATATATGTCTGTTTTTGCATGTATATGTGTATAAATGTGTGTACTCGTGGACGTGCATCTGTGTATGTGCATGTGTGGATGAAGGCCTCTGGCTAGCCTCGTGACTGGCCGCTCACACGCATGTGAGCAGGCACTTCCCTGGTGAGTGCCACCAGCTAATAGCTGGCTAGTGACGGGTTCTGAAAGGGGCTCCCAGTGGAAAACTGTCCAGACAGACACAGGGACACCACATGGTCAAGCAGGGTCACATTTGACACTCGCTTCTTTCCGGGGGTTACTCATCACAAACCAGGTGCTGTGGTGGAAGCTCACTGAAAGGAAGGAAAGCAGGTGGACGGAAAAGTCACCACTGCAGCCACGACAGAGATGACAAGGCTAGAACTGGTCCAGAACTCTCCTCTACTCCTTGAATTCTTCAGGACATGCTACTAATTGGCACATCCGCTACCACTGTGGAAATGGGACAGAATTTTATCAGGGCCACTCAACACCAGCTCAGGACAGGACCCAGACCGCACCTCCCCATGAAGAGAGGCTCTCAGAGAGGCCGAGCCAGGATCACCCAGCTGGGAAGGACCAGGGCGCCTGGGGCCTGGAATGTCATCACCTCTGACCTTCGGAGATGGGGACGTCCTGCATGCTGGATGGCACCTGGGTTCCTAGCTCCAGATACAATGCAGCAGCCTTTGAACAGAATCCCCACGGAGCCTCTTGTCATACCCTAAGAGGCTCAGGGGGGCCAGGGCCCTCCTCCCACACCCTGTCCATGTGGTCATGGCCCCCCACACTGGGGAGGGAGGCTGAGCAGAGGGCACAGCTCTCCGGGAGTGTCACACACAGCCACACAGACTAGAAGGACCCTCAGCATCCAGTCTGACTCTCTCCCCTTGCCGTTGAGGAAACTGAGACAGGGAGACCCAGGCCTTGCCTGCAACTCCATGTTGAGTTTCTGTCAGTATCTGGGATCCCTCTGACTGCAGAGGCCCTTTGCAGGGGCTGCAGGTAGGGGCTAACCCAGCTGTCCATCAATGAGCACCTTCTAGGGTGTTGCCCACAACACAACCCTGGAGCACTCCTAGGATGACTCAGCATGGAGGTGAGGATCCCATCCCGCAGCCACACCCTGAGCACAGGCCCTCCAGGCCACAAGCCAGGCACAGTGGTGTGTCCCGAGGAAACAGGCTGAGACAGAGGCCTCTGACCCTGAAGGCCTACTTGAGCCAGCGGAGTCCACCAACTTCCTAGTCCAACCAAAGGTTCATCCCTCACTCACGTGGTGTTGAGAGAACGAAAAGCTAGGCAGGGTGGGAAGAGCTGTATGTTCCAGAACATTCTGCTCTATCAATGGTGGAGCACTGCGTACGGACACCAGGACGCGGTGACCTGCAGCCGGGACTCCTCGCCTCTGCTGCCTGCTGGGTCCTGGGCACCCTGGCTTTGTTTGTACCCCATTGGGCCTGGGGAACTTGGGGTCTTTCACTGGCTTTCATCTGCCCATCTGCGTGCCTCCTCTCTAGATCCCATGGCCAGTCCTCTCACTTGGACCTGACTTGATCATCCCTCCCCACCCAAGCGCCACACAGCCTCAAGCGTGTGCCATTCGGGTCCCCCAAGGCTCCTCCACACTGTCCTCCTCCTTCCTCACCGCTCCCCACAGCAGGAGCCTGCTGGCTCCCCACAGTGCGTGGTAGATGGTGGCTGGCCTCATCAACAGGCTGGTTGATGAGGATGTGACCTCTGGAAGGATGGGTCTCAGGGCCGAACATCGGTCACTTTGGCCACATTCCCAGGAGTGGGACAGCCACTTCTATGCTAGCAGTGCAGGATCTATAGTGTCACTTCTGGGGAGCGTCTCTCTCTGTGTCCTGGGACCGTAGGGCTAGAACAGGTGTGACGAGCTGGTAAAAGGTGTTATAGACCCAGGCTTATATGGAAGCTCCCATGTTAAAGTGGGTGGATTTCTAGAACCTCCTGTTTGGGGTCCCCATAGGTCCCCATCCCCATCTGTGTGGCTTCCTCTCCCATGGTTGGGGTGCCCCAGGGTGGAACAGGACCCCCACTCACCTCTGGATCTTATCAGTGTCTACGTGGGCCTGGCACATGGCAGGTCTGGTGCTCCACAAGCATGGGACCAGCATGAGCCCTGGATGGGGCTCAGACAGTGGTGGTGGAGAATCTGGGGATCCCTCACCCACAGAGAGAGCACCAGGCACGTGCTCCACTGACCATGCTGGGGGCTCTAGCTTGTGTCATCTGTCAGACCCAGGGTTTTAAAACCTGGACTTGAGTTCCTGCCACTGTTCACGATATGAACCAGGCACCCTTCCCGCAAATGAGCTACTTCCAGAGAGATTAGCCACCCACTCCCAGGGGCTGTGACAGCACTGAAACATCCAAGGTGGTAGCTGTCTGAGGTCAGCAGAGACTGTCCCTTGCTGTCACTGCTGGTACAGGGACTACTTCCATCAGAACCAGCCTGCCCTGGCATTCTCCAGTCTCCACTGTCCCCCAAACAGTGTGAGGCTAGACCCTGTGCCAGCTGACTCCACTGACTCACAGCTCCTGGGCACAGCAAGGGGCTTGAGCCCCAGACAAGGATGCTAGCAAGGCTCCCTAGCCATGTGGTAATCTGTGCTCACCAGAACCTACAGCCAGTGGCAGGGGCATTCAATTAAAAACTAATTGAACAAACAAACAGAAAAAAACACCCAGGATCACACACGTGCGCGCACACTCACAGTCAGTATTCTGACACGGATAGGCCTAAGGGGCCACTAATTGGGGGGGATTGGAGGCAGGGGAAACTTCAGTGTTTGGACCACGGTAAGACTCACAGCCCAAAATCCTTCTGGCTGGGATCAGCCAGGATAGTTTCCTGTTGATCATCTGAGTCCACACTGAGTTGCTTCTCAGAAGCCACCAGCCCCAAAGAGAACTATTGCTTGCAGACAGGTGGCTCAGAGCCCCTCTCCCACACCGTCCCCACCCCCTGAGTTTGCTCTAATCTCAGAGGTCCATGGAAGGGCTCTGGGCACAGGTGGTGTTCGCGCTTCTGTTACCAGGCCACCGCCCCAGCTCTCCCTGGTGTCTTGGTGGAAGCTCTTCTTGGAGGCTGTGCCAGGTGCTCTGGATCGAACCTCCCTCATCCTGAGGCACGGCAACAGAGTTTTCTGGAAAGAAGAAAGAAGTGTCAGATGGGAGAGTGAGGAGAAGCCAAGCTTGCTCTTTGCACACCACCTTTGTGGAAGTTGGTTATCGCTGTGGCCGGTGTAGAAGAGCCCCTGGCCCACACAATAAGACAAGAAAAAAAGCTCCAGAACTTGAACATAGATCACAAAGATCCACAACCCAGATCACAAAGAACTGCAAATAATCTACCTCAGGAATCTAACAGAATCAATAGGCGATTTAATTCGAACAGAGAGGGCAGAGATAAAAGTAATTTTCACTCTTTAAGACATCAGATGAATGGGTAAGCTCCGTTCACGGAGCTCATCTACCCCAGCCTCACTATATACCTTGACTTGGGACAGTCCCAGTTAATACTTGTTTGACATGATTTTTCATATCGTTTAGCCCTTAAGAGTACTCTGATTTGGGTAACAAACTGCATGATCCCCCTCATATAATGAACTGAAAATTGTTCAAAACAGACACAGATGCCATTCAGAAGAATGACGAAGTCATGCGTCTCTTGGAATCACACCACTGCACAGGTCTCTGTAGCTTCAGACAAGAGGAAGCCATGGGGAGGAACCTAGGAAGTCCTGGGTCAGGGATGGGCAGTAGACCAGTCACAAGGACAAGAGTGCAGACAGAGGCCCTACGAGGCACTCACAGCTTTGATTGTTAGAGTTAAGCTGCAGGCAAGACAAGGAACAGACACAGTTTCCATCTGCTCCATGCTAAAAACAACTACCCAAGGCTGGCAAGATGGTTTAGTGGGCAAAGGAGCTTGTAGTCAAACCTGATGACCTAAGTTAAAGCCCCAAGATCCACATGGTAGAAGGAGAGAACTGACTCCTGCAAGTTATCCTCTGACCTACACACACACACACACACACACACACACACACACACACACACACGGTGGCATGCACACCCCTCTCTCACACACACAATAAATAAATGAGATTTTTATAAAAAGCATAACTACCCAATTATAGATATTCACTTTCAGGGTTGGAGAAATGGCTCAGTGGTTAAGAACATTTACTGTTCTTCCAGAGGACCTGGGACAATTCCCAGCACCCACATGTCAGCTAACAACCATCCATAACTCCAGTTCCAAGAGATCTGACACCCTCTTCTGACCTCTGTGGGCACTGCATGCACCGGGTGCACATACATACATGTAAACAAAACACTCATACAACTAAAATAAATAAATAAAACACCTTAAAAAAATAAAAGATATCCACTTTCCCAGACTTCCTTGTATCGCCAGGGCCTAGCACAGCACCCAGTAGGGCTTAATAAATATTTGTTGAATGAATGAATGAACCAAAAATTCAAATCCAGGGCAGGCAGACCATCTTTCAGAAAAACTTGAATATATTTTTGACAGTTCCCATGAACCCTTCTTAAACACATCTTAAAAAACTCACCAGAGGATGTGCTTGGACACACTGAAAGGAACAGAATGAGTTTTTAGCCCTCTAGGACTGGATCTGTATTCAGAAAAAACCCAAGGGTTCTGATGAATGCAGAAAAGAATGAAGAAGAAAACAGAGAGGGTGTAAATAATGTGTGTAGATGAGCTGGGGGGGTGGCACAGATAAGCCGGGTGTAGACGAGCCGAGGGGAGGGGGGCACAGATAAGCCGGGTGTAGATGAGCCGAGGGGAGGGGGCACAGATAAGCCGGGTGTAGATGAGCCGAGGGGAGGGGGCACAGATAAGCCGGGTGTAGATGAGCCGAGGGGAGGGGGCACAGATAAGCCGGGTGTAGAGGAGCTGAGGGGGGGGGCGGGTGGCACAGATAAGCCAGGCCTTGCTCATTTGTAGCGGGGTCTGAAGAGTGCTTCAGATGTTGAAGTCAAATCAGAAGAATAACGAAATACGGGACAAAAGAATATAATAATTAACTGACATGATTCAGGGGAAGGGAGACGGGAAGTGGGAGACGGTGAGTCTTGACACTGTCCATAGTAAGGAGAAAATTAACATCAGATCAAGAAATAAATGATTAAGCGTATCGCATCCCATTATAATTATGGAAGTAACCATGGCACCCAAACACAGCTTTTCCAAATGATCAGGACACGTTTACACGGAAAAGAAAACAAAGAAAACACAGGCCATATGGGGAGAATTGACAGCCCCCACCAAAGCCATAAACGCAGAAACGTATCATAAACCAGGATGGCAGAAATGGGCCTGAGTGTACCTACCATAGCAGCAGACATCAGTGAGCCACACACACTAGAAAAGAAAAGACGCTCAGACGGGATTTCGGATAAATCGCACCGCGTGACTCAGAGAGGCCTGTACTCGACGCCACTGAAGTCTACGCTTCGGAACGGTTCAACGGTAAATTCTGCAACGTGCGCTTCGCCTCATTTAAAAAGAGCACATGGGCGGTAGTGTAAGAAACAATTGCAAGAGAACCTGGGGACCATGGTGTGAGCACCAGACAAAGCTGAAATCAGGCAGGAAATAGCAAGGTGGTAGAATGCTTGCCTGGCATGCACCAAGTCCTAGGTTGGACGCTCAGCACTGAAGAAACTCAGGCACAGCATAGCATACCTGAAATCCCAGCACTCGGAAGGGCAGAAGCAGGAGAACCAGGAGTTCAAGGTCATCCTCAGCTATTTAGTGAGTTCTAGGCCAGCCTGGGCTACACGAAATGGCAATAAGACAAGAAAGAGAGAGAGAGAGAGAGAGAAACGAGAATGAAGGGAGATAGCCATCATGAAGGTCCAACACTAATGAGTTCCTGTGGATTAGACAATACGGCTCCAGTGTTCACTTAAAATCCACTGACCATAACAGCTGAGAATTCAGGAAGGAAGGGGCAGGTGGCCTGGCATTAGTGTACTCCTGTGCCCTCTCTCCACTCCAGATGCAGTGGCCAAGTAAGGACTTAGGAATCTCTCTCTCTCTCTCTCTCTCTCTCTCTCTCCCCACACATGTGAACACTTACACAAGTATATATG
This sequence comes from Eospalax fontanierii, assembly GCA_035773235.1. Classification (NCBI taxonomy): domain Eukaryota; kingdom Metazoa; phylum Chordata; class Mammalia; order Rodentia; family Spalacidae; genus Eospalax; species Eospalax fontanierii. The sequence continues at coordinate 74,006,262 of CM069537.1, forward strand.
AAATAGAATCTATCTGTATTCATATGTTCCTGAATACACATATACAGAAGCTAATAATCAGGCCTAAACCTCAAAAAGCAGACATAAACCATTATTTGGTCATAATATAATAGAATTTGAACAAAACCACAAGTCTGGTTTAAATGGTACATACTTATAATCCCCAGCTTTCAAGATACAGAAACAGGAGGATTACTGCAAGTTTGAGGGCAGCCTGTGCTACCTTGAAAGACTCTGCTCAAAAAACAAAAAGATAAAAGTCTGGGGCACAGTTGGTAAGTGCTTACCACACAAGTCCTGAGTTAAAATGCCCTACACCCAGTAAAAAGCATGCATGTTGTGTCATGCATGTTCCTGTAACTGGACCACTGGGAAGGCAGAGGCAGGAGGATTCCTGGGACTCACTGGCCAGGCAGTCTAGCCAAATTGGCGAGCTCCAGGTCTCAAAAAATAAGGTGGAGAGAGACTGAGGAAGACAATGTCACCTGGTGGCTTCTACAGGTGCATGTACACATGTGCACACACATGTGCATATACACAGTAAACACATACACACCAGAAAAAAAGAGCATAAAACAAAACAAAGTCTACCAAGGACATTATAAACTCTTTAAAGTAATTCTCGAGTCTAAGATGGAGAGTGAAATAAAAATTATAAACCATCTATACAACAAAAATGTAAAGATTCAGAATAGAAGTTAAAAATTGATCATCAATAAGCCAGGCATGATGGCACATTCCTTTAATCCCAGCACTCAGGAGGCAGAGGTGGGCGGATCTCTATGAGATCCAGGCCAGCCTGATCTACAAAGGGAATTCCAGGTCATCCAAGGCTATAGGGAGACCCTTTCTCAAAAAGACTCCCCCAAAATGACCATAAATAAAAATGATACTTCCAAAGCTGTGTGATTCAGCCAAAGCCACCACAAGAGGCAACTTTATAGTCTTAAATAAATTCTTCATAAACAGGAAAGCATGAGTCCCAATAGTGAGAAAGGATAAAATAAACCCAAGAAGATACAAGGAAGCAAGAGAGATTAAATAGGGAAACATCAGCCCAAAGAAGAGGCACGCGAACAAGCCCACCCAGCCTTTCCTCGTAAGTAATGAGCCCGTGAACGGATGGAATTATAGACTGTTGTCAGCCGCCATGTGGGTGCTGGGAACAAAGCAGAGGGTGGAAGAGATTAGAGGCGGGGTGATGGTTTGGGGGACCTTTGTGCTTTCTGCCCAACTCCACTCCATGATCCCTCATCTCTCCAAACAGCTTGGTTCCAAATACTCTATGGAATGGTTGTTGTCAAGGTCTCCGGAGACCCCCACGCTGCCAAGTCTGTGGTCGCTGAGCACTGACCACACTGGTCTAGGAGTACACTGGTTGTTCTTCCAGAGGATCTGGGTTCAGTTCCCAGCACCCACATGGTGGCTAACAACAGTCTATAACTCCAGCTCCAGGGAATTCAATGCCCTGTTCTGACCTCCGTGGGCACTACACAACATGGGTGCATGTACACACATGCAGGCAAAGTATACACACAAAAGTAAAAAAATAAATAATCAAAAAATGGTCTGTTTTCAAAAATGCCTTGAATCAGCATCAGCTCAGATGAACTCCCTGCTAAGGCCTTGGAGTCTAGCTTACCCTGCTCCCAATCTAGAACCACTGACAGCCAAGCTTGCCTGATACTCTGCAGAGGCAACAAGGTCTTGGGTCTGAAAATCTTGAAAATAAATAGGATGTAAAATGTACAGAGAACCTCACACACGGTCTTTGTTGAGAAATAGACAAACGTTAGGTGACAGATGACATGCAAGATTGTATCCCCTGATTACTTAGCCAGTGGGGAAATCCCGGAGGGTTCACCAGTTACGTGCCCAGTACTGTGTCTGGGTTGCTGCCTGACTTGGCGAGTTGTGAATCGGCAACCTCTCTTTGCTACGCTGAGTTGCCTGTGCTTGTTATTACAAGTGGGTGTCCTTGCTCCTCACAATGACCAAACTCCTGGACTTATTTTGGCTCATGGTTTGAGGGCACAGTACATCATGGTGACGAATGACGTGGTGTCGCACACAGCCCCCTGGGCTCCAGTGACAGAATCTGCTGACTCACATCTGGGAGGACCTAGGAACAGCGGACAAGAGGAGGAGGCTGCCCTAGGGACCCACTTCCTCCAACCAGGTTCCACCGCCCCCAAAGTTCCACAGCTTTCCCAAATACCAGCTGGGGACCAAGAATTCAAACACTTGAGCCCGCAGGGGACATTTAAACTACTTGAGCCCGCAGGGGACATTTAAACCACATGTAGGTCGATGGTTTTCTGATCACCAACATTCATCCGAATTCCACGTTCACAGCCACACTGCCTATCCAACATTACCCAGATAAGTCGCCAACACCTCAACCAGCCACACCCCGGATTAAAATTTCCATCTCCTGGAGACAGGAGTCTTGCTGCGGCCTCTTCCCTATTGGCTCTGGATCAACCTGGCAGCCTGCAGTCCTGTGATAACCCAGGTCTGATCTACCACCTGCCTGTTCCAAGTGTCACCCCCATTAGACGCCAAAGTGCCGTCTCCTGCACCTGTCATACCCCAACTGTGCCGTTTGATTCTCTCCAGCTGTGCTGGCTTAGCTGGAGTCCTCTTCTCTGGGTATGCTTATGGGGTGACTCTGATGGGATCAGTGTTTCTATAGAAAACGGGGTGAAGCTGGGGCCTTGACACTGTGGACACTTGTACCTTCCATGGAGGCTGAGGAGAGGAGATCGCGTTTGCCCACTGTCTCGGGGCTGACCCAGCTTGGAACTCACATCTTCAGCATCTGCAATGCTTGTTACGGACTGACAGGATCTAGAGTCCCTCGGCAGACAAGCCTCTGGGCGTGTCTGTGAGGGAGTTTCCAGGTCAGGTTAAGGTATGTGGGCAGATCCAGCCTAGGTAAGGGCCACATCGTAATGGGCTGCAGCCTCAAACTGTGAGCAGAAATAAACCCTTCCTTCCTGCCTGCCTCTGTCAGGCATTTAGTCACAGGAACCACAGAAGCAACGCTCAGTGCCTTTGATTAGATCCTCAGCTGCCCCAGTCACCTCAACGGGACCTGGCGGCCACAGTTACATAGCAGACTCCTTTTCTCTCCCAGCTTGAACTAAGTTCTCAGGGCTGCGATGGTGCCCAGCCCACAGCGGCCACCAAATGAACCAAGTGGACCAAACAAACACACAGACCGACAGACAGGGCCACACCCAGGAGACAGCGCTCAGTTCGCCCCAGCTTTATCGCAGCGTGTCAAGAAATAGCTGCGTCTCCAGGAAAAAAGAAGTTACACAGAGATCCAGGAAGGGGGACTCTCACAGGCCGGCTGCCAGGACGGCAGAGACAGACTGTCAAATGGCAAACTCATCTAAATTAGGAGACAGACGGACCAGAGCCCAGACCGGAGGAGAGTCCCTTCAGTTCCTTCCCTTGTCACACTGGCCAAGACCAGAGAGGGTGTGCGCCGTGTGGGCTGGGTTTACCGCACTCTCTGTGGCAGGTGCCTGGACAGATACCCATGGGACAGACACCTGGGCTCTGACCCAGCGATGCCACTCAGCCCCTCCAGCCTTACCGACAGGGTGAAAGAAATTCCCCAAGCAACAGGGGTCACAGCTGAAGGCCCCGCCAGGTCAGAGAGACTGGCTTCTACACACAGGAAACAGAAGCAGAGACCAGAGTGGCCAGCTGCTGACTGCCCAGGACCAGGCCCAGCCCCTGGCCTCAGCCATCTTGATTCTCCACTTTCCTTCCCAGACTGCACCTGCAGGTCGCCCACACTGTGCAGCCTGAGGCCTCTGTCCAGAAGCCCTGGCCTTCTTCTGGAACACCTCTACCCACACCCATACCTCCTGGGCACCTCGCTCTTACCGTACCCCACATCTGAGCATCCCTCGAGACCCTCTCCTCCACACTGGCAGCCCATCCTGGCCCCTTTCCTGTCCTTCCTGACCATCACCAGGCACAATGGGATCAGGGGAGTAAGTCACACCTTGGCACTGGCCTCCAGAGCTCTGAGCTAGGCACAGTCACACCAGGACCTCAGACAGGAGCAGGGAACCCTTGCTGTCTGTGGCAATCCTAAACATCTTTGCCCTGGGGATCATGGCCTTCCAGAGGTCATGGAAAACTCCTTGGGGAGGCCACTGGGCTGACACTGCGGTGGCTCAGAGCAGACAGTGCTGGGGTGAAGGGAGACAGCCTGGCTAAGGCCATCTGGCAGGGGAGACAACAGCCTCTGCAGCCTTCAGCTCCGGGAGAAGATACTTGGATTCATCTCAGGGCCCTCAGGAGCCAAAGCCAAGAGCACTGCTGACCCTAGGGCACTAGGCAGTGTGGGCTCAACAGCGGGACCTGCTCCGGGTCCTGTGCTGTTGAGTTCTGTTCTCAGCCGGCCTGCTGCAGAGAGGAAGCTATACCCCAAATTTACTAGGAAGGACTTGGGCTTGGAGGGGCCCCGAGAGGTCAGAGCAGCTTGCCCAGGGTCAGTTTCCAGGCAGTGCTGGACTTGGAGCTGGCCTCTGCTGCTACTCGCCGGGCCACACAGCCTCCCATCTATGCAGTGGCCATGGTGACTGGGACTGAGCCTGGCAGCAGGGGGAGGAGCGTGCAGCTGGCAGGCAGGGTGGGCTGGTGTCTGCAGCCTGGTTGAGAGGAAACAGAGCACCTGGCAATTTGAATGATAATGAAAGGTTCCAGAATGCTGCAGGACTCCCGAACAATAAAAGCAGACAAGTGAGGAGCTTCGAAGGCTGCTGCCTAATTGCCAGGTGAAGTGTGGACCAGACTCCTGGGTGATGACAGACACTTAGTGCTGTCTGGATGCTGGGCTCCAGGCAGGTGCTGTGACACATTTCCTGGGGGGGTTGTCAGGGCAACCTCACAGGTGGGATGGCATTAAGTACATTTTACTGGGACAGACGGCAGGGATGCTGGGAGACTCTCAGGGGTCAGACACAGTCCTGGCATGCAGTGGCAGCTTGGGGAGCAGACATGGGCCCAGGAAATGGCAGGTCTACAGGAAGAGGTACCACGGGAGATGTGCCAGGAAGCGATGTGAGATTGTCCCGAGTCCCTGTACAGTACAAATGGCCCTGGAGGAACCAAGTATGCCAAGCCCCTGCCGCTGTTGCACTGTTTGGCAAAGGTGCTGAGGACTGGGCACGTGCCTGCCCTGTCCGCCATGCTATGCCTGAATAGACAGTCAGGATCCCCATAGAGGCCCCCGTCCTGGATTTTGCTCAGGGTCCCAACAGGAGTGGCTGGGCTTATCCACCTGAACACAACCACAAGGATCTCAAAGATCAGAGAAACAGAGGTCACAGGGCTGCTGCTGCAGGCGGGGTCATGGGCCAAGGGCCAAAGAATGTGGGTACCTGGAGAGGCTGGGAAGGATAAGAGGCGGGTCCCTGGACAGCCTCTGGAAGGAGCAGGCCTTTCACCTTGGTGTTAGCTATCAGAACATGCAGTTCCCAAGAGATACGAGCTCATGAATTCACAGAGGCCCCCGAGGTCCACAGCTTCACATACAGGCCCCAAGGTGGAAGAGACGCAAACATTTTTGTCTGGTGATCAGATAAACACACTGTGGCATATATTCATACAACAGAATATTACACAGCCTCAGACAGGAACAAGCCTAGAATCACACAACGACATAGGCAAATCTCTGGTTAAACAAGGCTGCCCCGAATGAACAGACTCAGGCACCAACAAGACAAATTGGGGACAGGAGAGAAGCACTGGGATGTGAAGTCTGACATCGGTTTGAAATACAGCAACCTCTCCAAGTTGGGTGAACAGGCTCTCTGCAAAGTGACTGCTGCATGGTGGGGTCTGAGGCAGCAGTGTGCTTACAGATGGTGGGGACGCTAAGATCTCATTTAGTGATGTTGACTTTGTGTAAAGTCACCCTGCGGTGCCTGCAGGATGAAATCATCTCAGTGCCCAGTGGGTCTGTTCACCACACAGACCGTGCCTGACTGCAGGGTAGAAAGCGTCAGGTACTACAATGGCCACCCCCAAACATCCCGATGTCAGTTTGTGAGAAGCCCCCACAGTTCCTTCAGCTCACAGTGCTGCTGCCCCGGTACGCTGAGCCTGGAGGGGAAAATAAACCCCCGATGTCTGGCTGTCACTTTACTTACGTCTATAAGGACGTCACTTGATTGTGCTTCAAGCCTAGCCGAGGGCAGGTCTGAGGCTTTGCCTTCCTCACCACACAGAGGAAGAGCATCAGGGGTGGGAGGAACCAAGTGCCGACTGACAGACATTTTACCAAACATAGTGGTTGAATCTGGACCTAGCAGCGTCCTTGGTCAGGACTCCCTAAGGAGCGGACAGAGGGACAGGGGCAGGCATTGCTTCCCAACTGGGTAGCAGAAAGCTGTGGCTCCTTGTCCTCCTGTTTCCCTGGAGGCTCAGCTGGTGTGCACTGTCCCATGGAGAAGTTACTTCAAGCCACCAAAGCTTGGATGTGGGTCTCCTGCCTAAACTTCAAGCCCCCCATTATCCCAATGCTGTGGCTCACCAGGGTGAGAGATCTGGCACCAGACAGCCCCTCCCCCAAACCCCCAGGCCCCCAGAGCTGAGACTCCTCAAGGAAGGACAAGAAGGGTTGCTGTGTCCAGCAACTGAGACGGGTTCTTCATTACACAGCAGCTCCTGACTCACACAGAGCTTGGGGCAGAACCAGAGATGCTGGGAACAGAAAGATCCAGAGGACCCTCAACTGGATCCCCTCCACAGCATTCGCAGAAAGGGAGGTCGCGTCTCAGTTTGCACAACTCGGCTTCCTACCTACCAGGGCAAGGAAGTCACCCATGAGGGGGCATCTTCCTCTGTCAATATGGAAGTTCTCACTGTGTCCCTCTCCCACAGCTGGGAGCTTTGCTCTGGGTCCTCAGCTCCAGCGTCCTACAGCTCCGGAGTCCCTGGACTTTAGGATCCTTTGGCAACTGGGTCTCTTAGCTCTGGTACCTCAGATTTAGGATCTTTTAGTTCAGGGTTTCTGAGCTCTGGGGTCTCTGAGTCCTGGGGTCTCTTGGCTCCAGGATCTGTGAGCCCTGGGGTCTCTTGGCTCCGGGGCCTCTGAGCTCTGGGGTCTCTTGGCTCAGAGTCTCTGAGCTCTGGGGTCTCTTGGTTCTGGGGCCTCTGAGCTCTGGGGTCTATCAGCTCTGGGCTCTCTTGGCTGGGGGGGGGGGTCTCTGAGCGCCAGGATCTCTCAGATCTAGGGTCCCTTAATTCTGAAATCCTTTGGCTCTGGGATCCTTCTCTTTAGTGCCTCTCAGCTTCAGGTTCTTCAACTTTAAGGACCTCTAGCTCTGCCCTGTCCTGCAGAAGTGTGCAGGCTCGCCTCTGTATCCAGCCTTCCTTTCTAATGGATTTTTGTCCCTTCTCTGATCCAAATGGCCCTTGGACTGTCAGCACCAATGCCACCTTGGCTGCTCAAAGCACAGATCTGGCCCTAGCCAACCCTCAGGACACGCCATCTTTGCCCTTCCCCTCAGCTGTGCTCGCCTTTCCACGTGAGCCTCCTGGACTCATCTGTGAGATGAGGATTCACATTAGTCTGATGTCTTAGTGGGAGGAGTGTTTCAAAAAGAGGGCAGCAGTGACCATTAGAAACCAGTGGCTTCACAGGGGAGCAAATCAGCTGCCACCTGTTCCCAGAGCAAGGAGACTTGCAGGTCTGTGTCTAAGCACCTTGAGGTACCAGTTCCCATTGTTTCACATACTGAGGGGAAGGAGGTGAGAGAAGAGCATGTATCAGCCAGCAGTTCAGTATCACCCAGCAAAACAGACACCGGGTGTGGCCACAATGAGATTAGCAATGGAGGGTGTGGTACAGGATGGGGACTCTGCATTGCGAGCATAGGAGTGGATCAGGAATTGGGAGACCTTTGGGGACCTGGGTTCCTGATCTCTCATTGGCTGTTTGATCTTGGATAGGCCCATGATTTTTCATAGCCCAGTTCCACACCCATCTAACCAGGGGAAGAACTTCCATCTGAGAGGCTGGTGGGGTGAAATGACCTCATCCTTTGCCTTTCCGCTCCCCCAGTCTGGCTCCAGAGCAATGGGAGACGCCACTATGAGGACTCTGCCTGCAGAGGGCTTCCATTACTCTGTGTCATTAGGATGTGGCTCAGTTGGTAGAATGTTTGCCTAGAATGCAGGAGGCCCCAGCAGCACATAACATAGGTGATGGAGCACATTTGTAATCCCAGCATTCAGGAAGCGGAGGCAGGAGGATCAGAAGTTCAAGGTCAGCCTCAGCTACACACTGAGGTTGGGGCTAGCCAGGGCTACACAAGACTCGGTCAAAACAAAGAAATTAACACATAGTCCCATTTTCTCCTTTAGAAAGAAGCTGTCTGACAGCTGAGGGCCTGACCCCGTCCCACTGGCTGGTGGGAGGGCGTCTCTGGTGGGCTTATAGCCATAGAGGACTGGTCAGGTATCGATCTCTACAATGCCGGGTGGCAGGCTTGGGACAGGGCTGCAGGGAGCTGTCTGGCCTCTGGGATCCTCTTAATGCTCATCCTGCCTGCTGTCCTCCTTCCTGTCCCTCCCTTCTTGGCTGTCTGAGGCACGGACCTTTTAACATACACATCCTGGAGGTTAATTTTTAATGCCACACTGGTCAATAATTGATGTTACTGCTTTAACAGGAAACCTATGCTGTACATCAGCCGCCGCCCAGCACCATTTTCCTTTAGAGGCCTCTGCCTAGCAGTGCTCATCTCCCTGTCATTAGAATTAAGCCACCTGAGCCTCCTTCAGTGCCTCCATCAGCAGGGCCAGGAGGTTGTGGGAAGTGCGGCGACCCCCTCTGCTGTACACGAGGGAACTGAGGCTTGAGGGTCACGGCCACACAAGGTTAAGCAGAAAGCAGGGGTAGAGGGTGAAACAGGGTGCTCACTCCAGTCCAGCCCTGGGACCCCTGAGGACCCAGGCAGGCCCTACTGTTTCCCTATGCAGGGTGCAGACCAAGTAGCTAGAGTTCTGACAGCAGTGGGCACAGGGACAGTGTTCTCAGGGGAGGGAGGGATGCCCTTCAAAAGACAGTAGCCTTGGCAAGGTTCTGCGGGATGAATAGGAGTCTGCTGAGGGTTGGGAGCCCTGCTCAGTGCTGGGATCTGGTCTGTCTGTGTCCTTGACACTGGTCTGCAGCTCTGTCTTGGGTCCATGTCTTGTGAATCCTAAAAATGCCGACTCCTGCCCCTGGGTGTCACTCCTGGTCACACTGATTTCACCCTTGACTCCTTGTGCTCCCTCTAGCCTGGGTGAGGACGGGGCCCCATTTCTCCTTGCTGTAGCTCAGTCTGTCAGTTACCCTGGCCCAAAGCAGACTCTCCTTCTGCCTTTGTACAAGGACAGGGTGTGGGGTGAGGCTCCATCCAAGGTTCAACCCTAGCACAGCACGTAAGTAGGTGCACTCCCTTGCACTGTGCACACACACACACTGTGTCATGCAGACCCCACACGGCACACCTAGCTGCCCTCCCACACACATAGCACACCCAGTTGCCTATACACACAAACACACACATCCCACCACCGTTGTGTACCATATGTAGACCCACACAGCACATCCAGCTGCCTGTACACAAACACACACACACACACACACACCCCACATACAACATCCCTCGCCCATGCCCCATGTTACCAGAAGAGCCAGAGACAAGCCATCTCTCATGAGTGGTGGCCTCTACAGCACCCCTTTTGGACCACCTTGCCTGCTGGACATCAATCTATTTCCTGGGCACCTCATGCTTCCCATTCACCTGTATCACCTGTATTCACCTCACATCCTAGCCAATCAGGATCCACCCAAACCCTGTCCCCTCCCCTGGAGTCCAGAATAGTTCTTGTAGCCTGGGGCACAGTCCACTGTGGTACCTGATCTCTGCCACCCCCACCCAACAGCTCAGCATTCTTAGACTAATGGACTGTGACCTGTCTCCGAGCACCACGAAGGAGCCCTGCTCCCACTCCTGCCGTCAGCAGGGAGACACAGCATCACCATCGATTGACTAATGGCTTTGGGGAAGATGGAGCGAGTGCACTATTACATGTGCGCATCGATCAGAAGGTATCTGGATGTGAGCCTTGCAGAGTTACAATGATGCGTCCTTGGAAACATGCAAGCAGCGGTAATATAAACAGGCCACAGGAGACTCTGGGTGGGACTCTGGGTGGGGTGCCAGCTAGCTCTCCCTGTGCCCTCTGACCCCATCTTATGAAATAAAACCTCTGTTAGAGAAGCCTGGCTCCCACACTGTGGAGCGCTGGGTCTACCCAGAGGCCATCAGGTAGCTCAGGCTGGGAGGTCCCAGAGGTGACAGGGGAGGTAGGAGTGAGGCCTGCCCAGCTGCTGAGCAGAAACCATGGGCCCCAGACTTTGAAGGAGGCTCCTGTTTTCATGAGATGTCAGGGAAGTGTCTTCGATTGTCATTTGGCCTTGGGAAGGGGGGCTGGAGGTTGATGGCGAATCAGAGAAGGGCTGCGGCTGTAGGTCCCACAGAGCTGCACATCCTAGTTCCGTCCACCCATGGAGCCAGGTCCTACTGCTGGAGCTTGATGAGCCCCAGCCAGCCTCCCTGAGGAAGTAGATGCAAAGGCCCCATGACCAGGCTGGGGGCAGCACACTGAAGTACTAGGTCCCCTTTCAGTGTGGCTGGGCCCACATAAGCCCTCACCCACCTCCATCTGGGGTAGGGGAGGAGACTGAGCTCCTACCACCACCCCCATGGGAAGAAACAAGAAGGGTGAGCTTTGGGGGTCCTTCTTATGAGTGGGCAGCTAGACTGGCTCCCTAAACTCCTCTAGCCCCTCCCCGAGTCCACCCATGCATGGGATGATCCATCCTTCTACCCTTGTGCCTGCTACAGCTTAGAGAGACGTGGGGCGGCTGGCCCAAGGAGTCAGTCAGGCAACGTGGAGCCTGCTGTGCCCAACCCAGGAGACCCTGAAGCCCTTGTCCTCACCTGCCTTGGGCTACAGAGCCCAGTGATGCTCAGAGCCCCTGTCCCAGCACCCAGAGCTGTGTCACCCATGGAGACCAGTTCCCTGGCATCCCAGTGAGCTTCAGAAACAGCCCAGCCGGTGTGGGCAGAAATTTGCTGCACCAACAAGCATCTATTCTGGGATGCAAACATCTCAGCAGTTCAGGTCAGAGTCTTAATAGTGGGGGACCATGAGAAAGGAACAGCTCCATTCAAGATCCATAAATGGAACAGTTTCCCCCTTGTCTGTGGGAATTGATCTAGAAGAAGGACCATTAAGAGTCTTGAATTCGACTGGCTTTGTGGGAACATAATAGCCACCAAGCCACATGCTTCTCCTGAAGGCTGCCTCATGTTCTCCGGAGCACACTGCTGTAGCTCTGAGGTGATTACAGGGATTCCTGCTCCCGGTCACGGACACGAGGGAACGTCCCCTCACCTCACGGAGTTTCACGCCTGGCCTTCACGAAACATCTCTTTATTAATGACCATGGCACTGTCACCTTTGCTAACAGAGGCTACTGTACTAGGGCATTTGAAAAGGTCCCAAGCAAGTCTGTGGGTTGAGGGCAGTATGATCCCCACCCCTGAAGAGTGCAGAGGGCAGGGGCCTCCACACCTGTGTGTCTGGTTGGGGGATGTTCTACCGCTGAGTACGCAGCCGCCCTATCTGCCATCTTAAGAGCTCCCGCTTTCCAGGTAGGAAAGCAGACGCTCCCCCAAGGCTGACTCACCCAGACTGTAGAGTGGGTCTGGGACCTGGAGACCTATAATTCGCTGGGAGCCACTGCTGGAAGGCGCCGTGACCACTCTGTTCTGTCTAGCTCACTCGGGAACCTCCCTTGGCCGAAGGCATTGACTTGTTTAAGGGGCACAGGCAGAGCTCAGCTCTGACCTCGCGGAGCAGCAGCAGCACGCGAAGGCCCAGCTCTGTCTTCTCTGCCTTTTGACTCCCTGTCCTCAACACAGGCTCGGGTCCCTGCAGCCAGCCTCCGTCGGGTGATGGCTGACTGTGTGAGGGATCTGTGCTCTCCGTGGCACACCACCAGTCAGGCTGGCAGGGAAGGAAGCAGCCAGCAAAGGGAACCTAAGACAAAGGGACAAAAGAACGTAGCCAGCCTTCCCACCTTCCAGTCCCCCGGCTTTTTGTGCTCTGCAAGAGCCTAGAGCTGAACTGACCTCCTAGAACTACGGTGGCCCCTGCTCTGGCGACCAGCTGTCTGTCTGTGGGTGACCCTGCAGACACTGGGCCCTCTGTTCACCCCCACAAGGAGGCCACATGCTGAGGGCCAGTTGAGGTCTTTTGAAGTACAACATTCCAGTGCTGGAGTCCCAACCCAATGACAGGAGGAGCTGATAAGTGTTGAACACCCTGTCCTTGGGTGCTGCCCGAGTCCCAACAGGCAGCAGGATCACCCCCTCAACACTGGCTGGGAGGCTCATGCTGCAGGATGTCCCCAGACTGCCTAGGGGAATGAGTGCTGATCCCAGGCTGCAAACACCCCGGCTCACTGTCATCAAATGCAGAAGGGATGTTGGCCAGCTTATCCTGCAGATGTCCCTGAGGCAGACCTAACTCACACATTTCCAAACCCAGGAGCGCAGGGGTCGCCAAAGCGGAAGCATAAGGAGGTGCTGAGCTCCAAAGGCTCCACCCTCCGTGTCTACTACAAAGCATTTAATCATCAGTTGATGCGGTTTACCTTTTAGCCATTTAACAAGAGCCTCTGAACCCACCCTCCATCATCCTGGCAGTGCTGGGCAGCGGGGCACAGAGCCCGCCATGTGACAGATAGGAGTAGGAAAAACTGAGTGCCCAGCCCAAGACATGTTGCTTAGGGCAAGTCTGAGTTTTCTAGAAAGATGATTTCATTTCAAGTCAATTACAACTGTATCGAGTAAACCGGGAAGAGGAGGGAGGGGGCGGGAAGGAACTGAGGGTTGAGAGATGAATGCTTTATGGAAGAGAGATCATTATCAACGATCTTAGAGAGAGCTCAGTAAAAAAGATAGGAGCCTCGTGACAGAGGAGACTTAATGAATGCTTAAAACCGGACTCACCATCAGAGATGGTGCCCCAGAGATGCCACTTGGGGTGCCATTAGGTCTGGTAGCTATGTGGAGGGCCTTAAGATGTCACCTTCTGCCCTCCCATCCCCCCTCAGGACTTCCCCTGCTTGGAATCTCTCCCGAGGAAACAACTCACTTTGGGGAGAGGCCGGACCCTCAGGAGGCGTTGGTGACGCCCCGTTCCCCACACACTGCCACTGTTACTGTTATTTGTCACAGCAAAGGAGAAAAAGGTGTGAGCTGTCTTAAATGTCGCGCTGCGGGGATGACGCTAACTTAATGCCAGCTCGTGGGATCTGTACCGCTGACTGGCTGCTAAACCCGTGTTTAGAGAGATTAAGGAAGTTCATGCAATAATGGCCAATTTGCTGTGAATAAAGCAGGAACGCAAAGTCCCGCACATCCTTTACGAGAGGGCAAAACCAAAACAGCAGCTGTGTGCAGCCAGGTGGCTCTGCTGTCCTCCCATCTTCTGTATTAAGAATAAGAGAACAACAGCAACAACACTCTCCGATCACTAAGACAACTGCCATACTAAGAGCCTGTGAGCTGAGCCAGCTAGCACCCATTTAACAGCTGGGAACAGAGGTGTCAAGAAGCTAAATGATGGGCCTGAGGTTCCCACTGGCCAGAGGAGCTGGGATCTCCACACAGCTCTGATTCCAAGTCAGTATCTCTCAGCCCTGCCAGGTTGCTAGAACCTGGCCGAGTGACGTGGGGACAAGATGGGAAACCAGCTTGGGTGCTGTGGGTCTGCACTGCCCTGGTGTCCCATGGGGGAAAGGGGCTTGCCGGGTAGGAAGCCAGAAGGACAGGTGGGCGGGGGGATGGACAGGAAGATAGATGGCAGGGGGATGGGCAGATGGGGGGACCGGCAGGTGGTCGGAGGGGAAGGTGGTTGGATACGTAGTTGGGGGGATGGCCAGAGGGGAACCAGGTATACAGGTGGGTGGGTGTGCAGGGAGATGGGCAGATAAGTGGGTGGCTGGTAGATAAGTAGCAGGGATGTTGAGGGGATTCAGTCGCCCCATTAATTGCAGCCATGTGGCTCCGTAGCCTCATCAGCAGGAACGCCATCATGCACCACATTGTGGTTTGCTGAGCTGACCTTCAGCGGGAGCCTGTGACATCACGCTGAGTGATGCAGGACACTCCCTCAACCCGTGCTTCACGAGCACCTCCCATGAGCCAGGTGCTGTTCTAGGTGCCAGGGCTTCACTGGGTCCAGCTCTCCCGGGTTCCCACCCAGTGGGACAGACAGACACACCAAATGGGAAAACAGACAGTGCCAGGTAACACATTGAAGGGACCAAAAGAAGGCGAAGAGACCAGAGAATGGGGTGTGAGGGTCGGGGTGAAGGGGAGGTGGCAGGGCATGGCTGCTGCTGTTTTATAAGACTTGACAGGGGGGCGGGGGGAGGCGTAGACACCTGGTGGAAGAGAGTGAGTCCTATAGGTTGTTCCAGTTGAGAGCAGCAGGCACAAAGGCCTGGGAGCACACGGCCAGGGAGACGAATGTGCTGGGTGAGCAGGGGTCTGTCTGGGTTCAAATGATGACCACTTGCTGGGTAACCCAGGGCCAGTCACCTAACTGCTCTGTGCCTATTGTTTTGTCTGTAGAATGAGGATTCATGACCTCAGTGGCTGAGTGTTTGGTGTCAGGAAACGGTCACTCCTGCAGAACAGGGAGTCTCGTGAAACTCGAGGAAACTCACAGCAGTACTCCCCGGGTTATACAGGAGTAAACAGTTGTGGGAGGAGACCCAGGGAATGTTCAGGCTGGGGGCAGCCTTTTGGTGATGCAGCTTCCTGAGTCACCGTGCTCCTATAATGAGCCCCGTGAACCCGCTCGTTGGTCGAGTCTGATTGAACGGAATCATCTCTGGGTCTGCCATTGTCCTCTGTCTGGTGTGAACAGAAACAAACTCCGGAGGAAAAGAGGCACAACACGGCAGGGGCCTCTAGAGCCACTGCAGGGCTTCTCAGGCTGGCACACAGTAGGGCCTCCCCGAGTTGCAGCAGTGTCAAACCTGGTGGGGCAGCTCTCAGCCACACGCACATGCTATGGAGACAGCGCAAGCCTCGGTTTGAAGATGGTGCCCAGTGAGAAGCCACCCAGTGCCTGTACCCTGTGGTGTTTGCAGAGCAGTTGTACACTGGACAGAGGAGGGACAGGAGAAGGATGTAGGGTCTGCAGTCCTACTGTGTGCATGGCTTCACTTCTTATCACTGTCATTGTCCGGGAAGGTGCTGAGAATCAGAGAGGGCCTGCAACTCATCTGAGGACACACAGCAGGGGAAGTGGGCCTGGGCCTTCCTGTCACCTTCCTTGACATGGTCCTCCCTGGACGTGCTCTGGGGTTTTTAGCAAAGCTGCACAAACCAGCTAGAAACAGAATGCATGAGGAACAGGGTACTTCCTCACAGACCTCTTCTCTTTTCCTTGTACATCACTCTGGGAATGTACCTCAACGGGGATCTCATCAATAGACAAATGGTCCCAGACAGGGTTGGCAACCTGTCCAAGGCTGCACAGGAAGTCATACCTAATTCCTGTCCTGTCTCAAGTCACAGTGGGTAAAAGTCAGGCCTGGAGAGACAACCAGACTTCCTGAGCCCCCACCCCACCCCACCACTCAGAACCTTCAGGACAGTCCTGACCCTCTAGGTGTCCCACATCATCACCCTGGTCACCTCTTTGGCCTGTTAATTCTCATGGTCTGACTGCAGGCCTGCAGCGACTCCCCCCACTGGCCTTGGCCCCACAGATAATGCCCCTCAGGTCTGTGTCCCACATAGACCGACCCCACCCCCAGGCCTCTGCCCTGCAGCAACTGTTACGGAGACTGGTAGATGGGGTTCCCACAGTTGGCCCCACACCTGGACCCTGTGGCTCTAGGTCCCTGGAGTCCTGCAGGGCCCAGTGTCCAGGGGACCCCGCAGGGGCTCCTGACTCTGGGGCCCCATTGCTCTGCCCTGTAGACTCTACAGACAGCCTTGACCCGCCCAGAGCCTGTGATAAATATGGAGTTCCCGCTCACCCCATACCTAAGGGCCCCAGAAACCACAAACCAAGACTCCAGGACATCCAAGTGTGCCAGTTTGAGAGGCCAGACCTTACCCCTGGAGACAAGGAAACTTCCCCGGAGCTCCGACCTCCGACTACTGGGAGGGACGGGCCAGGGTGCGCTCCTCCCTCCTTACCTACCTCACTGTGGAAGTTGCTTTGTGGCTGAGATGATACACCTTGACCCAAGACATATGACAGGAGGAAAGGGTTTGGCCTACACTTCCAGGTCACAACCCATCACTGAGGGAGGATAGGTCAGGGGCTCAAGCAGGAAGTTGACGAAGAAACCACGGAGGACACTGTTGGCGGGCGGGTCAGGCTCCGCTCGGTCAGTTTTCTTAAACACCTGCCTATGGAATGGTGTGGCCCACAGTGGGCTGCATGAATCGGCGATCAGGACACATCCACAGGTTAATCTGATCTAGGTAATTCCTCCAGCTGGGGCTTCCCTCTCACAGGGCTCCAGGCTGTATCAAGCTGACAGTTAAAGCTAACTGGGACACTCACCCAGACTTGACTCAGCGCAGATCACAAAGCATGAGCGGAGGATCCCAGGGTGAGGTGGAGGAAGAGCATTTGGGGGAGGCATGTGCAAAAGTGGGCGGTGCCAACAACAGGAGAAGGGAGTGGGGGGAGGAATGGGAGGGCTGGAGAGATGAGGGTCGGGGGATAGAGAGATTGGTCAGCCATTGGGGAGGGGTCTGAGCCCAGAAGAGGAGGGAGTGGGTGGGAGAGATCAGGGGGCGCTGGAGAGATAACTCAGAAGTTGAGGACACTGGCTACTCTTGCAAAGGGCCCAGGTTTCGATCCCAGCACCCACATGCCCACTAATAATTATCCACAACTCCAGTTCCTAGGGATCTGATGCCCTCTTTGGGTCTCTACAGGCATTGCATGACATGGGTGCACTTACACACATGCAGACAAAACACTCATACACAGAAAATAAAAATAAATCAGAAATTAAAAGGGGAGGAGTGGGGTGAGAGACCAGAGCAGAAAGTGGGGGATGGAGTGAGGGCTGAGGGGCCGGGGGCTGGCGACTGAGACCGGATCGGGGCCTGGGAGACTGGCTCAAGACCATGGACTTACTCTGTATGGTTGGGCAAGGCACTTGCCCTCCCCTGAGCTCAGTCCCTAGGGTAGGGGGTGGGGGCTGTGAGATGCCTTGAGTCTGAAAGTTAAGTGCACTCCCTCAAGGTGCCTCACTGTAGAATGCTGTGAACACAGTCCCAAAGCTTGAGGGAGTGGGAGGGCAGGGCCAGTCATGGAGGCTCTGGGACCTGGCTGGGAGCTGAGGTCATCCCAGGATGAACCAGAGTGGGGTACGGACAGTGTGGGGTGGACTGGGATCCTGGGAGGCAGTTCATCCGACTCTCATGGCTCAATGGTTCCCACTTCACAGATGGGGAAACTGAGGCTCAGACATGTGGGTGCTGGGTATCCAGAGGTGCCTGTATTCATGTGTGTGCACGTGTGCATGCATGCATGCACAGCTGCTTTCCTGTATGTGTCAGGATTGCAAGGACAAGGATGGGGTGACCCACAAGATGGCTGAACCCTCCCACCTGCCAGCTTGGGGACAATGGGAAGCAGAGACAGGTCTGCTGAGCTTCAGGGCACCAGCAGCTCTCCAACCTGCTCCTTGTTTTCTCCTGTGGCCCCTGCGGGTCTCAACTCCAGGGGACAGCACAGCCAGGCCCCGTGCTGCGTCTGTGTGTGGGTGGTCTTGCTGCACCGTCAGCATCGACTCGCTCGGCACCACCATGCGCGGGGTGCTGACCCGGAGCCAAAGGCAGCCCTGTCAGGAGCTGGGAGCCCAGAACAGCCTGGAACCACAGCTGGTCTGTCAGCAGGGTACAGGGCCAAGAGAGGAGACCTAGAAGAGGCAGGGACAGGCAGGGAGCCCGCGGACTGCAGCTGCCAAAGCGTGTGGCTGAGGAGGCTCAAGAGGCTCCCTGGAGGTGGCAGAGCCCCAGTGCGTGGGAAGACAGGGGCTGAGGAGGGCACAGGGCCAAGTCTCAGCTCACCTGGCCAGAAACTGAGCCTGAGGAGCTGAGTAGGAAGCATCTGTCAAAGGAGGGAAGTTTCCCAGTTTCTCTAAAATTCAATGGAGGGGCCTCCAGCCACTCTCTAATTCTGTGATGCTGACATGGGACAGGGCAGCCGGCAGAAGCCCATCTGCCTGGCTGTGGTGCCTGCTGTGCCTCCAGCCAGGCACACTGCCCGAGAGGGAGACGAACGGAGCGAGGGTTCTCAAAGCCCAAGGGCAGAGGCCTGGGGCTGCGTAGCCACCAGGGTGTCCAGTGTTGCTGCCAAAGTGGTGGTTCCTGGGGCCTGTCGCTCACTCGCCTGGCTGGGAGTCTGGAGCCTGGAGGTGACCTTTCGGCCCATTGGATGACAGGTGACGCAGCTGGGTGTCCTGGAGGCAACTGTCTAGGTCTACACCTTGTGTGTGCGGGGAGGAAGTGGGAGGACTTGAGGCCGACCCTGCCCAGAGGGCCAGCTGATCATGTGCCTCAGTCTCCCCTAGAGGTGTCAATCTACTGCTCAGCTTCCTTTGCAGAAAGCCTACTCAGGGGCAGGGTGACTCGGGCATCTGACAACCTCACCTTCGGGGTGACCTGGCTCTTCTGCTGGAGGTTCTGAGCCTCCTAAGAGGGATTGTGTGCCAGAGAAATCAGAGAAACTGGGGAGCCAGGGCGCTGGGGTCCTCCACGTAGGACAGGGAGGGAGAAACTGTGGGTTGGGGCTAATGGCAGAGTGTGACCAAGAAGGGCCTTCAGGGCAGGCCAGCCAGGGCTGTGAGGAAGAGATGCTCTCCGGGGCTCTCTGGCCTCACCTGGGGGACATTTCTGGATGCAACAGGCTGTGACCTGCGTGCAGGGCCCCTTCAGTAGCTAAGGAGTGCTCCGTTGATGGACACACGTGGGGTCCCATCCTCCACAGTTGATTGACACACCCAGGGTCCCATCCTCCACAGTTGATTGACACACCTAAGGTCCCGTCCTCCACAGTTCTGTCTGTGGTACTATCCTCCAGCCACCTTGTTCCCGGAGACCCTGGTAAGAGGGGGTCCCACCTGGCTGTTTAAGTCCGTCCCTTTCCCCTCGTTCCTCCACTGACAAAACCAAAGCCTGTTCCAAAGGTCCAAAGCCACAGGACACATCCAGAAGTGGTGTGCAAATGCAGCCAGTCACCGGAACATTCTGCATCACACCCCATGGGCTTCTGGGCTGTAGCTTGAATGGGCATTCAGGGAACAGTGTGCAAAAGCCCAAGCCCACACAGGGGAACCAGAGGGCAGGGACAACTGGGCTCCACAGCCGGTGTCTCCCCAGTGGCCTGGCTCCCGGCCTCCCGCAGACTCTGAGAATTCCTGCTGCCCCCTCAGCCCATGCCCTCTGCCCCTAGGTTCTAGTGACACAGCATAGAACCTGGCACACAGTAGTCACACAGCATGTGCATGTTGGTGAAAATTCACGTGGGAAGGGGAAACGGAGACAGACGCGCGTGAGCCGGGGGCCAGAGGCAGGGACTCAGGACTTCTGGGGGCACCTGAGACCTCCCCGGCAGGCAGACACCCCAGCCGTGAGCCCAGGATGCTACCAGCCTGCGTCATCCTCTTAGGTAGCGTGCAGGGACCTGGGATGGCACCCCAAAAGAGAGTGCAGAAGAGACCCATCCCACCGCAAACTCAGGCAGATCAGGGTGTTCCCTGGAAGCTCTCAAACCAGGGTGCTCACAGGCACCCCGCCAGACCTTTCAACCTGGGGGTTCTGGGCACTCTGTGACATTATCGGGGTATCTGCGGTTAGAAACACACTTTTCAGGGTCCCTTCCATTTGGCCCAGCAAAACAGGCTGCTTTCCTTGGATCTGTGAATTCCTCCCCAAAGGGAGATGGTGCTTCCGGCTCTCACTTCCCACCGCATCCAGAGCATGGCCCACCCAAGAGACTTGGGGCATGTGGCGCCTGTCTCCCGAGTGATGGACAGGCAGTTCCATGTTCCATAAGCACAGGAGGCTTTAAGTGCATCTGATTAATTATTCATGCCGTTCATTACCGAAAAGGTCACTGCCTTCAAGCTTCTCCAGCAGTCGCTACCCAGCTCGCCTGCCCCTCCTGGGAGATGCAGTGAAGGTTTGCTGTGTACCTACTATGTGCTTTGAAGGGACTCTCAGGGTAACCCAAGGAGGGTCAGACAGCCAGGCTTCTCCTGGGGCCTGGAAAGTCAAGGGGTCATCATAAGGCCCTAAAGCTGCAGCCCCAGGAAGGCAGAGCCAGGCTGTGCAGGGCAGTCGCTGGCAAGGCCAGCAGCCAGCACACTAGGAAGGGAGGGTCACCAGCAGAATGACCTCGCAGCCTGGGCTCTGAGTCGTGGTGTCCAGGAATACTGTGCTCTGTGCCATGGCTGCAGCTCAGGCCCCACACTCTGCTCCACCACCACCCTGGGCCAGGGAAAAAGTGTGCCTGTCTCTGCCTTTGGGAAGAGCCAGCCTCAGCCCCAGCTCTGGGGGTGCTGCCCAGGGCTGAGGGCCGCCCCATCCCCACAACGCTAGAGCAGGGCAAAGATGCCAGCTGCCCAGATGAGGCCAGTCCCAAACGATGCTTCCTCTCACCCCACCCCCACTGACCACCTGGCAGCCTAGCTGAGCTACCTCCAAGTACGTACAGGAAAGGCCATAAGGATGGGTTCATTCTCCAACCTTAGGCTGAAAACTCTTCTCCCAGTCCACAACAAACTGTTGTTTCCTCTGCCCAGACCATAAAAGCTTGAAAAGGTATCAACTTCCCTCTCACCTTGGCAGCTGGGAAGCTCAAATGACAACCTGCCCTTTTGACTTTCCCTCCTGGGCACACATGTGCTGTCATGGACAACTTCAAGTCCTCCTTGGCAAACAGTCTGAACGGCGAAGAGTCAAGTAACCCTCCATCTGAACGCAGCAGCAGTAACGAAGCCATGTTTTCCTAGATGGCCAAAGTAAATCGACCCAGACCCACCTGTGTTGCAGTCAAACACTCACCAGGCAGAGGGGCTCTGGAAAGCCAGTAGAGGCGGGCCGTGGGCGTCTCCCCGCAACGTGTGCACGGCCTGGGGGGCTGGCGGCAGGGCGCCCGGGGGAGGCCGCGGCTGCGGGGCCGGCTGCCGAGGGGCCCGCGCAGGGTTCCCCCACCGCCGAGGGTCCTGTTTCATCCACCGTCCGTGGACGCCCCACCGGGCCAGGTAAACTTTGCAGATGTCATAGTTCATGGCAGAGTAATAGAGGAGATCCAGGACCAGCAGCGTGAGGACAAAGAAGCCATAGATCCATACTCCCAACAGTGCGGTATAGTTGCTGGGGAAGGAGAGAGAGAGACTGAGCCACACTGCCAGGAAAGATGGGGCCATTACTAAGGCAGAAGAGGAGACACTGAGCCACACTCTCAGAAGCAGCAGCCCTGCTCACCAGCATTCTCCTGAAGCTGGGTTGTTGAGGCTTCTGTGACTCGGTGGTCCAACCATGCTCCGTGCCTCCGTCCACCCTTGCGGCCTTTGCACATGCTGAACTGCCTCTTGGACACTACCATTCCATCCTTCCTGGCCTGGCTCCCAAGAGCAGATTCTGGAGGCCCACCATCTCAGGACACATGAGCTATCCCATGCCCCACGGACCCCAGACCCCCACAGCTCCTGCCCTCTAGCCCCTCCCAGACCTCCAGGCTGGTCTGCAGAATTCTCTTCCCAGGAGCCCAGGAGTCAAACCCAAGACCACCCACCAAACACCAGCTGCCCTTGCTAAGGTCATTTCGCTCTGATCACAGGGAAGGGACTTGTCTTCTTTCACTTTCCTTTTTTTGAGATTGGGCCTTATGTGGCCCAGGCTGGCCTTGAACTTGTTATGGAGCCAAGGATGACCTTAAACTTCTGATCCTCCTGCCTCTAGCTCCCAAGTTCTGGAATGACAGTGCCTGTTTTATGCAGTGCTGAAAATGGAACCCAGGGCTTTGTGCATGCAAGCACTCTACAACCGAGTCACATCCTGCCTCTCCTTCACTCCTTTCCTTCCCTCAGCGTTTCCCCGACAGAGGCCACGGCCACCCAGCAGAGGTGGCATGAGCCTTCGCAGGATTTAGTGCTTCAAATGCTCCTGGCCCGTTACCAAGCCTGGCTGCCCTTCCGAAAGTCAGGCACTGAAGCGCATTTCTGTTTGATCCCACCCCAGGGCCTCTGCATGGACCATGTTCTCTGCCAGGCAGCTTTCTCCCCATGCCTTCCTTCCTCCCTGCCCAGCTGCTCCTGATGTTCCTCCACACCTCCCCCCAAAGCCTTTAGGAAGCTCAGCCGCTCCTGTGTCCCCTCACCTGGTACGTCTGTCCCTTTTCTGTCCTCTCCCTCAGGCTGATTTGGGCCAGCTACTACAGCTGGGCTGTGGAGTTCCTGAGAGCACCCACCAGAGACTGGGCTGTTGAGAGGAACCAATTTATTAACCGCTCAACGCCACCTGCCTCTGGCTGCTCCTTGCGGTCGACATCTGCTGGAGCGGGTGCGCGCCGGGCCTGGGTGTCTGTGAAGAGGCCGACTGGCTTCGAGGAGCTGAACTGGGTCCAGTCTGGGCATACGGCTGTCCCCACTCCAGGAGGAGCCATAGCTGTGTCCGCACAGGCCCCTGGAGGCTGTGTCTGGAGCTGGGGCTCCCATCTGCCCGAGCCAGGAGGCTTGGCCGACATCTCCTGCCTGCTTCCCTGTGTCGATCTAAGGGCCCTGCCCATCCTAGGTTCCCAGCTCTGCGTCTCTGGAGGCTCAGCTCTCCTTCCAGCTGTAGCCTGTGGTGGTGATGCGGGAGCTGTCCCTGCCCCAGCCAGAAGGGGGCGGGGTGGGCCGGGGCAAAGCTAAACTCATCTGCTGGAAATGCTCTCAGTCCACATTTGGTCAGTTCTTGCATTGAAGATCCTCGGGGGCCTTAACTGGGAGGCTCTGTCGCACCTTGAACATGGAGGATGCGCAGCATCAGGGCAGGTGCTCAGGACTCAGTACCACTCAGTACTCCTTGCTTAGTACTACCACTTGGCACTGAGTACCCAGCAGTTCCTAATTACTACAATCCTGGCTTATCAAGGAGGTTCCTGCCATGGCCTAAATACTGAGCTTGGCAGCCTCAGGGCAGGTGTTTAGGGCTCAGAACCATTCACTCAGTGCTCAGGCCCTAACAGTTCCTATTCACTGCAGTGGCTTGGCTCCCTCCTGCAGCCCCATCTCCCAGCCACTACCACCAGGCGGAGGCGTGGGTGACTGACAGCCAAGCCACGAACCTCTTATTAGGCGGACACTAGCTTTGCCTGGAAGTATCTAGGCGCAGCACAGAACTCCTCCCAGAGGAGAAAGGTCCGGAGCCCAACTCAGCATGCCACGGCAGGAGTCTCAGGGTAGAGAGACGCCCAAGTGGGCTCCGGATCCCAGGTTCCCTGCTCTCCTCGAGAGTCCTCTCTCCTGCAGACCCACTGCAGGGCTTTAAGAGCTGGGCTGTTCGGTGGTTCCCATGGCAGCAGCCTGGGGGCTGAGGAGGTGGGGCAACAGGGCCGCCTCGGCAGATGCCGCCTGGCCTCCTGAACAGGAGTGGCGGTGGCCCTGCCTGGAACCACAGCGACTCATAAGTGAATGCAGGCAAAGCGGTAGCTGACGGCCCCTCTGCATCACTCAACAGCGAGATGGATGGAACCAGGATCCTCCTTGTCTGTTTTAAGATGAAAAATGAGGATGGGGGTGTCTCTGAGAAACCTGGCTGTGAACATCACACCAGGACTCCAAGTCTGAAGTGTACCTGGGCCAGGCCCAATACACGCAGCAGCGGAGGGCAGCAGAGGGCATCCCCTAGGATGCTGGGCCAAGCTGCTGCACCCTGGTTTAGCCCAAGCCCTTCTACCTGGCTCTGGCTTCTGTGCACCCTCCAGGCCCCAGTGCTGGGTCACAGCTTGGCCATCAGGAAGCCTCACGTGTGTGACCCGTGCTAACCTGTGTAGGACTATTGTCCCATGAGGCTGGGGTTTGGGGGGGGCAGGTGGGGATCCAACTTGTCCTTGAGTGCTAGGTGTGGCTAATGCTGACACAGAGAGAGCTGAGGACATGTGAGACAAGGGCCACTGTGATGCCAACCAGCACTGGCCAGGTGTGAGTTACGTGGCTGTCACCAGCAGTGAACAGGGCTCTATCAGCTATGACTTACCCATCTAGGTGCTGCAGAACCCTGTCTATCATACACCCTGAGCTCAGAGTGATGACACCACTTTACAGACCAGGGGATGAGGCCCAGACAGGAGGGTCACTTGCCAACACTGCACAATGACTAAGTGTCCTCGCTGGGGTTTGAAGCCAGGTACTGAATCCCAGGAAATCCCAAGATTAAATCTAAGACAGATGTCAGAGAAGGAATGAGGCTCTATGCCGTCATCCTGGCTCTTCCCGTGCCCCGAGCTGAAGATGAGATCCTATCTGAGTTGAGGTCACTGTTCCCTGTGTGCATGGCCAAGCCTTAGGCCTCTGCAGCCAGCTCACTAGAACTGTCCCCAGTACAGTGCCCATCCTTGCTGCTTGTGGAAGGTGGTGATAGAGGAAAGATACCTTGGGTGTGGCGGGTGGGGTGTCAGGACCACAGACCTCTACATAGCAACTGAGAGCCCCTCGGGCCACATTCTCCATGGCCCGCCATCTGCAAGGATTAGGGTCTTTCTCTAATTTTTAAAATGTAATTTAAAATATGTGATCTGGAAATCAATTGCATCCAGATGCTGGGGCTTGGCTGTGCGTGTGTGGAGGGAGAAGATGAGAGACAGACACCGCACGGGCATCCGTAGCCGCCCAGCCATAGACAGCGGCGCTGTGCGGGCCTGTGTGAGTCAGCTTGCTTGGGGTTTCCAGAAACGATAATAGAACCTTCGTGCTGGAGCAGCAGCAGAGCATGTCTCTGGAGGGGATCAGCTACGTCAGCAGGGAGCACTCGAAGCTCAGGCTGGGTTGGAAGTCTCCGTCCCCACCCTGCAGTCATGGTCAAGGGCACTGGAGCAAGGTTCCAGCCTGTCAGGGCAGGAAACCCCCCTCAGCAGCGTCCCCAGGGGCTGGGGTGGGTTGGCTCGGGATGGGCCCAGCCCCGGGCAGAACTCACCTATGAAACAGGAGTGGAAAGCGTGATGGGAATGGTCCCCACCCATGTTGCAAGATGGGAACAGAGACAGAAACACGGGCTCCAAACCGCAGGGCTCCAAACCCTGCTGCAAAATGCAGTCCCTGGAATCCCGGGACCGAGCCTCAGCTTTCTCGTTCTGTAAAGTAGGGGAAACTGCCTGTTCTACTTTGGGGGGTGCGACTGTGAGGTTTCACAGAGTGACATGGGGGTCTGGGAAAGAGGGGGCATCGGAGGCTGGGGATGCAGCTAGTTGCTTGAGTGTTGGCCTAGCACACAGGAAGCCGTGGGTTTTATCCTCAGGACTATCTACAAGCCAAACAGTGGCACACACCTGTCATCTCAGCATGTGAAAGCAGGAAGATCAGAAGTTCAAGGTCATCCTTGGCTACACCTGAGGGCTAGTGGCTAACCTGGCCTACATCAGACCCCATCTGAAACAAAACAAAACAAGAAGAGAAGGAGCCAGAGCAGGCCAGGCCATGTAGTAAAAGTCAGGTGTGGTGTTACACACCTGAGATCCCAGCACTTGGAAGGCTGAGGCAAGAGAACCTTGAGTTCAAGGCCAGCCTGGATTATAGAATGAGACCTTGTCTCCAAACAACAACAGATGAAAAACAGGAAATGCTCCGCAGATCTGGGCCCAGAAAGGCACAGGGCCTTGCCCACACTGACACAGAGGCGGGCTGGTACCGTTATGTGGCACAGGCCTGGGACTGAACCCATTAGCCTGGTGAGGCAGAGTGAAAGTCTATCAGACTCTGCTGAGGGGGTGTCCTAGTATGAGCTGCTGTCTCTCTCGTGATCCTGCTGCTGACAGGCTTGTCCAGAGGGCTAGACACAGTCATGCCAGAGGATCAGGAAGCAGTGCGCCAGACCCAGTGACATGCCCAATTTCCCCCCACCTACCCGGCCCTGAACAACCAGCAGACACCACAGTCCGGGCTGGAGTGGGACTAAGCAGGCTGGAGACAGTGTCAATGAGCAGAGTTGTCACTAGAGTAACCACTCCACGTGGATGACGGGAGTTCTCAGGGTATCCATTGGTGGCAGCTGGTGAGGGGCGGTGTGCTCAGGCAAGGATGGGTCCAGAAAGTCTTCAGTCTTTTCAAGGGTGACCATATATAAGGGGCAGGACTGCACAGTGGGGAAGACTCAGTGATTCTGATCCTACTCAGACTGGCTAAGCATGCGTCCAGGTGCTGGGAGGTCACTGGGGTGGGCTACGTGGAGGAACCAGGATACTGTGATTCACAAAGACCCCATATTCCATGAGCTGCACTCGGTCCCTGAGGAGGAGCAGCTCTATCGCAGCCCAGGGAAGGCGAAGGCTTGACTTGCTTGTGAGGCCCGGAGTACTGGGGCTCTGACTCCCGGAGTCCTTGTCCCTATCCCGGCAGATCCCTCTGCCTAAGCTGCCTCCTCAGGTTCTCTCCCTGACCCCAGTTAGAGAGGGAAAACTGGCTGCTGCCCCCTGCAGCCCTGGGAAGAGGCCTCCCTCCCCCTGGAGGGGTGTGTTGTGCCCAGCTGGCCCTCATTTGACCCTTGGCTGCCCGCATGGCTGGAAGTGGGAATCCTGCCATTGCGGTGGGCTTGGCAAGGCAGCCTCCGTTCGCTCCCCTGCCTGCCTTTCTGCCAGGCAGCCGGAACCACCACAAACCGCTCCGCTCCTCCAAACGGCACAAATAAATAAGCTGACAAGCATGCCCTGTAGTTTGGGCTCTGTCTTCAGCCCGCCTCCTGCTGAGTCGCTGCAGGGAGGGCAGAGCCTGTGCTGGGGCAGGGCCCTCTGGGGTCACAGCTGGCCTGGACCACCGGGCTGGGCCCCCACAGGGATTCTGGGTTTCAGCCTCAGTAGAGCCACGCCAGCTCCCCTGGATTCAGACAAGGCCCAGCATCGTGGACATGTGGCCAGAGTGGCAGAAAAAGTGCTCTTGTGTCCTCAACCTCAACTCTGGCCGTCACCTCGTGGGGACCAGGACAGGAGCCCTCATTGGCTTGAGTCGCTTCCCCCCCTTCCTCCCACAGAGACTGCGAAACGAAGGTGATGCCAGACCCGGGGACCCCTGTGATCCTGCTGTGGCCGGCGTCCTGAGCTGTGGGACAGCCACAGGTGGTTTCCACCTTGGCCCCTACACAGTCGGCCCTTCCTACACTGCACATTGCAGGCAGTGTCCCGGGGCACGAGGCCAGTGTAGAGCCCTCTGGAGACCCCTCGGGCCGGAGGCCCGGCCCAGCACCGTCCCTCTCCTGGCCCTTCCGACTCCTCAGCAGAGGGTCTGTCCAGAGCACTCTTTTCTCCACCTTTGCCATCCCATAATACTACTTCCCCTCCTCCCTTCTGGGGTGGCTTCCGCATCGCCCTCGGCAGGGGTGCCTGCTTGGTACTGAGGAGCAGAGTCCAGCTCCTGTGTGGGTTCAACCTCAGGGCCCACGCCCTGGTCTGTGAACAGGGAAGTGTCTGGAAGAAGGCTGGAGAGGTGTAAGAGAGGGTGGACGACCTCAGCGGGGCGACTCCACACCCACATCTGTCAGGGAGCACTGGTGTAGGGCTGGGGATGGGTCCTACGAGGCACAGGCCCACACTGTGCCACGACGAAGAAGGACCAGACCCCAGATGCCAGGGGCCCGGTGGGCGATGGCATCCCTGCCTGGGATTCTCTCCAAAGGTCTGCCTCTGTCAACAGAAGCTCTGGAGGTACCAGGCGGACTTCCAGAGTCCCGGGCTGGCTGTCCACCATGGTGCCCACTGTCGCCACGTGTGAACTGGCTGTGGACAGGCTGCCTGGTGGCCTCCGCAGTGTGACAGCACAGGGCCCACAGACGCTCTAGCAGCACCACTCTGAAGGCCGAGGCACAAAACATCTCAAGCTAGGCCCGCCGTCCTCACCATTCCCACTCTCTCTGGGGGAAGGCCCTCCCGCTGGCAGCCAGCAGCAGCAGCCAGGCCCCTGTGCCTACTCCATGGGAAACCCTGTGTGTGCAGATTATAGAAACCTGTGGGCTTCAGAGGGAGGCTCCCAGACCCCAGGTGCCAGACCTCAGGGAAGTCTGGCTGGCGGGGCCCAGTCTCTGCCTGCCTC
Organism: Eospalax fontanierii; assembly: GCA_035773235.1. Classification (NCBI taxonomy): domain Eukaryota; kingdom Metazoa; phylum Chordata; class Mammalia; order Rodentia; family Spalacidae; genus Eospalax; species Eospalax fontanierii. The sequence goes on from CM069537.1 coordinate 74,034,688, forward strand.
CCGTTGGCACCTGTAGTGCTCTGGAGTCCCAACCCCACTCTGGGAATTGGCCTCATCCCTCAGAGATTTAGCCCTTGGTCTTGCGAAAGGCTCAGGCCAAATTCCAGGCTTGGCTCCAGCCCTGCCGTGATAGACCGGGATTGTGAACAACTTCACACACAGGATTATTCCAAGGCCCAAGCAGATGGCAGGATATTCAGAGGAAGCACCATGCATTTGAGGAAGGAGTGCTCAGGGGCTGGCCCAGGTGGGAGGGGGGGAGGTTTGGATGATAGTCAAAGAGCCTGCATCTCCTGGCCGCCCAAAGGAAAGAGGCGCCTTCCCCTGGAGGGAGCAGAGCTTCAAGTCCCAGCATCAGACAGAGGTGGAAACGGGTCTCCAGCCCACTGCTCCCAGCACTGCTGAGAGCCTTTAACCACCACTATCCCTTTCCAGTTCCCCATTTTTCCTACCATGAAAAAAAAAAAGCAACAATCCCAGGAGCCAACCTCAGGTGTACTGTGCAAACATTCGAATTATCTCACAACTCCCCGCTGGATCACTGAAGACGTTTTAGAGCCACTAGCCAGTGCAGTCAAGCAAGAAAAAGAAGAGAAACCAGAAAACAGGAAAGTGGGACCTGCGATGAAGGGGCATCATATAATCCCATACTCGGGAGGGTAAGGGCAAGTTCAGGGCCATCCTGGGCTACATGGTAAGATCCCGCTTCACAAAGGGAGGAGGATCCAGAGTTACTGTTTCCAAGTGGCATAATCAGAAACTGAGGAGAATCTACTGAAAAGGTATTATGGGCATAGGACAATTCAAAAAGGGAGCTGAGAACAAAATTCATATGTAAAGAGCACTCACTTTTATCATCTGTAGTCAGAAGAGCCATTTATGATATTTATGAGAAGAAATACCCTGTAACAAACGCAAAATTTGTGTTCGCTGTCTATGAGGAAAATCTGAAACTGCTACAAAAGAAAATTGAAAATCTGGGGTGTGCTCGGTGGTAGAACGCTTGCCTAGAAAATTTTAACCGATGGAAAAAGATTCTTTGTTCGCAAGTAGAAATAGCCAACATAAAAATAAATATTCGACATCACAGAGCCATCCCTTGCATTAAGCGATAAATTCAATAATTATAAATTCAATACTTGTAGGAGAAAATCCAGCAGGACGTTTGTTGTTGTTCCTTTCATTTCCGTGTTCCACACACACGCCAGTTTTAACGCTCACATGAAGAGCCAGGACAAACAACCACAGAGACACTAAACCAGATCAGACGTCACAGCGGTACAGAACTGGCCCACGAAGACAAGACAGACCAACAAAAGCCACAGATGTGACTGTCACAATCAACCCTGATGCTCAGGTGTGACAGCACACAATTAGTGTGAATGTCAAACCAGCAGGTGGGCAGTGGGTGGACAGTTTGGGGTGAAACGAGACAGTATTTGCTGAGGTTTGCGTGTGAAATGCGCCACAGCCGGAGTGTATGGTCGCTTGGTCCCCAGTTGGGAGCACTGTTTGCAGGGGGTCATGGAACCTTAAGGAGATGTGGACCCACTGGAGGAAGTGGGTCACAGCAGGGAGCTCTGAGGTTTAATAGCTGGCCCCACTTCCTGTTTCCTCTGTGTCCTGAGTGCCGAGGCCATGTGACCAGCCGGCTGTCTGCTCCTGTCACCCCACCGGGATGGGCTGTGTCCCCTGAAATGTGAGCCCAAATCAGTCCTCAGTTGCGTGAGTCTGAGTTTTGTCCCAGCAACAAGAAAAGCCACAAAGGAACTCTCCACATGGGAAAAATAATAAGATTGAGTTCTTGCCTCAAAACTTACATCACAATGAATGTGACCTAAACAACAGATCAGAAGATCAGAAGCAAAGTGTGAAACATGAAAGAACGAGTCGTGGAATTTGTAAATGGCCATAGAAGAAAAGATCTTTCTCATTAAGGGCAAGGCCTAGAAGCCATTAGAAAATAGATAAATGTCCCATGATCACATAACCGTTATGCATGTGGAAAAAGCATCAGAAAGTCAAAAGCACTCTGGGAAAATATTTGCAACATCCTATTTCCTTCATATGTAAAGAGTTGCTGAAATAAGAAAAACACTGAAAATGATATCGAAAAATGGCAAAGTCACATCAGCAGCTAACATAGGAAAAAGAATGCAAATGATCCAGACACAGGAGAGGAGGGCTAACCTCAGCTACAGGGAGAATAGCACAGGCGGTTGACATACCACACTCCACTTAGCACAGTCGGCTTGCTGCTCTACCAGCAAGTTCCTCCTAGAAACCTGACCTCAATGTGTTTTAATCACCACAGGGAAAGGACGGTGCAGGATTAACCTCTGGGTCAATAATGCTACTGATACCACGGAATGAAAGCTGGATGAAGTCAGCAGGTCTGGTGGGTGCCTCCACACCCCCTTCCTCCACAGACCCAACCCAATTCAATTTCTGCAGCAAGCCCACAGGGTGGGCCCCCTGCGCCCATTTCTCAGATGAGAAAACTATCAGGCTCAGAGGGCAGACAGGCCAGGAACCCAGGTCCTCATTCTTTACGAAGCTCCTTCCGGGCCACCTCCTCACACACGTTGCCTCCAGCCTCTCGGGTGGGTGGCCTGAGTCGGCAGCGGCCAGGCCAGCGGTACTCACTTGTGCATGTAGCCCTCAGGGCCGGCCGTCAGGTTCGCTTGCATGACTGCCTGGAATTCTGTCTCGTTGCAGCAGTATTTGAAGACCGTGTTGTTATGGTGACAGCACAGGATGAAGGTTTTGTTGTCTGAGAGCCGTGGGCAGTGGAAACCGAAATGGTAGCGTCCTTTGTGGTCCGTGTAAGGCTCACACACCCGGAAATGTGCAGACAGGACTGGAATACAGAGACGCCAGGCTCGCCAGGATCCCTCAGCAGCCCACAGGTGCCGAGCCGCGGAGACCGGCAGCCTATTCCAGGGCCTTCCCTCCCTCAGAAGTCTTCTGGTCAAGGGTGAGCCTCATCTACGTCCCCAAGCCTCCCTTGACCCCTGACACTCCGTTCTGCTGCAATGACAGCCCTGGGAGCCCAGGCCAGGGGCTCCTTGGGGCCTGGGTGCAACCTGCCTGCAGGTGGAGTCCCCTCCAGCAGCTCAGCCTACAGCAGGAGTGACTGAGCCCCTCCCATGTGCCCCACGGGCCATTCACCTAATCCGCATGGCCGTGTGAGATCCCACTTTACAGATGGAGAAACTGAGGCTCAGAGTCTTCAATTGAGTCCTGAGCTGGTCAGGGATGGTAGCACAGGACTGGAACTCAGGCCAGCCATGTCTCCCCACAAGCTTTTTCTCACCGCCTGCTCCAGGGTGGGCTGGCTGGGGGCCACCAGTGAGTCCAGGCTGACTTGGTTGTCAAGCCATATGAGGGTCCCCTGGATGGAAAGTACCAGGCCCTCTGTGCCTCATGCTCTATAAGATGTTGCTCCAGGCACAAAGACCCACCTAGGAGCCACGCACAGGGACAGGGCTGTGCTGGCCCCAGATCTTCCCTCCCCAGCCCATGGAGGGACACCCCTTTCGAGCCCCTTCTCTGTAAACCAGGCCCAGCCGACGGTGATAAACAGGGCCTGATGTGAGCAATACGGCAATAGAAAACCTGGAGCGCCTGTCTCCGGCTTAATTAGTGTCTTCATAAAGGGCTTGCTGTATCTAATTTGTATCGTTGAAAAGGGGCTTCGCTGGCACAGGCATCTCCAGGCACAAAGGCCCTGGCTTCTCAGGGCTCCTGCTCAGGAAGCGCTGTCTGCAGATAGATTATTAGACTGCAGCCCACACAGCCTCCTGAGCACCGCCACAGGGGACCCCAGTGGGCCAGCTGGCAGGGCGCACCCCAGGAGCTGGCTCCCAGGCTGGCTCTGGGTGGCCCTTTCCCAAGGACAACTCCTTTTGTGAACACAAGTGGGGGGAGCCCACCCTTGATCTTGGGAAGAAGAGCCCACCGGGAGACACAGAGGCCACTGGGTGTGATGCCCCAGAGAGACAGCCACGAGTCCCATGTGTTCCCAAGGAACAGAGGAGAAAAGAGGCTCAGCCTCAGCTCGCAAAGCTTGTTTGACCGACGGAGGCTCCGTAGTCCCTCCGAACAGAGCTCTAGAGTGGGACCCCCAGTCCATCCTAGCAAGTCTCCCCGGGCATACACCTGAAGCTGAAGGTGAGGGCAGCGGGCAGTCAGATCCCACCACCCTTGGGCAACTTGAAACTGTCATGGCAGCTGGGGAAGCAGCCATAGTCAGTGTCCTGGTCACTCATCCTTGGCCTGCAGCCACTGGGGACACCGAGCACAGCGGGCCTGCTCCAGGCCAGGCTTCATAGCTACAGGACACGGCGTGGGGCGGGAGTCTTCCGGGTCTTGGCAGGAACAATTAGGGGCCCAGGTGAGGCTGGAAGGTCTGCCAGGCCGAAAGTCTTGCCCAGCACCCAGCGCACAGCCTCACAGCCACCCCTGGAGGCCCTGCCCTTCCACCTTAGTCACCTGCCAGTGATAGGAGGCCTGGCTGCTCTCTAGGGCCAGAGGAGCCGTGGGCGGGGAGCCAGGCCTCAGCGCCCTGGTGAAGGGTGCCCTGAGTCCTCGGCTTTGCTGGGGAAGGTGAGCACCCCCTGTATTGGGAGCTCTACTTACACACTGCGAGGCGCAGGGTCTCCCTCCCCAGATGGTGTGGGTCCCATGCTGGACCAAACTCCCCAGTGCTGTGTGCAGAGCATGGTAAACCCCTGTCTCTGAACAGTCGGCTCCTCTCCAGCTGTGTGACCCCCAGTCCCTTGCCTTCTCTGAGTCTCTGTCCTCATTTGTAACGTGAGGTGACTGGTTCTTCCTTCCCAGACTGTGAGGACAGGCTGTCTACCACACTAGGGCACACGGAAGGGGAAGAGCCAGATGGGACGCGGGGAGCTTACCCCAGACTCTGGCCTCAGCTTGGTGTCTGTCTACTGTGCTCTGCTGGGACCCCCGTCTGCCCTCAGCCCCCGTGTCCTGGCTCCAACCCCACCTTCTTTTCCTGTCCCAGACTCTACCCCACCCCTGGCCCCCCGGCCCCTCCAAAGCCCTCTGTCCTCACCCCATCCCCACCCCAGCCCATCATAGTCTCCCTCCAAGATACACCCAGCAAAGGATGGGATGAGGAAACAACAGGGTTGGGAATGGCTCAGCCAGAGCGTGGGGTGTAGGGAGGGATGGAGAAGAGAGGAGACAGAGACATGAGAGATAGACAGAGACAGAGACAGAGACACGTGAGAGAGACAGAGACAGATAGAAACAAAGACACGCACAGAAAGCCAGGCACGAAGACAGAGACAGAGAGACAGGCGGGAGACACATACAGACACAGAGAGATGGAAAGACATTCGGAGACAGAGAGACAGGCATACAACGTGGGCGCCAGCCCCAGGCTCGGCCTAGGCCCCGGTTGGCTGTGCTGGGCTGCCTTTGCTCCCAGTAAGGAAGACTTCTCTGGTCAGCTCTAGTTTGGAGTCATGAAGGGCTTGGTTCCTGGGAATCCAAGCTTGCCGACAGTGTGAGCCCATAAGCTAGGTTCGTACCAGGAGGGTGGCCCCAGTGCCCATGCCACACTAGTCTCTGAATCCCGACCCTTCCAGCTGTGTCCTCTGTCAAGTGTATTCCCTCTCTCAGCCCCCGCTTCTCACCTATGAAAGGGACACACTGGCTTGCAGAACTGGGGGAGCAAATGCGAAGGCAGGCTCCCCACAGCCCCACAACCCCCACCACCCAGCAGACCTCAGCTCATCACAGAGCTGGGGAACAGCACCGACGGGTTAAGTTTACCCCTAACCTGTCAGCATGCTGAGCCCCAGCTGCCACCCTGCCCTGGAAGGGACCCCACCCCCTTGCCACTGAGCCCCACAATGACTTTACCTGCAGGAAACAGCAAGGAGAAGAAGACGGCGAGCGCGTTCCAGGACCGCTGGCCACAACTGGTCATCATCCGGCTGGCATTGACTCGTCCGGCGCCGCCTGGGCAAGACACAGAGAGGCAGGGGGGAGGCTATCTCCCTGTACCGGCTTTGTTGCCCACAGTGGGGGACGGGACAGGACAGACAGGCAGCAGCAGCAGCTGGTGGGGAGCAAACAAGCCCAGAGTGGAGGGCTGGGGGATGGAGACCCCGCCATCCAATTTCCTCTCTGGAATGGGGGCCCGTCCCCCAGCAGCCCTGACACCTCCTTCGCCTTTCACCAAAACGAGACTTAATCAAAAGATGCTGGTGGCTCAGGTGGTGGAAATCGCTCACCATCGGACAGGCGCCCAGACGAGGGGCTGGCACCAGCTACTGGGCCACCTCCAGGGTCCAGGCCCAGCTTTCCTGATGTGTTTCTCAGGGTGACTTCCACTCACCTCTCCAGAAGCTTCACTGACCAGGTCACCCTTCCAGGCACTAGGGGCACGGCAGTGAGGGACGAGACGGGAGACAGATGTGAAGGAAGCACTCCCTGACTGTGGTATCTCAGCACGGAAGCCCCAGCACTCTCAGGCAAGGATGGACAGTGCCAGGAGGATCCAGAGTGCACTCCCAAAGTGCAGCCCGGGGGCTCCAGCATACACTTGGTTGTTTACAGCAGCTGAACAGTGAAAGCCACCCCAAGCATTCACAGACATAGGGGATAAGACAAAAACGTGCACATACTTGGCGGAGTATTACTCAGCCTTAAAAAAGGAAGAAGATGAGCTGGGGCTGTAGCTCAGTGGTGGAGTGCTTAGCCTAGCATGCACAAGGCCCTGGGTTCAATCTCCAGTACTGCAAAAAGAGGCCAAACAAATAAATGAATGGAGGCTCTGACACATACCAGGCTAAATAAGCCAGAAAGGCAAACACCATGTGGTCCCGCTCACTCAGGCAAAGTGTCTAGAAGAGTCAGATATGTAGAGACTAGAATGTTGAGCAGAGCCTGGATGCTGCCTGGGAAGACCTCGTGGACTCTTCCAAGCTGGCTGCACACCCCTAAACCCCGCCATCTGTCTCTAAGGCAAAGCTCAGCCTCCCAAGCCCAGTATAAGAGAGTACCCAGATGTATTACCACGCTGCTCCAACAGAGGAAGAAGCCAGGCCACAGACAGGGGCCCCTCTCTCAGTCCACACTGCCCCGGGCCTGTGCTCCTTCAGTCACTCTGGGGCCACCATGGCCTCTGGTGCTCTCCTCCTGGTCAGGGAGGGCAAAGGGGACCCAGTGGGGCTTCCCCTGAGGGAGTTCTGCACCTCGTCTCCATGGGGATCAGAGTCAGGGTTAGGGGACGGGCCACTGGGGAGACCCAGAGGTTGGAAACTTTGGCTCTGGCTCAAGCATATATGCCCAGCCTGGTCTCCCAACAGCCCTGGACTCCCAGGTGAAACCTTGTCACAGATGTTGACCTTGGGCAGTTTGGTTGGCCAGAGAGAGAACAGGGCACAACTGTCAAACATCACTGAAATTCGGGTCTTGGCACCTCGACTCCTAACAGTGGTGCCCCCTCCCCTTGCCATGGCCCTGGGGGCTCCCTGGTAAACCTCTTTGGCCTGCCCCCACTCACCCTGCTGTTCCCTCCAAACTGTAAGCTGCTTAATTGCTCTGAGTTTGGTTTCCTGCTCCCTGGCCCTCCCAGGAGGATGATCAGAGATTAAGGCATTTGAGAATGCTTAGGAAGGGTTTCCGGCTCTGCAAACCATATTGTGGGGAGACAGCATCTCCCTACCACGATGCCACGGCACCTGTGGGGGTGGGGAGAGTTCCTCACACCAGACTTAGGGAAGGCAAGGTCTGGAGAGGCTGAGCCTGGTTTCCGGATGCCAGGCCCTCCTCGCCTGTGGGGTGGGGTTGCCCCACTTGGGGCTCCCTAGCTTGAGCCCCAGTCCAGGAGTTGCTGGGTTTGCAAGACAAGGACAGCCACTGCAGCCTCCCTGACAGCTCCAGCTCCCGGCAAAGTCCTGGTATATCGGCTGATATTGGAGCTACCACTCACTGTGCCACTTGGAACCACAAAAGTGCCACCCGCTCCGGGATGTCTGCCCTGGTTGCATCAGCAAGAATCAACACACCCTTCACCCAGGCCTGTGTCATCCCACCTCTCCTGCCACCATCATGTTAGTTCATTACTTCATTCCCCGCTCTGAGACGGCATGTCACACTCTCAGATACACCCACCCATGCTGAGCTTTGCATGCCGTTCTATTGGAGAGGGGCCAGGGCCTGAGAGAGACCTCCCCTCTGCCCTGCCTCGGGGGCTGCGACACCCCTAGAGGCTGCCACCATGGTACACCTCACGCTAACTGGGTCTTTACACGCTCTGCTCTGCTCCACAACATATTATCTCAGCTAATTCCCACACTAGTCCGACATGCAGACCAGCTCAGCAAGAAGGAAAGAGGCTCAGAGAGGTGGAGCCAAACAGGGCTCTACCTCCCAGTGCCAATGCAGCGTGGAGGGTCTGTGAGGCCTCCCGGAGAGCACCCGGCGCCCAGCTCGTCTGAGATTTATCCCCGTGTGTCCTAACACTTTGGAAATTGGTCGGCTGCCTGAGGTGGTAGCTCTGTCACTGGCATAAAACTTGAGAGTGATGTGTGGGATTTCCCTGGGCTGAGGGTTGACAGGGCTGGTATCGCCGAGGCCCACCCTCCCTGCGGGTCGGCCGGGGACTGCTATCCCAAGATTTCAGGGTTATTTTTAAACACCGAATTTGGCAAGGCTGAGAAGGGAGGCAGTGGGGCGCGTGAGAAGAAACAGACCCGGGGAGATGGATTAGACCCCACCGCCAAGGACAGGTCTGTTTTCCCAGACAGGCTTTGCAGAGCTGGGAGGAGGGGGACGGCGGAAGGACTCGTCAATGGCTTGAGGCCTGGACACTCGGCAGTCTCGGGGGCTTCTTACCCCCTGTCCTGGGTCCCAGGCCCGTCTGTTGGTCCTGGAGAGGTGGGGTCAGGAGGCCTGCAGGTGAGCCTCAGGCCCAGCCATTTTGCCTTGGGCCCATTTCCTGGGTCTTCTGCCTTCTGTAACCCCACCCCCCGTGACATGGAGCAAGGGAGTTGTGGACTCAGTCTCCTGGGCCCTGGAACAGGGGAGACACAACCTCAAAGTCAAGAGGCCACGCAGTCCCCAGCCCCTCCCCCCACACCCCAGCACTGGGCTCTCCTACCCAGCTGCAGGAGTGCTCCGGAGGCAGCAGAGCCCCATCCCTGAAAGCCAGCCCCAGGCAGCCTAGTCCTGGCAGTTTCCCACAGGGCCCATCAGATCACTCACCCACCTTAGAGGGTCTAGCCTGAGCTGTGCCTCAGCACCTCACCAACACCTGCGGTTTAAGCTTCACACTCCAGGGCTGTGGCTCTCCTGGACCTTAGCAGCACTGTGTCCCGATTCAGGGCCGTCCCCTCGACCCTGCAGTCAGGGCCCAAGCTCAGACAGAGGGGTCTACCCCAGGTGTCTTTCCTTCCCAATTCTCATCCCTCAGGGGGCCCCTTAAACTTAGCTCCATTCCGACGTGGGCCTGGGCTGCCCGTGTAGTTTTTACATCTTGAGCATGAAATGGGAGACGGATTACTGCCCCCGGGGCCTCTGCAGATGGGAGCCCCAAGGACAGGTCAATGCCAGTCCCTGAACCACATCTCAGAGGAGGCTGGATACCCTGCGGGCTGCAGCTTTGCTCCCGCCTCCTGGGTTCTAAGCAGCTGCCGTGGAGCCCCAGAGTTTGGCCTGTGCCCTGGCTGCCCCTTCCCCATCTGGAATGTCTGAATCAAACCTGCCCACCAGGCCCAGTCAAGGCCACTTCATCTCTAAATCAGCTTCCCCTGACCTCTACTCAGATTGTAGGAGTCGTCGTCCCAGGGGGCCAGGCAGTGTACTCTGTAAACCAGACACACAAGGTCCTACAGTCATGGGACGAGCTGGTGAGGACGGGCAATAAGCTGGTCATGTGATTAGTTAGTGATGAAGCATGGGTCCCGCTACCAGAGGCAGCAGTCATGCTACTGTCAGTCTCGATGAGTAACTCCACCGGGGCGGAGCCATTCTAGATACTCACACAGCTGATGTGCAAGGAACCGGGTAGGAGCCGGAAACAGAGGGACCACAGGTGGCAGCACCCACCCAGGCTGAAACAAGGCTGAGCGTCCCCCCCACTGCCTCACTTATGGCTCACCACCCAGCCTGTGCCAGAGAGGACACAAAGGTGAGGAACAAAGACCAGAAGGCACCAGAAACCAGGGTGCCAGGCTGCATGGCCAACTGAGGGGACACATGTTGAAGCACAGACACACCTGAGTCAGGACAGCACGGGCACCCAAGGTCTGCACAGCATATACATCTGTGCACACATACAAAAAGCACACGCTCACATATGCATACACCCAGTGGCACACAGGTGCACAATTCTCTGTGAGCTCACACACCCTCATGCACGCACATCAGGAGTGACGGTTGTCATTCAAATTCCCCGGCCTGTTCCCAGCAGTCGTTCTGATGGCTGTTTGTGAATTCTAGTTTCCAGGACAACACATACCAGGAATTCACGAGACCACGCAGTGAGGCAGAAGGCAGATCAAAACTTGTCCTTCTGACCTCCCTCCCCGCCAACAACTATCCCCTCACTGTGTGGGCCAGGACGAAGGGCCAACATACCTGGCTGCAGGCACGGTACCGGCTCCATGTCACCTGTATACCTGGCCTGGACCACTCTGCTCTGGCTCATTGTTGTGTGGGGCAGAGGGTGTGACACACAGTAGGTACCTCATAAACCCATGTTGAGTGGAGCCCTGATCTCCTTACCCAAGATCAACAATCTAGAGCTCAGACAGACAGGCCAAGCCATGCTGGGGAGTTCATGCCAAGGCTGCTCAGCTCCAACTAGGACTCAGTCCTGGGTGCTGTCGTGGGCTCTGCATCGGTGTGTGTGGCCCTGAACGGGAGCTTGGGTGTCGAGCTAGCTGGGGGATGTTAGGCAAGGTGCTTCACTGGCCTGTTTGCCGGTGTGTGACATAGCATCTGTGCCGCCCACTTTGCAGGCAGTAGTGAGGACAGACCAGAGGCCGGAAGCTGGCAGGGCCAAGGCTCACAAGTAGGGCAGCCCACACAGCGGCTTCCAGAGGTGACCCTTAGGTCCAAGACAGGCTAAGATGTGTGTGTGTGTATTTGTGCGTGTGTTTATCGGTGTGTGTACTGATGTGTGTGTGTTGGTGTGTGTCATGTATTGGGGTGTGTGTATTGGGGTATGTGTGTATGTGTTGGGAGTCTGTATTGGAGTGTGCATATCGGGGTATATCAGTGCGTGTGTTTGTATTGTTGTGTGTGTATGGGTGTGTGTTGTGTATGGGTGTGTATGTATCGGGGTGTATCAGGGTGCATGTGTGTGTATCAGGGGGTGTGTCTGTATGAAGACCATGCTGATCCCCCAGCTCTCCCTGCCTGCCCTGTTGGGTCCCCTTACCCCAATCTCATTCTCCGTGATTGCTGGTAAACAGCTTCCCAGCCTGGCATGGTCTCCTGGACTCTAAATCTCTATGTTTTTTTTTAAATATGTGTATGCTTGTGTATAGGTGTACCCATGTTGTGCAATGCTCATGGAGGCTAGAAGAGGGCTTTGGATTCCCTGGAACTGGAGCTACAGATGGTTGTTAGCTGCCATGTGGGCTGGGAACCCAATCCAGATCCTCTCCAAGATCAGCCAGTGTTCTTAACTGTTGAACCATGTCTTTAGTTCCCTGTCTATGTTTTGTATACGGTACGCCCTAAATAAATAACCACTCCCCATAGAATACAAACTCACCAATACTCAGCCTCCTCTAAAAAAGAACCTTCTAGAGGAGTACGGTGGAGTGTGGGCAGACGCATGGTGAGACAGGGTAGCTCTATCAGCTGAGTGGCTTGGCTGGGAGTGACCTGGGCCTTCAGCCTCATCCTAACTGGGAGGCCGGGGTGGGGGGACACAGGGGGACACTCATGAGAAGGTTCAGTGCTGGCCCTCCTCTCTGCACCCCACTGTTGAAGGTGTCTGAGGAGGAGGTTCAGTGCTGGCTCTCCTCCCTGCATCCCACTGCACCTCTTCTATGCATGCACTGTCAGGTGTGGAGACACGTGCAGAGGGTGGGCATCCAAATGCTCCCGTCTGACTGGGGAGCCTGCCACACACCACTGTCCTGGAGTCACCTCCTGCCTCTCAAAGCCCCTTTCCAGAGAATATTCCAGTTCATTTCCTCTTAAGGCTCCTTTCCCTCAGCAACTGCTCCCCATGGGGCAGCTATCCAGTCTCTGGAGGGTCCAAGCTCCGAACCGGGCTGTTTCAGCCGTCCCCTTCTGGAGCCTTCCCCCTGGGCCAGCTACACACCCATCAAGAGCTCTGCCTGTCTCTTGCTAGATGTTTAAGGGAGGCTCCCTGGCTAACCTTTTCCACAGGAGAGGAAACTGAGGCCCAGGAAGGGAGGTTACAAGGAGGTCATGAATAACCTGGCCTTCCAGTCCTACCAGAGGCCCTGGTGCTTTGGTCTCCTGGGTCACACTAACTCCCCATCTGGCCTCAGTGCCCCCATAAGGTAGGGTCCTGCAGAGGTGATCACAGGCCCTTTAGTACGGCCAGCCTCTGCCTCAGATCTGCTGCTTAGGGGAGGGAAACCTGCCTCAGGAATCTCAGGCACTGAAACAGATGCCACACCACGTTAAATCCCCTGGAGTGTCAGGTGGGAGGAAAGGCAGGCTGCCGTTGCCCGCAGAGGGTGGCCAGATGTCTCTCTGAGAACTCCCTCGGTGCCTGGGGCCCTTCTCCACTGGGGAGAAAACCCAGGTCCCAGAGCCGTTTCTGACCTCGCAACACGGCAGCACCCCACCCAAGGCGTTCGCTCATTCGTTTATTCATCCAGCCATCCTTCAAATGGCACGAGAGACTAGCCTGGAAAGGCCCAGTCTGCCCTAGGTGGAGAGCCTGAGCCTGAGGTCTGGTAGGTAAGCAGGCATGGACCAGTGCGGGGAGGCGGGGTCCATGGAAGACGGCTCACCACCAGCAGTGAGCCCAGTCATGCCAAGGCCCTAAGGTAGGAGGTGGAATGCAGAGGGGGAAGGGAGGGGAAGAGAGAGAGAGAGAGAGAGAGAGAGAGAGAGAGAGGGAGGGAGGGAGAGGGAGGCCAGGCTGGAGTTGTAGGCAATGGGTGCCAAATGCCTCTTCAGAGTCACAGCTCCCAGAGACCACCTGCACATTGGGGTGCTGGGGAAGAGGGGCTGGGGAGGTTGAGAAAAGGACCAGGAAGGAGAGGTGGAATGCTTTTTTTTACACCTACTGTGTACCAGGGGAGGGGCTTGGGAGGAGGCGTGGTTCACCGCCTGAGTAGGCCTGGCTCTGTGCCCTGGTGCTCTGCCTAGCAACCCTGGGGTGGCCTGCTGGGTGGGCTGCAGTAATAAAAGGCCATTCCTGGACACGGGAAGGAGGGGTCACCACAGGGCAACATGTGTCCAAGGCACAGAGAGGGTCAGAACTTACCCAAAGTTACACAGCAGGGGTGGCAGCACTAGTATGTAAGCAAGCCAGTGTCTGTACACCCCCAAAAGGCTCTGGCCCCTCGGTGCACAGACCCCTGCTACCAGCCCCAACCATCTTTCATTCTGGAAACTTCCACAAGATGTTTACTATCTGCAGAGTTCTGTGAGTCGGTGTCCAGATTCCTGGCTCTTGTCCCTCTGTGGCCACTGGCCTCTCTCCTGGCTCAGTAGCCACCAGCCCTAAACCCCAAGAAAGGCGCGCCGCTGGGACGGGCCTTGTATAGGCAAAGGAGGTTTGCAGCCCGCCACTCCGCCCACCACGTGCTAGAAGGAATTCTGTTACTGGCAGGGCTGGGAGAGGCTAGGAGAAAGTTACTGGTGATCCCGAAGAACCTCCCCACAAGTCAGGCTCCAGGGCACTGACTCAGAGGCCCTTAAGGCACCTGAGCGTCCCTAGACAGCCCTGGGAAACTAGGGATCCAAAGACCCACCAACTGGGGCTCCTTACTCATGTGAAGCCCCTCGGTCTCAGCCTTCGGGGCAGCTGGGAGCTGGGGTACCACTCTGTGGGCCCTCCCACACCCTCACTGTCTGAGAGAAGCACAGGATACAATCAGCCCAGTGCTAGCAATGTGGACAGATGTCTGGGAGTCAAGGGCAAGCAGGGGCCCTGGCTGGGTGATCAGAGTCGGGGAATCCACACTGGCCCGGACTCTCTAGGGCCTGTCTCCATGCTGGCCGTCACCCTCACCCACCCATCCAGCTGGCCACCTGGAGCACAGGGCCTCTCTTTGGGGAAGGCTACCCTCTCCTGTTGTCTGAGTGAGACACTACAGTGTCTCCTGTCTGGACATGACTAGAACCCCACAGCCCAGCAGCAACGTCGCCCCTACTCCGGGCAGGCAAACACACCACACATCATCGCACCTCACACCACCTCCCACACTAGGCTTCTGTGTGGCTTGGTCCCTCGGGTCCCTCGGCCTTGCCTGGGCTGGCATTCCCACAGTGGTGTACACCACTGCTTCTGGGTGGCATTAACAGCCGGGCCTCAAACGAGGCCAGCTCCCTGTGCTTCCGCCCGCCGCCCCTGGAATCCAGCTTCCAGAGCCGAGCCAGCCAGAGATAAACCTTTTTCATCCTTTCTGGCCGGCAGCGTGCACTGGCCTATGTCCCCTTATCTAGCTGCCGTCCAGATGGACTGTGGCAACCCAGAGGGCCTAGTACCATAAGGGGCACACAGGTGTGTGACAGCCTTGTTGTGGAAGGTTACGTCATCTTCGCGGTTAGGGGGGCTGTAGTGATTCTCACTATGTAAGTGAGGGCACAGGATGGGAATCACATGCCAGAATGGCTTATAGCAGTAGGACCCAAACCAGGACAGTTGGCAGGGACTCCCAGAGGTCCGAGGAGAGAGTGGGGTATCTACAGGGGACTGGCACAGGGAGAGCCTCCTGCCACAGCCAGCAAGCTGAGAGCTTTCCTCTCCACCTTGGTCTGAGGCTCAGCAGGGAGCAGGGTGCTCTGAGCTTGGATGGAACACAGGTTCAAGTCTCGGTTCTCACTCTTCTAGCTGTGCCACCCTGAGTGAGGCCCCTGGTCTCTGCTTTCGTCTCTGCTCTAGGCTGGCCTCCTGAGGACCAGGGATCAGGTACCCGTAGTCCATGGATGTACAGATATAGCAATCATGGTGGGATTCTCTTCGTCCCCCTCCACAGAGGCTGAGCGACTTGGAGATCAAAGTGCCTGCCAGTCATGCAAGGAGCACCAGAGGGTGCCTGAGGAGGACCACTGCGCCACGGCCTATGTCCTCCTCCTCGAGATACTGGGTCTGAGGAGTACCACCACCAACTCTTCCTGAATGAGCCGAGTCCCTGCCGGCCTGGGGCCACCTGGTCCTAGAATGTTCTCACAGCGGCACCCGTGAGGGAGGCCCAAAGGAGGAAACGTGTCGGAGGCCGACCGAGCACCAGCCTCCTCAGCTCGCAGAGCGAGACGTGGCTGCGGCCGACAGCCTGGGACACCCCAGCTTTGCAAAGTAAAGGGACATTTAAATCCCAAGACTGAATTCAGATCCACACACTTTTATAAGGCTAAAGAGAGCTGGGAAATCTGCATCTATGTGTCCAGAATTCAGCAGGCCAGGATGAGGCCCACAGGGAAGAGCTGGGGGCGGGGGGGGCACACAGGAGCTGACCCCTGGCCCTGGAGAAGACAGATGGCTAGGGACATTTGCTTATCATTGACCAGGAGACAAACATCAAGGGTCAGGCACCGATTCCGATGGAGAAAGCAGATCCAGTTCCACAGCCCTAGTGGTACAGAAAAAGCTACATATAAATAAAAATGAGGCTGGGGAGATGGTCCAGTGGGAGAAGTCTTTGCCATGCAGGTACACGGGTACTCGGGGCTGAGTTTGGGTTCCTAGCACCCACGTAGAAAATCAAGCATGGTAGTGGTTGCCTGTAATCCTAGCACTGGGAGGTAGAGACAGGTGGATTCCTAGAGATCACTGCCCCGCCCCAGGCTTCATTCAGGGAGAGAGTCTATCTCAGAAAGAAGGTGGAGACAGAATCCAGAAAGACAGCCAACATCGAATCCTGGTCTCCGTGTACGCACACACACACACACACAACATTATAAATAATAAAGATTATTGTGCCTAAGAGTGACAAGCATGGGGCTGGAGAGAGGGCCCAGCGGCTAAGAGAACTGGCTGCTCTTGCAGAGTTGAGGGTTTGAACCCAGCACCCACATGGCGGCCAACAACTGTAACTCTGATCCTAGGCCTGCCAGGTGAGAACAAGGTGGAGCTACAGCTCTTCTTCCTCCCCATTTTCCAGCACATTCTTGCCCTGGTTCAAACATTAGGGTTAGATCAGAGACCTGGCAGCTTTTCCTGACAGTCGCTTTCTTTGGCCCCGTGGGTCACTCAGTCTGTCAGTTCTCTAGGCTTAAGTGCTGCAGAAAGTGTGTGTCGGGGTGTCTGTGTTCCAATAAAGGTTTATTAACATAAGCTGGCAGCCCCAGTTTGCAAGCCCAGGCCACCCCCAGCCCAGTAGGCCCTCCTCTCCTGGGGGCTAGGTGGAAGGGCCGGCTCTGGGCAGCCCCATCCTGCTTGGGAATCTGCAGGGTTGAGCTGCCCTGGGCTGGAGCACCCTCTAGAGAGCCCACTGCAGTGAGGGAGCTGTGGGAGGGGCATAAGGAGGGTGGGGAGGGGCGACAGTGCCAGCTATAACAAACCAAGGCACCAAGGCAACTAATTGGCAGCAGCTGCTGTTCCAACCAGAGACTTGTCAGCTCTGATAAAGCAGTTGCCTCCAGGCAAACCAACTTCAAAATTATGTAAATGGGACCGCTCAGAGACCACAGGGATGGTGCGGAGAGACCCTCCACCCTGAAGTCACCGTCAGCCCCACCGCCAGTCTGGAAGACCATGGCAATCGATGCACCTGTCCCCAGCCAGGTCCACAGCTGGGGTTAATGACCCCCCACACTCACTGTAATGGGCATGAAAGCCTCAGTGGGAGTGAGGGCAGGGAGCCACCATGAGACAGGCAATGCTGGATGTTCCTCTGAGCAGTGTCAGCTGCCTCGTGGATGACCTGCAGCCTGGCTTGGCTTGGCTGCTCTTAGTGACAGTCATCCAGCAGAGCTTCCTGAAGGCATGGCTGGACCAGACAGTTCCAAAGCTGTCAGAAGGCTCTCGTTCCTCTTGCTGAGTGGGTTAGCTCCCACTGGCTCTACGTTCTCCTAATCCCAGACCTGGGCAGGCGAGAGTCTCTTCTTGCTGGCTGGCTGCAATCTCCCGGCCTCTGGAACTCCACACTTGCCAAGCCCCAAACAGATCCCTTCAGCAGCCCAGCCCCACAAGCCTGTCTCAGTTTGCCATTTCCCTGACCTGCCTGCCCTTCACCCCAGAAGGGTGAGTCACTGGGCTTCAGGGAGTGGAGGGTGTAGAGAAGGGCAAAGAAATGGGGGAGAACCCTCATCCCATTCCCCGAAACCAGACGCCAGCTTAGACACAATGTCCTGTCTGAGACTATAGCTCTGCGGGCACCAGACCGTCCGACTCAGGCATGACTGGACTCACTGTCCAGTAAGGAGATTCTCTCGGGACCAGACCAAACTGGTATGGCTGCTTGGCAGTGAGAGAGTCAGCCCCCGGAAGCTTTCTTTTCATGCCTCTCCTCCTGGACCACAGCAGTTCCCTCTGATATCTGCATCTGCAGCAGAAAGACCAACCTCTATGCCCACTGTTAAGCTCCCCAGATTGGGATCAGGCATGTATCTAACCCAACCCGGAACAAGGCAGTTCACCAACAGGTCTGCCTGGCCCCTCCCTCCGTTCCCCGAGATGCCAGGTGGGCCCTGGTGGAGGACAACCACCAACCCTCCCAGCTCCAACTTGGGCGGGGGCGGGGGAGACAAGAGGATCTCCTTGTAATGTTCACTTTGAGGAAACAGCTCACCTTTAAAGGGGGCCTAACGAGGGACTCATTTGGGGGGGACTCACCCAGGGTCACTTTCGGAGGCTCACTTTGAGCAGACTTATCGTGGGGCCTCACCTTGGGGATATTATCTTGGAGACTCACTTTGGAGGGCTCAACCAAGGTGGGGATCTGGGGCATAGCTTTGCTGTGAGTACTCAGAGGGCCACCCTGGCAGTGGGCAGGCTTGCCTTTACCAACAGGAAGATGTCTTATTACTGAGAGGAAATTGCTGGATCTTGTGGCCTCGGTTGACGTCTGAATAAACAGTGTTTTGGAGGTCTAATTAGCGCCACTTTGGGGACTGTGGGCTCAGAACTCTCTTCCAGTGGAGAGGTAATATCAGAGGGGTTTGTGAAAGAGCTCAGTCTGCAGAAACTCAAGGAGAAACAGTAGATGGGGTGAAATTAGAGAGGAGAAGGAGGCCAGGCCCCCAGCCTTCAGAGGGTACCAACAGCTGTCACCACTGAAGACAGCGTGGCCAACCTGGGGGAGGCGGGTAGGGCTGCAGACACTGCACACATGACTTAGCCCCTAGAGTGGGGTGCCAAGCCTGGTCTGACTTGGGTGGCATGGGGATGAGTCAGTTCCACTTGTCTCTCCCTTCCTGGTCTCCGTGGGCCCAGAGACTACTTTCTCTGGGCATTCAGAGAAGGTCCTCAGAGGAGAACTTGGGACCTGATCTAAAACACAGACACTTTCGGGGCATGCACAGACCTGTGTCAGCATGTGACATAGAACTCTCTCTCTCTCCACTGCTCTAACACTGTCCTCCAGTATCAGCTGGCACCCTCCCCTCCCCATACCCCAGGGACTGCAGTTGATGAAGTCGGAGTCTGAACAGGCTCCCTACAGTGAAACCAAGAGAGAAGTGGGCCCTGATCACCTACTATGCACCCAGCACCGGACTGGGTGTTCTCCACATCTCGGCACCCTAAAAGAGATGGGACTCCTGCTCACAGTCTGCACATGAGGAAACTAAGCCCAGAAAGGTCCTCTGCCTGTCTAAGATCACACAGCATTCGACTTCCACCTAAGCTCATCCAGTTTCCAAAGCCCAGCATCCTTCAGTCTCTGTTCTTGGCCTTGGACTTTGAGGAGGAAGTGGGGGACAGGAAGGGTGAAGGGGAGAGTGCTGCCACTTCTGAACCAGATCCCATCACTGGAAACCAGATCCCATCCTCTGCCTCCTTGTGACAGGGTGTGGGGACTGGGACAGCGCTCCCCCATCCAGGAAGGATGGTGGTCACAGGTACGGGGCTCTAAATGCTCCGGGCCCAGCTCCTGGCCCCAGAGACAGAGTGGGCGGGGTGGACAGATCCAGTTTCAATGCTATTGCTTCTAAGAGCAGTATGATCAGGAATATCACTTGATACAAAGCCTCGGTTTCCCTTCCCCTTCTCCACCCTCTATCCACCACCGGAATGAGAACCCTTTACTTCAACCCCCATTCTAGTTTGCCCAGACTCATCTCGGGCAAAGTGTGCCATCCTGGGTTCCTGGTGTGCTGGGTCTTTGCCTGGTGGAGGAAAGGAGGGGCGTGCTTTCTGAGGCCCCTAGGTGCCTGCGGGAGCATGCAGCCCCACTCTGGCTGAACCTCTCCTCGAGGCTGAAGCAGGATGATGCTCCCCAGAGATTCCCCTGAGTGTCCAACCGGAAGTGGGTGTGGAGGAGGCAGCCGTGGGCAGCGAGAGCTCCAGTGGACGGTGGGGAGGAGAGAGAGGCCCGGCTAGCCTTGGCCAGGCTGCAAATAAACTCCAGCCCAGCCGTTCCCAGCCACACCGGAGGGAGAGAAAAATAGCTTTCACACTGTATTTGCTGATTTTTTTTTCACTCTGCTGCTTCTAAATCGATCCCGAACAGATTGTCCGATTGTTTGGATTTCAGGAGAGAAGTCGCTCGCCTTTGGCTGGTCTTTCTCCTGGTGATTCTCTCTGGCCCTCTTTAGCCAGGCTTCAAGATGGACATTCAAGGCTGTCCTGGGTTCAGTCTGGGGCCTGGGACTGGCGGGTGACAGGTAAGGGCTGGCTCCACAGGGGAGGGGTCTGCGCTCCTCAGGGAACCCCTGACTTGGGAGCCCTGGTGACATACTGTCCCTGCTAGAACGTCTCTGCTTCCCTAGGAAGGACTGACCCCTAGGCACCCTGAATCCCAGAGCCCCTGCTCCTTCCCAGGAGAGCACCACAGGTGCTGAGCTAAGTCACAGACACAAACAATTGTGTCACCATTGGGGTCCCAGTGCCCACATCAGCCATCTACCATCTCAGGGGCTAACAAAACCATATTTCCCAAAGGGCTAGGGTACCATCCCACCGGACAGATTGATTAACAATGTCTGCTCTGGGCACAGTAGTTATGAGATGATTAGTAATATCTGTTCTGGTCACAACAATGAATAGGGTTGATTAGTAATGTCTGCTCTGGGAACAGCAGTGAGCGGTAATGACATTTACACCATTTTGTATCATCTGCCAACTGTCTGAGTGGTTGGGGTAGGACTTCTATGGCCTGTCTCTGCTCAGCTTTCCATGGATGCCAGGAACAGTCAGACCACAGCATGGGAGCACTTCAAGCTCATTTCTCAATGCTCTGCAGCCGCTCCTACTGCCCCCATGACCCTTCAACCCCTCCAGCACCTTGGTTACCACTTCCCACTTCCTCTGGGCAGGCCTCCCAGATGCCTCCCATACCG
Source organism: Eospalax fontanierii (assembly GCA_035773235.1). Lineage (NCBI taxonomy): Eukaryota > Metazoa > Chordata > Mammalia > Rodentia > Spalacidae > Eospalax > Eospalax fontanierii. The sequence goes on from CM069537.1 coordinate 74,055,331, forward strand.
TCCAGGCAGAGTAGCTCCCCACCCTCTGTCATTCCCAACATCTGTGCATGAATCTCCGCCCCGCAAAGTAGCTGGGCCCCAGGGCAGAACAGTTGATTTTCCCTAACCCACTGGAGACTCTGACCCTCCTGTAAATCAGACGAAATGAACTCCTGACACATGGGACACATGACACCCCCTGACCCGGTCCTGCTACCCCTGCCTGCTTCTAGCCATGGAAACCAGGTTCGGGAGCTACAGCCCTCCCACCCTCTTCCTATGCCCTAGACGAGCCAGAAACACCCAGAGAAGAGTTCTGCGCCTCTCCCTTTCCCAGGCTGGCTGCCCAGGCTCACTGTTCCAGGCATTCAGTGACAGGAGGCAAGGAGTGGACACCGCCTGTGTCCCTAGCAATCTGATTTGGACCCAGTTCCCAGAGAAGGAAATTGAGGCAATGGGAGCACGAGCAATGGGCACGGTCACTGTGCTGAGGGGTGGCGCAGGGCTGAGGCCAATCTCCCTCTACCCACCTGCTGACCACCGCACTCAGTCCTCCACAAGAAGGAAAGGGACGCCGCCAGCCTGACGGGCCCCGCTGCCCAGGCCAGCCATGAATGTTAAGGCAGGTGCTGTCTCCAGAGCCGCAGCACAGGGCTGCAGTCAGCGGAGGAGGCCTCCCAGCCACCGGGGCTCTGGGGAGTTCTGGGTAGGTTTCCAGTCCTGGGGCCACTCTTCACAACCCGGGCCTCTACTAACCCTCTGTGCCATGCGCCTTGGGCACACGGTGGTACTCCTGGCCCTGCGGCTCTGGCTCCTCGTAGGAGTGGAGATGCCCTTCACCTCTGCTCCCAGGGCTCTGAGCAATGGCAGCCTCTTGTGTGATGGGAAGGAAAGACTCCAAGCCACACTGAGGTGACGGGAGGACACAGGCCAAATGCAGTTCTGCCCAGCAGCAGAACCATCCTACTGGGACTCCAAGGAACTTAGGCCCCAGGCTGTCACTGACCCCAGTCAGCATGCATGGTGCTGGGAAGTAAGACCACAAAAGTGCCACCTCTGCCCTAGTCTTTTGAGCCTTCCTGAGCAGCCCCGACATGAAGGCATGCTCCTTCTCTACCATAATTCATTCATTAATTCACTCACTTATTCATTTGTCCATCCCTCTATCCTTTCAGTCATGGCAAACCTGCCCAATAAGCCAGGCCTGGTCTGGAGCAAGAAGCTTCTAACTCTAGGGAAAAAGAGGCTAGCCCGCCCTGCTATGGGCTTCTACTGTATAGGGGAGGAGGCTAGCCCTGACCTGGGCATTTACCACATGCCAGAATTACCCAATTCTTTTACATATTTTACTTATTATTTTTATTTTATGTGTATGAGTGTATTGCTGTATATATGTAAGTGCACCCGTGTCATGCAGTGCCCATGGTGGTCAGAAGAGGGCGTCGGAGCCCCCAGAACTGGAGTTAGCTACCGTGTGGGTACTGGGAATCGAACCTGAGGCCTCTGCAAGAATAGCCAGTGCTCTTAACCGCTGAGTCATCTCTCAAGCCCCAGACTTACCCAGTGCTTACAAGAATCCTGAGATGAGGAAACTGAGGTTCAGAGAGGTGGCATAACCAGGCAGAGGTCACACACGAGGCAGAGCTGGGGTGAGTGGAACAGAAGCCCATGGCTGGAACTGGTAGAGTTGCCTGGGATGCTTGGGTCCCTGCCCCATCCTCTACGTAAGTGTCACTGTGGTCACCAAGACCCACTGGCTTCAGACATCGCTGCTCAGAGAAACATACAAGTCCCCCTGGCTGGCTGCACGTAAAAAGTGGGGCTGGAGCGGCCATGGTTGTGTGCTGCCTCCTCACCTCCCTGCTCCTTGGTTGCCATGACGCTGGGGCACAGAAGACACTGGGCCTCAGCTTCCTCTCCCGACACTCCTGGCACCGCTGTGGACAGCCCTGCTGCTGGGAGTGGGGCATCATCAGATTTGCCTCCTGCAGGGCCTCTTCAGGAGGGTGTTCCCACAGCGACAGTGAAAGCAACAGGAGTTTACAAGTCACAGAGTGGGGATTCTGAGAGCTGACTGGGCCCTTAAGGCTACTCTGGTTCTTATAGTAACCCATCTTTCAAGTGAGGAAACTGAGGCTACAGTGTCCTGTAACTTGACCTAGGTCCCCACTGAGCAGCACAGAGAGGACAAACTTGTCCAGAAGGGAGCCCAGCACAGCCTCAGTGACTCCCTGGGCCCATTACCTTGGTGACAGGTCCCAGGGCAGCAGCTAGGCTCTGTCCCCAAAGGGCTCAGATTCCAGGCAGTTACACCCATAGATGCCACATCCCAGACCTGCTCCCAGAAGCCTGAGTGATCTAACATCATGCTGGCACAAGTGATGTGGTGGAGAGTCTGCGGGCCTTCCGCTCACTGACGGAAGCTGGGCCTCTCGGGCCCAGCAATGATGCCAGCCCACCTGCAGACACACAGAGGCTCCATGGGCCTGTTTCTGATGTGTAGAGAGGGGGTTCAGAGTGGGAAGTGGGCTTAGGTATCCCTGAAGCCCAGTCCCTGCCACACCCAGGAGGAGGCTCCAGTGGACGGAGGGCTCTGGAGCTGGCATCTGAAGTTCTAGGTTAATCAAGATTTCCAGATAACAGGCACTAAACTTGCCCCCCCCATCCTCGCAGAACCCCTTAGTTCCGGAGCTACATGGGGCTATGACTGGCCAGCTTCCTCCTGCTGTCAGGGCTGGGCCCCCCTCAGGGACTCAGGGGCCTGCCTCCAGTTGACAGATGACAACGGACACAAAGGGTTTAGAAACAGCCACACGTCAGGCCAGATTGCAACAAAGGAAATGTCATAGTCCAATCTGAAGATGTCACTCCAAGGCCAGGCTGGAGTGTGACACATGGCTTCCTTCCAGAGACTCCCCGTCTCCCCTGCTGGATATCACTCCTACACACCCTTCAAGACCCCAGCTAAAGTTCCCTCTTCACGTCCCTCTCACAGGCCTTTGTTCTCCTGGCCCCCAGGTGCTCCCAACCCTGTGCACTCAGCAGGCCACAGCACCCTGGGTCAAATTCCCTTGGTGGCTCCCAGCCTGGCACCGAATCTGGTCCGTGTGCCTCCCTGAGTGGGGAATGGAGGTTAAGTGTGCTCCTAGGTTTCTGGCTGTGGGTTCCCAACAAGCCCATGGGAAGCATTCTAAGCCTGGGAGTGCAGAGGAAATGCTCACTCTGGTTTGTGGAAGGAACCTGCTTTTGTTTTTAATTTGTGCCAACATCTAAGAAAGCACTTAATTCTGAGCCCCCGGTGCGGTTTTTGGATCTGGTGCAGGAGGAGAACTTCCTCAGCCCCATTTCCCAGAGCAGAGCGCTCAGCCAGCTGAGCTGTGTGCTTCCTCCAGCCTTCCCCGGCCTGCATCCCTGTGAGGCCACCAGGCAGGAATAAGCAGATTACGGAGCCAGCTTTTAAGAGATCATGATTGGTCTTGTTTTCCAGGGAAGTGCGAATAAAAAAATTTTTTTTTCTCCAAGGGCTCTGCAAAGAGCTTGCAGAACTTAATTCACTGTTAAATGGGTGTCATTTGGAAACATGGGCATTATTTATTAACTTTGGAATGCACACACGGATCTGCTGAGGTTGGCTGTGTGGATGGCGGGGTGCTTGGCAGGGTGCTTGGCACCCCCAAGGAGGGAGAGAACAGGGTGCTGAGCACACAGGGGCCAGCATGACCCACTCATTTGGAGCTGACTCCTGAGAACACCATCAGCGGGTGACAGGAGTTCGCCTCCCACCTGCACAGCCAGAAAGGAGATTCCAGGTGTGATTCTCAGTGGCACATCTGAAAGCTGAGGGAACATCGTCTAAGGAGTATTTGCACCTTGCCCCAGTCCTCTCAGCTCTGAGTGATGCACTCACTATCACTGGATGAATAGACCGCCTTCAAAGACCTCATGATTGTCCCCTGAGCACTTCGACTTCCGGTGTCCCCATCTGTCTGTCTACCCACTCCCTGAAATAGGCTACAGACAACGGGGTTCACAGGCTGGTGGTGTTGCCAGAGCCTCTGACCCTTTCTAAAGCAAGGTGTCCCCAACCTGCAGGCCAAGTCAAGATGCTTGTTAAATGGGTGTTATCTAGATATTCACAAAGGGGAATTGTCCAAAGTAGACCACGGTATGCAAGGGGGACAGCAGAGATGGAAGAGCCAGAGTCAAGCTGGAAAACGTCTAATGTGTCAAGTGTTGACTGAATCCTCGCTGTATCTAGAAGGAACTTTCTGGGGGTGAGTCTGAGCAGCCCAGTCCCAGCCACCTTCCCAGGAGGGTCTTGCATATAGAAGTGGCAATCTCAGGGGCCCCAGGAATGTAATGAGCTTGCTGGAAGGTGGAATGATAGAAAAAAGAACAGGAGGGAGAGACAGGGCCTGGCCCATCAGGCCGGCACAGTAGCACCCACAGGGCAGGGGACACGGAACATCTCAGGAGCGCAGCCGGACAGGCACCTACACCAGCTTCCACGGTCTAGAAACTACTGTGCAGGGCAATGGTTGGAAATGGGGTTCCATCATTCTTAGGAATTGACTGCCGTTTCACAAACTCACCACAAGACCAGTTGGAAAGAGTCACAAGGGTGGAGCTGGGGAAGTTATGGGTTTACTCAGAGACCCATGGGAATCTGGTATGTCAATAAAGGGAGAAGCTAGAGCCGTGGGGCTGAGTTAACAGAGGTGGAGCATGTCCAGAAGGAAGGTAGTATCTTTCCTTTAAGCATAAGAAACATCACAAGCCTGAGTCCCTCAGATGGAAGTGAACAGGATAAGGACTGGCAGCAAGACACCCGGTGGTCCCTGCAGCCTCCATCTCCCCACAGGGACACAGGCTGGGCTCCAAGCGATGTGGCTGTGTCTCAGCAGCAGGACTCTGGCTGGGCTCTGATTAGCAGCCTCTCTGAGTGGGGTTTCTCATCCACAGGGAAGAACCAGCAACTCCATGCTCAGGGGGCTGGGGTGCGGCTCCGTAAGAGGCTGGGCTTTGCTCCTCACTGTAGGCCATCCTCAGGGCACTGCCTGCCTCTTACAGTCCTACGGCTGCAGGCCCAGCTGGGAGTTTGTGTCAGCGAAGTCCCTTCCTGCAGGAGCAGACAGCTGACGCAGCCCGGCCTAGTGTCCACCTGCCACATCCCCCAAGAAGCCAGGCCCTTGGCCTCAGACAGCACACAGGGAGGGGCCGAGGGTTGCCTTTGTCCAAGAGGAGCGGCAGATATCACATCTTCTTCTTGTCCCAGTGCCCCTTCCTCTGCCCGCCTCTACTCTGGGAGAGAGACAAGATTCTCCTGACTCCGACCCCTCTGGGACCCCACCGTAAAGTGTGCTGCCTGGCTGGTCTGACCTTCTGGCTCATCAGGGCCTCTTCCCCACCTGCTCCCAGGCGGCAGGGGACAGTGGACAGATGGATGACAGGTGATTAGGGAGTGGCCCTCGGCTGCTTTCTCTTTGGAAAGCTTTTTCTCTCTTCCCCATAAAGGGCTGAGTAAGCAGAGTTCCCTCGCCTCCTAACCAGCTGCCCAATAAGCTCCTGGCTGGATGGCTCAGGACCATGGGGTGGGACACACACACTTCTACATGCGCACAGTCATACACACACACACACACACACACACACACACACAGTCCACACTGCTCTCTAACCCCCAGTCCATGAGTTTTGTACCCACGAAGCCAGAGCAGGAACTCAGAGTAACAGTGCCGATAAAACCCCAGGCGTGGAGATGGGCCCTTGGGAGGCTGAAACAGAAGGTCCGCAGTAAGTTCGAAGCCACCCTAAGCTATAGCGTGAGTTCTAGACCATCCTGGGCTACAGGGTAAGACCCTGTTTCAACAAAACAAAGTAACGAAAACAGAATTAAAAAAGAAACACCATTCAGATTCTTAGGACTCAACTTGAGCCCGGAGGCACAACGGCTGCCCAGCAGCAGGAATTTCGGGTCAGCTTTTGCTCCAAGTTCTCCAGTACCGAACCTTGTTCCAACGATACATACACTGCCCTGGGGACGTGTCCTGCAAAGATCACTCACAGGTCTCAGGAATGGGGAGGGACTCTGCACTCTGGGCAGCCCTGACCAGTTGTGCTGACATCAGGGAACAAAGGCTATTGAGAGCCTGGCTTCAAAAGACATTTCCAATCCGCCCCCAGATCCCCTACAGCCGACAAGAGGTGCACAGTCTCAAGGTTCCCAGGCACCTAGATCAGTCAGAATCAGGCGATGAGACAAAGACAGAGAGGAACTTTGGAGTAGCCTGGGTCAGTAGCAGAACTTGAAAGCTCACCAGAATTTAACTCATAGCTCACAGAGTAACCAAGTGTAGCATGGAAGACATCTCAGACAGCACCTGGGGGCACCATCTCAGTTCACAAACTAAGAAACTGGGGTCAAAGAAGGCTGAGCACCGGCCCGAGATCACATAGCACCCTGCGCATAAAGCTACTTGAAGAGATCTCCACTGACCTGGGTCACAGCAGCCTCCGCGGGTGGGAGCGGCTCCCTTCTATCTCAGAGGAGTTGAGAGCCCTGCTCAAGGTCACACAGCCAGGAAAAGAGGGCCCTGTGGCTTACCATACAGGGCACCCGGCTCTTCCTATTCCAGGCTGGGGTTCCCTGGACAGGAATACTCTGGGCGCCCAGGGAACTGGAAAACCCGGAGAGGTTGGGGGATACAAGGAGGCTCACACACATAGACTCTTGGGACAGATTATGTAACTCGGGATCCCTGTCCCTCCATGGCTCCAGGAGTCCAGCTGGGGCAGCCAGCACCCACCTGGGAGCCCTAGCATGCGGGACTCTGGCAAGGCTCAGACCCTGCTTGGCCCATCCGTCGGTCTGCTCCTTCCGAAGAGAACAGTTGGAGGCGCCAGGATGCGCTGGGTTTTTATCCCCCTTTTTCCTTTCTATTTTTCCTTCGGCTGAGTAAGAAATACTAATACTAATAATGATAATAATAATTAGAATAAATACAACCTGAAGACGCCTGGGGTCTCGTTGCTATGGCAACGGCCGGGACTAACGAGCTTTCGGAGGCCGCCGCCGGGCCACCCAGCCCCAGGCGCGCGGGATCACTATCCTTTCGGCTCGGGGAGGCGGCGACGGCCGGTTGGACCGGGGCCCGGGGTGCGCCTCTAGGGGGTGGGGATCCCCCGGAGTCTTCCCAGTCCCCGCCACCTCTGGGCAGGGACCGCGGGCACCTGGCGGCTCCGCAGCGCGGCTCTAGAGTCCTGCCCCGCGCGCACCGGGTGCCCGGCTCGCCGCGCGGAGACTCGGGGTCCCCACCTCGCGCGCGGAAGCCCGGCCGGCACCGCGGCGCCCCGAGACGGCCGCTCCGACTCGCGCCGGTCCTCCTCCCGGGCCGGGCGATCGCGGGGCCCCGGCGCCTCTGCCCCCGCGCACGCCGCCCCCGGCCCCGTCCCGCGCGCCCGGGATCTGCCGCGGACCCCGCGCCCCGCCGCGCCCCGCCGCGCCCCGCTCACCTCGTGCCCGCGCCGGTCGCTCCTCGCTCCGCAGCCGGGAGCCGGCGCCCGCGGGAGCCGCCTGCAGGGGCGCGGGGCCGCCCACGCCGCTCGGCCGCCGCCGCAACAGTTGTCCCGGGGGCCGCGGGCGCGCGGGGCTCCGGGGCTCCGGCCGCGTTCCGCCCGCTGTGCCCCACGCGCGCCCCGCGCCGCGCTCAGCCGCCCGCCGCGCTCGGACGCCCGCGCCCTCTGCTGCCCCGCGCCGCGCTCGCCGCCGGCCCTGCGCTGCGTGTCTCTCTCTCTCTCTCTCTCTCTCTCTCTCTCTCGCTCTCTCTCTCTCTCTCTCTCTCTCTCTCTCTCTCTGTCCTCTCTCTCCTCTCTCCCCCCCAACCTTGTCCGCTCTCCGCCTTTGTTTTCCTCTCTCTTTTGTTGCGTTCTTTCTTCTCCTGCTTCCTCCTCTTCCCTCCCTCTTGCGTCCTTTCATTCTCTTCCTTGCCTTCGACTTTTCCTCCCTGTCCCTCCCTCCTTCCCTTTTCCTCTCTTCTCCGTTTCTCCTTCTGTCCCCCCCTCCCCCAGCCTCTGCCAAGCAGTCTCCTCCGTGTGTGTCCCCATCTCCCCTTGCCCACCTTCTCTCCAGCCCTTTGCCAGGACTATTCTGGAGACTCGGGGTTCCCACGTTCCCAGTCACCCACAGGGCCCCAGCCCCTCCTTGCAGGTGACAGACCCCTGCCCAGGCATTCTGCCCTGCTTTGTGACCTTCCCAGCCAGAACCAGGGTCAGGGTCAGATTCGATGCAGGTTTCCTGGGCTGCCAGACCTGGGGCTGTGCCCTCATCCCAAGTCTCCCCACCCCAGCACCCCCTGGATGTTCCTGCTTCACCCCGTTTCACTGCTGACCCGCAGGACAAGGCTGTGCTGTGTTCCGTGTGGCCTCAAGCTGGTGGGCTTCTGTTTCCTCAGTGCCTGGATGACCCTAAGAAGGCCGGTGGGCCGCACAGAAGGCTCTAGGAAGTCTGTCCACTGCCCACTGTCCCTGGGAGGGCAGGCCCACACCTAGCCCACCAGACCACCATACTGTTGGGTCAGATTTGGATTCTGAGACTTCAGTGGAGCCTGGAGAGAAACCCAGCTGAGCCCTTCTGTCGGTGAGCTCTCTCCTTACACTGCACATGGGTGGTGCCCTTACCATCTTGACAGACAGCCAGAATCAGAGAGGTTAAGTTACTGCCTCTGAGCCACACAGCTGGCAAGCGGCAGAATCGGGGCTCAGACCCAAGCCCCTCACCCTTACTTCTCCCCAGGTGTCCAACCAAAGGACCTTCAGGGACAGACACACCCCTCTGTGCTATGGAACCAGGCAAAATCAGCAAGTATAAGAAAGACCCCCATGGCAGGCAGGGGTTCATCTGGCATCTCTGCCCTTTCAAGGGTTAGGGGCTCAGAGAGGGACCAGCTGGGAAGGAACAGCACAGCACCATCCCTCACCCAAACCTGCCTTGTTGGAGGCCTCAGTTTCCCCATCTGTTACAGCATCAGGGCCCTCCTCCCCTTTGTGAACATGTCCTGAGCGGCCACCCTGGGCTAAACACTGAACCTACTGGAGACCCAGGCTGTCTATCAGAACTGCTTCAGCCATGGTCAGTCTGTCCAAGGCTGCCCCAGCTAGGTGAGACCAGACTCAAGCGAGGGCCCAGCGGGCAGTGAGGACCAGAGCGAGGGAAGTGGGTACCCAGCGGGCAGGGTCATTGACAGAGTAAGACAGTTCTGCGTTCCTGCTGACTGGGGTCTCCAGAGAGCACAGAACCTCTCTTTACAAGGAGAAATTTGGGAAGATCAAAGGATGGCAGGAGACTCCTCTGAGCCCCTGACCACATGCCCTTGCCAGCATGGGGACCAGAGGGGTCAAGGAGAGTCTTAGTAAGAGCAGGGCTGGATGAGGTTTGGGTTGAGGAACTGCCTTACGTCCCTGCATGGAGGCTGTGACACCAAAACCAGTGTGGACAGATCTGGAGGGGATCTCAGCACCATGGGCTGCGGGAAGCAGGGGTCTCATGTAGTATGCTGTGTGGCAGTCTGTGGGTGATGTTTGGTATGTGTGTGTTATGTGTGCATAATTGTATAGTATGTGTCGTATGCATTATGTGTTTGTATGTGTTTTCTGTATATGTACATTGCATAGTCTGGTACAGAGGGTTTACACATGTAGTGTAATGGGGTGTTAGGTGACATGTGGGGGTGTATGTGATTGGTACAGGGAGCTACATGTAGCATGCTTTGTATGTGCATGTGTGGTATGTCAGTGTGCAGTGTATCTACAGGTAATGTATTCTGTATTGTATGCGAGGTGCCTGTGTAAGCATGTTTTGTATGTGTGTGTGGTGTTTTGTGTCTGTGTGTTGTGTGTTTTGTATTCATGTGTGATGTGGTTTGTGGGTGGTGAGTTTTGTATGTGTGTGTGGTACACAGTCAGTGTGTAAGTGTCTGGTAGGGTGTGCCTACAGGTGTGTAGACCCACAGGGTAGGTGGAATCTCACTTTGCCGGGCACATGTGTGTGGATCCCAGACACAGCATGCCTGGGTGTGTCCCTGGGTGAGGTTGGTGTCTGATACATTCTGGTAAAGGGGTCTCTCCTCCAACAACAGGCTCTTGTTGCACAGTGGGGATATACAGGGGTCACCGTCCCAAAGGTCACATGGCCAGTGACCACTGGTGCCCAGTCTCTGGCCAACCCAGTTCCCCAGGATGCAGCCCAGGCCCTATGCCACATAGAGACCAGGATAGCCCCACGAGGGGCTATCCTCATACTTCCTGTGCAGGGTGCAGGGCCTGCATCTGCCCAGGTGTCCCTGACTTGGACAAAACCCCTTGGACTCCTTTGCCCCAATTTTCTCATCTGTGAACCCCGAGGATTGATGACAGATGGTATTACAGCAGCCCTGTCACCATTCCAAACGAGCAAGTGCTGGCTTAGGGAGTCCTGGGTCCCACCAGCACCTCTGTCCTTCAGGGAGAAGGGGACTTTGCTTCTGCTTGACCCATCCTGGCTGGCCATGGATAGATCCTTCCACATCGCCTGACCTCTGTGCCCTGGTACCCTCAGGCTGCTATGACTATGACAGTAAGTTTGGCAGTTTAGCAAATCATACATCTAATCTGTTCTGTTCTGGAGCCTGGAAGTCAATAGTCAGTTTTGCTGGGCCACGATTATGGTATGCAGGGCCTTGCTGGCCTGGGGGCTTCCGGGGAGGGTCCTTCCTGCCTCTTCAGCCTAGGTGGCCACTCTATTCTTGACCGACTGCTGTATCTCTGCAGTCTGTACTAGGGGCACCCCGTTAGCCTCCTATCTCAGAACCTTAATGTAATCCTACCCATTCCTTTTTTTTTTTTTAAACAGGGTCTTCTGTAGCTCATACTGGTCTCAAACTACTCATGTAGCCTAGGGGAGGGTGACCTTGAGCTTCTAGATCCTCCAGCCTCCACCGTCCAAGGGCTGGGATTATAGGCAGACACCACCACAAACAGTTTTTATATTGCTGGAAATCAAATGCAAGCTTTGTGCCTGCCAGGCGAGCCCTCTACCAACTGAGCCGCATCCCCACCTCCACGTCCTGTCTTTCTGTTACATTTTATGTATTTATTTTGTGTAGTGGGGAGTGGGAAGCGTACCATGCTACAAATGTGGAGGTCAGAAGACAACGTGAGTCAGTTCTCCCCTATTATTGGGGTCTGGGGATCAAACTCAAGTCAGACAGGCTTGGCAGCAAGTCCTTTACCCGCTGGGCCATCTCACTGGCCTCCTCCGTTGCCTCCCAAGATGAACAGTCACAGGGATGGGGTTGTTACCCAGCCTCTCCCTGCACATCTGCAGAGGCAGGATGCCAGGCAGTCAGAGGTAAAGGACCAGGCGAGGCAGGCATGCAGGTCGCTGGTCGTCCCTGGAGCCATCAACACATCTGTGCTGCGTCCCCTTTGCTGGGGACTGAGCTGGGAGTTGCAGTGGCATCAGCATCGTCACAGCCGGCCAGGGAGGGCCCCCAGCCCCTCGTGTCTGCTGCTGGGAGCCCGCGCTCTGCACCCCAGCATTGCTCCGGTCCCCGGGCCTTATTTACTACTTCTCAGCCTTTGGGAGGCTTGCTCCCCCGCAAACGCGGCTGCTCACTGGGCGGGTGGCGGGCAGGCAGGAGGCCTGGTGATGACTCATGCCCACTCCCTCCGCGCAGCGCAGCCTTTTCAAAGGGCTGGATGGGAGGAAGCTAAATTTAAAGTCAGGCTTCCCAAGAAGATCACCTGCCACGTCAAAATCGTTGCCATTTAATTAGACGTTGGGGGCACAAGGCTTTCTACCAAGCTCTCTCTGTAATCCTCCTGGGGAGGTTGGGGGCACACCCCCGGGGGGGCAGATAGGAGAGGGGGAACCAGCAGGCTCCCCAGCTGTGACATGATTCCCCTCACCTTCTTAGGGTGTGGATTTTGCCTCCCAAGGACCTTCAGTCTCTTCCTCTTCAAGGTCTTGGGATTCCCACCCTGGCCCCAATTCCCTATGCACACCTCAAGGAGGCTTAGAGCATCCCATCCCCCTAAGCCAGATAGTGAGGATGCGATCGCACCAGGCCTTAGCTCTGTCTTAGACAAGTGCTGGAGCAACCAGCCTTCTGATCCTTGCATGTTGAGGAGGGAGATCCCTCCCCCTTGTCTGGCTTAGCCACGGAGGGTGAAAGATCTTTGCTGGAGCAAATATTCTGGGAGGAGGAGGGGACCTGGGGTAAGAGACCGCCCAGGCCCCTGGTGGTGGACCAGTCAGCAGCCACACTGCCCAGGACATGAGACCACCTGTTGCCCTTGTCAGAAGGTGAGGCCAACTGCCCATAGCTACTTGTGGCTCCCATAGCCAAGGGAGTCAAGGCCACAGCACAAGCATGGATGCTCAGAGCTGGAAAAAAAACAGCTGTGGCCGTCAGCCCTGGGTCTGGCTGCCCACTGATGCTACCCTGGGACACATGCTCCACAGCCTCACCGCCCCTGTCCATAAGGTACAGCCCGCTGACCGCCCAGGCCAGGTACACAAAGGTGAGCAGGGTGCACCTGCCATCCAGAGACCTGGGAGCTCAGACCTGGGGAGCTGGCCCGTGTTCCATGAAGACCACCCGTCACGTGGCTGCTGAGATGCTAAAGGCCTGCTCCCTACTCTGGGGACATCCCTGGCCCTGCCTGCTCCTTGCTGGCTACAGCCCAGTCTCGACACCATTTTCCCTGCTGGTCCTGGAGAAGGCCAGGCAGCCGGCTCACTGTCTTTACACCTGAGGCTGTTGGTGCTCAGGCGACGCATGATTTCCCCTCAGGGCTGACCTGGGACCTTGCCACGGGGTAGAAAGCAGAGATCATAAACATTATTAAGGACATTGATCTGTTTATGGAGCATGGGATGAGGAAGCTAGGAGGTGTAGGCAGAGGCACCCCATGAGCTCTTAGAAGCAGAGTGTCTTAACTGAACACTCTAAGACCCCCAGTGTGGGAGGGGTTCAGTGTGAGGTCGTCAGGTGCCATAGTGAGGGTTCAAGGCAAGGAATGAGGGGCTGAGGGAGGTTCTATGGCCCCAGCAGGAAGACAGGACTTCTGTTCTGTCCTGTAAGCAGTGGGACCCAGAGTACCCTCCCAAAGCCTCTCAGCTGATTGTGAGGCCACGACGGGTGATGGCAGTGTGCTAAGCATGACTTTCTAAGCAGTGCTCTGGAGTGACTCGTGCTAGGGGCTTCCTGGGAGTCCCTGGCAGTCCATCTCACAGCAGGATAGTCCTTAAGCCAGCGGGCACTAACCTGACCTCCATTCTGCTTTGCAGATCTGTGGTCTCCCCACCCCCCGCAGCAGTGTAGGGTAGGCCCCAGCATGACATGCACCAAGGGAAGACGAGGCCCACGCCCATCAGGCAGAGGAAGCAGCATGCAAGGGCCCTGCCACCTGCTGGGGGATGGCTGTTCAGATAATAAGCAAAGCTCTAGAGGGACCAGCCCAGACACCAGGACAGCTGGGACCTGCCAGTCCTTAGACTCCCGACTTTGTGAGGTACCAGAATCAGGCCCTGCCTGACATCCACGTGGGATAAGCTCCCAGAGGGTGTCTGCCTCAAGGATCAGTGGGGAGTTTCAGAAAAGGCCACCCATTTCATTGATGGAGACAAGAGCCCCCGGCTGAGTGTCGTGCCTCAGTTTCTCCATCTGTGCCATCACTGATAACTCTCCCAACCTCAAGAAGGACCAGGTTCCGGTGTCAGAGTATAATGCGCACCAAGTTCTAACAAGCCCAGGGCAGGTGCTGTCACAGCCTGTTCTCACGGCTTTGCAAATGACAAGCTGAGATGCAGGCTTCAGTACCACCAAAAGCCCCACCTCTCCCTGTGCCAGCGGGTGGTCTGGGCAGAGCGTCTCCCAAAGTCTTGACTTGTCACAGCACTGAGTGTCCCATGAGGGCAGAGGGAGAGACCTGCTCCTGTCTCCGCATCTCAGCTCACACGGTCCCGGGCAGCCCTTCCCTTTGGTCCCACTTGGCGTGGATTCTCCACAGCGGGCAGCTCTCACAGCTCACCTCATTCTCCTGCGAGCCATCACAGACCCCAAAATAAGATGTGATTCAGCAGGCTGGACGGAACTACAGGCCTGACCTCCCACATCCAGCCCTGACGCCACTTGGCAGGCCAAGAATCCCAGCCCTAGCACAAGGCTCGTTGGGGCCCTGGCACAAACAGAAGCCTCTCTGTTGCCAGTGTCCTGAAGAAGTGTGGAGATCAAGGCCAGGGCCATCCTGGTCTTCAAGCAGCAGGAAGGGGGCTCAGAGAGGTTGTGTAACATGCCCAAGGCCACACAGCTCAGAGTCTGGACTAGGGCAGCAATCCAAGGACCCTAACAGAGCTGCTCTTGGCAGCCCCTTCTCAGGGGTGTCTGTACTGGGGGGCTGGGCGGGGGTCCCTCACAACTGTCCTAGGTCATATCTGTGTTCCTCTCAGAACAGGCCCAGAGAGGTTAAATGACTTGCCTATAGTCAGACAGCTGCCCCTTCTCCAGACCCCTACCCTTGACCTCAGCTATAAGAGCATAATTCAAGACCCTGGGATGGGGCACGTCTGGCTCTGTCTCCCAGGCCTCGGTTTCCCCACTTGTTCTATGCTCTCTGCTAGCCGACAGTGCAAGGCTCTGGCAGGCTCAGCCTGCTGGTTTGGCGGTGGCTCCACCCTGTCATGGGGAGTCAGGCCATCCAGGATTCAGTAGCTCAGGCCCTGGGGCTCGGTGGGATTCTCCACCTCTCCTGACGCTAAACTGCTTAGCTTGGCTGGCCATCAACCTTCGTTACTGAAAAATTGTTTCCACAGAGCCTGCAGAGGGAAGCCTTCAGCGGAGCTTCCAGTACTTGAATTCTATTCCGGGGAGACTCCCAGAGGCGAGCCAGCTGTGAGCTAGGCAGCAGGACATAGTCACCACCCAGGTCAGGTGGCTGGTGGCCAGCCACAATGGCTCATTTCTACGGTGAACACGAACTTCCAAAGGACCTGATAGGGTGTGGCTGGGGGCGGGAAGCTGAGGGAGGGTGTGCCATGGCCACAGGCCTAGAGACACCCACAGGCCCTGTCTGAGGGTTTTCCTGACTGATGGGCCCCAGCCAGGCCCCAGATCCTTTGGAACAAGGGAGGGAAAGGAAATCTTGATGTTCGGAGTTTGGATCCGACGAATGCTGGTGCTCAGCAATCTGTCTACATTTTTATTCAATCTGAGACCCCAGTCCTTGGAACAGTGTCCCCCACTCAGGGTGAGTCTTCCCTCTTTAGCTAAACCTCTCTGGAATCACCCTAGCAGACACACCCAGAGGATTCTAATCCCAAATCCAGACAAGTAGAAAATGGAGATCTGAGCCATGACAACTCCTCTTGTAAAATTGACAGGAAAGCATCACTTTAAACCATGTTCCACCCCTAGCCCATAAAGTCTCACTTCCATCTCATGATGTAAAACATATTAATGCACCTCTAGAAGCCCCCAGAGCCTTTAACGGTCACTGTTCAAAAGTTCAGTCTCTTCTGAGACTCAGGCGATCTCTAACCCATACGTCCCTAAAAAGGTAATTTTAAGCTATATTTTTCTGCTCCACAGAAGCATAGACTAAATAGTCCCATCGCAAAAGAGACAGAAGGAAAAGCCCGATCAACGCAAGACCAGGCCCCAGAAAGGCCAAAGCCAAACCCTGCTGCTCCGTATCTGGCACCTGGGACTCAGGACGGAATTGTCAGTCTTGGACAGCCCTGCCTCTCTAGCACATGTGGCTCTCTCTTGGCTAACCCCCACCCCGAACCTGTTGCTTTTCTCAGCAGATGTCCTGACTCAGCTGTCACCTCCGCAGCTTCATGGAGTGACCTCTCCAGCCCTCTTTTCAGGGACTCTGACCCTGGCCTACGTGACTTTCTGGAACCTTGTGCAAGCGTTCAGAACCCTCGTGTTTGCGTCTTTCACGCCTGTGGGTGATGCCAGCGGTAGATGGAGTTTGGCTCACTCGGACTGCAGGTGCAGTGGCCTCTGCCACTCGGAGGCAGGGACTCCTTGCAAGTCGCAGCCTGGACCCAAGTCCTCCCCCTTCAAGTGAATTTGCATTTCCACGAGTTGGGGCTCCAGTGGGTGGAGTCTCCCCCAGGGCAGAACTGGAGGCTTCTCTTGAATGGGGCTGATCTCTGTTACAGCTGCTTCTCTGAGCCCTGTCCACAGTGTGAAGCTCATTCATACTCTTTGCCAACTCCATGCTTTTCTGCTGAATCACTACGGACACGAGCGGTGAGCGGTGCTGGTGCCACAGCCTGACCGCTGTGCCGCCTCGACCTCTTCCCACCGAACAGGTCAGTGCCTTCCTTTCGAATTCATCCCCGCTCAAGCGAATCTGGACGCGTACAGCACTCTGTCTCACCTCCCTTCCTGCTGCTGTGATAAACACCATGACCGAGCCGGGCATGGCGGCACAGGCCTTTAATCCCAGCACTCGGGAGGCAGAAGCAGGTGGATCTCCATGAGTTCAAGGCCAATCTGGTCTACATAGTGACTTCCAGGCCAGCTGGGGATACAGGGAGACCCTGTCTCAAAAAGACCCCCTCCCCAAAATAACCAACAATAAAAACCCACCATGACCAAGGCAACTTATAGAAGGAACAGTTCATGTGGGCTTCTGGATCCAGACGGATAAGAGTCCACAGTGGCAAAATGACTTGGCGATGAGCAGCAGGCACGCTAGCAAGCGCAGGACACGCACGGCCATCTACCATGGCACACGAGAAGCGGAGAACAAACTGCGAGAGAGGAAGGACACGAACGCCCAAAGCGCCAGCAGTGGCCGCGTCCCCCAGCAGGGCTGTACCGCCTAAAGGCTCCACACTCCTTCGAACAGCACCACCGACCTGAGACCAAGTCCAAATGCTTGAGTCTACGCAGGATATTTCTCATTCAAATCTCCGCACGGCATTCGGTCAGTTCCTGATGGAGTCCTGGCTCCCCTCTAAGTTCTGCTCATGGCCTTCCAACGCCTCTCTAGCCCTCAGCTCTGGGCTGTTCCTCGCTCCTCCCACAAGCCCTTCAAAGGCCAGAGAACCGCATGGTCAGGTCTATCACAAGAATGACCTGACTTCTCAGCACCGATTTTCTGAATTAGCAGTTTTTCTTGTTCCTGTGACAAAACACCTGACAGGAAATGGCCGAGGAGGGAAGAGCTTCTAAATGTGGCTGCAGCTCACGTTTAGAATGAGATGCAGTCCATGAAGGGAACAGCATGGCAGCAGGAACAGGAGGCAGCCGTCACTACACCACCCCTCGGAAGGCAGAGAGAGACGGCTTGTGCTCCATTGGCTTTTATTCCTTTTATTCACTCTGGGACTCTGATCCATGGAATGGGGTCACCCACATTCAGAGCAGATCTTCTCTCCTCACTAAAGCCTTTGGAACCGTCATAGACACACCCAGAGATGGGTTTCCATGAGATTCCAATCCAGTCAAGTTGGCAGGGGAAATTAACCATCACAGCTGTAAAGCCAAGATTCTACTGTCTCCCTGAGAGACGCCTCACCAGCCTGGGAGGCCTTGGTAGCAGAGCCCAGCATGCCAGGAACGGAGGGGTGGGCCTGCCTTGGGCCTCCCCAGATGGGTGTTGGTGAGGCTGAGGAGCTATGTGGTCTCTCCAAAGCCACTTCCTGGGACCTGGAGTTGCAGCTCAGGGAAGACGTCTGTGCAGTGGCTCAGGCTGGTCTAAGAGTCAAAGCAGAAGATCCACTCTTGCCTGCATGGGTTTGCACACCGGATAGGCTCCTATCACCAGCATGCCAACCCCACTCCCAGCTTCACCTTTCAACTAATCCTTCTGATACTCTCCCCTTGGCACTCACAGGTGCCCCCTGGTCCACATCCCACTGACTCCTGCCTGGACTTGGACTATGCTCTGCAAGCCTCACTCCAACTCCATTATCTGGGTTCTGGGTCATCCTTCAGATGAAGCCAAAAGATGCACATGAGATGCCAATCCCAAAGTGTAACTATTCTGTTCACAACACTTCTGTGGCTCCCTAGTGACCTCAGATCACTGGACCCCAACACCTACTCAGGCTCTTGTTAGTCTCTGACCACTCCTGCCATTCCTTTCCTTCTAGAAGCCTACTGTAAGCCCCACTTAGAATCCCTGCACCCCTTGGGGACAGCACAGCAATCTGCCTGTGCTTCTGTGTCACCTCTAAGAGCTCTCTGAGGACTAAACTTAAGTCCCCAGTGTCACCTGGGCCAGGGCCACAGGACTCAATGGGCCTCAAAGCATTTTTGCACACCTAGGCACAGTGACGCCTCCAGGGCTGTGCTACGCAGTCAGCTGCATCTGCAACCTGACGCTGGAGCTTTATTAGTAAGAGCACTTGGCACTTGCCTCATGCCTCCCCTCAAGCGCAACCCCAACTTTCATTAATTCTCCCCACACCCCAAGTGCAGCAGCTCTTTCCTCAGCGGATAATGACCTGTGAAGTCCCTTTAGTGAAGGTGCTGTGACTGATTCTACATGACATTAAGACCTGATCTCCTGCCCTCCCCACAGGCCTCCAGGGTGCTGCAGGCTCCAGCAGGGGTGTTGCCATGCTGGACTGTTGTTACAGACCTATGATGAGCTTGCTGCCTCCACAGCTCCACTGTCACTAGACAATAAGGACATAATTTTTGCAGGGGTAGAATGGGGTGGAACCCAGTTCCTGTAAGTCTACTGGATTTGTTAATGCGCAGGGGACACTGGAAACTCACAACAAGTTCTCCTTCTCCAGGAATCCTACCAGGCCTGACCAGTCCACTCAGGGTGGACTTTGCAGATTTCTCCTGGTCCTTAGAATAGAAGCTCAGTTTAGGCCTGGCCTCCCTAATCACACTGAGGGGCCTCACTCTGGATTCAAGATTCCCTGTCTGTGCACCCTGCAGGGTGAGGAGGAGTGGGCCTTCAGCAAGAGGTCTGTGTGGATAGGTGGGTGCAGGGATGAGTAGATGTGGGTAATTAGAAGAACTGATAGAAGGGTGGATAGGTGGATGGATAGATCAATGGGTAGGCTGATAGGCAGGTGGATGGTGGATGGATGAACTGATGTATGGGTGAGTGGATAGTGGATGGGTAGAGAGATAGCTAAATGAATGAGCTGATAGGTGTGTAGGTGGATGAATGGATGGATGGATGCATGGATATGCTCGTGTGTGGATGGGTGGGCGGATGGTAGACGGATGAGTTGACAGGTGGATGAGTGGATGGTAGATGGATGGATCAATGAGCAGATGGGTGTGTGGGTGGATAGTGGATGGGTGGATGGATGGGTAGAGGGGTGGGTGGATAGGTGGATGGATGGTAGATGGATGGGTTGAAAGACGAACATACAGGTGGACAGCTGTGTAAATGGAAAGCTGTGTGGAAAGATGAGAGGTTGATGTGTAGACAAGTGAGGAGGCAGCTGGTGATGGACGCGTGGCTGGAAGGTCAGTGTGTGAATGGTGGGCAGGCAGGTCTTTGTATATAGACAATGACTGTAGAGAGCCGCGGATTGCTGCGTCTTAAAGATGGCGCCTGCTCCCGGCCCCCACCATCCCGAGGTGGGCGCTCTCTGGAGCAAACAGCTCCATAATTGGCTGTGGCTGAGGTCTGGCCCTGCTTCCGCCTGTGTGCGCCTATCTGCTTTCACCATGTGGTAGTTTGGGGTTGGCTGGCAGGAGGGAATTTAACTCTGTGGCGGGCTTTCCCCTGGAGGAGAAGAAGAAGCAGTAAGGAGAGGGAAGAAGAAGTTAGAAAGTTAAAAGCCAAAAGGTTGTTCAAAGTTCCTGAATAAACTGCTTTTGGAAGAGTCCGGGGTCGCGTCTTCCTTGCTGGACGAGGCGGGTGCGACAAATGACGATAATTACAACAGTCCCCACAGCCACTGTGTATAAAGACATCAGACACTTTTCCAAGTATATTCCATACAGTTGTTCCTCAAAATTGGCTTGAAATTTAATCTGGAATCTTCTATGGACTCCAAAATCCTGATGCTCACTCCCTTTGATGTGAAATGGAGAAGTATCATCTCCAAGTGACTTTGCACAGTCTTCACACCTCCTTCGTGTCCCAGGAATACATCCCCTACCTAATGGGAAGTCTGTGACAACAGTAACCTGTGTTGTTTAGACAGTAATGATGTTTCTCCATGTTCAGTACAGACCTGACTCCATTCCTAATGATCCTGATTCACGGATGTGAAGTCCTCAGAAAAGAGGGTCAGCTGAATGTCTCCAGTGCCCAGTGTGTTCCAAGTACTTTACATGACTTAGCCTACTGGCTGTGTGTGAGTGCTGTGGGGGTGGCTAATGGTGGGGTGAATGTGGGGAATGTCTGGGTGTGTTTTATGATGGATAGGGGTGACAGTTGGGGTACTAGCCAGATTGGCAGGGCACTGTAGGGCTAGAGGTCACGAGGGTGGGAGTGAGGCTTCCACAGGGTCAGGACATGTCTCCGTATGTTCCCAGATAGGAGAAGGTCTTTCCACCCAGCAGGCACTCATATCAGGAAGTATATGGCCCCTGACGGCCACCTCTGCCCACTCCTCATCCCCGTGCTCCGCGGAGCCCCAACTGTCCTTACCCTCAACTTCACCACCACCAGCTCTTGCAGGATTTTGTCCCTGCTGTCCTCAGCTGTCCCTGCCACTTGCATTCCCCACGCCAGTCAGCCTCATTCTGTCACCTCCTGCCCCAGGCCTCTCTCTGATCTGCCCCATGTCACACCTAAGAGGGCACAGCTTCCAGGGGACTGGCACACCATCCAGTCATACCGGAACCCAGGGCCCTCTATTCCAGGCACAGCTCACCATTGCCATCTTTAAGGCAGCACAGCCTTTCTGTCACTTGAGGCCCTTGGCTTCATGGGAACTTTGGTTTTCTTGTGGCTTAAGGACTAGCCCCAGCTATTCAGGAGGGTGGGAATATGCCAGTTCAAGCTGCATCAGGAGAACTAATCAAGGGAAGCAGTGGCCTTATTGTAGTGTTAGGCCTTGAAACCTGGGTGTCGTGCATACTGGGCAACACCAACAAGCAGTATCCCAGCCCTGTTCTTATTTTTTAATTTAGAGACAGGATTTCACTAAGCTTCTCACACTGGCCTTGAACTCTGTGGCCTGGGATGACATCGAATTCATCATTGCCTTGCCTTAGCCTCTTTCTCGAGCAGTTGAGGTTACAGGCCTACTCTAAACATCATCCGCGTTTGGCTGTAATATGCCGGCCTGCCCCACCAGATAGTGTGCTTTTGAAAAATAAGACTAGTTTCTCCAGGGATGTGTGGCTGTATCTGACAAGTATCTATGAAGCTCTTTCTATGTGTCCAGCAGCGGCCTGAAGGCCTGAGCACCTCGGTCTAGGCCCTTAGCACCTATTGAAGAAGGTGGGTTCATGTATCTGCCTGTATGACAGCACAGAAGGTAGCCTCAGAGCCTCACTGGCCCAGCTCTCACTTGCCTGTTCACCCAGGACAGTTCACCTGGGCCTTCAGGGCCCTCCCTCTGGAGCAGGGCAGACCCACTGCCCACATCTTCTGGCAGAGTGTCCCAGCCCAAGTCTCAGTTTCTCCCATGGATAAAGGTCACCTTGTTCCTCCCAGAGTCCCAAAGATCTGAGAGTGGCCTGGGACACAAGTTCTGTCACTTCTCCCCAGCTATGTGCCTCGCTCCCCATGGTGGGATCAGCTGCTGCTGGCGTCTCTGGGCACACAGCCGAGCTCTGCCAGCTGTTGGGGACAGGAGAGAGGCCCGGACAGGGAGAGTTTCCACCTTCAAATGTGCTGAGCCAGCACCCGGCTGCCATTCTGTCTGTTCCTAAGGTCCCCTGCAGGATGGGGAGATGTGATCTGCCGCTTAAGGACAGGTGACATTGAGCCTCCTGCTAGATAAGCCTGTCCTGCCCTCCCCATCCCCTGAGCCAGTCCTCGTCGGGTGGCCTGAGAACGGTAGCTCCCACCCACCCCTGCTCCCCTTGCTGGCTATCTGCTGTGCCTTGGCCACACATTTCCACCCACAGAAGCAGGAGTGCTTTCCCAAACCCTGGGCTGGAGCAAAGCCCAAGGCAGCCACTCCTGGGCCCTGTGACCCCAGTGATTTGCCTGCTTCTCTCCCAGCCAGTCCCCCAAGCCCATAGCAAACGGAGGATATGAATGTACATGGCACACAGTAGGAGCTTCTGACACACTCTGTCGGCATTCCCCAATTTCTTCATGGGACAGCTGGCTCTGGTAACTGTATGACGGAGTACCTCTGAGGCCTTGCTGGGAGGATAGGAAACGGCCCTGATCACTGTGTGTGAGACAGGGAGACCATGGGGGATGGCTGAGAAAAAAACCCCAACAGTCACTTTCTGAACTGGGAGACAGTCTGAACAGGCTCCATTCGTGGTAGGGCACTTCCACTCTCAGGGCAATTTGGGCTTCTGCTTTTGGGGGATGCCATGTGTACACTCATATGTGGGTCAGGGTCTACCCCAGGGTTTCACCACCCTGTGGGTAGTGGAGATTCAATGGCAGTAGAATCAGACTAAACTGATCCCTCTGGCCTCTCCAGTCCCCTCTGGGAGCTGTGTCCCATTGCCAAGGACAGAAGATCAGCCGCGAAGCCCAGTCTGCTCTGTGTCCCCAGCAGGGCTGAGAAGGGAGAAGGGCAGAGGCGAGGCTCTGGCTAGATGTGTGTGTGTGTAGATGTGTGTGTGTAGATGTGTGTGTGTAGATGTGTGTGTAGGGGGTCCTCGCTCCCTGCCTGCAGTGAGGGCTGGGGCTCAGCTGAAGGAGCTGGAAAAGATGCCGGAAAGGTAGGGATGGAACAAATAGACAAATGGATGGAGCAGGTCATAGGGTCGCCCAGAGCCTCAACTGGGTCATTAATCCAGTGCTGCCCTGGGGACCCCATTTTTCACGGTGCTGGGGGCAGAACCCACAACCTTGTGCCACTGAGTCCAGCTCGATGACCTCACTTTAGTTAATTTACTAAATTTTTACTTTTATGTGTATGAATGTTTTGTGTTCATGTATGTTAATGCACCTCAGGTGTGCAATGCCTGCAGAGGTCAGAAGAAGGCATCGTATTGTCTAGAATTGGAGTTACAGATGTTAGCCACCATGTGGGTGTGCAATGCCTGAAGAGGTCAGAAGAAGGCATCGTATTGTCTAGAATTGGAGTTACAGATGTTAGCCACCATGTGGGTGCTAGGAACCAATCCTGGGTCCTCTGGAAGAGCAGTCAGTGCTCTTAACCTCTGAGTCATCTCTCCAACCCCATTATTTTTTCTTTATTTTTTGATTTATTTTATTTTATGTGTATGAGTATTATGCGTGCATGTGTGTAAGTGCACCCGTGTCATGTAGGGCCCATGGAGGACAGAAGTGGGCATTGGATCGGACCCCTGGAACTGGAGTTATGGACAGTTGTTAGCCACCCTGCGGGTGCTGGGATTTAAAGCCAGGTCTTCCCTAGGAACAAGTAGTGTTCATGGCCATCTCTCCAGTCCCTATGATTTCTTTTTTAAAAGATTTTATTTATTTTTATTTTATGCGTGTTTTGTCTGTATGTATGTAAGTTCATCACATGCATGAAATTCCAGAAAAGGGCATCAGATCCCCTTGAACGGCTGTTAGCCTCCATGTGCTGGGAACTGAACCTGGATCCTCTGGAAGAGCAGTAAGTGTTCTTAATTGCTGAGCCATCTCTCCAGCCTGGGTGACCTCACTTTTTAGAGAAGTGAAAGGCTCAGAGAAGGCCAAAGAGGCCAGGTGACCCCTGTAGCTGCTCAGTAGAGCCCCCGGCCTAACTCCAGGCACAAAGCCCTGAACGCCGTCAGTGGGAGCCTCATCTGGTCAGCACAGCCTGGTCATGTAGGTGAATCAGTCTTGGCCTTTGGCACAGAGGGGATTCCCAGCAGGGCCAAGGTGGCCTGTGGGTTCTGAGCTTGGTTTTCTGGGTGGGGAACCACCACTGGGTTGGGATGGACTGGAGCAGAGTGACTTCCCAGTGTTGTTCCCAGTCGCATTGTTTCCCCTCTCATCCGCTGAAGACCAGCAGAAGGTGGCCGTACAAGTGGAAGCCTCCCAGCCTGGGACACCTTTCGCTGCTCAGGGCCAGCTCCAGGTTGCCCACCCATGGGCTCCTCCAGATGCCCTACCAGCTCTTCCTGGGCCTCTTTCTCATTCCCAGTGGCTGCCAGGCAGTTTTGCTGCGATCGATGTAACAGGGCCAATTTGTGCATTAAGATCTCGGCTTAAAACCTTCCCACTGTGGCCAGGCATGATCAGGAGCCTTCACTCAGCCAGGGTGCTGTGGGCAGGGCTGCCTGCAGTGCAGACATCCCTGAGGGCCGATCCCTGCCCACAGCAGCCTGGCTGAGTGCAGGCCTGGGGGCAGCAGAGACAGGTCATAGCGCCGACTTCACCTTGCTCTCTCATCCATCTATGGACTAAGTTCTACATTCTCCCGAGTGCCAGACCCATGTTCCGGCTGCTCAGTCTCTGAGCAGGAAGCTTGTATTTTCCCTGACTCCACCCACTGTCCAATCAGATGCCTTTCTTGGATCCTGCTAGGTCCCCTCCAATGTTGGGCAAAGGTGCTTGGGGACCTACGTCTTGAGTGAGAATGTGGCAGCACCTGCTCGCTGTGTGTCCTGAGGCAAGGTGCTAGACCTCTCTGAGCATCTTTCCTGGCTCCCAGTAGGCAGACACCTTGTCTAGGAAAGTCAGGAAATGAGGCTTCATCAGCTTTTGACCTCTTCATCTCAACCGACACCTGCAACAGTGTCCACAGACACTCCAGCAACCCCTCCCCCACAAAACTGTGATCCAAATACAGTGCTATTTCAGCCCCATGGCTAGGGGGATGCCCCACCCCACCTCTCTTATATTAAGAGTGGTCACAGGAAGTGGAAATTATGGATGACCATTGGAGGTGGGGTTGTGGTCCGAGCCATCAGTCGAGGCCCATACAAGGCCCTGGAGAAACTGAAGCCCACTCACAGGACACTCTGTGGGTGATCCTGGGGGCTCAGGTGCCATTCACTGTTACCCTCATTATGGGCCTCAGCCTCTGGGCACAGACAACCATGAGGAAACTGAGTCACACAGCAGGGAGAAGAGGCCCAGCAAGACCTATTTAGTGCACATGGGCACATGGGTCTGTGCATACAGTTTCTGGAAAGTGTTCCTAAGCTTCTTTTGGGTTCTCCATGAGCTCCGTGGTCCCCACAGCACTAGGACCACAGCCTCTTTTCAGACAAAACTCCAGAAGGCCCACCCGGCCGTCAAGGCATCCGTGGCCTCTACTTGTATGGTCCCTTCCTGCGAGGAGTGGGCTTTTCTGAGCTGGAGTGGCAGAAGGGATGCTGGGGATGCTGCTAACCCCTGAGGTTCTCAGGAGGTTCAGGGCTGGTCACCCTGATAACAGCAAGTCATGCCCAGGAGAGACCATGGGGTAGGGGTGAGGGCTTCTGCATTGCTTCTAACTGGCCACTGCATGTGGTCTGGGGGTCATGAGGGGACCAAGGACAAGGTGCTACAGTGATGTGCTCAGCTGCTCAGCCTCTATGTTCCCTCTCCAGCACCAAGCTGGCTCGTAGCCCTACTCTTTCTAGAACATTCTGGCTTAGGGCTAAACTGTCTGTACATATCCAAACCTCCCCAAGATGCCAGTGTCTCAGCTGGGCCCTGGCCCAGCTGGCCTGTCCCTCCAAGTCCTCCCTTCCTCTGATCTTTTCTGATACTTTTGCTGTTTAGCCCCATCACCCAGCTTGCCTCTGGATCTGTCCTTACAACCCTCCTCTTTGATCCGAGTTTGCTCCCCACAGTGGGTCTGCGCTGGCCGGTCTGTGCATACCATAGGCCTTGGGACAATCTGCTGGGTGAATGTATGCACCCTTGGTGTCATCTTGAGAGCTGCCGTGGCCAGTGGCTCCCACGTGGGCTCCTGAGTTTTCTGTTGTCACTAATCAGTCATTAATCTTCGCACTCTGAGCAAAGTGTTAGGAGGGGACTAGAAAGATCCCCTCGTGGTTTCTGCAGAGGGCTCTGATTCCTACAGCTGGGGCTCTGCTTCGCTCTGCCCGGCTCTGCCCATGGGTTACACCATGATTTCGATAATGAAACTCTCAAGGCTGAGGTTTTGCTGCTGGGTAGCCAGGCTCAGTGTATGCAGAGCAGCAGCTGCAGCCAGACTGTGACCTGGAAGGGGGTTTGGCCCAGGAAGCCTCTTCTGGCACCACGGGGCAGGGTAGAAGGGACTGGGCACCGGAGAGCCTGTCGCTGGCTGGGGGATGGGACACAGGGTGCCCCCTGTCCCCATGGACGCCTCTTCACCCTCCATGACTACGAACGGGCCCCGCCTCACGGCCTCTGCTGGGCTACCTGAGCACTTCACCCTCCCTTTCTCAGCTTCCCACCTAAGCCACTGCCGGGTTACACATACGCGTGCGCACGCACACACACGCGCGCACACACACGCGCACACACACATGCGCGCGCACACACACATGCACACACACACACACGCGCTGATTTGTGAATCATGAGCAACCGTATTCCAGATTTCTTTAGAAAATGAGAGGTGTCAGAAGACTCTGGAGTGAGGACCCCTCAGCTCTGGTTTCTGATTTGAGCGGGTGGAGAAGCCGCTCGCCCTGTGAAGGGAGACGCGGACGGTCCTAAGTCTGGCACGCTCAGATTTCTTCACATCCCCCGGTGGCACAGTGTCCCATAGTCCCCTCCTCCACCTAGGCCACAGGTGGTGACACCTGACAGTTGACCTCACCTTCCCGGGTCTGCAGCCCCCTCAGTCCCACAGCCCTTGGGTGCTGCCTAGAGTCACCACTGACTGAACTGTCCACTCTAGATTCCTGTGAAGTCCAAGGCGGAGGGAGACACCTGCCGTGAACCTGTTTGAGAGGGTTTGAACCAGTCCCACCCTGACACAGCAGCTGCGGACTTCACGGACTGGAGGTTGGGACAGGAACGGCATGCTGGGAAAACCACGCCTGGAGGCTGAACACAGGCGAGGTGGCGTGTCTACCAGTCCAGGCAGGCAATGGCTAGAGGGAGCCTCGGGGGCTACTCCAACCCCACCCCAGCCCCACTCCAGTGCTCTGGAAGGATCTGCCCGTCCAGGCCATGAACATTGGTTGTAGGTGCTGCGTTGTGTCCCCCTCAGTGGGTAGCACTTGTGGAGACAGGGTTCAGAAGGTAATTGTGTCACCATGCTGAACTGGCCTGCCCTCAGCCCTTCATGACCTTCAAAGTGAAGGCGACGGCACTGCCCTGCACGGCTGTCATGGGGAAATGTGACGAGCTCACTGAGCTTCTAGCCACCAGCGACCTCAGTGGAAGCAAGGCTGTGGTCACGTTCAGTACCATCATAGTCAGACCTCAGGGCAGAGGCGGAGTTCTGGTACAGACTCGGGCCAACACCACGAGGAGAGGAGGCAGGTCTGCTTCTCTCTCCTTTCTGCCCGAGCCCAGCTGCTTGATGTGGGCCCCAAGAAGGGAATGAGCCACAGTGTGATGTACAGTGATCTGCTCTCTGAGGTCAGGACCCCCAGGGCTTCAGAGGCCCAGAGGGCACCTGGCCTACCCCAAGAGAGGCCAGAATATTCTAGAAGCAGAACATTGACAGAACAGATGACCTTGGATGAGCCTCCTCTGAGCCTGCATGACAAAGAACAGGAGCTCCCAGATTGCCCATCCCCCAGGAGAGGCTCTGAGACCTCTCTGTGTCTCCCCAGGCCCAGTTTTTAGAGCCAAGCAAGGAACGCCTGGTATCCCCGAGAGAGTCAAAGGCCACTGTGCTAGCCTCAGAGCTTTAGCCCAGAGCTGTGTGCCTGAGGACAGGAAAACAAAGGTTTCCCAACTCCCTGCCCCATGGTTTCAGGGGAGAAGAAACAAAAGACAAAGCCCTACACCGCCCATGGCCTCCCGTGCTGGTGAGCAAGGCTGGCCACCCGCTGCCCTTTGGAGTGCTGAAAGGAAAGGCTAAATGAGGAAGCTGGCAGATGTGGTCAGCTCTGAGAGTTGCCACCTGGGACTTTGTTTTTCCCATTGAAGGCAGAATACCCCAGCCACACGCAGTCTCTCTCTGCTGGCAGATTTAAGGCTTCATGTAAACAGGAGCCAAAGAAGGAAAAAGAAACACGCTTGCCAAGCTCCCGATCCGGGCCAGGCTCCGGGCTCTGTGTGCTTTCTTCATACCTCTACAATGATTTTTACAGAAGAGCAACGGAGAGACAGGGGCTGATAGCCCACTCAGGAGTGTGCCGTGGCGTGGGTGTGACTTGAGTGTGTGTCCCATGAAGCAGCTCAGGAGTTGGGAGACTGGAAGGCGGCGAGGGAGGGGAAGGACTGTTTAAGAGGCAGGCCGTGGTGCGAGAGTGGCTGGGACCCTGGGGGCATGCCCTTGTCTGATTGAAGGTAGCTCTGAGGGACCTCTGAGCACTCATGACCCAGGATTCTAGCAGGATGAACCTGACTCCTGCCATGCTGGCCTCCGGTTTCTTCGATAGGCACGGCTTCTCTTGAAAGGGCTCCTACCATCTGCCTTGCACCCAACTCCTGCTAGAGCCAGCCTTATGCTATTTGGACTTTAGACTCCAAAACTGTGACCCAAATAAACCTTCTCTTTGTAACAGTCTGCCTGGGGTATTCTGCTATAGTAACAGAAAACAGACTACGACAGGATGCCAGGGTGAAGTCACCTCACTGAACATCAGGCTTGTGCCGAATCTAGTCCAGCCAGTTTGGGGGAATTTCAAGGGGATGGATGAGCTGGTAGGATTCAGGGGTGTGTCTTGGGGGGAAATCACACCAGATGCTGCTTCAAAATGTCAGGAACTAAGTATGGCACTGCATGCCTATCAGAAGCAGAGGCAGGAGGATCAAGAGTTCAAGACTAGTCTCAGATACAGTGAGTGAATGCAGAGTGATTGTTTGGGAGAGGAACGGGGCCAGCCCTCACCAAGAGGCCTAGAGCTTCGCCATCAAAGTTGGGATAAGAAAATGATGGCGAGGCTCTCTGGACCTAACTGATGAGCTACCTAACTGTGTAGCTGGGGACAAGCCTCCTAGAGGAACGCTCCAGGCTGCTAAGCAGAACTTGCTAGGGGAGGGAGGCTCAGGCACTTTCAGGAGGACGCTTAGCCAGAGACTAAGGCAGAATATGACCAGGAAAAGCTTCCCCAGGCTTGATGAAGCTTGATTGTATCCTGGGATATAGTAAAGGGAAGAAGGTGATTGAGGCCACCCTGAAGACCCTATAACTTTGGGGTCCACAGTAGGCTGAGGTCTCGAGTCATAGTTGTGGGTGGGAACAGGGGTCCAGATGCTGAATTAGCCCAGGTTGAGTTGGCAGGAGGTTGGGGGGACTAGGGTCGAGTATGATCTCTCAGTCACCATGGCATCAGAGTGTCCCACCCGCAGCACAGCTGTGAGTGCCTTCCCAGGTGGGTGTGTGGCAGGCTGGGCACGTGTTGGCTAATCACCCACAGGCCGCCTTCTCCTTCAGTTCTTGTTGACAGGATACAGATCTTGGTCAGGTAACTAATGTGTCCAGGCCCAGAAGGATGAGCCAGGATAGGTGATCTGGCCAGAAGGGGGTTCAGGGTCCCCACGCGCTACCCCAGAGATTCTGGTGAGGCCAGTGGTCAGGGTCTTTGTGACTGCAGAGGCCCATCCAGCTCGGCCACATCCTTGCGGGGAGAGGCGGGGGCTGTGGTTGCAGCCCAATTCTACTTCCGTACTCTTTACGCTGGTGACAGGGACACCCGCTCCCTGGGGATCATCGTGAGGTTTGCGTGGCTGTATGGCCAAGATGGAAAGGATGACAGTGACATGTTAGTCTACCTCATGCTGGCCAAGCCTGGATGTGGCAGAAAGCCCCTTCTGGGGAGCTGCATGGGAGTCTGCAATGGCCTCAGGGAATACCGGTAGTGACATCCTTTGAGCTTTCCTGTTAGAAAGCCATTCCCACCCAGTTCCCATCAATCCCCTCATGAGCCTGGCCAGGACCAGACCCACAGGCTCATGACTCTTCTATGGATGAAGAGAAAGTGAGAAACTGAGGCTCAGAGAGGAATATTAGTTGCCCAGGTTTCCCCAGAAAGGGAGTTCAGCAGACACTCTACTCTGGGCCAGCTCACCTGCCCTGTTCCCAGCAAGGTTACAGTGAGCCGCCTGAGGGAGACATCATTGTGAAGGACAGCAGCCTAGGCAAAGTTGGAGGGAACTGGGGCCTGCAGACGGGGGAAGATGTGAGGCATGGCCTCCAGGGGACAGGGAGGCCACACTGATTAGTCCCCAAGTGTCAGAGTTCCTTAGGCAAAACCTCACTCTGCCTTCCTGGGGCAGAGCCTTGACCCTGTGCTGACCCTCTGACTCGGGATTTGACATGGCTAAGTAGGTAGCAGGGACACCTCCTACATGTAAAAGAGCTGTCATTCATTCCCTGCTGGTCTTCTTCTGCTCATAGCTGGTGGTTTTACAAATTGACTATTCAAAGGGCACGCCTCACAGGCAGTATACACTGGAGAGAAAATTCTCAGCAGGAGGCAGGCATGCATTCCTCGCTACCACAGCTCCGTGCCCCGAGGTGGCTTGGGCTGATGACAGCTGGCAGAGCCTGGGGACCAAAGTGAAGGAATTCAGGGCTGGGGCCAGCACCACACGTCCTTCCAGCCGAAACGTGTCCCCCGCTGCATATTTCTGGTGGTGTGTCAAGTGGCTCCATCCGGCTGGCACAGGAAGGGCTAAGAGAGAGGACGTATGTGGGACAGACTTCCCTGGAGAAGCCCCCTCGCCAATGTGACTCAGTAAGGACTTTGGATGGAGCCAGGCCAGAAATGGACTCTGGCTCTCGGCCATCCTTAGTGTCCCGTGTGGCTACAGCCTGCAGCCTTGGGGAGCGTGTGCCCCACTAGTCTGGGAACTGGCCTGCTGCCACCCACAGATTCACTGGACAACTTCCAAACAGCAGCCGTTGCCCAAGCAGAGCCTGGCGTAGAGCGGGTGAGATAAACACACCAGGTCTTCCATCTAGATTCACCTGAAACCCATGCAGAGTGTCGGACCTAGATTCAGTTCCCACCAGACACATGGTGGTTAACAATTGTCCATAACTCCAGTTCCAGAGGATTTGATGTTCTCTTCCAGCCTCCAGGTACTGCGCACATGTGTTGCGCTAACATTCATGCAGGAAAAACATTCATATACATACAATTTTTTTTAAGACAACAGGCTCTGTTCAGTTGTAACTCTAGGCACCACTGTCTTTTCCCATACTAGCTTCCAGTGGGAGGGCAGGGCTGATGGTGAAGTCATGGGAGACATTGCCTGGTCCTGTTCAAGGTCACAAGAGGATCTATGGGTACCGAGTGGGAATGACTTTCCAACAGGAACCCTCATAGCAGGAAATCTGCATAAACTCTAGAATCAGGACGAATTCCATTCCTGGGACCACACTGTATGTCTCTCTTGATGGGAGACTGCGGTTCAGCCCCAGCACCACATTATGTGACTATGGCCAGAGAGGGGGTCCTTAGAGAGGACCGGGAGGAGGTTGTTAGTGTGAGCCAGTAGGACTGTGGTCCTTACAGAAAGGGGTCAGGACACTAACAACACTGAGGCTGACCTCGTGCGGACAAGTACAGAAGGTGTCTACAGACAAGGAGAAAGACTCCCTGCCATGCCCTGGTCTTGGACTTGAGGCCTTCAGAATGAGGCAGCAGAATCTGTCGTTGAAACCACGTCCACAGACTAAGGCACGGGCGGGGGAGGGTGGCATCCTGGTGGCAGCAGACGAGTGACTGCCACAGTAGTGAGGGAGGGAGAATGGTGTGTGTCAGAGCCAGTTGTGGCCACCAAGGAGCCATCAGCTCCCTGGCTCTGGGGCCGCCCATCTCCACAGGATGTTCCTCAAGATGTAGGTTGAAGGCTGGGGCGCCACTCCATGGTGGAGGCTTGCCCAAGCATGTGCAAGGCCCTGGGTTCCATGCCTGGCAGAAAAGAAGCTTAGTGCTTAAGAGCACATGGCTCCAACGCTTACTCGCTATGGGTCTGGAGGAGTCACTTGATTTTGCTGAGTGCACCTCTTGTCTGTCCGGGGGGTCTCCGCCCCACCCCACCACAGCCTCCTTTGGGTGCTGCAGTGAGGTCTGACTGGAATGGGTGACAACTGGACACCAGTTTCTAGTCGTGTGGGTGGCAGGCGCTGAGGGCAGGGAGGGTAGCGTCTGTAGCGAGCCACATGCAGCTCGGGAGCTGGACACACAGCATCTGAGGGATAAAGCAGGACTCAGACCTTCCGCACAGTGACTTGCCACTCTTTAGTCCCCCTCTGTCCTCACAGCAGCTGACTCCGAGAGCCTCTCAATAGACCACCTGTACTTTAGCAAGCCGTGTGCTCACGTCCAAGCTATGAGGTCATGGGGACCATACTTTGTCCATCTGCTTGAGACAGTCTGGGTCCTGATAGCTTCCAGACCTTGGAAAGGAAAGGCCTGTCCCACTGGATCTGGGATACTAGCAGATGAAAACGGGAGAGTTCAGCCAGCCAGCCGCACAGCCTGGACTGGATCTCCCTAGGGCGTGGGAATTCCCTCCCTGCCTCTCTGTCTGACACAGCTGGAGATTGGAGTCAGGGCTGGAATCAGCAGGCTATCAGCTGGGCTGGGCTATAGGAGGGGCTCACAGTCCCATCCCACGCTCTCACTTCACTGACGACTCCGAGGCCCTGAGTGCCCCCTGTCCATCAACACTGCCGCTCCTCCTGCCCTGCCTAGGAAGACCCAGTGCAGTGGGGCCTCCAGTGCTGTGATGGGCACCTAGCTCAGCTGTCTGCCAGCTGAGTCATGGTGAGGTTAGAGGACTCACCTAACCCTGAGGAGGGAGGAGTGTTGGGTGCGGAGAAGTCCCTGATGCTCCGGGTCAACATGGGGACCCGAATGAAACGCAGGTGCCTTTGGTACCCCAGCTCAGGCCCTAGACAGCACTGGGTTACTCACACACTGACCGGAGTCTTCAGTTGTCTACGAGCTCTCTCGTCCCATGCCCTAAAAGGTCTTCTCTGTGTTGAGACCTCCTGTGGGTATGACTACCTCCCAGCAGCATGGGAAGGACATGAGTGGCCAGGCTTCCAGGCTAGCAGTTAGCTCAGCCAGAGGACCCACCATGAGTGACTGGCCCTTCCAGGTTCTCTGTTGCAGGAGTGGCAGAAGTCACAGCCAACAGCAACCTGGAGTGGTCAGTGATAGCTGTAATGGGAGCTTGGCTTGACTGGCTGTCCAGTTAAGCCATGGTGGGGTTAAAGGAAGGTTGGCTGTGTTTGTCTATAGCTAAATGTGCAATTAGAGCCACTTGGGGACAGGCAGTAAGCCAATGAAGAACCAGACACATGTCCCCTGTGCTAGGAGCCTTTGGACAAAGGAACTCAGTCCAGTGTAGATTTATTTGGAAATAGCTGGTGGATCCTGGAAACTGAGGCCTAGGGGAACATGGGCCACCAGGGACCCATAAAGATGGTTGTCAAAGAAGGAAGGAGGGGAGGGTAAGCCGCGGTCAGCTCTTGCTGTCTTCTCAATCCCATGGTGTGGGGTTCTGAGAAGATGACCCTGGAGAGCTGAAGGAAGACAGGCAGATATCTTGCCTGAGTGACTGGGCTCCCCAGGGACACCCGTGGAAATTCTCGAATCCCTAGGCTGCTCTGAAGAGGTGATAGGTCATAGGACAGAGTCCTCTGTAGGATAAGGTCCCCCACAGGAAATGACAGTGGGAACAGAGGCTGGTGATCGTCTCTGAGGTAGGAGGGAGTCTTCCTGCCAGATCCCACACAGGGGGTTATGGAGAGAGGGACAGGAAGTTCCCCCAGACCCTCCAAAAGACAGCTGAGGCTGGGGTCGAGGGGACCACGGGAGAGCCAGCTCTCCTCCCAGGAGCCCTAGAGCCTGCGTTAACCACGGGGCGGGCACTCAGGGTCAGCCAGGACTGGTGGTACGATCCCAGCACAGAACCACTCTCTCCCCCACCTCTCCTCGGTGCCCCTTGATGTCTGAAGCTTCACCTTTAGAACAGGCCTTTCCGTGCCAGCTAGAGCCAGAGACACCAGAAAAGCCTCTGCCTTCAAAAGCTTTTTGAAGCAAATACATCTTTTTATGGCATAAAGAACAGTTTGAAGAAACTGGTTGTGGCTCCCACCTGTCCTGAGGTTAGGATGTGGGAGGGGACAGCTATTTGCAGGTAGATGCTCACCAGTCACACACACATACACATACACATACATGCTCACACACACACTGACACACATATCTACTCACATATACATGCACACATCTGTTCATATACACACTGACATGTTCACATGTTCACACGGGCATACATATTCACCCATAGGCCCCCACAGACACATATATATACTCATATGCACACACATTCATATACATGCTGGCATGCATGTGTGTATGATAAACATGGGCATATGAGCACGTTTGCACACAGATACACATGCATATTCGCATATGTGTACATATGGGCATGCATGTTTACACATGCTGAAACACAAGCTCATGTGTACATACACAGACATGCATGCATCCATGCACAAATCAACACGCACACATGTACAGACACACACATATGTAGACACATACACACACGGAGACACACGCTCTCTGTAGAAAGGGGCCCACTGCCTTGCCTGCTCACCAGTGCCCAGAATCTGTTCCACATTTGACAACACAGCCATTTGGCCCGGGGTTCCTGAAGGGGTTGGTCTTATCACACAGATAGCCTGTGGGGAGCCCTGCCCAGGCCCTGAGCAGTGTCTCCATGACTCCTGGGAGCAGGTGTACAGGAGGAGACTGAGGACTTCTCTCCGTGGATCCCCCATCCCATCAACCCCCTCAGGACTGTGCACTGTGTGGAAGGAACTGTGTCTGATTCCTGCCCTGTCTCTGAGTCCCTCCCAACAGACGCAGGAGGATTAGATAAGGGTCACACTAACCCCCACCCAATGGACAGTCACCACCAATAACACGTGTCTGCAAACTGAAGTGTGGGGACCCGGTGATCAGCCCACAGCGACCTGCACCAGCCCAGGCAGAGAGCCTTAGGCTGAGACTCACAGGATGGGCAGGGATCAACTAGGGAAGGAGGGCTGGGGGAAGCTTGTGCAAAGGCCCTGAGGCAGGATCTCAGGATATATCTGAGGTAGTGAACAGCTCTCAGGGTGGCCCAAGAAAGACAGGGAGGGTACCTGGACAGCCTGCAGGGCTTGACAACCTCTATTGAAATGTCTGAGTTTTTCTGAGCCAGGAGCCTTAAAGGGGACATCACCAGCCCCGAGGGTTCTCATGCTAGTCATTGCCCTGGTCTCTGGAAGCACTTGGGGCCTCTCTCCAGGGCCATCCAAACCAGATGCCCTATTGATGTTCAAACATCAAAAATGAGTTTCCTGGGTTGAGGCCAGAAACTGATGGCAGCTAGCCCTGACCCAAGGATGGCTGCAACATGGGGCCCCACAGGGTGGCCTCCAGGGAAGTAACATGGCTCTGGTATGGGGGGCGTTGGCTGGAGCTGGATCCCCAGTGCAGGACTTGTCAGGAAGACGTGATTGGTTAAATGTGCTGGCATACTTCCTTCAGCTACATTGTAAATACCCAGGAGACTCTTGCATGTGGTGACCAGTGTCCCAAGACTCACAGCCAACTGGGAACTCAGAGTGTAAGTGGGTTTAGTTTTCTAGTTTCATCCTGTTGCTATCACTGACATTGCAACCAAAAGCAACTTAGGAGATGACAGAGCTTTATCTGGCTTGGACCTTCCTCCAGGTCACAGTTCATCAGTGAGAGAGGTCAAGGCAGGAACTTGAAGGTTGAAGGCAGACCTGCTATTCCAACACAGCGTTATCTCTGAAGGAAGAATCCACCTCCCAGCCACAGAGTATGTCCCGGCTTGCTGGTCACTGGTGGGTCCTATTCAATGAGCTTTCTTATACACTTCAAAGCCACCTACCCAGGGAATGGAGCCGCCCGCAGTGGACTGAGCCTTCTACAGCAATCGACCATCTAGGCAACTCTTCACAGAGAAGCCCGCAGGTCAGTCTGATCTGGGAAATCCCTCCACTGAGACTCCGTTCTCTGATGACTATAAGCTGTGTGAAGTTGACAGCTAAAGTGAACAGGGCACTTGGATGGAGTGAGTTTTCCTTTTTTATTAGATTTTTTTTACGTGTATGTTTATTTGCCTGCATGAGTTTATGTGTACAAGGGCCTGGGGAAGGCCACAGGAAGGCATGAGATCCCCTGGAGTTACAGAGGGTTCTGAACCCCCAAGTGGGTGCTGGGAACCAACGCTGAGTCCTCTGCAGGAGCAGCCAGTGCTGGTAACTGCTGAGTCATCTCTCCACCTAGATGCATGGGGCTCTAGGAAATAGGCTTTTGGCAACTGTTGTTCACAGAGAGGTTGTGAGCTAGAGTCCTTGTTGGAGGTGCCCGCCCGCAAGAGGCACCGCAATCACCACAGACTAGAAGCTGCCTTCAGAGAGGGGGGGGCCCATTCTGCGACCTTGACCTTGACCTCTAGCACCCTGACAGGTTGAAGATTTATTCTCAGCTCCTGGTGTGAGGGCATCTATCCCCAGCTGCACAGCTCCCTAGCAGAGTCCAGCCTGCATGGACTCCTGCGTTACTGCGAAAGAGACCTCTGGCTGGCTGGGTCTGTCTGGGGGCCGCCAGGCATCTGGGCCCCAGCTGTCTTGGGAATCCACCATCGTAGCTCTTTTCCATTGGAAATATCCCAGCACGTGACCCACTTAGCCGATCAGAGACTCTCAGGGACTTTGCCCAGGGGGCACCAAAGCTGGCACTTTGGGTGCTTCTGGAGATGGAGCCACCTCTGAGCAGTGCCTGTGGGTCCTCCAGAGGCCCTGCGGCCTGGGCTACCAGGCTGAGTGTGGTTTTGCCACTTTCCTAGGTGGGCTCCCTATTTCTGAGTAGTTGGGGCCCCAGGTAACACTTCCTATAAAGATTTCTGGTGTCTGCAACCAGCCTGTGATGTCCCCAGGTTCCACCCCACTACAGGTCCAGAAGTCTCCGTGTGACATGTTTTGGGTTTCACGCAGCCCCCCCCCACTCCCCTCACGGGAAGTATACCATTGCCATTATCAAAGGAGAGGGGCCAAGGGGATCCACCCGGTGTCACCTAGCGGTGAGACAGCATTGTTGAGAGAGGAGTGTGTCCTACCGCTGATGGATGGACTCAGTCTCTGGGGACGGTTGTCACCTGCAGCTTGTCCCTCTCCCCTGCCTTCCAGGAAGAACAGCTCTGAGGCTTGGCCCACTGGTGCTGGGATCTGGGGATGGGGGCTGAGCAAGGTTACCCAGAAAAGACAGCATTGAAGCTTTGAGGGAAGCATAGGAGTTCGCAGTGGAATCTGGGGGAGGTCCTGAGCTGCAGTTAGGAACTTGACTAGGGACCAAGAATATTCTAGAGCTTTAGAGGAAAATCAGAATCAACCATCCTAGCCCCAACCCTTGTAATCCCAGCCCATGTGGCTCCATATAGCCCTTCCGTCCGGTCCCACCTCCAGTCCAAACCCATCACAGACCCTCAGAAAATCTCTGTGACATCTAAGTGGACTCTGATAAAGGGGTCTTCACTGGGAGGCTTCGCACCCCTGTGCCCCAGTCCTGTTCAGCCTGCTCCTTCCCCCAGGGGCTTGAATCCTTCTCAGACCAGACCAGCAGCCAGAGGGCGTAGCTGCATATGCATGCTTTCCCATTTGAGCAGAAGAGGAGCTATGAGGAGGGCTCTGTGAAGAGGAGAGGAGGCGTCAACGCACAGAGGACTTGCCCGTCTGTGATCTGAATTCCACATCTGAGAGAGAGGCCGGAGGGGCTAGTGGTGGCTGTCCCTCAGCTCTCCCGAGCTGCTCTGAACACATGTTCCTTGGTCCCTCTGATCTGAAAGGGATAGGAGGCTGGGCCCAGAGTGCTTGGAGGCTAGGGACAGCTAGGAGCCTGCAGAGTAGCTGAGCAATAGCCTTGGGACTCGGTGGCCCAGTTAGAGCCATGTCAAGCACACCAGCTGCTGAAGGGACAGATGGTCTGGGGACCACCCAGCCTCGCTGTGCTGCTCAAGCCCAGACAAGGTATGGAGCAGTGGCTCCCAGGAGCCTCCAGAACCAGAAGCCATCTCGTCTTGTCACAGCTCATTGCTCAACAAATTCTCATTTCTCTAATTAATTCACTCCCTCGTGGTGGCCTGTGGTTGGTCTCAGTGTTGGGAGCTCTGGGATGTGCAGACCAAGCTTCCACAGTCCCCAGCTGGTGAGGAAGAGGGACAAGGACATGGACAGTGGCTACATGGAGCCGTCAAGACTGTGGGAGATGCTGAGGGAGGAGACTGGAGGGCCAGCTGAGCTGGGGACGCTTGGTGGCACATGTACAGCATAATAGGGATGAAGGACGCCCCTCCTTATGGACCCCGTCTCTCCATTTGGGAATTTCAGTGTGCCCGCACCTCGTCTACTTCCGCTATCCTCCATGTAAGGCCAACATGGCCTCCTGCCTGCCCTCTCCCCCGACCCAGTGAGGGGAGTAAGGAAGCCTCTATCTGAAGACAGAAAAGAGCTGCAAAGACAGCCAGGACGGGTTTACCTCGAGACGCCTGCCCATGTGTGGGAGGCTGCTTGCTCCAAGAGGCAGAGAAGCCAGGTGACATCGGCAGCTCCCAGGAACTCTCCTGAGCACGGGTCTGGGCTTGGACCAACTGGGTTCAGAACTACTGGAGTTTCCTGGATATGACCATCTCCAGAGGAAGACAGGCAGAAAGCAGAGTGCCCACTCCCTCCCAGAAACAGGCCAGTTCTTCAGCAGAATGAGCCCAAAGGAAGGGGCTGCTGAGCTCCTAGCAGATCTGTAGCCACGGGGCACGCATCTGGAGTTCGGGGCCACCCAAAGGAAACACATCACGGTTTCGGCAGGCCCTCAGTGTGGCTGACCCTGGGACCAGAGCAAAGCAAGGCCAAGCCTGAGAAGAAGAAGGCACAGCTTAGAACCAGCTTGGACCTGCCTGGACCAGACCATCCATCCCCATGTTACCCAAGTACCTCCAGAGTTCTCCCCAGAGGCGAGCATACATCCGTAGATGTGTGTAAGATGGCCACTGTCCATTTAAAAAACATATACAAACTAACTCTGCAGTCAATTAGGGAAAGTAGATTTTAAGACAAAAGTCATAAAACAAGACAAAGGGAATTTTAGAATTGTTCTGTCGCTGTGATAAACACCATGACCCAAAGCAACTCCGGTGCGGGGAGGGCTCCCCATGTCTACAGGCTGTGGTCCGCGCTGCAGGGAGGGCTCCCCGTGTCTACAGGCTGTGGTCCGCGCTCTTAGTTTTGGTCAGCGACACAAACTACAGAAGACGAAACTTCAGATGAGGCATTTCCTCGACTCCTGCATGCTGTGGGAGGCCCACTCCAGGCCATTTCATCCCTGGGCAGGGGCGCGATCTTAGCTGAGCAGGCCAGGGGAAGCCAGTAGCAGTGCCCCTCTGTGGTCTCTGCTTCAGTTCCGGCCGCGAGCTTCTGCCTGGCTTCCCTCGATGAAGGACTATACTGTAAGCTGAAATAAACCCTTTCCTTCCCAACATTTCCTTGGTGTGGTGTTTATCACAGAAACAGACCAATCGAAGTAACAGACTGTGGTTCCAAGCGCATGAGGTTTTGCTGTGACAGACCGGACCATGTTGTTTGGGTGGAGGATTGTGGAAAGATTTTGGAACTTGGGACTAGAAAAGCCACTGCATGTTTAGAGACAATAGGTTGTTCTGTAGTAGCAAGGAAAAATGAGAGTTCAGAGAGAAAAGTGGACCATGGGGGCCTGGCTTGTGAAGTTCCAGAAGGAAACAAAGACTCTGTTGGGACTGTTTGTGTGATATTTTATGTTAAGAATCTATGAACTACTACACGTGATGCTGGTTAACTGGAACTGAGATGAGCTGTAGCTAGGAAAAGGCCAGCATTGTTGAGGTGAAATCTTCTGGAAAGTATTTCCTCAGG
The DNA here is from genome assembly GCA_035773235.1 of Eospalax fontanierii. Lineage (NCBI taxonomy): Eukaryota > Metazoa > Chordata > Mammalia > Rodentia > Spalacidae > Eospalax > Eospalax fontanierii. The sequence continues at coordinate 74,095,415 of CM069537.1, forward strand.
GTTGGCACACAGAAGCTGTGGTCCAATGGGGGACCAAAACTACATCTCAAACTAGGTAATAGCTGAGTGTCTCCCATGTGGCACTGGTTTTGATGGTGTGAAAGCAGGATCAATGGGGTCATGGAGAGCAGCTGAAGTCTGGCACCCCGAGAGACCAAGAGCGGCCATTGGTGAAGGTGCAGCCTCAGTTCCTTGGAGACCCAGGATACCTGAGATGCCGGAGGGTGGGACGACCAGCAAGGACAGCAGCAGGTGTGGAGTGGAGATGTCCTGAGCCTACAGGACATGCCGTGTGTGCCGTGGACAGCAGAGCCAGAGAAGTGGAGTTGCCCAAGCCTCTTGGAGCCCAGAAGATCATTAATAAGTCCCAACTGTCAGACACTGAGCTACTCTGATGGTCTTTTGTTTTATTTAAGTGTACCTGGTTCTGCCCCTTTGAATAAGAAAGCATGCAACTTGGTTTTGATTTTACAGGAGCCCGCAATTGGGAGACTTTGGAATTTTAAAGAGATGTTAAACTTTTAAAGCACTGAAACTTTTTAAAGACTGTGGGACTTGTACAGTCCTACTGTGTTTTATATTGCGATAATAATACTGTCAGTTCTTGGGGATCAACAAGTAAGGAAAGGTTATGATTCAATAGCTTTGTGTTTATACGTCAGCTTGGCAAGGGGTCAATTGTACTACTTAATGTTCGTCAACTCAACACAAACTAGAGTCATCTGGGCAGAAGAGATGCCAACTGGGAGATTTCCCTGATCAGACTAGCCGGTAGGCATGTCTGTAGGGACATGTCCTTGATTACTAATGGATGGAGGAAGGTCCAGCCCACTATTGATGGTGCCATCTCCATCTCTGTACAGTGATGCACATCTGTAGTCCCAGCACTTGGGAGAAAGATATAGGAGGAACTCTAGGCACCAGCCTGGTCGACCCAGGAAGACTCACAAGGAAACAGAAAAATGTAAATAATGACAATTATGTCTCTTTAACAACAGTAGAATTGAACTGGGAGTCCGATAACCATGTTGCCGGTGCTTTTGAATTTGCATACTTCTAAGTCATCACTGAGTCGGACATGATGTCACAATGACCATTAACAATATTTTGAAATGAATAATAATCCAAGAAAGTCATAGAATTACATATGACAAAACTTGCACAGTGCATGGGATAAGTTAGAGCCTCCACATTTTATTTTAAGTGGAAAAGGGCTGAAAAGCAGTTATTTAGATATGCATTTCAGGAGCTTAAATCCCTTGAGCTGGCGAGGTGGCTCAGTGGGCAGAGGGACTAGCACAGGAACCGACGTGTTTGATCCCCACAAGGTGGCAAGAGAGAACCCATCTGAGCGTTGTGTGCTTATCACCACATGTGCACACCTGCCCTCACAGGTCCCCCATAAATAATAAGAACTCAAATCCCCTTGTTTTCACAATAGCAAATCAAGCCCAAAGAAAGTCAGAGGATGGTGAGACAATACAAATATCTAAGATTCATAAAATTAAAAATGAACATTTTGGTGAAAAATCAGTGAAGGAAAAACTTGGCTTTGCAAATAAACAGCATCATTACTGACACAGAGACCACAGAGAGCAGCCTCACAGGCCAGCAGAGACGTGACGACTGGCCCTACCACACAGAGCAAGGAGGGTCAGCACCTCTCTGTGCCCCAAAACCCCAAGGCTAGCTGAATTAGACCATCTCACAGGAAAACAAAACTGACCAGAAGAAACAAAAACCTGGAAAGGTCATATTAACACATGTGGTGTGGAACTGAACATCTTCCCACGAGGAGTCCCAGCCCAGATGGGTTCACTGAGGATCACCGAGGAGTTCTCCGAACACTTAGACAAATATACACAGAGTCAAAAGGAAAATGTCTTCCTACTTGCTTTAAGGAGAGAACACAGACCTCACAGACACCAATAAGGACCATTGCAATCGAGGAAGGCAGTAATCGCAGCGGAAGATGAACACGTTCTCTCAGATAGACTAAGCAAACCAGATCCCGCGTGGTGGCACAGGCACGCGCTCCTAGCAGGGAAGCCTGGCCCTTTCTGCACTTCTTTTAGAGTGGGGCCAAGACTCACTTTGCTTACTCCCATGAGGCTGGGAGGAATCTTGAGACTTCAAGACTTTCAACCATTGCCATCTGTGAAAGAGATGTGACGTGATTTCCCAGACATCTGAAAAGGATGGCGTGGACACCACTCCTGTCCCTCCCTCCCCTCCCGCACTCCCATCGCCAGACCCTTGCTTTTGCCGTGCTGTGAAGAAGCCCAGGCTACATGGGGTGCTCTTGGGTGGTTGAGGCTATGCATCTGGAAACCAGGCTAGGACCCCAGTCGACAATCAGCATCAACTCCCAGGATGTAGATGAGTAAGACTCCATCTGACTCCTGATCCCAAGTTTCAAGCCCGACAGAGCAATTCTCACATCCTGTAGGACAGAGACAAGCTGTCCCCAACATGCGCTGCCTGATTCTGGGCCCACAGAACCCCTCAAGAATCGGGATTGCTGTGTTAAGCCAGCCTAGTTTAGTGCAGTGTTTTATGGCACAGTAAGTTACTAATACAGAGGGAAAATGAAAGGCCCCAAACTAAAAACGCAAACGTCCTAAATAAAGTATTAGCTAATAGATTCTGGCTATGCTACAAAAATATAGTAATCAAATTGCATTTACTCTGGAATGCAAGATTGCTTTGACATTTGAGAGTCCGTCATTACAACAAAATACGATGAAAGAATATAACACAGGATGTTTGCCCTGTTGATTTTTTTAAATGCTTAGCAACGTGGAAACAGAAGCGACTTCCTTCATGGAACAAAAGACACTTCTAATACACCAAATGGGACCGTTAACAGTGAAAGCTGAACCCCTGCTCCCCAGACCAGGTACAAGTCCACACCCCCTGTCACTATGTCGTCCGGCATGAAGCTTTGCTTAAAAGCAAAGAGTCAAGACGGACGGGAGAAAACAAGAATTGCCAGCCATCCAAGGGCCTGCAGGGCCCAGCAACACGTGGCAGAATCCAGAAGAATTTTATGACCCTTCCATTAGAACTGGTAAATTCAGAAAGTCACTACATATAAAGTCAGCACACTCAAATCAGTCCACAGATGACGAGGGAATAAAAATTTAAGTCAGTGCCAGCAAGATGGCTCGGCGCTTGTCACACGAGACTGGTGACTTGAGTTCCATCCCTGCAATGCACCACGGAAAGAGAGAGCCAAAAGCCTCCTAAAAGTTGTCCTTTGACTTACACATGCACACCGTGGTACGTATACACACATGCACACGCAATGGTAGATAAAATAAAATTTTTGCAAGTTTAAGTCATTTACATTAGCATCAGGGGAAAAAAATCATCCAAGAACTGATCTAAGGAGAGATGTTTGTGATTTGTTCAGAAGCATCAGACCGTGACTGAGAAAAGAAAGCAGATTCTTCATAAACACCGAGCGCCGTGCCATGCTCGTGAGAAGACAGCTGTGTGAAGATCCTCATCCCACCCACCTGTGTTGACATTTACATCCCACATTCACCCAACCTCAACCCCAGCAGGCTTTGGAGTATGCATTTAGAAATTAACAAACTGATGATCAAACTTGCACAGAACCAAAAATGACCTACAGTACTCAAAACACCCTCAAAACCGCACAAATCTGTATCTCAAAGCACTGGATCTGTGACTTCCTGATGAATCCAACATGGTGTGCCCTTGAGCCCCGAGTGCTGGGCAGAAAAGGTATAGAGGGTGTGGAGACGGCAGCAGGAGTGGGCAGGTGCACCTGCCGCTTGCCCGGCACCAAGTGGACACAGTCAGTTTGCATACAAGCACTCTCAATTGTCTACACATTTCACAGGTAAGTAAACTGAGGCTGGTAGAGAGGAAAGTACTCACCAAGTCACCCGAGGCTGTGGTTCTCATAGATCTAGATGGTCATAAGGCAGAGTGGGCAGGGAGAGGCCGCACAGACCAGCCTGCATCTTCCCTTATGGGTGGGACCCTCCTGAGCGGTGGGCACAGCATGCCTGGGCAGCCTTGGCGGTATTCCTCCTGCCAGCAGGTTTTTGCCCCTGCAGGTGGGTGGCCCAGGGCCCAGATGACTTCCATACAAGCCTCCTGTGTCAGGGGAGGGAAGGAGAAAGGGAGGGACGGGGGGAGGGTGGGAGGGAGAGAGGGAGGGAGAGAGGGGAGGAAGACCATAAGCAGCGGCAAAGATACTACAGGCTCCAAGCCAGCCGGCCAGGCAGAAAGGGCCCCTTGCCACCCATGGGGCCACCAGTGCCCAGAGGTGCCAAATGAAGACTGCTCTGAGCGTCAGGGATGCTCTTGACCCATCCAGCACGGCCCTCAGGAGAGAGAAGCTGAGCCACGTGTGGGTTCTGAACTGTACCGTTCCCTTCGATGTGCCCCACATAGCACAGGGCTTAGGAGAACCCAGAATAAAGGTGGATGTGGCTATGGAACGAGGCAGGACCAGCCTGACCCTGCAGCACCAGCACCACTGGACTCAGTGCACCCCAGCCTGTTTGGCTCTTGTTCATTCACCGGCTGAGTGGGCCTCTGTCCACTCTCCTGAAAAATAGAAGCACCCTCCCTCTCCCTAGACGGCAGGGCAGCCGGTGGATCCCAGACAGAAGGAGACCACCCCTGTGCCCACACAGAGCGACTGCGGGTAATCGGGAAATGTGGGCTTGAGACCTTGGGGCTGCAGGCTGAATGTCACACTATGACAATGCTCTGGTTCCTCAGACCTCTTACCTCCTGGACTCCAGGGAGTGCAAGGAGCCTGAGGATACAGCAAATCCCCAGAGAACTGAGGAACCCCAAACACCCAGCCTGGAGCACATAGCCTCTGGGCTCCACAGCTGTCCTGGCCTGGCTCAGGGGCAGAGGATGAAGGAGAAGCGGGAGCTCTGGCTTCGGGGTGTCTCCAGACTCCGGGAGCAGGAGCCGTCAGCAGGCGGGTCACTGCCTACCTATGTCAGAAGTCCCCTCTCAGGACACAAAGGGCCAGTGGCTTTTCCTCCCGCCTCCCAGCCAGGGAGCGGCATGGTCTTGGGTGAGTGTCTCACCCTCTCTGGGTCTCAGTGCCCATGGCATGAGTCTGGGCCTGCGGTACTGGGGCATGGACTGTGCGTCAGTGTATGAATGGCTTAGAACAGTACTGGCACCTGCAGATCTGCCAGCATGCCAGTGACTCCCCCTCTGTGCTGTTATTGTGAGCTTTTTTTGGGGGGGCACAAGAGGACAGGAGGGGCAGCGCTGGGCCAGGGAGGCCTGGGATTCCTGGACAAGGAGTCCATTACCAGGAGTCCCCGTGTGTTGGGCCTCCAACGCCGCTGCGGCTCCAGCCCGCCCTTTTAGCCCGACTGACGACGATCGCCCCCTCCTGGGCCGCCGCTGACAAGTCACTGCCCCCAGCTGCCCTGAGCTCAGCACTCCAGCTCACACACCGGTAGGACTTGCTGAAGGAGGCAGAGGCAGGAGGATCTGTGAGGTCGAGGCCAGCCTGGGCTACACTGATTGGGTGTCCACACATGATCCACTGGGAGCTGCAGGCCGACCCAAGACAATCACAACCAACTGTCACCAACTGTTTGGGACGCAGCTGTCAGAGCCTCACCGGAGTCTGATGGCCTATCAAAATGGACTTTGCCTGGCTGCAGTTTACGGGACAAAGATCGATTGGTCCTTCACTCCCTTTTAGCCCCACCCCTACCCTATATAAGTTATTTTGTAACCTTCAATAAACGAGATCCTGATTGGACAGACTCCCGACTCCATGTGGTTTTTTTTCTCCGGAGTGGAGAGGGTCCGGGTCGCGACACTCACCATCCTGCTCAGCCCCTGGAGGAGGCCGGCTGGACCAGCTTCTCCACCGCCCTACCTGCCAGTGATCCCGGCACCCATGGGTGCTTATTCTTACCTCTGCAGACATGGAGCCCACAGGCCAGCTGGAGCTACCAGAAACGTGTGGCTCACACGTGTGGCCTCTGGGACCACATGTGGAATGGCACTGGTGTCAAGAGAAGACAGAGGCAGATAGAGAGGCTGTGGTTAGGTGTAGTGTCCCATCCCACACTCACATGATCAGAACAGCTGGACTATCGGGATGGCGAAGCATGGCCTGTCAACCACAGGGGGTGGGAGGGTCTGATTGTCCATGTATGTGTGGGATTGTGCTGGTGACCCTAAGTTTATGAGGTTGCTGTGAGCACAGAGTGAGCCCCCATTTGCAAAGCTGGGGCAGATTTTGGTCTGTGGGGTCAGAATAGACAACAACTCTAGTTCCCACTGCGCCATGCTCCTCTAGATCCTGAAGCACTGGGCAGGGGGAGGGGAGGCAGCCAGGCCAGCGCTCAGCTTGGCTCAGTCTCAGCCCATTTGTCTTGATCCCAGATCTCAATTAGCGTTGCTAGACCGCAGAGCGGCTTTATGGAGTGGAAAAAATCCATTAAGGATTTTAAAGCAAAGCTCAGGACATAATCACCTCATTGTGGGGGCTTCCGCGTGGGCTGGCTGTTGAGTCCAGCTCTCAAGAAGCTGTCGCCCGCCACCCTACCTGGCTCAGGTATGGGTCATGCCCCAGGGCAGCTAAGTGAGCCAGGCCCCTGGTGGCAGTCCCCATTGGCCATGGCCACACTCCAGCAGCTCACAGGACTTGGTGGATGTGCTTTCTGGAACTTTCCATTGCATAGGAATCCAGCCAGCTGATTCCCCCCACCCCTACCAGAGCAGCCCAAGACAGCTCAGGCCGATGCTATCTCTCTGCTGATACCCTGGCCGGGCCCCTGCTATAGCCAAGTCCCGTGGCTTCGGGGCCATCAGGAGGATCCTGACCCTGCCATGGGCCACTGGCTCCTCAGTCTCCCTAGATTTCAGTACCCTCATCTACCTGTATCACTGTACGGAGAGAAGAGCCACCCAGAGGGGTTGCTAAGGAAACAAATAAGGTGACAGGTGGCCAGTGTAGGACCCACGGGCCAAATGCCATCCCGGGTAATGGCTGTCCCCATTAACCCCTTGCTGCCACCTGTCTCATGGGTGACCTCAGCAGAGACTGTTCCCCACTCCTGGCCTGGCCACTGCCCTGGGAGCCTCCTCCAGGAAGCCCTCCATGGCTATCCAGAGCAGCCCAGCTTTTGCAGCACAGTGTGGAGAACGCAGGCTAGGAGGCGGCTGATGTTACTGCTTCCCTGCACAACACCAGCGTCTCTGGGACCAGGCCTGAGTTGAGGCCCCAGCACCCCACACAGGCCGCAGCACAGAGAGCATCCCCAAGGATGACTGATCTGGAACAGCTTTCAGAAACTTCTGACATAGCCATGAGTCTGTCCAAGCCCTCCCCCCCCCCCCGCCATCCATCCTCTGTTGTGGGCTGGGAAGCCCAAGCCTTGACCCGCCCCCTTCCCTACCAGATTCTGTCTACCTCAGTCCTTTGCTCAGGCTAGCCCTTCTCCTACCCCAACCCTCTTGCCGTGCTTTCTGTCTAGGCTTTGAAAATTCAGATCCCAGGGCTGGAGAGATGGCTCAGTGGTTAAGAGCGCTGGTTGCTCTTGCTGAGGACCAGGGTTCTGTTCCCAGCAGCCACATTACGACTACGAACTGTCTATAGTTCCAAGAGGATCTGACACTCTCTTCAGACCTCCGTGGGCATTGCATTGCATGACACCGCTGCACTCACATACATGCAGGTAATACACTAATATGCATAGAATAAAAATAATAAATAAAAAATTTCTTTGAGAGAGCTCAGATCCCATCAGCTCCAGGAAGTCCCCAGGTCCTGTCACGTTCAGCCACCCTCTCCTTGTGCTCCTGGCCTTGGACTTCTGAGCACGGTCACTGCACTGGGAACAACACTGCGCACAGAGGACAGAATGAGCTAGGACTCCCATGGCTGGCTCAGCTGGGCTCTCGGCCTTAGGAACTCCTTCAAGGTCGCACAGCAGGGGTGTGATGTGGACTCTCAACACAGCCCCGTGGGCTTCCCTGGCTCAGCCCCTTCCTCCTGTTCCCCTTGCTCCCACAGCTGGGCCCCAGGCCATAGCTTATTGTGCTGGGCAGAGCGAGGAGAGGAATTTGGGGGGCTCTGCGGAGCAACAAAGTGAGTTTGCCTGGAATTAATGGGGGAGTAGAGCACGTCTCCCTAATCGGCCTCAGTTCCAGTGTTTACAAGCACTGATTTCCTGGGGCTCCAGCCTGCCTGTGGGACCAAGAGCCAACCCCTCCACCTCCTGCTTCCCCATGTTCTGGGATCAGGGATGGACTGCCTCTCAAGGGTCAGATGTGCCCCAGACAGAAAGACGGAGAGGCTGGGAGGGGCCTTCCACAGCCTTTTGGGCCTGAACACGGCCAAGCCCAAGCTTGAGAAGAACTGGGACTCCAGAGGCTAGGCCTTGGGGTCTCAAGGGAAGAGGTGAGCTACAGGGCGGTGATCTAAGCAGGTTTAAGCCCTCAGTAGGGGACCTGGATGGCAGAGGGTGGTGGAGGAAAGTGGTGGGTCCAGGATGTACCCAGCAGGTGGGGCCACTGGTGATGAATGTCCAGGCAGAGGCCACAGGAGGGCGCTGTTTTCAGGAAGGTGATGGGGGGGAGGAAGTTGGGAGCCATTTGACCTCTATTGACCTTAAGATGGACTTCGGCCACAAAGGACAAGTTAGCTGAGCCCGCCAGGGATAGATAGACTCCTGTGGTGGGCGGAAGAGGTGCCCTGGGGGAGCCTGGCTCCTGCACCCCATGCCCAGTGCAGCCAGTGACCCCTCCCCATGTGGTGATGGCGCTTCTACCAGCCTGGCACAGTCTCCTGCATGTCACCTGTGGGCCCCGGGGTCAGGAGTAAGAGCTGTGGAGCTGAAGTTCTTTGTAGTACAAACACCACTTTTGAAAACTAAGAGGCTTCAATGTCACGTGATCTTAAGGGACAGGTATGTGATCTGTCCTTAACCAAAATGTGGCTACTTGGCACTTGATGTGTTGGAGATTTCTAATGGCTCTGCTGCCCCGGGCTCAGACACCAACACCTCCTTAGCCAGGCAGGCCAGCCACGGAATTTTCTCATGCTGTGTTATGTGTGTGCAAGTGCATGCATGTGCACTGTGTACAAGCATGTCTCCTGTGTACACTCATATTTGCCTGGAGATGAGGGCTGGGCAGGAGAAATAACTTGGGCTCAGGGCCCACTGGACAGCGTGCCCTTTGCCCTCCCAATCTGGTCATGAGGGAGGCAGGCCAGGGTCTTCAGGCTGGGCTCCTGTTCCTGCTCAGCTGATGGTCAGGTGACTCACACTGAGGATGAGCTCTAACTCTGACACAGGTATGTATATACCCGTCTTATACACTGTAAAGTGCTAATCCCTGAGGTGAGTGAATGCAGAGACTTCTCACAATATAGGAGAGGCTGACCAGTTTCCAGACTGTCAAAGTCAGCTTCATGGACAGTAACCTGCTGGTCCTCTTAACAGCCTGTGCCACGGTAAAGGGGCTTTCGGTGATGTATGTGTTTGAATCCCTAGAACCTTTGAGTGCATAACTTCTAGAGGCAAAAGAAGCCACCCAGCCACCCACCAGGGACAGTAATGTTATTCCCGCACCCTAGGATGCAAGGCCCTGGACAGCTGGGGCAGAGACTCTCAATGGAAGGACCCTGTTAATGAGCAACTAACTGGTTCTGCATCAGGCTTGGATTAATCACAATCCTTCCACCAGAAACCAGGAGGGAGGGAGAAAGAGATGGGAAGACGGACAGACCTGGATTCAACTGGCTTGGCAACAGGAAGAGGCTGGGAGCTGAGGAGCACACTTTCTTCTGGAAGCTGAGGACAGCCCTGGGTCTTTGCCCAGCAAGAACTTGAGGGACCCAGTCAGTCTCCACCCTAAAGAGGAGGTATTCCCAATACCCCTTCTCCACCAGAAGCTCCACAGAGGAGCACGGTTGCTCCTGCCTCGATTTCAGTCAGAGAAAGTGGCCAGGACTCCATAGACAGGTGAGAGAATAGACTCATATGGACTTTTGTTTGTTTCTGATGGCATTGGGAGTGAAACCTGAGGGTCCACACGTGCTAGACGGGCGGTCTACCATGCAGCTGTGCTCTGAAAGACAGTGCTGTCTATCCCCCTGAACTTGTAGCTGTTGCTTGCACAAACAAAGGAAAAGTAATCCACTGTACAATCCCCGCAGAAAAGTGCCATCTTGGAGCTTGGGCCTCACTGGCTACTGGCAGCTCCTGCAGTATGAGAATCCTCAGGGCAGAGAGGCTAAAAAGTGGAGGAGACACTAGCAGAACCCCAAGCAGTTAGTGGAGAGACTGTTGGGCTCACTCAGTACCCACGGCAGGGGCAGGTGGCAGCAGGGTCACCGGAGCTGAAGACACTACAGAGCAGCTGTGACGCCTCCTCTGCCTTCTGCCTGAGTGGGGCTGAAGGCAAGTGGCACCGTGTCCCTGTGCCTCTGCTACCAGTGGAGTGGGTGGCTATGAGAGACTCTGGCGGGTGACTACCTGGGGGCCCACAGGATGCCCCAGCCCACCGTGGTCCCTGGAGACAGAGCCGCCAGTTCAGGGAAGACCTGAGGGGAGGGCGGGGGGAGTCCCGAGGACTGCGGAGCCACCACAGCGGCTGCACATCTCCGCGGCTCCCACCCACCCGACCTCCTGTGGCAACTCCTGGGGGCTTGTGTCTGTGACCACCAGGGCCTCCTGGAGCGCAGGGCTTCGCTGGCCTGTGCGTGTCCCTCACGGTGCTGAGCAACTGCCTGTGTGCACTGAGGACCCACTGTGAGCCAGGCCCTGGGCGGCAGAAGTGGCCTTTCGGGGCCTCTCCTGAGGAGTGCTCAGCCCCCTGGGTGGTGATAGTGGAGAGACAGACACAAGAATGAGTGTGGCAGAAAACAGTTCCAGGGGGACAGGGTGTTGGGGGCAGGCGGGGCTTTGAGGGGTGTGCAGGGTAGTGATGGACGTGAGCTGGAGGGGGACCAGCGGAGGCTTCCCATAGAAGCCAAGGCAGTATCAAATGCAGATGAAAGCTGAACAGGGGACGGAGGGAGCGTGTTCTGGGTGTTGAGAACCCTGGAGACCGAGCTGCAGAGAGTCAAGGGAGGTCAGGGACAGGGAAGACCCCAGGCTCTCAAAGGAGTTGATATTTGGGTGTGTGGGTAGCTGAGAGCCACAGCAATGACTCTGGTGGGAGGAGACTTAGGCAGGTTTATGTCTTGGAGACCTGACGCCAGCCCTTCCCCAGCATTCTGCAAGCCCTGTTACCAGAAAAAGCTGGCCAGAAGGGATGGGCGGGGTTGAGGCCCAGGGCTCCCTCAGAGCCAGAGCGTAGTCAGGAGGTCCAGGCAGACTCAGCTCTGTGGCCCCGACAGCATACCTCCCACAATTCCTCTGAAAATGTTCTCAATTGAAAACAGGACACCAAAACACAGAATTCAAACAGCCTGTCTCTTCCCAGGATTAGCTGGGAGCTAATGATTTTCATTAATACCATTGGCTCTCTCAAATCTGATTTGACAGTGACCGCAGCCCACAGTCCCTCCCAAAGAGGACACTGAGCAGAAGGAACATAAATCACACCAGATGATCACAGCTGAATGCCAATGGCCTGCTCAGAGTCTGTGGCCAATGGGAGAGACCAGCCAGATGGCCAGACACCCTCTTCCCGTACAGGTCATCCAAACGGATGTGGAGATGAATGAACACCAATGTGGCCACCAATGAGCTGCCTCCCCTCTGCGGATCTGGTCTCATTTGTCACCTCATGGGCTCATACCACCACTCCTGGAAGAGGGAATATTGTTGTTCTCTACTGGGCAAGAGCTGTAGCTCAGAGAGGTCAAGTGGCTTCCTGAAGATCACACAGCATGCTGGCTCTCAGTTGTACAAAGTTTGGGGATCCTTTGTCATATTTCTCCTTCATCTTTGGGCTGATTGCTCTCAGGGGAGCGGAACAGATAGATGTGGACCCCAGTAGACCGAAAAAAGGCAGAGAAAGTGGGGCAGGAGGAATGACAGGCATCTTCCTGTGATACCCACCTAAGGGGAGCATGCAGCCCCTGAGATGACCAGCAGGAGCTCTGGGGGCTGGCTGGCCCTGCATCACCTCCCACACAGTGACGTGGGCTTCCTGCCAGTGTCCCCTGTGTACTGTGTTGGTTTTAAAATGTGAAAGTGACGTGGTACTTTGAGTCCCTCCTGGGCTCTGGCATGGCTGCCTGGCCCTTGTCCAGGGCCCAGCGCCTCCTCCATCTTCCCGGTGTCTCCTGGCAACTCTGCTGACAACCTTTTCTCAGACTCACCTGGGCACCCGTAGCCTGGCAACCCTCTCTGCGGACTGGGACGCCATTCCTGAGAGATCAGGTGGGTCTCTTCCCCTCTCTGGGTCTCAGGCACATGGAGTTGGTCAAATCAGGCACTCTGAAATGTCCTTTACACTAGGCCAGAGACTTAGCTTTCCCACGTAGAGCGGAAGGCTGGTAGGCATGGGGAGGGGCCTGCAGCAGCCTCAGGCACAGGCTCACCTTGCTTGTTCTGTCTTCTCATCTTTGGGGGGTGGCAAGTGCCCCTCACCTGGGGCACCTGTGAACTCAGCTGTGTCACCTTCCTCTGGGAACCTGTGTGGCCCCATAAGACTTCAGGACCTTGAGGATTGCTTTTACACTTGGAGAGAAGAGCAGCAAGGCCTGTGCCAGCCTCTTTCCTGTCACAGGAGAGAAAGTGAGTCCCCAGCAGGGCCTGAGGTGGATGTGGGGCCACACCTCATACCCTTTGCCTTTAAGGGAGATGTGACAGACAGTAGGGACCTCATGCCCAGATGAGAAATGGGTCAATACCAGCCACCAGCCCAGAAGAGAAAAAATCTTTGGTCACTTCCTCCCAGATCCTCAAATGTATGGGTGAGCCTTCTAGTCCAGGCATACCTTCCTGTTTACCCAGGTAAAGAAAGAGAAACATAAATGTACCCAACATGAAGCAAGGGCCATGGACTGCTCCAGGTCTCGGCTGGCTGTGCCATATCTGGGGTTGTCCAGAGAACAGGCTGGACCAGAACAAACCTAGTAAACCCCGACCATGATCAGGAAGAACATGGTGGGCGGGGTGGAGGGAGTGGGGAGGAGTCCCCAGAAGCCACCCTGTCACCTGGTAAAGTTGCTGGAAAAGTGCCACATCAGCACAGGTCCTGTCTGGGGGCTTCGTGAGAAGAAGCAAAGAATCAAGACAGGAGCTGGATGGGAGATGCCAAGGGCGCTGGGGTGACAACAGCCAGACGAGTGAGCAATCGCGGGGCTCACTAGAGACCTAGCTAGCATTCCAGGAAGCAAGGCGAACTGTGGGCACCGGGCAGACCACTTAGAGGTGCAGAAGCAGGCAGAAGGACCAGGAGCCACAACTCAGAAGATGCTGGTCCACAGTCAAGTAAGAAACTCACACGAGAGAGAGCAGAGGGCCATGAGGACAGGAAGTCACTGTTTAGAAAGCATCAATACAGGAAGCGTTCCACCCAGCCTCAGTGAGACACGGCGCTCCAGATGGAGTGCGCCAAGCGAGGCAGAGCAGAATGCGCAGACAGCGGGGTGCCGGCACTCGGTGAGATCGATGGATGACAGCACTCAGAGAGCTCGTGCAGGGACAACAGGATGTGACAAGGATCCAGAGTCCTGCCAACCAGTCAATGAAGCCAGAAGGAGTTGACAAGGCCTGTTGAGTCCTGAAAGAAGACTCCAATGGACCTCTACGCTGAGCCTGAATCCCCACAGGATGAAGTCAAAGGGAGCTTCCTCAGGTGAGGAGGGACAGTTATCGCACACCCAGCTGCACGCATGCCTGGGCCTGGCCGGGTTGCACAAACACTTGGATCTAGGCTACCCACATCCTCGTGCCTGGACTGCATCTACACCTGAGCCTGGGCAGCCTGTGTACTTGAGTCTGAGCTGTACACACCCTTGATCCAAGGTGTGTGCATACCCAGAGGCAGACAACTCCACCTGAGATGCTTTCACATGAGCAGAGGCCAAGGGTATGAATCAAGGGAGGCGGCCTGGGCCGCACAGAGCCGCAGGGAGACGCAGAAGCGGCTATGGAAGTTGGAGGGCATGTTTTCAGCTAGATCACATCCTCTCCCCTGCAGATCCAAACTGGGAACAGCCGAGGTCTGAGTGGAGGATGGGGAGCTGGTAGGGGAGGCTCAGAAGCTTTATTTTATACTTTCTGTGAGATCTGCATATCTATATGCATAGACATGCGCATATCTAACTTTTTTTTATTAAAAGGGAGTTCAGTTGAGGGGAAGCTAAGCAGATGTACTGGGCCACCTCTCCAAAGACTTCAAGTTGCCAACGCCCACTCAGAGAGAGAGGATGAGCCAAGGAGCAGTGTGCACTGTGACCTTAAAACACAGCTGTGACCTTAAGACAGAAAAGAAAAAGAGGAGCCTCAAGGATACCGGGGTGTTCAGTGGTGAATCTAGGGGAAGCAGGAGCTGCCAGAGACATAGGGTCCAAAGAAGGCTGGGAGAACGAGGGAATCTACAGCTTGGGTGGGGAGATGAGGCTGGAGAAGACTCCAGCCTGGGGTTAGAAGGCATCCCTAAGTTATGGCCATTTGGTGGCAAGCTTGACATCATGGGCAACTCAGAGGCATGTTGTGATGACATCCACTGGGACAGACTCCTTCTGTGCCATGCCCGTTGTAAGCATTAGGTGGAGATTGCTTCCTGACTTCTTGAAACAAGCCTGTCCAGTTGTGCCCACTGTATGGATGGCCACGGGCGGCTTTTCAGGTGCCTCCTTCAGGGGACAGGGCCACACCCAGAGCTCTCCACCTTCAGGTAGGTGACACTAGGAATAGTACAAGGCAGAGAAGGAAGCCTAGCTCCTGAGTGGAGCTCCAAGCCATGATACCAGCCGAGTCAAACTTCCACTTAATTGTGCATTAGTTACTTTTCTGCTTCTGTGATTAAATACTGTGACAAAGGCAACTTATAGAAGGAAGAGTTTATTGGGCTTATGGTTCCAGAAGGGTGAACATTCAATATGGGGCTAAGAAATGGTTCAATGGTAAAGAGCACCATCTACTCTTGCAGAAGACCCAGGTTCGGCTCCTATTACCCACATGGTGGCTAACAACCATCCAAAACTCCAGTTCTGGGGGACCCAGTGCCCTTTTCCGACCTACTAAGGCACTGCATGACACAGGTGTGCTTGCACACACGCAGACAATACACTCATACACATAAAAAATAAAAAGATTATTTTAAAAAAGAGTCCCTCGTGGCAGGAGGTGTGGAGGCTGGAGCAGAAAATTGAGTGTTCACATCTTCAACCACTCACAGGAAGCAGAAAGCAAGATCGGGAGCCGAACAGGACGATGAACTCTCAAAGCGGCCCCCATGACATGCTTCCTCCAGCAAGGCCCTGCCCATGACCCTCCTCCACAGCGCCACCAACTGACCAAGTGTTCAGATACTTGAATCTATGGGGACCATTCTCATTCAAACCACTACAAATCATAAATACATCCAAATGTCAACGGAAAGCTTGGGACTGTGGAGACCCCCTGAGCACTGGGACAGGCAGCAGCCATCACTGGGGAGACACTGTCTCCTCCAGGAGATTCTCACTTGGAGCTCAAAATGACTCCAAACACAAGGAACTTAAGAGGATCTGCAGGCCTTTGAGAGCCAAGCAGATTACCCACAGCCTCCTAAGAGGGATGGAGCCCCTCCCTCTCCAGCAGAAGCGGCTCAGACTCTCCATCCCTCAGCAGCTCCCACCAGCACCATGTCCTGTGGCCAGGCCCTGGGTTGGCTATGGAGACACAGGGAACAGTGAGACCCGGCCCTGCCCTGGACGTCTCTGAGCCCCTGCTCTGGTATCCCAGCACTTGGGAGACAAGACAGGAAGAAATCAAAGCTAGACTCAGCAACACAATAAGTTTGACCTAGACCTTGAGCAAGGTGCTGGGGTCACAGAGTAGGTCTAATGGAGGGAGTCAGGTTTCAACAGGAAGGCAGGAAAGGTGCTCTAGGGGAGGGGACAGACTGGCAGAGGCAGTCTGGCTGCATGGGGGCGGAGGCAGGATACAGTCCCCCACGGGTGGTTTGTGGTGACCACAAACACTGACAAAGAATGAAGATGTAACCTGTGGGGTTCGGCTGAAGAGTCCCCAGAGTTCAGACTGCAAGGTAGGTCACAGGGAGGTGTCCCGGGATGATGCTCTGAGGTCTAGCTCCTCTTGGGTTGAGCTCCCAGCTACCTGGATCTTTGTTTTTTTCTTGGAGTCCATGGGTTCTAGGTGCCATTTCTAGGGTGCAGATGGGTGGGGCTCATGACACCCCCAGCACAGACTGCCTCAGGAGAAACCCAGGGTGAGCAATCTGGTTGGGGGCACTAGGAGGGGTGAGACGTCCCGAAGGAAGCACAGCTTGGGCTTCCTCTCTCTGGACTGAGAAACTTAGGATGGGAGAGTTGCAGGGGCAGAAAATTGGGCCGGCTCTGTAGTGGGGGCAGGGCGCTGATCAGTCAGAAATGTTGATCCCAGGTATGGGATGCACTGCAGGGCCACAAGTCTTAACGTCTTAAACTCAGCAGTGGGGGCAAAAGACAGCAAAGAAGAGCTTCCAGGGCTCTGCAACCTCCAATGAAAGCCACACTGCGTTCGCTGGGCAGGTGAAAGGCGAGGCTCTCCAAGCTGGAGCCGCTGGGATTGCTGTACCTTGTCACACGACAGCACGTGCAGGTCACAGCCAGCCAGAAAAGCCTGCACAAAGTCACGTGGTGGAGGCTAGGACATCCACTCTACTCCTGGGAGAGCCACAGAGCTCCCGGGGCCCACACAAGCCTGTCAATGCCACCAGTCCACAAGTTCATTGCACATATGGCTTCTAGCAAGTTCCTTTGTTATCTGGCCCATATCCATTACCTGAAACCCAGACAGCAGCCCAACAAGACATGGCTCATCCTGCTTCTGAGAAGAGAGGAGGGACTGACCCAGGGGCAGTGATCCAGGGCTACCTGCACTCCCCACCTGGCCTGCTGGCTGGCCCCATCTGGCTTCACCTGCTCACTAAGAACTGTCGTTATCGACTGTGTCAGCCCCTTATACCCTGTTACTTGTCCCAGTAAATCCAAAAGCCAGGGCCAGAATTCTAAAGCTCCTGTTTTGTTTTGTGACAGAGTCTCATACAGTAGACCAAGCTGGCCTTGAACTCATGACTGCCTGCCTCAGACTGTGTAATGCTGGAATTACAGGCATTTGGTACCGCCCCCAGCTTCTGCAACTCTGGTCACAGGTCCAGGAAGCTTCAGGAGCCTGACTCATTCACCAAGATGAGGGATGAGCCGTTCACTCACACCCAGTCCTTCCTCCCACTGCACCCTGCTGAGGGAGCCCAGGCTGGACTGAGTCTAAGTGCTCCCCTTGGCCCTGCCCACCCTCAGAGCTCTGACCTCAGACCTAGAGCGTTTCAAAGGCGGAGAGAGGGGTCGGTGAAGTGGCTCTTCTGAGGAGGTGGGGAATTAACAAGGAGGCGCAGTGACCCTGATTGCCTTCTGGGCTCCTATCGTCTGTGCAGGTCTCTCTACAGACCTCCAGAGCTAATTGGCAGGCGATAGGAGCTTGCAGGAGCAGCTCTTGCCTCCAAGTGACTGATCTCCAGGAGATCAGAAAGCCGTAGTCACACTCCAGAGGCAGCCGGGAGTGGGCTCGGTGACAGGATGGCGCAGTGCTGGGGGCTGCACAGTGCTCGAGCCTTGCTGCAGGACCAGTGTGTGGGACTCCAGCAGGGACGTGAGAAAGGGAGTTCTGACACAGGGCTCCCAGCTGAGACACAGAGAACCTGTGGGAGGCTAGCCAGGACAGGAGGGGTATGGGTCCTGACCCTAATGTGATAGTGGGTATTGTGCAGACTAACAGCCTCCAGACAGGCAATTTTCTGAATTTTTGCCACAATATTACCTAACCCAAAAAATCTCCAGCCCCATGTGGTCCAGTCTCTGCTCTGAGTCCCATTCGGGAAGCGTAGCCCAAAGAACAAGAATGGGGCACAATAGGTTCTATCCTTGGGCTGATTTTCTGAAAGGACAAAAGGCAGGTAGCTGAGTCCCCGTCTCCCCAGCCTGCTGCTTCCCAGAGCCTTCTCTGCTCTGCTCAGATCCTGGAAAAGAATAAATATTCCCACTTCTAGTGTCTAGTCTGGGCCCCCAGCCCATGGCTCATTTGCATGTCATTTGCATACTGCCTCATCCAGCCAATGAATACCCTTCCCCTTCTCTGGCTCCTCCCTGTTCCCTGTAGTTTATCTCTCAATCCCCTATCTCAGGAATCCAGGGACCAGATGGTCCTCAGGACTCTCCTGGAATTAGAGGAGCACACCAGTGGCTGGAACAGACACAGTACGGCCCAGCCTGGAACAAGTGCGCAGCCACCACATGTGCCATGGACCATGGTGCTGGAGTTCATGGAAACTCAGCCATCACTACCCTGGGCTCCAGTCTGAAGCTTCCAGGGAAGTCAGGGCAGGAATTCAAGTAGGATTGAAGCAGAAACCATAGAGGAAGACGGCTCACTCACTGCCAGTGATCGGCTAGCTTTCTTTCCATCTATTTATTTGTTATTTCTATTTTATGTGTATGAATATGATGCCTGCATATATGTAAGCATACCCATCTCATGCAGTGCTCAAGGCAGACAAAAGAGGGTTTTGGACCCCCTGGAACTGGAGTTACAGATGGATGTTAGCCACCATGAGGATGATGGGAA
This sequence comes from Eospalax fontanierii, assembly GCA_035773235.1. Taxonomy (NCBI): domain Eukaryota; kingdom Metazoa; phylum Chordata; class Mammalia; order Rodentia; family Spalacidae; genus Eospalax; species Eospalax fontanierii. The sequence continues at coordinate 74,114,185 of CM069537.1, forward strand.
CCGAACCCAGGTCCTCTCCAAGAGCAGACAGTGCTCTTAACTGCTGAGCCATCCCTCTAGCCCCTTGGCTTTCTTATATAGCCCAGGCCCATCTGCCAAGAGATGGTGCCGCCCACAGTGGGCTGGCCCGCCCTTCTCGATCATCAGTCGAGGTACTCCCTCACAGACATGGTCTGATAAAGGAGATTCTTCAGTGGAGGTTCCCTTTCTCAAGTGACTCTAGGTTGTATTAATAAAATCAGGATGGGGAATGAAATTTACTAGCAAGACAGATGAACTCAGAACAAAGAGAACGGGGACCGAGGGGCAGGCCAGTGGGGACGGAGGACAGCAGAGGGTGACAGAGGAGAGAAATGGAAGAAGGAGACAGACCAGAAGAGGAAGCAGGGAAGGGTGTCTCTGTGAGAGGAAACCGTGTTTGTGAAGACTGCAGAGTGGGAACCAGCCTGGAGTGCCCAGGTTCTGGAGGCGTGGGCGTGGGGACGAGGGGTCTACGCCTCACGTACAGGCCAGGGCAGCGTGGGGTGGCAGTGAACACTGCTGGTTGCCTCTGACCTTGGTGGTCTTTTGTTGTTGTTTTATAGCTGAGAGCTAAGTGGTTTGTCCAAGGTCATCACTGCCTCCAGGGGAAGTTAGGAAGCAGTGTGTCTGGGTCTGTCTGGGACTGAGGCCTGCAGGCTACCTATGGGCAGCCTCCTATCCACAGGGTGCAGAAGAATCTCCAGCTCCACAGGTTCTGTCTGTCCCTCTGAGGGCACCACATAGGCTCCTTCCACTCTAGGGCATATAGTCGCCTCAATATACTATCCAGATGTGGGCTTCTCTCTCCGGGTCTACACAGGACACAGTGGATCTGTTCAGTCACTTCACTGGCTGAGGGGCCAGTCATGTCCATCCCCCTTAATCCTCTTCTTCAGAACGGGTATAGACTAATGGAACATTTTGGAAGTAAGCACCTAGTGGAAGGGCTGGCCAGTGGGGGTCCCCACACCTATGTCTGGGACCCAGCCAATCACTCCACTTCATTGCCCCAGGGTGGGGCTCCACAGGACTGCAAAGAAGGGGAGACCCCATGGAGGCTGAGCCATGAGTTTCTAGTGGTAAAGGCTGCTGTCTGCCCCTTGCCAGCACCGCCATCACCTGGGGGCACAGGGAGATGGGCAGGACCTCAGGGACCAGCAGGGCAGGTTCCCTGAATAGAGAGCCTCCTCCTGGGAGGACTGGCATAAATGATGGAGGGCCAGAGGCTGCTCAGGGAGAACCAGAGCATGACTCAATTAGCTCAAGCAAGTGGCTTTTATTGCGCATTTATGAGAGAGAGAAAGAGAAAATACCACACTCATCCACATTTCAGATCAAGAAGGGGCAACGTTCTCTGCATTTGAATTGCTGAAGAGGCCACTCAGGCTGAGAGAGGGAGGAAAGGAGAGGGTCAGAAGAGAGGCGGAGGGGGTGCGGAGAGATGGACAGTCTGCAGAGAGGGTCATCTAGGATGGTCTCTGGGCGCTCAGAGGAGTCTCCAGAGGAGCCCGGAGACCCCAGGCTGATTCTCCAGGAGGCCCACAAAGCCTCACCGACTGGGGCAGGGCAGGGCCAAGGGCGGCTGTGGAGGGAGGGAGGCCCAGAAGAATGGCCTCTGAACTCTTTCTCATCCTCTAGCCTCTCCCCCTACTACATCTGAGTCAGATTATGCTTCCTGGAAGCACATTTCAGATGGGCTCAACCAGGACTTGCCACACTGTGTCACCCAGCCGAGAGGTCTGGGCTGACCCTCGTGTGAGAAGCCAGCCCCACTCCATCTTACTAGTAGGGTAGTTACTTAAAGAGATGTAACTTGGAGATATGTCAGAGGGACACTCAAACACTGCAGTCCGCCTCCAAGTTGTCCTCTGTCTCTAAGGCCAAGGTCATGGATACAGCCCAACCCAGGTCTTGAAGCCAGGCCCTCCCAGGAGCTGCTGTGAAACGGTACCAGTGCCAGGACTGGCCGGGGAGGCTCCCCAAATGCCAAGGAAGGCTTTTCTTGAGACAAGATCTCATGTAGCCCAGGCTGGCCTCAAACTCACTATGTAGCCTAAGATAACCTTGACTTCCCAGTCCTCCTGTGATCCCTTCGAGGTGCTGGGATGACGGGGGTGCATTACCATGCCTGTTTATGTAGTGCTGCGGGTCAAGTCGAGGGCTCTGCACATACTATGCAAGCACTCTACTAGCTGAGCTACAGCCCTGCATCCGGTGAGGCACTCGGAGCAGAAATGTGTGTGTCATGGGGCCACTGAGAGGTGGAGCAGCCACTAGGCCTTCATGGTGACAAGTGGCAGACCTGGGGGCTGTGCTCGGGCCTGTAACCAGGTTCCCAGTCCTCGATCCTTCCCTCCTTGCGCCCTACGGGACCCTCCCTTAGTCGCTCTTTTTGTGCCCTACAGGACCTTCCCTCGGTCCCTCCTGGCCCAGCCTCTTCCCCATTGGCCCTACTACCTGCATCTTCGTTCTTCGTGCTTCCCCTTACTCTCTCTGACCTCCTGGAGGATGGCCCCAAGTAGAGAGCATCAGCCCAATCCATAGATGGGTAAAACAGAGGCTCATGGAGGCTGACAGGGGAGCCCCCTATACCTCAAGCTCCTGCACTCTGGACCTCACAAGAAGGCATGTATAAGGGAGAGGTAGAGCACTGCACAAACATCTTGGTACCAAATTCATCTGAGAGTGTCAAGCTCTCTGCCTGGGTCACAGGGGACCAGGGACTATTTAACCAGGAAAAATAAGTCCTGTTCCTTCAGTGTTCTGGCTCTGGCTGGCATTTGAATCCCTTCATCGTTTAAGGGCACTGAGCCATGGAGCAGTGTTAGTGAATGACCTTTAAACCACGGGCCTCTCTTTACTCGGCGGTCTGGGTGACTCTCTAGAGCCTAGCTGCAAAGTCATAAATCATTAAAGAGCAGGTGATTGCAGCTCCAGGAACAGCGGTGTCATAAAGTCCTGATGCTGTATTCAGTGCTGGAGCCAGACAGTTCCACAGGAGTTCTGAGGGAGCAAGTCTGGCAAGGGGAATGGCCTGTGGCAGGGCCTAGGGTATCCCCTCTGCAGTGTCCACACCTGGGGAAGGTCAGGCTTGCTCAGCAAGTATCAAAACAAGATTACAGACAGCTGCCAGCATGTCCCTGTCCCCTTCCTCTGCCTGCTGAGAGACCCAGGCATCCTGCACTGGGGGGGCCATCTCCCTGGAAAGACTATCCTGTCACTTCCAGAGTCCAAAGGTATCCCTGGTTTTGGCTTTTTTCCTGGACCCTGTGTCCGGGGAGGATGTTCCTTCTGGGAGCTGACTCTGGAACTTGACTGTGCTCACTGAATTATTAATTTTTCTTATCACTGTGTCAAACACCTGTTAAAAACAACTTAAGGAAGGAAGGGCTTATTCTGGCTCGTAGTTCTAGGGTACACAGTGCATCATGTCTGGGAAGGCATGGTGGCAGGGGGGCGAGGCAGCTGGTCACATTGCACCCACAGTCAGGTGCAGAAAGAGATGAACACTGTGCAGTCCAGGACCCCAGCCCATAGCGTAGTGCCACTCCCATTCATAGTGAGTGTCCTCCACCTCAGTTAACATAATCTAGAAAATCTCTAACAGACATGCCCAGAGGCTCTTGTCTCCTAGGTGATTCTAGATCCAGTAAAGTTAGTAATATTAACCATCCCAGACTTCTGCATCCTCGGGCCAGACATGGCTCGCTGCTTAAAACAATTCCACTCTTCCATTCAGGGAAAAGTGGCGTGGGCCTGTCTTCAAGGACCAGCCCCAGCCCAGCCCCAGCCCAGCCCCAGCCCAGCCCCAGTCCATCCTAAGCCCAGCCCAGTCTCCGCCCAGTCCTAATCCAGCTTCAGCCCCAGTGTAGGCTGCCTGATATTTCTCAAATAACTACAGTGGAGTGCCTTTCTCCCAGGCCCATGCCTTTTCTTGCAATTACATCCCTGAGCCAAACCCTCCTGACGGCTCCTTCACAGGGCTTTGATCTCACCAACATGACTGGAAACGGCTGTGCCACGTACCAGCCCTCCCACCCTCAGTCCAAGAAAAGCCTCTCATGGCTCAGCCCTCCCTAGCTGAGTTCTCTGGAGAGCCTGGTCCCCAGCCATTCAGGCCTGCCTGTCCTCAGCACCTGCTGCACACAGCCTATCAGCTCCCATGCTGTCACCACTGGGGAAGATGCTCTGTGTCCAGGGACAAGGCACAGAAAACCAGGAAGGCAGAACACCCGAGCTGACGGCCCTTCTGAGCCCCGTGTACAACAGCCACTTTCCTTTTGGCTTGGCCTCCTTGGGTCTGTCTCAGTGCCAGGCACCCCTCCCCTCCCAGTTTGCTTCCTTCTGGTGGTCCTGGAATGCCGCTACAGAGTCAGGCAATGAGAGACCCAGGCTGGAAACAGCCTTCATTGCCTAGGTTTTCCAGGCCACACAGTTCCCACCCTCTGGCATGAGAGATCTTCAGGGAGGTCTCCTTGCCCCACTCAGCCCTTGAAGTGGGAAGGACCCACCCTCCTCCTCCTAAAGGCCCAGGCTGCTTGCACCCTGGCATGACACATCTGAAACTTTTCTTCAAAGCCAGTAACATGGAGCCAGCAAAGCCCATGGACGGGGACCAGACTGTGAGGTTTGGGTGTTGACCAGAAGAAGTACAAAAAGACAGGACAGCCGACCTGGGCCCGGGCCGGAAGCAGGTGCGGCACTGCGGCCCCTCCCAAGGAGCCGGATGCCCGCACACAGCTTCATGACCAGAGGTAGGATGGAAGAAAGAAATGGGAAAGCCACCCTTGCCTCCCTTGGAGCCCTTTCTTAGCCCAGGGCCACCGGCAGCCACTCACCTGTGCCAGAGGCTGGTCACTGTCCCACAGCAGCAGAGCAGACAGGTGCAGAAGCTACTCCAGGTGTCCCGGGCCAGGCTTTGTCTTTCCTCAGAGCAGCCCCCAGCCATGCTTCTGAGACACGCACATCCCCGGTCAGAGTATGAGCTTACGGGGGCGGGTGCCTCGGGGAGCCCAGGTCAAACGCTCCTGGAGGCCACTTGTCACGAGCCCACCCCGGGGCCCAACTGCCCCAGAGCAGGACTCCACAGCAGAGGGAGGGCCACTGTCATCTGCAAGAGTGTCAGGAGCTGTGCTCCTGCTCTGGCTCCAGCGGCGGCTCTCAGGCTGAGGCGAGTGGTTTATTTTTAGAGCCCGGCCCTTCCCCAGACACCAGGATCCCAGCTGAGATTTCCAGCAGCTCAAACTAGTCCATTTTGGGAACAGCTGTCACTGATTGGGAATGTTCTAGAAGGGAGAGATGGAGACCCTTAAAAGATAAGGTCCCTAGCACCCTTGTAGGAGAACTGAAAGCTGGACCTGGATCTCCGAGGCCTGGTATGAACCTGGACAGGGTATTCCCTTCTTGCCCAGCTTCCCTGTCCCAAAGATGAAAGTGGACCAAAGGCCCATCTGTCCAAGGCAGGTCTAGGCTGGAGTCGCCAGAAGCCCCTGCTTCTCCCACCTGGGGCCCTACTGGGCCCCATCAGAGCCCCCACGCCCACCCCACAGAAAGTGCTGCACAAATCTTTAGTAAGTTGGGGGTGGTAGCCCCTGCCCCACACACTAGCTCAGTCGCCTCCTGTCCTTCAAGATCTCCAGAAAGGCACCCACCTGAACCATGGAGTCAGAAGTCTGGAAGGGGAGAACCTTGCCCAGGGCCCCACAGAATGCTGGCAGCTTAGTACTCCAGGAGTGACAGTCTCCAAACCCAGATGGCCCCACCCTGCCTGACTTGATGATGGTTTCCCGGCCTCTTTCCCATCACGACTACTCTGTCCTCATAACTCCCCTGCTCCCGCCCATGGGCCCGATCACCTGCTTCCCAGGGTGCACAGAGGTGTAATGGGCTGCACCTCAGTTCCGGCCATTTCTACATGGAGGCCCGGCCTCTCCCTTGATGCCATCCGGTCTTCAGTTCCCCATGCCATTAAGCCCAGGACCAGCGCCTTTCACAAGCAAAGGGTATGGTCACGTGGAGGTACAGGCCCAGGCCACCAGTATTTTCTCATCCTCTTTGACCAAGCCACAGAATTGGTACTAGTTCCTGAGAAGGGCAGTGTCCTGGTCTGCTTCTCCACTGCTGGGACCAAACACTCTGACCAGTACCAACTTGGGGAGGAAAGGGTTTATTTGGCTCACATCTCCCAGATCACAGTTCATCACTCAGGGAGCCCAAGGTGGGAACTCAGGGTAGGAACCTGGAGGCAGGAGCTGAAGCACAGGCCATGCAGGAACGCTGCCTACTGCCTTGCTCCCCCGCCCGTGCTCAGCCTGCTTTCTTGTACAATGACAGCAACCTGCCCGGGGTGGCACCTCCCACAGTGGGCTGAGCCCTCCCACATCACTCAACAAGCAAGAAAATGCCCCACAGACATGGCCACAGGCCAGTCCAATGGAGGACATTCCCCAGTTGAGGCTCTTCCACCCAGGTGTGTCAAGTTGACACTAAAGCTGTCCAACACAGGCAGGCTAGGTCAGCTGCCCATCAAACCCTGAGTGATCCCACCAATTACCTGCCTCTTCAGGAGAAGTTTGTTAATCTTTGCAAACTGGCCCCAGCAGGATCTGGCCTCAATGCAGGGCCAGCTGTACTCAATGCAGGCACTTGACCCCTCTAGCTTGCCCATCGCCCTCGTGGGCAGGTATTTGCTCCAGTGTCTGGGCAGTCTCTCTCCTTCCTTCTCTATCTGGGAGGAATGTCAAAGCCTCTGGCTGCCAACTCTGGGCTTTAGGACTGGTCTGCTTGGGCCCTCGAGGGGTGGGGACCAAGAATTCTAAGCCCTGCTCCCAACTTGGGGAACATGAATGGTGCATTGGTTGCTTTTCTGTGGCTGTGATTAAACACCATGACCAAGGCAACTTACGGAAGGAAAAGTTTATTTGGGCTTATGGTTCCAGAGGGGTGAGTCCCTCACAGCGAGGAGGCGTGATGGCAGAGGCCACCAGGGCCGAAAGCTGAGTGCAGTCATGCACAGGAAGTAGCGAGAAGAAGCTGGAAGTGGGACAAGTCTATGACCTTTCAAAGCCCGCCCCCAGGGATGGACTTCCTCTAGCAAGGTCACATCTCCTAAGATTCCATGACCTCCCAAAACAGTTCCGCCAACTAGCCAAGTGTTAGTCACTGCGCCCATCCTGACTTGCTTCCTGAAGCAGAGTCCAACCCCCAAGGCAGAACCCCAGCCCTCAAGGGCGCCAAAGGCTTTCAATTCCTAGTCACGGACTAGGTCTCCCTAAGGAAGAGCCACCCTTTGATGCCACACCACAGGGCTGTTTCAAACTGTTTTCTAAAAATTAGTTAATATCCTAGGGAATGGCAGTGAGGGAGTAAAGTGGATTACAGACTGCAAATATAGAATGATTTCAGTTTTGCCCAAGATATATATTTATAGTTGGATATAGAGAAAGAATGAAATAACTCCCAGCACCAGCCTTGCTGACGGGACCATAGTGCTGGGAGACTTTACTTTTCCTGTTGAATTTTTTTTTTTTTTTTTTTTTTTTTTTTGTCGTTTTCCTAATTTTACAGCATAGGAAGAATAAGTTCTTCTCTAGTTCAGAAAAAGGAAGTTTGGGAATTCAGAAAATGACACCAGATACCTTTTAAAGGGGTCACCTATGCCCTGTCACCCGTCAGTCCCCATCCCATCCCACCCTGGTCTGTTGTTGCAGAGGGCTCTGTCAGGAGCTCTCATGGATGACAGGAATGGTAACCATGACAACCACAGTGACTTCTGACCTCTGGGAAGCTTGGCTCACAGGCTCTTTCAGCTGCCTGAGTCACTCAGGCAGGAAGTGGCTCCCAAGGCCTTCACCTTTGACCCTGGGATGTGGACACAAGCCCTCCTTTGCCTGGTAACTTCAAAAGAATGAGATAAAGCCTCACTGGGGCCAGAGAAGGCTGGATTGTAGGAAGCCCCTGGGCCCAGCCATGGGAAACCGCTGGGGACCCATGGGAGAGCTGGTCATGAGGTCTGAAGAGTCCAGGCAGATGGACATTTCAGCCCCACTGTCCTGGGGCTGCAGGACAGACCTCTGCAGTCAGAGTGACCTTGGCCCTGTTATACTGAATGTGCCACTTGGAGGAGGGGCAACCACAGTCCCTGGGGACAGTCAGTCTGAACTGGCTATGGAGGCAGGTGGGCAGGGCAACGTCTTGATGGACATACCCTTGAAAATGGCCAAGAATAAGGAAAGGCAGGGCTAGCTATGGCAAGTGGGGACTACGCTGGGGAAGTGCGGCCTGATGGTGCTCCTTGAACGTGACACAGGCAGGTGACTGTCCTCTCGAGTCTCCGCATCTCCATCTGTTCATTGAGGGGGTCAGGCCTCTGCAGCTGATCACAGAGGCAGCCGGAAGGACTGATTGGGGGCGGGGGGGGGTGTGCTTCCTTTCCATCCCTGCCACTTCCTGTGTCATAGACACTCAGTGCAGGAAGCAGGGGTGCCAAGGGGCCACTGTGAGCGTCTTCAGTGTGGTGCAGGGGTGGGAATGAGGCTCGGAGGCCTAGCAGGGGTCAGCGTCAGGCCCTCGCCCTCAGGTGGTGAGTGGGGGTCAGCCTCTCAGCCTTGGGCCCTCTCCCTTGCTTGGTGAGTGACTGGCTCCCTCTTCTGAGAGTCCTGGAGAGCTGCCCTGCCTTACAGGCTTATGCGGCACAACAAATGTCAGCCCTCATAATGGAGGTGGAAAATGGGTGCCACCTCCCTCCTGAGCCCAGATCTATGCCATCGTCCCTTGCTTCTTGTCCACAGGCACAGGGGCACAGGCTAAGCCAGGCTGCGTTCATTTATTTACTTTTATTTTTTGAGCCAATCCCTCACTCTGTGGACCTCAAGCCTCCTGCCACAGCTTCCGCAGTGCTGGGACTGCAGGTGTGAACGCCCTTGCCTGGCAGGACATTAGATGTCCAATAGAGGACGGGCATGTTCATCCACTGGTCACCAGCCTTTCGCCGGCTCTGGGCCAGCTCTTCAGGGTGCTGGCGACAGGGCGTGGAAACGTGGAGGAATGGGTGTGCCTCTTTCTACAGCATCAGAATTTATTGAATAACAATTCACAAGGTATAGTTGCATTTGGGGGCTGGGTGTGGTGGTGCACGCCTTTAAGTCCAGCACGGGAGGCAGAGGCAGGCAGCTCTCCGAGAGATCCGGGTCAGCCTGGTCTCCGTGGTGAGTTCCAGGCCAGCTGGGGCTACATTGGCAGTAAGTTGCCAGATACTCCTTCCTACTTTCCTTGACAGCCTGTCTGTCTGTCTGTCTTTTATTTCCATCTTAACCACTAATAGTAACGCTCAAATCACACACCATATATATGCAGGCTACAGAACGGCTATGAAGGGCTAACAGGCAAAGGGTTTCAAAGAGGCCTAGGAGGCCAAAGCTGGGAAGCAAATAGGACTCCCGAAGTCTCTGAACAGATAACAAATCCAACCGAGCTGGATTTGCAGATGGAGAAGCCACTGGCTGCTGGCCACAGGGTCAGGCTGTGGAGTCATAGCCCAGCTGCAGCAGGAGTTATTGACATGGAGAACGAGACCAGATCCAAACGCACAAACAGGCAGATGGGTGCGTGGCAGGTCCAGACAGACGATATGAAGACTGGCAGATGGCGGTTGGAGTAAACCATGTCAATAACGGGTGGGGGCAGGGGGAAGACCCATTTGAAGCCCCATGGACAGTTGGGAGTTCTCTGTCGATCCCTCGACATGCACACTGTGGTCAGATGACAGGTTGGTGGTCGCCACTGCAGTGCCTGGTGTCCACCACTCTATGGGGTTCAGGTAAGGGACACATACCCTCTCCTTGGTCTGGTGTGTCTGATAAGTTCTTGGATCCCCTGATAGGGTTTTAACACACACATGTATCCCCACAGTCCCAATTCACCCAGATTAACTTGAAGGCTGGTTTCCTTTCTGTTTTTAGGAATGAGCCATTTATCAGTCTGTGCTGTGTGGGTGATGCTGGACAGATGGAGTACTTCACGTTTCCACCCAGGTGCACGGCTATCCTCCACTCTCAAAATGATGTCAAAAGCTATTTGAAAAATGGAGTCTCTCTGGGCAAGGAATAGTGTGAAAGACTACTGTGTTACACAGTGTGGAGTAAGTTAGTGAAGGGCACAGCCTGATCTCAACAATCAGAGGGAAACCCTCCCTTAAGGAGCTTTCCAGAAGTGCTGGAGAGACAGGACAGGGAAGCTGGAGTCATAGGGAGGGCGTGGGGTTGGAGCGGGGATAGAGTCAGAGAGGGGGAGTGTGTTAGTCACCTTTCTGTTGCTGTGATAGAAACACTGACCAAGGGAAGTTATAAAAGGAAGAATTTTAAATTTAGCTTACGGTTCCAAAGGGTCAAGAGTCCGTGATGGTGGGGAGGCGTGAGCAGAGGGGACTGGAGCAGGAGCAGAAGCTAAGTGCTCACATCTTCAATCAGGCACAGGAAGCAGAGAGACTGGAGATCAGGAAGGACTTAGAGCCTATGGGGGGCATTCTCTGTCAAACCATCCCCTGTAGGGAAAGGACATCCAAAGAGCACAGTGCCCCTCTCACAGGTGAGGCAGGGTCCCCAAGGACAAGCGGAGAGCTGCTCCTGACTGCCAAGGCCACGGCTCTGCCATCAAGGGCCACAAAGGGGGACTTTAGACAGGAGGCTGACAGCCTCAGAGCACACTGTCTGGCAGGTGGGGAAACTGAGGCCAGGAGTCAGATGACCTTGCCCTCTTCCCTAGCATTCACAGCTTTTTCCCACTTGGACCTCCCAGACCCCCTCAGCAGCTCTCCTGAGAATGACAAAGTTTGCACTCCTCCTATGATGGGAAACTCACCATCTACCAAGACAGCCCACTCTGTGAACACGAAGACATATTCTCCAGCTGTCCCTGACACCTTCCTTCCAAGCAGCTTTGGTATCCCAGGCTGTGCCCATGGCTTTTGGTCTCTGTCTCTGTGTCTTATGGTCATGCACCCGGAACTCATCCCCTCTGCTTCTTACGGACGGTAACGGCCAGCACTTCCGACCTGTGGATGTGTTCCCGCACTGCGTGCTCTCCACAGGCTTGTTAGCCCACGGTTGGCCGTCCTCATTCTCTAAGGTTGACCCCAGCAGGAAGGGCCCATCTGTGTTGTTCGCTGCTGTACCCTGAGTGATCCATTTAGATCTACGCTCAGCAAACGCCAAGAACACACAGCGTCGACTGCGGGCGCCTTGCTGCACACCGCTCTCTAGATCTCACCTCACAGACTTGCAGTAAAATCCTCCCCACCCCGGCCCCTGGCAAACCTGCAAACCTGTTCCACTGGTTCTAACTTCCTTGGGGCCTACGGGACTGGCCTATGGCCCTGGTTTTTCTGTGACCAGCATAGTTCACTTGCCCAAAGTCCTCTGAGCTCATCCACACTTGGGCAAATGCCAGGACCTCTGGTGTTTCTATGCCTGGGGGTCCTTCATGCTGCGGTGTGAGCAGCACGCCCAGGGGGGGTGTGAATATACGTGTACTCATCACTCAGCTGTTGATGGCACCATGAACGGAGCTGTGCCCACCGCCTGAGTGTGGTCCTCTCCTGCAGACCTCCACCTCTTTCCCTTTTGATGTGCTAAAAAGAATAATACGGAAGTAATAAGACAGCTTCGGGCCACGAGGAAAAGGCCATGAAACGCAGTTCTCTTCAGAGGGTGCAGTTTTTTAGGAAGGCCGTGCTGGGGCTTCAAGGTGAGAGGAGAGAATCAGGCAGAAACAGAGCGATATGTGGAGGTCTAAATGGGGTCAGGCCTTAGAGGGTTTCCTTCAAAACCTGGAGAGGAGCTTCATTAAGACTGAGAACTAAGGGCACGGAGAGATAGCTCAGCGGTTAAGAGTACTGGCTGCTCTCCAGAGGACCCAAGGTCAGTTCCCAGCACCCACATGGTGGCTAACAACCATCTGTAACTCCAGTTCCAGGGGATCCGATGCCCTCTTCTGACCTCTGAGAGCACTGCACTACAGAGGCGCACTGTATTACATACAAGCATGAAAAACACTTGTATGAATCACATAAAAAAATAATAAAACGTTTACATTTAAGAGACTGAGAAAGAGAACTAGGGAAGGAGAGGGAGAGAGAGGGAGACAAAGAGACTATGAAAGAGATGGTGGGGGCAGGCTACAGAAGCATCTTCAGACTGAGTCCCCACAGACAAAGGTAATATCAGACTTTTATAAGTTTCAGGGGGCTGGTGGGAAGTTCTGCATTCCATGATTTAGCTCAATGTAGAGTGTGAGACAGAGAGTTGGGAGGAGTCAGGGACTGGTTGGGACCATAAATCAGGGGCTGCTGTTAGGCCACCACATAGACAGCTTCTTAAGTCTCTGTCCCAGGGAGAGCAGCAGGGAGGCATTGCCAGAGGGTGGTGTGGTCAAGGAGAGTGGCAGGGAGGCGTGGTCAGGGAGAGTGGCGGGGAGGCATGGCCAGGTCTTCAGCCTGTGGAATCTGGCTGTTGTCTTACAGGGCAGAGATGTTCTAATAGTCCACGGTAGGATGGCCAAGTTCTACAGTAGTTTTATTTTAGGTTTTTCTGGGACTTCCATCGTGTCTTCCAGTTTACAATCCCACCCAGTACACAAGGGTCCCCACACGGGTTTTCATGTGCCTCCTGATGATGGGCACCCCCAGGTGGGAGGCAATGCCATTCTGTGCTTTCCTGGTGAGCCTCTCTTGGCATCATTAATCTTTTTGTAAAGATTTTTAAGTTTTTATTTTATGTGTGTGATTGTATTTCCTACATGTATGTAAATTCACCTGTGTAATGCAATGCCCGCAGAGGCCAGAAGAGGGCATCAGATCCTCTGGAACTGGAGTTACAGACAGTTGTTAGCCGCCATGTGGGTGCTGGAAACTGAACCCGGGTCTTCCGCCAAAGCGGACAGTGCTCTTAACTGCTTAGCCGTCTCTCCAGCCCTGTCATTAATCTTCCTGAAGAACTGAGCGTTGGTTTTATTCCTCGGCCGTCGCCTCCACATTTCTTGGTGGTCTGCGCACATGTCCTGTTTGCCTGCATTTTCATTTGGGATGTCGCCTGTCTCTGTGTGGGCTTCTTCAGACATTTGGGTACTGACTTTAAACCTGCCTCCCTTTCAAACATAGGCATTGGTGCCTGAGTTCCACACCATACGCCATTCCCCACACAGAGTTTGGAAGGAGGGTTGAGCTGTTTTCATGCCATTCCGCTAGACATGCATCTAATCCCTGTGGGAATTGCTTAAGTCACAGGTATTGATGATCAGAGTCTGATTGATTCCCAAATCTGTAGTGACTTCTATGTAACCTTTTGCTGTTATTTCTTTTTAAAAATACCTTATTGTTTTATTTTATGTTTATGAGGGTATTATCTGCACATACATAAGTGCAGCCATGTCGTACAATGCCTGTGGAGGTCAGAAGAGGGTGTCTCAACCTACCCTGGAACTAGAGTTATGGACGGTTGTTAGCCTCCATGTGGGTGCTGGGAACCAAATCCAGGTCCTCTGCCAGCAAGAACAGCCACCAGCGCTCTTAACTGTAGCAATCTATCTGGCTCCTGTTGCTGTCTCTTTAAAAAATATTTTTATTACATCTTATTTATTGTATGTGTGTGCGTGCATGTGTTTTCGCAGCGTGGCATGTGTGTGAAGGTCAGAGAACAGCTTGCAGGAGTCCATTCTCCTCTTTTCCCAGAGATCAAACTCAGGTCCTCATGCCTGGCAGCAAGCACCCATCCAGCCATCTCGCCTGCACTTTGTTAATTTAACTCTGTCCTAGACAATGTGCTGTTTATGACTTTGTTCCTTGGAAATGTATTAAAATTCATTTTATGGCACAGAATATGAATCATCTAGATGAATATTCCACGTGAACTTTTTAAAATGTGCTCTTTGTCATTGTTGGGGGGTATTTTATAAATACGAATTACAAAACTGGGGATGCTGGCTCATGCCCTTAATCCCCGCGCACGGGTGGCTGAGGCCGGCAGATCTCCGTGATCCAGGACAGCTGGGGTTACATAGCAAATTCTAGGCTAGCTAGGGTTACAGGGAGACCCTGTCTCCAAAACACAAAGTGTGTGCGTGTGTGCGTGTGTGTGTGTGTGTGACTAATGATATATATCAGGCTATTCTACAACTTTCCTACCTCACTATTGCTGGATCTCCTGCCAGCACAACAATAGTTCGTGTCCAGCTTTACTTGCAGATTCATCTAGCTCTTCCTTTACTTCCGTCGAGCTCAGTAGATTGTGGTGCTTTTTGACAAAATGCACACCACAGTTAGGTGTGCTTGTACTTTAAAACATCACAACCAATTCCTGCAGTTTGCGTAGCATACCGACTCTCGCCAGGTGCTTTCAATCTCTTTAATTGAAACGCAACTTTGGTATGCGGTATGTAACGTAGTCACGATTTGTATCCAGTTCTTCAGTCTTCAGTGTTTGATTTGGTGGCTGTGCTGGACAGCTTTAGTGTCAACTTGACACCCCTGGGTGGAGGGAGCCTCCGTTGAGTAATTTCCTCCATTGGACTGGCCTGTGGCCATGTCTGTGGGGCGTTTTCTTAATTGTTGAGTGCTTCAGGGGAGGGCCCACTGTGGGCTGTGCCTCCCCTGGTCTGTGTTGTATAAGAAAGCAGGCTGAGTGAGCACCGATAAAGGGGAGCAAGGCAGGAAGCAGCGTTCCTCCATGGCCTGTGCTTCAGCTCCAGCCTCCAGGCTGCTGCCCTGAGTTCCTTGGGCTCCCTCAGTGAAGAACCTGGGAGATGTGAGCCAAAAAACCCTCTAATCCCCAAGTCGGTACTGGTCAGAGTGTTTTGTCACCACGATTGAATGCAAACTAGGACACCTATTTTCTCATTTAGGAAGCCATCTTTTTGGTAAAGGTCAGTTCTTTGACCTCAGCCACTTCTTGGTCGTTTCTGGCAGGCTTTGCCATTCCTGTAGCTCTGAGCTGAGCCTTGAAGAATGTCTTTCAGAGTTCTGTGCCTCTCGATTCTGCTGCGTCTCTGTTTCCATGTAGTGAGCAGTTCTTTATTGGACTCTTGTCTTGTCATGTAACTCCAGGTTGATGGAATGTTTTCCTTCCAGAACCTTCAGCACTTTGATCCGCTGAGGGGTTTTCTCCCAGTGTTTCTGCTGAGAAGTCTGTGGTACACACCCTTGACTCGTTTCCCTTGTGGGATGAGACTTGCTTTCTCCAGGCACTTCTAACTTGTGTTCACCTTCAGGTTCAGCAGCTTGATGATGACAGGAGACAGGCTGTTTCTACATGGTCCTGTTTGGTTCTATTCCCATGAATGCTTTCATCAACATAATGACCGTTCTTAACTTCTTCAAGAGTTTCCTTCTATAACCTGCCTTTACAGGACCAATTATATGCATGTCAGACCATCTGTCATGGTTGGTCTCAGTTATAAAATTGACACAGCTGGGAAGATGACACATCAGCTGGGGAATTTCCTCTGTCCTATGACCTGTGGCCATGTCTGTGGGACTTTTTCTTGATTGCTGGTTGATGTGGGAGGACAGAGACCACTGTGGGTGGTGCCACCCCTGGGCAGGTGGTCCTGGGTTGTATAAGAAAGCAGGCTGAGCACAGGCCAGAGGAGCAAGCCAGTAAGCAGTATTCCTCTGCGGCCTGTTCTTCAGTTCCTGCCTTGGGTTCCTGCTCTGACTTCCCCCAAAAATGAACTGTCACTTGGAAGTGTGAGATACAAAAACCCTCTTTCCTCCCAAGCTGCTTTTGGTCAGTGTGTTTGATCACAGTGGTAGAAGGTACTCTAGGACCAAAATTGGTACCAGGAAGGTAGGATTTTGCTGTGACAGACTTGACTGTGTTGTTTTGGGGAGGATGGTGAAGGTATTTGGAGCTTTGGGCTAGAAGAGTCATTGAGTGCTTGGCACTTAATGGGCTGTTCTGTGGGAGCTTGGAAATGGTATTGACAGAAAAGCAGACGATGGGGGCCTGGCTTGTGAAGTTTCAGAGGGAAGTCTGAGAGTCCATCAGACTAACAAGGCCACTTGTGTGATGTTTTGAATTGAGAATCTGTAGTTTCTGATCAGCTTGGGCTGGAGAATCAGCTGTGATTAAGACAAGACCAGCATCCCTGAGGTGAAATCTTCCTGGAAGTACTTCCTTAGCATCAGCACAGAGACACTGTTGTCCAGTGGGACTGCTCCAGCTGTGGCTCAAGCTGCTAGACAAACTTGGTAATGCGTATTCTCAGAGTTTTCCCAGAGCCAGAGTGGCATTCCTGTGCACTTCAGGTTTCCCCATTGTCACTGTCTTGTCAGTGTGTGGGATGGCTCAGTATGAACAAGTGTTTTTACATGATTGTCAACCGCAGCCCCCACTTTACACAGGTTTCCTGGAGTCTTTCAGTGCCAAGAGACCACGTTGTAATTAGTTCTCATGTTCCCTTACCTTTCCTTGATTGTGAAAGTTTCTCCAACTTTGTCTTCAGTGAAACTAAAGGATTATTGCACAGGATCTCACTGAGTACTCCTTCATTGGGGCTTTAAGGTTTTTCTGGGGCTGGACAGATGGCTCAACAGTTAAGAGCACTGGCTGCTATTGCAGAGGACCTGGATTTGGTTCCCAGCACCCACATGGTGGCTAACAACTATCCATAACTTCAGTTCCACACCAGGCATGGTGGTACATGCCTTTAATCCCAGCACTTGGGAGGCAGAGGCAGGTAGACCTCTGTGAGATCAAAGCCAGCCTGGACTACATAGTGAATTCAAGGTCAGCTGGGGCTACAGGAGATCCTGACCAAAAACAAAACAAAACGAAAAACCTAACTCCAGTTCTAGGAGATCCAGTGCCCTCTTCTGGCCTCCAAGGGGATTGCATGTGTGTGGTACACTCACATGTAGGTAAAATACTCAAACACATTAAAATTAGATAAATACAAATTTTAAGTGGGTTTTTCTCATGGGGATTCAGGACAACCACAAGGGTGAGGTGACTCCACCCGTTCCACCAGGAGCACATGCCATCCAAGACTTTCCTCTGTCCTTGCTGACCCTATGTGACGGAGGCCATTGGACACTCACTCTCGTCAGCTTTCTACCGATGGCCACCATGTGCCTCACACACTTCTGGGGGAAGGACATCTCCTCCACCTCCTTCAGCATGGAGCTTCCACACCTAGGTCGGGAGATTCCACTGCTCCCCACTTACCTGTGTCTCCAGCAGCCTGTGTCAGTTGGGGTCAAGAACCTATTTTATACTTGAATTACAGTCACCTGTCTGTGGCTGCTTTATTTGGGGCTCACATCAGCCCATCCTTGGCAATTCTTTCATCAGCTAGCCTTTGTCCTTCATCCTCCCTTATTTCTCGACATGAAGAGATGCCCCACACTCATCTGTGTTTCCTACCTCAGTTCTGCAACCAGTCTTTCTCCAACAATCCCTAAGAAGGAATTAGAAAACTTTGGTCTTAGTACGTGGACTTTCTTAGGATATTACTACCTTTAGACACCCTCAGCTAGTGGAGCAAGGCTACATGATGTTCATGTGTGTGCATGTGTGTGCAGGGGTTCATGTACTTGGAGCATACTTCCACCCACAGCACCTGTCTCTGTAAGCATGAGTTCATTTGATGTCCCCAACTCTAGTCCATCAGCAGGAAACCAGCCTCTACCAACCCCCCTGACCCTCACAGCCTCTCTGCAGTGGCTTTGTGATTGGCAGGGCTTTATTAACTGGGGCCCAGCGCTACCCACCATCTCTACATGGTGTGTGCTTTCTCAGAGCCACTTAGGGAAGTAGCTCCCTGTAGCCCCTTCAGTGACACTATTTCACACATTTTGAACCTGTCACATTCCGTGTTCCATTTTTATCCCATGGCCTCTCAATGTTTTGGGTTTTGTTTATATAGATTAAAGTTTGATTTGTAGCGTAAGGTTTCGGTGTCTTGGCAAATGCTTAATGTATGTGTGTGTGTGTGTGCGTGCATGCGTGTGCATGTGTGTTGTGCACATGCAGTTGTGAACATCAGAGGTCAAAGTTGGATGTCTTGCTCTCCACCTGATTCTTAAGGCTGGCTGGCTGGTGAGCTTACAAAGAGCTTCCTGTCTCCGACTTCCCAGGAATGGGATTGCAGATATGCGCCACCACCCTGGGCTTTTTACGTGGGTGCTGGGGATCTGAACTCAGGTCCCTGTGCTAGAATGGCGTTCTGTTTAACTTACGATTTCTATAATTAAAAACACTGACCAAAAACTAATTGGGGGCAGAAAGGTTTATTGTATCTTACATCTCCCAGGGCAGGAACCAGGAGGCAGAGCTGAAGCACAGACCTGGAGGAGTGCTGCTTACTGGCCTGTGATCAGCCTGCTTTCCTGTACAACCAAAGATGGCACCGCCCACAGTGGCCCTCCCATGTCAATCAACAATCAAGAAAGTGCCCCACGGACAGGGCCATGGATGGAGGAAATTCCTCAGTGGAGGTTCGGTTCCTTCCACCCAGGGGTATCAAATTGTCAACTGAAACTCTCCAACACACACATTGACTCACTGAACTGTCTCCACAGCTCCCATAATAGCTTCTGTCTACATTCCAGTAGCATAGGACTCTCAGGCCTTCACCTCTTCAGTTCCTCTGCCCCCGACCCTGGCAACGGCTGATGGGTTTAGGACTCTGTCGCTCCTCTTCAGTGGGACACATGATCAGAAGCTCAGCTTCCTGCTCCAGCAGTGATGTGCACTCCAGAGGTGTCCTTGCCTCCTCGCCCCCTGGCAGCTCCTCCCTCTCCATTGCTGAATGAGACATAGTGTAAGGACATGGTACAGTTTAGGCATCCGCATGCTGCTGCATGTCCAAAAACTGTGAATAATGGCTATAAACAGCTGTGTACAGGTGTGCATGTGCATGAGTTGTCAAGTCAGTCAGGAAGATACTCGAGAGGAGCAGCTGAATTGTCAGGTACGCCAGTGTCTGTCTTTAAAGAAACTTGAAACTGCCTCAAAGGGCGACCGAGCTGCTTGGCAGTCCCCCCAAGCCATGACTCTTCACTCAGATCCTTGCCAGAGTCGGGCAATATGTGAAAACTCACCACACGTTCAGCTCGGGCTGATTTTCTTCTACATTTTCTTCAAGAATTTCTAAATTTTTCTATTTCCCATTTGGGTCTATGGTCTGCCCTAGCCAGTCACCACATAAGGTCTCAGACCTGTGACCTGTCTGCCTTCTGTTTTTGCATCTACACATGTTACCTATGCCATATGCAGGTGGTGCCTATCATTGCAGGACTATTGGCGCAAAGGAGAAATTTTCTTTGCTTTGTTCACCTGTCCGTGGTCTTCGTCTTTCACTGTTCTTGTGTTTAGATTATTTTTATTGGTTGAAGGTCTTTTTTTCCTTTCTCGTTTCTGATACACTGTCAAGCCACCAGAGAATTTATCATTGTAGTTGCTATGCTCTGAGCTCTCAATTTTTTCATTTTTTAAAATTTATTGACATGAGCGTTTTGCTTGCATGGATGTAAGTGTACTCATGTTGTACAATGCCAGCAGAGACCATAAGAGGGTGTCCGATTCCCCTGGAACTGGAGTTACAGATGGTTGTTAGCTGCCATGTGGGTGCTGGGATTCAAACTTGGGTCTTCTACAAAAGCAGGCAGTGTTCTTAACCACTGAACCATCTCTCCAGGCCCAAATCAAATTTTGTAGAAAAAGTGTTTTCTCTTGAGATTTCCCCATTCACTCAACACAATATCTTTTCATTTAATTTCTTTCTTTCTTCTTTTGGTTCTATTATTTAAATACTTTATTATTTTTATTTTATGTGTATGAGTGTATCACTTGCATGTATGTAAGTGCACCCGTGTCATGCAGTGCCTGTGGAGGACAGAAGAGGGCATTAGATCCCCTGGAACTGGAGTTATGGACAGTTGTTAGCCACCATGTGGGTGCTGGGGACCAAACCCAGGTCCTTTACAAGAGCAGCCAGTGCTCTTAACCACTGAGCCATCTCTCCGGCCCCACTTGGGGTTATTTTTTGAGACAGAGTCTCACTACGTAGCGCAGCCTGGCCTTGAACGCATAGCAATCCACCTGCTTTGATTCCTGAGTGCTAGGATTACAGGCTTACACCTGTAAGCTTCTTTCATTTCTTTACAGTTTTTATTTGTTATTACTGTGTGTACATGATATGTATGTGTATGTGCATACCATGATACATATCGAAGTCAAAAAACAACTTTCTGTGGTGAGTTCTCTCCTTCTACCTTGAACTGGTTCTGAGGATTGAACTCAAGTCATCGCCATTTGCTGGGTGAACACTTTATCCGCTGAGCCACCTTGTAGGCTTCCGCCTTCATTTCTCCTCTGATTCTTTGGACACTGGCTGTTTTAAAGAGTCGCAGGCTGGTGCTACCTGCCAGGAGCTCCCAGGTACACTTAATTCTCCCAGTTAGTGACTGCAGAGGCCAGTCTGGGTCCGTCCTTCTATACCAGCCACATGCAAAAGTCCGAGTGGCTTCTGTCCCTTTTGTACAGTTCCTGGCCTCTGTGCCCACAGGACACATTCAGACCCTCTGTCTGATGCCAGGGCTCCGCAGTCCCACCCCGCTCACTTCTCTGGTACTTGCTCCCACGCCACGTTCACTTCCCTCTGCCCTGACACTCTCTTCACGGCCCTGGCTCCTTGGCACTTGTTCTCTCTCCAGAACTTTCTGACTCCACAGCTCTGACTGGCTGGCTCTTCCCTGATTTCAGGCTCAATGCCAAGTGCCTGTCTCTTCAGGGGCTACCCCGCCCCTTCCACTCTGAAGTTCCCGGACTCATTGCCCAGCCCTGAGTACACCCTCCAAGGGTGCTGTCCTCTTCCCGTCTCGGGACCCTCAGCCTAGCACAGGGCCGGCACATACTTGGCTCTTGGTAAGTACGGCATTATGACACTTCAAAAGGCATGGATGGAGATGGAGAGATGGGCTCTGTCAATAAAGTGTCTGCATGAGGACCTATTTCAGTCCCCAAAACCCATGTTAAAAGCCACATACAGTGGCACATGCTTGTTAGAAGAGTGGTCATGAGATGGGAGACAGACGGGTGGATCCCTGGAAGCCCACTGGCCAGCTAGCTTAGACTAATTGGTAAGGTTTCATGCTAATGAGAGACCCTGTCTCAACCAAAAAGAAGGCGCCTGAGGAACACCACCTGAGGTGACCTCTGGTGTCCACACTCCAGAGCACACATGTGCACCTGCACGGACATGTATGTGCACACAGAATCACATGAGGATAATCTCATAAACTGAAAACAGAGCTCAGAGCATTTTGTCGCCCCGTGGCATTGCCAGCATCCCCGAGCACTATGAATCACAAGGTGTCTGTGGTAATATGGGGAAAGAGAGCCCATTGCCCTGCGGCTGTGGGAAGTACCACGCACATGCCTCCAGGTCAGTCTTGGTAACAGTGACCCATGGTGCTTACTGAGCTATACTGTTCATCATTTTTGCACCAAAAGCAGCGTGACAGCAAAGCTGCGGAGGCAGCGGCCTCCTCCCTCCGAGATCACCGCACCCATGCCTGGCAAGATGGATCAGTGTGGAAAGGTGCCTGCTGCCACGCCTGACAACCAGTTCCTCCAAGTTGTCCTCTGACCTCCACACAGGTGCCGCACACACAGAAATAAACAAATAAAATTTAGAAGTGAATGGCTGATGTGCCCCACAAGTGTGTTCTCAGATGCTCACACAACAATGAAATCACCTAAGGACATGAATCTCAGAGTATGTCCCTGTCCCTAAGAGAGACTCACTTTGCCTTGACAGCCCTCCCCACCCCTGGCTTTGCTGAGTGCCTTGAGCACCTGCTATCTGTTTCATTTTTTGGTGACAGAGCCATAAGGAGCCCCGGCACCCTTTGAATCGTCTGTGCTGCGCTTTCCGTCAGCACCGCCCTATACAGGCACATTCTTTCTCCTTCACAGAACCAAGCAGACACCTTGTCCTGTCCTGCTGGAGCCATGTCTATGAAACGCCTATGTCTCACTCCCACCGCTAGGCTCAGGATAGGACACATAGTAGGTGGTCCCTCAAACAGAGGGCAATGACGGAGAATGGGAAGCAGTTCAACCCCCAGAACTCATGTAAACATGGAGAGAGCTGACTCCACAACACTGCCTTCTGACCTCCACATGTGCACCATGGCAAACACCCCTGCACACGCACGTCATGAACACACAGAGACATAAACAATTTTAAACTATGCTGTAGCTGAGGTCTGTCCCCACCCAAGCCATGCAGCTACAAGTCCCTGGGAGTGGTCTGGCACTCAGTCTTTCAGAGCATCCCAGGAGGTTCTGAGTCCTTCTCATTAGAGAACTAAGGCTGACACCGGCGTGCCTCCATGTTGAGAAGCTGAGTTGCCTGGGAACCCTGGGGAATGCACCTCTGCCCACCCAGCAAGGTACCAGGGCCCAGGAGGCGGGTGATGTGGAAGTGACCCTCGTCGAGACTTAGTGAACTGTTTGTAAATCCAGTAGAGAATGGTGGCCAGGTCTTTCCAAATGACAGTTCCACTGTGATTGATATTGGTTTTCTCTGTTTCGAGAGGCAAGAAATAAGAAACATTACCAACTGCTAAGCCCAATCTGAGTCTTCGACCTTCAGGATCTTAGGGAGTACCTCAACTGGCTTGGCATCTTTACCTCTGTTCTGGCCCCAGCCAGAGAGGGAGTTGTGTACACTTGTGTGCCCAACACCAGCCACAGAGCCCTGAATGCTGCCCATCCTTGAAAAATTTATCAACTCGCCCATAAAGACCAAATGTATCACCTGAAACCCGTCTCTAGAATGTTCTGCAGGGCTGGTACTGGTGTAATGAATACCTCCTGGCCCTTTTCTTAGAGGAGTGGGGGCAGGAGATGGCACATAGGATGGAAGACTGGGGGACTGCAGATCCTGAGTTCAAATTCTATGTTGCATTAAGTCACATTCACTGTGAGCTTAATTTCTGGTGGTGGTGGTGATGATGGTGATGGTGGTGATGGTGGTGATGATGGTGATGGTGGTGATGGTGGTGATGATGGTGATGATGGTGATGATGGTGATGGTGGTGATGATGGTGATGGTGGTGATGGTGGTGGTGATGATGGTGATGGTGGTGATGATGGTCATGGTGGTGATGATGGTGATGGTGGTGATGATGGTGATGGTGGTGATGGTGGTGGTGATGATGGTGATGGTGGTGATGATGGTGATGATGGTGATGGTGGTGATGGTGGTGATGATGGTGATGGTGGTGATGGTGGTGATGATGGTGATGATGGTGGTGGTGGTGATGATGGTGATGATGATGGTGATGATGGTGATGGTGGTGGTGGTGGTGATGGTGGTGGTGGTGGTGATGGTGGTGGTGGTGGTGATGGTGGTGGTGGTGGTGATGGTGGTGATGGTGGTGATGGTGGTGATGGTGGTGGTGGTGGTGGTGGTGGTGATGGTGGTGATGGTGGTGATGATGGTGATGATGGTGGTGGTGGTGATGATGGTGATGATGATGGTGATGATGGTGATGGTGGTGATGGTGGTGATGGTGGTGATGGTGGTGGTGGTGGTGATGGTGGTGATGGTGGTGATGGTGGTGATGGTGGTGGTGGTGGTGGTGGTGGTGATGGTGGTGGTGGTGGTGATGGTGGTGGTGGTGATGGTGGTGATGGTGGTGATGGTGGTGGTGGTGGTGATGGTGGTGATGGTGGTGATGGTGGTGATGGTGGTGATGGTGGTGGTGGTGGTGGTGGTGGTGGTGGTGATGGTGGTGATGGTGGTGATGGTGGTGATGGTGGTGATGGTGGTGATGGTGGTGGTGGTGATGATGGTGATGATGATGGTGATGATGGTGATGGTGGTGATGATGGTGATGATGGTGATGATGGTGATGGTGGTGATGGTGGTGATGATGGTGATGATGGTGATGGTGGTGATGGTGGTGATGGTGGGGGGACAGTAACAATAGTGGTGAAGGTGATTATGGTTTGAATGAGAACATTCCCCATAGGTCCCAAGTATTTGGACATTTTGTCCCCAGTTGGTGGCGCTGTTTGGGAGGTTTTAGGAGGTGCCACTCAGGAAGTTACTAGGGCGGGCTTTGAGAGTTATTAAGGCTTGCTAGATCTCCAGTTTCTCTCTGCTTCCTGTGCCTGTTTGAAGATGTGAGTGCTCAGCTTTCTCCTCCAGCC
The DNA here is from genome assembly GCA_035773235.1 of Eospalax fontanierii. Lineage (NCBI taxonomy): Eukaryota > Metazoa > Chordata > Mammalia > Rodentia > Spalacidae > Eospalax > Eospalax fontanierii. Next base: position 74,138,424 of record CM069537.1, read on the forward strand.
ACCTCTTGCCACCACTCTTCCTCCGCCATTTTGGACTCTTATCCTTCTGGAACCAAATAAACTCTTTCATCTATAAATTGTCTTGGTCTTGGTGTTTTATCACAGCAACAGAAAAGTAACTGATACAGTGGTGACAGTGATGATAGAGATGCTGATGGTGATGGTGATGATGATGATAGTGATGATGGTGATGATGGTAATGGGATGGTGGTGGTTATGATGGTGATGGTAGTGTAGTGGTTATGATAGTGATGGTGACCAGTTCATATTGTCACAGTGGCCAGGACAGTTCCAACAGTCACCTGAAGGCAATTAGGTGATCCAGAGATAAGTGGAGACTCTTCTCAGGCATATTAAGGGAGTCCCACCACTGGTAAGCTTAGATTTCCTCATGAGTCAAGCTCCCTGCCATTCTTCCTGGCCCTCATGCCCACGCCCTTCTCGATTGCAGCAGGGAGCACTGGGCTAATTTTGCAAGAAAAGCAATTGTTAGAACCCATCTATTGTACACAGAATAATCTAGAAGCTGAGATGGTGCTCAGAGGCCTCTTGTGTGCTCAGGAAGCTCTAGACAGTGTGTGGGTTGGGGTGGGGCAGGGCTGTGATGTGTGTGTGGGTGTGTGTGGTATCCTGGGGTGTGTGTGTGTGTGTGTGTGTGTGTGTGTGTGTGTCTGTGTGGTATCCTGGTGTGTACACATGTGTGGGCTCCCCCGATGCATGTGAAGGTGGGCTGAGGTACTGATCTTGGTGACCGTGTCACTCCACCTTATTCTCAGGAGACACATCTTTCACTGAACCTGTAACTCTCCACTTGGCCTGACTGCTGACTGGCTGGCCTACAAGAACCTCAGGATTTACCTCTATCTGCTCCTCTTATTTCTGGGGTTGCAGGTACACACTGCTGTGCCTGCTCTTACCTAGGTGCTGGGGATCCACACTTAGGCCTTCGTGCTGGTGCAATAAGCCATCTCCACAGCCGTGGATCTGGTCTGGTCTCGGGGCTCCCCAGTTCAAATAATGTAAATGAACTGAAGCCAGAGCTGCACCCTACATCGGGGAACCTTGGACCATGTGGGCAGGGGCTGCTGACCACGGCTCCCAGGGGCTCCCATCCTTGCAACCCTAAGTAGCCCTTCTCTGCTTTACTACCCCCTACCCCGGCCACAGCCCTGAGTGGGGACCACACCCAGTGTCTCCCCCATAGCCCCGTAACAGCAAGGTTTGTACAAGATGGCTTTTATGGGTTGCACTGTACTCTGTCACACATGCACCATACTTTTCTTAACAAACACGTGGGGCCGGGGCACAGGCTGCTTCCAACTCCCATTTAGACACAATCGCCTTGTTCCACGTCTCTGCACACATCCCTGGTGATTCTTCAAGATAAAGTCCCCTAGGGGAGTTTCGGGAAAGAAATAATCAGATTTTTCAAAGCTTATCTTTGGGGCTTCTATTGATTTACAGTTTAGGAGTTGTTATCCCTCTTTGCACACGCTAAGCAATTTCTCACCATCTGGAGCAGACTGCAGTCCCCCGTCCTCAGCCCCCACCTGTCCCCGTGCCTCCCTGAAGCCCGAGTTATCTCAGACTGACCTTCAGAGGCTCCCTCAGGCCCACCTGACTCTCGGAGGGCTCGGAGGACTCGGAGGGCTCTGAGGCTGGAGTCTTAAGAGCCTTCTTTTGCTGGGATCTGCATGTGTTTATTCTGGTCTGTGAGCAGCAGGGGGCAATTGCATTTTCCATGGTACCTGTGCACCTCTCCAAGACACTTCCTCAGAGTTTTTGCCACAGTGGCATGGCTGACCCTCCATTTACCAGTCTGTGAATTAGTTTCTCAAAGGCACAGCAGTGTCTGTCAAAGAAGGCGGAAACTCTATTTTAGACAAGAAACCCCTTTTTCTCACTTGGTAGCTTTTTTTATGGGAGGAAGGAATGATTGTGGGTTATATCAGAGCTATTCTAGGGTACCTGGTCCCTCTCTCTGAGCAGGCACTGACTTTCCAGGACCTGGGGCTCCTGTCCCTAGTGTCACTCCAGCTGGACCAGGGTCTCACCCCGTCAAGCATCTCAGAACCTGTTGGTTGCCTCAGAATGGAGGGCATCATTAGGTTTCAGGATGCTCCAAATCCCTAGAGAGTATCTAGACCAATTTTCCATTAAAAATCAGGAACCCGGAGCCCCTAAGAAAGAAGGGGATTATAACAGATTAGAGAAGGACAGGTGGCAAGCTGGGATCCAGGACCCCCTACTCTGTCCCTTCACCAAGTGTCCCTTAGTTTCCAAAGGAGGGGCATCATCTTAGGTTGGTTTCCTTGGAAACAGAGAGGTAGGGGCTGAGCACAGAAGGCAGTGGTAGGAGAGGGCTCACTCTAGATGCTGGCAAGGCTGGATGGTAGCCCTGTCCCAATCCCTGACTCCCCAGATGGACTGTAAATGCAAGGACATGTGTCCTCATAAAAGATAGAAGAGCCAGAGACAAAGAAAGCGGGTGGCTACAGGATGATGGTGACAGAGGCTGAAGCTGGAGTGATGGAGGAGTCCTGGGGGCTGAGGAGGCAGAGGGCCCTTCAGGAGCCTATGGCTGAAGGAAGCATGCTCTACAGACACGGCGACTTCTGGCTTTGGGCCTCCAGGCTGAGAGATAGTGAATTCTGATGCTTTAAGCTACTAAGCCTCAAGGAGCCAGTCCCAAGCCTCTGCAGGTCAGGGCAGAGGGGCTGCGGCCTGGATGGATCCTCCGAGGAGCTCAGGGCTGGGTGGCCCTCCAGAGAGACGTGGCTGCCTGCTGGGAGTGCACATGTAATCCAGGTCCAGATGGCAAGGTCTCTCTCCTTACCTTAGAGAGAGCCCAGTGTTTGTGAAAGCCAGACTCTCAGCTCTCTAACAGCAGAGGAAAGAAAACGAAGACACCACAAGTCAGAGGGAGAGAAAGTGTGTGCGAGACCCACGACAGAAGCCTCGTCAGCCAAGGGTGAGGTTACAGTGATAGAAACACAACACAATGAGAAGTGGGGGAAATACTGCCGGAGGGAAAACAGAAAACAGGTGCCACCCGCTAGCCGCCAGGAGGCACGAAGACAATGCCACCTCTTCCTCCCCCTCAGATACCAGCCACGAGAGGGGGTGACAGGCTCACCACAGGGGAGGAGCGGGTATCCAGTGCTTGCTTACCGGGTGCAGAGAGGCTCTACTAATTGTGAGAGCCTCAAAATTGAACTGCACACACCCTTTCGTGTGGGCAGTTTCGCCTGGTGGAGAACCTCGGCTGAGCCGCTCCGCAGGTGCTCGGGCCGGCCTGCCTCAACAGACCACAGGGCTCCACAAATGGAGATACGCCGTGTCTTCACGTGGGCAGGCCCGAGCCAGCACACCAGCTGCACTGCGATTCCAGGCAGCATGCGTGCAACGTGGAATCCGTTCCTCTTGGCTAGGAAATGTCTCCGTGGGACACTCAGCAGGCCAGTCCGGCCGGCACACAAGCCAAGGAAACACCCTTAACATCGTTAGGATTAGAGTTAGGGTTAAGGAATGGGGGGACAGAAGCTCTCAAAGACCTCTCACACTCCAGTTCCCACTCAGCCGTGACCTTGCTTCACTCTGTGGGACAGAAGCCCCCTGGTGAGGCTGACCTGAGAGGTCACCGTGCAGATCCCCTAACACAGGTGCTCAGTGCTGTCCTGAGGAGCACTCTGACCTAACACAGGTGCTCAGTGCTGTCCTGAGGAGCACTCTGCCCTGCCCCTCCTCTCTTCCTGGGCTAACCATTTTCCCCTTCAACCCACAGCACACTGGCTGTATCCCACCCAGAAGGAAAAACTGGTCCTTGTATGTCCTTCAGAGCAAAGGCCCTGGCAAAAAGCAATGGCAGCTGCCCCCTGAGGTCTGAGGTTACCTCCAGGCATCCCACTCCACGGGGCCATTTCTAGTACTGCCTGCCTAGAAGCTAAGCAGCTTGCACTTTGCACACAGCCCCTTCCTCCCCTTCCTCCCCTTCTTCCTCCGCCCTCCTCCTTCTCCTTTTCTTCTTTCTCCCCTCCCTCCTCCTTTTCTCTCCTCCTCTTCTTCTCCTTCCTTTGCATGTGGAGACCAGAGGATGACAAGCCCTAGTGTTCCTCTGGCAACTTCTGTTTGAGACAGAGTTTCGTTAGCTTGGGCCTCACCAATTCAGCTGAGCTGTCTGGCTAGTGAACCCCCCTCCGGGGATCTACCCGCCCCAGCACTGGGGTTCCGAGGATGGGCCACCCCCAGTGTTTGTTTGTTTGTTGAACCCAGGTTCTGAGGATCAACTCAAGTCCTCGTGTTAGCAATCATGCACTTCCCTGGCTGAGCCATCTCCAGCCATCTCCATCGATTTATTTGTGCGGAAAGAGACCCGCAGCCCCAGTATGCTGTTTCAAGGCTTTTTGTTTCACTTCCAGTGGCACAGAGTCCCTGCAAGGTGCCTCACAGCATTCCTGATGCCACCGCAGGGCAGTTTCATCCTGTAAGACAAGGTCAGTGTCTGCGAAGCCCCAGCTCCCCGCTCTCCCACACCAGCCCAGAACTCACTATGTAACCAAGAATGACCTTGGACTCCTGATCTTCCTCCCTCCACCTCCCAAGGGCTGAGATCTCAGGCTTGTACCATGATACCCGGTTTATGAGGTGCTGGGGATGAACCCAGGGCTCGCACATGTTGTCAGGCGCCTCTAGCCCTTATAACCGCCACACGGTAGCAGGTGTCAGGAACCGATTCCTTTTAAAGGCTGAATAATTGATAGTCAACCAGTTTGGCCCCCACCCAGGCTCAGACAGTGCTCAAATTCTTTACTCATCTGACAACACATCATATGCCACAGAAGGAGCTCAGGGAAACCACTGAGGCCACCAGTCCTGTCCTGTGGACACAGAAGTAGAATGGAAGCTTTCCCACCAACTTGTCACAGGATGCTAATAATCTCTGAGGGCTGAGCAGGGCTGTATACAGAAGGCACTTCACAAGTGTATGTGGTTCTTAACCACACCCTGACAGTGCTTGCCGGATCAGCCAAAGGCTTCGTTCCTCCGCTCTGTGGGGAACGTCTCCAAGCCTCCTTGACATGCGGGGGGCAGTGGGTGCCCCACTGTGACACATGGGCTAGGCTTTCAGTGTCCCCACCCCTGTATGGGCTGGACCACCCACCCCCACAAGCAGGGCCAGATATGGAGTCTGGGATTCAAGGGGTGGTGGTTGGCTTGGCCTCAGAGGCACAAGCTTTGCTTCTAGAAGTTTCCAGTCTTTGACAAGCCTTTTGGCTGGCCCAGGATTATTCAGTAGATTCTGGCCTATCTGAGAGTAAGCTCACCTCAGAACTGGGAAGGGCAGTCGTGGAAGGATGCTCCATTCTGAAGGGTGAGCACCCTTAGCCCCTGAGCAGGAGGGAAGGGCACCCCTGAGCCATTCAGGTCTCAGGTTCTTGCATTGAAAAAGGCAGAGGCCAAGGGAGGCCGTCCTGGTGGGGCACAGTATCTGTAGGACTAAGCTGCAGTCCTGTGACCCAGACCAGCCTCCTAGAACAACACCTGACAGCTAGCAGGCAAGCAACCGACCACTGCTTACCAGAAGAAGGCCTGCTTTGTGGAGCAGAACCCACTGCATCCTCACTGTGACTAACTGGACGTGACAAGCCCCAGAGTAGTAGCAAGTGGCAATTTGCCTGTTCCCATGGATGAGGGACCTTCAGTGAAGACCAGCTCAGGTCCTTGGGGCCGAGAGACCAAAGGCAAGTGGGGCAGCCAGTGCGGGGGCACATGTGGAGAGCAGGAGTAGGTCCCCTGGAAGAGCTTGGGCAGCAGAAGGCTGGCCCTAAGCTTGGCCTCTGGCTTGCCATCTCATCCTAAGGCCCCACTGCACCCCTTAACCCCAAGAATGGGCAATCCACACCAGGTGTATCGAGATGATGGGACCTGTGAGGATGTTGGCTGGGGCCTGGTGAGCTCTCTGGGAGATGGTTTGAGGGCTGTCTACCACCATGGAAGGGAGGGATGGACTGCCCTGGGGGTGACTGACACCTGGTAGGGACTCAGAGTTCAGGGGAAAAGGACCAGTGGCATCATCAAGGCTAAGTGAGTCCCTAGGACTCAAGAATGAAGTCTGACTCCAGGCCAGGACCTCTGCCCACCCTACATCCAGCCCCACAGATTCCAGGCCTGCCTCTGTCCTCATCTCCAACCTCTGACCTTTACCTCTGCCTTGAGTCGGTTCATCAGCCTGTCCTTAGCATGCCAGCCCAGGTCTCTTGGCTGTTACCTCTCAGGCAGAATGTCACCTCCTCAGAGAAGCCTCTGTATGCCACCAACCATCACCCTGATCTATGTCTAATCACTGTGTGAAACCTCTCATGGCCCCGTCCATCTGCCCACCATTTCATCTGTCCACTCTTCCATCTGTCCACCTGTCCAACTGCCCACCCGTCCATCTGCCCACCACCTGTCCATCTGTCCACCCATCCATCTGCCCACTCTTCCATCTGCCCACCCGTCCATCTGTCCACCCATCCATCTGTCCACTTGACAATCTGTCCACCTGTCCATCTGCCCACTCATCCATCTGTCCACTTGAAAATTTGTCCACCGTCCATCTGCCCACCCTTCCATCTGTCCACGTGTCCATCTATTCACCCATTCGTCTTTTCCTGGTTTTGTCTGCTTCCTGCTTGCCCCAGTGTGGGCAGACATTCCCAAAGGGCAAAATTTCTGCCTACTACTGTTTTCCAGGACGTTATGACTAGTCAGACCTACTCCATGGCAGGAATTTGGGAAAGGTCACAGAGCCCTAGCTCCACATTATGATGCCCACAGGACCCTCCGAGTCATAGGCCAGAATGTGCTGAAACAGAAAATAGGTGCCAGAGAGTGTGGGCATAAATCCAGCACCACTGTTTACTTACTGTGTCACAGATCGCTGTCACAGATCGTGACAGAATGCTCTGTGCCTTGGTTTCCCCATCTGTGCTATGGGGATACCAAGAGCAGTGCATGTCAGTCCCTTCTCTGTACTAGGCATGCTGCTGAGGCAAGGCTGAGGGGCCTCACAGAGCCCACACTGAGACTCAGCATTCTCTCGCTCCCATTCTTCATGTGGGAATACTAGACTGGAGAAGTCCCCAACCTGCCCAACACCATGCACTGCCACAAAGTAGAACAGGGACTTCCCAGACATTGATTCCAAAGCCAGTACAAAAGCTACTTGGTAAGTGTGGGGAGCACAGGCTGGAGCCACTGGGTAGCCAGCACTGTGCTTCGGGAAGGGGAGGGACAGAGCAAGAGATCTGGGTAGGGTTGGAACCTCAGACCGGGGGAGATGGCAAGGCTGTGAGGAGGTGAGGCGGGGGCTGGTCTTCTACCCCCAGAGCCTGCTCCGCCCCTTCTCTTGCGCCCACCCCAGGTAACCCCCAGTACAGATCCAGCCCTCCCTATCGCAGGAACTCCATTAACATGTCTGCCACAGGCTTCCACTATCACAAGGAACCCAGCCCATCAAGACACGCCTCCTGTCACCCATTACCCAGGAGTCCGGCTGAGCTGTGATTGCAAGGAAAGGCATCTTCTGAAGATGCAGATCTGGGCATGCTGCTGTCCCTGGGGACACATCCATGGCTCCCTCACCCCAGGACTTTCCATGACAGCAGGGCAGGATGTGACACCTGCCAGCCCATCCCTGCTAAACAAAACCACTGCTCTCTCTTCGATGCTCGAGGGCCAGGGTGGAGTCGTTGGTCTGGGCATTGAGGGGTCAGTACAAGTTTATCAGAGAGAAGGAATGTCCCTTCCAGAAAGAAGGAAGAACACCCAGCTGAGGGATCGCTCCTCCCTCTGGCTTGTGACAACACGAGGCAGAGCTGGGCCCTACTCGTGATGGAGCCGGCCCCGCAAGGAGTCCATAACGGAGCGGACAGACACTTGAAGCACAGGCACGTCCTGCAGCTGCCAGGGTGGGAGTGCCCGATGCAGGGCTGGGGAGCCCCGACCCGATGCAGCTCCATCCTGAGCCTGACTGAGCTCCTGTCCCAGCTCATCCTCCCCCAAATTACTGGGTTCAGGAATCACTGCCTGCGAGTGGCTCCACCCCCAGTGGGCTGGGTCATCCCACATCCATCAGCTTTATTATCTGCCCACAGTGCAACCCAGTGTCGCAGCCAACTCCTCCTTGAGAAACTGGAGGGCCAGGCCTGGGGGCTACGTCCCCGCCAAAGTCAGCCAGGGGCCCAGGGCTGGCCTGACTGCCCCGCCCGCCCCACCCATACTCTGCCCACAGCCCTTCCCCTCTACACACCCAGGCGCGATCTCTCCTGCGACCTTCATTCCCACTGACTTCTCTCACCAGCAGCGGCTTCTGAGATTTACTGGGATTTCTTGCCACACGCTCTGGCAGTCTCCTGGAGGAATCGGAGCGTTTAGCCTCAGAGCGTGATTTATCTGAGAGTCGTGCTCTGGGCCCAAGCCTCAAGGCTGCTCTGGAGAAGAGCTGCTCACTCTGGCTGCTCTGCTGTTGACAGGCTAAGTGGTGTGGGACTTGGGACTGTAAGTCAGGCTTCTTCAAAGACATGAGGAAGCACATTTGTTGTGTCTATCTTCCCATAAGAAGGGCTCGGAAAAGCAGTTCTGAAGGCACCTCAGAGCTCCAGGAAATGTAAAAAGAGCCAACTGAGGCTGTGTGTGTGTTGGCGGGGGGGGGGGGGGGGGGGGACCTGTGTGTGGTGACTGTATGTGTGATGATCCTGTGTGGTAATTGTGTATGTGAGGGAGAGAGAGGATCATATGTGGTGATTTTGCGATAATTCTGTGTGATAATTGTTTTTGTGTGTGAGAGAGAGAGGATTATGTGTCTGTGATGGTTGTCTGTGAGATTCTGTGTCTATGTGTGACAGTCGTGTATGTGTGCTGTTCCTGTATGTGGAAGATGATTGTTTGTGAGGCTGGGGGATTGTAGGAAGGAGCCATGGCCACATTTGCATTCTGAAGCAGATTATAGTGACAAAACGGGCTGCTAGAGCAAGCCCCCTCTCCAGCCCCCAGCTCCCGCCCTGCCATCATTCACCCCGTCCCATGCCCTCAATGGTCCTGCTCCACACCTCGATGTCACCCTCTGTGGCCACATAGGCCTCTCCACGGGGACCCTGTGCTGGCCCTCCTTCCTTGAGTCTTCCTGGCCCCGTGCCCCTTACCTCCGCCTTCTCAGGGCCTCGAGACCAGCACCTGTTACTGTCTCACCCACTAGACCTTGGTGGTGAAATTGCTCGGCCTTGGGCTGGTGACAGGGAGCCAAGGAGGCCTGGTGGACTGTCCTAGTTTGCTTTCTAATTCTGTGATAAGCACCATGACCAAAACCAACTTTGGGAGGAGAGGGGCTGTTTCAGTTCACAGTCCAGTCCCTCACTGAGGGAGGCCAAGGCAGGAGCTGGAGCACAGGCCATGGAGGAGCACTGCTCACTGGCATGCACCCCGGCCCGTGCTCAGCCTGCTTTCTTATACAACACAGAGCAACCTGCCCAGGGATGGCACCACCCACAGTGGACTGGGCCCTCCCACATCACTCAACAATCAAGAAAATGCCCCACAGACATGGCCACAGGCCAGTCCGACAGAGACGTTCCTCAGCTGAGGCTTCCTCTTCCCAGGTGTGTCAAGCTGACAACCGAAGCTGTCCAGCACATGGGTCTAAGGCCAAACTTCATCCCTGAAAGGCAGGGCACCTGGAAGAAGAGTTACTAAGATGAGAAAGTTCTGGAAGGATTCATCTCAGTCCAGACCGATCTTATGTGTGTGATTCAGCAGTGTGGCCTCCACACACCTCTCTGCAAAAGCTGGTTGCATCACCTGTCCACACATGTGCACACATACCATGCATGTGCACACACATGGCACTCACCTGTCCACCCATATGCACACGTACACATGCATGTACATACACATGGGCACTCACTCACCTGTCCACACATGTGCACACGTACCATGCATGTACATACACATGGGCACTCACTCTTCTGTCACACATGTGCACACATACATATGCATGTGCATACACATGGCACTCACCTGTCCACCCATATGCACATGTACACATGCATGTACATACACATGGGCACTCACTCTTCTGTCACACATGTGCACACACATGGACACTCACACATATGCACACATACATATGCATGTGCATACACATGGCACTCACCTGTCCACCCATATGCACATGTACACATGCATGTGCATACACGTGGGCACTCACTCACCTGTCCACACATGTGCACACACATGGACACTCACCCATCCACACATGTGCACACATACATATGCATGCGCATACACGTGGGCACTCACTCATAACCACACAGGGTTCACCTGACTACCACAGGCCACTATCCCAGCCCTGGCTCTGAGACCCTCATGAGGACAAGGCCAAGCTGACAGAGGTGACCTGGGGGAACAGGCTGATCTGGGTTTGGCCTGGCTTTGCCAGAGAGTATGTGGCCTTGGACCAGCGTGCTGTCTGGATGTCAGATTCCCCAGCTGTGAACTGGAAGTCACAACAAGACAAAGTGCTCCACATTTTCTTGTGAGTCCTGATGAGACCCTGGGGGTGAAGGGTCTGTGCAGGGCCTGGTGTGTGGCCTTGACTTCGAGCAAGCCTCTGGCCCTTCTCCTTTCCCACCCCAGGTCCCTGGAGGCCTGAAAGAAACCAGCACACTGTCGACTCTCAGGAACCTGGGCTTTGGCATTGTTGCTTCTCACAATTGGTTCAGGAACTGGCTCCCATGATTCTATGCTTCCCCTCCCCACAAATCCTTCTGATAGACATTGCAAGGTAGTGACCCTGACTCAGGGTGACCAGGGTCATCCAGACTTCAGAGAATCTGGAACCTGAATCACAGCCCCAGCCCTGGCGCCGGGACCCTGAGCCGCAGGGAACATAGGAGGTGGGAGGACCCTCCCCAAAGGGCTGCTGCTCCACACACAGGCCTCCCTCCCCTGAAGCACCCGGACCTACTGCTGTGCCAGGTGCCAGCCTGCACCAGCTCTGCCTCCCCAGGCTGCCAGAACAGAGAGGGAGTGAGGTCAGATAGTGGGGTACACCGGAGATAATTGTGAGGTTGTCAGTCACATTAACCCCACCAATCTGTGCAGCCCAACTCTGAGCCAAGCACTGATGGAGAAAATGAAATTTCCTAACATGTTCCAAATACTGCGTTCAGCCTCTACTGCCTGCTTGAGCGTCCCAACTGGATGGGATGTGCGATGGGCACAGAGGTTAGGACTGGCTGAACTTTGACAGCTTCTGAGCAGCAGGGAAGCCTGCTTCTTAGCAGGCTTGCAGTTTCCTGGGTACTCTCCCCTGAATACTGGGTAGTCCCCGCCCTCCCAGCACCCATCTGGTGGATCTAACAGCGAGGGTCCATCTGTCTGACTAGATTTCCAGGTAATATTAGAGAAGGCTTCCTGAAGACAGCGGTGCTTGATCTGGGATCTGCAGGTGCAGGAGGAGTGACTGGGAGCCAAGCAGAGAGCCTTCAACACCCCTCTGCGGCCCCTCACCCAACAGTCTGGGCCACCACACTGTAGCCCCATCTCCATCCAAGCCCAGGCCCCCTACCACACTAGGGGCTACCACAAGGAAACTCTGGACCTGGCTCCTCTGGGTCCTTCGGGCCACTCAGTCTGGGAGACAGAAATCCCAGAGGAACACACGGACGGTAGGAGGCATATGCTGTGGCAGAGGGCAGCAGGGCAGAGAGGCCTGCTGGCCATCGTGACACCAGTTGTGTAGAGTGACACAGTAGGGAGGTCTCAAAGCTGACCACTCTGCTGCTAGAGAGCTTTAGGCCAGTGACCTGCTGGCCCCTAAAGCTGCTTGCCTCCAGTGGGGCACATGACCCAACGGGCCACAGGTGTACTTTCCAGGCAGGACTTGCGAATGGCATGTGTGAGAGAATCCAGGGAACATGCGTTGCTGGGCCTGTGGTCTGGACGTTCTGGAAGATGGCTGTCTTCCGATGTTGACTTTGTTCCTTCAGCTTGAATCCACAACACCGTGGTGTCCCCAACCAGACAAGGACCTGGCTTGTAGCATTCTCCTGCCCTTACCCTCCCTGCTCTACAGTACAGCAAAGGAAGTGGGGTGGCCAGGGCTCATTACCATGACCAGGGACAAGTTGCTCCATCTGAGTCAGCCCTGTGGTGAGCCGGTACATGATGGGGCTCAGGCTCCTGATAAGCAGACAGAAAGAGGCCAATGCTAGGGCCCTAAAAGCTCAGGTCAAAGGATGACGGTGAAGGAGCTCAGAGGTCTGCCAGAATGGGGTCTTGGGCTAGGTCCTACGTCTCCTGACCTCAGTTTCCTCATCTGTAAAAGGGGTGGAGCAAAGAGGCACCCAACCTCATAGGACTGCTGTGAAAGTCAGCACTGTATATACAACCCCTGCCAAAGTGTTCAGCACACAGTACTGTCAAATAAATGGGGAATGTTTCTGTCACCACCTGCTACCCAGAAAGTATCTCCTGTTTGTCACCAACTAACCATAGTGAGACTCAGAAGCCCGGGATGGCAGGAAATGGCATAGCCTGTACCCTTATGTGCCACCAGGGCTTCTGTGACAGTGTGGGGGAGGCAGCCCCTGGAACTCTGTAACCACAGCCGCCCACACAGGGTCTTCAGACCAGCCTACACCACCCGGCTCTGCAGTGTCATAGGCAGTAAGCTCAGACCGAGATGGCTTTCCTTTGCCTTCTCACGAACAAATGCAAAGTCCTCTGGAAGAGCTGGGGTGAGCTGAGAACAGTGGGTCCAGGACAGGAAAGCAGATAAACGAGGGAACCAGACACCAGGAGTGAGAGCTGGCAAAGGCCTCTCACCCACACACGGCTGAGCCGACTGTACCAAGTCTTGACATGACAGAACTGCTGGACAATAAACATAAAACAAACACTTAATAGGATTAAAGAATCATCAGAGGGGGGAGGCTGAAGACAGGAGTCAGAGCCAGAGATGGCAGAAACAATCGAGCAGATCAGAGGAGTAAAATAGAATTTCCAGAAATTAAGAGGACAGTAATTGGGTAACTCGGTGTAATTACTCTGGAAAGCAATTTGCCATTATCCAGTAAATATGGGGTGATCCAACTGGCATCCTGCAGTCTCCCAGGAGACAGGTCCAAGTTTCTGGGAGCATTGTCTGGGAGTGTCAGTTTCTTTGTTTGAGGCGGTATCTCCTTATGTAACCCAGGTTGCCCTCAAATTCGTAATCCTCCTGCCTCACCCTCCCAGAGTGTGAGGATTACAGGTGTGTGCTGCCATGCCCTGCCCCCAGACCAACACAACAGAGCGCAGAAGGAGGGAGGGAGGGAGGGAGAGAGGGAGGGAGAGAGGGAGGGAGAGAGGGAGGGGAAAGGCTTTTCATAAGCACAAGTATCTGCTCTGGGAAGGGCTTGGCTTGCAAGGTGGTGAGTTCCCCATCATAGATGGAAGGATAAACTGAGACAGATGACTTCCTTTGAAACTATTTACGGTTTTCCAAGCTATGAGCACAGGGTCCTCACCTGATCTCTCCTGAGACCCCAGCTTTGAGCCAGGCACCAGAGCCCCACACATGGTGGGATGAAGGAGCAGACGAGACGATGGGGCTGCCATCTAACTGCGCGCACATGCCATACCGGCTCCCTGGAGCCCTGGCTGGAACTCGTCTCCCAGGCATCTGACTCACACATCCCCAGGAACATGGAAGGCGTCCAAGCCTGGGGTTGTCTGGCCCTGCAGACAGAGCTGGCCTCCCTGCAGGAGGGACCTGCTGCCCTTGCTTCTGCTCACACGTGGCATGTCCAGCCTACCCTGGTCTCTCAAAACTGCTCCCCTCTGAGTTCAGAGAGGCCTGTGAGTTGGTCCTGTATCCTCTGAGCAGCATGACCTTGGTGAATGAGTCAAACTCTGTGAGCTGAAACTGCTCATGTGCATAATGGAGAAAAGAGTCCATCCCTTGAGGCTGCTGAAGGAGTGGGATTATCCTGCAATTTCACCGATAAGGTTCTGTATAGACAGGGAGGCGGGGCTCAACCACGGAGTTCTTAAACCCTCTGGGATGGCAGACGCGATCCCCAGGGCAATATGTGCTGCACCATTTCTCTCACTTAAGCTGCACAGGCTAAACCGGGGCTCTGGGAGGCGAGGGTCCCACCATGGGAGACATCTCGGGCTTCAGAAGCCAGACTTCAGTGTGACCTCTGGCTGTGTTCTTAAGAGCAACTTTTGCCTTCTAAGACTCAGTCCTTTCTTCCTCAGCTATTGGTGGCACCTGTGAGGGACCCTGGGCCTTGAGAACAATCTGCAAGTCATACTCCTGTGACTTAACAGAAGACAATATGCCTGGGACAACATGGGTCAGATCAGACCCTGCCTGTCCCCAGGATGGCACCCTGAAGTCCAGTCACCATGCAAGGCTAGTCTGGTCAGTTGAGTCTCAGTGAGCCACCACTCCAAATGTCAGAGTGACACGCTCGCCTGAGTGCGATGTCCTGGCCGGGTACCAACTAAGCTGGTTTACTTTGGCAACAGCTGACCAGCCCATTCTCTGAGCTTTGTTCCTTTATCAAATACACAGATAAAGCTGCCAGCTGCCAGCCCCCAGAAGGGCCCTGGAGAGAGAGAAGGCACCCTGAACACGCCGTGTTCCTGTGAGCCCAGGGTCCTCTGCACGCCACCACAGTCACCCTACCCCTCCAGGCTTGCTCCCTCCTGACCGTGTTGGCTGGCCTGGCCTAGCACCAAACCTGGGGGCATTGCCAAGACCCTTTTCTGTATGGTTGACATGTGACATCCACACTGTGATCCTAACTTCCACACCTGGGATGAGGGACCGTCAATGGGGAATTTCTTCTAGTGAACTAGCCCGTGGCCATGTCTGTGAGGCATTTCCTTGATTGTTGAGTGGCGTGGGAAGCCCAGCCCACCATGAGTAGTGCCAGTCCTGGGCAGGTGGTCCTGGGTTGTACAAGAAAGCAGGTTGAGGGGCTGGAGAGATGACTCCGCAGTTAAGAGCACTGACTATTCTTGCAGAAGACTTAGGTTCAGTTCCTAGCACCCATATTGTGGCTAACAACCATCTGTAATTCCATCTGTAAATCCAACACCTTCTTCTGACCTCCAAGGGTATGGTACCTACCTACATGCAGGCAATACACTCATACACATAAAATTTTTAAAGTAATAAAATATTTAAAAAAAGAAAGGAGGCTGAGTACAGGCCAGAGGAGCATGCTAGTACGCAGCGTTCCTCCATGGTCTGTGCTCAGGCTCCTGCCTCCAGGTTCCTGCCCTGAATCTCTGCCTGCCTTCCCTTCCTGGATGATGGACTGTAAACTGAAAGCTGGCTTTGGTCAGTGTGTTTTCTCACAGCATTAGAGAAGAAAACTAGGATACCTATGTGTCAGAAACCTTGGTCAACAGGGAGCAGGCTCAGCACAGAGGCCAACACAGGCTAAGAGCAGACTCAGAGGCCGGCACAGGCTAGGAGCACAGAGTGCTTCCTGGGCTTAACTCACCTGAAGGATTTTACTTCCTGCCTCACCAGCAGCAGTTGGCTTGGTGGCAGCTCTAGTGAGTGGAATCAGAAACACAGTGTTCTCTAAGCTCCCAGACAGGAAGTCATCGAAATCTGGAGCAGCACCTTCGTCGTCCCCACAGCACGGGGAAGGTCACACCGAGTTTGTCTCTGCTGCAAACAGGCCCGTGTGACTCACTGCTCTCCAGGTCTATCCCAGCCCATTCTTACAGTGCATAGTCAGGTTCTGGGACTGGGATATGATAGCTGGACAAGATCACGTTCACCTTTCCTGAGGCAGCCCAGACTGGCCTCCCAGACCTTGCATATTCATCAGCCGAGGGTGACGGGGGTGGGGTGGGGCTGGGGGGGTGGTCTGACCAGGCCTGCTGTCTGCTTAGTCGCTAGCTGAAGCTGTGAGATCTCTTCAACACAGCCCAGCGTCCTTGTGTTGCAGAAGTGGGGTCTGGCATGAGCTGGGACCTGTGGGCTCCTGGTGTCTGTGCCCTCCAGGACCCGATGCTGCTGTGTCCTGCTGACAGGCCCCATGCCTCCATGGGCAGGAGCCAGGTCAGGGTCAGGATTGCCTCCTGACCCTCACCTCTTCCCCGGTCTTTTGGCCAGAGTGTGCATCCTGGTGCTGCGGATGACTTGCCTGTGGGTGATATGTGACCCCAGAGTGGGGAGGTGGGAGTGCCGGGCTTTGCTCTTGTCCCTGTGTTTTGGAAAGGTTCTTCCTCCTCTATGAAGGCCACCTCCAGACTCCAAGCCTGGACACCAGTTTCAGGACCTCTGTAGCTTATGGATGGGGAAACACCAGCATCTATCTTCTGCCTTTTCCCCACTGTGGAGTGATTCATGGATCTTGGGGCTATCCCGGGAGACCCAGAAAATTTCTTCCAGGCTTGAGAGAAAGCAGACCCTGAGCACTAAAGCATCCAGCACAGGAGATGTTGCTGACCCCATTTCACTGAAGAGCAGCCTCAGCCCAAGAAATGAAACCCCTCAGCCAGGGTCAGGAGGTTCATGTGACCTGAGCTCACCCCATCAGTGTGCTAATTGGATGTTTTGTTTTTATGAGACAGAGTCTCACTATGTAGCCCAGGCTTGCCTCAAACTCTTGATTCTTCTGTCTCAGCCCCCAAGTTTGAGGTGACAGTTGTTGATACCAGTGCCCAAATCACAGGCTTGTTTACCCCGTAGTCACCATATTCACTGAGTTCTGGTCTTTGACGGACACAGAGGGACTCCAGAGATCACATCTTTAGCCTTTGCTCATACTGCCAGGCCAGGCCAGGGCCGTGTGACAGCTGGGCCCTGGACAGCCATGCTGCCTGTGGAGGGTGGACCTGTTCCGATCTGTCACTGCTCAGACACTAGCTGTGGGCCTCATGAGCATCACTGTCCAAGCCGGCAGAGCAGCTGCCTCTGAGAAAGTCCTACCCATCCATTTCTAAACATACCACTGCAGCCTGGGTGAGCACTAAGGAGAGGACATGTGCTGGACTCCGGGTTCTGGGGGTTCAATGACTTGATGGCTGGCAGTAACCAGAATAGGCATAGGGTTTCCAGTGCTGAGAGAGGGAATGATTCAGTGTGTATCTAGAATGTTCTGCAAAAGGCCCCTGTCTTGATGGCTATTTTGCCAGCCCAGGGTGTCACTGGGAGGATCCTCCTCCTCCTCCTCCTCCTCTTTCTCCTCCTCCTCCTCTTCCTCTTCCTCCTTATGCTTTTCTCTTGCCAACATGAGGTAATCAATTTTGCTCTATCACATGATCCCACCACAAGTCCCAAAGTAGCAGGAGCAGCTAGCTGACTCTGGACTAGAACCCCTGAAACTAGGGGCCTAAATAAACCTTTGCTTCCTTGGGTTCGTTTTCTCAAGTATTTTGTCATAGCCGGAGGAAGCTGACAACCAATCACAGAAAGCCTGGGAGTGGCTGTGTGCTCTGTTCCTATGAAGCCATCGGGATCCCATCACCGGGCTCCACACAATGGCTTTATTGAATCCTAGTCACCTCCCACCCCACCCCCAACCCCAACAACATGGTCAGACCAAGCTTCCTCCAAATAGGATCTCACTATGGGGGTTCAACTCCAGCAGGAAGTCAGGGAACAGGCTATGCTCAAAGCACAGCAGAGGCCAAGCCCAAGACCAGTCCAGTTTTCAGACAGTCACGCCAGCACTGGGTTAGAAAGGAGAGCACTCTAGGATGTCCTCTTCTCCTTTACCTCTTAGACAGGCCTCCCTTGGGGTTAACCATGGCTGGTGTGTTAGGTATCTTGTTGCTATGACAAAACACCCTGACAAATACAATGTAAGGGAGGAAAGGTTTTATTTGGCTCACAGTTTGAGAGTGCAGTCCACCACAGCAACTGGTCACATTGCCCTCATGATCCGGAAGCCCCTTAGAGCAGGGTTTCCTACCACACTTAACCTAATCTAGATAATCCCTCACAGGCATGCCTGCCACTTCTTAGTGATTCCTCTCAAGCTGATAACAGCAACCATCCTGTGGATTATCTTGCTCTGGTCAAGGGAATGTGAACAGGAGTGGCAAGCCTTGGTCTCAGACTCGCAGTCCCAGGATGTAAGTGTCCCTGTCACCCTGGGCTGCTGAGCCATCACCAAGAGGCCCTGTGGTGATACACTTTCGAGATGAGCCATGGTGATGTTGGGGCTGTTTGTTACTGCAGCATCACTGAAGTTAACGACTGAGGCAAACACATCAAGTATATCATCACATTCAAGTTCAGGTTGAAACACTGCATTGATTAGTTCCTCAATGATTTATTGGGCACTTGTCTTCCCACCCCAGGCTGCAGCTGAGTGGGGAGAGAGTGCTGGGCACCACAGTGTGAGCCCAGAGTAGCGCCTCCCAGAACCTCCCCTCTGGTCCCTCGTCCTGTGGACCTGTCCTTGAGGGTCTCTTCTGGGTGCAAGGAACCAAAGCCATCTTAACGGTGAACATGTTATCAAGGCCAACTCGGGCCTGCCAGGGCATGTGGTTCCACCTCAGAGCTGTGACACCTTGCTGCTACTGAGTGTCCCCAGGCTCACAGCCATAACCTCATGAAGGCCGCAGTGGGCCTGGCTAATTGGGTCTGTGCTGAAATGAGCCACCCTGGGGTTGCTCCCCCTCATTAATCAACATCCGGCTCCCTCGCTGGGGCTGCCTTTAATTGGGTTGAGACAGCAGTAGGCAGGCAGGGTTGAGGGCTATGTTGTTCAAGTCTGCCTAGCGGGGGTCTGAGCAAGCTCAACTCTTCCTTCATTGGGGCCTGTGTACTGCTACCCCGTGACACTCAGCTGGTGAACACCTTCAGTTCCCCTGTTTCCAAGACCCAGAGGATCAGACATCTCCTTGTTAGGCAGCCTTGGCTCAGAGCCAGCTGCTGAGGGTTGGATAGAAAGGGTATCACTGGCCTGGAAACAGTGGGATCTGCCTTGGAAGACCTGGTGGAAACTGATCTGTCATACTTCCTATAGACACTGCACCCCTATCCTCAACACTGGGACACCAGTAAATCCCTTTTATCCTTAAGGTAGTTTGAGTTGGGTCTCTATTACTTACATTCTAAGGAGTCTAGGCTAACCCATCTACAGGGACTCAAAACTTGTTTGCATTTCATTTATCTCTGAACAGGTACAAGAACCAGGAAATTCAGGAAGTCAGTGGACATCACCGTTGAGAAAACCCAGTGTAAGAGGCCTCACTCACATCCCTCCAGTAGACAGGGTCTCTGCCCAGTGCTCTTGGAAACAGTCCTAGCATTGCACTGATTGGACCCACATTAGAAACAATTCCAAATATGAGCCAATCCCAAGACCAGAAGATGGAGTGCACTGACTGATTTAGCTCAGGTCAGATGCTCCGATGAACCACTCCCCAGCCCTGCACAGTGAACCACACTCCCCAGCCCTGCACGGTGAACCACACTCCCCAGCCCTGCACGGTGAACCGCACTCCCCAGCCCTGCACGGTGAACCGCACTCCCCAGCCCTGCACGGTGAACCGCACTCCCCAGCCCTGCACGGTGAACCGCACTCCCCAGCCCTGCACGGTGAACCGCACTCCCCAGCCCTGCACGGTGAACCACAGAGAAACACGGGTAGGGGAACTAGTGACACTGAAATTTACCAGCTAAGCGACTCAGGAAACTCTCCATGGGTCATATCCATCTACTGAGTCGACTCCTTATCAATTCTCGCCCTACACTGTGTGCAAGTCCTTCCAGATCAGAGCAAAGGCTACCAAGGTCCTGGAGGTCAAAAGCCCAGAACCAGACACAGGACCTGGAAGAGATGTCAGTGTCTCCTTTAGGTTAGAATAGTCATCTTCACCCGGGCATGGGCAGCTTGGCATGTTCTGGGACAGAAAATGAGTCTGTACGAAGATCAGGTGGCCAAGGGGTGGACTGTAGCAGACAAGTGCTCATCATCTCCCAGCTCTCATCTCCCCCATCAGTCTCCTGAGTGTGTTTGGTGGCCATGGAATCTGCTTCATTCCTGTCTGGGGTTGGAGCTTCCTCTTCACATCCAGTGAGCAGCACTCACAGACTTGCAGCCCTGGATCCCCCACGCCCAGTAGTCCTCTCACATTTCGGCGCCCTCATACCGTTTCAGGCATGGGTTGGGGTCTATGCCAGGCATTGGCCAGATGTTCATTTTCCCAAAGGACTTCGTGACAGTGTTGCCTGAACCACAGCGGTCAGATGGTCTCCAAGACAGACCATGGCTCAAACCACACCACAGCCTCCCTGTTATCTCAGTGTAACCAGCCTCCGTGGGGCGATAAACAGCCCTGAATTGAAACGTTCCTTCTGCAAATTAGACTCTGTGGGGCCGGAGGACTGCCATTACTTTAATCATATTCCAAAAATTTCCATTCATCTTGCGCCTGTCCAGGCGGGTCCCGGTGGATCTGTCAGTGGGCACTGATGGATAGCCAGTCCAGGAGCCAGGGGCTAGCGACATTCCCCTGTGGCTTCCTTCACGAGAGCACTCTGCAATGCCAGGACTCTGCCTCTGTCTGTCCTGCTGTGTCTCCAGGATGAATCACCTCAGCCTTTGTCTTAGACCAATCTGAGTTTCAGTCCTGCAGGCTCCCAGCCAGAGACCTACAGCCCAGAGACAACCATTGCTTTATCGTCCCATCCTGGTGTCAACAGATCACTGTATCATTATGGTCTGTATTTTGTTTTACGGTTTTGTTATTGTTTTGACACAAGGTCTATGTAGTCTTGACTGGCCTGGAACTTGCTATGTAGATCAGGCTGTTCTTGAACTCAGAGAGATCTTCCTGCCTCTACCTCCCAAGTGCTGGGACTAAAGGTGTGCACCACCACACCCTGCTCATTATGGTCTGTTTTTCAATCCACCTTTTGTTCACGTGGCTTTCCCGTGAGCTGTCTCTACTAAGCCTGGCCCACCTTCCATGACATCAGCTGTCTGCCCACCCTGTGTCCCTCTCACAGTGTCTTCATGGCATCTGCCCCCCGCTGATGCATTATTACACTTTTGTTTATTCATAATCAAATGCCTGTTTCCCCACTACAAGACCTCTCCCACCTCCCCCCACCAAGAATATAAGCTCCTGAGATCAGAACTGCATCCCTAGGAGCCTGGTTCATGGTGAGCACTCAAAACTATTCAGTTTTTCAAATATGGGCAAAGCGGAGCTCTTAAGCCACGGCGCTGAGACAACAGCACACCCACCTGCAGTGGGAGCTGGACCTTCTGCCTCACACTGTATTCAAAAGCCAACCAAAACGGATCCCAGGCCTAGAGGAAAGCAAAAGACTGTAAAACTTCTTAGAAGAAACCTGAGGGGCGAATCCTCACGACTTGGATGGACCAAAGGTCTCTTAGCCAAGGCTACCAAAGAAAACAAAGACAAAAAAAGACTTCATTAAGATTAAAAACTCTTTGCTTTGAAAAATGCCATTGGGACTAGAGAGTTGGCTCGGTGGTTAAGAGCACTGTTTCCTCTTGCAGAGGACTCCAGTTCAATTCCCAGCACCCACATAGCAGCTAACAACTGACTGTAACTCCAGTTCCAGGAAAAGTAAAGGGCACAGTGGTGCATGCCTAAACGCCAGTGCCAGCACCAGGTGGATGGAGGCAGGAGGACTGCAAGCTCGAGATTCTGAATGAATGAATAATAATAAATAAAGGGACCGGATAGGTGGCTCAGCAGGTGAGAGCCCTGGCTGCTCTTGCAGAGGACCTGGGTTTGCTTCTTAGCACCTGCATGGCAGCTGACAACTGGCTATAACTCTAGTTCTAGGAGCTCTAACACCCTCTTCTGGCCTCTTTGGGCATTGCATTGACACAGGTACGTTTATGTATATGTAGGCAAAACACTCATACACATATAAATAAATATATACATACATAAATACATATATATAATAAACAGACAAACACATACACAAACAACATAATACTCAGGGGTAAAACATTTGGTTGGACAGACACTCCTCCAGTACAGATACACAAAAAGCTGTTCTAGTTTGAGACACATGTTCTAGCTTGATCTCTGTTGCTGTGTTGAAACACTCTGCCTAAAGCAACGTAGATGAGGACAGGGCTCGTCTGACTCACACTTCCAGGGTCACCGTCCATCCCGGAGGGAAATCAGGACAGGAGCTCAAGCAGGATCAGGAAGGCAGAAACCATGGAGGAACACTGCTTTCTGGCTGGTCAAGCTCCTGCTTTCTTACACACTTCAGAACTACCTGCCCAGGATATGGTACTCCCACAGTGGGCTGGGCCCTCCTGCACCAATTAACAGTCAAGATAATTTCCCACAATACGTTCACAGGCCACTCTGATGGGGCATTCCCTCAACCGAGATTCCCTGCTCCATGACTCTAGGCCATGTCAAGTTAACAGTCAAAGCTTACAATGGCATTCAACATTGCCAGCCCTCAGGTTAATGGAAATCAGAATGTGAGACAGAGCTATAATGAAAAGACAGATAATCCCAAGTATTGGTGAAGTCACAGGTAAACCAGAACCATGTTCACTGCAGAGATACAGAACAACACAGCCACTTTGGAAAACAGTTTGGCTCAACGGCGTCAACACAGAGCTGGCTCAGCAGTCCCACTTCTGGGTGTGTACCCATGAGAAACAAAAATGGGTCAGGCATCTAAGCTGGGGGATGGGGTAGAGGGCTCAGAAGTGATGCCCAGGGGCCCTGCATTTCTTACAAGGCTGATGCAGGTGTTTCTAAAATGGAATATGGTGATGTTTTTAAAACCCGTAACCATATTGAGAAATCACTGAACATTATCTTTAAATACCTGAAGTATACCGTGTATGAATAGAATCCCAACAAAACTGTGTCATCCTCTCCATGCCCCCCCCCCCTTCCGCTACAGGGACGGCAAGTTCCCTGGAGTAAGTCTCAGATAGAATCGTTAGGCTGGGACCTCCTGAAACACGGAGCAGGTGCCCTTGAGGATGGTTAGACAACGCCAGATGTGGTTGCTCAGTCCCAGCACTTGGGAAGATAAGGCAGGAGGAGTACCATGAGTTCAAAGACAGATAGCCTGGGCTACATAGTGAGTTCCAGGACAGCCTGGGCCACAGGGTGATATCCTGCCTCAAAACAAAACGAAAATGAAGACAGTGGTTTTACAAATGAATGGTAGTACAGGTGCCAAAGGTAAGAAAGAGCCCAAGTGTCCATTGTTGCTAATTATGTGTGCGCACCTGTGTGGGAGAGGGTTGTGCACCTGTGTGCATGAGCCTGTGTGTGGTCAGCCTTGGGTGCCATTCCTCAGGCACTGTCCACTATTGCTCTAATCTCACAAGCTTAGAACGTGACACCTACACACTCATTCACTCTAACACAATGCTCACTCACACACATTCACACCCCTGCACACTCATACACACAGGTGTGCGCACTCATACACACAGGTATGCACACACATTCATCTGTCACTTTGTAGGCAGTCCTTACTAAGGAATTATTCTTACATTCTTAGTTTCCTCTAAACTCTTTTTTTCAGAAGTGGATTTGAGACTTTATCAGATGGGCTTTTTGAATCTGCTGAAATGGTCATTATTTCCCCTTTAACTGTTTTAATTTTTAAGGTTTTTTTTTTTTTTTTAGAGAGAATCTCACTCTGTAGGTTAGGCTGGCCTTGATCTCACAGCAATCCACCTCCTTCTGCCTTTCAAGTGCTGGGATTAAAGGTAAGCATGCCCAGCAAGATTTATTTTATATTTAATTGTGGGGTGTGCATCTGTGCTCACACAGAGGCCAATAGAGGGAGGGCGCTGGCTCCCATGGAGCTGGAGATAGAAGCCATCACGAGCCACTCAAAAGAGGCGCTGAGAACTGAACTGAACTCAGGTGCTCTGAGAGAAGTAAGCACTCGGGCGTAGGGAGATGGCTCAAGGGTTGAGAGCACTAGCTGCTCTTGCAGAGGACCTGGGTTCGATTCCCAGTACCTACATGATGGCTAACAATTAACCATAACTCCACTTCCAGGGGAATCCAATGCCCTCTTCTGAACTCTGTGGACATTGCACAACACAAGTGCACTCACATATACGCAGGCAATACACTCATACATGTAAAAATAAAAAATAATAAAACAAATATTTTAGAAGTAATCACTCTTAACCACCGCGCCATCTCGATAGCCCATTCCTTTAACAGTTGATGAGAGATGGTGCTGGGGTTGAGGGTGTGACTCCTGCCTCAGAGGAGGTTTCTTTTTACACATTTCATTTAGAATCTTTGTCCATGTAGAGTGAGTCTACCTGTCACTTCTCTTTCCCGCATCTTCAGCTTCTCTTTTCCTGTCAAATTAATCTGGTCTCCCAGTAAGGAAATGACCCTCCCTCTGTTCCTCACAGACATCTGCAAGTCTCCTTTGCTTGGAGCACTTGCAGATTTCCGGGAGAGGATCTGAATGACCTCGGGTACCACATGGACCAGAGCATCATTGTGGTACTTTCCTCGGCCAGGCACCAGCTGCTCACTCTAGATGTGCACAAATGGCTAGCCAGCGTGAACATGTAAAACCAGGACAAGGACCCTCCATCCTGGGCTGCAGAGCTCACAGGTTGTGGTGTTAAGAAAGTTCCAGTCCTCTATCACCATCAAGGCCTTGGTTGCATTGTAAGCCCTGGGCTCCATCTGCCTGTCACTGAGGTGGGTGCGGGAGGCCAGCTCTGGTGGCGAGAGACTGGTCTCCAGGGAAACGGCTTCTGCCAAGTTAACTCCCACCCCTCAAGTCTTTTCAGAGAATTAATTTCTGATTTCATTAATTTCTCATGCCTTTTCCATGTTTTACTGATTCCTGAGTTCATCTTTATGATTTGATTGTCTTTGGTATTTCTTCTTCCTTTAAGCCTTTTAGGTGTGTGAACAGGATGTTAGCTCATTAATTTTCAGCCTTGGTTGTTTCTTAATATTCACGGCTCCAGTGTTCTCTCTCAGGCTGCCTGATGGCCTCCCATATGTTTGGAAGCACCCGGCTTCTATTTTCATTCAAGTCAAAATATCTTCTAATTTGCATGACGCTGCTTTCCTTGACCTGTAGATGATTTAAATGAGCATTTTTTATTCATAGTTATCTTTTCCTGATTTTGAACTTAATTGCCTTGCACGGGCTCTTAGGTGTGACTTCAATCCTTTGAAGTTCATTTTATGGCCAAAAAATGGTCAAGGTTTTGAAAATGTTCCACGTGTGCCTGGAAATAACAAGCAGCAGCTGTGTGTTTCTCACACACCAATTAGGCCTCATGCTGACGGTGTATCTCACATCTCCTAGGTCAGCATCCTCTGTCTGCCTACTGCAGCCATTATGGGTTTGGCAGT